>JADMLD010001397.1:0-1295714 GCA_017589585.1 Phylloscopus whistleri | reverse complement strand
AGTCTCCAAAACATACCAAATTTATTAGCTTCTTGGTGTCCTGAAATCCACTGAAAACATGAAGTTCCTTCACTGCAATCTTGCTTCCCACAAACCATGACAAAGCAGAAAACTGCAATTCCTTTCAGCACACATATCTCCTTGTGAAATGTTCAGAGAAGATGAGGATCTTTTAACAAGAATTTTGAACTATACTTCTTTTTCTACTCACGTAGGTGGGAAAAGAACATTTCAGGAATCCTGAATTTTCATTCTTTTCCTTTAGGAGTACCTAGCACCATATTCTACACCAGCTACAATGAATTTCTTTCAGTCACTGATGACAGTTCTTGTTTGTTTTTTGTCCTTTTCTGTCAAGAAACACCATATTTCAAGGAAATTTTTCTGTGCAAAAATAAGCACAGGTAGTACAGAAGGCTTATGAGTCAAGAAGGCTCCTGGTTAGAATATGACTGTCTACATCTGCCTCTTCCATTAGTCCAACATTCTTCAAATCACTTCTTAATATTTCTGAGCATCTGCCATATCTGGCCATTGCAGTCCTGTCAAATCACAAAATTACAAAATTATGGATGGAAAGTTGTAAAGCTGGAAAAAGTAATTTGCAGCTGACAGTCAACAGATTCTTTTCTAAGATGACATGCATTTGCAAACGAATTTTGTGCGGTTATCACTGCAACAGATCACAGCTGCACATGCTCAGCATCTGAATTCCTAAATATCTGCCATGTGTGAATAACTGGTTATTTGAAAATTAAGCCAAATTTTTTCTTCCCTTCGAAAGCCACTCTTCAGGTGTTGCAGTAATGGGGACAAGGGGATGAGAGGAAAAAAAGAGCAGATTTTTAGTAGAATCTGTAAAAGAAACACACATCATATTTTATGGACAGCATGGTGCAGCGTGAAGACGGTAAGAGGTAGGCACAGATTCCCAGGGAGAAGGTAAATTCATGAGCTCCTTGCTGGGACAGGTCAATATATGCCCTCATGGTGTTTTTACATCTCACTAAGCCAAATCTCAAAGAAACCAGCTCTGCCTTACCCCTGGCTGCTGGCTTCTTTTCCCTCCCATGTTCTCCTAGGCCAAAAAAACATGAAAAAAATACCTGAGGACTTAATCTCAGTTCTTCTTGAACACAAAATTACAGAATCACAGAATCACGGAATATGCTGAGTTGGAAGAGACCCACCAGAATCATTGAGTCAGACTCTTTGTCCTGCACAGGACACCCCAAGAGTCACATCGTGTGCATGAGAGCAATGTCCAAACAATTCTTGAGCTCTGTCAGGCTGGTGCTGTGACCACTTCCCTGGGAAGCCCTTCCCAGTGCCCAGCCACCCTCTAGCTGAAGAACCTTTTCTTATTATCCAACCTATCCTCCCCTGACACAGCTTCAGGCCATTCCCTCAGGTCCTGTCACTGGGCAGCAGAGGAGAGATCAGTGTCTACTGCTCCTCTTCTGCTCATGAGGAAGTTGCAAGGAGGTCTCCCCTCAGTCTGCCTTTCTCCAGGCTGAACAGACCAAGTTCTGTAGGAAATATCTGTTAAGAGTTATTGTTTAGATGGACTAGGAGCCAAAATACATAAATAAAAATCCACTCATCTTCCTAGGCATCACACTAATGATTGTGATTGTTCAATTTAAAAGTAAAAAAGCTCAAGATGTTATTCTCAGCACTGTGGACTCTGACACACTTCAAGCTATGACTTTTGTGTTCCTCCATCAGACCTGCCTGATGTTCTCAGAAAATCTCCTTATGAGTTATTTTCAAATGTCTTAAAAAGGAATGTTGATATTGACTGATCAAAGCAGACTGAAATATAAAGAGACTAAGTAACAAAAAAGCAAAAGCATTCATTAAACTAACAATGATTCCTTTCCTAATATGTCCTTAGGCAAACACTCTAATGTCTGTATACTTCCCATCAATAAAACTCAGGATACCCTTCAGCCTCCCTTATTCTGTTCTATTTATTTAGCTTGCAAACCACTAATAGCAGCCATTATACCTTAAACTGAATGCCTAAGATAACAGGTTACTGGTCTTTGCTTTAAATTAGACTTACTGCTTCCATACTTATTGTATGAGTAAATTGTATTAAAAATAAAATAAAAATCATGTTATTAACATTTTTTTCTCTTTTAGAGATTAAACTAACTTAATTTTTTTTCATCCAAACAGAAGTTTTTCATGTAGCCATCCTGCTGTTCTGGAGGGTTTGGAGACGGCTCAGCTAATTAGGGCTGGTTTACCTACAGTCTCCATGACAATCAGAACTAAAGCTCCAGATCCAAAATATTTCAGTTTCAGCCCAGACCTTAGAACTGTTCATTTTGTCTGTGTTTCCACCAGGGAAATAGTATGTGGGGTGTTAAGAGATGCTCCCCTGCTTGGTAAGGCAGGCAAAGACAATCTTTAGGCAACTGAGGCAATGCAACACAGATAGGGCTAACATTTAGTATGCAGATTCATTCATCCATATTAATATCCCAAACTGTTAAGTGCCTAAAATAAAAGGCTTCTTACACAATATTTACGTTTAAATATATAATGAATTAATAAATATCAGTTCTGTTATTATCCTACATTTGAGATTCCTGTCAGAATCTCTGAGTTCAGCTTATTTTCATAAAAATGTTTAATGTACTTTTTTCTAATATATTTCTGTTGTAAGGCATGAGTTTGCTGTAAATAATAGAGTATTCTATAATGTAAAATGTTTCAAAACCATTGATGCCTTTTCTTGGAGTATCTGTGATTAGAAACAGCTTTAAAGCTTTTTACTTAGCTTTTTAAATACAGTCTAGTAAAGTCCAAAAAAAAGCCATAAAGAACTTTGAACAGCTGCTTTAATCCCAAGGAAAAACTTTCTAAAGAAACAAATATATAGACACCACAAAATTTAAAAGAAATTTTAAAAACCTAATGGGATCCACAGATGTTGTGACCTATGTGGAGGAGAGAGTATCTTGGCATTTTGGACCACTGAAAAAGCAAGTCAATACATCTAGGTGAGAGTTTTGTCTTTGATGCATCATGTTTATAAACATGAAGTCTGTTTATGTTGCAAGCTGCAGATGGAGACAGAGGGATCAAAGCTCTTCAAAAACTGATCATTATTTCCAGGTATTTTTCCCTTTCTTGTTCTGTTTGATTAACTTGTTTGTTATTAGTATTTCCTTTCTTAGTTGGTTGATTTTTATTCTGGGGCACAAGTTGTTTGCTACTAATGCAAATTTGTTAGGGTTTGTCATTTAAAAGTTTGTTTCTTTTAGAATTTTTTACTTTTCCTAGGCATGTTTGAGTCTGAGACTGAAGATGAATATGGCTGAGTAAAAAATAGAATAGAACTCAAGAACAGCTGTAGACTTCATATCTGTATTATACCTACAAAAGCAATGTCTCAGAGACAGAAAAAACTGACCCTAATCAGCTGAAAGAACATGACTCATATAAAGATGGCAGAGGGAGGCAAGAAAAATTGAAGAGCAGAAGAGGGAAATGAGAAAAAGGCAGAGGGGAAGCAATGAAGGAAAAAAATAGTCATTAGCATCTCACCAGAAAAGAGAAACAGAACTTCAACTTAAAATTTACTATGTTTTTTGTTTCCAAACTAGTTAGTAAATGTTTTTCATTTCAAAGTAGACATGGTAGCCTCCCTTCACTTTTTATTTTTCTCCAATATAAAAAATAATGTTTCAGTAACAGGGGGAAAAACACGAAAAAATGAGCACTGAGTGTTATATATATTTATCATTTTGTTAATCTGGGGGTTGAATTTCAGTCACCCACACTGCCAGGAACCGGCTTAAATTCTGGAGAGACTCAACAGGGACAGCTGAAAGCTGACCAGGGCTCCTTTGTTTTCTGACAGCCTACGTCCAGACTCTTATGCTTCCCTGCCTTCCCCCTTAGGTGGGCAGTTCCAGACACTACACAGGTATCATAATAATGGTCCATTCAGACACTGGGAAAACTTTAGGCTTAGTTATTCAGATAATAAGTAGAGAAGACAACACAGAAAGAACATTCTGTGTTCTTTCTGATAAGCTGTATAGGAACAGGTAAGTTGGATTAATATGGGCAGCAGAAATGTGTTACAGGAAGATCTGATCACATTTTATTTAACAAGTATTTAAAGTATTTAATAGCACACCAGTTTCTTCTGAAAAACTTCAATAGAAAATTCAAGATAGAAAAGGACTTGGAAAATTCTCTATAATTAATTGAATGTAACTATTATACTCAAATATATTCTATCTGAAATTATATATGTTTTGAGCTCCCTTGCCTCCAGCCCATTTTGTGCTGCCACAAAACATAAAATGAAATTTTATTCTTGGATAGAGATTTGCCACCTGACCTGCAGGAATGTCACACAGTCTCCAGGTATGGCCACGATCAAACCTCTCTTTTTATCAACCACTAGTAGCAAAGATCTCCATTGGAGCTTTTTCCACTGAGCTAAAAAAAGATGATTAAGGCAGGTGGGAAACATCAATGCTCTCCAAGTTTGATCAATGTAATGGAAAGAATAGCAGAAAAAAGCATGAAAAGCAGGGTTCAGGAAGCAATGAAAAGACTGCATTACATTTCTGTGTGAATAGCAGAACCTTATAACTCTTTTGTACAAGGTAATCAAGTGAACGTTGCAAAATATATAGGCAAAAATTCCCACTGCCTGACTATGTTAGATTCAGATCTTTATGAAAGTCCAGCTGATGGCAGTTCTGATTTAGTAGAGTAGGTACACAAATACAAAACTGTACATGCAAACCATTATTATGCATATGAAAGAGTACAGAAGTACACAGGGATAAAGCCAGGCAGTTTCTCTGGAAATTATACTGGAAATCTGTACATGCACTACTTTAATTCATAGAAATGTTGGTTGTAATCACCTCCTTAGACTCTAACCTCCATAGGCCAATATTGTGGTAGGCTAATCTGGTGAGATAATGGGAATTCCCCGTGAGGAGTAACAATGTACCTTTTAATTTATTGCTTTCTATACTTTCTCATTTATTTTCTTAAGGAGGAGTGCCAAACTTTTCAATTTCCTCATGCAGAAGTATTTCCAGTCACTAATAATTTTCATCACCAGTTCCTCAATTCTTGCAATTTCCTGTGCCAGGTGGAATAAAACATGGACACATCACATAGTCACAGGATAAATCTGTTAATGGAGTGAGGACTATACCCAAATTCTTATCCATAGATATAGCATCTAAGTAAACTAGAAAAATATTTCTGCTAATGAACCTCATAGACCAAACTGCAGACGAAAACACTTTGATCACCATTATTCACTGCAGAGATTGTGTCACTTAAAGTTAACCTCTGTCAATTGTCTAAATCACCTACATAAGATGCGATTAATACGGATTTGAAAAGTGGGGCTGAGGTAAATGGTCAGCATATGTTGTTGTCAACAGGGGTAATGGATTTCAATTAATCTTTTAAAGGAAGAAAATCATAATTGCTAAAGTTGCAATATCCTGTCATAGTATTAACTGTTGTCTAAACCTATGGAATCTCTCTATCCTTTCATAATCCTCTTGAGACCATTCAGCAGCAGATTTTTAACTCTTCTGTGAACGATGGCATAAGGTAAGGTAAGGTAAGGTAAGGTAAGGTAAGGTAAGGTAAGGTAAGGTAAGGTAAGGTAAGGTAAGGTAAGGTAAGGTAAGGTAAGGTAAGGTAGGGAAGAGCTGGAAGAAGCTGGAATCACCACCTATCCACAGTGCCCTTGGCTTTTCACTTTATATATCCATTATTAGAAAGAATATTCCATTACCAACATTTAGTGTTATTAAAGCTCATGAACCAGCAATGTTTAAATTTTTCTTTTTTATTGGTTTTAGTTGCTGGTTCTTCTCCTAGTTAATATGACCAAGAAATCATTGTCCTCCCACCAGCCATTTGACAATGTGTTAATATATTGCTTTCTATGTAATTATGAATTTGTAACCAAATTCTGTGATGTTTTTCTTTAAGAAAACACTGTTTTATCCAGAAGATTTTTTTTGTGTGAATAAAATAGTATGTTTTGCATTACACAGAGAAGGCTAGAAAATGCATGCCATCATTGGTACATGTAAGACTGCTAGTGCCATGATACAGAGAATGTATTTTGCAAACAGCAGTCATATAACATGGGCCATGTACTTCTTTGGTTTGTGCTTCTACTAATTTTTTTGCATATCATTATCATGCACAGAATGCTGCTGGCAAAGTGCACAGCCAATATAATTTGTATTCCCAGAGAAATTGCTCAAGCAGGCTCACAAACAGTGACAAACACTAAGAACAAATATCATTATCCAGCATTCTGGTCCCAAATGGAGCTCATAGATCTTGAACTGGCAGGTTTTTACTGTATGAGTCAAGAATCCCATGACAGAGAAAGGCTAAACATCAGAAGTATTAAACTAATTGCTGACACTATGAACTTGTAAACAAAATCCAGCAATCAATATTCATACTTAAAATCCTTTTGGCTGGTACAGACATGGTTTGCAGATTCTTTCTGTAATTATATACAGGAGCCTCATATATATTTACTGTATGTTAAAGGCACATATGAAGCAAGTATATGCTTCCAAATGTGAAACATATTGTTCATACTCTTAAACATTACTGCCCTGGAGCAAGGAAATTTATTTTGCAAATTTTGAGATGGACTGACAGGAACTAATGTACCCCTAAAGCTTTGTCTCTGGCAGCAGATGTACTTTTCCAAAAAAATTATTTAAAGACATTAGCTGTGGTCTTCCTGCATTACACTAGGAGCAAAAGTAACCCTAATAGCTGAGCAGGGACTCTGGATCCAAGAATTTCTAATAAATGTCTAAAATTTCTTCTTATTAAGTCTAAAGAACCTTTGTTAAGATAATTGTGATATCTTCCTGGCAGCCCACTAACATGGGCCAGACTGGGGCATTTGGCAACCCTTGATTTGCAGGACAACAGAGCTATTATCCATGACTGCATGTTGACACCACTAGCTGTTAAACGTGCTCACATTCCAAACCAAATATAAGCATCTGCATTGGGCCACACTGGAATTGTCTACAGACAAACAGTCAGCTCTTGTAAGACATAGTTTGCAAGTTAAGAAACTTAATCAGATGTCAGGGAAATACAGATCTGCTTTAGATGTCAAGCAGAGAACTAGATGTCAAGCAAGTAACTGAAATACATGGAAGAGGCATTCGTGGTCTTTGCCTATACTGACTGTCCTTAACCCACTTGGACTTAGAAGTAACCAAGCATGTCCAAGGATCCATTTAACATGACTGACATCACAGCCTCCCATCAGAATACAGGCTGGATTAGAGCTTGAATATATAACATGGAGTTCTAAAACACTACTTTTTTTAAGCACACCACCATTTTCCAAGAGCTCTAAACTTTTCAGTGCCACCTGTATAAGCACAATGATGTCCAAGCTGTTCACTGAAGGGCTACACATTCTGAAAAAAAAATTCAAATTGCCATCTGTGTGCAACTGGGTCAAAAATGTAAATATGCACATCTCTCACACACTGAAGAAGAAGCAAACCTTTGAGTCTCATCAAAACCTTCTTTGACCTTCCCTTTCTTAACATTTCAATTGAATGTCTCGTGAATAGTACTGCTTATCTTTCTCAAACATGCCACTTCTGCTCTCTACCAGATTGACCTTCACTACCTTCAAGCCACATTACCCAAAAAGTGTCAAGTTAACTTGTGATGAGACTGAACTTTGACTGAATGGAAATCTATTTTAATGCTTCACGTCTGATGTCCGTAAAAGCACTCAATATCTCAAGAACCTGGGACACCAATCCCTAGGATCTAAATGTACACAACACCATTACATAAATACAAGAAACTTATGTGAGACCTGCAACTGAGGTCCTATAACCTCAGTTGTATTGCCCCAGGAAACTTGATGTTGCAGGCAGGGAGCTTCCCATGTCTTTTCACAGTGTTGTCATCATCATCTACTCCAGCAAGAGGAAAGAATTACAAGAATTACAGCTTATGACAACATTCATTGGACTTATTCTTTGATATGGATGCCTAAAGTATGGCAAAAAAAAAATTATTCCACTCATGCATATTAATAACTAAATCCATAGCTAAGTGGTATTAATCTAGCTCAAGTAACATTAAGAAACAAATGTTAGACTACCAAAGCAAGGGATGAAATCCCTTTAAAGCCCATAAGGATAAAATTTCTTCATTGTAAAGATGCCATTCATGCCTCTGTACTTTATGGATAAACAGCACTGGGCTGTATAAAAGAATAGTTTCAGTTTTCTGGTTTCGTGCATTATAGATCCAGGATTGATGGAATAAAAAGCTAAAGTTTAACCCAAGAAAGGCTGTGGAAAAATTTGTGGAACATACATATAACCATGTTTTACAGGTTCCTCAAAACCCCTGTAATGCATGTGACCCTAGGCACACCCTATGAATTAGAGAAAATCTGAGTGTATTTCCAAATGTTGTACTGATCTTGGCACACAGGTCTGTGTCTGGGTTTCCCACAGTTAGTTTACCAAAACCTGGATTTTAGGGGAGGATTTGCATTTCACCTAAATCAATCATCAATCAGTGCATTGCTGCAGAATGACAGAGCATTTTAAATGAAGGTCATGGTGCATGGTAGGCTGATTGTAAACACAGTCCAATCCCTCAAACAAAAGTGACTGAAAAGTTCTTGGTATTTATTTTTAAATATAATTCTTAGGATATTACTAATATATAAGCCATGAGCTACCGACACTTAGTTCTATCAGATGTGTTTGATGGGGCCTGTCCTCTGGATGGGAAATCTGGCAGAGCTAGGTTTTACACTCCAGACTCATTGCTGAACCCTCTTCAGCCATAAAAAATGCACATAGAACATTGACACATAGGACAATAAACATATAACTTGTTAATCACAGCTTCTGCCACATGCACAGATATGACACCAGGGCATTCAATCTGGAGAAGAATGTTACAGAATAACCATCAGAAAGGAGGAGAGGCTGTTATAATAATACAATCACGGAATGATTTTGGAAAAGACCTCTAATACCTTCAGGTCAGATCATTAACCTAACACTGCCACATGCAGCACTAAACCATGTCCCCAGCTGTCATATTTACACCTCTTTCAAATACCTCCAGGGATTGTAACTGAAGCACTTCCCTGGTCATCCTGTTCCAATGATTTGCAACACTTTCTGTGAAGAATATATTTGTGTTAGGAAAAATGTAGACAAACTCCTATCAGCAATAGTGGTGAATGTATTGCAATGCCCTTTCAAGATCTTTTGTAACCCTACTTTCTCTATGAAATCACAATTAAGATTGTTTTGTACTATTTTTAATTTGGTAGTTCTGAGGAACTTGTTTCAGATATTCTTTCAAAGTGTTTTCTGTCCTCATGGACATCATTAGGGACTTGGAAACTGTACAAGTTATAACCTGGTAAAGTAACAGACTGCAAAAATTCAGGAAGGGTGAAGAACTAATAGCAATCAAATCACATTTATAATATTAGCTTCAGATTTTAGTGAAGAAAATAATTTAATTAGGAGTAGATTGTAAGCAGTATAGATGACACTTGGAGGAGAAAAAGTGCAATTATTAGTGTCACTTGAAAGACTAAAAGATATAGACCTCTGGAATGAGGCTGAAAGAGACAATAAAAATTGTAAAATATATCACCAAGACCAATACCAAGATGAAAAAGGTGAGTTCATTTGGGGAATGTAGTAACATGTCTGCTTATTCCAAGAACCAGGGGTTTGGCTAGACACATATCACAGAATTTTGAAAAGGAAGAGATTTTTCCAAACACTGAAATAAGGGAGTGTGTTTGTTTGGTATTACGGGTTTCTTATTGAAAAATGTGGTTCCAGTTTGCTACATAGAGGGGGATAACTACAGTGCTTATAACAACTTGGGGAAGGGATATTGATTTTTATACTTTTCTACTTTGAGTTGTTGAGCTGCTCTGCACACCAGAGTCATTTACCTGTTCAGGATGAATTGTTGAGAGCCTCTGAGGAATGCCTGCCTACTTTCATGTTTTCTGTCTCCTTCTCTTTCACTCTTCCTCTCTCCCATGTTTTTTCCTCTATCCTTTCTGAAGCAATTGTGTAAGCAGGGTTGCACATATCTATATGTGCTCATCTGACTGAAATCCTTCCTACACTAGAAATAATTGTAGCAATAAAAAGAAAACTTTAGTTCCAGTTAGTTGCTATCATAAGAGGAAAGCTTTGCCTTGGGATTGCTCTTCAGGGTCAGACTTTTTTTGTTACCAAGAATTTGCACAACTGGAAAGACCACAGTCATGCTGTGACAAGTAACTCAGTGCCTTCACAATACATGGGTGGATTGTCCACAGAATCAGCAATTCAGGGCTAGGGGACTTAGGACAAAGTAACTCATAAAAGAGCATGCAGAAGTGAAAAGACACCTAAACAGAAAGGTATAAAGGACTAGAGACGGTCTCTGCTCCACTTCTGTGTAGATAGATGATCTCAATGAAGTGATACTCTATCACCATTTTGTCTCTTGGCACTAATTCCAGTAATTCAGAAATCCCAGAGAATGGATACAACATTAAGACCAAAAGAGAACAACAAAATTGTTGACAGAAACAGGAATGGAAGACAACACATACTACAGCTTTTGAAAGAAGATGTTCTTCTGATCAGCTTAATAATCACTTTAGTTTATCACTCCAATTAAATTCCTGTTATCTTAACCTTAGAAACCAAAGCCAATCCGCATCCTAGCACTTAATTGGAAAGTACCCAGCTAGAGCAAACTACCAGTACTTCTGTGTTCAATTTAAACATATCTGGAAGACAGACCTTTAGCTGGCATTATTATTTTCTATTTTAAAGTCACACCAAATGATATGCAGCAAACCATTGTCTTAAGCTCTTCATTTTTACCAAGAATAAAATATATTACTGAGACAACGGCCATGCCTCCTGAAAATACTGAAACCCAGCTTTGGGGGTGGGGACTTGGGGCAGTTTTTCCTGGGTTTGATGAGTGTTTTATTTCTTTTGTTGGTTTGTGTGCTCTTTAAACACAGTTTTGCCAGATAGTTGATTTAGTGATGTACTCTGGCTGGCTGGATTGGAGTTAGCTGATTTCATAACATCCCATATGTTGGTGTGTTTTGGACTTGTGAGTAAAAGTGTTGATGACATACAAATATTTTAGCTACTGCTGAGTGGTGCTTACACAGGGACAAAACTGACCAAGTTTGTTACTCCAACCCTCAGTGAATAGGCAGGAAGTGAACAAGAGTTTGAGAAGGAACAGCCAGAAACCAGAACACCTGACCCAAACTGACCAAAGGAGTACTCTCTACCATGCAATGTTATGCTCAGCCAGAGAAGCTGTGGATGTAGCTTGTCCAAAGTAGTCATTACTCAGACACCATCTGGGCATTGGTCTTGCTTGTGGGCATGATAGATGATTGCTTCTTTATCACTTTTCTCCTCTCTTTCCTTCATTAATTACACTGTCTTTATCTCAACCTTTGAGTTGTTTCTCACTTTCAGTTGTCTGATCTTCTTTTCACTCTCTGGAGAAGAGAGTGAATGAGCAGATAGGTGCCTGCAAGTTTCTGACCAGGGTAAACACACCACAAGTGATATTCAAGGAATGTTGGTGGTTTTGACAAGACATGAATTACTTCGTTAACAGAGAGGTCAGTATACAGGTAATAATACATTATTACCTGTTCCTCTTTTGTCCCTTTTACATAGGTTAGCAACAGTAGGCAAGACTTAGCCTAAGGACTGACTCCTTGGAAGAAAAACAGTTTTCTTCCTTCTATAGAACTGTACACAATGATGTTTGAAGAAATAACTGGAAAACACAAATAAGTGGAAAATAGCAAAAATAATTGCCCTTTAACAAACATTGTTCAAGAGGGCTCCTTTCCTCAACAGAGGTCTTAGAGCAAAAAATCCATGGGTGCTCCCCCCCGGCACTGGACATCTTCATGTGTTTCTCACAGGGACCCCTGCATGCCAGAGCACAAGTTTGAATTTTCAAATATTTCACTTCCAGAAATTAACTGATCCTGATGTGGTTAAAAGTTTTCTGATTACTGTGCAAGAGAACAGGACAATGAGTTCCATTTTGATGTGTAAATTACTATTCCTAGTACAATTATATAAAACTATCTGTGATATGATCAAAAACACTGCTATGAAAGATTTTCCCTAATTTTAGCTTAGAATGTGAGAATGAGAACCTGAAAGATGTAGTGAATAGAATTCAAATAGCGAAAAAATGATGATAAATAAATGGGAACAGCTGCCACTATTTAAAAATCTAAGAGCACATTCAAGGCAAACAAGATTGCTTTTTAAAACTGTCAATTTTAGCAGGGTAGAAAGTAATGTTTGTTCTAGTCCATTTCAGAGTTTTTCGTAACTAATAAATGTCTTGGCCATAAAAATTACTATTGAAACTGAACAGCTAACAGCCTGACTATCGAACAATAAGGCTACTTAAAAAGTTATTTATCAACATAAATTATTTTGCATAAATGAGACATTTTTATGCAGAACATGATGAAGTAATATGCCACTGATTTTTATAGTGTAATACCCTGTAACTAATGGGATTTTTTGAAAAATCATTTCACATTTCTAACAATTTTAGGAGGCAGCTAATGATTTTATATGACAAATGGTTATGCAAAATAGAATGATTTTGTGCAGTTAATGGCTTCATACAACTAATGAGTGAATACCACTCCTACAATTTTAGTGCACATTACTTTCATAGTGATCATTCATCCTAAAGATATTTTATGCCTTTTGTAAAATTTATTGTCTGCTAGTCCTTTGAAGGATGTATTTCCATATGCTTCTCTTGGTTTTCTGCATACTAATGAATTTCCAACATGGTTATCACATATTAAAGAGTATACCCTAAGAGACATTATAAAAATATGTTCTTTTCACGTTGATTTGATACTGATAGTCCTTTTAATTCACCTTACTGAGTTTTGTTAAAGTTCTGATCTAGCCTTCTGCTTGTAGTCTCTTTAGTATGTCATTCTCTGTTCATTTTAGTTTTGCTAAGATCATTTTCATTTAGAAAAAAAAAAATATAAAATCTCCTTCTCTAACTTCAAAGAATACAGATAGAATGCTTCATGACATCCAAGTATGTGTCAAGGTGGATGTCTCCACCTACCCTTGCAATATCTGCAGTACTTTCATATTCTTTTCTTACAATGTAAATATACATTCTGATCAAGACCTGGGAAATATTTATATAGCCAAATTTGTGCAATTTGAAAGCACTTTCACTGAGCTGTGGACTACTGTGCCTAGTTGGCTTCTAACATCACCCTAAGAAGACCCAAGCAAGCTTAGGCATTTCCCACCATACTTCAGCACCCAGAATAGAAATAACTTTCCTCATAAAGCTCTAGACAACAGCATAGATACAGCTTATAGAAGTAGACATTGTTTTCCACCAAGCCCATTTACTAATTTAATTGGGCAAGTTTTATTTAGTATTGAAAACACTAAAAATAAAATTAGAAAAAATATTAAACAGAAGCTGTTTATTCAGGTGCTGTATTTCTCCCTGCTCCCACCAGCCTAATCTGACCTTGAATCACCTCTACTCAGCAACAAGTGTTCACCCAGGTTTGTCTTAACTCCTGATGGCTATGGAAAGAGAAAGATGAACTAAGGAGGAAGCTAAAAATCTTCAATAGGAGAATAACAGCCACAACATTTGAACTGTGTAGTGCTTCATCTCCCTTTTCAAAAGAAAATCTGAACACTTAATGAGCCAAATATCAGAACTCACACTTCATTGTTAAAGTAAACCAAAACAAAACAAAGCAAACCAAGCCAGACATAGTAACTGCATTTGAGTTTTACTCATTGCTAATACTTGCAGTAAAATGAGGATTGTGTGAACTGTATTTTACCATCAGTTACAAATCCATCGTTAAATGTGCACAAGTGAAAATACTTTTCTCTGATTCAAAATAAATATTTTGTTATTTTAGTTGTCTCACTAAATATCACACGAGAAACAACTCAGTCTACCTCTTTCGATGCCTTTGACATTTGCCTACCCAGAATTCAGCCCCTACTGCCACCCTTATTAGATTTAGTTACCAGCATGATGCAATGCTGAGTATTCCCTTAGATGAAAATTATGAGATAAACATAAAGACAAGTTTCCAGTTTCTGTTAGGTGTTGGTTTTCATAGATATTAATATTTTAATACCCCTAATAAAGTGTGCTCATTCAACAATGCAGGTAGCTGAAAACAATTCATTGCAGAATAACAAATTTTTGTAGAATTTTCTTCTCTGGAAAAAAGATTTTCCCTCTGAAGGCCTCATTTGGTATGATTCCACATGGGATGCCTTTGTAACACTGATATATACAGCCCAGAGGAGATGCACAGAACACTGCAGGATCAAAGGAGGAGGCATTACCTATGAGAATCCTTCTTTTCATTTACTCATGTTATATGCCTTGCACATTTATGTACCTTTATTTATGCACCCTGAACCAAAATAAACTGGCAGATGTGCATGTATAAATCTTTGGTGGTCTACTCTCCTGAAAACTCTTGACAGCATATTTTAATAATTATGTATTATTTATGACTCTACCTAGTACCAGTCGAAACTAAAGTAAAAATACAGAGGCATCTGATCAAATATGTCAGTCTTGTTTTAATATAAATTAGCTTTAGCAACTCAAGTATGTTTTTAAAACAATTTACACATTTCATAACAGTGGAAGGCCCATTTTCATTAAATTAATGATGAACTTATCATAGAATCATAAAATCATAGAATCATAGAATGTTTTGGGTTGGAAGGGACTTTAAAGATCATTTACTTCCAATCCCTCTGCCATGGGAACCACTAAATTCAGGTTTCTCAGGGCCCCATCCAGCCTGGTCTGGAAGACTTCTAGAGATGGGGCATCCACAACTTCTCTGGGCAACCTGTCCTAGTGCCTTAGCACCCTCACAGTAAAGAGTATCATCCTAACATCTAGCTTAAACTTCTCTATCTTCCTTTAAAAGTATTCCTCTTTGTCCTACCACTATCTGCTCATTATAAGAGTCAATGTGCTTCTTTTTATAAGCCTCATTTTACTACTGGAATGCTGCAAGATCTTTCCCTGGAGTCTTGTCCATGCTGAACAACCCCAGCTCTCTTGGACTGTCTTCATAGGATAGGTGCCTCAGCCCTCTGATAATCTTTGTTGCTCTCTCTGGACTCTCTCCAATAGGTCCATATCCTTCTTACATCAGGGTCTCCATGTCTGGATGCAGCACTTCCACTGGGGTCTCACCAGAGAGCAGGGTAGAGGGGGAGACCTCCCTCACCCTGCTGGTCACACTGGTTTGATGCAGTTCAGGGTTCAATCAAATTCATGGGCTGCAAGTGCACACTGTCAGCTTTTCATCCACCAGAACCCCAAAATACTTCTCCACAGGACTGCTCTCAATGAGTTCTTCTCCCAGCCTGTATCCTTGTTTGGGATTGCCTTGGCCCAGCTGCAGCACTTTGCACTTGGACTTCTTGGACGTTATTAGGTTCTCATAGACCCACCATTAGATTTGGAAGGCACAGGCACACTACCATAAGGTAGACTAGTCCAGAGGTGACAAGGAGCTTATGTTATGCCTTACAAAGCTATCTGACTTTTTTGCAGTTTTAGGCTCCCAGCTTTTGGCAAGCAAAGCATGGTCTCATGAAATGAGTTATTTGCTTATGTTCATTCATTTGATCTTACACACTTTAGTTTGAATTTTGATAAAACAAGTAATTCAGACTCAAGAAACCTTATTAAACTGATGTTTAATCTCAATGTGTCTTGTTGGTGGTGTGTTCTCCTAGTTAAAAGCCAACTTCATGTGAGCTGGTCAACAGCACAGACAGAACAAACTTCTTGGACTTACCAAATCAAAAGACAGATGCTGCTTTATTACAAGAAATCATGGAATGACCATAATACTTTCCCATGTGATAAATCACGAAGTTTTAGATCTTCCTATAAATATTAATTGTCATTTAATTTCAACTGATATGACCATAATGAATCAAGGTTCGACATATGTGGATATCTGGCTGCATAAACAGAAAATAGTAAGCAAGATGAAATGTGTTTAAATTCTACCTCCTTCTGTTTTACTGAAACTGTCAGGATAACACTGTCTTGAATATTTAAAAGGCCCTTTGAGGCAGCTACAAGTGATTACCTACAAAAGTAAATTAATGGGAGAAAGGAAATTTTGAAATCAGAAAATATATTTTTCGTGCAGAAGGCACCACAAGCACGTCTCAAATCAAATAAAGAAGCCATTCAGCTGTATCTTTCCCTCTACATGACCTCAACCTGATCCACATGCAAAGCTGGGACCTCATTTCACAGGGGGTAGGGCATCCCCTAGGCCTCCCCAGGTGTGTATGGCTGGACTACACAGGCAGAACACAAAGCAAAGAAACTAAAGACATGTATGTCTTTACGAAATTTATAACATCTCCTGTTACAGATATACAGAAAAATTCCTTTTTATAGAACTATCCCACAAAACATTTTTTCCCTCCACTTTCAAAGTAGAAGGGATTTTGGTGAAATTATAAATGCTCTACAGTCATGCTCTGTACAGCTGGATCATGCATTGACATATCTGTGTAAACATTGCCCTTCCTATCTTTTTGTTCAGTCTGTTCAGTTCATCAGTTTGGGCTAATATGTGGCTTTCAGTCCAAATTGTCATTCACAAGAAATCATAAAGTTAGTCCACCATTACTGTTTAACTTGCAGCTTTAGTTACACATCTGTGGGTTTGTACTATGTGCTATGTACCATGTACTGTGCTAAAAGTTTTCACTTTTTGATTAGAAATATTTACTCACTGTAATTTTCAATCATAATTTTTCACGCCATATATTAAATGTTATTGTTGCCTCATCCTGTACAAAGGGTTATAAAGATCAAATAAATCTGTGGTTTAAAATAAGATAAATGCCATAAAGGATGGAACTTTTAATTTTAATCTTGGAATCTGAAGCACAAAGCACTTGCATATTATACACATATTTATAACACAGATTTATAGGTTGCAGTTTGCTCAGACTTTGAAATTTTGGGAGTCTTATCATTAAAGGAGAGTGAAATCAATATTCTTATTAGAAAAATATGCCATTGACATAAATTTCCAGTCATTAAATCTCTCAAGATATCCTAAATTTATTATAGACAGAGTTGATCTGTTTAGACCCACAACCCAACTCCTGAAAAGGCAAATCTACAGATGCCATTAAGAAAACATTAATGGACAAACCAAGCACAATTAGCCATAGAAGAGAAAAGGTGTGGCAGAGCATTCTCTTTTACTGCAGTGAGTGAATTAATTCCTGGACAGTAGCTTAAAAACAAAACAAGGGCACAGAAGAGAGTGAATCTCTAAGTGCTGCCATCACAGGACCAGTTGACCTTGAGGGAGGTGCACGTCAAAGGCCAATATTGAAAATGTCTTGAGTGCTTTTAATGACTTTAATTGCTTTAGCATATGCTGTTTCTCAAATACGACTTTATTATGACTAATAATACACTTTGTCAATTTTTAAAATCCTACCTAAACTGCAGCAGGACAAAGCAATTGCTAAAGCATTCCTTTTTTTATTTTTCCTCTCTTAGACTCTAACATAACAAATAGAGAGAAGTCTGACACAGAAGAGAGAATACATGTGGCAAATTCAATGATGAACTGCTGAAATGGTTACAAGTGTCCCAGTCCTCAGTGCTAGCCATAGATATGCATGAATGCATGGCTGTTTTCTTGGTCTCAGAAGTCACTTTCCACGCTGCCTTCTCCACTCTCCTGTGTTCGCTCTGAGCCAGCCAATCAAAGACCCTAAATACCATTGTAAAATGGAAAAGGGAAAAAGCACTGGTGTGCTGAAAGAGGAGAATAAAAGGTAGGCTTTGCTATCATTGAAACTCTTTTCTATTAATCCCCTCATTCTAAAACAACCAGTGATAAACCGTTTTTCAGGCAGCTCTTCAGACTGCCACCAAAGAGTCTCTGTATTTTCCAGAAGTACAATTATATGCAAATGTTGTCAGAGCTGCTGGAGATAAAGACACGCAGCAAGCTCCTTTGTAGGTTTTATTTTTGTTCTTCCTGGCAGTTTTCATTAGCCTAAAGTCATTAGGCTACAGTTAGAATATAGGGAAAAACAATAATTAAAATGGAAAATGTTATGCAAAATTAATTGTCAAATATATCTTGGAACAAACCCTGCATAAAGGTTTCTTTATGAACAACTGTACACATAATTTTATTCTTGCTGTCACAAATACATCTTACCATATAAATCGGGCTGAATCAATTGAATCCCAATATAAAGCTCTTTATTTCACTTATTCTTCTATTATCTATAAACACAATGACTTCTACATGTCTCCTTCCACAGGTTTTTGCATTGCTATCTGACAATTTTTGTCTGTCCTTGACTTTTAATACTGTGATCATTTTTTATTTTCACAGAATCATAGAATACCAGGTTGAAAGGGATCTCAAGGATCATCTGATCCAACCTTCTTGGTTTTCACAAGATGGCCTGGCACCCTGTCTTTCTGGATCTTAAGGATGTCCAACACTGGGGAATTGGCCAATGGGAAGATTATTCCAATGGCTGATTGCTTTCATTGTGAAAAGGTTCCTCTTGAGTCCAATTGGAATCTCCCCAGGAGTAACAGGAGCACATTGCCCCTCACCTTTTCCATATGACTCCTTGTGGAAAAAGGGCTCTCCATCTTCTTTTTAGTCACCCTTTAAATACAGGAGCATGGTGATAATGTCTTATCTAAGCCTTCTTTTCTCAAGGCTGAATAAATCCTGTTCTCTCAGCCTTTCTTCCAGCTTCCCAGTCCTCAGATCATCTTGTGGCCCTTCTCCAGACTCTTTCCAGCCTGTGCACGGATTTTTTGTATAGTGGTGACCAAAACTGAAAACACTATCCCAGCTGTGGCCTGACAAGCATGGAGTAGGTGGTGACAATGACATCTTTGATGACCATCATCTGCTGGTGATGCTGTTGTTGATGCAGTCTAGCATTTTCTTGGTTCTCTTTGCCACAGTGGCATGGTGCTCTCTCATACTGGGCTGCTTTCCGACCAGGACCTCCTGAATAAATCAGCCTTTATTATGTTTTCCCAGGTACATGACCTTACACTTGTCATTGTTGAAGTAAAGGTTCTTGCTAGCCCACTCTTCCAGTCTGTCCGCTCTCTGACTTCTGAAGTGTCAATTTCCCCACCCAGTTTGGGCCCATTGACAAACTTGGTCAGCATACACTTGATCACACCATCCAAATTGCTTATTAAGATACTGAACAGTGTTGGGCCTAATATCAATAGCTAGGGACGTCCCTAACCTGACAGGATGCCAGTTGGAAAAAGAGCCACTTACTCCTCCACTCTGAGTGCTGCCTGTCAGCCAGTTCCCCACCCATCACAAAGACCATTTTGTTAATCTTCTCCAAACAGATTCATGTTTATCTGCAAACCTTGCCTACCTACTAAAACATATGTCAAGAGGGTTTTTTGCATCTGGATTCTTATTATTTACCCAACAGCCTTTAAATTTCCTTTCAACTGGACTACCTGAAAAAATATCAGTCAGTTTTCCCTGATCGTTATACTTTCTTATGGCTTTTATTAATGTGTTTGTAAACAGAGCCCACTTCATATGTCCATATAATTTCATTAATTATAATCACTGTAATCCCCCCTGCAAGCTTCTGACTTATTTTTATTTTCCTCAAGACAGCCTACCTCACAGGTTTGGAGGGAGTGTTTTTGGTCCACTGCCAGATGATCAAATGTTCCAGCTCTGTTATCTTTGTAAATATTGAACACAGACTGCACAAATGTGATAATTTTTCTTATAAATGTAATAATCCTGCAGCAGTTTCCTCTAGCATATCAGAATAAGCTGTTCTTCATTTTTATGCATGAATGTGTTACAAATATCTTGAATCTATCTCTGTTCACATATGAGTACAGATGGTTTGGGAAGTGAGCATATAGTTTCATACTTGGGAGTTCGTTATGTTTAGAGAGATGTAACTCCTGCTCTAAATGCTGCAAACATAAAGGGACTCCAGGCATCAGTGGGATGTCACTGTGCAAGGGCAGAAGGGAAAGTAGATTAATGAGGCACTACACAGGAGTTCTTTATTCCCACACAGATTTCTGTTTCTGGGTAAGAAATCAACTGCATGCAAAGGTAGGTTAGTACTTGCCCCATTATTCACGAATGTGGACTGCACAGTGTCCATCCAACAGCAAAGACTGCACTCCAGTCCAGAACAGCCCTGGAGGCACCTGCCATCAGTGCTCTGGACAAGCAGGGGCCCTGGCTGAACCAATGGATGGCTGCTTGCAAAAAGCTGGCTTGTTCTGCTAGTCAAAAGTCTGTTTTTAGTCCACTTAAAGCACTAGTCACCAGCTGGAATTTAGAATAGCTCTGCCATCTTAACATACACCTTCAGAGCACAATGACACACTGTGTCACCTGAGGTGTAACTCCATTGCAAACCACTACAGAATACATCATATTAACTGTATGTCTGCTAGAAACCAGAACAGCTCCTGCTAGGTGAGTTTTGAGTATTTTCTATGTAACAGCAGGAGAGGCCACATACTAATACAAGTTGAGCCTTGACCCTGTTTGACAGGTACCTATTTTTCCCTATTTTCTTCTCTCCCTTTCCAGTCTTTCTAAACTATTTGGTTCTATGCAGAACTAATTTATCATGTGCAATCAGAAGCTTTATCATGTTCATTACACACAGGTGACCTTCAACTCAGTGATTACCTTCTGCTTATTTCAACCTTGAAAACTATCTCAGTCAAGACTGTGTGATCATCAGACAGGCTAAAGGCAAGAAGCACATTCTTTGCTAAAAGGTCATTCTCAATCATTTTCAATCCTTTTGGTAACTTGGTTGTAGAGCCCACAAATAATATTGGAATAGCCAGGCCTTCCACTAATTTTATGAAGCACATTTGTAATTATTTGCTCTTTCCTGCTTCTGGGCTGCAACTTTTCTGAGTTTTTTCTTAACCTGGAACATGCTTAGATTTGATAAATCTTCCCCTTTGGACAGGGATTAAGGTTTGACAAGAAATGAAGAGAACGCAGTAATATTTTTTTTTTACCAATCTGACAAAAATCAGTAAAGTTTTATTTCTTTTCAGTGTCTAACTGTGATTATTCTGACATTTATGATTCTAACTGCCAAAAATACCTTGAAAACCACATAGTAAATACGGGGAGAAAACATGGTGAGCAAAGAGCTAGAAAGGGAACAGTGGAGTCAAGTAAAATCTTGTCTTTAAAACAGCAGTAAGCCATTCACTGTGCATTTTGGCAAGTGTTCACAGATGGGAGAGAAGAAAGATTTTATGTTTTCAGAAAGATATCACCTTAAGAAATAAGCATGTGCTGACATAAATATATTGAAAAAGCATAGAAAGGGATTTATGTCTACAGAGAACATACAGAGAAGTAAAAGCATACAGAAGTACAGAGCTGTAAAAGAAGTAGACAGAAATACATTCACACAACAGAGAAGAAAAGTACATTCAGTAGTCAGGCAACATCTTGCTGCATAGAATGAAAAATGCCTGCAGTGTCATTGCCAGCTGGGGAATTTGATTTTGTCTGACCAGTATCACAATCTACACGGTATTAAAAACCACTAGAAGATATAAAAACATCTATGAATGAAAAAAAAATGTGATAGGTGTGTAATGGTTGTTAGTAAAACAACACATGAAAATAGCTATCTCACACATTTAGGTATTTTGACTCCTGCAGTTTTTTGGGTTTCAGTTTTGATACTGAAAATTCTCCATTGCAACTGTGGCCAATGAAGGAGGCTAATTCAAAACATCGTCCTTTAAGCCAGTGGATGGCATTAAGATCCACATCTGACTCCTTTCACTAAAGCAGATAATGCAGTGGTTTGAAATAATTCTCTGATTGATTATGTCTGAAAGTTCAAAGCCCATTATAAAAAATGACAGAGCAGCAACTGGAATGAGATATTTAGAAATTTTTGCAAGTCTGGCAGACATGAAAAACACTGAGTAGTACTTGAAACTTTCAAATACTACTAATGAAATGTACCTGAGATCTGACAAGCTGTTATTTTTCCAAGTCCAATACTTTCTGAAAAGATTTGGAGTCACATATGGATTACATATGCTGTCTTTAGATTGGTTTATAAATGTGAAAAATTGAAACATATAGTTAGAATATTCTCTTGCAATAATGTAGTTCTAGATCAAAGACTGTGAATATATAAGTAAAAAGTAAGTTATAAAGATAATGGTAATATATTTCACCAGAGTTGACAGATACTCTACATAATGGAGGCCTTACAAATGTATACTTAATAATGTAGAAGTAAAATATTTTTCATGGTTACAGCAACTAAAGTGCTACGTCAGAGCTCCTCCCAGGATAGGCATTATTAATATTGCTATACTACTACCCCCTCACTTTTTCATTGTTTCTCTCAAATTTTCTTTCTTACTGTTCTTTAACAGGCATTATTATAAAATTAGACTACCACATTAATCTATACTGCATAAGTAAACAGAGTTGAATGCTGTATGGGACATAACTGGTCTGGAAAAGTTTCATGAAAATGTGTTTTTCATTCAAAAACACCGTTTTAAGTTTTGTAGGCTCTTTGAAGTTCAAATTTAATCAATCATCTTTTGGAGTACAGTCTCAAAGTGCTTGTCAAGACTCTACCTGACACTTTCAAAAAACAAAGCTCTAATTTTAATTTTTAATAAAACCTGTACACTTCTCTGAACAAAAATATTATCCTGTATGGAAGTGATATTCTTTTTATTAATAAATGACAACATTTCATTGTAATTCAGCATAGGAATGTTTTTCAAAACTTATTTTGATGAACTGAGAATGTGCACCATTCCTATCTCAACATGTAATCTTTGAAGAAAATTTTTTCTCTGGTTAAGCTATATGTCTGCTCTGAGTACCTCCTATAGGAGCCAGGCTTCCAGTAGGTCCTTTTCAGAGACTTCTAAGATTTCACAACTTATTTGTCAAAGCAGAAAAAGGCCAAGAAAGATAACAGAGAGAAAGAAGGAATAATTCTCACAGTCAAAATAAGATTCAAATGTTATATTGATTTTTTGAAGAAAGATAAACTTTCTTCACAGTGGCTGGTGTGGGGCTGTGTTTTGGATTTGTGCTGAATGCAGGATTGATAATAAAGAGATGTTTTTTGTTATTGCACAGCAGGGCTTAGACAGAGCCAAGGTCTTTTCTACTTTTCCTATTTACACACTGAAAAGGAAGTTGGGGTTGCATGGGAAGTTAGGAGGAGACACAGCTGGGACAGGTGACCCAAACTGACCAAAAGGATACTCCAATTCATATGGCATCATGCTCAGCATATAAAGTGGAGGTAGGGAGGAGGCAGCGGGAAACATTTGGAGTGATGGAGTTTGTCCTCCCAAATCACCATTACATGGGATGGGACCCTGCTCTCCTGGAGATGGCTGAACACCTGCCTGTCTATGGGAAACAGTGAATTAGTTCCTTAGTTTGCTTAGCTTGTGTGCATGGCTTTTCTTTCCCTATTAAACTGTTTTTACCTCAACTCATGAGTTTTCCAGCTTTTGTCCTTCTAATTCTCTCCCCAGTCCTGCTGGGTGAGTGAGTCACAGCTGCATGGGGCTTGGCTTCTGCCTGAGGTTAAACCACAACAAATGGGTAAAATTTTACTAAATTGTTGCCCATGGAGCTAGTCCATCTAAAGATGTCCAGCATCACATTTATAAGCAGATTAGGAATGTTTAAAGGTATGGAACATAGCCTTTGTGTGTCTTTTATAAATGTAGCTCTAAGAAAGCAGAGGACTCAGTCACAGGTTTACCAAATATTTCCTCTTAGAATAGCAGATCCCTCAAGAAATTGACAAGGATATCTCAAATGTGAATTTGATTATTACCTTCAAGTAATGAGAACAAACTGATTTCTTCAACTGCTTGAACCAAACAAAAGTGTATTTTTCATCACAAAGTATGAATACACCTCCCAAGATAAATATCAGGATAACATCAGGAAAAAATGGCAAACTAAATTTTTTGAGGTCAGCAAGTGGACAGTTGGCTTATCATCTTATAGATAATAGATGTACTTCTGCCTACCTCCTTTGGCACACTATTAATATGGGGGAGTTAGAGAGAGTAAGATATGGTCAGAAGGACAGACAATGTGAAGCAGCAAAAAGTGATAAAAGAATATGTCTAAATAGCATAGATAAAATAGATAGATAGATAGATAAAATATATGTCTAAAATAGCAGTTGCATTGGCAGATACTTTGTGTAGGTTGGCTATGAAGACAATAATTGAGCAGTTTTGTGAAACTGGTCAACAAGTAACCTTCAAGTTCTGTATGAAACCACCCAGATCAGATTTGGCTTCTCACAGTCTGTCAGAGTGACCTGGGAATTCAGATCTAGAAAATCCTACAAATAAAGCAAGAACAGATGAAAAACTGGTTACCTTCCAAGAAGTAGACTCTATGCATATCATGTCTGGTCTTGGTATTTTTCTGATGCAATTCTGCTCAAGACATTTTAATTCAAAAATTTAAAATCCCAATCTTGATTTTGGTTTTGATCATTTTCTGATCCAAGTTAATCTTGAAAAATAGAGTGGAACCACTAGAAGTTATAGAATCATAGAATAGTTTGGTTTGCAAGTGACTTTAAAGATTGTGTAGTTTCAGTCCCTCTGCCATGAGCAGGGACACCTCCCACTAAACCAAGTTGCTCAGGGCCCCATCGAACTTGGCCCTTAAACACTGCCAGAAATGGGGCATCCACAATTTCTCTGGGCAAAATATAGAAAAATACTAGTTAATATTTTGGTATAAAGGTTTTAGCACATGTTAAAACCAAGCGTTAACTTTTTGATGAATTAAAGACTTTAAGCAACTTTCTGTGAAATACTGCTGAAAATGTCTCTGAAGAAATTCCACAAGAGATGACTAGCACATCTGTGCCATTTAAATATTGTGTCTGGGCAACAAATGTGGTAAAACTCAGGCTTTCTGCATTGGCTCACTTCCTCATGAAATTCTGATTCTTTATCCAGAATAACCCAGGTTTGAAGAGACATCTAAAGATCTTATTCATGGGAATCTAGATGAGATTATCTAGTACCCTCTCTAATGAAAACCTCTACTGATGGGGCCTCTACCACATCTCTGGGGAGGTTGTTCCAGTGAATGGTTGTTTACACTGTAAAAATATCTTTCTTATATCAAGGTGAAACCTCTCCCAGTACAACTGGTACCCACTGCCACCTGTTCTCTGTGTGGCTCCTTGTGGAAAGAGAGCTTCCATCCTCTTTAAAGCCACCCTTTAAGTACTGGAATCCTGATATGAGGCCCTGAGCCTCCCTTCCTAAACAACATGGTGCTTCCCTGCTCTCTCAGATCTGCAAAATGAATCAATTACTATTACAATTCTTTATATATATATATATTAACTATATATAATATACTGATATAATGTTGTGTACATATAGTTACTAAAACAACTGGAAAAAAAAAAAGTAGTGAGAAAATTCCTTTCAGTAACTTTTCCTTAAAAATAGTACTAAGTATGTGTTTGTTTGCATACTGACATAAATAAGACAGAGAGAGGATTGTAAATAACCCCATAAAATCTCCACACCAAAAAATGTCCATTTCAAACTGTGACTCATCTTCCATGTTTGGGGGTTCATGCATAATTTTGGTGGTATGCATAAGCTATGTTACACAGCAATTTGGGTTATCATAGCTGTCCCTTACAGCATGAAGCTAACTGCATCTCAAATGCTTTCTAGGATAGCTGTTGCTGTTGCCAGAAATACAGAATATTTTGTATGAAACTGCTGCACTTTCAACAGATATATTTGTTCTGAGTCAGTTAGTGTCCAAAACCTGGGTGAATTGTTCTGTGTTGTGGGAGGCTCCCAGGCTCCATTTTCAGCTCTGGGACTGTTTCGTCTGGTTGGTTGAGGGCAAATGACTTGAAAATCCCAGTTTGAATCTCCCATCTGTGCAAATGCAGATGATAAAACTAGCCTATCCCACAGAATGACAGCAGACATAATTAGTTAACATTTGCACAGTCATCTCAAAGTTCTGTGTGTGCTGCTTGCCAGTATGTCCAAAGGGATTTTTAAATCACATTGTTCAATATAAAGGAATAGAAACAGAAGTTTAAAAATCCCCAAAAGTTTGTAAGAAAGGGGTCAGACATTCTCAAAAGGTGGAAAAATATTTTACAGGTAAGGTTGCATTACATAAATATGAGAATCATTCAGAGAAATCTCACTGAAACAATGTACTAAGAGAAATGGATGGGTTTCTAACATATGGGGAGAAAAAGGTTTATTTTTTTACTGGAAATCTTGGTAGAACAACAATTCTTCAAAGTCCTAAATGTAAACAAAAATTAATTGAAAGCATTTCTGTAATACACCAAAAAGGACCCTTAATCATTGCTTATCTAATCAAAGTTTGACTAAAAATACTTTTTTTTTTTTGTATCAAGCCACAGCTTACCTGTACAGAAAATGCTTTATCACTTGAATAATAAGGCAAAGATTAACTGTTAAATGGGACCCAGGTGTGAATTCCAACAGGGAGGACCAAGTGGCAGATTAATGAAAGGAATTTTACCTTCAGATGAGATGAGCTGCTGAATATCTCAAGATCAGCAGCTCAAATTACCACCTTGTATGATACCAAACAACAACATATTAACTTCAGTTTTGAGGGATCTGCTTAATAGTGGCAATTACAAAACCACAGCACAGAATACCTGTTTCTCAGCTAACCTTCACTGAAATTCATGTATAGAGTGTCTTAAGGCTTAAGCAATGGTTTACTGGCATGCTAACCAGACTGGCTTTGTGAAAAATGATGATTTTCTTTCCTAATGCAGGAAATTTAACAATTCTACACACAAAAAACATTTTACTGACATAATTTCTCATATCTGAAAAGAAATCCTAGGAAATAGATCAAAAATAACCCAAAACCTTTTGGCTTAAGTGAGTTCCCCAGCATCACATGGCAGTGAAAAAGCTTGCATCATTACCTTTTTTTCATGGTCCAGTTACAAATATTTTAGTGCTTCTGCATCTCAGCACTGCTACAAAGCCAATGTGAAACTTTATCCCTTCTCTCTCCATGAGATAGCTATTCACAAGCTAGGGCATACTTATTTTCATACACTTACTTTCTTCCTTCCCCAGATCAGTGAAGCAGTAAATAGAGAGGGGAAAAAGAGGTTCTCTCCAAACAGCATCAGATCAGTGGTGCAGGAAATAGCAAGCAACTCCCTGCAGGAGCATATGCATTCTTAGCAAATTCTACCAGCAAATGATAATCAGCCAGTTAATTATATTTAATTGCTCTCTGCATCAAAACAATAAATAATGAGAGAGATCAGTGCTGCTTGTTGGAGATTATAACTTGACACGAATGTGAGAAACACAAGCAAATGAATAAATATTGAGTTCTTCAAAACTGAGTTTAAAAATAAATAAATAAATAAAAGGCTGGATGTTATTGTATCAATATCGGCCAACACATATCTACAGAGCCAGAAATTTCCGTTTTAAAAAAATCCCAGTTTTTTCTGAGAAAATTGCTGTCAATGAATCTGTATGATGAAGGCACTGCATGTAGATCTTTAGGACATGAATATTTAAGGGAAGGAATAAATTTTGTATGTTGGGTAGAAGCAAGAGAAATAGAGAGAATAACTTAGGCAAAGGAAGGATGTTAAAAATGGCAAGTGTTAGATTCCCAGAAAAAGATACAAAAGTTCCATCAGGGATTTACTTGAAAATACATTAGTCAAAGTGTTAGTAAATATTAGACTGTAGGGGTAACCCTGAGTAGAGAAAGAGCTGGCCCTAGTCATGCACTGTAGCTGGTCTACTCCAGTTTAACAAGCAGTAGCAGGCATGATTGAACACCACAGAACATGGACTGTTTAATTTATTGCAACATTCCCCTTGGCTTCTTTGAATAAAATTTAAAGTTAATTTATTTTTAGTGCTTTTGTTTCAGATTCCATAATGACAGTGAATTTCCATTGTGGTTGCTCTTGCAGCTGACAATCAAATCTGCAGCTGCAGAGAATTTTGTGTTTCAAATCAGAGAATTACTTCCATTTGCAAACTCTGTATTGTATTACATATTTGTGATTGTCTTCTATGCATATATGTAGGTAAATACATATACATATATATATTTTAAAATGCAGATTATCATTCATTATTTAGTAAAAAATTGCATGTTTGAATGAGGGTCCCTTCAAGTTAAGTCAAACCCAAGAGAAAAAACAGATAAAATCTCAGAAAACACAATCAGTTATGGTGCTAGCAAGCATGGGTGAGAACTGATAGAAGTTTCTATGAAAAGTCCTTTTTAAAATCTTATATATTCAAGACTATTTTGAAGAGCTAGAAGAAGTAAGGTTTTTATTGGATTACTTAAATTTCCCTGAAGCTGAAGTAAAACTTTGGCCAAAATTCTTTGACAGAAAAGATTAGGCAGGAAAATGTGACATTTTTAAGAGAAGTTGTATCAAAAGTATTCATTAGAAAGCCAAAACAACATTCACTTTCAACAAGATTTGAAAAGAACAGTTTGTGGATGAAAATCCCATCTTGGTTTTGTGGCAAAGTGAATAGAAAAAAAAAAAAAGTGTGGGGAGGGGAAGAGAAATATGCAACAAAAAATGCACATTGGGAAAAAGGAGTCAGTAATCAATCAGCTCAACTTCTCAAAGTACCTACAGTTGGCAGAGAAACCTGAGGGAATTAGAGGACTTATGGATGGCATAATTAAGAATAAAAATCTTCTAAAAAATAATACGAAAAACAAAAATACAAAAACATAAAACAACAACAACAGCACAAAACTAAAGGCAGCCACTCAGCCTCATTAAAAAATGGAGATTCTAACTGCTAATCTGATATCAGGTTTTTTCACAACTGCTGCTCTGTTTAGAAAGATGTTTGAGGTTGTCCTACTCTCACAGGTTTGGGTGAAAAGTTTTCAGTATAAAAGCAATCATCTTTAAATATCCAGCAGGTCCAATTAAGTTGAATCAAAGGACTTATAAGAGATGACAGAGGACATGTCCAAGTCATTGATTTTGAATTGGGAAAATCTGATTTTTTTTTCACTATTCCACCAGCAATGCAGAGATTTAGTTTGTCAGTTAAGTCACAGGTGTTTCAACTCTGCAAGATTGCATGCAACAGGTTACAAGCGTCTTGATTTAAGAGTACTTTGTTCATTATATGGAAGTACATTTTTTTTCCTTCACAAATATATAAATTGATACAGAGATCTTAGTATTTACTGGAGAAATACAGGATAAAATTCAAGACATAAGAGCTGAAGCCTGACAATTTCTCATTTTAAACTGGGCTTGTATTTTCAGCAGCAAAAACGAATGATCACTTTGACAGATTACAAAGTGAAGGTATGGATTCTCCATCTTCTTTCTTATAATCAAGATCAGATACTCTTTAGAAAAAGGTGGTTCAGTCAGGCACAAATCACTGCTGAATTCTATACAAAGTTAAGAGCACGGAGAACACAAGCTCTGTAATCTAACTCAGATTTTTGGCCCTAAATATAGGAAACAGAAAAGTTCTAAAAGCCAAATTCTACTTCAAAATTTAAAGCAAATTTGAAACTACTTAATTTTAAATAGTTTCAAATTACAGATTGATAGAGTTAAATGTTATTAGTTCGGAAGAGAATAATTTAAAAGAATTAAAACAGTATCAGAGTTAATGTTCTAATTTTAGTGATGCATTAAAATCTCACAGCATCCAACCCCACAGCAAGGGTACTTGCAATCATGCAAATTCATGCAGCGTTCACAAAGCAGGAGGAACAATGATCCCTGCATATGGCTTGGGCCTCTCAGTTAAGCACTGGGCTTCCAGCTGCTGCATCTCAAACAGGCACACGCTGGGGAGCCAGAAAAATCACATCCACATTTTCACTTATGAGAAGGGAGCATACACTGTGCACCTGCTCCTCCCTACTAACCCTGACTACAAAAATAGCGTGGGACTGTCACTGGCACAGACTTTGCATGTCTTTGCATCAATTGTGCTGTGAGTGTCCATGAAATAGTAGGGTTAGAGGTGTTGCTTCAACACTCAAAGGGATAGCATATCATCAAGTCCAGAATCCAGCTTCTGTTTTGCAGTGATTGCAATTGTTTCTATCCAGCTCTTTTCATGGGGAATGATCCTTAAATGATACCCAAGGGCACTAACTGAGGCTGGAAAAAAGTAAGATCTTAACCAGACTCAGCAAAAGACAAGATGCCACATTTTCCTTTTTGCATTTGAATCACCTTCACAATCTACATGTAGAAGATGTCTTTTCCTCTTTCCCTGCACTCTACTGCATAAGATGAGGATGAATGTGTGAATTGCCTTGTAAACTGATCTGCTGGGGTAAGGATCCAAAAATAAAATAGGAAAAAGAATTTTGAAAGGAGTGGGGCAAGAAGGATACCCCAAAACTGGAAAAAAATTTGAGGAGACCCAGCAAGATTTAAAAAGATACTGATATAACACTTTGCTACTTTAATTTTTTTATACTTCTTTTTAAATGGATTTACTTCACATCATTATATTATTACTAAGGAAAGTATTATAGATCTCTCCACAGTATGCTAAATTTACTATTACCCCTTAATTCTATTCTATTTTTATTTGTATCTACATAGAAAGAGTCTGCTTGCTTTCCAAACTTTAGCGAGAATTTAAAATGTTTATTTACTTGAGTTCCTACATTTCTATTAAGGTCTTATATTTGAAGCCTGTAATATAATCTTGGTATATGTCTGCAAGTAAACTGCAATGGTATATTCTATACTGAACATTTTAGCTCTTCCTGTTTCAGAGATGCCACTGAAGAAAAGAAAAACATTCAGCATACAGCACAACTTCATCTCTAACGACAATTAGAGAGTGACGCAGCATTATTCACAAGTGAAGAATCCACAGTTGTATTATAAATACACTCCTCACTACTCTTTCAAACACTAAAAGAACACAGAAATGTATAAAACCAAGCAAGCAAGTTTTGTGAATATTGTTAATACTCCTTCAAAATTTCTTAAGATTTGCAGAGGTGGTACCTTTTTTTAAACCTTCACATTTCTGAAAGTGTCTTAAAGCACAATCATTTTGCTGCCTCTACTGAAGGTCATTTTATTTGCTGTGAAGCTAGTCTTGGACAAGGGTCTGGAAGGATGCTTCTGTATAGTAAAACTAGCAAGCTTCTGCTAAAGTTTTTCACTGTACTCTTTTGCCCACAGAATCTACACCAGGGACCAAAATAGAAAGTAATGAGAGTTCCCTTTGGGCACCAGTCCTGGGACAACACACAGTGAAGAAAGACAGGGAAGGCAAAGGACAAGATATTTTTACTGCTGCCAAACATGTGTGAGACCTAATCTATCTCTGCCAGCTCTAACCAAGGAGTGTGGGCAAGTAAGGAGCAGAGACACCTGAGACAGATGGACACAAGCCATGACAGTCCTGTGAGAAATCATGGGGTGTTTGCCGGGAGATGTGCCCCAGCTAAGTAGTCTGGCCAAGGACTGGGTAATCAGAGCTTGCTGACTTGCAGACAATAGTAGGTAAATTCAGCCAAAAACTGTACCCAGTTCAGGCCTGAGCTAGGGCTTCATTCTGGTCTTTGGATCTAGAACAGGATACCTACACTGTAGATATCTTTGCAACCTGTTTTTATTACTTCCAACACTCAAGAAACTGGGAACTTAATTTGTACTCAAGATCCCTTTAAGTTACAGATACCAAGGTACCCATAAACAACCCATTTTTGCACACCTTTTCATTAATATCAGATGAATTGCGTAGTGAAACTGACCTGGTTCCTTAGCCCACAACTGCACAGTATTACAGTACTATGGTCTCTGCATTTTGTCATACTCACTAACCACTTGTCACAGCTCCCATGTATCTGACTTTTATCATAGCTGTAGAAATGGCTTACACTAAAATAATTTTATACAAAAAGTTTCAGGTTCAGTAAAAATTTTGAGCAAAACAGGAAAACCCTAAGACACTTAGCTGAAAAGTAGATATCTTTCAAAAGATTATTTGATCATTTCAATACAAATACACTGTCACAAGAATCTTGGCAGTTTGCAATGCTCACCTTTTGATCTTGTCCTTCTCCACAGAACTTTCTCCTTCAAAACACCACAGTAATTTGCCCTTCAACAAACACTCTTCCCCAAAGATGTAGAAGATCACAATAGATCAGAAGACACAGCTTTAATCAGGAGACCTTGTTTCTAGAGCACACTTTGGATTCAGGAGTCAGCCAGATCTATTCAATGCAGTGTACATATTTGTTTCTGGTTGAAGGAAAACCAGTTCTTCACCTTTTCTGCTCATCCTAGTTTCTATAGTTCATGTTGGTTGCTTTCATAAAACCTAAAAAGTCATTAGTCATATTAGATAGTCATACTCAATGGCACTTTTATTCTTGTAGTTGCTCAGTAACAATAGCAGTTAATCAATAAAGTTGTGTAACAGTACTCAGTTTGGTATGCATTATATGCACCTGGTGTTCCAAACTAATTTTCCAAGTCAAGGCAATTAATGAATTTCCTAGCATAGTGACATTTATAAAACCAGGTTAGTAAAAGCTGCACTCTAAAGTGTTCAGTGGTGCAAATTTTGATAAATAGAAGACTTAAATCAACTCCCAGCGCAGTATAAAAGGACAAGCCCAAATAAATGGGGAAAGTTCTCTCAATAAATGAGCTGTGATTCCATGGCTGATGGGCAGATGTTCAAATAGTCTACCCGCTGCTTTGCCAAAAAAATGAAATACCCATGTACTAAGATTTAATATAAATGTCAGTAATGCACAGCAAAGCCAAGATCCTGATGAGAAAACAGTTGTCCAAATCCCAGGGTTTCTGTAATTAAACATTCAAAAATCAGAGAAAAAATATTCCTCTCTAAATAGTCAGTTTTAACTAAAAGTTTATCTATGTAGAAAAAGGTTCTTCTCATAAACCACAGGCCCATATTCTTGGCTTACCTTCTTTTTAGTGCAAGCCTTAGGCCTCATTTTTGTCCCCTAGTCTGTATATATCCAACTACTCATAAAAGTGAAAGCAAAGATTGAGAACTAATGTGATGGTTTAGGCTTCTTTTTTACCTTGCCAAGGTGAGGATGAATAACACAGGAAACTAAGATGTCAAGTTCAGACTTGGAATATGTATTATATTTTATCTATTTACACTATTTACAGGCTCATGAGCCATGAGCTTCACTAGCAAGCTAGGGAAACGAGGTAAAATGGAGTGAATGGAGTGCTTCTAACTCTTTCAAAGGTCTTAAAAGCAATAATTACCCAATACCAAGGTGACACCTGTATTATTTATGTTTCTGACCCAATAATGACCGCCTAAGGCCTGCAATGCAGACCTTTTTCACCCAATTACAGAAAACCACCTAAACCCATGAAGAAGAAGGAAGAAGAAGGTGAAGAAGAAGGACAAAGACAACACCCCAAATCCTCCATCTTGATTCATATATATTACTATACACTAAAACCCCAAATTCTGAGTTTCTAGGATCCAACAAACTACTACTCAAGTAAATAAATAGTCTGTGACATCACAAAGTCAGAAGATTGTTTTAGATGGCTCAAGCCTTTGGTGGCTAAGCCTGCAAAGCAGAGTGCTGGAAATCAGAGGAAAGCCCTTGGTAACAGTTTCTATTAAAAAAAATGAGTAAACAACATGGAAGCCCTCAACACTTGAAACAAGAAGAAATTGATTTAAAAATCAAAAGAGTCTAGTAGGAATTGTATTTCACCTACTGTCTAAGGTTATAAGCATGCAGAAGTGTCAGTCACAATCTGGAAGGGTTGGGTTTATTTTCAAAGTTAAATGGATATTTCATTCCTGAGATAAAAGTTGTCCAAATCTCAGACATAAGGCAAATATTAGAAACATATATGCAAATGTGGATGATGCCCCTAGGAGTGAGTGACAATTGTGGACAGCTGCTCATTATCAGAAAGATAAAAGTAATTCAAAGCAGCAGAACAATTTGATCAAACTCATCAAATGACAGAGACCTCAAACTCCTAATGTCCATTCACTTTGACACTTTGAAAATCAGTGAACAAATGTGAAAACCTTTCATTTCATTCTAGGTCTTAGTGAAAACACAGTCTGGGACTCCTAGTGGTTTCCAAAGCATCTAAATGTCCAAATCCTGCTTAATTCAGTTCTAAAATGTTAGATAATTGCATATCATATGTTTTCAGAATAGACTTGTTCATATAACATCTAGCTGAAGGACAGCTCACATATGCTTGGTTCAGACAGCTGTGTAACACTGAAACAAATGAAGTTAATTACAATGATGAAGCAAGTAACACAATTTGCCTTCTGACAAAGCTATCCTTCCCCTCTGCTGGCCTGCTCTATTTAAGTTCACAGGAAATTTGCCGGCTGTGGGACTGAAATACCTGAATGCCATCAAAGCCAGTGGCAGGCTGTAAGCAAATTACCACAACCTGCTTCTTTGGAGAGAGAGCCTTTGGAAATAACCCAACTGAACCTCTCCAGTGAGATGCAGTCTGAACTTTCATCATCAGCTCTCTGCTCTGTTCATTCTTTTTTGCCTGTGGGCCTTTTCTTTCCTCTTTATTTCCTCTTATATTTTGGCCAATGCTCTGGTTTTCAAAGCAGTTTACATTCTTAAACAAAAGCCTTGTAAAAGGGAATAAATTCTTAACATACATATTGTCTTAAGATTTGCAGAAATCATACACCAGTAAGCCTAGTGATTATTGGGAACTGGAGCAGAACATTAGAAACATCATTGGGAATTCAGCCTATTGGAGGTTATGCCTTACCTTTTCAGCCATTAGTATCTTTAACTTCTGGTTCCCCTTCACCTTTTTAGATGGTGTTGTGTTCAGCCTCTTCATTTTGACTGTTATTCTAGATTCTAGTCTTTCAAAATGACATGAATAGTTTTATTTCTTCCTTCAGTTAGAATAGTTTTCATTCTGTTGTCAGAATGGTCTTCATTAGCACAGCACAGCACTGGTTTTCTATAGGCAATTATTTTTTTTCCTCTTCTTTGCTCCCTAGCAACTTATTGCAGGCTAACTTTAAAGGTGTTGCAAGCAAAAAGTGGACTGTAAATTAGGAGTTTTCCAAGTCTCATAGATAACCCTCATAGCAGGCAAGTAACTGAACAAAGAGCTCTAGCTGTTGTCTCTGACAGTGTGTCTCATCCTCTCTCTACTTCTGCCTGTTCATTTTAGTCTTGCTTTCAGCAGGAAGTAACCCAGCACTGTGAAGCTTCATTGTCTAGGGACACATTTGGGCAATGGCAGTTGCTGAATGCGGCAGGGAGGAGTTTCTAAAGAGCTATGGCTGCAATATGCTCCAGTTCACTTTTTTTTTTCCTCTTACTTTTACATTAGAAGAGCCCATTCATCAAATTCCTTACTCCAGGTGCCTCCAACACTGACAGTGGCAGCAACTTGACTCCATGGTAATCCATGGTTTCATCTCTGCCTGTGTTAACATCCATCACACAGTTGTAGAACAGTTTTTGTTTTTCAGTTTCAATGCACCTTTCAAAGTATAGACACCAACATCCTTTCATCTTATACAGGAAGCAGCTTGGGGCTAGCTGTCCTATTAATCTTCTTACAGCTGTATTATTTTTTGGTGCTCTGATTTATGAGAAAATCAGACAGTCATTACAGTGATATTGATACACACACAAGACATATACACACTTACACACTTACATTCCTGGGAAGAAACATTTTGCAGAAATTGTGAAATATGACATGGATAGAGAAAGATGTCACTTTTGGGATGAAGAGAATCAGACTGAACTCATGTATTCACAAGAACTGGAATGCCATTATAAAGCTAAGGAATTAGAAAATTGATTAGCTATTGCTGGGCCCCTGTGGTAGAATTCGGGCAATGTCCAGACCAAAGCTCTTGCCTCCTGGCTCAAAGCCCTCTAGATGCTTTTGCACTATTAAAAGGAGGTCACTAGGGTTTGCACCAAAGTATTGGGACCTCAGTTTCTTACACATCAGGCTCATCTCGCAAGGCTAATAGTCATTTCAAGGTTCCTTTTCTGTGGAATTCTGGGGGAAAATAGAAATTCCACATTCTAATTTTCACTAGAATGCAGAGCCTGCTAAGTTATATAATCTCAATAACACTTACTTAGTTCAGGAGTAGCTGAAAAGCTACAACACTACAATATTGTAGCTACAAGGCTAAAATATTTTCCATCTGGAAATATAACTGCATTCAAAATGAAGATGCAACAGGTGCAGACCAATAAAAAACAATCCTTCCCCAAAATATGGCTCAAATTAAACTAGATCTGTTGCAAGTCTTTCTATCTGTTCAATAGCACAAACACTACAGATGTGCTATGGCCCAAGTGCAGAAAAGGAAGGAACAACAGAGCATTTTTTGAATCTCATCAACATAGAATTTAAATTCTATCAGAATCCCTCTCTAAGACAAACTAGATTATGTTATCCTTAATTATATTTTAATGTCTAAGATGGATTTTAAAGCTCTAAATTCCTTTCTAAATTCCCCTGTAGACTGGGCATCTCAATTGCTGTAAACTGGCATAAGCCTTAACAAGGGCTGTGCCAGCCATTATAGCTGAAAATTAAATTTCTAATTTCCAGGATTCCAAGTAACAGTGCGTTTTGATTTTGCTTCAAAGGCATAATGGAAGCCTCAGCAACTGGTGAAGTCAGCCACCGTGTTATGTGTTGAAGTCACAACTCAGTATTTGTGCAACAGAGAATGTGAAAGATGAGGTCAAAGAGTTCCCGGCACACTTGTCAGCAGAGAAAGCTCAGTGGTCTGAAGGAAAGGGCAGCTATTGAACTCCATAGCACCAAGCTTTTCTCTTAAACAGCAAGCCCTTTGAGGAAAAGGAGTTTAAAACTGCACTTGACAGCAGGAATAGAAACAGTAGTATGAGCCTTTCCTATACAGACCATATAAAGCTGTGAGAAAAAATCAGAAGTCAAAACATGTTGAAAAAAATTTGTGTGTTTTCTCTGTGCTTCAGGATACAGGTTTTTATTTACACTAGATTTGACCTTATGAATGTTTTCAATTGCCTGAGAGCAAAAATAGCCATGTTTAGTTGAGCAGATAAACAACAAAAAGATTTTGTGGAAATGAAAAATTCACTCAATAGTTGGCTCCTTGGCAGTAGCAACTCTGATCTGACTTGCTGCTAGCAGCAAAACCAAAACAAGGTAAAAATATTATTGATTTTTGTTAAAGTTGTCATACATACCTTGTGCAGATGTGACCAGATATGACCAGTTAACTCGAAGGCAGGCATAAATCTTCTCTAGCTTTTGGAAGTGCTAGTGAGAATAAAAGATTTGCATAAAAACAAAACAAGCAAACAATGATTAAAATAATCCATATCCAATCCTTTCTACTTTCAGAAGCAAAGTACTACTGCAGTAGCCTGACACAGATAAGAGTCAGTAAGCCAAGCTAAGAAGAATGAGGAGTGACTTGCCAAGTGTCTTTATCAAATTGCATGAAGCAACAGAAAGATAAAACTATACACTTGTCAACGCTTACAGTTTTATCTCTAATCTTGAGATGTATTACTGTAGCAGAACAAGACAGATGCATTAACTAGGCTGCTTTCAGGAAACCCTGGCACTGGACCACCAGCACTGTGGAAGGCAGGTCTCTTCTCAAGTGTATCATCTTCTGGTTCACAGTCTCACAGTTGATAGGCTAGAAGAAGGCTTTGTCAGGTTTCTGAATATACTTTTAAAATAGAGTGTTAGCAGAAAATACACAAATCACTTAAAGAAATCTTGAATTTGATGTTCCATTGACTATGTTACCTTTTTTTTACCAAGCTTTTAGAAAAACTCTGCTCACAAGGAGAACCATTGTTTGTCCCCAAGGTCCCAGTTCACCTAAGCTGCTGTACATTTTATCACTGCAATACTTCTCCTTTTCCCCATTCCTGCTTTTCTCCTTCCAGAACTTCTTGTCTTCACTAAGTTCTCCAAATTTTGGTCATCTGCAGATATATAGAGTAGATCTATAGAGCAAATTGATCTGTAACCATGCCACTGCCCAGATTTATCTGATCAAGTAATTTAACATTCATCCATTCCAAACAAAATACTGCTGATAAACAGATCTCCCAATTACTAATTTTTTACCCCATGCTATAACTTTAGAAAGAACTGGAGAGAAAATAGCAAAAGAACAGGCAAATTCAATAAGTCAGTAAGTTGCAAATTTCCCTGAAAAACACAGAAATTTCCAACATTCTCTGTAGTCCCACTTCAGCTGAACCTTTCAGACATCATTTTTACGGAACAAAATTTAATGTAGAGCATTCAGTAACATGTTAAAAATGTAATTCTATGTATTATAAGACCTCAAAAAGAGCTCTTGACCTTTTCTCCTAAAAAAAGTACCAGAACTAACATTTGTCCTCTTATTTAAGATAGTTTAACATTTATTTCTAATTTATGATTTTTTTTATATATTTAAGGTTAACAATAGGAATAATTTTCCATTTATTACAGACTAATATATTGGTTATTAGCACAAGGAAGGGTAAGATTTCCCACTTAATAGAGGCATACCTCTAACCTTGCATACAGGCATACACGACCCTGCTAAGTGGAAATTATAGAAACTTTGCTTTTGTCGGTACAGTAAAAGTGGTGTGCAACTGCTATAAAGCAATCAGAGTCCTGAAGCTGGCAGTCAGCAAGAAGAAAATGGTCTCAGGAATGGATTAAAATGCAGCAAGTACTCAGTATATACATTGCATTTATAAAGACAGCTGTAATGAAGATATATTTAACTATATGTATACATATGTATATATATAGTTATATATAAGTGTAAATATAGGCAGGTGTGTCCTGCATAGATTTACTAGGCTCTGCTGTAAGGGAAAGACTTCCCTTAAATTTCTTTTTACTCCTTCTTTCTCAGCCTTTCCACATCCCTGAAATAGTACTGGAAGCTGTATTTTGCACACATTATATAATCACCAAAAAAAAAAAAAAAAAAAAAAAAAAAAAAAAAGGAAGTATTTCAGACTTCATTCTTCATTTTGATAGAATTTCCTTATTCCTAGGTTTGCATGATTTCTGGGCTACATCTTGACAAAATCTAGCTGGCTCACACTCACACCAAATTCGTAGTCCCCAGAATCAAACACGAGCTAAATACAACACATCACAATGAAACACAGAGACATTTGAGCCTTTCTCCTTTATTCCTAGCCTCTTTCTGGGCACTTTCATGGTCAAACTTCCAGGCAGAGGACAACTGTCTACACAAAAAAAAAAAAAAAAAAAAAAAAAAAAAAAAAAAAAAAAAAAAACCAAAAACACCACCAAGGAACAATCAAGGGTCAGAGGCCTGGGCTCTGTTTCATCACACACCTGTTGGAACATCCCATACTATCTCTGTTCAGAAATATTTAAGTCAAACAGAACAGCAACATTTTACAGATCTCAAGCAGAAATACGTTACATTAGACCCTCTGTAGCTCAGTTTTTGGAGCATAAGGCCACTGCACACCCTCCTACTTGTCAACCTTTGTCCCTGATGGACAGGTCTTCTTTCCATTAGCTCATTTTCCAGAAGGCTAACACATACTGCTCTATACATCTTGCTCACATTGTTTGTTTTAATGGCATCATTGTGTAAAGCAAGTGCTGGTCTTAACCAGTAACTCTGGCACTGCCTACGGAGTTCATTTTTTATTGTACATGAACCATCAACACCCTTTTCACCTTCACCTTCTGCAGGTAAATATTGATAGTCCTTATAGCTTCTAGATGGTAAAACTTAGGGAGGCTGGGAGATGGACTGGATGTCATCCCAGCCTGAATCCAGGTCTGCAGTGCAGTTCTGAAAGAAAGTAGAGGTTTGGTTTTGTCCGTATTTCTGGCGTCAGCTCAGTTGTTGCTGTCCTGTTGTTATGGTATGTGATGAATTAGTTTAACAAGTTATATAGACCAGTTAAATCACTCACTGTTTTATTTCTTTTTACCATTTTTATTCCTAGAAATCATAGGATATTAATTACATTTCCAATAAAGAATTTAATGCTAAGTGAACACAATATATGGAATTGAACAATATCTACAAATTCAGAAAGCAGTTTATTGAATAACAAATGTTTCACTGTAGGTTGAAAAGGACTATAAAGGCAATATCATGTTGTGAAGATAAAAAAATTATGTTGTGAGGCACTTTGAGAGAGTCAGATGAGAACATTGAAAGGGACATATCTTGCTAGAGGTACTTCAAAGTGAAAGGAAGCAAGCCTCTAAGGGCAAAGAGCTCACTCTGTAAGATGATGATTTCACACTTAATTACAGGTTGACAGCAAGGAGGGTGCATTCAGCAACTTTACCCATTTACAAGTGTTGGGATGAAAGCAAAAATAGAAGAGGAATTCTCTGTTATTGAAGAATATCACCCTCTGCACCAAATATTGCAAAACATGCACATGAAGGATAAGTTTTAATTTACTGGAGAAATACAGAACCTGGGTCAGAGATGACCAAATAAATTTCCTACCTGTCATGATGACATTTGACTTCTACAAATGCTCAACTGTCACTGCTCAGGGCATCATCTCTTGAATCACTGACTACTTCAAAGAGTATCTCCTTGCATCTTATTCTGCCTTTAGGATTTTCTTGAGTTTGTGACGTTCAAGACTGTTTTCTCAAATAACATCAACTTTTGTCAATAAATCCCTGGGTATGGGTTTATAAGAAGACTTTAGGGTTGGGGTTTTTTTGTAGCTAGCAATATGCCCTTACTAATAAATTTTATCCATTCCCCTTCAGGCAAATATTCAAGTTGGAAAATGTTAGATTTATCTACTTGAAGTTTTCAGAAATCTAAAACTGCAAAATTGCAGTAATCAGAAAAGACAATCTAATATATATGTTCTAATACCAAATTCCTGAAAAAAAATTTCTAACCATTTAATCAGATTATTCACCACTGAAAACTCATTTAGGGGCCAACACCAATATTTAAACAAATGTTAACTCATATTTCCCGTGAATGCCTAACCTATTTTGGAGATGGAAGTAAGGAGAAGATTCAACATGATATACAACTGACTGCTTCATTATGCAAAGTGTAGCTGAACTGAAATAATTTACACTGAATTTCTTTTCTCTGGAAGCTAAGCACCCTTTCCTTATTTTACAGTATGTTCAATGCAATCACTGAAATGGTATCTTTCTAATATTTGGCCTGAAACACTAAATCTAATCTCAAACTGTGTTTTTTTACAGCTGAGCTGTGACATATAGTGCAAGAGAGGAGCTCATCACAGTGGCTTCTCAGCTTCACCAGTCATCTCAGCTAACTTCACAAGACACAACACAGCACATCTCCCATTATCACCATGTTTTTTTCTGATATACAATCAGAGCATGCTGTGCTCTTCCCCTCTTTTCCTTGTAAACATTGAAGTATCGTATGGGTTATGTGTCACGGCTCAGTTTGTCACAGATACTGTTGGTCAGGTGAATTAGCCATATTTGCTATTACATCCATGTTATGGTCTGATGACAAGAGATGTCTCTGCCTGAATCAAGGTGCAAATGAGACCATGTGCAGGTTCTTGTGTATTTTAGTAACCCTTTTTTTTTTCTAATCTGAAGCCAGATGAAACAGTTGTGGTAATAGATCTTGGGGGTTTTTTAGCTAGAAAATCTCTCCAAGTGCTTTCTTGTCAATCTAGCTCAATTTTTCCCTCTCTGGTTTGTTTTTTTTTTAAACAAGTGGAAGTCATATTATGTCAAAAAACATTTAATCCTTTGTTCTCCTCTGTTGTCCAGTCTTATTCCAGTTATAACTTGTTCTTTATCTTAAGAAGTGATCATTAAAACAATCAGGATGCTGAGTCGTGATCTTAAGAGAGAGGCATGGTCCTGTTCTAGAGCCCTGAAGTGGAACTAAGCATAACTCGTTTCCATCAATCTTCTGTAAATATTTTGTATATGTAAGGGCAGGAGAAAGTACTAAAACATTTCTGAAGGGCAGTACTCTTCAATGCTTCTGCTACAGAAGAAAAAAATGTTACTACCATTACTCATATAAAGAGTACTCATATAAAGAAGTAATATATTTATATAGCTCTTGGGTTATCTTAAAATAATACTTGTAATCCTGAGATTATGCTGGTGATAAACACTACATGGGTCCATAGAATGGCATCCAAGGTCATGATTTTTCCTACTGATATTTCTTCTCAATAGGAGTGTTCCTGGGCCGTCTGTGGAGACCAGGCTTTCACACCTCTGGTGCTTGAAGCACACCCTCCATCAAACTGGGACCTGTGCAGTTAACAAGTCTTAGATGATCATTTATTCCCTTTGCCCTATCAGTGGAAAAGTTTCCAAACAGATCCAGACAGCTTGCAGAGATCCTAATATCTTCCTTGGAATGGCAGACAGCCTCATCCCGAACTTAGGTAACCAAGAGTTATACAGCAGTTTGGGCAAAAGCTCGAAGGTTCCCTAGTGTTTGAGTGTTCTTGGAAAAATATGTATTAAATAACTTCTTTATGATGTTGCAACTCAAGATATACTGAATTTCTGTCTAGCCTCTCTCCTCACCTTCAGAGACAAAGTCAGAACATTTCTCAGCACCAGCGGCAGACCCACAAAACTGCAAAATTTATTGGCAGTTTGTCATTATACTTTATTTCCAGAAAACAAACCAAGTTGTATGGATATATTTATTGAAAATTTTGCAAGAGCAAAAGTTGGTTGGTCATTGCTCCAGGACTTCTGTGCTGGATGGATGGATCCTGCCTAGGGCAAAGATACATACATGAAGGAAAAAACCCGGATTGATAATAAAAACACTGACCCATCCTTAGCTGTTGCACTGTGCATCACATTGCTATCATCATCTCAGTGCTTTTCACCGATATTTGACAACATACACTCAGCGACAGCTGTTTTATTATTGTCTTTAATGGCCATAAAGCAGAAAATATTGCATAATGCAGAGGAAACATCCTGGCAGTTCTGGCTTTGTGTGAGTATGTCAATTTAATAGCATCGTTTGGCTTCTGAGGGATTTCTTGACTAACAGGTGCATCATTATACACATCAGCAATTCACTAAGTAGAACAATAATACAGTGCACATTATGATGCTATAACGGACACCAAAAATGAACTCTCTAAAGAAGTGCAATAGATTGTCACTGTGCTTGTAAAAGTGCTGTTTGAATTGACACAGTCTTTGGGGTTTAGAAATCCATCTGTATGTTACTGCAAAGATCTGTGGGCTGGTTTGCCCTGATGAATTGGATAAAAGAAAGAGAAGAAAGAACTGACACTCCTCATTAGGAAGAAACACCAAATGGTTCATGTCTGATGCTTGTCCAAGCTGGTCTCTTTTAATTTACTTTATACTTTCATATGCTTTGTCAGGAAATATCAGGGGGCTTCAATTTCAGAGAAAACAAGGATACTTTACCATGTTCATGCCCTTCCAATTCCATTACTCCTTCTTCCAGGTAGCAAGCTACTCACATATCCAGCAGGGAAAAGTAAAGACATAAACAAGTCTTTGAAGGAATATTTCCTCTCCACAAGGAACTCAGTCTCTCCGCCTAAACACAAACAAAAAAATCTCCTAAGGTCTGTAAAATTAAAGCTATATTTTGGCAAGATTCCGAAATTTCAGATGAACAGCATTTGTCTACAGATCCTCTCAAGAGGTACTTTTTTCATAAAAACAGAAACAATTTTCATTAATTTTCTTTGGATATAAATCTAGATGTACCAGAGAGTTGGGAAAGAGTTGCCCATTCAAATTCACCCAACTACTAAACTAAAAATAAAGTGCAAACCAGATCATATAGAATAAATCAGTATGTAGAAGATGATTCCACATTTCAAAAGAATATTAAAAGCAGTCTTTGTGGTTTTGGGAAGTTCATCACCTTCCTGTTAGTTTCCTTTTATGTTTTTAATGTATTAAATCTTCTTCAGATGGATCTGTCTTGATAAAAAAATCCACACAAAGCCTCCAGCTCAATTTAATTAACCCAGAAGTTTGGTTTAGATTTGAATTAACTTTCAATCATTGCTGGCATTTCCATTCTGAGTATTCACAGGATTTTCCAGATCTTCTATATCCCTTTTTCAAATTTCCTTTCAGATGGCAGCTCAGCCTAGAATGTCCTTGAGTAGCCCATTGTTCAATAATCCAGTAATTGTGTATGTGTTCATTTCACAGATGTGCAAGACGTCTAACCTGGGTGGTAAGGCCATGAATAACACTCAGAGTGTTCAGAGTACTCTACCTGAATCCCTGTCTTGACCACAGTCACACCAATTAAAAAAAATTTTATCAAAATCTAGTGGAACTTTGGTAAAAGTGATAAATAATTTTACAGTTTATAGCCTATTGAGAGAGAAAAAAAAACAAGCAAACAAACAAACACCAAACAAACAAACAAAAAAACAACAACAACAACAACAAAATACCAACTTAGACCATGTTGGATGTACTTAAAAATGGAAATGGTAAAGCAGTAGCAGAGGTTTACTAGAAACCTAACAATTATTTTCTCATAGTTTTTGTTTCTAAGAAGCTCAGCCGAGAACAGGCACTCCTCTGCACTCGACCCCACAGGAACACGGAGCTGAGGCAGTTTTGTTCCCAAAACTTTTAGAATCTAAATATGACACAAGAACCAACAGATTAATACAGGCAGACAACCTGGAATAAAAGGACACAACAAGAAAATGGACATCGGTGGCTGCTTCTGTACATATGTAGAATGTTAAATTAAAGGAACACCCTGAAACTGCAAAGATCCTCACATGAACCTTTCTTTACACAAGTTCCAACTGTCCTTTCAGTCTCTGTACCCATTAGTTACATGACATTTTCATGACATAAGGAAAAAAAACCAGCATTGTGTTGAAACTTATCAAACATTATCAAACCTTTCTGTCAGCTAAAACGAAGCTGCCAACTAGGTCTGCCTAAGAATGCAAAGTATGTCAAACAATGATGAAGAGGGTGAAAAGCCTTCCTGTCACCTAAGTGTGCATGCAAGCACCAAGACTGGAGGCGAAGCCTTGATGGAAAACTGCCAAATAAAATGTAGTTTGATATACAGCCAAAAAAATGCTGATCACTCTTTCAGAAGTCATCAACTTCTACAAAAGATTTGCTACTTTCTTCAAGGACACAAAGAGCTACCCTTCACAATGGAAAAAGGGATTTAAATTATGGGGGATTTAACAAAAAAAGTGAGCTCTGTTAAGCCTCAATAAAGAATATAGCACTAATGATAAATTTGAAATACCTGTGCCTATTTCTCTTTTATCTAATAGCACACTTTGATCTTTCAATGAAAGAGTAGAAGAATTAAGTTATAAAAAGCCCCTGGTTTTAAGGCTTGAGTAAGTAGGCAAGACTAACATATTTGTTCAATAGTCATGCCCCCTAGGAGACCATTACCTTGAAATCATTACCTTTATTTATTTTCTGGTTTCATGGATCCTGTAAACTTTTAATGAAATAATACATAAAAACGGGTTCCATTCAGCTACAAATGTTCATTAATTGTTTGCTAATGCAACACATTTTTTTTTTCAGTTTGCTCTCCTGGCATTATTATAATGAAGAACAATTGCTTTATAAAAAAAGTTGTGCAAATACTGTAAATCATGGCTTCTTTACCACTCTGCTAACTTGCCTTCCAGTGGACTTTTTTTGTTAATTAACTTTCTATTGTTTGTCATTCCAATTAAATAGAGTACAGCAATTACTTAAGGTGTTACATGAAGAGCTGTAAAAGCTGAAAAAAAACCCAAACAAACAAACCCCTCAACAATAAAAAAAAATCACCCCAGAAAACTTCATAAAGGAAAAAAGTCTTTAAAAGAAACAAGACAACAACAACGACCAAAAAAAAAAAAAAAAAAAAAGCCCTGAAAGCTTAGTTAAAGCTCCACAGAAATTAACAGGAAAAAAAGAAAAGCAGCTGATGCATCATCAGTGTAGCAGTAAATTAAAAACTCACCTGCTTTGTGTTCAGATTAGTCAAAAGGAAGTGAATCAAGTTTAGTATTGTTCACAGTAAAAGTATCTAGGATTTGCTCACCTGAACAATATGTCTAATTACAGTAGGATAAAGACCAACAGAAAAAACCTGGTATGCTCTGGAAATCTCATTACCTCGTTCTGTCAGTGAAATCCAGACTGACCTCTCCACAGTCACCCACAAAACTCTTCATTTTTCTGTTGTGCCACTTGTGCTCATTCCATCTCAAGGAGACATTAGAACTTCACCTGCAAGTCTTGTGGTAATAGTAACCTGCCTTCAATAAATCCTAAGAACAGAGACATACCTAAATTGAAATTACTTAAGGAGACATAATGTATATTTAAAGAACCACATGCATCTATCTGTGGTCATGACAGGTAACTTCATTATTCTGGAGCTTAACATGCTCATCTAATTGCTTATCTAAGCAAAGCAAAGTCTCTTAACAGAATATTATGGAAAATAGTTCATTAATTCATGATTCAAAGGAGAACAGCTTAACATTCAAACAAGCAAACACCTGATTTATTTCTAATTTGCCACTTTTGACCTCTAGAGATGCACATGGCTGAATGAGCTCTATGTTCTTGCCAGCTTACGTCTCATTCAGAAGAGAGACAATACTTTTATAGCACTTTGGTGGTACATTTGTGAAGAAATCCCATCACAGATTAATTAGGGATTACAGTACAGACAAGTAAAACAAATGTTCATAACCATCAAATTTATTACACAGTTGCCACACTGTGTCAAGACATACATAAAACAAAGGTACTGAAAAGCTCTCTGGGATCAATTCAAAGGATTTCTATCTCTCTTGCTCTTTTCAACAAAGCAACTCAGAGATTTTGTGGTGGGACAAAACACTATCTCTTAAAAATTATTTCTGAGTAAGGAGTGTGAGCAAAATGGAAAATCTAGAGGATGTCAGTAAGAAAACTCAATATGATTGATTTAATTCTGAAAAATTGTAAATAAGTCTGACCACAAAAGGTCTGAATGCTTTCACACGAATTTACTTTGGAATTTTGACCATAATAACAATTATCATGTTTTATTATGATTCATGTTGGTTTTGTCAGTAAAGAAAAATTACACAAATCCAAGACATAATGTTTTGGCAAAAGAGATTTATTAAGCAGGTGTTATTTTTGCAGTCTCTTTTCTATCAGGAACCACAATAAATTTTTGAAGAATATATAAAGTTCAGAGATGCTATTTTTTGGGAAATCATTGGTGTTTAAGCCCACAAAGCATACTCTGAAAAACATAAAAGCATTCAGAGAATTTATCAATAAAGATGTTACACAAGAGGATGAGTCACTTGAAGAAATACCAGTTTTTGAGTCATGGCATATTTCTGTACAGAAGTAAAATGTACATCAAATCATTGAATACAATCAGAATAAAATTCAGGGAAGTGGAAAGAAACAGATTTTGAAACAAATTGAGATGAATTGCTAATTAATTCCATATGAAGTGACAAGGGAAAAAAATAGTAAAGGGAGGGTTTAGCTTTACAAAAGGCAGGGAAATCCCCTGGGTGACAACAAATCTTTGTGCATAGGCCTGGCTGCCTTAATAGGGATATTATTACACTTGTTAAAGTTGGATTAAAGAAAAAAGAGTGATTCTAAAAATGAATTTCTTTGACAAATACTTTTGAGATTTCTCTGGGTTTATGCATTTTGTACATCATCTATGGTCTACTATGGATGTGAAAAAAAAAAAAAAAGATCAATCCCAACTCTCTGTTTTATATCACTCTTTTTTTCTCCAGAAATAGCTGAAATATCTTGTTTGCTAGTCCAGATGGAAGGCACATTGAATGCCCCTGGGAACTCCAGGACACCCTCTCGCTCACAGAAAAAAAAAAAAAAAAAAAGAATGAATCACATTAAAACACTTAATAAAAAAATTCTAGACAGAAAAAGGTGAACCTAAACTCTGTTCCCTAATCAGAGCAGAGTGATGTCACAGCTGCCCAGGTTTTGTGAACATATTTGAAAGAAAAGACAACCCATCACCAGCACTTTACCAAATATTCAGGCTATCACAGTATAGCATCTGTGAACACTTTCTCTTTTCAATCAGAGACTGATTCAAACTTCCAATGAGATCACCAGGCTTTCCTAAGCTTTCAGCATCTGCTTGATTGGAAAGCTTTCCTTGGTATCTAAGGCAACACTGATGCTGTTCTTGGCTCAGACCTTGAATATCCACTCATGTCCAGAGCCCTCACCCAAGACACCCAAGTTGAGTGAAAGGACCCTCCCCCCTCAGGTCAACACAAACTCTTCAGGTTTGGAACATGGTGGGATTTAATGCTACCATTAATAGTATTTCTAGACTAATAACTGAAATAATTCACCTTGGACTCCTTTTTGTCTTTCAAAACTCCCAGGTGGAGGCATTAACTCCACTCAGCAAGAGTTTGGGGTTTTTGGCGGCACAGTGATCTGATTAAGCTCCTACCTCAAGGGCCTGCTTGGAGCTCCAGCAATGCTGTAACCCAAGGGAGCCCATGCAGCCCTGCTTGGAGTTGTGATGGAAACAAGCACTGGGGAAGGAGCCTCTAGGCTGGCCTCTGCCAAAGGCAACCACATCTTCTGGCACGCCTTTCCCCTACACTCTTAATGAAGACTTACAAGCCCTTCTTTGGAATTACAGGATCAAAGCCAAACACCTACATTGAGGTGAAATCATTTCTGACTCAGCACTGTTTAGTTCTGCCAGACATGAATTTAGGCACCTAAAGGTATATATATATATATATATATTTTTTTACCAATGCTTTAAAGTTTTTTGCCATAAGCTTTTAGTTGGAATTTTGGTATGATTATGCTTTCTACAGACAGCACTATAGAAAAAAAAAAATCTTTAGAAAAGTTTATTAAACTTTTTATATTTATGAAAGCACCTGTATTTAAACTGCTGATGTAGCTGACCATGCACATTGTCTGAGAGAAGATTGTTGCTATACTTCCCATTATATTTACAGTGATATTTATTAGTTTTGCTGCTTATGGAAATGGCTAATGTGACAGCTCCTGGAGCCTTGGCACAACGAGGGCAAGAAAGAGATGGTGGTAACAGAGCCTTCCAAAATGTGCCATTAACTCTTTCCAGTTTGACCCACAGGATCACACTCTCAGGATAAAAAAAAAAAAAAAAAAGTTTCTATCTCTTTGACTACTCACAGCCTGGTTTTTACAAGGAGATCACCACCAAATATACCCCATGTGTTTGGTTTGTTGAGGACTTTTCACCCCTCTTTGATTCCAAGGATTTTTACAAGTATAAAGCCAAATGCTGATACTTCAAACTCCTGAGTTCTGAAAAACGTTTAGCTAAAGAACAAAGTTATAAAGGTTATTAATGTCTCAGGAGTAAAGAGAAAAACGGGGCTACTTTAATTAAATTAAGTGTAGCAAGCCCAAGCAAATTAAATATCCTTTACGATGAAAAATGTGTGGGCTTACTCTGGTTTAGTAACCTGCAAAATATACCATCCTATCTTAATAATAAGTATAATAATATACAAAACCCTTTATTTCTTAACAATTTGACTCTGAGGGAAAGTTTATTTGGTAAAGACTCAGAGGACCTTAGGTCCTGTTGTTCACTGGGAGTACTACTTTTTAGTAAGGACTATATCTTTTTCATTAATGCAGTTGAAATTTTACATTCACTCCAACAATCACTTTTTGAAATATATTATTAAATATGAAAGGTAGAGCCAAGGTGTAATTTTCCCTTCCATAATATGTCTGAAGATCCCAGAAATAATACCTACAAGAGAGCTTACATGGGAAGAGGAATTAGTTATCGTTCACTGGCTCATCAGGCACAGATGATAAGGCTGAAAACATCTATAAAGAGCAGCATCAGATAAAGGTGGGTGTACATTTCAGAACTGATAGCATGAAGAAACAGCTGAGGCCCAATTAAAATAAAAGCGGTGTAGAAAAAGGACACAAAGTTTGGAAAACTCAAAAGAGAGAGAAAGGATAAATGTGGGACACAGGCTGGAACTAAGACCAAAATCAGAAGCATTAACAAAAACTCCATATAGTGGGAAAGTGTGGGTTGTTAACACACAAGTATTTCGCAACAATTCAACTAACATACTAAGTCCCTCCTAAATAAACACCCTTGTAATGTAGATACTAGTCACTTGTTTTTAACAGGAGGTAAACCTCAATTTACTCTGTTCCAAGGAGAAGTGAGTCTTTCCAACATTGAACTGTGAGAGCATAGAAATTACCCAAGAAATATAAATCAAGTCTGTGGTAGAAATTTTTGGGGTCATGATACCATGTAACCAGGGAAATTCAAACAGAAACTGCTATCACTAAAAATTACACATTGAATTAATCCCATACCTCAAGCTTCCTCTAAGGTGCCAGGAAGAACAAAAAGGGATATTTACTTCTTTTAATGCCTGTTTTATCTCTGCATTACTACTGATCTGCTTATTTTTTCACTTTCTACCAGTCTGTGAATGAATGCCAGAGAACATAATGCTTACTGGTAGGCCTAGCAAGTTTAACTTCTTGGAAGCAAAGTTGAGATTTTTACTCAGGTATGACTTTAAAATACCATCACTCAGCATCTGGCAGAAATATTTCACTCATGTGACATTATTAAATACTGTAAAATAACATAAGGCCTGGTCCCTTGGGTCCTCCGGGGTTTTCTATAAAGAAATAGCTTCTAGGGAACTAAAATACTTTCTGTGAGGACTCCCTGGTTTCTTCCTGACACTTGCAATATCTGTTTCTTTGGGCAGGGTGAGAGTAAAAGTCAAAAGTTTATGGGAAAGTCTTGGGTCTTTTGAAATAGTTCTATAAATCCATTGTAGCTGGACATTTTTTGAGCCTCCAGCTATAGCAAAGGACTTAAATAAATGATGCAGAGCCACCCAGGACATCAGCATTCTTAGACCAATCTTTCATTAAAACAGGGATTGTAATTCAAGAGGAACCAATATTAGTATTTTATTCAACAGAAATATTTTATTGGTAATTAAGAGGAATTAAGTATCTCAACCCACACATCTGTTTGGAAGTTGTAGGAGATTAATAGACGGTTCCTTAATAAATTAGTTTTCTTACAATAGTTTTGTTGGTTTTTTTTTTTTTTTTCCTTATACTGTGGAAATAATGAAATATAAGTAAATTATTTTGGAAATAACAAAATGTTTCACCTAAGTAGTCAAAATCTCTGTCCTTCCTCTGAGACCCCCAAACCAAATCCCTCAAAACTCTTTCTGTTTCATTATAAGATTCTATGTCACTAAGTATATTTAGTATGCTAAAAGGAAATTTAATTTTCAGAGCTTGAAGGTCTGGCTTATAAAGAAAGACTCTTGGACCTAAAAGCCTGCTACAAAACCCAGAAGAGTAAGTGAGAAACTACTGCTGACTCTGTTAGTCCAAACTCTCTGTGTACATACACAGACACACAAACTAAAAGAACAGAGATGTAACAAAAAGAACAGGTGTAACAAGGGGAAAAAAACAGAAAATAACTTCATCATTATTTTTTTTAGTAAGCTTTAAGAACATTCCAGAAAGTAGAACCAACTAAATCAGGAAGTGGACAGATGTCAATCTATTAAAGAGTAGTTACATCATGACACAAAAAATTCCAGTGAACTTTTATTTTCAATGAAAAATCCTATGCACACAGACTAAATGAGTTCAGACAATCTTCAAACAGATTGTCTGAAATTCAGATATTCTTCCAATGACTGTTTGCTACACTGTTCTGTGATTCTATGATTTTGAAATTTCATTTGTATTAAGAACTTTTCTTATAATTTGTATAATTTAAAATTAAATTTATCCATACATACTTCTGAAAATTCTTTGAACTGAAACTATTAAAGCAAAATTTCGTTTATTAAAATAGCTAATTTGTTCTTCCAGGAGAAGCCACTGGACGTCTGGAAAAAAATTTTTTGGCCCATATTCACATCAGACACTGCCACCATTCCTTTCTTCAGAACTCTGTACCAAAATATGAAATAAAAGCTTGTGAGAGCAAAGGAGAAGAGCCAAAAATAGTAAAAGAAGTGCTGAAAAAATTAAATGCATGAAGAGTGGAAAAAAATTCTCCATATTTGAAATCTATGCATAAATATTGAATTACCGAAGAGACCAGTCTTCCATTTTATTCTGCTCATTTTCAATTTTTACCTGCAAGTTATGCTTTCTTGCTTCTATATTTCACTGTGTGAAATGCATCAATAAACTCTTTATAAGACTATAAAATAAGCACCAACTCTTCAGCTATATGTCTTCAAGAAAACTGAAACATATCTAAGTTCTTAAAATAGTGACGAAAACTATAGCTTTTAACAAATTCTTTTAACATTCCTCTTACTAGGTAAGAATATACAAAGCTTTGCAAAACTAACCGAAGACCATAAGGTCCCTCATGAACTGATCACTGCCTACCTTGAGCAACTGCTGGACACTCAACAGGCAAGTAACAGCAGTGTTTATTGCAATATATTTTATCTAACAGAACAAGGAAATTAATAACAGAAATTAAAACAAAGGGTATAATATCCAGTATATTAGCATCCAGGAACTTATTGATATTTAAAACAGAATAATAGGATAACTCAGCTTGGAAGAAACTGCTGAAGCCTCAAGTCCAACTTCCTGTGCATAGCAGGGTCAACTATGAGATTAAACTAGGTTATTCAAGGGTTTATCCAGTTTGGCCTTGAAAACCTCCAAGGATGGAGTGAATACAGTGTCTCTGGGCAGCTTCTTTCAATGTGTCACTTTCTTCATATTGAAAAAGATTTTCTTTATATCCAGAGATAATCTCCCTTGCTTCAATGCATACACTGAAATCTTATCCTCCCATGGAGTGGTGTCTCTCACCACCCACCAAGCTGTGCAGCTCATTGTCTATCCATATTTCCAGGTCCTTTTCAGCTGCTCCTGAGCCAGCCAGTCTCTAGCCTGCATTGGAGCAAGTGATTATTTCTTCCCAGATACAAGACTTTTTTCTCGACCTTGATGAATTTCGCAAGGTCCTGACAGCCCATTCTTCCAGCCTGTCTGGCCCTACACAAATGGCAGGCCTGACCTCTAGAATACAGAATACAATCACTGGTAGCAGTTACACGGGATTTATCATGCAAGTGCTATCCAAAATGTGTGAAAGTATGTCAATTAGGGGAAAAAAAACACAAAGGAAAAATGAAAGAGTGACACATGTTGCCAATGATCCATTTATTTTGCAGAATGGTCCTTCAAGGCTCACAAAGGAACAAAGCATTGCTCCATTTGTCTTTGACTTCATTAGAAAAGGACTTGCAAAACTTTTTGAGAGAAATCTAAAGGTGGGGCAGGAGGGGAGAGGGAGAGTACACCTGTCCTCGTTGTGTGACAAATGGAGAAGATTGCCTTAGGTAACATTAGCATATAGAGAACTGGAGCCCAAATGTAGGACAAACTTGCATCCCAAGACTATTTGAAAGATATTCATTTACTCCAGCTCTTGACTGATGCATAATTCCAGAACACAAAATTGCATAATTTTTACAATTACAGTAGTGCTTGCATCAGCCAGAGGATGATCAAGAGTCAAAACACAGGGGTGGGTGCACCCATGTCAATAGATACTAAATCTTTCCAGAGCAGAACAGGGTTAGAAGCTCAAGTAATTATTCACTCTGCCTACCACAAGCTCTATTAAGTCCATATTTAATGCCTGGAGGCAGTGAAACATAAACAGTGGTTATACAAGAATCATGGATCACAGAATGATTCTCCTGGGGAAAAAAGGAAAGTCTATTTCATTTAAAATTTCTCAGGTAACTAATTACTATATTTTTTAACCTACTTAACAGTAGCTTTAGATAAATATGTTACTCCTCTCTTTCCCTTAAAAGATCTTAAATTATTAGAAAGCTGCAGAAAAAGCAATCTCCAATAACACATCTTAATTCCTGAACACATTTCTTTCTGTTCCAAATATAAAACTATACTGCCTAGACTTACATATTTTTTGCATGTCTTAGAGACTAATCTTTGCAAATTAGAAATAGAATCAGGCAAGGATTTTTTTTTTATTAATACTACAGACCACAGTGGAATGTCAAGGATTTGTAATACAGTTTCTCTTAAAAGGTGCAAGTAGTCACAGTATGGTTCAATGAGATTCTATGACTTTCATTATCCTAGCTCATTGCTCACTCTTACGTTAAATTGCCTTGGATTTCACAAACCTACTGATTTTTGAGAAATTCCTTTTTCCTTTCCACTTCAGAGCTGTTTAATTAAACCTTTAAAAGTTATCCTCAAAGAGCAAGATAACCTGGATAATATTCGTCCTTTGACTCCAGAAAAGGCAGAGGTTTCCTTACCTCTCCAGGGAGTAAGAAAGGTGCAGATTTGGTGACATTGGCTGCCCTGACATGTAGCTATGCGAGGGATACCCCCTCATTCCTAACTCACAAAAGTTGCTGCAAGAAAAGTGTTCCTCTATGTTGCCTATGGGAAGATATCACAGAGATCTGGCCATCAGGTCAGATTCTAGATAAGGCACTGTGCGTTCTAAAATGAAAGAGAATTTCTAATCTTTGTTAAAAGACCTCCCAATATATGGGAGATACGAGAGCAGAAAGTAGAAAAACTCTCACAAAAGATAGATGCCACTTAGTTTCCTTGAGACTTGGGATATATCTGATAGATCTGTATTCCTTTCACTAATAGCATCTTACCAAAATCGAATTGTTTAAAGCAGTGCACATACCCTTTCATCTTCACACCCTTCCCAAATACCCACAAAAAATACGTGGAGGGGGGAAATACAATCTCCTTCTCCATGTGGTGAACAGAGTTACGATATTTCTAAATAACCACGAGTTTTGGGCAACTTTAGAAGTTCTATCAGTTGTGAATAAGTTACATAGGGCTCCAGTCTGTACCTGCTTGGGAGCAACTTCACAGTAAGCTACCCAAGACAGAAGAAAACTCCTCTCTTTCCAGAAATTAAAGCCACAGTGTTTGCAAATGATAGATACTAGACTGTATATTCATCTTTTCTAGCCAATTTTTGAACCACAGAATCATCTGGTTTGGAATAGACCTTCACAATTATTAGTCCAACCTTCGACCAATCAACCTTTTACCCTGTCAAGTAAACCATAAAACTAAGCAGCAAATTCAGTTGTTTCTTGAGTTACCACACATTCAAAAAAGTGCCTACATACAGATGGTAGGGCAAAGACGTTAATAAGTCACCAGATGAAATTATTCTATTATTACAAATAATCATAACTCTTCCCTTGCATTAAATTTTAAGAGGGTATGGATTGTGGTCTTCCTCTTCTTTTTTTTTTATATTAAATTGACAAAAAGTTTAGCAGGAAAATCAGATCTAGAGAGATACAATTTGCTGAGAAGTCCTCTTAGCTTTTTTCCCCACAGAGCAAAAATAGATATAATTTAGGAATTTAACTTTTTCATGAGAGTGTTAGACTTTCAAGACATGATTTTTTATTTTACTCTGCTGGGAAAAGAGGCAAATGAATGTGAAAAGAATTGTTATAATGGCTCTCCATTTCTTCATAAAGAGGAAATTCAGAATAGTCAGCAATATTGCAAAACCAATTTGTTTCTCTTACTTTTTCATCCTATGGATTAAAAGAGGCAGACCATAAGAGAAGTGATATGTTATCCTATTTTATCAAGAAAATAAAGACAATTCAACAAGAATATTTAGGCAAGACTTAATATGAAACCAATCCAGCCAAACTGCTCAAATCAGAAATTCTATTTTCATTTTATATGCTGACTTCTGACAATAAAGATTTGATAGTCCTATTATACAAGTGCATGTTTAAAAAAGTTTACTTCTTTTTCTCATGTTTAGTTCAGTCTTTACTTTCAGTATTTGATCATGAGAAATATGCCAGTCTTTTGACAATATAATCGTTCCTCTGCTATTGTATTGTCCTGTCAGAAACACAACTTTAGTATTCTAACATCAAATTTGTCTGTTTGAATTACATGGACTAAATAAAATGAAGTCATAGATACAGCCTTTATGAATTGTCCTTATTTTTCTATACATAGAAAAAAATTACATTTTACTAAGAGGGTGGGATGAGATTCAAGGAGTAACATGAAAAAACTGTAAAACATTCTCTAGAAAAAGCTGTAAACTATGATGACATCCAATTCCTAAAATTAGAGTGTAAAGAAAGCCCATGTTAATTCCTGTATAAAACTTTAAATCTTGTATTACCAGCCTGCATAGTACAATATGTCTAGAGGCAGTACTGGTTTATTATATAAAGTCTTAACATTTAACAGCTAAGCCATCTGCAGACCTTGGTCTCTAAAGGTGGTTTATTAAACAGAGCAGGTTCCTGTAGAAAGCCAGGTTCTATGAAGTGTTTTGCCAAACCAAGTGACAGAACTAAATGCTGGTGTCAGGCAGAAGTGAGCACTAGGCACGGAGTAACCCTTTAGCCAGAGTCATCACATCACATGAAAACAGCTCCACAGAAAACTTTGCACGAAAACTCACATGAAAATTTTGCCTCAAACAATTTAGGCCATGCCCTGGTGACAACCATTTCATACTTCCGTACAAAAGCATGTATTTCTTTGCAGGTAGATTTAGGAGAAAGAACTCCAAAGAGTGGCAAGACTAAGTTATAGAATAAAAACATCATCTGGATTGGAAGGAACATCTAGTTCCAATCCCCTGGCCATGAGCAGAGACACTAGACCTCGGTGCTCAATACCTCCTCCTGCTTGACCTTGAACACTTGCAGAGATGGGGCATTTACAACTTCTCCAATCAACCTTTTCCAGTGTCTCATCACCCTCACAATAAATAATTTCTTCCATATATATATATATATTTTTTATATTAGCACAACCTGCTGATTTATTGCATAGATTTATTTTTACTGACATACTACTTAAAATAATTTGTGTTAAGTGTTCTATTGGCCCTTTCTACACAGTGTTCTATAACATACAGCATATCTGAACTCAGGCAAAATCTTTGTGTCAATATTTACAAGTACTTGTAGAAGCCATATCTCTGTATAAGCCAATTAACATCAAGACATCACAACTTGTGAATGACATCCAGGGAAAGGAAAGAGATCTGTCTTACAGGGTGGACAGCAATTTGCTGAAAGCATACTCAAAACTGAGAGTGTGAGTCACAAGGATTTGTCAATGGCCAAGGTAAAAGGATCAAGAGAAATTACCTTTCTGGAATTCAGAACTAAGGGTTAAGTCTGAATGAAACCCACTTATAGTTATGGTATGACTTGTGCCAATATAACACTCCCAATAAAACCACACCAAATGTAAATGCATCCTGAGTACCAAAGACATGCTTCTCAGAGATTAACAGAACAGAAAGAGCTCTTACTTCTGAGATAGGGTGTGTATTTCTTTTCTGGCACACGTCTAACATTGTTGCCTACTTCTAAATTTCATAAACAAACCCCCAGCATTCTTTGTGGCAAGGAAAATTTTAGGGTAACCAATACAGAAATATGTAATCCCTACAGCTGTGGAAACCCTTAAGAAGAGAATGCTCTTCTAAGGTTTCAAAATATTGTAGGGTGCACCCTCACACAGGTGCACAGACCTACACTTTAACAGATATATAAAAAGAGTACCTTCTCTTGATCACTGTCCAACCAGATACGCCCTCCTGCAGCAGCCCATTCCCATTGTAGCACATAATTGGTATGTGCTCAAAATGCCTAGAGCCAAAAGGCTGTTATACTAATTCTAACCTTTGGTGCCTCTCTCCATACATCCAGTACAGAGCAAGACCCAAAGATTTTGATCCCATTAGGCATCCATTAGTCAAAGTTTAATGCTTTGGTTTCTATAACATTTCATTTTCTACCTTTTTTGGAATTTTCACATTGCCTTTACACAAGCCCAAAGAACTGAAATATTTCTGCTTGTCTTAGAAGAACAATTTCTTCACTTCTAACAGTCTCCAGGTTTTGCTTCTGACAGTAAAATATAATAGTATTAATAATAGTCTTGAGAATACAGTCTCTACCATTTATAGAACACCTGCATTCCTGGAGAAAGCAACATCTAAATTCATATTACACATAGTTATAAATTCAAGTCTCAGAAGAGTTTCCTATGGGTTTCAGGTATAAGTTTCACCAAGAGGTGCATATTGAACATTGAGCTAGTACAATACAAGACTGGAGAACGTTGCAGCTCTCCAAATCCATTAAAAAAAAAAAAAATTGTGTTCTCCTGATTGACGAGAGTACTGATGTATACATCTGAAACCTCAATACCCTCAACACAATCCTCAGTGCTCACTCAAGGAAGAGTGTAATAAGAACTAGTAATCCTAAATTAGTAGTATAAGTATAGGAATTATTATTTGAATGTAAGAAGCCACAGCACACTTCAAATTCAGGTTATCATTATAAAATAATTCAGTCTTCCAGGATATGGAAATACACATTCACCATCACAGAGTGCCTAGAAACTCATATGAAGGACTAGGTGCTCTACAGTGCAACCAGAAGACATTCATCTGTGTTGTGATAGAGATGAAACTCAAAAGTATAAGTGGAAACTATGACAAACACAAAGATACTCCTGACAGTTTATGGAAAGCGAGGGTTAAACAACTTCATATGCTAAGAAAAGATCCCATGCTTGAGTGACTTGCTCAGCATCACATACAGCAGTCAACAGCTTTGAAAGGTGAAACCAGACCTCCAAAAGCCCCTTTGCTGGTGCTTATCATCAAGAACATCCCTTCTCTCCATTATTGTTCCAGGCTGTCATTTCTTACACGTGGGTCACCCCACATTTTCAGCGATGTCTCAAGCCACTTTTTCACTAGATTAATTGTCATCACATTTTGTCTTACAAATACTGTAGATGTAAGGCTATAAAAATAGAGGAAAAACACAATGACATAGCAAATACATCCAGACAAGTGTTTCCTGCCCCCTCCCTTCCACAGAGACATTCTTTCATTTCCATGAAATGCAACTGACCTGATGCACTTATCCACAGGTTCATCAGTTTCTATGCAATTTCAAGACACACTTCATTATTCATTTGAGTCACTTGGCTGCCCTCTTGAAAACTGTCTGTAGTATTTGAATATTAATTCCATTTCCAAGAGCTCTATCCATGTTTTCTTCTCCCTTGTGTCTGCTTGGGCAGGTCATTAATTAATGAATCACTACAGATAATGGGTTTATATTTAAGTACTCAGCGATGCAGATGCCTGAATCTATTAAAGAGGAAAGCCTACATTTTGCCTTTTTGCCTAGTGATTTTCACTAGGAAAGCCACTGAGTAGGCACAAAATAGATCAGGGTTGATTTTATTGCTTTTAATTTTTTTTCCATTCAGACTGAAGAAGTGTGAGACATCTGGTTAAACAACAGGCATATGGAACAAAGGTGTAGTTACAAGCCTCAGTAGACTTTTTACAGTAACATTCATAATTTGGCAAGTAGTAAATAAAGCTTTAAGCAAGGCAGAAGATACTTTATCTGAAGGAACACTTAAGTCTCTACCACTGGAATACCACCAAATTTAACTCCCCTTCTGCTCACACAATGAGCAGAATCAAACCCTAGATCTCAGAAGTAGGCCAGTAAACCCAAAGCCTTATTTACATCTTATCACATTTCATTTTTAAAAGTCCCTGAATAGCAGCTTCTTTCAAAATATCAGTTATTCAGAACTTCAAAGGAAGTGAAATACTGAAAGTTTCAGATTATTGATATAATTTCTCTGTCCATGACAGGAGCAAGAAAGCTGAAAAAGAAACTGGAATATTCAATGTCAATTAAAAAAAAAAAAAAAAAAAAAAAAAAAAAAACCACAAGAACTAGGGCATATTTGGAACTCCATTTGAACAATTCCAAGGCAATAAAGTCTTATATCACTCAGAGGTTACAGAGAAACTGATTAGATATTCAAATTGCAGACTGGATACTGAAAAATAGAACAATTAATACTTCATTTTCTCTATACTAAATGCAGTCATGGCCTGCCAATCTTAATTTCAAGCCCAAATGATTTTCGAACCATAACAAGAGAGTCTGTAATGTGTTTGATTTGTTTATACTTTAACAGTTAAATGGGGTTTTATTATTATTTTCAACAGATTACTTAAAATTATTTTGCTGATATATTGACAAGGGTGAAGAAATATTTAGAATAACAAGATGTCCAAGCAAAGAAAAGTCAATTCCATTTCCTCGTACTTTATGCAAAAAAATTGCCATAGGTGAAACTTCTGGGATTTTTCTCTGTTACAGTGGAACCAATGGATTAGTAACACATGGTATTTAAAACAGTCAACACATAGTGAGCAGTAACTCAGAAACTGTGGAAAATCTCTTTGGTATTTCACTTTTTAAACCAGATTCCACCCAGATGCTGGGTGCAAGTTCATCTAGCTGGGTGCAAGTGGTACTGCTTAGTGATGTACAGGTCCTAAAATAGTTCTAAATCCTCTGGGCTCTCTGATGAGAAGGCAGAGAGCTGTAGTGCATTCTCCTACATCCAAAGGTTTTGGTTCAGCTCAAGGTTTCAAGAAACAAGGATGTCCTGGCTACATTTTCCTGGCTGTGAATACAGCCTCTGCACTGACAGATAGGACGGGCAAGGAGGGACAGAGAGGAAGAGTCCAAGGACACCCTTCAGTGATTACCAAGGCACAGTAAACAGGAGCAATCAGGAGACTTGCAGCAAAAATATAGCTGTGAGCCTAAGCAACATGCAAAAAATAATTGTGCCAAGGGCCAATGTCATCCAGATTTTTCAGGGAACAGGAAAGCACTGCAAAATCTACACAAAAAAGTGTTTTTCCTGTGTCCTTCTTTTAACATTTTGACTCATTGTAACCACAATATTCACCAGATGCACCACTACACAGACTGTTGGGGTTTTTAGTAATCCAAACACTCACTGCCTTATCATTCATATGGAGTGTATTCTATTTAAAAAATAAATTATACAAAGAGGAGGGTGTTAAGCTGTCTTCTCTTGAGCATGAGGATACAGTTGCACTCTATGAAAACATATAAGAAATTTTCTACCTTTTTTTTCTTTGCAAAACACCATTTTCATTAAGCACAATAGGCTTTTTTAAACAACTGAAATAAAACAAACACAAAAGTAGCACTACTCCTTGACAGACCTTTTTCTTTTCCCTCAAACAAAAATACAGGAACATGTGGGATTTGCTACAGTAACACAAGGAACATTAATTTTACCATAACTTTCATTGTGTCTTCCTGGGCACAAGGGTATAAGAAGGAAGTCAATGTAGCTCCAGAACACAGAATAATAAGAATTTTATTAATCAAATTTTCATTTCACCTTTACTCACGTAAAACTTTCAATAGTATGAGAAGTTTTGCCTGACCAGGCTGCCTAAAAGCCAAGGATTGGTTTCAATATTTTGTCTTGGATGAACAACTTTACCTATGCACTATATAATTCAAGTCACAGAATCACAGAATTGTTAGGGTTGGAAGGGACCTTTGGAGATCAAATCCAACTCCCCTGCCAAGGATCACCTAAAGCAAGCAACATAGGACCTCATCCAGGTGGGTTTTGGATGTCTCCAGAGAGGGAGACTCCACAACCTCCATGGCCAACCTGTTCCAGTAATCTGACACAGTCAATGCATAGAAGTTCCTCCTCATATTGAGGTGGAACTTCTTGTGTTTTCGTCTGTGGGCATCGTTGCTCGTCCTGTCATTGGGCACCACTGAAAAGAGTCTGGCACCAACCTCTTGGCACCACCTTTGAGACATTATAAGCATCAATGAGATTCCCTCTCTGTGTTCTCCATACCAAGCAGGCCCAGCTCCTTCTGCCTCTCCTCATTAGAGAGATGCTCCAAACCCTTCATCATCTTTGTAGCCCCTGCCAGACCCTCTCCAGTAGCTCCTTGTCTTTGCTGTACTGAGGAGCCCAGAACTGGACACAGCACTGCAGATGTGGCCTCACTAGGGCTGAGTAGAAGGATAGGATCAGCCCCCTTCACCTGCTGGCCATGCTCTTCCCAATGCAACCCAGGATATCATTGGCCTTCCTGGCTGCAAGGGCACTGCCACCACGTGGTCAGCTTGTCATCCCCCAGGACTCCCAGATCCTTCCCAGCAGAGCTGCTCTCTGGTGTGACAGCCCCCAGACTGTGCTGCTGTTTGGGATTCTTCCTCCCCGGGTGCAGGACCCTGCATTTTCCCTCACTGAAACCTCATTAGGTTTCTGTCGGCCCAAGTCTCCAGTTGATCAAGGCCCCACTGAATGGCAGCAGAGCTTTCAGGTGGATCAGCCACTCAGCCCTTTTTTGGGGGCAGCAAACTTGCTGAGGATGCACTCTACGCCTTCCTCCAGGTTTTTGATAAACCAGTTGAATAAGACCAGACACAGTATTGTTCCCTGGAGGATGCCATTGACAGCAGGCCTCCAAATGAATTCTACTCCACTGATCATGACCCTCTGAGCTTTGCCATTCAGTTCTTGATCCACCTCACTATCAATCCATCTAGCTACACTTCCCAACCTGACCTATGAGGATGTTGTGGGAGACAGTGTCAAAAATCAAGGTAGACAACATCCATTGCTCTCATCAAGCCACTCTGCCATGTCATCACTGAAGGTTATGAGAAGTCGATTTACATAACAGCCAAATTCTGTTGCATACTCCCACAGACACATATGGGACATAGCCTCAGATCCACACAGTCTGCAATCTAACTAAAGAAAATATGAATAAAGATAAATGCTTCAAAATCACATGAAGGGAGAGAAATTGTAACTACAGATCTAAGAGTTTGCTGTATGAATGACTTAAAGCTGCTGCTTTCTGCCCCTCTGCCAAAGAACAGCCATGTGCAGCATAACAATTAATAAGCTGCTATTTTCCGTTACTTTTTCCTTCTATTGCTTTTTTGTTGTTGTTTTTTTTAAGTTCTCTATGTGAATTTGCTTGCTGATAGTGAGAGGATTTGTGCTTTCCTGCCAGCAACCTTCAACAAAATTGTCTACTAAATGTGAGCTTTTAACAAATTTTAATAAGTATTCTTGTAATCAATGTTATCTTGACTAATGTGACTGTAAGATCTATTTAATGGGGAAAAAAAGGAAGATAAAAGAGCTGGGTCAATTTGACATTTCATTTTCTACTCAGTGTTACCACTCTTTCGAAAACATCCCTATCCAGATACTTCCTGATTATCACTTTTTCAGAAATAGTAATGATTAGCTAGAAAACAGGAAAAAAAAAAGAGAAACATTTCAACTGCAGGAAAGGTTATGTGTGCTAGACAATTTTTAATGAGCAATTGACAAAAAAGTTCTAGAAATATGATAAACATGTCACTAATAGGAAAAAATACAACTCTATTTCCTTTCTTTTTCTATTTTTTTTTGCCCCACAAAAGATGAAAATGTTCTAACACTCTTAAGAACACCTTCCATTAAAGAGACCAGACACATTTGGGACAATTTGCCAGGCCATGAAGCCCCAAAACCCACTTTGGGTGCTGAAAGCCATCATTTATGAAGTCTTACTTTTGAAATTCTATTGTTTCTTTCCCTTTTAATTTCCCAGTATTATCAGTGCTTCATTGGGTGAGTGGTACCTAAGAGTCAGTAATTCCTCAGGACAATGAGATGCACAACTTAGACATTTCTAGACTTCTGGTGTAATTTGACTGTAGAGTACTGTCAAATCACATATAATTCCACACAAAGCACCAGAGAAAGAGGTGCCTCCTTTCGCATCCAAAAATATTATTTGAGCATTCGTTTGGCACACGGGAGGCCAATGTACTAATTCCTTTTTCTGCTTGATCTGTGACAGAAATCTGTACTTAGGTCTGTGTCAGTGCACTGAAGAAAAGCTCTCTGAAGTTGTTCTGTTTTGTAGGAAACACGTGGCTACTCAGGGAACAATAGAGAAAGCAAAAGGAGAATTCTGTAGACTGGTTGTTAGGGCATTCACCAGAGAGACTCAAGACCTAATCCCTGTTCTGATAAATATTTCAGGATCTTCTCCCTCTTATTGCGACTTGTCTACTTTGTATAAAATCCTTAAATATTATTTGAATTGGGATGAGTATCCAAGTATCTCAACTGCCTTTATCACCAACTGCAACAGTATTATCTCTTCAGGCCAGTAAGCAGCTGACTGTTTACCCAAAGCAGAATATTCCCAACAAGAAAGGCTGAATGAGCCTGATCCTATAGCCCTCATGGCCCCAAAGCTACAATGGTTTAAGGAAAAAGATACCTAATCCCTCTGTTATAATCTAGCAAAAAATGTTAAAAATTGTTGTATCCTACAATGTTAAGTGGATGTTCAAGATAGAGATAAGAAAGAAATTTCTCCTTTTGTTATTTTTTTCAGGAAAGTGGTGATTTGATCTAAATGGTATCAACATCAAGAAAAAAAAGAAAAATACTTAATAGGAGGAAATGGCACTTATTTATTAAAAGACAGAAGGCCCCAGGTCACATCTTGTCTTAGCCTACTGCCACAGTTCCTTAAGTCTATTTTCATACATGCTGCTGATAATTCTGCTTTGCTGGAAATACAGTTGTTTAGGCATAAACACCCATTCATGTTTAATCAACTCAATAAACTTCCACTGCAATGGCTGGCTTGGTAAATAATGGAAGAAGTGTGGGTATTGTCCATATCAGTTTCAGTAAGGCTTTTGACACTGTTTCTCATTTTATCCTCACACAGAAGCTGATGATGTATGAGTTAGATGAGCCTATAGTGATTGAGGGGACAGAAAACTGGCTGAATGGCTGGGCCCAAAGGGTGATCAGTGGCATGGATTCTAGTTGGAGGTCACTAACCAGCAATATAACCCAATACTGGGTCTGATCCTGTTGAACACCTTCCTTAATGAACTGGATGACAAAGCAAACTATACCCTTAGAGTGTTTGCTGATGATACAAAACTGGGAGAACTGGCTTAAACACTAGACAGTTCAGCCATCATCCAGGGGTACCTTGACAGGCTGGAGAAATGGAATTACTTTGGGAAATTCAACAAGGAGAAGTACCAAGTCCTGCACCTGGGGAAGAACAACCCCAGGCAAATGCTTGGAACCACCCAGCTGCAAAGAAACTTGGCAGAAAATGACCCAGAGTTCCCAGTGGACATCGAGTTTCACAGAAACTGACAATGTACCCCTGTGACTGAGAGGGCTAACACTATCCTGGGCTGCATTAGGAGGAATACTGCCATCAGGCCGAGGTGGGTGATCCTTCCCATTTACTGGTGAGGCCTTGCCTGGAGTACTGTGTTCAACTCTGGGGTCTCCAATACAAGAGAAAGATAGAGCTGTGGAGATTTGGACTTGATGATGCTGTCTAACTTGAGATTTTCTTTGGTCCTATGATGCCAGAGAGGACCCATTGAAGGGTGGTAAAGATGAGGAAGGGACTGGAGCGTATCTCCTGCAAGGAAAGACTGAGAGAGCTGGGACAGCTCAGTCTGGAGAAAAGAACGATCAGGGGGTGGACCTCAGCAATGTGTACAAATACCCAAACAGAACCTGCAAAGAGGATGGAGCCAGGCTCTTTTCAGTGGTGTCCAGGAGGCCAGACAACCAGAGGCAATGAGCAAAAGCTGGAAAACAGGGGGTCCCTTCTGAACATCAGGTAGCACTTTTATAATGTGCTGGTGACTAAGCATTGGCACAGGTTGCCAAGGGAGATTTTGAAGTCTTCCTCCTTGGAGATACTCAAAAAACATCTGGATGTAGTCCTGGGCAATCAGCTCTAGGTGGCCCTGCTTGAGCAGGAAGACTGGACCAGATGACCCCAGAGGTCCCTTCCAGCCTCAACCATTCATATGATTAAATACCATATACTGATCATATATAACAATGTTCCAGGGTGCACTGGACTTCTTATCACTGCAATGGCCTAAACCCCATAGCAAATGCCCTTTTCCCTTCAGTCCCTAGGGATTTCTAGTGCATTCAAGTGCCTTGTGCAGCATCTCATTCTGAGCTGTGGGGATGTCTGAATTTTTCATGTGAACTTTTAAAAAGAGTTTTCTACCTGAACAAGAAATCTTGCAGGGATTCAAAGTCCTTGTGTGTTTTTTACATTTTATTTATGACTTTTCACTGCACTTACAGATCTGGGAAGCAAATTTACAGTTGACATAGAAACATCTATTCTTTTAGCCCTGCCGCTTTGCTAGCTGAGAAGTCACTGCTGTCACTAGGGAGTACAAGGTCTTGTGAGTATCTAGCTCAGTGTCTGACCACCTGTGACAACCTGGCCAAGAGTATCACAAAGAAAAATACCCTTTAAAGTGCATGAAAAATACATGAATTCCTATCCTCTTGAAAGCTCCTTTCTCACAAACTCAGAAAGAGCAACAAATCACTATGTCTGCCATTAATGTTTAATGAATTAATAAGTTTTGATAAATGAAGGTTTATCTGCTGGGCAAGTTTAAATGCAGACATGTCTGTCTATGCTAACCGTAATTAAAACATCTAAGAGAGCACCTCTATTTCCCTCAGCAAATCAAATATTCACCAAGCTGGCCTCACACTGTGAGCTGCAGAAGACAGTTCAAGTCCTTCCCTTTGCACCTCTCTGCAGAGAGACCAGCTTCAAGCATACTCTGTTCTTAAAGAAGAATAAATAATTAACATAACGAGTGAAGCATATACACCTGGAAAAATAATTCTTAAAAAGGAAAGATTTGGGAGGACAAAAACATACTAGAATTGCTGAAGGGTGCTTGTCAATGGAGATTCAAGGCCGAATCCAAGCCGAATCCAAAGATTCAAATAATAAGTCTTTATCTACATGAAGTGATGCCCTTATTCTGCCCAGTAGTGAGGTGACAGCCAGGATGAAATTAAGTGTACTCTGCTTATAAATACTCAAAATCATTATTCCACCACCAGCTCTTTTCTGTGTATATGCACTTCTGAAGAAATCACATGCAGATTCTCTAATCCTTCCTTTGGCTATTTGTGTCCAAGTTGTAAAAGGAGTTGTAAGGCTATATTTAACCTGTCTCCTGTCTAGGCAGGCTTGACTTGAGGCATCAGCTCCAAGAACCAGCCCTGATGCATTTGTATTGCCTTGTAGGAAAATCTTGAGCCTGAGCTAGGGTGCATCCTTCTGCAGCCTCCCAGACTGGGGAGCTGCTCAGCTCTGAGAGTGGAGCCAAAGTCCAAGGCAGGCAGTAAGTGTGGTGGGTCACTCAGTAGAGAGAGAGGATTCCAGCCCTGGAATATGCATATACAGGACTCAGTGTAGTCATTAGGTCCACAGCATGCAAATTCCTATTACAGTGAGCCTGAATCACAGCAAGAAAGACAATTAAGGAAACAGAGGAACTAAAGCAGACCCTCACAGTGAGGAACAGTGAAATAGAAGCAGAGTGATGTGCAATAAAATTTTATATGCTCAGATCTGCAGATTTTAAAATCAAAATTTAAAAAATTCCTAAAGCTTATTTGATGTTAAGCAGTGTTTCTACCAATACAAGTATTGTAGACACAGCTATGAGATTTATTTCTATGCATATTCTCCCTGGAAATAAAATGTTCCTATGGCAAGAGGTGAAGTGAGGAGTACAGGGTAATCTGACTTAAATGTAACACTGATGAGATGCAATCCAGCCCAGTGAGGGTCTGTCTTAAGATCACCTGGATAGCTACAGCCCACACTTGGGCAAAATAATATTGCTGTCAGTTCCATCCCATAAGACTTTCATCATGGAATAGCATTTTCCTGTCTCAGTAGAAGCTTCAATTAATGATTAATTGAAGGATACAAATATGTTCTGTTTGGCCCTTATTTCAGTGTTGGAGAAAAAAACTACCCAGGACGTAGAAATTTTAAGAGCAGTCAAACACTGGGAAACACAAGAACCATGTCAAAGCCACTTCTGTGGATACATTAAACTGTTATTGTTCAGACAGCAAGAAGACACTGCAGTGTTAAAAAGTCCAAGTGAAATTAGATGAGGAGCAAAATTTGTGATACTAACAACCTGTAAAAATGGCCTCTCCAACTCCCTTTATTTTTCATCTTTTTTGCATCTTTAAGCAAAAAAAGAAGTCACATACCAGGTAGATATTTGCAGGTCTTCATATTTCCACTTCCATAATTCACTACTCTTATTACATATTGACTGCTTAGGAATTTTAACCATTATACAGTTCATTGCCCTGTTAAATCGTGAATCACAAATACAAGTGCTTTAAAGGTTCTTTTGTCCTACAGAAAATATGAATAAAGAAATAAAGAAAAATTTATCGCCTTCAAATTTGTCACTTGTGATCAAAAGTCCAAGCAGGAGAAATTTATTCGGGCAAATACTATGCATAGAATGAATTAATAATACAATCGTTTGCCTTGTCTAAGAAGTTGAATCATGGAAGCTGTATTTTAATTTGTAAAAGCAACTGCAATAAATAATTTGAAATTTAATGCACTTGATCTACAGGAAAAAGTTAATTTCTCCTTAATATAAAAAAATTCCAAAGGTTTCATTGTAATTCTAGGCAAGGTAAAGAATGAATACTCCTGAAACTGAGGTAATTATGAATCATGTGCTGAAAGGTTTAAATGAAAATTGTAATGCATTTCGAGAAAAGAAAGAAATTGACTGAGACTTTGCTTCATTTGAGAAACGCAGCTAAGATTTATGCATTAGAAATTGATGCATTTTTTGAAAGAGGATATTTTATTTTGAAAAAAATAATGACCTTTAAAATGTTTTCCTAAAAGTGATATCAAGGAGTCTATTCCTACCTGTTGATCATTGCCACCATGTAACTGCAAGTTTATTGGTCACAGTCAGGGGTTAGCAGGCTATTGTCCCAAACATTGGACTAGTGTTTTGTACTGATAACACTTCAGCACCTCAGGCCATATATCAAGATCAAATTCAGCAACACACTGGAACCCATCTTAATTTTGAATGTGCACACCAGTATCTCCCAATTCAGTAGAGCACAGAACTAATTCCATCATGTCCCATTCTGTTTCTTTGTCTGACTCCAGTCTAAGTCCATTTTCTCCTCTATGTCTTCCCAGAGTGGTTAAGTTCCAAAAGAAATTCTTCCTTTCAGGTTCAAAGATATAAATTTTTAAAAGGAGACTTAGCTATTTAAGGCCCAAGCCATCTGAACTAAAGCATACTAGATCACTTGGAAATTAAGTATACTCACCTTTCTTTCCATTATAGTCCTGCCATAACTACATAATTCAGAATAGCAATATCATGAATGTATATCATAAGTATCATGATTACAATTAGTAGGACCTAGAGATATCCAGCTCTGATCTTATGAAATTTTTCATGTTTAATGCCTCTTTAAGAAATCTCTAAAATGGCACTGCAGGTTTCAATCTAATTTCCAGAACGATACATTTAATCCTGTTATGAAATAAGTATTTTACACATATTTAGCTAACATCGCAAAATTACTTCACTTTCTTATTTTAGAATATATTCACAGACTTAAGACACTATTCTGTGAAACTCTCTCTTCCCAGAACCTTATGCTATAGGCCTGCAGCAGAATGCAGTTAAGTTTCTGCAGTATGACATTAAGGTCATCACATTGAGGATGTTTCCAGTTAAAAGAGGAAAAACTCCCAGAGACAAGTAGGTACAGTAGAACTGTATGTATTTGGTTCTACTTTATTTTTTCGTATCCAGGGAGAAATCCAACTCCAGCTTCTCCATTCAGTTCATCTTTTCCACGCACAACATGCTAGGTTTGTGAAAAGAAAATCACTACCACATTTAAAGTCTTATCCATTTAAACTATTGGTCAAATTTCCCAGCTACCTCAGTATTTCATATATTTTTCTTAGAGTCATATATCACTCTCCACTACATCAGAAATGTGTTTTCTAAACAGGGCAGCTAATTCTGGGATATGAAGTCCCTTACAGCTGAACTGTGCAAGAACTCCGTCTATCATAAATCCAGCCTGTAACCTGTACTTAAGTCAACAGCCTGTCTTTCTGAAATTCTCTCCCTAGTTTTCAGTTTTACTGTCTTCAAAGGCTGCTTCTTCAGAGAGAAGCAAACTCACTCAGCAATGGGCATCTTCCCTGGAGAAGAGAATCATTCTTCCTAATCATTCAACAAACCAAATGAGAACATGTCTAAAGATTTTCCTTGTGAGAAGGGGGAGATAATGTACCTGCATACAGATATGTACCTTCTAGCAGGAAAGTAGAGGGAGATCAAGAACAAGCATGCAATTTGGTACACACAGAAGTGATGCTAAAAAGTTACATGAGCATATATACATGAGCATATATACTTCTTCAAGAAAAATAACATACCAATAATTTCAACAAAAGCTTAAGGGTACACATAAAAAAACCTTTTAGGCTGTAGTAAGAGATGTTTAGAGATAGTTTCTATATTTAGTATAGTAACTGAAGTTTCATACACAAGCAAAACATGTTATTTCTTAATGTGAAGGAAATGGTTTACAGTTTGGAGATCCTTATGCCTCATGCACTTCAATTTTTTAATTTTTTTTTTTTTTTTACATTATAGTGCTATTTACTTCACTCCTTGATGGCTCACTTGTACTCTACCCATCCATCAATACAGCTGACATATCATGACAGTTCTTGCTGCTGTTCCTCATGAACTGTTGGTTAGATGTCACTGGGTCCTCACTGATTTATAGATACTTTAAATTATTGAAGCATTCTTTTACTTGCTGCTTATTAAGTCTATTTCCTCATATTCCCAGACCTCCATTCCCATTTATCTCACTTAGCTGACTCCCATACTCTTTCTCTTCTCCCCTTGTGTTGAAGACTGAAACAAAGTGGATGCTGAGACTATTATCTATCTTCATGCAATCTATTATTTAGATTCTTCATTTTAAAGACTGGATGACTCAGGGGAATTTTAATTGGATAAAACTTTCCCTGCCTGGTTGCTGGGTCATGTCTATTATGGGTCACCAATGACTGAAAACTGGCCTCTGCATAACAAGTCAGTGATTTCAGGTGTTCACAAAGATGATGGAGGAATAATTCAGTGCAGATCAAAAGTATTCTGCTCAGTCAGACCTCTTGCTGAAAGTCTGAACAGAATTTCTAATCATACCAAGATCCACTGAATAAAAATTAGCCACACAGATAGAGCCAAATGTATTTTCACAATGGAAAGGCCTTGCTAAATGGAAAAGGAAATTAAACAACTTTGCAAAATAGGATGAGGGACACTCAGGCAGTATGTGAGTGATTAAACCAGTATCATCTGTGTTGTATATTTTTAATATAAAAGAATTATTTACAGCAGCTGGAGGTCCAAAATCTCTGACCTAACGCTTTTGTACTAATTTTTAGTAAAAGTGTAAAAAGGTCTCGTTGCAACACAATACCAACACGACAACTTCCAGTCAATACCAAAGTCCTTGGTACACATAGAAGAGGTCTTTAAAGAGAACATCAGATAGAGTTGGGCAGGTAATACAGGTAGACAAATGCTGTGAGGCAGAATCACAAGAGGAGAGCACTCTGTGTAAGGATACACATCAAGCTTGGGGAGAGGAAGAATCCAGAAAGCCTGTTCTCAAATCTGCTTTTATTTACTCACCTATTTCCATGATAATTTTTCACAAATTCAGCTTTGCTCCTGAATTTTTAGCTAGATTCTTGTAAATAATTATAACACTGAAATTCAAATATATTTGTTCTGTAACCCTTCTGTTACATTGTCTTTGTTTCCCATACGCACAGCAATAGTAAACTCTTACTGTACACTGCTGTTTGAAAGCAGAGTAGAAGCAGCCTTAACCTCATCCTTTTTTAAAAAGTGCAGAATCAGTGAACAAATTGTCTTAATCACACACACACAAACACAAAAAAAAAAAAAAAAAAACCAACAAAAACTGAGATGACCAGAGAATTTTCTGATGGAAAAAGTTTCATGGCTATCAATCAAGATATCATTCAAGAGTCATTGGGCTAGAAAGGTCAATACAGGATGTTTAAAGTGCATTCCATAACAGCTAAACAGAGTAAGAAATAGGTATCATGTCCTCAGTATATACTGATTTCCGTAACAGAAAAGAAAAATAGTATTTGGTCAACAGATGTAGCCAAATTGTTGATGTTAAAAATTAGTGTACTATCATTGTACTCACCAGTCAATCCTTCTTAACATAGGAAATGGGGGAAATATTTTTTTAAAACTGATGTTTAATCCTTGCAGCAGAAATACAGTCTTTCATATGGGTTACTCTTAAAAAAATATTGCATTTCTTCTGCTAATAACAAATTTAGGCTTCAATTATACTTTTTCCTATAAAATGCTTTGATATGAATGTTTTCTCAAAGGATCATACAAAAATCATTACCTTTATGGCCATTCTAAAGGTAGGGGAACAAGGCAGGAAAAGTTCCATGGCCGTTATCCCCCATTGGTCATTGAACGAATAAAGCTTCCTAGACTTATGCTCTCTTAAACAGAACTTCTTTAGAAGAATTTTTATTTTCATTCCCATCAGCTTCAGAAGCAAGATGGTGATTTTTAAACCTGTGTCTTACAGGAAAAAAACATAAGCCTCTGAAAAGGAATATAAATATTAAAAAAAGCCTGAAGCAATAAATCCATCACCCATGAGTAATGACTTATTGAGAAGACAGCACGAGCACTTGTCTAGATGCAGCTAGGAGACATTTATCCCCCAGAAAATCAGTTTTCAGTACTTGTTCTGTTTCACAGGATGTTATGGTAACACCAGAGGATGCCTGCCCAGTTTGAGGAAGCAATTTGCAATGGAAGCTTTCAATTACCTCAGTCTTTTTAAAATTAGAACATTTTGCAAGGTTTAAGGAAAATAAAAGTAGAAAGGATTTGGGTGAGATCAGAAACAATGGCACAGTGAAAATGTGAAACCAAGGCGGCGACTGGTTTTGTTTGTCATGCTTCCCTTGACAGCCTCTGTATAGCAATCCTGGCCAGAGCTCTAATTTAGATAATTACATTTTTTTTAGCTAAATTTCTCCCTCCAGTTTCAGTTGGCTGGGACTTTTCTTTCTTTCTAATATGAACCACATGCAGACTTAAACTGAGTAGTGCTAAGCAGCTGCTGCATTTCATTCTAGGCAGGTTGCCATTGATGGATCTGGCTGTATGACACTGAGGCCACTGAACTGAGTACATGAAGAGAATACCTAACCCCAATGAATCAATGGCAGAACTCAGGTACAGTTAAGGTAGGATTTCATAGCTCTGTGATTACTATATACTTTGAGCAAGTCACTGAACTTCTGTTTCCCTTTCTTATGCAACGTAGATTTTCCCTCTGGTACAAAAACTTCTGCTTATGTTGTGGTAATATTCTAATACAGATGGAGTCCAGATCTCAAATAAACACCAAGGCAAAACAGATTGTGCCTATTGCACTAAATTACCAAGACCAGAGAAATTCCTAAATTCAAATGTGGTTGCACACTATGATCCGCTGAATATTTTGTCAAAGAATAATTCTTTAGAGTTCTCAGTCCTGCTCTGGGCCATCAAAAAGGCAGAAAAACACAGTCAGCTGCTGCCAGCAGTTAAGGTTAGCTTCCAAGACCCCATCAAAATCAAAATGATCCAAAGAAAAAATTGATGCAAAAGTCTTGCACTACCAGATGAAATCAAAGGGAACTCCATCTGTTTGGCTGCACCTGCCAAATGGAGAATGTCCACTTTCTAAAGATTCTGTGCTCTTTGGCCTGAGAGCAAGCAGAACATCAGGAGGCAAACAACAAAGGATTCAGCTGGATGATATAACCAAATGAACAGCAGGTAGATGAACACACTGCTGTGCAAAACAAAACACAAAAGCAAAAGACAAAACTCAGCCTCCATAGTCATAAGACTGTGGAAGAAAGGAAGTAACACAAGAAGAAAAGAGGTATATTTAGACCCTTATTTAGTGCTTGTGATAGTAGGGTTCTATTTCAGGGACTTTAATTACCATTGAAAGAAGCTTGTAATCACAGAGGGATTTTGCTAACTTGAATGCTTGCCATTTTTGAAAAGATCTGCATTTTCTTTCTGGGGTTAAAAGGGTTCCAGGATGTGAAGGAAAGCCCTCTGAGCTGACACTAAATCCCCTAGGGTTGTAAAATAACAAATTCACAAATTACAAGGACTTCTAAAATCTCTAAACATTGAGCATAGGAGGAACAACAGGTTCACTGCCAGATCAGCTTCACTATTCAGGCTCAATTGACAAAAGAGGGAAAGAAATGTATAAGTCTAGTAGAAAAAGACTGGAAGTGAATGAAGCAGCACTGATTTATTTAGCTTGAAGCGAACAGATTGCTAGAGTTGGGGGTTCCCCTCTTCCCTTCAGGCTTTAGATTGCAGATACTTGTGTAGCTGACTGCTTAAAAAGCAAACTTTCTAATTTAGTATGGATTGCTAATTTTATTACTTTTCTTTCTTTAATTTTCCTCTTTAATCCTTATTCATAAATCATTAATCCAGCCCCAATTGTTTCAACTTCTGCTAAAGGACAATACAAGCATCTTTGAACTTCACTATATGAATTTATTTGGAAGCACTGTGTATTTGCAAGTTTGTATTTGATCTTAATGTCTGCTTACCTCCTTGAATGTCTGGCTGGTATTATTATCTCTCAGCATAAATTTAGTATGCTGTTTCTAAAGGAATTATATTAAAAAATAAAACAAAACAAAAACAAACAAAAAAACCCAACTTCATAAAATATGTAAAGCTTTTCTTAAGATCAATAAAGTACTTATGTAGTTATCCAAAAACAAACTGAAGGAAGACTACATCATCAAAGAGGAAGATGAGCTCCAATGTCATCACCTTCCCAAAAATAAGCTTGTCACATTTTTCAAATATTGTTTTATCTATACTAAATACACGTAGTGAACAATCTTTGGTATGGAAAACCTCATTTTACATATGAAAGATGTTGGAAGGAATATTTTCCCAAAGGCTATTTATTATTTGTAGAAAAAACAAACAAAGGCTTTCTTGCTTCCAAGCGTTTAAATGAGCTCAGAAATATCCTGTGCACAGTTGTCTGTCTTCTTCAGAGACAAAGTCAATTCTACAGCTGTGTGAGACACTAATTAAAATGCTAGAAAGTGTCAATAATGACAGTCAGGTATAATACAACATGCAGAATCTCAGACAGTGCTTAGGAGTTTGCTTTATCTCTTGATCAGAGAAGCCTCTATTGTTGAAAGAGAATATGGAACTTTCTAAAAACAGTTACCTGGAGGGGGAGAGACTGCTTGTGCACAGCATCCCTTCAGACAGAGGCTTTTCTGCCCAGGGGAACCATGGGGAGGTGAAGGGCCCCAGAACTGGCTACTGGAGGCCACAGCCAGATTTTTGCAGCCCCTTACGAATCCTTGGAGATAACTCCAAAATATTTTCAATTGTTCACCTAAAGCCTGCTCAAATATGAAGATCACTGTTGAATGTCAAGACTCCTTATCAGCTCCTAGAGCCAGGACACAATATGTGAGTCTGAATTTACAACATCCAAAATGTCCTGTTGATTTTACCTGTGTTTTCCTTCCATTCACCAGAGGGGAAAAGAACCAGCTTACATCTCCAAATAGTTCTTAGATGAGATTTTAAGCTCTGTGTTTTCAGCTCAGTTCCACCTAAAATTTTCAGCAACTAAGTCTTAAGGATGCACAAGCATGTTCGGAAAAGCTGCAGCGCTATAAATTAATCCTTGATTATGTGGTTTGTGTACCAGGAATTTGTGCTTTTATTTAATTTGCAGGCAGTCTTCCAAATGTCCTAGCTTTCTCTCCCAAAATTTATGGGAGTTTTTAAAACCAGTTTGGCAACATTTTTCTAAGCTTCAAGGAAGAAAAAGTAATTATTTTCATACTTCTCTGAATGATCAGCAGAAGCCCAGAAGCATGAGTCTACTGTAATAACTGCCAAAACCCATGATTATCAAGTAATGAATAAATCTCTTACTTCTCACTGTGCTGTGCACTGGATTTTTTGGCTTACTTCTTGCCATAAAAAACATTGCAAAAAGCAAAGATCGATGTCTTTTTTCCCTGTTCCCTTGGTATCAGAATAAATAATGACCTTTTTCAAATTTTATACTCATCCAAGATAAGAATCTCATACCACAAGAGAGCTTTCTCTCATGAAACCTTTGGTGTGACTAGTGGTTTCACAGGCCAAGATCATCCCCATAAAGCATGGGCAGCCCCCAAAATCCACATTTCATTGCAGTCTGTTTAAAGAGATGCCCACACATTTCCAAGTGTTGCCACCATTTTCACTGAGAACATTTCACAACATTTTACTGGAATTGTGCTTGTGTTAATCAGCTCACAAGGTCTGCTAAAGTTAATGATTCCAGTATAATAAATCTAAAATCTTCAAAGGAGTAAAGTTTACTAACCTCAGGTTTTGTCAGACAACAGTAACTATGTTAAGCCCTGAGAATGAAATTTTGTTATAACAATTGAACTGGAATTAGTACTGTGCTAGCTTGTACCCTCTAGATAGAAGCACAGAGGAGATCTGCCAAGCACAAATTAATGCTGTTCTTTTTTACTTCACTGGATATTAGGTATAAGATCCACAAGGATAATGTCCATGGATAATGGGCTGCCTGAAGGCAAAAGAGAAATGCTGAAGTCAAAATTATAAGATCAAGTGAAGGCTTTGGCTGTACTTGTATGAACTTAGCTGGAAAAACATCGTAGACTAAGATGGCATCGCTATCTTTATTGGTGAACTACACATTAAGGAACCTGCATAAACCCCCAAATCCTCAACAGTTCTAGATGCATGGAGAACTAGAGAAAAAGAAAGCCTGGGAGCAATGCAGCTAACAAAGTAGCTCAGCAGACCCCATAGCATATGTAGTTAACTTTGTACACAGTCAAGGCAATATCCATCTTCAGATGGAAACTAAGTCTGAGAGAGAAGCAAATTTTACAGACAGCTTGCTTCCTGTGGCTACTCTTCCTACTCCCTAAAGTCAACCTTTAGAAGTGTGTAAGGAGCAGTGTGTCCTTATTTTTTTATTAAAATGTTTTATACAAGTCATATGTTTACATTTAGGAAGAAAAAAAAAAAAAAAAAACACTTTTGCATTCATTTCCAACATTGCACAACCTTACATGTTTAAAAAAAAAAAAAAAAAAAAAAAAAAAAAAAAAAAAACCAAAAAAAAAACCACCAGCCCTCAGGGAGATTTATTCATGATTTAACAGGTAATTATCTTGGAGAGATAGTTGACTGTAAATGTAATGAGTGTGAATGTCTAAAAGGGGCAACTAGCACCACTGTTTGTAATAAAATATAATGGCACCTACAGTGTTACCAGATTTTTCCCATGCAGTTTGTACAGTGATTTTAAATTCAGAGGCATCATTCCCTGCTATTCATATCCTTAAGTTCATTGAGTAGAGATGTCTATTGCTCTATTTGATATGTTTCAAAATTCCCCATTGTTATTTTATGATTTTAAGGGTTTTTTCTTAGATACCATTAATTACAATCTTTTTTTTCAAAAAAGAGCAGTTCAGAAATTTTTAAAAATACAATCTTCATCATAAGTCCCTGAGTCTATACAATGAACCTTTAGAGGACTATTTGAAAGAATATTAGGAATATAAAATTTGCACCTAATGATTCACATAGGCGTAAGAAATAGAATAAAAAATAAACATTTTCTGACACCATAGTTCTAACTTGTGCTTAAAAAAAAAAGGATGAAAAAATATACCTTTTCAGAAAATCAAATTGGGTGAATTTAGCAAAGTAATTCAAAAGGCCAGTTGCTTAGGACAGAACAATACCTTGTCTTTTTATTCCTAGCAACATTGAGAATTCCTAGTTTGTCTCATCTGATGATGATTTTATATGGTTGGAAAATGACCCCAACACCTTCTGAGGAGTTGTGGCATGGGGAATGTTGTTGTTACTAATTACATTCCATACCTTTGCTGCAAATTATAGTGTCTTTTCATTTTTGGTAAACCATCAAGTCATAATTCATTAATATGCAAGACAGGTTTTAACAACATACTACACTTACTCCTAGTTCTACTGATTTGTTTTTGGACACTTTAATGGCAGCCTGTATATATTTTTGCAACCTCAACTGGTTAAATTCTGCTTAAAGACTGTTAATGGACAGGTATTAAAACATTAATAAAGTTTTTGATACAATTCCATAAAGTCAAAAGGCTTTCCCAAATTGCTTTATCATTTAAGAAAAGGAACTTCACGAATCAGAAACATATCAATGTAAGATCAATCAAAGAGAATGTTATGGTAGAAGCAATAATTTGCCATGACAAATTTTACTCCCTTCTTGATACCTCACCTAAATAAAATGTTTCCACTGTACTTGATCAGCACAAAAGCAAGTAATGCAAGAAAACTTGGTGACAATGAGGAAGAGATCTGTCTCAGAAATTCAGAGATCTATTCTCAAATGCTGGGTAACCTTACACTGCATTCAGAGGATTCACGTATTCAACATTCAATATAAATAGAAACTTGAAGCACACAATGAAGTCAAACAAGCTCATGCAACACTGCTTAGTATTCACAAAGGCTAACTTTTTCTTAAATCAAAAAGCTTATGTTTTGAAAACCAAAGGCAATTATATAAAGCTGGTTAGGCATTTTGAATAAGCAATAAATATTCATTCCATTCTTCCCACTTACTGAAACACTACATTCTATTTATCAGTTTTATAAATATTATTCTAATGTGCAAAAAGAAGAGATAAAGAAAACTTCAAATCTGAATCATATTTAAAGATTTTATTTAAAAGAAACAATACAGTTTTTTAAATAAGATGAAATTTCAACAATAGAAATAAAGTTTAATCTTCATCAGTTATATAATTAAATTCATGTAAAAAAATACTGCTGGGATTTCGTAAACAGGTGTAAAATGATGGTTGTTTATAAGCCCTAATGAAGATGTGATACCAAACATAATGAAATTCAGGATTTGGGACAGATCAAACATTTTACTTCAGAATAAGTCAATATGTGGTATCTAAACACTCAGAGCTATGCTGGCAACAGCTCACTACAGTTGTGTCTGCACTGCACTCTTGCCAGGGCGAATTCAGAATGCCAGCCATTCCATGAGATTTTGCTCTTAGGCATATACAGTCTTGACACCTATCATATCAAAACATCTACTTATTTGGGAAGGAACATGAACCTTTGAGAATATACTTAGATGTCCAAAGTCAACCTAAAAACCTGGTCAACTCCAATAAATCTCATTTTTCATACAATATGAATTCTTTCACAAAAATGGGATTGATGGTTGTGGTAGAGTGACTTTATGCTGCTTGTATCCCCAATCGTCTGTTCTGTTTGTGCTGTATATTGTGTTCTGTACCTTTAAACCTTGTTCTGGGAGTGAAGGGGGAGAAAGAACAGCGCGCAGTTTGTTTTGAGAAAACTGCCTGACTCCCCCACATTGCTGCTCTCCGGTGTTCGTCCGAGACACGGACAGCGGTGGAACAGAGATCTCTCCTGTGCTTTTAGCTAGCTAGCTAGGCAGAGAAGACTCCCTGGACTGTTTTTTTTTTCCTTTTCTTGGGACTGTTTAAATCTGCTCAGGACTGAAAAACCCAGAGGAGCAGCGAGGGCTGGCACCTGTGGCCCGCCGGGCCTGGACCTTCGGAGAGACTGAGTGAGCTGAGCTACACCCACGGCAAGGACTGTCTCTGTTTGCTATCTCTCTTCGGAGCGGGCAGAAGTTTTATTGTTTCATATTATTAATTCTTTGCATTTGTGGGAATTTTGTTTGTTAAATAAATAGTTTTTTCCACTTTTCTCCGAGGAAGTTCTTTTCCCGGACTGGCTGGGGGGAGGGGCCGTTTGGGTTTGCTCTTCCAGAGGAACCCCTTCAGAGGTTTTCTCCCAAATTTGCCCTAAACCAGGACATATATTTATTTTGGCGCCCAACGTGGGGCCTGAGAGAGTGGAAAAAACTTACATTGATTGCATTTTTGGTTGTATTTGTGTGGGAATAGACTACTCAGTAGCCATGTTGCTTGTTGAATTCCTAATGTCTCTTGGGATGGAGTCCTTTCTGTGTTTCTGTTCCCTAGGCTTTTTTGAGGTTTTAATACCTCTCTGGTCCTTAGGTTTGTTTTCTCATTCAGAGATAGCTCCGATGTTGTCTCTAACACGTAGCTTTTACACTAGAGGTGCACGAATTAGGATTGTTATTGTCCTGGGCTTAATGTTCATGATTTATAGGAAGCTTATACAGGTACTGGAGTTTGTGCCTGGTATGTCTGGTTTATGGCTTCTTCGTCCTACCCTGCATCCTAGTTCCAGTAGCATGTTTTGGGAATTTATTAATAATTGCACCCAGTTTGTTAGAGGGGATGAAGCTTTTCAGTCTTTTCTTTATTCCTTCTCTTTTGAATCGGTTACATCACTTTTAGAGAATGTTCAATGTCCCCTGACTGTTAAAGAAACCACTTTTCTGGTACTTAATCTGGTAGGCTTCCTCTATATGTTCTACAGCTTGTCTAGAATGAGGTCTGAGTCCTCCAGAGGGGCTGATGAGACTGCTGACCTAGAAGTAGACCCAGGTGTGAAAAATCCTGAATGGTGTGGAAAATGGAAGAGAATGGGCCAAACCTTGAAGGAATTTTCTGATCCCCCAGCTTGGGAATTTTCACATGAACAAATTCAGAACCCAGATGAGGTGGGGAAATATCTGGAAGAGAACTGCCATAATGATTCTAAGGAGAAAAAGCTCATTGCAATAAGCTGGGCCCTGGCATATGCTTATCGTACGCTGCTAGATACTGTAGGGCAGCAAGTAGAGGCAGGGGGGCAGGGAGATAAATCAGCAGCTACCCCAGTCACTGGGGCTGCAGCCAATACAGCAGCTACTCAGACAGCAGCTAAACCAGAAAGTGAGCCTAAAACACTGGCAGTCGCCCCAGCAAAAAAGCGCACACACAAAACTGATCGACCAGTGGATGATGATCCAGGTGAAAGACCCTCAGTGCCTCCCAACACCCAACCAAGTGACACCCAATCAGACGCTGAACCAACTGATACACAATCAGAAACCGAACAGACAGACACAAAATCAGAAGCCAAACCAACTAGCATAAAGCCAGAAGCCCAACCAACTGGCAAAAGATCACAAGCCCAACCAACTGGCAGAAGACCAGAAGCTACTACTGAGTCCTTTTCCCTGAAGGACCTTCGAGGCCTAAGAAAAGACTACACTCGACGACCTGATGAATCTATAATTAGTTGGTTAGTCCGTCTTTGGGATGCTGCAGGCGAGGCTACAATTCTGGACGGCACCGAAGCAAGGCATCTGGGATCCCTGTCACAAGATCCAGTTATTGACCAAGGAATGATGAGAGAGGCTAATCCACGCAGTCTCTGGGAACGGGTCCTAGGAAGTGTAGAACAAAAATACCTGTGTGCAGACGATCTCTATATGCAGCAAACCCAGTGGAAGACCATAGAACAAGGGATTCAACGCTTAAGAGAAATGGCAGTGGCAGAGATCGTCTTCTCAGATGACCTAAACACTAGGAACCCAGACCTAGTACCGTGTACAACCGTGATGTGGCGAAAACTTATACGACTTGAGCCACAAGAATACTCATCTGCTTTAGCAATAATAAAACGGGATGACACGGGAGAGACCGTGCTGGATATGGCGAAGAAGCTCCGAGCATATGCAGATGCTGTGCACAGCCCAACACATACCAGAATTGCAGCTCTGGAAACACGTATGCAGACATTAGAAAACAAGATAGAAGAGAACCACAAACAACTCAAAGACATTCTCCAAATCTCCGCAGTACAGGTCAGAGGTTCTAGTACCAAACGCAGACGTTCCCCAAATAGAGAAAGAAGTGGTATCTCACGAGCTAAGCTGTGGTCCATTCTGCGTGATTCTGGAGAAGACATGAAAAAATGGGATGAAAAATCTACTGACGATTTAGCACAGCGGCTGCGTGAATTGTTAGAAAGCAAGACTCAGAGAGGAAGTTCCACCAAGAGGGAAGTAGCTCCGGTTACCCAGGGAAAAACGGATAACCAGGCTTAGAAGGGCCCTGCCTCTAGCCAGGTAGAGGCTAGGGAAAACCGTGTTTTTTAGACTGTGTGGATTCGTTGGCCTGGCACATCTGAACCACAAGAATATGAAGCCTTAGTTAACACCGGTGCGCAGTGCACAATAATCCCATCAAGACATGTGAGGGAAGAATCTGTCTCTATTGCTGGTGTGACAAGGAGATCACAGGATTTTACTTTGGTAGAAGCTGATGTGAGCCTGACTAGAAACGAGTGAAAAAAACACCCTATTGTGACAGGCCCAGAGGCCCCATGCATTTTGGGCATAGACTTCCTCCGAAATGGCTATTTCAAAAACCCAAAGAGACTCAAGTGGGCATTCGGGATAGCGGCTGTAGAGACAGAAGGTGTTAAGCAGTTGAACACTTTGCCTGGGTTATCGGAGAACCCATCTGCAGTAGGACTTCTGAAGGGAAAAGATCAACAGGTACCAATTGCCACTTCGGTAGTGCACCGCCGGCAGTACAGAACGACTCAAGATGCCGTGATTCCCATCCACAAGTTGATCCGTGAGATGGAGAGCCAAGGGGTGGTCAGCAAAACCCACTCACCCTTCAACAGTCCCATCTGGCCTGTGCGCAAGTCTAACGGAGATTGGAGATTGACTGTGGACTATCGTGCATTGAATGAAGTGACACCACCACTGAGCGCTGCCGTTCCGGACATGCTGGAACTCCAGTACGAGCTGGAGTCCAAGGCAGCGAGGTAGTATGCCACTATTGACATTGCCAATGCGTTTTTCTCCATCCCTCTGGCTGCAGAATGCAGAGCACAGTTTGCCTTCACATGGAGAGGGGTGCAGTACACCTGGAACCGATTGCCCCAGGGGTGGAAGCACAGTCCCACCATCTGCCATGGACTCATTCAGACTGCACTAGAAAAGAGTGAGGCTCCAGAACATCTGCAGTACATTGATGACATCATTGTATGAGAAAACACTGCAGCTAAAGTATTTGAAAAAGGAGAGAAGATCATCCAGATTCTCCTGAAAGCCGGGTTTGCTATAAAGAAGAGCAAAGTTAAAGGACCTGCTCGAAAAATCCAGTTCTTGGGAATAAAGTGGGAAGATGGGCGGCGCCAGATTCCCACCGATGTTATTAACAAGATCACAGCAATGTCTCCACCGACCAACAAGAAGAAAACACAAGCTTTCCTAGGCGCCATAGGCTTTTGGAAGATGCACATCCCTGAGTACAGCCAGATTGTGAGCCCTCTGTACCTGGTTACTCAGAAAAAGAACAATTTCCACTGGGGCCCAGAACAACAACATGCCTTTACCCAGATCAAGCAGGAGATTGCTCATGCAGTAGCCCTCGGCCCAGTTAAGACAGAACCAGATGTAAAAAATGTGCTCTACTCTGCAGCTGGGAGCCATAGTCTGTCCTAGAGCCTTTGGCAGAAGGTGCCTGGTGAGACGCGTGGCCGACCACTGGGATTCTAGAGCCGAAGCTACCGAAAGTCTGAAGCCAATTACACTCCAACAGAAAAGGAAATTTTAGCAGCCTATGAAGGAATTCAAGCTGCCTCAGAAGTAATTGGCACTGAAGCGCAACTCCTCTTAGCACCCCGACTACCGGTGCTGGGGTAGATGTTCAAAGCAGAGGTTCCTGCTACCCACCATGCCACCAATGCCACATGGAGTAAGTAAATTGCTCTTATCACACAACGCGCCCGTATTGGAAAACTGAATCGTCCTGGGATTTTAGAGATAATTACAAACTGGCCTGAAGGTGAACACTTTAGTCTCATTGATGAAGAAGAACAAGAGCAAGTAACCCGGGCTAAAGAAGCTCCACCATATAACCAACTGCCAGCAGAAAAAGCACGCTACGCTCTTTTCACCGATGGTTCCTGCCGCATCGTAGAGATGAAACAAAAGTAGAAAGCAGCCGTATGGAGCCCCACAAGACAGGTTGCACAAGCCACTGAAAGAGAAGGTGGGTCAAGCCAGCTTGCCGAACTCAAAGCTGTTCAATTGGCCCTTGCCATCGCTGAAAGAGAGAAGTGGCCAAAGCTCTACCTCTACACTGATTCGTAGATGGTAGCTAATGCTCTGTGGGGCTGGCTGGAAAGGTGGAAAAAAGCCAACTGGCAGCGTAGGAGAAAACCAATCTGGGCTGCTGATGAGTAGAAAGACATTGCCACCAGAGTAGAGAAACTATCTGTAAAAGTTCGTCATGTAGACGCTCATGTTCCCAAGAGTCGGGCTAATGAAGAACACCGAAACAACGAGCAGGTAGATCAGGCTACAAAAATAGAAGTGTCAAAAATAGACTTAGATTGGCAACACAAGGGAGAGTTGTTCCTAGCTCGGTGGGCCCATGATGCCTCAGGTCATCAGGGCAGAGATGCCACCTATAAGTGGGCACGGGACCGAGGGGTGAATTTAACCATAGACAGTATTTCTCAGGTTATCCATGACTGTGAGACGTGCGCTGCCATCAAGCAGGCCAAGCAGGTGAAGCCCCTCTGGTACGGTGGACGGTAGTCCAAATATAAGTATGGGAAGGCCTGGCAAATTGACTACATCACCCTGCCCCAAACCCGCCAAAGCAAGCGCTATGTGCTGACCATGGTGGAAGCCACCACTGGGTGGCTGGAGACCTATCCTGTGCCTCATGCCACCGCCCAGAATACCATCCTGGGCCTAGAAAAGCAAGTTCTTTAGAAGCATGGTACCCCTAAGAAGATTAAGTCAGACAATGGAACTCATTTTAAGAATAGCCTTATCAACACCTGGGCTAGGGAACATGGCATTGAGTGAGTCTACCATATCCCCTACCATGCACCAGCTGCAGGCAAAGTGGAGAGATGCAACGGACTGTTAAAAACCACCTTGAAAGCATTAGGTAGAGGATCTTTCAAAAATTGAGAGCAACACTTAGCAAAGGCCACCTGGTTAGTTAACACCCGAGGTTCCACCAACAGAGCAGGCCCTGCCCAGTCTGAGCTCCTATCTACAGTAGATGGAGATAAAGTTCCAGTGGTACATGTGAGAGGTTTGTTAGAGAAGACAGTTTAGATTAAATCTGCCTCAAGTACAGACAAACCCATCCGTGGGATTGTTTTTACTCAGGGACCAAGATGCACATGGTGGATAATGCAGAAAGATGGAACAACACGATGTGTACCTCAGAGAGATCTGATTGTTGGGTGAAAACTATGAGTAAATATCATTTACTGAATGTTACTACCATTTTCTGTATATAGCTGTATACTGTATATATATGCATGTATAAGGTATGTGTGTGTAGAGTTAGAATTTTAGTTTTGGTAGTAAGTTGACGATATGGAGATACAGGGGTAGAATGTGGTAGAGTGACTTTATGCTGCTTGTATCCCCAATCGTCTGTTCTGTTTGTGCTGTATATTGTGTTCTGTACCTTTAAACCTTGTTCTGGGAGTGAAGGGGGAGAAAGAACAGCGCGCAGTTTGTTTTGAGAAAACTGCCTGACTCCCCCACATTGCTGCTCTCCGGTGTTCGTCCGAGACACGGACAGCGGTGGAACAGAGATCTCTCCTGTGCTTTTAGCTAGCTAGCTAGGCAGAGAAGACTCCCTGGACTGTTTTTTTTTCCTTTTCTTGGGACTGTTTAAATCTGCTCAGGACTGAAAAACCCAGAGGAGCAGCGAGGGCTGGCACCTGTGGCCCGCCGGGCCTGGACCTTCGGAGAGACTGAGTGAGCTGAGCTACACCCACGGCAAGGACTGTCTCTGTTTGCTATCTCTCTTCGGAGCGGGCAGAAGTTTTATTGTTTCATATTATTAATTCTTTGCATTTGTGGGAATTTTGTTTGTTAAATAAATAGTTTTTTCCACTTTTCTCCGAGGAAGTTCTTTTCCCGGACTGGCTGGGGGGAGGAGCCGTTTGGGTTTGCTCTTCCAGAGGAACCCCTTCAGAGGTTTTCTCCCAAATTTGCCCTAAACCAGGACAATGGTTATATATGAAAACAGTGCTCAGTCAAAGGAAGGGATCTTCTCTCATGCCTTGCCAACCAAAAATATGCTGAAGGTTTCTGTGGAAGAGAAATATGAGTCTCATGATTTTAGAGCTCTGGCTGCTGAATTGACTTACCAAAAAGTACTTCAAGGCATATAATTTCTTAGTCAAATGAGCAAAATAGTACCATGTACATCTTAAATAGCTCTCCAACTCTTTGTCAGAAGTAACCTGCTGGAAATGAAAGATCTTCAGTTTTTTCAGAAGTTGAAGCCTGTATAAGAAACTATAAGGACAGTGCATAAGAATTTGGAATATGGCTGAGGTATCCAAAATCCTGTGAATATCTCTGGAGTTCTCAGTCCCACACAAGATTCATACTTCCGTGCTGCCAACAGCATCTGCATTCAAACTGCCCCACCTTAAACACCAATCCAGTGCTGCATTCCTATGGGTCACTACACACTTGAGACAGAATGCCAGACTGACCCCAGGTATCAGATTTAACCAAGACATTTTGATGCAAACCAAGTCAGACAAGGTAATCAGTTCTCTTCCAGTAAAGTACTGGAAAGCACTTTCAAAGCAGAAAGATACTTCTAAACATGAAATAAAAAGTATTGGGTAGCAGAATGACTTGCCCACACTGATCTGATAAACTCAAGTATCTACTTTTCTTAAGACAGAAAGAAATCTTGTTCCATTTTACCTTGTGTTTCCAAGTCAGCCAACTAATTCAAAATTCTGCAAACATAAGTGAAAAAGCTGATTTTGAACCTTCCGTTATGACTTACTGAAGTCTGAGGCACATCATCCTTAACTAAAGCCAGTTAGGGAAGTAAATCCTTAATTACATTAGTATATAAATTTTCAGTATCTCTGGACATTCTTTAATAACATCTGCATTTTATCTTCTCCTAAAATCTGAACATCTGACTGGTCTTTTTCATATTAAAAACTAGTAATATGTCAAGGAGCTTACAGGAGTTTTGATCTCTGCAGTTTGCAGAGTAGGCAGCCTAGATATTTCCAACACAGTCACTCTAAGCTAGCCAGTCATTCATCACTAATGCAGCAGCAACCTTAAGTATATACCTGTACATCTCATGCTGACATGTCAATCAGCAAAATGTTTTGTGGAAGTCTTACCTTCACAAAATGAGCTATGAATCATACACCTTATTTTTTAAAAAAATCTTGAGAGATAAAAGCTACACTATAAGATTATAACATGAGACCATATGAGAAATTCCTTTTAAATAAATATAAGGTCCAAATTAAAATTTTGCAATTATTGCTTTACAATATTTCCATTTATCTCTTTCTTTCACTTCCTTCCAAAAAAGAGGGGATATGATGTTGAGCCTTATCTGCCTTATTCTATTAACAATTTATTCTGTATGACAAGTTCAAAAAGCATACAACTCTAATATCATACCAGGAGAATATAATTTCCTTATCAATTAGAGTGAAAAGTAGATCTTTCTGTCTGCCATTCCAGCAAATCAAATTTTTAGTATCAGCTTCGCCTATTAATTTGGGGCCTGAGGGTGGTGTTGTTCCTTTTATTTTATTCTGTTTTTTGGTGAAGTCACATTGCCTGTTATGTAAACGTACAAAATCTATTCTTCGTCTCACTACAAGACTATTCCTTAAATTTCACACTCACAATTTCTTTTTTACATTTTAAAACTCTTTCCCATGACTACTGAGTCATTATGTTAAATTGCTTATGTGTCTTGCACACAATATTTGGTCTCTCAAAGACATTGATTTTTTTCAGGAATAATTGCTTTACTTCACACCTGAATCTGGCATATTTTTCAACCCCAGTATTCCCTATTCACAGCCTGTGCAGCACTCAGACACTAAAATCTGTTATTAGTTACAGAGCTTTGGAAAATATTCAGTCACGATGTATGATTCGGACAAAGTAGAATTTCAAAATTTCCAGTTATTACATGTGCTGTTCAGTTTGCAGAAAAGCGTTTATTATAGATGACACCATAAGTTTTAGTTTTTTTCAAGTTTTTCAGATCCTGTGCTGTCTAGGGATGTAGTTCTGAGCCTCATATTAAGTGCTAGTAAGCTCTCTTCACAGACTAGGTAGACAAAACAAATCCTTTTCCAGCTTGAGACCAAGGACAACTGTTACAAGTTTTCAGGCCCAAAAGCATAAACAATGGCGGACTGAAGAGAGAAAACAAGAAGGATGGAACTTCATAATCTGAAGCTGTTATTGGACATTAAACCCAATATGCAAAAGGACCAAAACATAAAATTGTGAATCCTCGTCACAGGTTGTCCCTTTTGTGACCATTTTGGATCCATCTTGGGTGCAGCCCTGGCCAGGCTCTTGTACTGCCCAAGGTGTATCCTTAAGGCCTTTTAATAAATACCTACTTTATTCTCTAGCTCTGTCTAGTCTCTGTTCCAGGTCAGCCTTGATATCATAGACACCCAGTGAGTATTACAGAATCATAGAATGAGTTGGGTTGGAATTGACTTAAAGATCATCCAGTTCAAATCCCCTACTGTGGACAGTGACACTTTCCTCTAGAGAAGAGTACTCAAATCCTCATCCAATCTGGCCTTGAATACTTCCAGGGCATCCACCACTTTACTGGACAACCTGTTCCAGTGTTTCATCACCATCTGAGAAAAGAATATATTCCTAATAACTAAACCAAATCTGCCCTCTTTCAGTTTAAAACCATTCCCCTTGTCCATCACTGTTGGCCCATAGAAAAAGTTCTCCTCCCACGTTTTGATAGGCCCCCTCTCAGCACTGGAAAACCTCAATTAGGTCTCCCCAAAACATTCTCTTCTCTAGACTGAACCCTAGTGCTGTCTCATCCTATCTTTGTTGGAGAAGTCTTCCAGGCCCCTCATCTTCTTCCAGGCCTCCACTGGACTTGCACCAACAGGTCCAAATCTTTTCTGTGCTAGGGATCCCAGAGCTGGATGTAGCAGTGCAGGTGGGGTCCCACAAGGACAGAGCAGAGGGGCAGAATGGCCTCTCTGACCCTACTGCCCACAGTGCTCTGGATGCAGCCCAGGATGTGCTTGGCTGTGAGCACTCATTGCCAGGTCATGCCCAGCTTTTCGTCTGTGGGCACCTCCAAGTCCTTCTACACCATTTAATGTGTCATTTCCTCAAACACCTTTCGAACATGCAAAGTGAGTTAAAATTAACAGCAAAACTCTTAAATGTTTATGCAGCACAATGTTAAACTGTAAGCAAGCTGAAGAAATGAAACTGAGATACACAGATGGGGATTTAAAAACCCACAAGGCTATCAGAATCATCTGTTGCTTGACAACATACAGGTGCATATACAGAAAAGTATAACACTATGGTAACTATCAACCTACACAACCATTTTGTTTGGGTGAGACTTTTCAGAAAATGTTCAGAATGTTCTAATGTTCAAAAAATATTACAGACTTTCTCTTTTCTTAAAAGTGCTTAAAATAGACTTTTTTTTCTTGTTCTTGTAAAAATTGTCTACTCTATGGAGCAACAATGACCTCAGGTAAGGGACAAAAAACTTACTGATGGCTAAAATATTCATTTATTTCATAATGCGATTAAACACTAAGGAAACTGAATATAGGCAAAAAAGCAGGCCTAGTCCTGCACAGATTAATGACCATTCTTAAATACAGGAATAGGTGAATAGTCATTAAGGTAATTGAGACATTTAAAATTTAATGACCTCTTTAATTTTTCCACAATTTAGTAATACTACTGATGTGTCTGCTTCAGACATTAAATTTTGCTGAAAAATAATTCCATGTCTATATCTTAAAACAAAATCTGGTAAAAGCAGGAAGGATCAGATCATGCCACAGACATTGCAGTGGGACTTCTGATCCAGTAAAAATCCTTACTCAGAAATGTCATACAGTGAAAAAATGTCATGAAAATAATGCAGAAACTGATGAAGTCTTCTTCTCCTTTAGCCCACTACAGATTTATGGTTTGGTTTCTTTCTTGAATTAAACACCTAACTAGAACAAAAGTGTTCATTTCTTTGCAAGAAAGATAAGAGATATAGATAACAAATATTATGTCCCTACAAATAAACTAGTAAAGAAGCAATTAGTTATTTTTTCTTCACTACTGTGTACTGTGACAGCCTTGTGATTTGCTGTGGATGGTTCACAGAAGCTTGTTCTTCTGTCACCTCATAGAAAGACAATGATATCTGAGTTCTTATCTGCTTTTTCCTGACTAGGTACACTCTAGCTTAATGCCAGTGGTGTCATCTTGAGCAAGAAAGATGGGACTTGAAAAGGATAAAGACTTTTTAAAGGATGTTACTATTTCGGTTTTAAAAATAAACCCAGGCTAAAACAAGAATGTCTATTCTTGTGTAACATGAGTTCATTTGTTTATGGGAATTCTTGCAGTCAGGACTTTCTTGGGCAGGAAACAGGTCATTCTCAGCAAAGGACCAGAAACCCATTCAAGATTTATTACAGAGAATGACTTCTTAGCTATACAGGTTCATATAATCCAGACTTTGTTATTCTGTGATGGGAGAAGCAGGAAGTGAATAGAATTGTTCGGTAGCTGAGTTCTTTTGCCTGGTTGCTCAGCAAAAACCTCAAAATTAATTTTCTGGTCTCAGGGGATGAAGAACCAGAAGTACAGCAGCCAGAAGTACAACAAGCTGAGCACTGGAAGGACTTTCTCTTCTCCAGTTTGTCCCTGGAATAATGATTAATATTCATATTATGAGCAAAAAAATCCCATAGTCATCCTGTCCCCTACAAACTTCTCTAGTCTTAATAACAAATTTTATGAGAAATCACACCTCTATAGGACCTAATCCATGACATCTTTGTCTATGAGTTCCTGAAACTTTTAAGTCCCATCCCAGCCTCTCTATGTTCACCCTCCAGCTTTCTAGCAGATGGCCAGGGCTGTGAACTAAAGCCACTAAAGGAACTTTAGTGGCTGATAAGTTTTCCTAGAATTTGCTTGGGATTAGCAGCTGTAACACATCTGGGTGCCAAAGTCCAAGGCTGCAAACAATTTTTATGTTAAGTAAGAATAAACAGTGAAGCACACAGGATGCTCCAGGAGTTTTTCTCACCACTTTCTGGGTTTCTCTTCTATCAAGTAGTTTATCATCACAAAGATAAAGGAAATGCCATGCAGCATACTGCAGTGCTCTAGGGCAAGAGCTATTTATTATGTAAGAAATTTTTTTTTTTCATATTTTCTGCGTGTTATCTCATTTTGATAATCATGGAATGATAATAAGTTTTGAATTTCCCTGCCCAGCAAAAATAATGTTGCAGTTCAGCAAAGGTGATGAGAACAATTTTGTTTTGTTTTGTTTACTTGCTCTATTTTTATGTTAGCATTGAAATGCTAGATGTACTGCAAAGCAACCAGAATGCTGAGATAGCTTTGTACTGAACTGCAGAAATCACAAAACTGTACCTTCAAACTAAATACAGCCAGCAGATGACACAGGATGGACTTGGCTGAAAACATAACTATTACATGACCACATTGGGTGTGGTGTCAGAACCAATGTATGGCAGTGACTTCAGGCAAATTCCCAGCAAAATCTTTGATAGTAATATCAGCTACTTAGGAAGTTTAGTAGGGAATCCATGTTTTTTGCACATTTCATTTAATCTGCAAATACCTGACTTTTCTACTTTTCCTATTGTTACTGTATAAAAAGCAATATTTACATCACTTGAAAACACATTGAAATTTTGGGATGCACAACTAAAGAGCAGAAATATGCAGTTAAAAAAAAAAAAAGTGTAGTTGAAAAAAAGTAGCACTCTATGATGGACTGGCAAGAAAGCAAATCAGAGAGATCCAAAGGCATTAACATGGAAAGGAGAGTAGCTTTGTAAAAAAGTCATGGTACCATGAAGTTCTGTTCCTTGTGCCACAAATGCCACATCAAGTGACAAAAAAGACCATTCATTTTCAGCAGTTACTTGTGAATCCAGATAATCAGTGTATATGGAACGACAGAGCATAAAGCTTTAATATAATGCAAGATGACAGCAAATGCATGCCAAAAATCACTAATACAGTGGATAGGAGGCAAACCCTGACAAGAATTTCAAAGGAGCAGTTTTGTGACATGATGACCTTGAGCACATAGATGGAAGAGTACAACCTGGAGACTATTTCATAGTCCCTGGTGACAACAATTTTACAGGGAGGAGCCTTCCTAGCTTTCATTACTTCCTATTGCCTGCAGTTTTATTGCTATTGTGTGGTTGGAACAAGTTATCACAGCACTCTAACTCACTTTTACTATTTTCCCATGTAAACCCCAAAGTCTTGGTATTTATTCTAGACTAGGAGTATTCCCTTCACTTGGAAAATGCCTACCAAATCCTAACATCATGGGAAAGTTATGCTATCAGCTGCAGAGGGACAAGGCTTCTCTGAGAATTAGGACAAAGCTTAAAGCACATTGCTTCACCAACTTCAAAACGGAGTACGAAATTCATTTTTGGAACCAAGACTTTTGCTACTAATTCTTCAAGATTCAGAAGAGACTGTGGAAGCAAAAGAAGAGTTTGAAAGAATTGTATGGCATTAGAGGAAAGGAAAGAAGGTGTGATTGAACATTGCCTGAAAGTGGAGTCTGTACAGAAACAGGATTCAGAGTGCTCACTAAGTCAGGCAGTATGAAAAGCATACAGCATTTCTGCACTCTGAGAAGGAAAATTTTTCTGAACATAAAAAGCCTAAAGTTATTATTTTGTGATATTTCAGATAATCTTCTGACAAGCCCAGCTCCTCCCCTTTGTAACATTTCTCTTCAAGCCGTGGAAAAGAGCTCCATCTACACCTCTCCCAGCTTAACATCATTTCAGTAGAGTGGGAGAGACAGCCTGTTCAAAGAAAATTCAACTGATTTTTCTTTAGGAAACAGTCAGAAAATTCCAGCAGAAGAATGGCCCCACCTTCTTTAACACTTGGGGCTTCTGTATTTTTAATAAATCTGTTACTGGTTTGTTTATATACTATGTACTTGATGATCTAGACATACAGTATATTGTACCTAAGACTATATTATCACAATTTTTCCTTTTTTTTCCAAGCCTTTTTTTGAATTCCTTACTTCAGTCTTGTATTTAGGGAGCAAGAAAACTGATGTACCCTCAATAATTTAATGTGAAAACTGCTGAATTCTGCTTTTGGATTCATAAAAGCAAAGGACATCGGCAATAATAATTAGTCAGACAGAAGTAATCAACTGCTTTCTTCATGATGTTAGCTCACCATGCACTTTCAATAAGGAATAGTCAAGGAAAGGTGTTCCTATTTCTACAACACTGAGTAAAATTCCCTCAAGAACTAATCCTATGAAACAGTAATTCCCTGCTATTCAAATTAGAAAATGAGATTATCAGTTTAAAGGCATCACTATATTCCATGACAGGATTTTTAGAAACAAAAATTACTTAGAAACACAGACTTCTTGAAGAAAGCCCCTCACTTAAAAGTTAAGCATCAAAAGTGACTGAACTAGGAATTAACTACAGCAGCTCCACTACTCCTTAACTCATGCACAGAATTGTGCCTAAGATTGTGATGCATCTGTTCTCTAATAAAATCTTGGTTTCACACTAGAGCTTTGTTGAGAAAGATAAATCCATTTTATGGAGGAACTTGGTATTTCACAATTTGATTTTGTCCCCATTAACTCAAACCTACTGTCAGCATAAGTGTCAGAGAACCTATAAAGGGAAATGTTAAAAAAATCTGGGGACTACCTGAAGCCATCCTAGGAAAAACTGTGAAATCATGTCTTTCAAACAAACAGAAAAATTTACTGCAGCCAAGCAGTTTTGCTCAGCAAAAACAGATGCAGCAGCAACAAAGAACTAAAAAAAATTACTTCAGAGAGAAACAGAAAAACAAGTCAATGGTGAACAAAACAGACAAAAATAAACCCATGAGACTAATAAAGGAGCACAAAGAAATCGTTGAAATGTCAGTGCTAAACAAATCTAAAATATCAAAAGGCACTTTTTAAACGATTAAGAACAAAAAAATCTTTATTGGTTATGTGTAGGCTAGCCCCTTGGAGTAAATAGTAACAGTTTCAATAATTAAGGAACAACCAAAGTGTGTTCATTAACTAGGATTTTTTTGTTCTTGAAACAAAATAGGAGTCTGCATTCAGCTCATGTGCTGTCAGTGACAGGACAAAGAGATTACTATCTGTAACTGTACTTGGTAGGAAGCATTTTAAACATATTTCACAGAAAGAATGAAAAACACAACAGTGTTGGATATTTTCTCACCTATTGATATAATTGTTATAGCTAGGAACCTTGTATATCACTAATATTTCTTTTAAGTAATCCTGGAAAATGGGGACAGGTCCAGAAAATAGCAGGAGCACCATTCTTAAAAGGTGTAAGAGTTTTAGGAAGCAATGAATATCAGTTAACATTGTCTCAAGGAAATAAACCAAATCAAACATTGATGGCTTTTTTTAAGGATTACTGAACCAGGGATTGATTACTGATTCATGATTTAGAATCACAGAATTATAGAAAGGTTTAGGCTGGAAGGGACCTTAAAGATCATCTGTTTCCAAACCCCCTGTCATGTGCAGGGACACCCTTCACTAAATCAGGTTACTCAGAGCTCCATCACACCTGGCCTTAAGCAGCTCCAGGAATGGGGAGTCCACAACCCTTCTGGGCAACCTGTTCCAGTGCCTCATCACCCTCACAGCAAAGAATTTCATCCTCCTTTCTAATCTAAACTCACTCTCTTTCATTTTGAAGCCATTTGCCCTCATCCTATCACTACAAGTCCTTCTGAAAAGTCCCTCCCCAGCTTTCTTGTAAGTTCCCTTTAGGTACTGAAAGGCATTTGATTGCTCATATCTTCTTTGGTTATAGCAGATTTCTACAAGCCATTTGATTTATCACATGAATCTTGATTTTAGAAACCTACACGGAATTAAGAGAATATCTATTAAATGGTTTGAATACCAAATCAGTGACCAAATTTGAGAAGCTTTTAATGGGAAGATATTGATGAAAAAATAAAATAAAATAAAATAAAATAAAATAAAATAAAATAAAATAATTTCAAGTATAATCTCAAGTCTGTATCTATGTGAGTCCCTGTGTTTCTACTGAACTGTGTGTATCTCAGTGTGCACGTTTTTCCAACCTGCTGTTGCTACTGAGTTCTGTGAGGAACTTTAGTTGGCCACGTGCATCCCTGGGGAAGGATTAGATGAACTAGAAAGAAGTGATCTGAGCAACTCAAAATCCATCTTCAATAATGAAGGGAATTACAGCCATCCTGAATGCTGTGGAAATCACACTAGGCTTCAGCTGTTGCAGCATCCAACACAACACCCAGTAAATTTTCTTTTATGGCAAGTATTGTTCCAGAGGAAGTTGCTTGGCATCTCTTGTTGAGACACTTTAGTTGCTAGATATGGGATAAGAACAGAGTTCTCAGAATAGGGAATATACCTTTCAAAACATCTGATACTCTTCTCCCACTGGGAGCACTTTTGCTGCAAGGCATGCTCCAGGGGACAAAATAAAATGAATCATGAGTTGCAGATGTGTCTCCCTTGACTGTTTTCTGTCTTTAATACAGGCAGACATAATAACCCATTTTTGTGAGACAGTTCTCAGCCCTCAGAAGCTTAGGATGTCATAATGTCAGATCCCAGGAAAGACTGTGCAAAGATGCAGATACACAGGAAAACTGGAGATCCCTTGGGAAAATTAGATTTTCCTGAAGTCTGCAGATAACAGACACGCATCTTTGGATTCAAGAGTTTTTTTTCTGCCAGACTTGACGATGTTCAACATTAAAGGTATTTTTCTATCATTGTAATCTTGAAATATTATTCTATTACAGTAAATAGCTTTATTAGAAGGGAGCCATCACCAATATTCAGGTTAAGATTGAACTGGTGCTACTGTCAGAAATCCTAATTCCCATAGTCCCTGGGACATTTCAGCCTGCATCTGTCTCTGATACATGATACCCAAGGAATTCTCAGAAACAAATTCAGGGTTTTGTTTTTTTTTTTTAATAGGGTTTATTTTTTTCATTTTGTATTGCTCACTGTAAGCAACTAAAATCAGAGAGGTCACTTTTGAGTGTCAAGCTTTATGAAAACATCAGTTAGACATGGTCTCATGGGCTATTCTGCCAGAAAATAATAATTAAAGTAGGAAGGAACATGTGAAAGGAAAAAAAAAAATTACAGCTGGGAACAAAAATTCTTATTAATAGAAAGATTAAAAGCCACCTTCTAAAATGACCCACACGTATTTAAGATATATCTACTGATTTGTATGTGATGCAGTACATTCTTATTATTTTTATTGATTTATTATCAGATATATATTTCTAAATGCTACCTTTTTTTCAAGTGTTCTCTCTTTGCAATGGTTGAAGATAAAAGCACAGTAAAAGGCAAAATTTTCTAATCTACATTTTATGCATGTTGAAACAAACACTCAGGAATGGTCAAGTAATTGTACTTATCAGTATCCACAGTCCAAAGGGCGAAACCTTGTTACTGCTATGCTTTACCATGACATTTAAAACAACAGGCATTCACAACAGATATATAAAATATTGGGTTTTTACTGGTAAGAGAAACTCACCTTCACAGAAACTTCCTTTCTTTAGGCATAGCCAGCACCACAAACTTTATATCTCAAGCTTACAGAAATGACTATGTAGATTGTAAAGGCAAAAAAACCTTTTTTTTTCTTTTTTTTTAAAGTAAATCATAAGGAAAAGAGCAGCATAGATTACTACATTTCCTGCCTAATATCATCCTGCAGGTACAAAAGCCATCATTACTGTGATGCTGATAAATTGCACTTCCTAGCACAGAAGGTCCTTCCCTTTATGAAGGAGCACTTGATGAAGGAAGCCAAACCCTCACAGCCAGAAAGGCCACTCCACAATAATAATTTTGCCCATCAAACACAAGGCTCTGTCAGCTGCAGTGAGCATCACCTGCAGTCTGATTGATCTCAGTTAACATTCCCCTTCTTTTAACTTTCTGGTATTTTAGCTTCCTTAACCCTATCGTGTAATGGGTGTTTTTGTTCCCCAATTCACCCTGTTGGTGAGATAGCCACATAGATCAAAAGATATTTGTGAAACCTGTCAGAGCTTTGGCAGCTTGCACTCTTGCCTTACATTAAAACTGTTTATTTTGATTTTACAAAATACATTCAGAAGCAAGACAACCAACAGGCATCAAGATTACATGGTCTGCCCATTTATGTGGCAAATACTGTATGTGGCAAATACTGTATGTGGCAAATTTAGGATTGATCTTCAACCTTCTTCATGCCAAACTAGTACCTTAACCAGAACACCATCCTATCTATACAATATGGTTATAAACAAAAATCTAGCAGATTATCTCAGATAAGAAATTGTACAATTCATGCATTGAAGTGAAAATGGTCGTTAGTGACAAAATACACAGATGATTGAAAAGCCTGGTCAATGGTTAACATTCAAAACAATTTGCAGTTCATACAGTTCTGCAGGTGACTTGCTGCTTATTGTCATTTGGGGTCTTTATCTTTCTATTGTTAGAGAAAGGGATTATGAAATATATTGAGAGGCAAGAAAAAAAATGCTGACATTCTTTCAGGTGTTGAAAAATACAAACTCATTCAAGTATTAAGTGCTTTTTGATAGAGAAGGGCAAATTAATGTTCAACATAAAGATGAAAACACCCTCAAAGAGAGATAATACTTGGGTAGTTATAACTTTTAGAGAAACTAGCTTGCAGAAAGCACTGCAGAATACCTGCTGCTGATAGGTCATGAAATATTTACAACTGTAAAATCTTCTACTTTATTCCTAACATTTTTCATCAATTAAACAACCCCCCAAATATAAACCTCTAAGAAAAAATAAAGAAAATCTCCAAAAGCCTTCTCAAGGTAAAAAACCTATATTTAGCATCATAACTCTGAAAATAGTCTTCAGTAAAGTCATAGGCCCTGAAAAGCCAAAGGCAAGACTTAAAATGATTTGTTTGATGGCACTCTTTCCCTTACAGCCTCAGTGAACTACCACTCAAATGCAAGTGCAATATTCCTCTGCATATGTTACCTTTCGTTTGCAATTCCAGGTGCAAGGGACTTTTTTAAACCTTTCATGGGCATGCATCCATTTGTTTTCCTACATGTACACTGACAAGCCAGATCTAAGGGTCTAATATTAAGTTTGCAATGTTTCAGGTGTTACCGTGACATCAATAACAAATTATTGCTAGATAGGAACTTCACCTCTGGTATTTTAAGTCAGGATCCAAATTCTGCTCAGCCCCCAGGACCCTTCTGAAGGACCATGGCCGTGGGAAGCTCAATACTCACATCACTGAGGATCACTTCCCAGCCAAACCCAAGCAACACTTCACCACAGCCCAAGTACCATTAGTCAACAGGATCCTTTCTCACATGCAATGCCTTTCCAAAATCAGTTTCAAAGCAGATATTTATATAAAGTAGCACAGTTTCCATGTTTGTGTTAACATCAGTCCAGTCAAGTGTTAGCTGTTTGCTTCAGTGCAATTTATGATTACTGGCACTGTAAAAATGCTCTAAATCTCTCTGAAAACTTTCTTACCATTTATCGCTATTGACTGTGATGTTTTGCAGGTAACATCTTGGGACGATAAAGAGTAAACATGGACATGTAAGAAAAATATGGTCCTAAAAAAATATTGCTTAAAATTTCAGGCATATAATTTGGTTAAAATATTATTTCTTTAGCAAGTGTCCTTAAATTAATTATTTGGTCTTCAGCTACATCAGCAGTTTGGGGGTTTGGATTTTGGGGTTTTTTAATACAATATATTATTTTGATTTGTCTCAGGGTTCATCTAAAGAACATTATATAGAATTATTTGGCTCCTTATATTTAATCAAAAATTTTATCACCATGCTAGCATTACTCTCACAGTGAATTAATGTTGATTTTCCAAGTGAAAAAGCTTCAATTAGTCCCCCATAATTACTACTGGCAGTGACAACATTTCAGAGCCATTGTCAGGCCTAAATCAGGGGAAATATCAGGCTTATAGGACTATTTACAGTCTCTTTATCCTTCTACTTTTCTACCAACATTATTAACAATAGTGCAAAATGCAGTGGTGATTTTGTAAAGACAAAGCTGGCCATTAGATAACAAACTGAGACCAGCCTGTAACCATGGCCCTGAAATGGGAGCAATATTCAATATTGTATTAACTCAGACTGAGCTGAATTGAAGTGGAATTTAGCAAAAATACATGTATTTCCAGTTCACCAAATGAACCACTCTTTCCAGCCCTCCATTATGCATTTATTTTGTAACATTTCTAACTTTTAATTGTATTAGCTGTAGAAAACTGTGTCCAATGAATAGGTTGCAGTTACTTTTTATATAAAGTTTAGGCTTCATTTTAAAAGGGAAATTTATATTTCAAAGCTTTTATGCCATAATTCCCTTCCGGATTTTTCAAAGAGGAATGTACTTACATAGCCTCTGTTAAATTTTTAATAAATTTATTTCCCACATCTAAAAAACATTTCATTGGGAATTAGAATAATTTACGAGCTAATTACAGACAGCACAGATAGTGTATTTTTCAGTTCAGTAATTTTCAGATGCTCAACAAAAGAGCAAAATAAGAGTTTCAATAAAACTCAGTAAGGCAAGAAACTGCAAATAGTGGGTGAAAAGGGCTTGAAATGTCAATATGTTTTGTTATGAGTTATCCAATTCAACCCTTCTGCAGTAAGTGAATTATAATGGGAATCAAGAGGACACCAAGTCTTTGAAAAGCTTGTTGAAAATGTAAGTTATCTTTTATGCTTGTTCCACCTATTAAAGGAAAGAGTAGCCACTGGGGAAAGTGCTCTGCACAGCCACCTAAGCATCTCTCTAAATCCTGTATATGCCTATACACACATTTATAAATATGGTAGTCAATACTTTCCAAAGCAAAGTTGGTAAATTCATACTTAATCAGCACTCTGTGTTCCTCTGGGATTAACTCATGCAGGGGAGAAGCAGTCCATGTCTGCTCACACTGTTTGAATAGTGGCAGCAGCAGCAGAGGGCTGGCTGTAGGCCAGCTGGTGTGAGCTGGCTCATGTCCCACTGTCCAGGACTCATGGACTCTGAAGTAGAGCAACTGCATAATGCTTGATTCAATTCTCCTCTGGGCCTTTGAAACAATTACTTTTTTTGGTCATTTTCCACTTCAAAGTGCCCAAAAAATGAAACAATACTTCAAATGCAACAGAGGAATGTTTTAGTAAGGTGTTGTTTTTTTCAATAATAATCTGACATTAAGGGTACTTGTTTTCTGTCCCAGAGCAAGGCACGTAATGCACACATTTATTCAGTTTATTAGAACTTCTTTGCAAAGTTAATTAGGTTCTGCTTGTTTAAAGCTAACTCAGATATAACATTTCAGTCACAAGACACACCATATTCACAGAAACTAAAACAACTGGAGAAGTTACTACCTGTCCTATCCTGTAGCACATATCTTGTACTGCAGAGCCACCATCATAGGCCAGAAGATGAAATCTAGTACTGTACAACTGTACAGCCTTCTAGTACTGTACAACACTTCTTTTGGACAATGGTTATTGCCAGAAGTGGCCTTGGGAAAATGTTTCTGTAACACAGAGCTGTATCTTGGGACTTCTTGTCACTGGGACTCTTCTCCCCCACTTGTAGAAACAAGATAACGATCTTCATTTACCCATTGTCCAAACTACACTCTCTGTGGACCATCACAAAAAGAAATAAGCCAAAAACCTCCAACCATCTTCTCAAAACATTTCCAGAAAAAAAAATAAAAATAAAAAAAAAGCAAATCCCAAATAAAGCCAAGGGAATTACTGCATGAAGGACTTTGGGTGAACAGGAAAGTGAACCAGCCAACCAGCCCGCATAACCTCCACTGAGTGGATGTGAAAGCAGCAGCATCTCCAAGAAAAAGAAGATAAAACAGGAAAGGCTGCGATATGAATGTATGAGTATGGCCTTCCTCCTCTGTCTAGTCATCCATCTGCTGATATAACAAGTTTGGAAATTCATGGTGATAAGGTCACTATCCCTTCAAGAAATGTGACTGAACTAGATTGGTGGAACTCAAGAACCTCAAAGATCCTTCTCGCAGTGAGTGGTTCCTAAGAAACACAATCCAAAAGACTAAACTGGTTATTGTCTTTGCTAGTCCCTGAAGGTACAACTCTGTAGTTCTGACCATTGTCCATAACTATCCTTTTTCTCCCTTTGAACTATTTATTATTTAGGACTTAGTTTATTTACTTACCTGCTGCAACCAATCTTTTAGCCTTCAATATTGTCATTGTCTACTCAGAGAATTAAGTACTGGGAATATTCCTAGAGTTGATATAGGTGAATATGGTACCCTTTATCTGTGAGAGAAGAGAAGGATCCCAGAAAACCCTGTAATAGCAAAAGCCCTGGACAGCTAGCCTTTTCAACCTATATTTAAGGAATGTGGAAGCTCATCTGTTATAAAATGCTTAGAGACGTACAATGAGATGGGATACTTGAAATTCAGATACCATTAGAATATTAAATAAATCTTAATTAAACTGGCATGATTTGGAAGTAAATGCACTAAAATTAGTATCACTATGCCAGAGCAACTGAAAACTGAAGCATGCTTTCAATAATTACTGCCAAAAAATTGCCTTCTCTGCATCTCATTTTGTACAGATTAGCCAAGCAGTGAAATACAGGAATCAAATATATCCATTAACTGGCCTTTAGAAATTAGCATAATTGATCACGTGAGACATAACTCACCCTAAGCAATTTTTAAGCTCTACTGAGCTTATATGGTTCCCATTTGGTCATGATACTAAAGCAATCCTGTTGAGCCGGACAGGTGAAGAATTGCATCCCCAGATGATGCCAAAAGCAGCACAGTATTATTCCGTATGAAAAAAATCATCACCCCAGTGAACACAGAGAAAGAAAAAGTGAAGATGTAAATATCTGGTGGTGGTATCTTACACAGTGCTCAAAACACGGTAAGATAGAAGTCACTTCCATTCTTTTATTTAGGAGACTCTCTATGCCATTCAATGTGGAAACTGTTTGTAAAATCTCCCTGAAAGGTGATCCATTACACAACAGCAAAGATTTATGATGCTTGATACCATAAATAAAATAAATAAATTAAAAGTTTTAAGTAATACAAAGCTAAACAGATTCTAACTGACTTATGATGCCCAAGAGGTATCAGAATGCAAAGCCCCCTGATAAAAGCAATTGTTTTGCTTTTAATACTCTCAAAAGAATTATTCTGTGGCATGTCAGTGCATAGCAGTAGTGTGCTGGTTTTGCAGAGAGAAAAGCAAGCAAGGTAAAGAGGTGACATGCCAAGGTTTTCTGCAAATAACACTCTGGTTTTTTGTCAAAATTCAATGGTATTTGACATTTAATTAAAACCCAGGTCCATCAAACTCAAAGGCCTAGCAATGTCAACAACTTAATTTGTTGGAAAAGACACTTCTAGTGGCTCTTTAGTTCAACAGTTTAGGAGAAGAATAGAAGATCAAAGGTCAACAGGGGGATTTTTTTAAGATGTCTCTAACTTGTTGCCTTATCAATAAAAATAGCCATTCAGCTTTTTAAAACGGAATGCATGAAAAGCCATGGGCATGAAAATGCAATTACTCTCTGTAAATTGGTAGCATATTAGTATGCTGGAAGGGAGAAAGAAAGTATAGCTCAGGCTTGGAGAGCCATGAGATTGATAGCCACCAGGAAAATGGTTGCTTTAATTAATTTTCTTCTGAAAATTATCCAGACCATTAAAACTTCTTTAATACTTGCATGGAGTGAGAGTTGGCTTTAACTTATGAAAAGCTGATGAAACACACAAGACAACACAGCAAGAAATTCTGAAGGCAAACTAATTAAAACAGTTTTTTAATAACTTTCTTACTAACAAATTGCCATTTTCTTAGGGGTTTTTTTGTTCTCTTGAGAATTTAGAAGCATAATTGCAGGCAAATAGTCATTATTTCCCTTTTTTGATCGAGCATTTTAGTGTGTTCTATCACTCTCTTAATATATGAGCAAGGAATCAGAAAAGTTTAAGTACTGGTGACTAAGCTAGAGAAGTGAGAATTTTAGGATTGATAACACTATTTATTCTAGAGTACATGTAGAACTCAAGCACTCCAGAAAATGTAGGCAGAATATCTGTTCTCTGAATCCTAGTCAGGGTTTAATAGGATCCAGGACCAACAAATCTGAGTATGCTCAGCAGCATAGTATTAGGCATCTAGGAAAATTTTGTATGGGTGAGGGAAATTTAGCTGTCCCCAGTATCGACTGAGTGAGGGGTTCCAAAAGGAATCTTATACACTTGGCATGAGCAGGTTCTTAGTCCAGCCTTAGAGTAACTAGAGTATATTTTTTTTTCATAATCACAAACGACAAAATAGAAATATTTTCAAAAGTATAATTTACTAGATTCAAGTTATAAGATGACTCATATATACCTGCTTTTCACTTCAAAAGTGTCAATATGTATAGTAGTAATCCTGAAGGGAAAAAAGAAAATGTCTCACCACAAGGGCAGCAGTCAGAAAACTCTAAAAAATTGATAACTTCATCTTGCAAATCAATATGAAAAAGGTGACCCAGCTCCTTTTCTAGTCTTACTGAGACCTGCTCCCTATAAGGTGCTTTCTGTTCCTGAAACATACCTTTCATATGACTCATATGGGAAACTGCCCAGACTGGGGTCTGGACTATACTTTCTGTAACATGATGAGATATTTTCTTAAGACCTATAGTTACTATTAGCTAGCAGATAAATCCAACCTTATTAATACAGCCCAGTAGTTCCAGGTATCTCTGGTTGTGGTAACACATACTGCCTGGAAACATAAATCATAAAATAAATTGTCAAAAAAACCCCAACATTGCACATATATTTTCCAGGGCTGGAGGCAGCATCCAAGATCTACAACAAGGCATTAGTGCTGCTGCATTTCGGCAGGGGCATTCATCATGCTCCTAAAGGAGTTTAGAACTACCATGTCCATATCTAAATGGCACAGAGTGATGCCATGCTGTGGATGATCTCTTTTCAAAAAACATCACTACACAGGATTGCTTAAGCAGGGATCCCTCCCACAGGCAACATTCCTCCATGAACTCCTCCAGCATGACTCCTTCCCACAGGTCACATTTCAGGAACTGCACCAGCAGGTGTCCCTTCCACAGGATGCAGACCTTCAGGACAGGAGCTCTGGTGTTGGTCCCCCATGAGGTCACAATCCTGACAGCCAACCTGCTCCAGTGTGGGCTTCTCTCTCCAGGGTTCCACAGGTCCTGCCAGAAGGCTGCTTCAGCACAGACTTTTCAGAAGTTGAAATCTTAATACCATAAAAGTGTCCCCAACTCATTTACACTCTGTAGGGACAAACTTGATATGTGTATATTGGGTTCTATTCACATAGAGTTTGTTTAGGCTTTACTCAAATAAAGCTCAGATTATTTACTTCAGAAAAATACCGACCAAGTATACTGAGTGCAGAGTGCTCTTTCTTCATAAGAGATACATTTTTTGTGTGTCCTGGAGGATAAAAATGCTGAACTACAATAATACTATAGCACCTCCTCTTCAGGTTATTCAAAAAGACAACTTACTTATCTTTTTAACCAATTTTCCATACATTCCCTTTCTTTTTGTATAATTATTTCTAAAATCAAAAAGATAAATAATAATACCAGGTTAATCCAATAGCATTAATCTTTTTGGTTGCCTGTGTGCACATGAGCAGACAAAGCTACAAAAATGGTGAAAAACTGCAAGTGTACATTTGGACAGTACTTTCAAATGCTGTTAACAGACAAGTGCCTCCTCCAAAACTGCAATCCTCTAACAGTCTGAATCAACTGGTGTCATAATCAGATTCATTGTTGAGAAGCAGGTTATACAGCAGTGAGAGTAAAGCAGAGATAAACAGGGAAAGAAGGAAGCAACAGCCTCATTTCCACAAAGTTGAGATCCACCTGAAAGAATTTGTTATACTGCACTAGAGTCCTGCAGAAAAATGTGGATCTGATGACACACCCACAGAGCCTCACAGAAGGTCCATGAAGCACATTTAATCTCTCAGAGTGAGTTCCACTGTGTCCAAGAGTATGTCTTCATACCCTAATCGCTTCTCTAAAGGCTCTCTGAATGATTTTTTTTAATACAATCCCTCTCAGAAAGGACCAAGATCAGTTTTAGTCTTTGCAACCAAAGTTAAATTTGGTTCATATGCACAGATTATAAATGTGATCCTGCATTCAAGCACCATTTTGAGATGATCTTAGAATAAAGATTAGTGTGCACCCAGGTGTGCAGTGGTTTATTTGTAGTCTATCTGCCCCACAGAATCATCCCTTACTGCATGAGTCTTTACTACAAATGGCTCAATGCAATCCACTGCAAGAACAAAAGGGATGTGTAGGTGTTCCAAATTCATTGTGGATGGCAGCAGATAAATTATAGGCAGACTATTAAGAGCAATTTGGACATGAAAAGATGGATGAGGGAGCACACTAACCTTGAACCCATTCTCTGGCCAGGCAATTTAAGTTAAAGAGAGTGAATCTGTTAGACATTGAAGGTTCAAAGGCAAGTGGTGATGCACAGCTCCAGTTATTCACCAACACAGGTTCAACAACCCACACAGCTACCAGTGCCCAGATTGAATGAATTAATAAATGAATAGACAAGCAAGACAGAGACAACCTCAGCGAGCAGAAGAAAGCTTTGGGGGGGCACTCACAGCTCAAAGTCCTTTGGTTAAAAACATATGTCTATACTAAGTCACTTTAAATACCTGCCAACAGTAAGCTCTCCTGCTCTGAAATCTGTTAGCAATATCTTTCACCACTTCAATCCCATAATCATGGAAAAAGACAGGTTTCTGTTTGTTCATGACTTCAACCCTTTCTAGTTGGAAAACTACAACATATTACAGGTTATGTTAAAATATCCATGTATACAAAACAGGGTGTGTGGAAATCCCAAACTTAGAAGGGATCTAAAACCCATCCTTAGCATCACAGATGGCAAGAAGACCAGTAAACCATTCCTTCACTTTAAAACAGCAAAAATATGAGAACAAATACACACTAAAGTGTCAGCTATACTTAACACACTTTTACTAAATATTACCAGATAATATGCCTGATAAAATAAACTAAATTCTATTCAAGATATCACCAATGCAGAAATATAAAATATTCTAATCTAGAGATGTTTAAATCTAAATTATGCCACTGAATACATCTTTCAAGTAGATGTGGTACTGCTTCACATCAAGTGGACTATGATGTATTAGATCTCTTTAACATTCTCTTTAGAATTTAATGACAAAAATGAGTTCTACGTTATTCTTGGAAGACACCAGATGTTTAAAATAAAGTTTTCAACATGGATAAAATTTCATTCTTGTGCACCTCACTCCAAACTTTCATTTTAAACCATGGTTGATATTCTAGTGATCATTTCTCTTGCCTTCCCAGCTAATAAGCTTTCTGGAAGAGTGGGTATCGTGAGCACAGAACTAATACAGAGTGCATGACAGATCTCATTTACACAACAGATCTGCAGTGCAAACAAAAGCCAAAAATCCTTCTCTATTCATTCTATAAAGGAAGAAGGATTCACTAGATGAATAAATACTGGAGAGGTTTTGCATTAACAAACACTGGATATATTTACCCGTGTATTTTCTCATTCTGTTGCCAAACACTTGCAGAATTCCTGATCTCATCGTAGTGATACTATTTAAAAAGGGACAAATGCAAATCTCTTTATCTGCATACCACCAAGAATGTAAGCCTAGTATCCAGGAGACAACAAGGACTATTTTGGGAAACATTTTCATGTGACTGAAAGAAAAAAACATGACCAGAAGAGGGAAAAATATTCTACACAAAGATGAATCAAACAGGTATTTCATTAGACATAAAACAAGATATTACTTTCATTACCCACAAGTAGACAGCATAATGAAAAATGCATACATCATTTGGAGGCAATACACACTAATATTTAGGTGAGGCAAATAGAAAAAAAAATAAAAATTAGGGGATCATAGAATCATTGAAAATCTTGGGTTGGAAGGGCCTTAAAAATCACGTCATTCTAATTCACTTCCCATAGGCAGAGGTGCTACCCACTAGATCAGGTTACCCAAACCTCCATCTCATCTGGCCTTGAACACTTCAAACCACATGGGGTATCCAGCAGTTCTCTGGACAACCTGTACTGGTGCCTCACTACCCTCGTACCGAAAAATTTCCTCCTGGCATCTCCTCTGAATACCTCCTCTTTCAGTTTAAAACCATTCTCCCTTGCTCCACCACTATATAAAAAGAGTAAACAGCTGCTCTCCCTCTTTTCTATAAGCCCCTGGTAGGTACTGGAAGGCCGCTCTAAAGTCTGGAGCCTTCAGCCTTCTCTTCTCCTGGCTAAACAACCCCATCTCTCTCAGCCTGAGCTCCTTTGAGGGTGCATGTTCACAGCCCTCCTCAGGACGCATTCCAACAGCTACATGTTTTTCCTGTTCTGAGGATCCCAGGCTGGACGCAGAATTTACAAGAGCAGAGTTAGGGGCAGGATCACTTCCCTCAACCCAGCAGCCACACTTCTTTGGAAGCAGCCCAGCACAGAGGCAGCGTTCTGGGCTATCAGCATGCATTGCCAGGTCATGTCCAGCTTCTCACTCACCAGAACCCCCAAGCCCTTTTCCTCAGGGCTGCTCTCAGTGAGTTCTTTTCCCAGGGAGTTCTCCCAGTCTGTGCTCATGCCTGGGATTGCCCTGACCAGGTGCAGCACCCTGCACTTGGACGTGTTGAGCCTTATTAGGTTCTTGTGGGATGCAGAAAACAAGAAAGACACTTGTGGCTCTTGCAAGCAGGAGGAAGCTGCTCATGTAAACGGCGTAGTAAGTAACATACTCCATAATATAAAGGAAATAGAGATCTTGAAGAATCTTCACAGGTAAGGGCTAAATGTAAATATCCTCTAGTCTGATCTCCACCCAAATATTGACCAGAGTTAATTTCTCTTTGAATTAAAATACTACTTTTAAAGAAGATTTTTTTTTTAAATTATGGAAATATATTGTTTTAGTATGTATCTAACTTACCTACCCTCTACACTATTTCCCAAATTAGTTAATCCAAGTTCTAGCTCTGGTACTTCTGTTTCACACCTTTGTAATTTGTTATTGATTTTTCTCGTTATTAATTCTGTCAGAATATCATCTTCCTCTTGGTGACAGCCATAAACCAGAGTAAATGAATGGGTGAGAGAAGAAGCCAGTGATTAAACGCTATCAAAAAAATTGTATACCTTTCAAGACATTGAAAGCTGGAGAAGCAGAGTAAGTAAGGGTTGTCTAAAGTGATGTCAGATAGAGCTTGTGGATAATTTATCTTCCTTCCCTCCTCTAAAACAAGTATCATAATATCTAAACTCAGCAGCACTTAGTAACGTGCAGTAGAAATTAATATCATATATGTGACTATGATTTCATATTTTACATCCTAGCCCAAAAAAGCACTGTGCCTCTCAGTGACTACAAGTGTACAATTTGGGCTCTAGTGATACAGAAGTTATCACCTGATTCTGATTTATCACCCCAACAGGACAAAATCATATACAAGCTCCGTGGATATTCAAACAGTAGAGAGAAGTCAGTAAGACAAAAGACTAAAACTTCCTTTTGGAGGAATCAACTATTAAGAAAACGAGGCAGCAGGGGATGAGGGAGGGCAAGAGAAATGGAGAAAGAAATAAGGAAGAAAAACACTTTCCATGTGAAACATTTCTAAGAGCAAAAGCAGAAGCTGCTGAATCCAATTTTCAGTGAGTCCAGCATGCAGAAATACAGCTGTACAAGACCTACAAAAATCATTTGGCTATGATCCCCTTAGAGCTTCCCATCTTGGCCATATTTGGTTTGAGGTATTATTTTGATTCTTATTTGCACTTCCACTCACCTGTTTCCATAAATTTTCTAAAAATTTTCTTGCCAGCTATTTACAATATCCAAGACAGACTTGTGTTAAGAATAGTTTCAAATATTAGTAAATACCAAATACTATTTCTTTAAGGTTTCTTTAAGCATTCCTCCTTCTGATTTTTACAAGTAAATATGATATGCTATGCTGTTTAATAGACTATGTTGAAGAAATCTTATCTAAAGAGCAGTCTTCTGTTGCTGATAAAGTATCAGTAGCTGATACTTGCTAGGAAGAGTCCCAAACAGGCAGCATAGTAATTTCAAATAGTTTTCTAGATGTCTTAATATTATCATTACACACTACCAGTAACATGCTAGGGAGAAAAAAAATAACAATGGCCAAAATTGTGTGTAGAACATATGAAGGATAAAAATCACAGCAATAATTATAGTGATACACAAAACTTTATTCTCTTATCAACAGATAAGATCCTTTTACCTTGGAGCATGAATAGGGTCAGCACAATTAGTACAAACTCTCATGTTACTGGGAGTGTTAGTAGATCATAAACCCGGATGGACAAGATAACTACATAATTTCCCTTTGAAATAAAGGCACATATCATTATTCTTAGTAAAGGTCTCAGCGAAAACCGTAGTACAATCAAACATGGTGAATAAAAAAACAAAAATTGCACATTTTTCTACACCAGATGCAAGGACTACTGTCATGCAATTTTGCAGCTGAAAGAAAATGTGATAGATGAGGAGAAACGGGAATTTTACAGCTCAGTATGAGCTAAACAACATATGAAGGAATTTTGTTGTACCCCTAATAGGAGATTTAAATGGGTTGTGTACAATGTCTAGAGAACTGCTGAGAGCTTACTCAGTATCTGCAATAGTGCATGAAAAGATGAAAAACTATGAAGTGACTGGAAAAAAGGCTTAATGGTCAAATTGCCAGAGAGAGCAGTTCTGCCAGGTTGTAATAAGGAAGTTATTGGGACCTGCTGATTTAAGGATTTCTAGTTTAGTAGCTGTTACTTAATCTCCTTATTACTGCAGGAAAGCAAAGCATATTACATCATCAAGTTCCTTCCCCCTCTTCACCAAATACTTATTCAATGTATTTCAATATTCAATATTTATTGAACATCTCTGCCATTCCTGAATTCACATGATCAGTTCCACTACTGATAAAATTGACAGGATTTATTTTGTTCTTCATATACATAATCCTCTTATTTTTCTTATTTCTGCTGACTAAAAATGTTACCTTCTGTCCTTCCCTTATCAGTTCTGTGCAATTTCCAGTTTTTGATGTACACTATTAAAGTCTCCTTTCATCTATTTTGTACATACACTTATTATTCATAATAGAATTTGCATCCCCACAGAGTCACTTTCTAATCAATGTGACTCATATTCTACTATGGATTTTTGGACATCTAGTAAAGTGAACATTTACCAATTGCCATTGCTATTTTTAGTCATCACTGTTTTCTATTTTGCTGCAACTGTTCCTTCCAGGGCATGAAGACACAAGCATTTAACATCCAGTCCAAAGCAAATTACATCCTTTTGCACCAAAACTACCAAGAGATTCTAAGACTCTGATCAATTCTATGATACATCAAAAGGAAAGTCTCAAACTTTGCAAAACACTGAGTTAAGAAACAGCTTGACTTACGCTGTTACATCAAGATTCAACACTGATTGTGGAAAATCATCTGCAATTTCATAAATTCAAAGGTTTCAGGGTTGGAAGGATAGTCCATCTGCACAAGTTCAGATGGGAGTCAATCACCATGATTCAGGTAAGACATGGCACACTATATTGGGACATACAGAAGAGAAAAGCACTATAAAGAAAATAAGCAAACAGGTAAGCTTTTATTTTTGTTCACATTTTTCTGGTCCCTAGATAGTTTCAAGTGCAGCGAAGAAGCACTATTTTAATTTTAAATCCAATTAGACCTGGCCATTTACAGAAACCAAACTTTTAGGAACCTGACAGAGAGGTAGCTTTACCAAGCTGCCATCTATAGCTACACATAGGTACACTACAGCAGTGTCCTCTGGGCCAGTGTTTAGCATGCCCTCCTCTGGCAGAATTATTGTTCTAATAGATCCCAGATATGAGCAAGTTCTGAGACACAACTGCCTCTGACAGGTACTGTAGGTATAATTTAGCTGCATCTTTTTTCCTTACTCATACTCTTCTCCCAGTAAATTTGATCCTTGCTACCCTAAATCAAACTTTTGTTACTGTAATCATTGTGTCTTTTGCCTGCCTACCTCACATGGCATTTGCAGATACCTTCATGTCACATTTAGAATACAAAGGAAAATTCTGGCCACCTAAAAGTCTCAAAATGCAATGAACCAAACAAAATAAACATCCTGATGAGGTTAGGGAAGTAGAAATAGGATCTTTTTTTCCCATGTTGACTTTCTGAAGCTTGCAGCAGTGGGACATATATCTGTATCATATAGGGCAGAAGAGAAGCCAGACCAACAAAATCTATTCCAGGATGATAAACGTATTTAATCAGAAGGCACTATGAAACTTGGTTTTGCAGGGAAACATAATAAATTTATCTTCACCTAGGTATGTCAAAAAGTTGTCAAGAAAAAGTCATATTTTACTTTATTGGGAAACTCATTAAATGTGGCATAAACAATGATGGAAGGTGTTCTACTGTAATACTAGACCTGAAACTCAATAAAAACTAAAACACTGAGAGGATATAAGAAAAGGATTTGTTTTAAAACACCTGATTCTACGGAAATTGTACGAAGATCCCTAGATGCACAGAATGGTGATTTCAGAGGAAGAATATTGCTTTCATATTATTTCAGATTAAATGTGTATATGCATAAACAAACACACACTCAGAGGCACGCCTCCTTACCAGTTCTGCTATTACCTTTTTAGTAAAATTATTTAAATTTGTGGGTTTGACAGTGGAGTCAATAGATCAATTTGGTTTGACTATTTTTACTTTAGTAGAGGTTTTGTCTAAAATTAGTTTAACTTGTAAAAGGTTTCACAGGCTGATTTAAAAGAAGTTTATACACTGAAATATACCAATCAAGAATTTCAGCTGCTGTTCCCAACAACAATATCTGCTATAGTCTCATCAATCAGAGGAATGAAATATTTGGTTTTACTTTTTGAATAACACACAAATATTTTAAAAAGTCTTTAGGCATTTAAAGTAGCAGAAAATCTCAAATACTAGTAGTCAAGAAGAAGTGCAGCTTTCAATTACTCTTAAATTATGAATAATTTTGATCAATATTAAGAAGGAATGGATGACTAAATATATTACTGACTGTAGCACTGATGTGGGATATGGCTAGAAGACCTTAGGTGTGCTATTAGTGACCTTATAATTGCAAGCCTAAACAAACCTAAAGCAAGTTTAATGCTAAAACAAGGCTTTACTATTTAAAGACCTCCTTACAGATATCGTCCCAGTTTCCATGCCCCCTTATCATAAGACAATTTGGATTGTTTAGCACTATGGACAGACAGGAACAACTGAGAGATTTCACCTTCCTATGGAAAATTAGGCAAAGCAAAATTATACCCTATAATTAAGCTAAGCTAAAGAAGCCAAAACTTATGACATTATCTACATTCATTGCCAGAGGTATAGTTTATATTTGTTTGTCTCTAAAAAGAACAGAAGTTTTCTCTTTCTTTAGTAGAATACCTCAAGTAATCATTTACTTTTTTCAGAATTTACAGGTGCCAAGCCCTTTCCCACTCCAAACTTGCTAATCAGAGCAGGAGAGGCAATATCTTGCCTGTTGTGGGTTTGGAATTTTTTTGTTTTTCCTCAGCATGTCTGAAGGTCTACCTTATTTTATATATATACAAATTAGACAAATATAATTTGAAATCTTGTCATAGACTTTATTTGATTCTATTTCCATAAAGAACCATATTAACTCCTAACTCAGAATGGGTCCCATTTGGTCCCTGCATTGTGTTAGTAAGCACTCCAGGCAGCACAGATGGAAACTGAGCCACCTACTACATTTCTTTTGAAAGACATACCACTGTCTACTACAACTCATGTCTTCATAAGAGAGCATCCGTGTTCTTCCTTCTGGAATTTCAAGCCACAGGTTTATATTTTCAGATTCACATTTCTCCTTCCTTGGCAGTCATGTCTTTTCAAATACTTATATTTACTAGAGCTTGACCTCATACCAATATACAAATTGTATGCAATGAGTTTCAAAATAATTTATAGAAATGCTTCCAATCTTTGAATGTAACAACATAATATCATCTCCCAAAAGCATAACTACAGCATCAGTCCTCTTTAAAAAGAGAGCTTGTAGACTTTAAAATGCCTATATTCTTACATATTTCTTTCAGGTATTCCTAAATATCTGGTCATACAACCATAGACTTAACCATAGCCTCATCTGCCACAATATATTCACACCAGTTTCTCTTTGACCAGACCATTATCCAGATACTAATGAAGAGGAAGATGTTTTAGCCTTCATACATAAATATAATTTTCAAAGTTTAAAACTTGAAACTAATACATTTAATATTCAGTGAAATTTGGCTTTTAAATGCCAAAATAACAAATACTATAGAAGTCTAAATATACCAATAAAAGATTTTAAACCCCACACATCTCAAAGGTATTACAAACCTCCCACATTTTTCAACACACAACAAAATTAACTATGAGTGATTTCCTGAAGCCTTGTAGTTAAGCCTTGTAGATTTTCGCATTTAAGAAAACAAAATTCCCAACTGAACCCATTCCCAGCACAGGACATAAAAGGAATCCACATGGATAGATTGTTTGACATTTCATAATGCCTACTTCTCCACTGCAACACTTTTAGAATTTTTCTTTTTTACCTCACTGCTTGTTTTCAGAAGCCTTTTCTGCACACATAAATTTGGAGGGTTTTTTAGGAGACATGTACTTCTACCAACTTCTGTATTTATTCAGTAAAGTCAGTAATTTTAGAAATTTTTAAATTGGCAAATTAGGAGAAACAGATTTGCCTGTTCAAATCCACATACACAGATAGTCTGATTGCTTAAAGTCTCGTATCCATTGAAAAATGAACTTAAAAAGCAGGAAAGAATGAAGTGATCCAAAACATCTATCTAGGTGTTCAGTATAGTGCACTAGGGGAAAACTCAGCTTTACTGAAAGTCCAGATCTCTGTGCTCTTTGAGGAATTTATTATATACTCTAGCATGCAGACTTCCATGGTTTGTATAACTTCTTGAGCTAACTCAGTTACTGGTAGCAGTCTAATTACAGAAGCATTGAGTTAACAGTCCACCATTCATAAAATTTCCCTTCTTCCTAAAGCTGAATGTAAATTAATGTAATTTAAATGTGGCTTGGACAACCTCAGGATCAGGATGAACTGAAACATCTCTTTAACTGCTGGTGAAGAAGCAGGGTAAATTAACCAGAGAAGCCTGGGATTTCAGTGATTTAGGGGGGTTGCATGGTTTTCTAAGTGAACAGAGCAAACAGTTCCTACAACGATCTCTACTTCTCAGAAGTTTCTATAAACTTACAGAAAAAACACACCAAAATGCTCAATACCTGTGATTCCACAGTGCCAGGTGCAGAAGAATGACTCCGTAGAACTGCATCATAAATTGGTTTTAGAAAAGTACCACACAAAGGGCTGGATTGTGACTCTCCTCTACTACATTTAAACTTTAGAAAGTCCAAATACGTGTATGTAGATAGTTCATTTATTGTGGACAATATGGGTAACAGTTGATGCTAGAAAATCATACCTTCTTAAAAATGCAGTCAGGAGTGAGATTCCAGAGCTGGGTGACTCTGCATATGTTGCCTGGAAAGGCTGGTGGTGGCTAAGGACAGGAGTATCAAAGCATGGGCTCATCCATGGCAGCTGTCACGCCCCAGGACTGTGTTCAAACACATACCACAACACCCCCTCACTTAGCCATAGACCTTTACTTGCAGTCCTAGAAAATAAATTACAAAAATACTTTGCACAGATAAAGCAGATGTAGTCTAGGAATGCTGGGAGACTGCTCTTCTCATGTCCACAATTTTGTCCAAAAGGAAGTTGTCCAAACTGGGGGGTGACACACTAATATACTACCAAACTGTCACTCTGATGTGTTACTGAGAAGGATGTCACCATTTTTCTTCTAGAAGTCTTTCTGATTTGCCTTACTCACATGATCAAGCTTTTAAAGTTTTCACATGTTCTATCTGGGGAATATCTTTTCCCATCTAGACAATGTGTACCCCACCAAGGCTAGAGAAGGAGAGGAAGAAACTACCTTCTTCTTCAACAGAGGAACTGCCAAAATCATCCGGACATATTTCACTCTAATTATTCCTGCTGTTAAAAGGACTTAAAGACTTTAATTTCCTAGGTGCCACAATTCTTAAATTTAAGGTAAGGAGCTCAAAACTCAAAAGCCCAGGGTAGGTCAGACTACATGATTCAATAGTCTCTTTTACAGTTTAAAAGGTATGCACATTCATATTCTTCACTCAGTGTTTGGGAACTGCTTTTATTTGTAATACTTCACACAAAGAAGGTACATCTCTAATTTTCATCAGCATAGTAAGAACAATCCTCCCAGAACACACCACAAAAACAGTAAACATATGCTCTTTGGTAGTGTCTGAGGTAGCTACTCCTGTGACCTACTCAGTGTCCTGGAGAAGACTAACATCACAGTTTCCATCTCCCAGTTGGAGCTGATTGCTGTTGTGCCTTTTCCTTCCCATCCCAGACCCCCTACCTGTGCCATCTCTTCTCACCCGGGTCTTTTGGTGTGCTCACCTCTTAGAACAGAGCCTGCTGATTTCCCCAGACCATTGATTACCAACAACTGAGACCACTAACACGAAGCTCATCCTACAACATCTCTAAGCACCAGTGCTAGAACCCTTTTTTAGGAAAAAAACATTCTATTATTTATTGATGTACCAGCAGGCCCATCATCAGCCTTTCTCTAGGCAGGTATACTGTAGCCTGCTCTGATAAGGAGCATCTATTAAATCCACATCAAAACAACCTCTCCACCAACAATTTATCTACAGCTGCTACTACTGCATCTGGCAGGAATAACGAGACACAGTTGGCCTTACAGCTCAAATAAGGGCAGACTAAGTTCTGGATGTTTGCTTTACATGGCTTTTTCTTCTGCTTCTCATACCTAACTATCACACTGTTTTGTGAAAATGTGTAAAGCTCCCTGATACTCTATCTAGCAGCCAGAGAAAGAAGTTTATCACAGGCCCACACATGCTGAAAACACTTTTCTGATTCTGAATTCATACTGCCTTAAATGTTGCTGCTTTTGTTTCAGAGTGGAAGAAGGGCTCTTTTTACAGCTGCACCTGTTCGTATAATAGACCAGTCTGTATAATAGTCCACAGACTTTGCCTTTCCTTGAGTACTAAGGATTTCAACTTCACAAAAATCTTAGTGAGGGCTTTAAATGACTGAATCAAACACACATTAGCAAATATTTTAAATTCTAAAATATACTCAGATGAAACTAACAGAATGTGAACCAGGCAAGTTTTTAGAGTAACACAAACAGTGTGAGATCACCCCTTGTACCTGCGAAAACAAGAGAAAATGCAAAAAGGAATCAATTTAACACTTTTTGTTTGAAAAGTCTCTTCAATGATACACTGAATTGTGCTTAAATCTTGAAAAGACATATATTGTGAGTTAACTGAACTTCAACCAAGTGTTACAAAGGTATCTTTTAAGATGTAATAGACAAATCAATAATAAATGCTGCATGTTTATTGATCATTCCACCATCCATTCTGGATGTTCAAGATACCTTCTAGTCGTTATGAGATACAGTCACATCCCAGCAGGCAGTGCTTCCACACTGTCACACAGCTCAAGTTCAGTAAAGTATCAGGATTCACTGGGGAGTGCACAATCTCCAGTGAACAAACTCAAACTCACATCTGACTCCTTGGCTGACATCAGGCACCTGTCTTCATATCCCTGCACCCCTCTTCATGAGTGAATGGGAATAATGCAAAATAAATGCTAATGGCCCTTTATTTTATTCTGGAAACTATAGTATTGACATTCCCCCGTATCACCACCTCATCATTTAACAGCTGCATTGCAGGACGTCCAAGCCTTGACAGAAGACATGTGTATATATTACTGTTACTTATACGTTCAATTAAATGTTGATTATATAAAACTTTGGCTCGTAATCAGTTTAGAGGGATATAAATTTAAAAAATGAGATGTCACTCTATTCTTTCTGAAGTGCTCAGAGTTGTGTATATGTAACATAATGTTGAAGCTTAATTGAGTGTCTTTAAAGTCAATATAATGAAAAATAATTGCTTGTCTCAAGGAAAACTTGGATATTACAGGAGAGTGAAATAAGCACTAATATGTTCTCCTGCCCAGGAATAAGGGTTGGTCTATGAAAAGCAAAGGAAAAATACATCTGAATCACTGAAAAACACTGAAAGAAAAATTCTTCCTTTTACCTGTTTGTAGAGTAAGGATTAAGTGATTTTGAGGTTTTAGCCAAGGCAGTACTACACAACTGCAGCAGAAATATGGCAAAAGAAATGTAAAAATTCCTAAAAGGAAGTATCAAACCAACATCAATATTGTAAGTACCTGAATCAAAGCAATATTTTTAAATATATGCCTATGCTATATATATGTAAATATATAGTGTGTATATATACAGCTATTAAATCTAGATTTGAATGAACACGACTTTGGACATTGAATGTCTGGTAGGAAGATCAGATTCTTTTCATGCATAATCTACACTTGAAAGCTATTACTAGTCCTTTCATACATAATCTATACTTGAAAGCTATTACTAGTCCTCTCAGCTGTCCTGGATAATGTTTTCTACCACCAATTATTTTCACTTTCCAATCCTGAATAAAATAAGTTATAATATGACGTCAGATCTGGCAAATAGACATTCAGGTTAAGCAATGACTTCCTAATGGTAACCCTGGTGTGAATAGGTGATGTCAGGACCCAAATTATGACAACAATTCAAGAAACACCATGTTTAAATACAATATTCTAGATAAAATGGCAACAGATGAGAAAAAACAGAAGCACAATAATTCAAAGATCATTCTACTGTAAATAAAATCTAGTTTCACTAAAAGAGATTCCTCACCTATTAATTTATTTATAACAAATTGGATACATAAAATTAGACATTAATATAGTTAGAAAGCAACCTCATACTATCATAGATAACTGATACTTGATTAAATTTATATGTTCTTCCATTACACTAAATACACAGGTTGACAGATACCAAAAATATCTGCACTTTTAGGGTGCCTAATTTTGAATTGATTACTTACCATCTCACTTTGCTGTCTATTTCTACGTGAACATACACTTAGTGGTTCTCATAGCAACCAATTTCTATTTAGTAATGTAGCAGAAGGACTTATTAGACTTATATTAAAAAGCTATATTTGATACATGCAGTAGCACATAATAATAATAATTTCTGGTTAAATTAGTCAGCTTGATACAGAAAAGACTTGAATCACAGAATCTCACACATCAGAGAAAGAAAAAGGCATATTATTTCATCCAGTACATCTATCTACTAATGCATAATTTATCTCAGGATATATTTTGAAATTTTCATCTAGCTCAATTTTAAATGTCTCCAGTAATGATACTTTCATTGCTTTTCTACAAAGCTTAGCAAATCTTTTCAAGAGAAACTTTTTTTCAAGTGATGATTAACTGAACTAACCTTAGATGATATTTGTGTTCCATTTATAACCATTAGGTATTAATAGATAGCAACAATTTCACCAAACCAATCCCAGGTTTTGTCTTATTTTTTCATACATAAAAATAGTAGATAAAAATAAAACAAAATATATCAATGAGACATAGATTTTTTTTCTTTAAATTACTGGCAAAGATGTTGAAATGGCAATCAGATGAGCATCTGTCTTATAAATAAGCTTCTTTAGCTAGATTCTGCACAAAGAGAGCATAATTCAAAGACCTTGACTTGCAATTAAAAAAAAAAATATTTTACAATAAACACCACCGTTTGGGTGGCATTATTTTAAAGGAAATTAAAAATAGAATTAAATGAGGGAACTGTGATGAAAAGGGGCATATCACAACCATTCTCCCAGGCAACAGACAAAAACTGACTTGTCAAAAACTCTCATTAGAACAGACATATATTTTAAACCTGAAAAGTAACTTTGACAAATTATGTTCTCCTAGTAAGATAATCTTATGTACAGTCCAAGAGATATCTTTTGGACAAAGATCTGAACCCCTGAAAGAACATAAGTGATTGAAATTACAAGATGTCTAGTTCATTAAAATATGCAAGCTTCATAACCCTCACTTTACACCTTAAATGGCAAAATTCTTAGCAATGTAAGCTTTTGATGAATGGTTTTGGATTCTTCTAACCAGTTTTCTTCTCCTTTCAGTCCTTTATCTCCCATGAAATCACAAAAATATCCCTGTTCCCTGAACAACGTGGCTTAGGATCTTCATTAAAATACTATCTTGGCACACAGTCAGGAAAGCAAAATGAAAGCACCCAAATAGCCTCATGTAAGGAGATTCAGACTCCACTCTTCCCCCTCTTACAAAATACACCCCCATACACAGTGATAGATGCTGGTGTGGGACAAGGGATGCTCCAGATTTCTCCATGAAGGCATAGTGCTTTACAAGGAGTGCAAGATTTGCTGGACTAGAAAAATAGCTGAGTAGAAGGTACAATTCCCTTCACAGGGGTCCAGAGACTCAAGACTGGCCTTCATCATAGCACCAAAACATATTTCATTCATAACACCAATCATTGCTTGGCATAAAGCTCTCCTGGGAGCAAAGGTTATCCAACCACTCCTCTCTGTCCAGTGACTTTCCATGAAAGTCTGTAACTGATTCATATCCCTTAGACCTTTTAAATGGCCCTTCCTTAACATGAAAAGCACATTTAGACCCTGTACGGAAATGTCTGAGTACACCATTTTTCTGGAGATTAGAAATTATTTTAATCTTTCTGATGAAGCTTTGAAACTGAATACCTGAATGACTGCTGTAATTGCTATGCCATGGAATAAAAAAAAAAAAAAACAAAAAAAAAAAAAAAAAAAAAAAAAAAGCAGCAATATAGGTGCTTGTGACCATAAGTTAGAGATCTTGAGAGTATGTGGAATTTATTTTAGATGTAAAGAGAGAATGGAAAGCAGAATGGGAGAAGACAATGGCAGCATTTTTCTGAAAAGTGAAAGAGTGTAAAATGGGGGGAGGGGGTGTGTGATTGAGGGTGGTGGGAATACTAAATTATATAATAATAGCTGTGATTTTCTATTTTTTAAGAATGTCAATAAATTTCAATGATCTTTTTTGCCAATTGATTTTATTGTACTTAATTTCTGAAGTAAAAGACTCTATCCCCAAAGCAAACAAAATAAAAGACCAAAACCTGCCAATATAAAGATTTAAACATTAAGATTACTGCAAGAAATACATATATTGTCCTTATTCAATGTCCAAGGAAATAGTACAGGCAGAGCAGGTCATCCTGCTTCCAGAATACAGTGAGAGCTGACTCTAATTGTGGTCTTACCCAGGAAAGAAACTCTTGACCTCCTTTTGAGCTTATATCCCCATCTCAGATGAAGGCCATGTAGTCTCATCACAGCTTTTCAAAACACATATCATAGGTGGTTCAGCCAAAATTGTAAACTTCTGTGAATCCCATCTGAAGTGCCCACTTGGCCCATAAACTACACAAATTCAACATTCAGCTCTGGCCTGTGGGTGCCACATTGAGAAACAGCTAAAAATAAAGCACAATCAAATATCACATGCAACATTTCTCTCTGCCTTAATTCCAAGGTCCTTACTGCAGCTAATGCTAAAATCTCACCCTAGGTAATGGCCAGATGACAAGGAGATAGTCTTTCTTACTGCACTACAGAAACTGGTAATTACATTCTCATTGCCAGGAATCCTGCCCTCAGATACAATAAATTAAAACATTTGTGGAGAGGAGTTAATAACAATACAGGGACTCACAACCAGGTTTGGTGCAGATAGATAAAAGTCAGGGCAGAAAGAAAACATAAAAGTTGTACAACCCAGGTTCGGTTTGCAACGATATAAATTAAAAGATCACCCTCTCCCCCAGCAGAAATTTTCTGCTTGTAATTGAGGAAATCTAAACTGAAAGACAGTAAATTTGAAACAAAATCGATATAACCTTATAGTGTGATTTATAATGAGACACTTTTCAAAGGAAACTGGCACTTTAAAAGCTAGGCTGTTCTCTCTGATTGAAGGTTTTCACCACAAAAATGTCTGGCTAAGAAATGGCAGATTTACAGGGGAGGCAGCAATTGCTCATTAGGTGAAAGCAAAACTTTACCCAAAATTACTTTCTCAGATTTTTATATAGCCCATTTGAAAAAAGTTTTTGGAGCTTCCTATCAAGGGTATTGTGCACAGAACAGAAACAACAGTCTTACTTGAAGCAAATGTTTCACTCAGTAGCTGTCTAAACAGTTTCTTGAACACAAATGTTAATATTGTAGTAAAAATATAAATAAGTGTGTACTGCTTTTTATTATTTATTTATTATACAAATGAAAAGGAGAAAAAAAATCCATATTTTTAATGGAGCAAATTCTTGCAAAAAACTTAATAAAAATTTATTCAATAATTCAGGGACTTAAGATTCTGTTATATTTTTTGCTTTAGATTTTTTTTTCTGCAAAGGATAAAAATATCCAAAATATCTGCTATAACTAACAGGTGGCTCTTTATAGCAAAAACACTAATACAGAAGTAGCAACAGCTGTGAAGGAAGATATCAAAATCAAGACTATTAAGATGAAGCATCATTTGTTTTTATAAAGAGGTGTTTATTTTGTGATAATGGATGCAATTAATACCAGCATATGCTAGAGTGTTCATGGAAGCAGTAATTAATGTAGCATTAATTTCAATGGGTTTTTAAGTGCATTTGCAGTGCTACACATATTCAGATCTTTCATCAAACACAAACCAATTTGCTTAATAAATCAACAGCCTCAAACATATTTTTCTATAACATGAATGTTACAGGTATGTCAGTTAAGACTTGATTTTAATAGTGATAACAGAAGGAAGTGTTTTGTGCTCCTAATTGAATAGTTCAGGCATTTAAAATATTGATCATAGGGAGTGAGTGCTAATTACTTAAGCTAAGAACAGCTGTGAACAGACATCATTAATGTTCATCTACCATAATTTATGCTTGTAGCAATATGGCTCTTTTCAGCAAAATTTAAATTAAAGAAAGCTAGATTTAAATTTGAAAGTGAAGAAAGTGAAGATTGCTGCATGAAAAATTATGCCATACTGAGCTATAAATGGTATAACCTCACCGCAATTTTTGAAGCCTCTAAAATTTAACTCTAGACCTCTCAGGTAGTAGAATGAGGATAATTAAACCTGAAGCCATCTCACAATAATTAAGACTTTTTCCTTCTGCTGTGCAACTATCAAATGGTCTCAGTGGTCTTTCCAAATACTAATGAATGAACTGAAACACACTGCGGGGTACAGTAGGTTAGCAAGGATTTGTTCCCATCATATGGATGAAAAAACTCAGGAATATGTGCAGTGCAGGGTGGTCTGAAAATTAATAATTTGATAAGTGGCTACAAGTGGCTACAAAGCAGTATAATCTCTAGTGCCTTGACATTTATTGGGTGTGCAAAACACATGCAATCCACACCAGCTTTATATTCTATGGAAGTCAAAATCAGATCCTGCTATAAAGGTGTTTCTCCGGAGAGATATTTGAACTCTGTCTAGACTAATGTCAGTGAATTATATGGTGCATTGTTTCTTTTTTACTTTTGAAAAAAAGACTTCTGTCAGACTTCACCACTCCTGTGGCCTATCATGTATCTTTAACTGCAAAGTAAATGACTGAAAGCAATCCTTACTGCAAAACACCCAAGCTGAAAGCTATATGCTGTGGCCTTAAATATCAGCAGTCCAAACAAGAATTTGGGAATCTACTTCTTAGAGTAACTCTGTCTCTGTGTGTTGAGAATCTCTTCCCTATAGCCAGTTTTCCCCCTGCCTTCCCAAAATCACAAATGTGCCTCTTTCTCCATCTTGTCACTCCGGGTTGCCTGCTAAGAGCAGTGATAAGGCTCCTGCCAGCAAAGTGAAGGTAAAAATAGCGAAAACATGCCCTGAAGAATCAAAAGAATTCCCCACTCTTGAATCTAGCCCCAAAATTATTAGACAGGGCAGGCTGCTTACACTGCCTACAAGACACCTGTGTGTTTGATAGGTGTTTTTAATTAGGTTTTGAAATGCTGTCAAAAAGAAAGTGCCCATTCACACTTGGCGCCTTGACAGGGGTCACTCTGGGACATACAGTGCAAGAGCAAAACCAGCTACACTGAAACCCTGTCTACAGCAGACACCCTGAGCTCACATTTCCCCTATAGTATGACCAGGCTAGTTTTAAACAGAGAATGTTTAATGTCTTCTACAGCCGGAGTATGTCCTTAACCTGGCATTGCAGGTATGGTCCAGCTCTTCAGAGCTGCCTACACACACAGGCACCATCTCACAGAGTTTTGACCATTGTGAGAATTAGATAGAGTAGGAAAAAAGAAGCTTGAGTTGTTCTGTGGCCAGTCTGATAGGGTTGAGGTAGTTCATGAATCCCAAATTATTTCATTTTAAGAAGAAAAATCTCTTGCCTAGGACAGCAGCTGGGGAGCCATTTCCTGATGTAGAGTTGTAATAACTCATACTAAATGCTTTCTTACTCCCAGGGAGGCAACAGACATAGAGACTGATGCCTTTTTCCCCAGCATGACATTTTTAACATGGAAAAGACCTTTTCTTAAATTTCTTAAAATGATGAGGTATTCTGATTCAGAAGCTTCAATGACTCAGGAATTTAAACTGCCAGAAGTAAATAAATTCCCTTCTGGGCTGACACGAACTACATTTTTTCCCCTTGTTTTGAGGGGTTTATTTGGTTGTGTTTTTTCTTTCTTTTGTGAAGAGGAGATCAATAATTTACTATATTTCATGTTACCTTGCAAGAATTGAACAATAGCTATGAAACTACAGAGCCATTACGAGAAGCTTCTAGCTCAGAAATATTTCAGGCAGGCAGAGCACAATGTATGAATAGTGTCCTGAAACCTCTCTTCTGTCTTCATGGAAATTTAACACATTTTAACTTTTAGACACTTGGACAGAATTGCATGTGCTTTAGGTTCTGAGGCAAGAAATGTGACTTGATCTCTAAATTCAGCAATAAACCAGACTGGCTTTGCTAGCATACAGACAAAGTTGTTCGTTGCAGTTGGTTAAGGAAAGAGTCACACCAAAAATGTGAAAGAATGATTTTCAAACTGTATTCTGTTCGTCAGCTCTTTGTAGTTTAGAGTATACACTTTTCCAACATCATACAATATGCAATGTTTGAATGAGAACTACATTAGCCATGGACTTATCTGTATAAATATTTAACATTTCCATGTTCTCTTGGAAACTAAATGCCAATGAAATCATAAAGTTGCTGGAATGGCTCAAATTACATCATTAGATAAAATGGCCATTCTTTTGTATATGGAAAAATATGGTTATTACATATTACCATTACTATGGCTTCATTGTGAGACGAAGTTCACCTGAACAAATATAAATGTTTTAACGGAAACTTCTGAAAGATTTGTCCTCAATTTATTCATAGGAAGCAACTAGACATTTCAAGGATACAGTTGGAGATCTTGTGAGAGTGGTTTGACTTGCCTTGACTTGACTTGCTCCTTTATCCAGGGCAGGCCAGTCCTGGATAAAGGAGCAATCAACAAGATTTGGCATTTACTCCAGTTTGTTTAGACTATGAAAGGAAGGGACTGAGTTCCTGAGAAGGGCACATGTGAAAGCACTGTCCTTGCTGCCTCTGTGCCATCGTGCTTTGTTGCTATTTGTACTCTGTGGAAAATTTCAGGAGAGATAAAGAATTCCCCCCAGAATATTATCTGAAAATATCATTGTCCACTACCACTGACCAATGCCCAACCTGTCCCACAGCAGCAATTGGACCCTCCCAGCCAATTCCTCCTACCTTAAATACTGAACGTGACAATCTATGGGATTGAATATCCCTTGGCCAGCTCGAGTCACCTTGCTCTCCCCCAGCTTCTCGTGCATCTCTTCACTGGCAGAACCTGAGACACTAAAAAGTCCTTAACTTAAGGTAAGGACTTTGGTTGTGGCTTTACTTAGCCACAACCAAAAAATCAGTATGTTATCAACATCATTCTTATACCAGATCCAAAACACAGCTCTGTTCCAGCTGCTAAGGAGAAAATTAACTCTATCCCAGCTGAAACCGGGGCAGACATACATTTGGAAGCTGTCAAACCCTGACGTGTAAGCATGCATCTATCCTTGTGCAACAGCAAAGCCCTTGTGGCTGTGAGTCAACTCAGAACAATAGTCATGCCATTTCATGAATAACATCAAATAGGAGAAATCACCATTGAAAACTGTAAGACATGGACAAACGGATAGATAGAAAAATAGGAGTGGTCAGCCTGCAGGGGTCCCAAATTACCAGTGCAGGGAGTAAAAGCAGCTGTTGACTTGAGTCAGGGAGAGTCTTTTTCAGAGAGAAGTCAGTGTGGGAGCCCTTTTATCTCTGTTCTAAAGATAATAAAGATATACAGAAGGTGTGTGGAGCTAATTATTCATAAAGGGTTTCTTCCACAATTAAAGCATAAAGACAAGCTACAATGGGGGGTTGGTTTTTGGTGCCTGTATCTCAGCATCTGCTACTAGCCTGTCCCAAAAAAATGGGTGTATAAGAACCAAATCACCACAGGCTATTCAAATTCCACACACTGATGTGGTTCCTACATGGCTCTCAACTTTATACACACTGAGAATTTCATTCAATATCTCTTCTAGCATGTGAGGTGAACCATGAATTGTACTTCCTTGTGAACAAAGCTCTCTTCACATATATCTAGCTATCAATCATCTTTCTTTAAATGAAAACCAGCTTTTTGGTGGATAAAAGTGACTGTAGATAGAACTGCACACATTAAGAATTTAATCTAGTAGACCTAGACTGCAATCCATGCAGATGTAATTGAAAGATTAGGGTCATAAAACATGACCACAGTACCTTCCAGAGTCTGTTTTTGTATGAAGATGATTCAATGGCTTCTTCTGTAATTATAGTTTCCTTGACTCAAAACAGCCTCTTACTGAAAGCTATAAGTAGTTGATGGTCTTTATCAAACACCTAAAAAAAAAAAAAAGCTATTACCTACTACCATAAACTATTTATTAAAAATAGACATTTTAAGATTAGAGTTAGCCTTTTGCTAATAATCTTATAAAAAAGTAATTTCCATTCAACAATATGAGAACAAGAGAGATCTTTTTTTAATTTCCTTGTGATGGAATTTCAATTTAAGGCATTTGAATCCATCAAAATATTCCTCATTTTTGGCCTTAAAATTCTTGATTCTTTTATGCTCTGATAATCTTTAAAAACTATTGGGTTATCATTTATCTCCAAATAGCAGAAGAATCAGGGAGACTAGGGCCTACATAAGCCTGAGAATTCTGCTCCATTTAGATACTTGCACCATACTACATCCCAGAAAATTAGTAGATTTGCAGCATCTATTTTAATCCTACCAGAATTTGCAGCATTAAACCTTTCCCTAAGCATCCTTTTGGCCTTCTCTCATTAAATCCTGAACTTTCTGAGGAAAGATAATGGTTTTTACTGGTCTTTACTGTCCCCTATCTACCATTTTTAACAGAAAGTAATTTTGCTGACAGATGAGTGTTTTGATTCATGTTTTTGCTTTTACACAGATACTAACTTCCAGGCAGAGTAAGTGCTTTGTTCATTTTTTCACTCTTAATGATGCTTTCAAATGTCAGGACACTTACTGGTCATTCGGCTTACCCACAACATGATAAAAAAAAACATGATATAAAACACAACATGCTAAAAACCCCACAACAGAGGCACAACAGAGGCACATCAGTAGCTGCAGAACCTGTTCAGTTGCTGTCACTGATGAGATTTAATCTGGGCTTTTCAGTACTCACCCTTTCAAAAGCAGATGTTCTTTTTCAGCACTATTAATACCTAAGATTTTTCCTCAGTAAACAGCTGGTATTTTATCATGAATTCCTCTTCACATTTCAATGCTTACAATGCCACAGACAATCACTTGCAACATTTCTTCTCCATGGAAAAGAAGATGTGACACTTTTATACCAAGCAGGTGACCAAGCACTGATGCAGGTCAACTAGAGATGTTGTGGAGTCTAGCTCCTTGGGGATACTTAAAAGCCACCTGGGCATTTTGGCTGGCAAAGGAGCCTAGGAGGCCCTGCTAGAGCAGGAGCATCTTGTACCAGAGGTCCCTCCCAGTCTCAACCACTCTGTGATTCGCAATCTTTTTCATTATCTTTTTCTAAATTGTTTTCAACAGATGAAAGTACAGTTCTTCCCTGTGGGCTGCACAGCAGCCAGGAAGTTGTGCATTGTGAGTGTGGCTCAAGAAAAACCTCTGTGATCAGCCAAAGCCAAAGCTTTCCATGGCTGAAGCAAGAGCACTGAATGGAGCCACAAAGATGTTTAGACAAATTAGGCAAACTCATTATTTTACAGCCAAACCTCTTAAAGCCTGTACTGGATTTACCTTCCCAGGAGCTTACCTCGATACTTAACCCAAAGGCAACAGAGAAACTCCACCTGATTTCAGGAAGCTTTGCCTCAGCTTTCTGGTTGACTCAGCTGCACAACCCTCAGAAAATCTGGGCAAGACATTACTGCAAACATAAATCACACAAATCAAATAGCTTTTGAAGCAAACTAATCACTTATGTGCAGGACCTGTATTGCCAACATTCACCAGTTTGGTTACGGTAGTATAAGTATTGAATAAGTACAGATGAGAGGTGAAGGCAAAGGGTGTTTCTAATATATCTTCCTCTTTAAAGATGGCTAGTCTTTCTCTTTTTTAAAGGGAATATTTTCTTTTCCTCTGTTTTGGTTTGTTAGTTGTCTCTGAAACACCCACACTCTCACAGATCTTTTTTTGTGCACAAGCAATTGCTTGCTTTGACTTTCTGATTTGATAACAGCTTATTAGACATTTCAAAGTTTGTCATAAGCTGCTGCCACTGATGTCTTCTTGGTTTTGGGGTTTTTTTCTCACTTTAAGCCTCCATGTTTATAAGTTTGTCAGCCACTGCTATGCATTATTTAGGCTGAAATATTAACAGGCAATAATATTCATAAATGCTTGACTTCTCCTTCTTCTCTTCTTTTCCAGGCTTCACAATCAAAGCAAGGAGCAAAGAAGTAAAACAACTGAGGTGAAGCAACAACTAATTTAATATACTTTCTGATTTTCCAAAGAGCATCTTTGCATCTGCCTTCCTCCCACAGATACTGTTGAAACTCTGCTGACCAAGGGTCCATTTCTTGGCTTGAAAGCAGTCACACAAAAGTCAAACGAAAACATGATGACCCACAACTCATTTTTTTTGTTAAATAGCATGAAGGGAAAGTAAAAAAAACCACTATTTAAAGGCACAGTTGCTTGACTAATCTACAGAAGTAACAGAGACCCTGAGTGGAAGCTTATGGTTCAAATAGCTTATTTTATCAAAAAAAATCAGAACCATCAACATGTTTTTGCTCATTTTTCTTGAATTTTGTCAAATAGCTGAATTGGAGAAAACAAAATTAAGACAACAAAATATTGTCCTAGAATGTTCAGTATTTTCTATGTTTCATTTCAAACTACACTTCTAACATTTCTTTCAACTCAATAATCAAGAAAACCCACAAGGAAATCTATACCAGAAAAAAAAATGCTGAAATCCAAATGACAGCTCTCACTGGGGGATGAAGATAATACTTCATTCAACATAAAATAATATTTTTTGGGTCTTCTAAATTATTCAGTAAAGAAAGCTATTAAATTGCCCTTGGCTGTTAACTAAAGTTCCAGCAAACAAAAATTTATCGTGATTAAACATTAAGTAACTTTGGAAAAAAAAGCATGTTGTGTAATGAGCTGATTATATAAAAGATAAAGACTAATTAGTTGTTCCATTTACTTGTCAGGTTTTTTCCTATCATCAACTGTCCGAGACAAATCTCTGAAGGAAGTACAGTGTATTTAAGGTAGTGTATTTTTACCATGCATTTAAACATAAATTAAAATATTTCCTCTCTTCATAGGTTTAACTCTAGGAAAGTGCAGAGTAAAAACTATGCACTTGTTGAATCTATATTTAAGTAGAGGTGTTTTGTTTAAATTGAATAAATAAACTTAATAATAAATTGTCATTTTGGAGATATGAGCAGAAGACCTTTTATAGTGGTGTCACCTTTATAAAAATCACACAAGCGGTTTGTGCAATATCCATGTTTCTGATCCAGGAGTTTCTGACTGTCTTGAGTAACACTTACTGCTTTAAGAAATTTTTCACTCATTCTAACTGCAGCTGTTCACACAGTCTATACAGAGTTACAGTACCTGTTTAAGCAGTCTGGACTGACAATTTTCTCCTTTGTCAATCTGTTTCAACCATGCTTCCTAAACGGTTCAGAGGCCCCGAGTAGAGTTTAGCATTCACTGCTGCTTATTATTGTTTAAGAAGAAAGCAAACCACTGATCCAGGTCCAAAATCACCGTGAGTTTGTGATCTTGCTGGTAGCAAAACAGCCAGCTCTGACAGCAACCAGAGAGATCACTGATGGCAAAAGAAAGTGGCTCTGGTGTTCTTTCACCATCATATTTAATGAAAGCAGTTCTGAAGCCAGAACTCATTTCACTGAGCTAGGTGATATAACAATCAGTTTTGGGAAAAATCCATGGATTTTTGTCCTTGGTGCACCTTTTGACATGCATATGCTTTTTTAACTCTGTTCTTTGTACTGAGAACAAACAAACAAACAAACAACAACAACAAAAAAAACTAACTCTATTTGATAGGTTTTTGCCTGGCTAAAGTGAAATAGCATGCTAAGACAATCAGCACAGTAATGCTGCATGAGATTTATTTCTCCAAAGGCATTATTTTTGTAAGAGGCAAAGCTTAGCTGGGTACTGAATCACAGAATTTCTAGGTTGAAAGAGACCTTCAAGATCATCAAGTTCAACTCAGCCCTAACACCTCATCTGGACCATGGCACCAAGTGCCACATCCAGTCTTTTTTTAAACACATTCGGGGTGGTGACTCCACCACTTCCCCAGGCAGACCACTACTTTATCACCCTTTCTAGTATCCAACCATATTTCCCTTGGTGAAGCTTGAGACTGTGTCCTCTCATTCTGTCAGTTGCTCCCTGGAGAAAGAGACCAGCACACAGCACACAGTGAAACAATTCTCTAACAGTTTAGTTTCTGTGGAAGATCATATTTTTGATTTTACCTATATTTGTCTCCAAAATAATAGCAAAGATTGTTTTTGTCAATATCCTTGCAGTAAGTAAACTCCAATCTTTTAAAAATTCTTATATCTCACAAAATGTTGTTTGTTTACTGGTACAAAGTAGAGATATTATTCAATGTAAGAAAATGGCTGTTTTATTTAAGAGTTACAAGAGATAAAGAATTGCCAATGTATCTGTCAGCTGTATTAATAATTTATGATTCTTTTTCTCTTTTGAAAACACAGAGACAATCACTGCAACACTATGAATCATCTCTTTGTTTCTTACCATGATACTAGATAAGTTAAATTCAAACACTCTAGTGCAAGGGAGCAAATCACAGTTGTTTAAAATTAAGGGTATTCTGAACCATGTTTTCACAACAGACCTAATGAGGGAGAGAATTTCTATTACATGAAGTAATAAGATATACTCACTTTTAGGAATAACAGCAAGTCAGAGATACCAGGTGTGAAAGCACAAACAAGGACTCTTGGGGGGTTTTGCCTATTTTTCCACCTAGATTAGTGTGACACTGACCTAGAAGGCTTCTTTCAGTCCCATGCTTCTATAAGAAGAAGTATTGGCATCACCAGGCTGTGAGGTCCTTGAATATCAGTCAGGTTCCATATTTTCAGCTTTATGTTATACAAAAACACAAAGTCCAGACCTCTTTTTTTTTTACCCTTGAGTGATTTACACAGTTCACTCAGATGCTGCAAATAATGTTTCCATAAACTGTTAATATACTGTACCATTGACTGAGTCAGACACCACACAGTAGGTGAATGAAACACAGTTTCCACGCAGGTGACAAAACACTAATGATTAGAGGCATGCTTTACAATTATTGTAACAGTATGCAATCAAACTTCCTCTCTTTGTGAAAATAGTCAACAATTATGCAGAGTGTCCCATCAATACAGTAATAAAATAGAGATCTTGAACAAAATTCCAACCGCATTGTTGAAAAAGTTAATAAGATTATTCTACCCAACCAAACAATTCTACTGAAATATACTCTGGGAAAGCATAATTTGCCTCTTGTATGCTGTGGAGTAATTCTAAACAGCTTTTAGAATTACATAAGGCACTATTTTGGGGAAATGGCTGTCTATTTTTAGTAAATGCAGATGATCCACTCTGTCATACAATTTCTCACTCCATCTCACAAAAAAAAAAAATTATATTCAGATTATATTCTTAGAGTAAAGCTGAAATCCTTGCTTCAGTCCTGCGTTTATTCCTTTGGAGAAAAGCACCTTTTTCATAGATTTTATTTTCTGTTTCAGGAAAAATCATACTAATTCAAAATGGAGCACAATCATTAAGTAACTGCACACATTAAAATGGCTCTGTGCAGTATACAGGTAAATATTAAAAGTTCTTTTCTTCAGTATTGTGCTACAGAAAAGGTGGTTCTTCAGATGAACTCCGAACTTGGAAAAAAAGCTGACTGATTATTCTTGGTTTCTCTATATGTTTGTTTTACCAAGTGCTAATCTTTCTCTAATTCTGTTTCCCTCAGGTTATGAGGTATGAAGACAAAAATATTATGAGGTAACTCAATTCAGGAACTTTGTTTTGTTTTGCTTTTGTGGGTGTTTGGAGATTTTTGTGGAAACAGAATGCTTAAGTAGTTTTCTTGGTTAACAATACTTATACCAATGACCCCTTGCTAAGTTTATTTTAACAGGCAGAGCAAGGGTTAGTTTTCTACTAATTTGCATTTTACTTTAGCTTTTAACTCATTATTTCCTTTTAGAGGGAAAGGTTTTATATCTCTGTATAAAAAGCAATGTTATACTTTGGATTCTCACTCTTTCCAGACCACCTGCATAGTATTGCACAGACTTAATGGGATTCTTATGCAAAAGAGAAAACTTCCTGAGCAGTGTAAAAGTGGTAGACTGCAGATATCCACAAAATCATGCAATGATTTTCAGAAAGCTACTGTTATTTTTTCAGGTAATAATTTTCAGGATTTTTTAACTGAAAGAAAGTAAATACTATAATTCAGCACAGCCACTCACTTACTCTCCTCCTTGCTGTGGGATAAGGAAGTGAATATGATGAACAGAAGTGAGAAAAGCTTTGGGGTACAGTTAAAGAAGTTTATTAAGTGAAGGAAAGAGGGAAAAAAAAAGACACAAGTCCTGCAAAAGCAATCACTCAGCTCCTCCCACAAACAGATTCATGGCCAGCTAGTCGCTGAGCAAAGACTAGTTGGTTGAAACTACACCCTCGGTTTTTATTGCAAAGCATGGCATTATATGGTCTGGAATATTCCTTTGGTCATGTGGGGTCACTTGGCCCAGCTGTGCTCCCTCACAATACCTTGCCCTCTACATTTCTACTTGTGGGACACTGAGAAACAGAGAAGGCATTGATGCTGTGTTAGCACTGCTCTGTAACAGTCAAAACATTGTGTAGTTATCAATACTGGTTTAGTCATAGATCTAAAGCACAGACACATGGTCTCCTACAATGAAAATGAACTCTGTCCCAGCCAGACCCAAATACACCTTTGAAGCAGAAAAGAAAAGGCAGATAAACAGGCTCGTGTTATCTCAGCTTTAGAACTTTAAATTACAAAAGTCAAGAAGTTAAGAGCAAGTACTATTGCTGTCTAGGTTAATTTTACTTGCAGCAGCTGATTTATATATCAATATAAATTTCTGGGTTACTTTTTAAATTTGTTCATTACAAAGGAAGGAAAAGATTATTTCTAACTCCAGTTTGAGAATGACTACTTGGACCATAACCAATATATTTGCACTGTGCACTACTTGCCATTTTATTTCACTTAACAAAGTAGAAAATAATCATATCTTATTGAACTTCCTTTCTCAAAACAGAATTATTACCAACAATGGATCTTTGCCTGACTTATTTAACCTGTTTTTCAGTGGCTTCAATATGGAATTTCCATCAATGTCTTCTAGAAAAGGAAATGTTTTAGAGAAACTTGGGTAGCAAAATCTTGCTGTTAGGGGTTAATTTAAGTTTGAACATAATTCTATGATTCTTTGACTAATTTTATAGTTCTGAGTCTCTTTTCTCTGACTACTCATAGTCATCCAACTCCACGTGTCACTGACAGCTTTCCTATCTAATTCTATTTTTTCTACTTTAATAAAATAGAAGATGGACTGGTTTCTCACGAGCTCAGAGATCTGATCAAGAGGCTTAGAGAAATGCAGTGTTACTGGTCTCCAGAGACTGGGTCTCCTTCCACTTTTGCAGGGTTTCCAGCAGTACTGTGTAACCACACGTAAAATTATTTTTGTTGCTGTTTCTTCTTCTTTTATCAAGAAGAAGAGATTAAAAGAATGTTATGCATTTTAACTTGGCTGCAGATATACAGTATTTAAAGCCAGGCTTCTTCAGTATGAAACCTGTGGTACTTTAAGTCATTCTTGCATAGTCTAATCTACTTTGCATAAAATGCTCTGGGGAATAACAATCTCCAACATTATTTGCTCTGTATCACAAACTGCCAGATGCCACTTGTGGATGCTACACTTAGCTCCTGCTATAAAGGTTTACTTTGTGGAGATGCTGCTTCAAATGAGCCATGGCATATTACATTCTTGAGGAGCAAAGGAGCTCTGCCTGGTTCTGTCTGTGATACAACAGCTGAAGTTACAGAAGAAACAGCAGAGTCATTAATGGATTCAAAGCTGTATTTATAACTTGGAAAAAACTGTCACTTTACGGTTTTGGATGTCACCCAGGAACTGCAAGCTGAACATTAAAAGCTCTAAAGAGCAAAATGTTGTCAAAGACCTTGGCAAGATGGGTTCAAACAGTGGCATAAGCAAATTGTGACCAACTGATACAGCCCAAAGTGTGAAAGACAAAGTTGTTCAACCGGAAATTAGAAGACTCTGTGCTATTGTACCTAATACATTAACTTTTTATTCAGTATTTTTTAGGAAGAAAATTGTGTGCTACTTAAAAATAAAATAAACTCTAAACTAATTTCCTGAAGTGAGTATTTTCTTTAGTTCTAAATTTAACTTGTAATAGTTGGTACAAAGGAAAATGTTTTACAGTTGTCCTCCTGGTAGGAAACCAATATTTTATCAATTACCTGCATGAACAAGTGTATATTAGGAAAATTAATTCTTTCAGCAACGTTATCCATAATCAAGAATGAATGTGATAAAGCAAAACCAAAATATTCTTAGGAAGCTCAGTTTTAACAAAAGCATTCACAAATCATTTAATAAACTTCCTATTATGTTTTCTGTTGAAATTAAGTCCTATACATGTGATATTTTTATCTTTCCAATATTTGAAAATTTCATAATTATATCTGAAATTGTACAGAACTATACTGCTCAATATTTTTACCTACTTGCTGCTTTACAGGTCAGGAATAGCCCTGCAGAGGGAAAGTACATATCTAAATTGAGACTTCAAAAATCAGCTTTCACTGGAACTGTGGCATAAATACCCCTACACCTGAAATTATATTCAGGATTTGATTGGTGAATTTGGTTATTAAAAGGTGACATCTTTGATTTTCTACCTCAGAGTAAATGTAATTTAAAAAGTAATTTATCAACACTAACAATGTGGGAGTGTTTACATATTCAGTTCTGTTTTACAAAAGTCCCTTGTATACTTGGGAAGGCTATTCACATGCAGACACCCATGTGAGGAGGTTGCCTCTTGTTCTGTACTCAATTTAGTGAGACAGGCTTCTGAGTCATCCTGATATTAAGGATCATTTTCCTGTTGTCATAGACCATTTATGACATGATGAAACTTCATGTTATAGCAACCTTTCAAGTTTGCTTTGAGCAAGGTTACAGTGGTCCTGTTGTAGAGGCACCCGCTGTGCTGGTGAAGTAATCACTTACATTGAGATCCCACAGGAGAAAAAAAAGGCAGGGTGTTTTTTCAACTAAACCAATCATGTGGATATCAGAATCTTATCTGGAGCTAGGGAAGAGCTGTTATCTTGTTTACATAAAAGCAGATAAAAATTTTCCTTACAGTACTTAGCTTGATTGTACAATCTTATTTGCTAGCAGATTCATTTCAGTAAGCTTTTTACTATTTAGGATCATGATAAACTTTTTAAGTACCAATATGCCAGAGACTAACGCTCAACCATGCACTTATGTGGAAGCTAACAGTGTTAAAAACAATGATTTGGTGATTAAGTGATTTCCCAGGACTGAAAAACCCTGGGAAAAGTCTCATTCCAGCTCACCTTAATATCTTTGTGACCTTACTGTCTTTGACTGAATTATTAATCTATTAGATACAATATTTTTTAATAAGTGTATTGCAAAAGATAAAGTTTTAAAATGCTACATTTCTAAATATTGGGTGAAGTCTATTTCTCTGGATTATCATCATGGTAATACAGAAATTTGTACAATTCCACAGATAGCTTCTTTCTCCAATCTTCCTACAGAGCTGGGTAAAACAAAGAAAACAATATCTGGGGTTTTGGAGGGGGAGGAAGGTATTGGCCAGTGGAATTATTTTGGAGTGTGGATGATTTATTTTTCTCTCAGAAATATAGTAGTTTTTTTGTCTTCATCAGTGAAACTTAGGACGAGCACTAAATAACAAACTCAAGTACCACACCCATATTCCCAACTTGCCAAGGCCTGACAGGGGATGACAGTTTTTTACACAGATCTAAATAGAGGAAGGAAAAATTATTCTTCTAAGTCAGTGTCATGAACATAAGAGGGTTTTACTAATGATAAATGAATTCTTCTTTCTGTAAGTGGGTGGTTGCTTGTATTTGATCCAAATCAAGATTTCTCTTTTTGTTAGATTATAAAGTGTTCTTTGAAAGATTTTGTTTGTTTTGTCTTTTTGGGCTGCTAAAAACATGCATAGTCACTTCTAAAACTCAGTTCTGCTTGGAACAAACATGCTCTTCAACTGCAATTTTATGTCATTAATTTACTTTTAGTTTCTATATAATCATTTGTTCTTTTCTGCAATAAATATTTCAAGAAAAGAGAAAGGTCTGTCCAGTTTATTTCCAGAAAACTGGGTATAATACTCAAAATTTGCATTGTAATTACTTATGAAAAGAATGCAATTCATTTGGTTACTGTAACTCATTTGTCAGATGTAATTGAAATGACCTCAAGTGGCAGGTTAAAATAGCACAGTTGATGCAACTGAAAACCAAAATTTTCATAAAATGAAATATTCAGTGAATTGTAGTGGCCAAGAAAGCACAGAGAAATCATCTTACTTATCTGTTACAAATCTTTTCCAGCTCAGGAGCCAAGAATGAGAGGAATTAAATAATGATAACTCTGAAATTATCTAGTCAAAATAGGTCAACTCTAAATGTACTGAAAATATTTTTAGAATAAATTAATCCATAATGCAACTTTGCTGGAATTACACCTGCAGTGAATGTGAATCCATTTTTTTACAAAATTCTGTCAAGAATGTTGTGTAGGACTTCTAATATTAAAAGAATTCTTGAAACAAAATACTGATTCTCTTTCATGAAAAATTTACAATAGACCAGCACTTGAAGCCATTACTTATGGCATTAATGCATATCTTTTAATGAAATAAATCTACTAAAATCACTAGATCTACTTATGTGAGATGTATTTCACCAAGTCATAGAATTAGAATGCTTTGGGTTGAAAGGAACCTCTAAAGGTCACCTCATCCAACCCCACTGCAATGATCAGATATATCTTCAATTAGAACAGGTTGCTCAGAGCCCAGAATGTTTCCAGGGATGGGGCATTTACCACATCTCTGGGAAACCTGTGTCAACATTTGGCAAAACATTTGTAAAATATCCCTATCACCCTTATATCTTATTTGAATATATCCTCTTTCAGTTTAAAACCATTACCCCTTGTCCTGCTGCAACAGGCTGTAGTGAAAAGCCTGTCCCCATCTTTCTTACAAGACCCCTCTAAGTACTGAACAGCCACAATAAGGTCTCCCTAGAGTCTTCTCTTGTCCAGGCTGAACAGACCAGCTCTCTCAGCCTGTCTTTATAGAAGTGCTTCAGCCCCCGAATCATCCTCATGGCCCTTATCTGGACCCACTCCAAAAGGTCCTTGTCTTTCTTGTACTGAGAGGACCCCAGAGCTGGATGCAGCAGTGCAGGTGGGGTCTCACCAGAGCAGAGTGGAGGGGCAGAATCCCCTCTCTACAAGCTCTAGTCATTCTTCTTTTGGTGCAACCCAGGACACAGCTGTGCAAGCCCATGTTGTGACTTCATGTCCAGTATTTGACTTCATGTCTAGTATTTAATCCACCTGTATCTCCATGTCCTTCTCCACATGTCTTCTCTCTGTCCACGCATCGTTCAGCATGAATTGAGGCCTGACACAGATACAGGATTTTGCATTGGAATTGTTGAACCTCAAGACCAATTCTTGTCCAGGTCCTTTTGGATAGCATCCTGTTCCTCAGACATATCTATCACACCCCTCAGCTTGGTTTTCTCTGCAAGTTGTCTGATGGTGCAGTGAATCTCACTGCCTATATCATTGAAGAAGATATTAAACTGCTCTGGTCCTTATACAGACCCCTGAAGGAAACCACCTGTTGTTACAGTAAGGCCTTTGCTACCATATTAAAGTAGCATTTCTTATTAGCTCCATGGAACAGTCACAATGGTTTCTCTTTCAGTTCTTTTGAAAATATAAATCTACATGTCATTGTTCTTATAAAATATTTCCCACAGTATTTCAATATACTGGGGAAAATAAATCAAGTCAAAAAGTTACCAAATATTCTGCCTAGATGATATCTACTGTTGTCCTGGTTATGACTAAAAAGCAATTTGTCTGGCTTACTGAAGGGAGAGCAGCACTCCTAGATAAAATGTTCTGAGATCATCACAGAGTTCAAGTCCTTGGGAAAAACAATGGCTCAGAGCAATGTGAAGTCATTCCAGGAAAGCTCCAGTGGCCCTTAGGCCAAGTTCCATGGGCATGATCTTCAAATCAACAAATCAGAGCAGTCAAAACGTTCCTTCTGACTCTTTCATTTGTAAGCAAAATACCAGTTACCACTGGTGAGAGCCAAAGCATGCTTCACATTATACCAGAAGCCAAATAACTCTGCTGATAACCAGAGTACCAGAGACTGCATGTGGCCTTGATCTTTGCCAATGTTTCTCTGAGCAGATTGCAGTCCAAACCCTCCTTAGTGGAACTCTGTGCCTGAAATACTCAATACTGAGGTACATGGTACTTCTCCATAGACCCATCTGTTAGGCTGGTATCATCACACCCACTTAGGAAAGCCTACGCCAGTATCATCTGGCTTTAAAGTGCCAGCCAAGGATATGCTTTATGGGGACAGGTTTCAGAAAACGTCTTTTGTCAAAATTTCTTTGCATTTGGAAAGGAAAGAATCCTATTTCTTGTAAAAGGAGGAAATTTTAACCTGAGATACAATGGATTGCTAAAGACAAGCTCCAGAAATACCATTTCTGTCTTTCTAGGAAAAGACGTTTTGTGATACCATCGAGACAGTGCAGAAATGACCTTTGGAGTAATCTCTTGAAACTGTGGTTAGGCTCTTAACACATCTTAGAGATTTACAAAATGGCTTGCTGGACTTTCATAGGATGTGATCTCACAGAAGATGTTAGCTTGGAAACCAGTGAGACACGAAAAATAAGAAATCTTAGTTATGTATCAATCTGAAACAAAACTCGTTTATGTGCAACCTCTGCATTACAAGCTGTTAATAATGTGCCAAAAAAACATGGACATGAAAACAGTAATCCATAAGAGACTGAGGAGAGGAAGGAAAGGTGGCCTTGTCAGCAGACAAGGATATTTTATCTTTCCTCAGAAATTATTTGTTCAGAAGCTGCCTGCTCCCCAGCAGCCTTTCATGGCACTCACAGCAGGTGTTTCATCTTAACAACTGTGCTAGCCTTTTTATTTTCTTCCCTTTTAGTACTCACTTTCTGCTTTGTCATCAGTTCAATGTCATTCATTATCAAGAATATTCTCTCAACCGGCACATTAGTGCCTGTGAAAGAAATGCCAATGCAAATCTAGAGAACGCTCAGGGAGTGTGAAAACTAAAAGGGATTTCTTTTATTAGGTGAAAATCTTTCCATCCCTCCTGTAAAAGTCTTCTACTCTCCTGCAAGACACTCTCATAACTTCATTTTTGCCCTTTATTAGAGGATCTAAACTTTTATGTGCCATTTATAGCATTTCCCCTAGAAATTAAAATCATTGAGATTTTTCTCACCTTCCCATTGTGGAATGCAAAGCAAAAGGTACCATTCTTCAGAAATATTCTTGCACAGACTGTAGTCACAAATAGTTCATATTTCGTGATTTTCTTCCTCTCTATGGACTGTGGGGCTTATTCCTAACGTTGGCATTAACCCTAAAACACAGTAATGCTCCTACAGTCCCTAGGCACTGAAAAGAGAGAATTTCCCAAATGTAACACCCTTTTTACCCTGAGATTTGTAACAGAATCCTGGCAGGGTCTTTACTCTTGCTGATGCATTAAGTAAAACCACGCCACTGCGTGGATCTCCAGTTGATGTAGTGCAGCAGGAGGCACAGCCTCAGTCTGTGTCTCAGGATCATACTGGCTAGACAGCTGAAGGTGAATCAAGGCAAGGCAAAAAGAATTTGAATTGTTAAAAAAATTGTATCCGTCCCCATTTTCTGCCTTCTCAGTTAGGCTTGATAATTCACTGACTGGAACTTGACAACACTTAACTGTGAACTTTGTATGCCAGAAAACACATGAAAAATCTGTCATTTTGATAGACTACTAAGAAAGGAAAAAAGAAATAAAGGAATCCTTCCTTTCTTCTTCATGAGGATCCAGATCAGAATTGGAAGGACTCTATACTGAACTTGAGTTAAGCTATTTGCCTTGAATCTTGTCAAGTATCTCTGCAATAAACAAGGAATTAAGTAGCAAATTCCACTTGCATATATAAATGACACAGGTAAGTGATTAAATGTGCAGACATTAACTGATATCTGTGAAGAATAAAGCAGAAAAGCAGAAACTCAGGCTGTGTGGGAAAATATTGAAAAAATCAGTTGTTTTCCTATTAATTCTTCCTAGAACATTTACTTACTAAAGGATAGCAGGACAACAGTCTATTTTGAACATAAAACGCAGAAATCTAGGCACAAATATGCAATGAAGATGTTACTAAAGAAGGCATCATTTTGGCAGGAAAAATGCATCAGTGGGATTCCTAATGAAGACATAGGAATTGGTTTCATTTATTCATTTTAACAAGAGTGGGGAAGAAAGTTCACGACATGAGAGGTTTCAAAAGTTTTCTGTTCTGCTCAGACTCATCTTTCATTACCCCAGCTTGGCCCACACAAAGCCTTTCTGCTTTCTGTTCTTGCTGAGAGACATGAAGCTGAGTTTCATTAACACACTTTCTCAAGTGCTATTTGCAGTCAGTTAGCCACACTCCAAATATGAAATGGGTAGTAGGGAAAACACCTATTGGTTTCCAAAATTAGTTTTAAAGCCAATTTTTTCTCTTTTCTTCTTGTCTACCAAGATAAGCCAGTTCATATGACTGTGAAGAGTTCAATTACTGTGAAGAGATCTACCACAGGAAGTTTATGTGATTCCGTGAACTGCATGTATGTTTTTACTGACAGTATTTATTACATTTATTACAGATGAACAATGCAAACAGTTACAGTTGTGACTTCTTGTGGTTATTGGGGTGTTCCTGTGTTAGGCCAGGAGTTGGATGGTCCTTGTGGTTTCCTTCCAGCTCATGATATTCTATAATAAATAGATGCTCTGACCAGTAGCTGACTTCATTAGAATTAGTTGAGTCCGGTGTGAAAATGTTAGTGTGTTCCAAGTCACATAAAGAAACATTATTTTTTAAAATATTTATTGCTAAGTACAGAAGCAAATCTCTGTTTTCTGATCTTAATATAGATGATATTGTTAAACTAAGTCATATGAATTTAATGACTTATGTTCTATTTCAAATTGTTTGTTGGGAAGAACAATACTTTCTGATAACTCAGTTTCCTCATTTGTAAAATAAGGATAATGGCAACCAACCTCTTTTATAAACCTGGAAGTCTGTGGTTAAACAGTTATATTAATCTTAAATATTTATTATTTCCTTGGTTATTTCTTCCTAAAATAGAAGCTTAATTCTGTTGACAATGTGTCTTATGTGCCTGAATTAAAAGTTATTTGACCTATATGGATGCTTTAGAGGTCTTAATGTGTAATTTGCTTGACAAAACAAACCTGCTCAACACTCCTTTGAAAGTCTTTCAAGTCCACTCTATTTTGGCCAGGAATGGCCATGCTGGAGAACACAGGCACAAGGCATACAGCTTTTTGCACTTAGCAGTCTTTTCCTAGCTTGGGATCTTGACAAAACAGTTGACAGATCATTTATTTTCTTTCCTAACTCTGGCAAGGCTCTGGATGAAAATAACATTTTAACATAATATCACAACACAACTTTCATGTTTGCTCCTCAGTTCATCTCAACTCCCTCTACTAGTCATGCCCAGCATCATATTAAATCTGGAGGACTGCCATTCTTGGGCTGTGCATGCTGCCAGCCATCTGAACTACAAACATCAAATAAACACACAAAAGAGCTACTTTTCTCCAGTGTTAGATGAAACAAATTTGTGCCCTGACATAAAAACACTGAGATGTCTCACACACAATACAGATCAGCGAGGGCCATCTGGTTGGTTTCATTTACAGCCAGACACCAAAATGAGGAAAGTTGTCACAGTGCTAGAAAGGATTTTCCTGTTTTGGAATTACTGCAACAAGCTGGATTGTTTACTGTGTCAATGGTTTGTTTAATATCTAGCTGCAAGAAAACAAAGAGAACAAAATGAGTTCTAAAGCTACTAACGGGCTCCAAATCCAAGCAGACTAAACTCCTCAGCAGAAAGGCTTATGCAGCAATATCTACAGAAATCACAAAGATCATCCAAAGGCTGGAGTACCTCTCCAGTGAAGACATGATGAGAGTGTTGTGCTTGTTCAGTCTGGAGAAGAGAAAGGCTCCAGGAATACCTTAGAGCATCTTCCAGTACCTAAAGGGAGTTTATAAGTAAGATGGGGATAATGTTTTTTACTAGGGCCTGTTGCAACAGGATAAAGCTCAGTGGTTTCATACTGAAGGAGCGTAGATTCAAACTAGATATAGGAAAGAAAATTTTTACAATGAGGGTGTTAAAACACTGGCACAGGTTTCCCAGAGAGATAGCAGATGTCTCATCCCTGAGAACATCCAAGGACAAGTTGGACAGAGCTCTGAGCAGCCTGTTTTAGTTGAACTTTCCCCTACTTATTGCAAGAGTGTTGTACTAGATGTCCTTTAGTGGTCCTTTCCAAGCCAAGCTATTCTATGATTCTAAACATAAACTTATGGAGTCCACATAATGTAGATCTAGAACGGCATCTTCTCTCCTTTAAATTGCCAATAGCAATTTATCTTCATTTTTTTAGCAAGTATTCTGAAGATATGGGCATGCAACGCCCATATGAATATTATTATTTATGAGTGTCCTCAGAGTCAAATCTTAGTCTTGTTAGAGCCAGTAGGACGATGTCATTTTTCCCTCCTCTGTCAAGTATAGACTGCTATAACATTTCTGAATCTGGGGCACAACACAAACCTATTATTTTTCCTATGACACCCTCAATCACCTGATAGACATCCTTGGCTGTTCTTGTAAGGAGAAAAACTGCAGAATCAAGTCTTGATTTGATTTTTAAAAATTATGATGCAATGCACGAGTGAGTATTTCAGTAATCTTATGCGTTTAATGTAATCTACTGGATTTAGTTCATCCTTAGTGTATCTACACTGACATTAACATTCTAGCTCTATTGGAATGATACCAGAAATGAATTGGGTGTATTAACTGCAGCACAGAACATAAATCAGTGCAGAATACATCTGTTACTTAATATTGTATTTTGTTTATAGTAACACTACATGAAAATTTAAAGTTTCCAGCCAGTGGTTGGCATTTTAAAATGTCTAAATTGCACAGATATTTTCTATACATCTCACAAAATAAAAAGTTTGTGTTTCAGAATCTGATGACACAGAGTGCATTTCACTGACTACCTTATAGTAGAGGTAGTATGGCTATAACTTGTCCCACATGAAAACATTATTAAAGCAGCACAAGTAACTGTGCTTCATTTTGTACATGTGTGGCTAAAGACACGCACATGAACATATGTGATTATGGCTCTATAGCACTGTGGGCTCACAGAACTTTCTGAGATTGTTGAAGTCTAGTTAAGTTTTTTCCCCACAAAAGTCTTTATCAGCAGGCCTGCTCTTTTTAAGTAATGTGCATGATTTATTATCTTCCTTTGCCCTCTCCAGAAGCTTCTGGAACCAAATTACCTGAGTCTCATGAGAAGTTCCCTGAGAAGGGATACCAGTCTTCGTATGGCTCTGCACAGCATGATCACCAGAAGAGCTCTACACATGCTGTCAAGTTACACATAAATTAAGATGATGGTACAGCTTTGCCACTTGAGGTAATATATGGCATATATTCAGGGCCATCCAAGAAGTTTATAATTGTCATCCAGCTCCATATATGGATATTACGTAGTTGTTAATGTTCTAGACAATTCACTTTATTTAATTTGATCTTATGTCTAGTCTTCCATTATATATATATGAGTACAGGATTAGGAATAGAGTTAACTTTGAAACAGCCAAAACTTTTTATGACTTATACCCTGAGATCAAATGCTTGTTTTTTAAAAAAATGCTAGTTTAACACTAGTGAGAGTCCTAGAGTGTTTCAAAGTACAGAACTTTGAAATTTCACTTTGAATTTTCATGACAGCTTTAACAGCACAGACTTAAGCATAATTTTCAAAAAGTCATCATTGCTGATTTTTATTTGTAATACTAAGTTACCATGAGATCTCCTAAAGGCTGCAACAATGGGCAGTTACATCAAATTTACATATAGTTAATTCAAAACACTTGTATGCCACATATTTGCTAACTGCACAAATGTAACACCTATGAAACAGACTCAGCTGCGCGAGATGCTATATCAACACAAGGGAGAAACACTTCCACAGTAGTTTCATTAGTGTTATGCATCCTATTAAATGGATTACTTATCTATTAGTCATTGCAATAAAACTCAGTGCCAAGGACAGATTTTGAGAAACAATCTCATATTTTGTCATTAAATATGCATTCAAATGACACTATTTACATATAATAATTCAGAATACAGTACTAGGATGGCTCATTTAAATACATACACACGTAGAACATGCTGCAAAGAAGCAGAAAGCTTTATACATTTTGTTGAGATATTGGAGGATAATTGATAGGACACTGAAATCTTTGTTCTTGAACATAATCATTGAATCTAATGGATTGACTCCTAATTTAAGTTGCTTGATTATACCACATATCTAGGTGGTTATTCTTATCTGGAATGACATGTAACTAAAATTTAGAGCACTTAGAACACTTAGGTCTTCTGCAGCTGAAATTAAAAAAATGAGACAAATGCCCATCTAGATATATATATTCAGACTGTCCATGTGGATGCTTTCCCCCAAAATCATGCCCACACTTTAGTAAGGCAACCAATGTCATACGTGATCTCCAGAAGATTTGAAACACAAATTCAATGTGACCCCCAAATTTATTTCTTTTAAAAAGGAATAACTGGACTCACCATTTAATCATAATATACAAGAGGTTTAGTTCACGTATACAGGTAATGTCCAGATGAAATTAAGTGGAAGGAGTTTCAGAATCCCACTGGCAATTAAAAAAAAAATTAAAAAAAAAATAAGAAACTACGGATATTTCATCAATGTCTAGAGATAAAATTTAATCAATAGAGAAGGTTACAATCATGTTTGAAAAGAGATCTTGCAAGAAAAGCTATCTATTCTGTAAAACCAAGGTTCATATGAAAAATGCCAGTCAAGCACAAAACGCAGCAGCAGATCAGCTGAGGTGAATTGCAGCGATCAGTGACAAGTACAGGGTGCAGGGATCACATCTGAAGCTAATGTCATTCCCACTGAAGTGACTGCTAAACTTTCTCCTCTTTTGGTGCCAGACAGCAGATCATTTTACAGATACCATCCCATTGTGATTGCTGCTTTGACAGTGGTTTCAGCTTTTTGGCCTTAAACTTTCCTCATCTGCTGAAGTTTTGATTGTTTTACAGGGATACTTCCAACTTTCAATTTCAAATTTTTACTCACATCAGAGTTACTAGTATCTCCTGGGGAAGATGTTTCTTCTTTCATTGTGTTGCAGTAATATAACTGTGATGATTTAAGTGTCCTACTAGTTTACATGCATAGAAGGATGAAAAGAGATACCCTTAATTTGCCCCATCATCTTTCTGCATTAGGCATTTTTCACCAGCTGTCACAGCCCTGGGGTAAATTGTGTTTGATGTAACAGAAACAAAAGCAAAGTATTTTCCAATTTTCCAAAGCTTTTTCAGTCTCTGAAAAACTGAAGAACAATGTCTCAAATGTTAGCTTTGCAATTCCATGTGTTGGCAGGCAGAGGACACAGATCTCTCCAAAACACTCTAGGAGAGGCTTTTTCCTCCAAAAGAAGTGTGGCTGGGTCAGAGACTTTTGGTTCCTGAAAACTGTTGGTGTTTTCTCCCCTAAAGAGAGCTTTCTCGGCACCTCATCTTTCAGAGGATTGAGTCTTGTCATCTCTGTTTAACAATTACAGGAGAGCTCTTTGTAACAAAGATCAAATAAGCACCTGGCTTAGAGAAAAATAATCATCTCCATCGCCATCATCCAAATGAGAATGACTGACAAGCTGTACTCACAGCATGAAGGACATGTCTAAAAAAATGTTTTTCCTGGCTGAACTGGAATTCTCAAATCTTTCCAGAGACTCTTCAGGGTTTTAACAAAAGACAGAGCTTCACATACATCTCTCTTCCTAAGAAAAAATCCTCAGTTCTTGTTGTTTCTCCAGTTGTTCACGGAAATGTATTAAAGTAAGAACAGCAGTGCTTTATCAGGAAAAGAATTTTAAGAATATGTCTGTGATCACAGCCCACTTGTAGCTTTCTAATATGAGAAAAGAATAAAACATTAGCACTGAGCTTCAGCACATAGGAGAGAGCAAGTGAACAGCAGCTTAATATAGTTTTACATATAACAGTTGTCTGTTTAGTCAGACATCTCAGGAACAAAAATTAATCTAATGAGAGAGTAAGTGCCTGGGTGCAAGAGTGGCTCTCTGTGTCTGAGCTTGGCCTGAAGCATGTCTCCAGGCAGTCCACTCTTTATCAGAAGTCCCTATATAAGACAGCAAAAAAAAAAAAAAGACATTATAAAACACACACTTCATATGCCCAGGCAAATATATACTCTCTTTTTACATTTTTGACCTGTTGCTTTACTTATGTTAAGTCCTCAGCCTATATCTAGTTTTGCTTCGATTAAAGTAGACTGGAATTGATGTACCTTTCAGCAAATGTCTTGCATCATTAACCTGAGTCTTATTAAGATGTCCAGAAAATCTCTTCAACCCTTCACTGAGCTAAAAGAATAGCATGGTATGCACTAAAGTTAGTCAAGTATTCTCCTGAAAAGTGACTGCTCTTTGCAGAAGTGCAAGGCTTGTTTATGCACTGAGAAAAATAGTTCCCTTCTCTGAGTGGCACGTCAAGGTTCCCTTGGTTCCCCCTCTTAGAAACTGTACTTGTTTAAAAGTAAAAACTGACTTGTCTGTTTCTATTACTCTTGCCAGGACTAAAAACAAAGGTCCTTCTTTAACCCCAAATCCTGCAAGGTGTGCAGCACTTTCAGAAAAAGTGATGGAATTGTTGGAGTAAAACTTCTGTGCTATGAACATGTTTGATCTCCCTCAAACTTCCTTTTGTTTATTAATATCAGTGCACATAAAAACAAAATTTTCCCCTCTACCAACAATGCCAATGGACATTTTGGCATTAGCTTTATTAGAAAGGGTATTAGGCCACAGAAAAGAGATAGCAGAACATCACAACACTGTGAGTTCTTTACGTAATTTGCAATTTTTCTTTTACGAACAAAGAAGTTTGAAACAGTCTTTAGCTAGGTCTAAATAAAATATCAGTATGGAATGTCTTTTCTAATTTTCATTTCCTTTCATGCTGCTTAATGGTAACAAAACACTAGCACACAGTTACTAACAAAACATGAGCCAGCAATGTTCCCATATATGAGAGTGGAGATAAGCGCCCAAGAGTTACAGTCTTAACAATGTCTCAAAATCAAACAGAAATCTTATTCAAGGAGATTTGTGAATACAGGACAGTGATAATAAGAGATCATTTTTCTATCAGCATGTTGTTGTCTCCTTGTTACCAACACCTGCAATGCAAACTGGATGTTCTACTGCAGTGAAACCTGAGGAGTTATGACAAATTCCCCAAGCTCCCTAACAGAAGGATTATTTTCTAAATCTGTTGCAGAATTCCCAGCCAAGAGTATTGCTGTCCAGGGCCTCCTCTGGGCACCTCTCTCCTGCAGTCCAGCTCTTCCATCTAGATTTCAATGTTTACTTGCTAAGGATAGAATGCACCCTTTAATTCAGACTACAATGAAACTAAAGATCTTGGAATCAAATCTGATAGGCATCACTGGAGTTGAAAGAGGAAAGATTTGCTGGGATTTTTTCGTAGACTTGGAAAACTTAAAAATAGATCAATGCTCTAAAAACTCTTCATCCTGCAATTTTGACACTCTGATGGAAAAATTAATATAATCTGGATGTCATACTTAAGCACCTTCTCACAAACAACCATCTCTCAGATTATCAACTGCAGACATTTTTCAGACTTTGCAAACTGTACCACAGAGCAGTAATGACAATATAACAGAGCCTCACCCCCACAGTGCTTCAAATTTCATATAGGTTGAGTAATGAAACCAAGCAACTGCATCACAGCCAATGACAGCTGCTTGATAAAAGTAATTAGTTATTTTGAGCAGCCCTTCATTTAAAAGGAATGTTCACCATAATTTATTCTCACCAAATCCCTGAAATATGTTATGGCCATTCTGCATGTGGGTAAAGAGAGGTACGTATAGCTAACATGACAAGATCACACAGTAAGTGCACAGGGAAATGAACAGAGAAGCAAATTGTCCTGATCCCCAGATCCATTCTCCTACTCAGCAAAATCATCTTCCAGAGCACTTAATAATTTTTTTAGTCAAGAGCTACATTAACACCAGAGAGTTAATACATATAAAAGTAGTAGCCCAAAAAAATTCCAAGATAATAAATAAATAGCCTAATCTGAAGAGGATTTCAGTTTCTTTTTCAAGATATAGTGATCATACTCTCTAAATAACTGTAAGTGGAAGAATTCTGCATGAAAGGATTAGCTTCTCAAATTTATGCAACTGACAATCTGAATCTTTTACCCTGAAGAGGGAGCTTTGATGGAGCACCAGGCTTCCATTGCAAGGGGGGTTATACAGATAATTTCCTACTACTTGGCCCTTATCTCTCTGTTTTACACAAGGCAGCATGCATAAACACACCTCAGCTGTCCTTTTCCACCTCATACTGTAATTTTCCTGAATTTTTCAACTGTTATTTGGCTATGGATGAACAACAGAAATCAAACCCAAGTTGATATGTGGTCTTCCTTCAGTGCGAGCACTTTAACATTTTTCATAGTGTGGAATTGGTCTATTTCTATTGCACTTTCCTCAGTAAGATAACCTCGAGGCCAATATTTCCCCAAACTCCTTGCCCTGTAGTTACCATTCCTGGCTTTCCTCCTTTTCAGCTGCTGACCAAGCTACCTCTGGAGCTGGAAACACACGTTGCTGATGCGCTGCTCGTGTTGTTGTTAGCCCTATTAACCAGTGGAAGTTTCAGCACAGTGCCTTTCCAGAAATAACACAGCTACACACTAATTTACACTGTGTCAACATAATCGCTCAGGGAAAGCTGCCTAAGGGATTTCCAGCACCACATTTCACTTTGATTTAGAAGTACATATCTTGGACCAAACCTGCTATCTCATATTCATTCCTCACACAAGGCATAGAATGACTTTGAAAATCCTTCCCTTATCAGCCTGTGAGTGGGAATCAGCCAGCCTTTCCCTATATGGTCTCTCACAGGTGGGAGCTGCTGCATTGTCTCCTGATGCTGCTGTCTGTGGTAGCTCTTTAGACCACCACATCCCAGTTCTGTGCCATTTTCCCAGCATGCACAAGTATAACATGGTTTTGCATAACTAGAAATATTCTTCAAACAAGAGGGCTGTGTTCAGTGGGATCCAGAGTCCAAGAAAATTGATAGTAACAAAATGATATAGCAGTTTCAACACAGGACTTGGAGATGTCTCTTGTGTATTGCCAAGGAGATCTAACAAAACAGTTTGCAAGAAACCAAAGAAATGAAAGTATCCCTGCATAGAAACATACTAAGAGGCTAACAGAACCACGACAGAAAACATCTATCCTTGGTTAGCACATCATTTGAGATCTATGTTTGACAACAGAAAGAAAATATCCTAAGTGCATAGAGCCCCTGACTATTGATCAGTTAAGAGTGTAGGGTAGCTGCAACAACATTCACATTAAAAGAAGGGTGGTAGAATGGCCTTCATGAGGAGCCTCTTACAGTATGAAGAAGTTTAGATGACATATGAGTCTCCACTTTTCACTAGCATAAGCATTTGGGCGGGATGTAGAAGATGAGCTCAATTACAACTGAAATTAAAAAAAAAAAAAAAAAAAAAAAAAAAAAAAGTCTGTCAAAAACCATTATATACACTTAGTTTCAAGGAAGAATTTGATACTGGTGAACCCTTTGACAGCTGTAAGTGTGATCTCTCTAGTCCAGAGAGGCACAATATATTAGACACAAATGGTTTTGCTTATTCCACAACAAAACACAAACCCCACGTCTCCCTTAAATATTTTACTCTTACAGTAGTTTCCCTAGAAATGAAATCCAAATGTTTCTAATCAGCCTTTTAAAGGCATTTCTGCCTCAGCCCAAGGAAAGTGAACCAGCTTTAATCAACACTATTAGTCACTAACTACACTTATTGAAGGCTCAGTAAGCACTTTGTCTCATCAAATTTTCCTTACCATGTTATTTGGGTCTCAGCATGGGTGTTTTTAAATGACCATGCAAAGCCAACAAGGGCAGTGTAGAAGTTTCCCATATTTAGGGATTCAAATAGGTTGCAAAACACTTTAATTATATTTATGGTTCATGGAATAGTTTTGTTTCCACAGCTCCTATTCTCCTGAATTAAAGGAAGCACTTTTGTATCCTAATAATGGTCATAAGGTTTTCAAACCAAAGAAGTAATCAGTAGCCTACAGCTCCTTTAGTCATGCTGTACTTAGGTTAACTTCCAGCATTTGCTATGCTCCTTGCTCTTTTTTCTCTCTCTAAGTTCACCTCCAGCATGAACTCAATTTTAAAATTAATTCCATTTAAATCAGACATTAAGAGGTCACTAACATTTTATATAGCAGATGCATCATGCATAGATGATTTTGGAAAACTTAACAATTTAAGATGTGTGTTGTGCTCAAACATATATACACCCAGATTCCTTCCAGTAGATTTATTTCCAGCTGTAAACACATGAAAATTCCCAGAGACTATGAAGTAGATTCTAAATGGATGTTGCTGAAATCCTTGCCTTTGCAAGAGTTACTTTCCACCTGGATGTCTCTCAGCACAGATGGTTCATCTTCCATTTTGTTTTTTGGAACAGTAAAAACAATGCAGAATTCTTTGCTGAATATGCAGTTATTTTGCAGGCAAACTTTACGGGATACATTATACAACATTCATTAAAACAAAAATGTATTAACTCTTGCTAAAATACGTGGCACTTCTAGAACAGCTAGTTCATTAGAAAGTATTTTTTTTCCTATTTTTAAAGAAATAGTATAGTACAGTTTTGTATTAAGAAATTGGCACAAATTAGTACATTTTTTAATGAAAAAACTGTACAACCCAATGGGTTTTAATTTTCTTTTCAGTGTATTACAGTGATCCTTTATATTCAAAAAACAGTATGAACAGAGACACTTCTGTGTTGGCATACAAGGAGAAATCAACCAATATCTTTTGATTTCCTCTTCTCTTAAGCCCTCAATTGTTTAAATTGCTACCTGAGATAACCTGAGATGTATATGAGAAAGTACAGTATATAGCAATGCTAATTCATAGACCCATTTATGTATAAATTAAATTTAATTTTATCTTCATAATAAATATAGCTTACCTACATCCACCAGCCTTCTACCTTTGTCTTCAGGTCTACTTGGGATGCAGCTTAGAAGCAGCAAGTATATTTCTCTGTTTTATTTCCAGTTGATGCTTCAAAAGAATCAAAACAAAGACAAGTTCTCTAACCCTGACCAAAGACTTTTACAATCCTTCTCTAATGTTCTCTTTTACCATAAAATAATTGCCAACCTTTCTGCCCATACAGACACAAGATACTTGCACACATTTGGATTCCAAGACCTGCATGTCCAAAAATGCATGGATTTATCATACATATAGAGCATGAATTGGTAAAGATCATAAGCATCCTGTGTAGCTACCAGAAAGGAAGTTTTGTAGGTGACTGCTGCACCTGTGACATTCAATATACAGGGACACTGAGCCACCTTGGGCCAGCAGTCCAAAAAGTGCCAAAAGTCATCAACAGAAGATATTCATATGGCCCACATCCTAGCTATCCCATCATTTATACAACTGGTCTACATGAATATTTTTCATTTAATAAAATGCATTAGCAGGGCTGGGAGGAATTAAACCTATTGCAGTGAATGAGCAAGTCTCAGTACACAGGTTTTCTATTTTCTCTGCTCTAGTAAAACTTTGCCTGAGCCCCTTGTCAAAAATTAAAACACTTTCCAGAGAATGGATGGTACTTTCACATATTTATTCTCAACCTAATTTACCATCTGCAGTATTCTCAAAAGTGCTAGATCTGTATTCACTGCCCTCTAAGGAGAATTTGGTCCCTGTAATTCTCACACCCTTGCCTGTTCTACTTCTGTTTCTAGAAATTTGCTCCTTGTTAGGGTGTGTGCTGTGCCCAATTCGTGTGTAGGTCTCATAAGGGGCTGAAGAAGAATGTGGTCTGTGTTTTAAAAGATGGAGCTTATCATCCACATGCTGTTCTTTGTGCCAATGCAAACAGAATTCAAAGAAATTCAATGAAATCAAAGAAAGACAGACCTCCATTGCCACTTATTTCATTTAGCCATCTCATTCATTTACCCAAATCTTACAGCTTTATATTGCTGAATTTCTACTCCAGTTGATCTCAGATTAGTCAATATATTTATGAGCCAAAGGCAGTGTTTGCCATGAAAACCGAGTTCACTCTTGTTTACAGAGGCAAGCTTGAAACTGGTCATCACAAGACTTTGGAACACTCCACCACAAGTGCTGCTTTCATTTGTGAGCATCCACCTACTTAAATAGGCCTGACATTTTAGGAAGTAAAGAGATGCTATAATATAAAATTAGACACCAGATTTGTAGAAGAGAAATTTCATTGATATTTATTGTTAACAGGAGAACACGTTGTCTCTGGGAAAACAGTATATTCAATGCTAAAGCAGAACTTTTATCAAGTTCAGAACACAGTTGGTACTCTTTTCCTTGAGAAACTTTATCTTGAGCATTAATTTGCTTCTAGTATAGCCTATAACGTATGGTTTATTTTGCCTTGCCATCTCCAATGCTTAACACTGACATAAGAAATATCAGGGAAATATTATGTGAACCTTTCAGTACAGATACGTGAGATACATAGTGGCCTGATGAGAGAATTAGTATTTGGTAGGGTGTGGTGTTTATGGATAGCATATCTTTTATTCAAATAAAAATAGGCCAATGGGAAATTCTGAATATAACCTAAAAAGATTGCAATTCTTGTTGCTTCTATGACTTAGTACTTCAAAGGAGGCAGACAGATAAACAACTCAGGCAACTGCCTGGCTGAATTCCACAGCCCTTTGGAGACACAGGGGAAGTTGCATGTTTCCCTCTTCACTGCCCATTACCATAAACAATATGCTATTCACTTCCACGTAGACCACCACCACAGTCAATTCAGCTCCAGTGGACCTCATGGATCACACTGCTTAAATCATGTTGAGAAGAGTCAGGCTTGATCTTTCCAGTTCAAACAATTTAAAAGGAACATTGCAGATACACGAGTCAAAAAGTTATGAAATGAGATATAATTCAAAACACCCCATGACAGCAATGAAATTTGAATGCTGTGATGCCTTACTGCATGTGACCCTTTGGTAACTAAAGTGAAGCAGGTTTTCATGGAAATAAAATACATAACAATTGAGATGCATTAAAGACCACTGCCATATGAATCCACAACTGATCATAATCAGAAGTATCATTTTAAAATGTGGTCTAGCATCTGAGCTCTCACTTGAAACAGGCAGAGAGCCATCTGGCACCAGATATTAGTCAGCACCATTCTCTTTCAGCTTCAGCCAGGCATAAAGAATTTTGAATTGGAACTCTTTTGTCACAGCCGTGGAGTCCAGCTGTGTGTCACCACCAGACTTTCTCATTTTCCATACATCTAACTGAGAAGTCTCACAGGCTAGAAAGTGAGATGCAAGCAGACAAAATGTTGCCTCCCTGGATTTGGTATTTTGGTGGAAAAAATAGAAACACTGTTGGTTAATAAATACTTGCAAGGACGGAATTGCAGTGCTCAGGAGGAGGATGAATATATGTGTTTCCTTCAGTAGGTTGTTTACTGTATTTAATCATTATATTAATCTCTCTTTCACTGCCTGATGCCTGGTAGGCTGTGTCACAAAAGCACAAAAGAAAATCTAATTTTAATTGATTTGGTTTATTTTGTTTTTTATTATTTATTTTTACTTCTATTTTGTTTTTTAAACAAGGCTGTCTCAGCTTTAGCTACTGACAGTAGCAAAGTTTTTAGAAACATAGCTCATAGTTTGCAGGAGCTACCAGGTGCTCAACACAATTGACACAATCAACTGGATTCTTACAAAGCCTACACTCGGGTTTATGACTATAATTTACTTCTCTCCTGAAAGTCTTCAAAATGGAGCCTAAAATTCTGGGTGCAAATTAAGGTCACAGCACACTAGACTTCAGCACTTTCTTAAATCAAATATCTTACTAAGCCTCATACAGTTTTATGACGTCCAACGGATGAAGGCCTAAATTTTCAGGTAATAAAACAAAAAATAGAAAGAGAATTACAGTATAATCACTGTGTATAATGATTATTTGGGTTTGATTTTGGATTTTTGTTCCTTTAGAACAACCTCTCCAGCATCTTCTGTCAACTTAGACTTTTTAACAATGCTGAAAAAGATAGAAACAACCAGAGAGAACACCATTCCATGTAATATCTGTTTAACTCCACCATTCTATTTCATGTCTGCTAAAATCATAGAGTTGTTTCATTTGATACTTTTACCTTCTTTTTGATTATATCACATTTTTAAATGAAATGTTGTTTTAACTTCAAAATGAGACATTAAGGAATTTTATGGTAGAAAAAGGTAGGAAAAAAAAATAGCTTGCATCTTCAAAGTAAATTATCCCTTCAAGTATAAGAAAATGAAACGCTCCAATGTTTTCAGGAATTTCCCTTTTTTCTTCCCAACTGCTAATCAATTGAAATTTGCCATTTGTCTCTGAAATGTAGTCCAAATCTGGTTACATAATTATTTAGAAAAGGCACAACTGTAAGCCTGTAATTTGATTCTTTTAACATATTATGTCACTATTTTTTGTGGAATTGTATTAGTCTGGATAAGAAATATATTTTGCTTCTACATCATTTCTCTACTTATTGGGTTCCACAACTGCACCCGTCTGCTTCAGGTACATTTGAAAACCCAAAGAAAACCTAATGCCAGTTGTGGAATTTTTTTTTCTCAATGTTTTACATGCATATGAAACAGAAAAGAAGGGATTTTGCTCCCAAAACTGCTGGTTTATAACTGGGAGCAGAAAAACAGTGAAATTCAGCAAATTTAGATCAGAAATGAGCAAAAATTCATTACTGGAAGAATGGAACTTTGATGAAGACTGGTTGTCTTCCAAAGAAAACAGACTAGAAATCAAGCCATGGCTGAGTGCTTGAAGCAGAGTGTACTTTAATACATCATTTAGTCTGAGTTGTTAGTACTTAAAGTACAGGATTCCTTTTTTATCCCAGTAGATTTAACATTTCTTTCTTTTATTAGCTCTCTTTCTATTCCCTTGCCCCTCCACAGTTCTCCAGGTGTTGGATTAGTCTGTTTGACGTGTCCTACACAGCTTATGTCACCATATTTCTATGTGAAATTCCATCCCTTCAGAAAGGGGCATTATTAATGAATGCATATCAACTCAATATTAAGTTTTGAATTAGAAGATTTTCAATATAAAAGATGAGAATGATTGATAAAAAATGAAGCCTACTTCAAATTAATACAATGTATGTCAGGTTCAGGCCTGAAGCAGCTGTAAAGGTGTCAGCATGACCTTCATTGAAACGAAGTGCATGCCTTCCCATTGCTCACATTTCTTTGACTTTAGTATTGCTCTAAAACCCATTAACAGGTCTTTTTTTAAATGAATTAATTAAAAAAATTCACTGGAACTCTCATATTTCTTCTAAATACACATGAAACAGGAAAGATAGTAATGTGTTTCAATGCAGTAAAAGTTTCTTTTTGGATGTGTAATTCAAATTGGTCAGTTTACAGAAACTGAAAGTTTAAAAAGTTGTTTTTTAAATTCTTCAGTTATAATTCTTTTAAAAATCCTATTATGTTTGGTTACACAAGACTGCATTTAATATACTTAAAGATGCAGTACTCCTTAGCTGTGACATATTTATGGGTTGTGCATTAAGAAGTTTATAAAATAAGCAGTACATTCTCAGTGTCAAACAGGTCTCAATGAAGACAATTATTCATTCTGCCTGTTTGTAATTAGGTATGAGATAATTTATGATTATGAAGATAAGTGAGCAATTTTTTATAGAATACTGTATTTTCTTACAGAAATGTTCCTATAATATAGCCAGGGCTCATAAATTATTCACCTTATATTTCAGTCAGATTTCTTGTGGAATTAATAGACATGGATTCGATCTCAGTAGTGTGGGTCAAAAATAATGAACAGGAGGCACACTGTCAAGAGATTCTCCATAACTCAATGAAAATAAATCCAGGCTTGACATTGACTGATCTGGGACTGGCAAGTGATGGAACTGATACTATCTGTACCCCTTAGAAAAATGGTGAGGACAGAACCTCAAAAGGTTCCTCTTAGATAAGGATTCAAAGGTTGGATGTTTATCTGTTTTATAGCCAGTTTATCTGCAAACTGAGTGGAAACCTTTCATGATCAGACTCTCTTCTAAGACTTCTATTGAAATTTCACAGAGTACACATGTCCTGCAAATATAGCCTCTCTCATTGCATTATAAGCCTTTGGTGACAACAAAAATATACATAGTAAAAGGCTTTATTTTTACCATAAGAAAATGAAAGAAACTTGGAGTATAAAAGCAGTTTAATTTAGTTCATACAGATTTTTTACTTAACCTTTCATACACACTAGTGCAGTTTAGATCTCTGTGTAAGGCCTGATATTGAAATACTATGGGCAGAATGTACCCACACAGAGATTCTGGAAAATAAAGCTGAGTGGGAGGATGCCTCTCCTATTTTACCTTTCTCTCAGCCCACAGAAAGGGTGTTCTGAGCTATGTACCACATATTTACAGACAAAGAAAGAGGCAGGCTGAAAGACCATTTCAGATCCTGCCTCCCTTCAAAGCCCTGCAGATGGTCCTAGCCAGACATCCTTGTGCAATAGTAGTCAAAACCACACAAATAAGGAGCAAATAAGAACAAAGTGAACCCTAAAAATCTGCAGAGAAAAACTCACCACACATCTAAAATAAGGTATACATTTCTTTATGTTTTCCAGAGGTGTTTGTTTTACATTTAGATTAAATGCCTGGAAATCTGACCATTATTAAGCTATTTGTCTTCTATGAACATGCAAAGTATATAAAATAATTTAATTTTTAACAGATTTTTCTGCTATCCAAAAAAAAAAAAAAAACGAGTCACCCTTGACTTTAAAATAAATCTCAGAAATTTTACCTAACATGTAAGTCATTTTTGCTGTAAAATTACTGATTTCAAAAAAGAGGGGGAGGAAATGAATGTGCTTCTTCAACCATGACAATAGTATTGCTACTTCATTCTCATAATGTTATGGGACCCCAGGCAGCTCCCAACCTCATCCTGGAATGATGGCATATTTCATGATTATGTCCAACTCTGGCAGATAAGAGCATTTATATGCTAATAACAGCAAAATGTGTAGCTCTAGAATTTCACCATAAGCAGTGAAGCTTTTAATCACAATAAGCCTTATGGGCCCAATTTATCTACTTAAAAAAAAAAAAGATTATAATACCTACATAGGTGTTCCAAAATGTATTTCCTTTACATCAACTTTTAGGGCCCTGTAAAATAAGAAATGAATGGAAATTATACCTCAGAGGATTGCATTATTAATAAAGGATGGATTATGCTTAACTTCTTCAAATCACAAGAGAAAATGGAAGCTATGTCATGATGGCTGGGTGGTGTTTGAATAAATGGAGAACCAGAAGCTGTGCCAGGAACCCACAGAATCATCTTTCCAGAGGAAGCAATAACCTACAGCCACAACTGGAACTTGCACAGGCCATAAAGGAACAAAACTCTCCTTAGCACTCACCATGCTGCCTGTAAAAGTGGTTTGGTCTGTTTCTACCAGTAACTATTAGGAGTATGCCTTTTTTACAGTTGACAGCCTTGTGTATCCAGGTGGTCTCACTGTTTCAATTATATGTTCAGCTAGGTCCCATCTGGCACAGAAACTCACTTGCAATTTTGCCATCATGTTGCTCAGGGCTGACTTCAAGAGCACAATAGTGATTTAAGCTTCCTACCATCAGGACTGCTGGACAGTGGCTTGCACTGGGGAAAAAAAAAACTGAAAGAAAGAAAGAAAATTGGAATCGAGTTCACATCATCTTTTGTAGACAAACCACTTAATTTCAGTGAACTTATGTGACATCTCACCTCTCTCCATTAACTGCCTAAGGATGCTGTGTCCAGCACCCCAGAATAGTTAACAGTTTGAATTGCTCACTGTTTTCTTTAACTCATATGCTGCAGGAGTGCTTCAGGTCACTGTTAGGTGATAACATCTGTGATCTGAGACGGGATTTTTCACACAGCCATGTGGAGGGCAAAAGTATTTCAGAAATGAAAAATGTTGTAGGATGCTTTGAAGCTAGAATGAATCTAGAAATTATTTTAAAACTTTCAGCAGAGCAGATTTCAGTTTTGCAATTTTTTTTTCTAATTTAATAATGTACACGTGACATGAAGTGTCAACAGAATGTTTATCAGCATCATATATACCCTTTCTAACCCAACCTGCTTCCACTCTGACCACTTCAAAGCAATAATTTTATTGCAGATGTCAAAAATCTGCCAATGTTAAGTGTTAAATTCTTTCCAATACATCAGAGATTAATTACTAAAATACATCATTCCCAGAACTGGAAAAATGTCAGACACTCAAATGCTCATTAAAAAGGTAGGTCACAGATGTCCATGAAATCTTGTTGAATATTCCCCCGTTTGCAGAAATCCAACATTTCTAAAAAGTTTAAAAAATTATCTTAAAACCTATCCAAGTTGTTTCCATTAAGGTATTTAAACCAAATCAGTAATCTGTTCTGACAACATCACTGGCTCTGCTTTGAGCACCAAGTTGGACTACAGGTCTCTTGAGTACCTCACTACCTGAATAATTTCGTGATCCTATTAAGGTCATCACTTGTGTTCTAGACAAATATCACTTAGAGTCCATCAGATACAATCTTTCATAAAGCCATTAAACAAATTAATCCTACTGAAAGTTTGCTCAGTCACTTTCAACATGCAAAAAGAAAAAAAAAATGAAGGCATTTTGAAAGGCAAACACAAGAAACAGAAAATATTGAGTTTTGCTCTGAAACATTCATTCACAAATGTGCTTTAAGAATTCTTCATGCCATCTTCTGGGCGAGTTCAAAAGTATCTCTAATGTCTGGCAGAAATATAAGTAGCAGTTCAGGACTGTTCATGCAAATGTCACAGCTGCACAAGGAATAAAATAAAGAAACCAGATTGCAATGGTTTATTTCTTTTTAACACATGGATCAAATGAAGCATAGCCTGTAATTACATTCCCAGAGAGTAGCATAGATAGCAAAAATTGATATCTATCATTTGGATTATATAGTTACTAATTCAAACCTCCTCTAGAAAGGATAATCATAGGCAGTGGGAATAGCTAATACCTGGAACTTATTATTCTGAGGCAAAGTCTGGTCTTCTTGGAGACCTAATTTTTCTTCATATCTCTGACTATGCACAGAAAATCTAGGTCCTGGGAGCTAGGCCATCCTTGAGCATCCTTTTCCTCCTTGAACTCTCCTAATTAGACAATAAGGAGAGAGATTCCACACCTGGCTCTGAGCAGGACCAGATGGACAGGTGTGCTGTTATTGTGTCCTTTACACAGCTGTAACATTGACTGGCACAGGTGGAAACTCCACCCATCAAAGATCCTTTAGGGTTAGATATTATGGCTATAAATGTGAGCTGTCTTTAAGACCATCTAGTTCCTAACATGAACCAATCTACCACGTCACCGATAAAGAAATGCAAAGAAAATGTGTTCCTTCCCTTCCCATCTCTTAGATAGAACATTTGACCTCCTCCAATAAAATCTCTTCAGATTCCAAAATTGCATAACATAAATTGTAATGAAACAAATATGGTATTGGAAGAAATATTTTACATCCATAGATAAGCAGCGCCATTAAAAACTGACTCAAACTCCTAAAGGCAACTCTGCCCTCCGTGTACAACTTAACCTGGAGCACCAGGCCCAGCTCCCAATGATCCTGCAGCTCCCCACAGCAAAGGCAGTGTGCTGTGCCTGAGGGCTGGGCACATCTGGAGACACCACACAGCTGCCTTGCTAGGAGGGCTTGCGCCACAGGAAAAGCACATAGAAACCCCCAGAGATCAGCCTAAAGTATCAATCCACTCTCCAACTCCTGCTTCTAAAGATTTCAGCTACCCCAGTGATTGCAACATTATAAGAATCTGGGAAAAACAAAAAAGTAGGACTTGTTATTTACTTTCCAGCTGAACAACAGCAGGGACAGCAGTGAGGACTACACACTGAAAATGTTCAAGAAATCCTTAATACCATGTTGGAAGATGCTCAGGTATTACAGTGATGTAAGGACTACAGGCTTTTATAAGATACATAGCAAGATACCATTGACAATTTTTCAGTCCTTAAATCAGCTGTAAGTGCTTGTATAATATGAGGGAGAATTTGTACTTTTCTGGGTGCAAGCAAAACACTTGGTGGGTCATCACACCAAGCTTCACACGTGAAACAGCTGTGCAGTACACACAGCTAAACTCTAGTTATGCTTATTAAATAACTTGGTAGCATTCAATGAGAATTTAAATTACAATCCTCTTCCATTTAATTTCATAATTAGGACACTTAATTTGAACCATTATTTTATGTGAGCAAAGCCGCTGAAATAAAATGCATCCTTATTATTTTAAAGAGATAAAATTGTTAAAAATACCTCAAAAGCTCAGAGTAACACAGATTTAGGTTGCTTTTATCCTTTTTTCCTTTAACAGAAAGCATTTCATTGGCAGTACTAGAAATAAAACTGTGCTTGCCATAATCCAAAGCAGGTCTTGTTTTGTATGTAATTTTTGATTTGTTTTATCCAGTGTGAACATTCATTGCAAATTCCTGATGTGATTTAAAGGATCAAGTGTCTGACTTTCAGTGTAACTAAATGGTTTAAATGGTTGCACACATATGGTTGCACCACAGCAAAATCACAGAGGCATTTGAATTGTTCATGTTAGAAGAGACCTCTAAGATCATCAGGTCCAACTGTTCTCATAGTACCCCTGAGTTCACCATGTAACCATGTTCACAAGTGACACACCCACATGGTTTTTTGAACACTTCCAGGAATCTTGGTTCCACCACTTCCCTGGGATGCCTGTTCCAATGCCTGAAAACCATTTAACTGAGGAAATTTTTCCTAATATCCAACCTCAACCTTCCATGGTACTACTTGAGGCTATTTCCTCTTGTCATTTGTTACCTGGGTGAAGAGCCTGGCTGCAGCCTCTTTCAGGTAGTTGTACAGAATGATAAACCCTCCTGTGAGCTTTCTTCAGTCCAGGCTGAACACCCACAGCTCTCAGCTGCTCTTCAAAAGACCTGAGCTCCAGACAATGCACTGGCTTTGCTGCCCTAGGACACGCCCCAGTACCCACCCCAGTGTCGATCTTGAGGTGAGGGGCCCAAAACTGAGCTCAGGGTTGGAGTTGTGGCCAGTGACAAGTACAGGCACTGCTGAGGAGGGGAGTGATGGACTGGCCTTGGTGGGCACCTGGCATGCAGCCAGAATCAACTCACCACAATGTACAGCAAATATACATTCTTCTACTCCTCTTCAAAACCATTGATCTCTCTTTCTTCATTTCCAAGTAAAATAAAATAAATAAATAAATGTCCAGCTGTGCTAAAGCCTGAAAACCTTAGCATAGTAGGAGTAAATTTTCTCACTACTGAACAAGCAAATTCAAAATGTTAGAGTGGAAACAGTTTTGCAACATTATCTGCAGTGGTCACTTCTTTTCCCATAATGAGAATTCTAATGATAACACAGCAAATCTCAAATTGCTTCTGCTTGTAAAGATTTGTAATATTACAAATGGAACCGGCAGAGCATACAGCCAGGTCTCAGCTGCAGGAATGTCTCAGATTAACCCATTTGAATTACAGATATGGAAGGAATTCTTGCTACTTTTCAGTTTTCTTCTTTTTTTTTTTTTTTTTTTTTTTTTTTTTTGAGATAATTCGATACTTTCAGAATCTTACCTGGCTTGATATTCAAAGCCAGAGAGGACAGTTTTTCAAGATAAAACTTTCTTTGATGATAACATTTCAAGTCCAAACATTATGTCACTGGCAGAGAGAAAATATTTATCCCAAAGCCACTTATTTATTTTATATTTTAAGAGATTGCAGCCCTTAAGAACTATGGTGTTATCCTCTCAGAAGCACATACTTGAATGAAAATAGGATGGAATGAAGCAAAATTCAGAGAAGAGCCAGACTCTCCTTTGGTGTAAAAGCTGCTGCCAGGGGCCTAAGCTGATATATAGCAGCTGGCAGTTTGGCTTGTGTATTTTTAGAACAAAAAAAAAAAATCAATGCTTTCAGACTCGGCTTCCATTCTCTCGTGACACAGTGGTATTTGAGAATCTCTCTTTTCAAATATCTTGTAATTGCCTTTGGTAACTATTAATATGCAATAGAGAAACGAGAAATAAATCAACAAACTTACTTATTCAAGCAAAACTTAACAGCCCAAATAGTCTAGATGACTAAGCATGTTCTTGTGGTTTTATGTCCCTGAGGCTGCAGGTGGGAAGACCACTGTAATTACACACACACAAAAAAAGATGTTGTAGTGGCTTAGGATGAATCAACACCTTCTTATAAAACTTGCAGAAGTAGATGGTGACCGTAATTCCCATTACAATCTTATATTTTATGCCAGAATCTTTCAAAACCACCATTAACACACTAAAAATCCTGCATTTATGTTCTATGTAATGTTCGTATTATCCAGCCTTTCCTATTTATTCTCTCCACACACGTAAAGATTCTGTCAAAATTCTCCTCAAGAAATATTGTTTCTTGTCTTGTTAAAGACAGTCTTTCCTCCCTTACAGGCACTTGGAACAGTACTGCAAAGGGTGCCACTTCAGCTTTGTAATTTGGTTATTTCTATACTGATTCCCCCTTCCTCTATCTCTTGACAGACATGGCATCTCACAGCCCATTTATTCTTTTGTTTCTAGTGCTTGTTACATATCAGCCTCTGATCCCAGACTCATTTCCTGCAATGTCATACTTATAAGGATACATTTCTGCCTTGTTTCCCCTCTTCCACATTGCTCCTTACAGGTGAAGAAGAAATTACTCACCTTTGCTGAAGACTGCTCTTCAAACCCTTCCCTCACCACAAGGGAGGCAATACATTTGCCAGCCAACTGGTGTTGCTCAGTAGACAATATCACTCATACCATTTCAAACAAATCAATTCAAATCAGATTTCAGCTTGTTTTCCTCCTTTAATTACCACAGACTACACAGAAATAATAAAATAAAACAGAATTTTATTTCACACAGGAGGCCAGGTGGGCTTCCAGTGTCAGACAACTCTGACAGTGTAGCACACTGAGTGAGCCTTTCCCCACTGCTTACTTTGGGGCAAGCCTTTCTGATCACAGTGCTCCTTCAATTCTCTCCTAGTGGTAAAGCCATGTGGGCAGTCATGTCAGTCAGTGCTTACACTGACCCCATTTTTCCATCACAAAGGGCCCTTTACAGTACTGGGCTTTTTGGAGCATCAGTCTGGGAGCAAAGGACTCTGCAATAATATCAACACCAGTTCCTGACTGGAGACTGTCAGAGAGGTCATGATGGCTGTTCTAGGAACAACTCTTCTCCTTTCCTGTGCATCCTACTTGTCTAAGTTAAGCTGTGCAGGCCCTTGCTTCTCGTGGGAGTAACAAGTGTTTACTACATTTCAGTCTGTTAAAATATGTAGTGACTTCACCTATAAGCTAAAAACAAAAGATTGCTCTTAATAGAGAATCCCTACTTATTAAAGCAAAAGAATTCACAGTGACTGTAAGCTAATCATCCTTGAACAGAGCATTCATGTAAAATTTGCCTACATATTTCAACATGTACAAAAGCGGCATCGCTCTGCTTCTTCCAACTGATACTGTGCCCTCAATATCACACGAGGATCAGTATGCTTATTGAAATGTTGTGGGTATATCCTTTCCCCATTTCAGGGAACAGGAACATGAGAAATGAAGTAATCTAGTGCTAAATTTATCCCTGAAATTAACACTTATAATTGCCTTGATTTTGGATTACTCAAGAAAGCAGTTATTAAAACTTTCCTGTTTATTAATTTGGTTTTTGGATTTCATTGTTATGAAAAGACAGGCTTCTTAATATTATTTCTTGTAAATAAATAATTTCCTTTTTCTTATATTCCTGTAACATAGTTCCCCTTAATGGACAAATGAAAAAAAGAGAAGAGAAGAGAAGAGAAGAGAAGAGAAGAGAAGAGAAGAGAAGAGAAGAGAAGAGAAGAGAAGAGAAGAGAAGAGAAGAGAAGAGAAGAGAAGAGAAGAGAAGAGAAGAGAAGAGAAGAGAAGAGAAGAGAAGAAAAGAAAAGAAAAGAAAAGAAAAGAAAAGAAAAGAAAAGAAAAGAAAAGAAAAGAAAAGAAAAGAAAAGAAAAGAAAAGAAAAGAAAAGAAAAGAAAAGAAAAAAGAAAAAAGAAAAGAAAAGAACTGTTTTAAGTAACGACTTTTTTGCTCTTCTGGAATGTAAACAATAAATTTAAAATGACATTACCTTAACTATGTTCATGTCTATAAGATACAGAGAAATTAAGAGAAGGAAAAAAAAGAGAAATTAGCTGTACAACAGACAAGTGATGCCAATATTCTACTATATTTTGTGCTTTTGCTCTCAAAGGTAGATTAGTGCAAATTGAATTTTGCACTAGCTCTGCATAGCTGTGACTTTTACATTTGTTTCTAGGGAATATGATAAATTTGAATTATTTAGGTGCCTCATGAATAGCAGCAAACCAGTTGATTGCATTCTTGATTGAGTTACATTATATTTGTGTGGTTACATGTAGCCAGTGCAATTATTCTTATATTAAGGCTATATAAATGCATGCTTTCGATAAGAAATGGTGTCTGTGATCTTTCATTTATAGCATGTTATTAAAAATTTTGCTTAGGATACAATGAAATCTGGCTAAAGGGGGAAAAATAAAAATAATTTGCTGAGCACCAATGCTTCAATTAATTAACTTCTGTTTCTGCGAACAGCCGTAAGTGAAAGAATCAAACTACTGTGTTTTGTAGATGAATGATCAGCAAATGCTCAAAGTCATCTGTCATGGTCTAGTTTTGTAGCCTGACAAGAAAAATGAATCTAGCATTTTCTGAATTCATAAAAGAGTTTGGGTTGCAGTTTACATAATATCCACATTTAATTAGAGTGGAACCAGCAGAGGCATTGAATTCCTCTTCAGTCTGGCAGTAGGGTAAAGGGCTTATCATCCATCCTTCACAAAAGGTTAACACAAAGTGCATACATGTTTTCATGTCATCTAGCCCTCGGTTCAATCACATTCTCATCTTAATGCAGTGAGTGAGCATTCCTGCAGTCAGAATTTCTCATTACAGATACGTTATTTTCCAGGGATTTAAGCACTCGCTTGGTTCACTTGGTTATTCTGCCAGGATATCCTTTGCCAAAAGAGACTCTAGAAATAAAACATTTCACTGCACTGTGTCAGTAGAATGGAAACTCATTCTTCCTCTTGGTCTTGTTTTTCTTTTAGAAGAAGAAAAATTATTCCATGGTGTCAGATAACTATGTCACCGGGGAGAAGGCCTCTTTGTAGCAGGTTGTATTTTTTTCTTGTCTACGCTGCTCATAGCACTGTGCCAATATCATAGCTACATTTCTGTGAAGCAGCTTTGCTTATCCCAGATGCATAGATAACTTGCAGAGACCTGTTACTCATAAGCAGTGCTATTTACAGATCCAGAGCACCTGAAAATGAAGGGACAAATATTTGAGAGCTCAGTGTAAGCTTGAAGTCTCTCAAATCATAGTTATATGCATGTAGAAATAACTTGCACAGGCTTTGTGGCTACAGATGTGTTCCTGTTGTTATACCTCCACCACTTGCACTTTAATTATATAAACATTTCTATATTATATATATATTATCAAAATATGCATGAGTCTCCCACACACATATGCATATAAATAAAAAGCTCTATCACCCAAGGCAAAGTGCTTTTAAGTAAAATCCATAGATTTTCAGGCAATGGGGCTTCAAACCCTTGGAACTTTTGGAATTTTTTTTTTCTAAACAGTCGAATATTAGACACATGCTTTATACACTTGTGCTTAAGTATGTTTTTTTAACTTACCTCTCAGCAGTGCATATGATCATGCACTTTATGTTGGACAAGGGGATCATTTACATTTTCTCAGTTCCATCAGAGTTAGAAAACTTACCATCTTACTAGTTGCATGTGAGATTGAAATCTTTTAACCCCAATATGAGTTACATATGTCACAACACACACAGTCTTATAGAAATCCTGCAGCAGTGTTACAGAAACACTCACCGACTTTTGATATGAATACAAAAAGTCTGCTTGAATCTGTTTTTCTTTCCTCCATTCAAATTTGATATGAGCATTAGATATTTACTTTAAATATGAGACAGACAGCTAAACCAAAACCTCACAAATGCCATTACAAAGGAAGCCATGCAGGGCTCTTCTCCAAGGACTCCAGAGCCTCTTGTGTGCTTCCACAGATGAAGATCAGCCAGCTCAGCCACAGCTGGCCCAGCTTCCCCAGCCAACAGCAACTCCTTTCTGCTTCATTTTATATCAGTGATCATTATCAAAGACACAGAGAATTTTTAAGTTCAGCACTAACTACCCACAAGCCAATTCTTAGCTTTTAGCATCGAAATATTTTGGCCATGGCACTGTTTAGAAAGCTGCACTAAACTAAACGAAGATACCACAGGTCCAACTTTAAAAGGAAAACTTTCTTTAGAAGAAAGAAACTGCAGCAGCTAAATGTCCTCTTTAGCACAGATCCCTCCTGACAGAGGAATAGAACATACCTGGAAAGTCCATTGGCACTAGGAAAAAACACTATGCATGGATCAGCTCACTGAGAAATAACACTTGGTTTCTTTGGGATCAATGCACATCATTTACAAAAGCAGACAAAAAGTACTCATTTCAGCCAGGTGAAATATTCTAGAATATTTTTCTTATTAGATACTTCTCTTGCAATCATAATAAAAAAAGATTTTTCATTAAAAATTTTACCTCTGATTCTAGACAGGTTCTAATAAAACCATCTCTGTTCAGAAATGAAAACTGGACCTTCTGAAAAAATTACAAAACCCCAAACAAATGTGCAGTACTGTCATGCTTCTGCACACTGATCCTAACCACTGTACTGTTATCAGTTATCTTACCTTTCCATCCACAGCACTAACATGAAAGGACAATAATTTGAAACATTTGGAGAAGTCTTTCAGATTATTCCACTGCACAATTCTTACAATATTTTTCAGCTCCCTTTCTTTACAAGTTATGTAAATGCCCCTCTGTCTCTAAAACTACCATGAGTATCTTTACTTCAACAGCATCATTTCATCTTTACTGAGAGAGTACCTAGCTACAGCATAGAAACCTTAATTGCAGGTAACTGCAAGACCATTTCTCAAAAAAATGGGATAATTGTCACTGGATTCTGCAGCCACATATTCCATTCTGTCTTGCTTAACTGATTTCTCTTGTCCTTAGTGGCAGTTCACTGTTTTGCAATCTACCTGCAAAAATTAGAAGCCAACAGTGTAAAGAAGAGCTGAGTATAAAGTGTTTAAAGAAGAAGCTGTAAAGCAAAATGGAGAGAGACTATTTACAAGATCATGTAGTGATAGGACAAAGGAGAATGGATTCAAACTGAAAGAGAGAAGGCTGGGATTAGATATATGGAAGAAATTCTTTACTGTGGCGGGGCTGAGGCACTGAAACAAATTGCCTTGAGAATTTGCGGATGCCCCATCCCTGGAAGTGTTCAAGGCCAGGCTGGATGGGGCTTTGAGCAACCTGGTCTAGTGGAAGGGGTCCCCGCCCATAGCAGCAAGGTTGGAACCAGATGATTTTTCAGGTCCTTTCCAACCCAAACCATTCTATGATTCTGTGGTTCTATGATTTTTGAAAGAGCAGCAAAAACATTCAACAATTTAGGTATTTTTCATATGCTTGTCCTCAAGTCTTTCTCAAAAAAAAATAAAACAAATATGAGAAATAGAGCAAGACAGACATATCTTTATATGTCTGCTTGGGTGATGTACAAAACTTCAGTTGCACCAGATTGAATGGCTTTTAAAGGTTTTGAGGAAGCAAGTTATCATGGCATTATTACAGGAAGATATTCAAAGGAGAAAAAAGTTGGTATCTCTGCAGACTGATTTCACCTTTACATCAATATTGAACCACCTTCTGAGAATTTTATGATCTAATGGAGAGACTGTGCTTTAAATAAGGTAAAATGAAGTAGGATTTAGAGGCCAGATCATAAAAATCCTGAAAATCATATTTCCAAAAAGAAAAAAATATGGAGAAGGTGGTTTCTGATCTCTTAATCCTTAACAATCACTTGGAAATATAGCAATGTAGGTGAGGAGAAGGAATCAAAATGTTTCAAAATGAAAGCTAACAAAGCAGCTACTGCCTTCAGTAAATTCAAAGAACCCTTGAGGCTGTCTCCTACATTCCTGTAGCATCGTGTTTTAAACTGTTTGCTTGTCCACAGAAGCTGAAATCCTATTTGTTCTGATCAGTGGCTGAAATTCTCAAGCCAGTACTGTGATATAGTGTCAAGTGTCACAAAATCCACAACAAAATTAAGGGAGATGGGAACCTTGTTGAGGCCATCACTGTCTTGTTTTGTTTAAATCCCCATAATTCACTTTGTGACTATAGGTTTACTAGTTTTAACAGCAAAGGCCAATTACTCCTGCAATTATTCCACATTTAAAATAAAATGGCAATCTGCACTTGTTCTAGTTCAGTAAAGGAGGGCAATAACTGACAATTTATATCTATCAGTGTTGCAACAGCATGACTCTCCTAGAATTATCCAATTCTAAACATGGAGTAATTTGCAGTTCTCAGAAGACCAATTGAGGAGGGATTTTGTGCAGAGATCATACCAGATCAGAAATTTTAAAAAATCACTTAATTTCCATACCTAGTTTTTCCTGTGCTTAAGCTAATAGGTGTTCTTCTTTGGCTTCAGTCCATTCATCACCCACTGCCCCATCACAGGACAAGAGTGTTCAGAGCAGCAGGAAAAGTTTTGAAAGTAGCCATTCTCCATTTGTCCTATGGGTTCTTGCTCCTCTCACCTATGCTAACTTCAGATCCAGAAGGCCCTGTCACTGGAAAAGAAAAGGGATATGTCTCAGCAGCCTCTTTGGCCCTCATCTTATCAAAACTCCTGCCACAGCTAGCTTCGACTTTCAAATCCTTTGCCAGAGAAAGTGCAACATAGTCAAAAGAGGAAAGGTGGTCATAGAAAAAGGTCATCTAGTACACCCCCTACAGCTCTGACCCAAGGCAGGACTAGCCGTATTCTGACTATTTCAATCATCCAGCCATCTCATTTCTATATCTATATCCTGTACCTAATATGTAATCTGTAGATGTTAATTTAATCACTTTCCTTCTAACATTCGGACCATGCTAAGCAAACTGGAGTTTGATAGCCTTCTGAAATACAACCTTCTGAGCTTTCCTTTTTCAACTGGCCTGATCAAGGCTCTTCAGTAACATCAAAATATTCTAAATAAATTGCTTGGCGTTTGTCTCATCACTGTCAAGCATCGAGATGGTAGTTTTGAGCTCATATTTTCTTCATTCTGCTCTGCTCAGGCAAGCCAGGCTCATTAGCTTAACTTCCATTCTTTTCAATCTTTTCAAAGTGTAACAATGTACGTGGAACAATGACTAGGTGAAATGAATCCAGTACTTCTGGGCTTTTAATGCATATCTGTTGACAACATTTGTTCTCCTGAGATTGCAGACACCTCTGTTTCTCACCAGTTTGAAATAAACTAAGCCACTTCTCCTATACTGAGATGATGGTTTCCCTTAAAGTAATTCTATGGTTCCCTTACACTTAATCAGCCTCTGAGCAAGGTCAAACCTTCACTGCAGCAAAGAATTCTTACCCTGTCCCAATGCATTTCTGTTTTGTATGTGCTCTACAGCTGGAGTCAATAGACAGCATCATTTATAAATGTCAGCTTGAGTGTAATCTATCTGACCCAGCTCAAATCTTTTTGGTCATAGAACAGTTTATCCATAGATATCTTTAAGTTTTTAAGCATTAAAACCCAGGAAGAGATCTTTTTGTTCTTCACATGCAAGACAGGAAGGCACAAAATACAAGAAAATTATAATTTACTTCTCAAGGGAAACAATTTCCTTTCTTCTGAAATCAATCATAGTGGCATTCATGTGAAGAAATAGCATGAAACTTCTTTTTCTTTTCCGTATATTCAGTTGTGCATCTTGAAGAAGCATTTAGAGGCTCGCAAATTATTTTTCAAATCATGAGAACACCAAAGCAGAAGAGATAGATGATTTAGCTACTTAGTCCAAATCAGGGGACATCTACATAGATTTTCCAGCAGCTCGTACCCCTGAGCCATAAAAAGGAAGAACAAAGCAGTTCAAGCAATTTACTTGTAATATTTGACACTCCTTATTAATTGTTAGAACCAGCTTAAGCAAAATTTATGAAAGTCCTTACAATTTGACACAATTTTTCTATACGTTTGGTCTGCTTCTTTTTATTTCAAGCTTTTCATGTTTTGCCAAACTTGCAAAGGAAGAAACATCCAGATTAAACAGATTGATAAAACAGACTCTGTTGCCAAGAGGTTACCAATATCATAAAAAAAACCTCTATTTTCTGGAGATGACTGATCAAGTTTAAATTATTCTAGATTAGATTGAATAAAATCTCTGTTATATGCTACAGTAAAGTCTCTTCCTTTTTTTTCTGAATTCCCAGATGTTCCCAGCCAGGGATGTGCTCCATAGAAACTATTGATTTCCAGATTTATATTTACATAGCAGTGAACAACAATTTGACTTAGAAATAAAAATGAATTACTGATTCTCTATGCATTGTCTTAAATGTCTTACATATATTGTACCACATTGGGAAGACTCTTAATAAATCATCCTTGCTATCATTATTTAAGAATAAAAAACTTGATTTCTCTAGCCCACAAAATGAGGGATGTCATGTAGTTTGTAGAGGAACCTGATTAGTACAGAGTAGGCTGAGAATCTACAAGAAGTGAATGACAAAGTGCCTAATATTTCTGAGCCCGTTGAAGCACCTGTGGGTTTAGGATATAGATTTTTTTTCTACTTATCCCCTTGTTCTTATAAATGCACACTTGAGGAGGAAATTCATGGAGTTGTCAGTCAAATCCCTTAAGGTTTTGGGAAGATTAACTGAACCATTAGGGAGATTAATCTTTAAACACTTATACTGCCTTTCCAACCTCAAATGTCAATGCCAGACAGATGGGCTGAAATTTTTGTTGCAAGGGATACCTAAGTAAGAGTGTCTCAGTTTCCTTTTAGACCATCTAATCACGATTCATAGAAAGATGCATTGAGACATACTGCGTAAGAAATCCATATGTCCCAGAAAGGAACCAACTCTCACCAAATTAATTAAGACAACTGCTTCTCAACAACACTTAAATGCAAAGCTGCTGATCGGTTTTAGGAATAATCTGGTGTTTTTCACAGAACATTTTTCTTTCACCTTAAGGGCTTGAAGGGCAGTCTCTCCACTGCAGTTATTCCGCTGAATAATACTGAATTCCTGATTTTTAGGGAAAACAAAAAAAAAAAAGCTGAGGAAAAAAAAATAGATATTCTATGCACTTGCAGACTATGTGAGAATAGAAGATGTTTCTCTGTTCCAAATCCTACATAGCATATAATCACTCTATGCAATCTGAAAGTATATATATAAAAATTAATATGAATATGAACCTGCAGAATGCAGATGATGTATTAGTTAAAAAAAAATCATTAACAGCATTCAAGGGATTATCTTACTTCGAAAATGCACAGAAAACAGAACAGATGGGCTGTAAAATAATTCTTTTTCTATCATATCTATAGCCTTTACTTTGTACTTGCTGTTAACTGAGTTTATTCACCCATGTGATGCAAATAAACAGGATGTCTAGATGCTTCCAGTTCCTTCCTTTCTTCCTTCCATGCAAGACACAGAAAACTCTTATTTTCATAGACAGAAATTATTAATTGGCCAGAGGAGCTGTTAGTGTTGAATTTTCCAAGTTAGATTTAGTCTGATGTTCAGACTGAGTATGACATTATATCCAAGATACATGAAAGGAATATCTCATTTGTAACCTGAAAGAAGTTCAAATTTAGAAGAAAAAGCATGTAAAGGTGTCCTGTAGGAGCCATTTGCTTTCTGAATGTCAGAGCACAGCACATCCACCTACATGATCCTGCATTTCACATTTGTAAATTCCCTGGCACGTTGACCAGTGCCACAAAGCCATGCTGCCAATCTCACTGGCTAGGGGACAAGGCTGACAGAGACACGTGGCTGCTGCTGCCAAGGTCCTCTACCTCAGAATAAACCTGGAAGAGAACACAAGAGTTCTTTTCTTTTCCCACATCCTGCATGGAATGAGACCATTTTCATGAAGTTTCTCCCCAAAAAAGTTTGAAGATGTGTAAAAAAGAATCACAACTCACCAAGATAAGCTGAGAGGTTTTCTCAGAGCTAGAAAACCAGACTCAGAACTAGAATGAGAAAAGGAAGTCAGATGTCATCAATTCCATTTCCCTGTGACTATAACCCCATATTAGGTGAAGTACATAGATTTCCATATAAAAAAGAAAATCAATAGGAGCCCTGTATCTGTCTGCATAATAGTTCACATACATTTTTCTGACTCTACACACTGTTATGGAGTTTTCTGACCTTATTTTTTCTGAATAATCATCCATTTATCATAAGAAAGCTTTTTATTTACCTCTTATGAACATCATAACATTTTCATCTTTATCTCTATTTTGAATTTACCATATGCTTAGTGTTTTTCTCACATTGTTATCTGCCAATTTCTGAGATATTACAGTTATTTTAAATTTCAAAAATTTTCTTTTTTCTGTACTTGCACTGACAAAGTCATATCAGCATTAAATTTCTGAACTGCATCACGTTTGTAACATGATGTACGGAGTAATTCTGGGATTGGCAACTCCCAGACTGTCATAATTCTAATATTAGTTCTTTGAGTGATTTCAGACAAATTGAATACCTGGTTTAGTTTCTACAGCAACCAGAAGGAGATAAAATGTATGTATTATTTAGCACATCATTTCAACATATAGCTGTGTTAGGTGCTATATGTGTAGATGCACAGAAAGGGATATAACACAGTATTTAAATACTTTTCTTGTCTACCTCTTTATGAAAGTCACTTAATGATTCTTTTATTTCTCAGTTAGTTAAAAACCCAAGTAACCAATTCATAGTACAGAACATTTTACTGTGACTCACTACAGAGAGATTTATGAAGGTATCATTTTCCCTCTCTCTCTGCCTCAAAAAGTGAAGCATAGACAATCAAGGTCACCAGGGAAACTCCCCTCCCAGATTTCAATTCATTCTAGCCCAGCTTTTAGTGGAATACTTTAAAAATTAAGACACATTTTTGAAAGACTGTCTCTCAATGTCATAAGAGAACTTACACTGATGAAGAAGAATTTAAAAAGTCATGAAAAAAGAACTCTAAGAACTTGGAATTCTCCCCAAAAAAATTACAAGATATAATACAAAGAAGATGGCAGATTATTGAATCAAATCAAATTCTGTGAAATACTACACATTATGTTAACAGTAATATCTTAAATGACTGAAAATCAAAAAGGATTCACTTTTAAAGGAGTACCTTAAAAATATTCAATTCCACATTTCCATATTTTTGTTTAACCCCAAATAAAAACTACCTAACTGGTAAAATTGGAACCAAGAAAAAGGAAACTAAAATAAAAACAATATATATGTCTCAGCTGAATACTAGGCCCTTCTTTCCATCCCTTTCAGTGATGGGTGTATAAATTCCATCAATGAAGCCCAATAAACTTTTTAAACCTTTGGAGAAAAAATAGAAGGGAAAAAAAATCACAGTATGCATAACTTTCTTTATACAATTGTGGGTCTGGTGCTTAAATCCACTACAACTACATGGTTTTAACAGCTTCTAAGACACTGGGTAATAGCTTCCCATTGGGAATAATTGCTTTCCCAGTCTAACCTAAAAATCCTGTGGTTTGGGCTAGGCTTCTTTATTATTTTTCTTTTTTTTTTTTTTTATTTTAAACATATCAGTTTCTTTTGGTCTAACTCCAGCTAGTTTTATCCCCACACAAATAACTATGCAGGCCAAGTGCTTGAGATCCGCATCTTCAAAAGAATCTATTACTGAATTGAATTTTTCACCAACGAAAAATCAAGATGATATCACAGAGCTAGTTGAGATGGTTTAGGATACAAAAAGGGTCTGTCTCCCTGTGGCTGTTTCCATACTTTTAAAAGTTAAATATGGTACACTCATATTCAAACACTGATCTTGAAAGATCTTTGCAGCTAGACAAGGACCAGTGGTGCCTTCAACCACAGGAAACAAAATTTGTATAAAAACAATATAGCAGCTCATCATCAGAACTTTTATACACTATACAAAAAGACTGGTACAAAAGAGCCAAATCAAGTATGAAGGGAAGCTCCAGGATGTGGAAAAAACATCACAACTATTCTCAGTTTCAGGGTACGACCAGTATTCCTACTTCTCTCTACCTTCTGAATGTAGCAACAGCCATACAAAATATTTTTGCAAGTTCTGAAAAGCCCATCCATCATTTCAAAACCCCAATGCAACCTGAACCTAAGGCACCAATCTTTCAGAAAGAATCACTAAAAATATAAACTCACAAATGTTTAAAGGAAATGAGAAAGACATAACCAATTATGGCTTCCTTGTGTTGCAACACTCTACAGAACAGAACATTCTGTGGCAGAAAGGATAATTCCTTATACACTGTAATCTGTATTTCTTATACTGTAAGCCTTCAAAGTTTACCAGACTGCATTCTGGAGTACATTTCAATTTTTTTTTTCCACTTTTCATGATTAAGGAGGGAAATGCCAGGAATAAATATGTATGTTATGAGGAATAAGTGTTCTGACTTCAGCCTAAATAATAAAGCAATACTGAGTTAAGATATTATGTCCATACCTGAATTTACTCCTACAGAAACTTATTCTGGTTAATATAGTAGTCTTGAATGCTTTGACCTCCAGTATGATTATAAAGAAAATACAAGAGTAAAACAGTTGATTTACACTCACCAGAAGGATAAGCAGATATCTGTATGAGAGACAGAAAATATAATACCGTGGAGCTATTAGCCAAACTCTCCTTATTCCAGGTCTCCCATTTGACAAGTGGCAGTCATTTACAACTGGGAAGAAAGACAGGGAACGTGCTTCAACAGGCATCATGGAAAATTTCTGTCAGAATTAAAGGATGCTCTAAAAATGTCACCTCCAGGGAGCATATTATGTACCCACTGATTTTCTTTTTCTTTTGATTTGAAAGGTTCTGAAGACTAATGAAGGCTCGAATATGCAGACCTGAGTCATGCTTCTCTCTTTACTTAAGCAATTAAGTTGTCTGTCAGCCTCAGTTATACAGTTCGACAAACAGTTAATATTCAGCACAGAAGCAGAGATTTTGGATGGAAAAAAAAAAAAAAAAACAAAACAACAAACCACCACACAAACCTCAGAGCATCTTGACTCTCATATAGTTATTAGAAAAGCAGCAGAAGCACAGACAGATTTCAGGCAAGCTTCCTTATGCACAGGCAAAAAGTACAAAAACATTAACGTGCAGCAGCCAGAATAGGAGCAGAGACAGCTGCTTCAAATACACTCTAGGCAGCAAGGCAGCAGTGGCACTGCTTCTCCATCCTTTATAAATATATCCATCCTGGTATTCCCCTGCCTCTGAGGAATGATGCTCCGGCTCTCCCTGAGGCAGGATTAGCCAGATAGCACAGACAGAGTCTGTGGGTGCATGTCTCTCTGTGATATGAGAAGGAAGTTATCCAAAAGTCTTTGGTTTACAACTATATCAGTTGGTCTACTAAAGTACATTATTCTTTCTACATGCTTAAGCTTACACCTACATGCACTGTCATCAGAAGGTTGAGGTAACCTACCTGCAGATCTTTACAATGGCTTGCTATTACACGAATAATAGTTTTGGCCTTATTTATTATTCGAAACCTGTTGAAATTTAAACACCTTTGTATGAATTTTTTCAGCACTTCTTTATAATTTTCAATCAATTTTATTTTTTTACATATAATGAAGGGCAACTGCCTTTGATGAGTTATTGCTAAGGCAGGAGGACCATGTAAAGTGAATGTGTCCTTGATCTTTTGCAAGGACTATTTCATCTGCTTGCAAGTGTTGCCATTAAGACATATGGAAAGATACAAGGAGTATGTTTTTTTCTTTCATAACTCCCACATCATTTCCATAAAAAAATGAACTGATGAATGTGTTCTTAGAGTCAAGGAATTTATCTTCCCAGAACTAAATCAGTATATTTTTAAAGAAAAGTTCACCCTGTCCTCTTTCACCAAGCATCCATGATCTCCTGCACATATAAAGAAATGAGACGGAGTCAGCAATCTCTGCTGCCATCTTCTGCTGTTACTTTCCATGCAGCCAGTGAACAAGGGACAGAAATATTGAAATCCCATGCTTTCTGAAAGTGAGTGTTACAAATGAAAGGCTATAACTGATTTAGTAAACAAGGGTATTACTGATTTAGTAAACAAAGCTCTGTCACACAATCACAGAAATTTGGGAAGAAAATGTCTGAATCACATTCAATCACCCTTTTAGCACAGAAGTACTCATTATGATATGTGCTCCCATCTAACTGAGGCTCTGATATCTCTTGTAACAAGTTTTATATTCTCCACAAAAGCTTCTTTCTCCTAACCTTTCCTTAGAGCCAGAGACTGCTACCCTTTGTCACAGGGTAGAGATTCTCTCTGTAAGTACCTCATATTATTTTAACGGGACACTAATACACTCGATCCAGTTTTTGAAACAATATGGATGTTGGGGTACAGTCATTTTAACAATAGAATATTTTTCCCCTCCAGTAGCAATTTCCTCAGAGATGTTTATTATACCTTCATCTTCTCAATGCTTGGTGACAGGTGAAACACCATCAGAATGATCTCTTCTGAGAGATGTAGCATGTTTGCCTCCCACTGTCCTAAATTCTTAACCTATTTTCTGAATATGGGTAAACTAAACTACCTTTACTTTTACCCTTTATACATATTTATACATATTTATACAATATACCCTTTATACATATACATATTTTACCCTTTATACCCATATACATATTTGTACTTTGTGCCTAAGTCCTTATCCCCACCCTCATTGCCAGTCTTCTCTGTGGTTTTTTGATATTTGTGTTTGTCAGCTTCTAGGTATACTCATCTAGACCATTTCTGCTGACTTAAAACCATGAGCAATTTATCTTCACTAAACCTCATTTGTTTCCTGTTTCCATCAAATCTCAGTCATCTATTGCACTACATCTTCTGCAATGAAATCATCACCACATACAACATGGATCTGCACCAACTGGTCAGCTTTTCTAATAGCCTTACCAAGAAACAGAAGGCAAAAATCTGCTGCCTACCTGCAGCTATCACATAGCTGTTCCTTCCTAACAGTTTTATTAAAGACTCCAAAGTTTTATAACTTCTCTGTCCAGATGATATATCATCATATGTCTTTTTAAATCTGAAGGGGAGAAAAGCCCCCTAATATTTTTACAACATTCCTCCTTATTCAATGAAATAAATACATAGAACATAAATATAGCAAGAATAACAGAACAATCAAGAATAAATTAGGCATTTTCCTTTGGTTTTTTTTGTTTTGTTTTTTTTCTCAGTGTTACTTTGAGATTACCTAGATTTTAGTGTTACCTAGATTTTTAGTCCTCTTCTTGTTCTCCTTCTATGCATAGATCTACACATTTCCCATCAGGGGATTAAAATTGAAATATTTCAGTTATCATTTTTATCCTTCCTCAAGTACCTAGACCCTGCATTATTTTTTTTCAGATGCAGACAGGAAATAAGTATTAAAATAAGTCTTCAGTCGAGCAAGAAGTTAATATACAAATTGCAGTCTATGTCCTAGAGGAAAAACCTTGATTGCTGCCACATGCAATGCAGAGATTCCACGACAGATTATAGGGACTTTCTAAACATACCCAACTGTCCTCAACTCTTGCACTATGACAAGCTGTACAAAAATAATGTCCTTTCATAAGGACATAATCCTTCATTTTTCCCCTCTCTTTACTGTATCCTTTCTTGTTACCATGCTGTGCTTCAAAAGAAACATTTCTCATTAAACTTTGTCAGCTGGTTGTTGTATTCCATTACTCTTAAGTTTTTTTATCTTTCCTGTGTTATCTGTTTTCCAGAATTCATATTTAAACTATCTCTGGCACATAAGCTATTGAACCTTTGTGACCACATCTTTAGAGATAAAAAGGATAAAATTCTATATCATCAAGCATAAAGTATCCCCAAAGGATTTGCATAAAGAAACACAAGTTAATTAAAAGCTACATATCAATTTTTATTAGCATTATAAGCCAATATTCTGCCATTCTTCTCCTTAATGCCTCAGACTCCCTGTTAAACAAATTCACCCTTTCACTGGAGATTTCAGAAATGTGGTCCATTATGGTTTCTGTAACCTTGGTAGTCAAAATAATTTTTTGGTCAGACCTCTCTTCTTTTTGCCCCTTCACAATTACTGCAGCAAGAACCTACCCCTTGTACAACTCTTGGTACCTGAAAATGCCTTCCATTTCTTACTATCTTATATGCAGCATCATTCTGCTTCATTGTAGTATTCTCATTTAAAATATGTTTGGAAAATATGTATTAGTCTTACTTTCTTAATCTCTGTTTTTTTCTCTCTAAATCTGAACTCTATTAAAATGTCCCTAACTTCAAGTCTTATCTATATAAGGAGACATTATTCAGTGGGAACGTTCTGCCTCATTTGTTGGGCATAGATTAAGAGACAGACAGCAGTAATAAGAAATGGAATTATGCTGTCTTTTGTGGGCAGGAAGGAAAAGGGCTTTGTCGTGATTGCATTTAATTTTGTTAGAATTTCTGTAAAAATCACACATTCTTTCAAACACATTCCCAGACCACAAGGCAACATACAGTCCTGTGTCCAGTGTAGTATAAGAAACAATGCAATGAGAAAGCAAGTATAAGAGAAACAAAACAACATATGCACAGCTTCTTAGCATCTGTTCAACACCACGATTTGTTTCTTGTCTGTAAGAGAAATAAATGTAGGAGTTGGAAGTACAAGAGTGTGTGCGACCAGGGAGCTCAGGAACATGGTACATCGTGCTCACTTGGGTTAGCACATCTTGTGGTGCTATCACCACATAACTGCACCCTCAGGCCTCACTAGGAAGTGAGTCCTTACAGTTGTAGTCTTGTGGAAATCAGACATTTGTTCCTGAAATATCTTTGGTCCTGAATAGCTTGTCATCCACCATGGTCTTCCTGAAATACTTAAATACTTAAAGGTCTGCAGAAATGGGCACATAAGAGTGATGACACTAAGAGCAATGTCATTTTAAAAAGCAGAATGATCACTGTTTTCTCCTCCTGTTTCTTTTAAACTCTCATAAACTAGTAGCATCACAAAAATGTCTGCTTAGCCACTCTTTGTATTTGACTAAGTTAAACTTTCAAAAGTGACTCGTAGTTTAGTTTTTCTCAATTTGAATTCTAAATTTTCAGTTTTTTACTCCTCAGTTATGGAGGAGTTACATCTTTACATCTTCTTTTAACTCTATACTTATGGTCATTTAGCCCTTTCTGGACATCTAAAAATGAGTAATTAAATGTCATTCCCAAACACTTTCTGTTAGTGAAGTAGAAAGTACTTCACCACTCTTTAATCATTCCCATTATTTTACAGTGCTAGTCTATTTCCAGTTGTGTGAAGAATGTGTAAAAACATAATCTAAGCAGAGCAGACGTGAATGAACTGCACAAAATGGATTTCTGAGCCACTGGTTCTACTAGTTCACTTATTTCTCTCTCCTTTAGACAACAAAAGACCTATGGTTGTTTGTTAATGGCAGAATTCAAGCATTCCTTTAGCTATCCTTAACCTTAGACTTCCTGCAAATACCAGGCTGTCAAACAACACTGTTGGAGTCAGCTGCAAACATTTGATTGAATGCTGCAATATCTCTGCATAGAGGCATGCCTAAATACTGCTTTTCTTCTCATCCTTATCACTGACACAATGTGTTGCTGAATTGTACATCAGCAACCACAGCAGTTGTACCCCCAGAGCTGTGAAAAGAGTCACAGGACTTCTCCCTTTAATTACTCTAAAGGACAAAACAATCCAGTTTCCCCTGGTGATATTATTCCTTTGTGATGAAGTCTAGATTGGATTTATGCTTTTGCTCCAAATGGCAGATTAAGAAATGCATGAATATTAATTTGCAGTATGTTTTGTAGACTATGTTTACAGTAATTCTGTGATTACTCTCTGGTAATTGTATACTAATAATGCTAGTTGTTTATATACAACTTCAAAAATAAATATGAAGCAATTTCATTAGCAATGGACTCTCAAGAGAGATTTCATAATGAGGATAAATTTCCTGTATTTAATATGGAGAGGCTGCAGATATATTCAGATACAAACAGGTGTAACATCACTAAGGCAGACAGATGCAATAAAACACTCATGAGCATTTTGGCTGGATTTGTATCAACTATCTTTTAGGCATTTAACTGAGGCACACAAATTAGACATCTGGTCTTGTTCCACAGTCAGCAGAGATCACTATAAGACAATTTTTGCTATGAGAAACAGGCAATAAAATCAGAGAACAAAGCTGAAATTAAATATTCAGGGTGTAGGTCAAGGCTTTGTTGCATCATAGTGATCAATGCGTTTAAACACCAGAAAGAATCCAAAGGATTCTCAGGGTTAGTGTGAATGCCAACTTTCAGCAGGAAATCATGGCAATGGTAGCTCTGAGCACATCACATCTTTCTCCACCACTGTGCTAGCAGGGACCATTTAAGTCAAGTGGCATGTAAAATCCACAATGCCACAGCTTGTAAACTGAGATTCGTTAATGAACCCAAATAAAAGGTGGAGAGGCCAAGTCTATCTTGGACTGATATCCATATCCCTTCACCTACTGTGTTTTGACCTTTTTTTGGACACACAGCAAACTCCTTGCTTTCTGCACCCATCTGATTGCTACTGAGCTGTTGCTATGTGGCGAACAACTAAATAGCTGTCAGGGGTGGCAATACATGATGATGGATTAGGCAATTTTGGCAATTCCTTACTGTTAGAAATTTTGGTCAGTGAAATTTGGAAAGAACTTCAGCATCTTTGGCTGAAAATCCCTCTATTAATGCCAGTGATTAATTATTAACAAATGTGCTGTTATTATTTTAATAAGCCTCTCAATATGCTTATTGAGCTGTGAAAAAGCTCACAACTCTCTTAAAAAGTGTGCTTCAAAATACAGTCACCCCTTCTGTTTCCAGAATGAGCCTGTATCCATCCCCAGGGGGATCTGCTGTGCCCACATGACGAGCCCCACGAGCGTGTCCATTTTACAAGAGCAGTGTAAGAGGTCACAGCACAGCAGATACAGTCCTCCTTTCCAAGTGCAGTCTGGAGGTCTGGATCTAAACAAATTATCCACACAACCCTCACCTAATTTGTTAAAAAGAGCCTCGAGTTTCTCATCATTTTGCCAGCAACGAAGGTCCCATTTTCACTGCCAAAGGGATCTTGGAGCACCCTTTGCAGCCAAAGAGCCCCAGCTGTCACAGACTGAGCATCAGATTTGCTGAATGGCTCCATCCACCTCCTGCTACACAGCAACTCTCCCATGCACCAGCAGGAGCCAAAATCACACACAGCCTCCAGCAGCCCAGGAGAAGGGGCAAGGCTAGGCTACTCTCACCTCTATCCAAGGCATTTTTCCTCAGGAAAGAGCCCATTCCTTCCCAGCTGGTGCTGACTCTCTGCCAGCTGGGCACCCCAGCTCAGCCACCTGGTCATTGCAGAGGCCATTCCTGAGTGCCCAGCCATGTTCTGGTGAGGGGTCTGGGGGCTCAGCACGGCCCTGGCAGATCCAAACCCCTGCCATCTGCAGCAGGGCTCCCCTTTGTGCACAGCCCTTGGGGTGGGCTGGGGATTGAGCAGGAGCCTTGTCCTGGAGCAGCCCCATTTACTGGGAGGCTCTAGCAGGAGCAGAGTCAGGCACAAAGCAATGCTGGGGTAGAAGCTCTGAATGTGTGCTGCTGTCCCAGGCTCTGCTGCCCGTTGTTCCTAGAGCTGCAGCAGGGCTCATGGATGATGTTCCCTCGCTGGGAAGGACAGGTTCAGAGGGAATTTAGGGTGATAGACTGAATGATCTAGCACCAGAAAAGTTTTTACTGGGCTCCCTAGCAGAATGGGGTTGACTTCCCCCTCTGCATTTCACTTGACAATCCGTGTTTAAGTAAAAAATCCACTAGCAAAGATTATCCTTGAAATATTTTGGACCATTCTGACCCACAATACTCTGCTGAAATCTCCATGAGGCATCTTGGAAAAGCCATCGTGTTCTCCATGGTGCATGCACCCAGTCCTGTTGTGAACAGCACTGACTGACTCAAGTTCCAGCACCAGCATTTAACTCTGCCGACACCACGGTGAGTGACAGAGGCTGCTTGCCTTGAGGACACTCCCTAGAACCCACACCCCTACTTACTGCAATCCCAATGTCTCCCCCAAACACTTAGTAGATACTGTTACCTTCCTTAGAGAGGGAATTATAGGCATTTGATTGCCATTTTGGCCAGTTCGTCAATGAGCACACAGAAGAAAAAAGCTCAATAATTTGTCCAATGCCACAGAAAAAAAAAAAAAAGGAAAAAAAAAAATAAAACCAAAATCAACCACGTTTTGGTGAAGATTAAAATTCCCTGGAAAGTATGATTTATCTTGTCCCTTTCCACTTATATTTACTTCATCCATAACTCCTATCATTCATTAATGTTTCTAGTCTTACTCAATGCTCATCACTCCAACTATATGTTACTCCATCCTTTCAGTAATTTTTTTCACTCCTCTCTTGTGTATCAGCTAATTCATGGAGTAACTCCATTCTATGAATCCCAGAATGTCTTCTTTGGAGATATTAACTTTCTTTAAAAATACACTGGGAAAAGGAGATAGGAACCCAACTTTGTAATAGATGTCTCTGTATGTCCTGGATAAATGCACTGTGCACTTCAAGCTGTTGTTACTGCTCTTGCAATTCCATTCTCGACTTTTACACCTGTTAATGTGGCCTACCTGTGAAACATAGCCATAACCTTCATAGAAGTTTAGATTTCATAAACACTTTTGCACGTCCAGATGTTTTTACAGACCTTAACTGAATTTTTTCCAGGCTGTTCCATGGAGCTCTTAGAGGAGATACTGCAGAAAACACCTGAATTCTCCATTGAAAAAAAAATAAATTTGGGTCTTCTACTTTACTTGGGTATATGACCCACCTGAGCTTTTATGCTGGATGCTGTGACTGCAGAACATTGCAAGGTTATTCAGACAGTGAAATGTACCCTGGAGGAGGTGTCTGTCTTTTAACCTTTGCAGCATGCTGCATAAGAAGTTTCACCTCTTTGTCCTTTCCTATCCCTGGGCTGAAAAACTGACTTCAAACTCGAACAGGTGGGAAAAATGAAAAATCAGATGTAGTTCAACATTCATCCATAAATCAGTCACATAGAACTTAGCCAGTTTCTTGGCAAAACCCTTGTGCAGCCACAGAAACCACATACACAACCACTGCATATTAAAAATGCATTAGAGCTCGAAGGACAAGATTGAAAGGAGAAGAGTTTGTACACTTCCATGCAATCTCTCCTACTCAGAGAAGAAGGATTAGCTTCATGCAGGAATGCCTGAGCAGAAGTGTCCATGCCACTGTTGTTGTTTTGGATCACAGTTATTTTAGGATCACAGCTCTTTTAAGATCATTAATCTTATGATCTAACAAGACAACAGCTAATGCTATAATTTGTCTTGGGACACTTTATTTTATAAGAAGCATGAGGGAAAATGTTTGAACTTGGAGTTTGGACAGAGAAAAGTGTGGATGAGGCTACATATAACTGTACTGTGCCAACAGCTATCTGAACAAATACATTTCTTTCTCAAAAAATGCAAAGAATCATTTCATCCTATGAAACAGCTGTGTTGTAAAAACAAATTAATCCTCTTAAACAGTTTTGAATTTCTCAGATGAGAGAGTTAAGTGCTGATCCTTAGCCCTGATAATGGCACAGAAAAAGATAGACTGTCATATCTAATATATGCCCAGGTGGTCATGATTATTAAAATACAAAAGAAAAATAATAATGAACTGGACTCTTATGGACATTAGATGATCCACTAAGAGCATATAACCTGTGTCAGTTCTTTCTTCCATAGGTGTGCTCTGCATTCTCTGTATTTTGATAAAATCAGTGGCGATACTCAGACACAGCTGAAGCAGGTAGGCATGGACAAGTAGGCAGAAAACTACCTGTACTTTAGTATTTCTTCTATGACTTTTGATTACTTTACCCTTGTTTTTAGCAACAAACAAAGCAAAGTCACAAATGTATTTCTTACATGGAACTATATCAGCACTTGGGCTTTAAATCTGAATTTAAATCAGATTAAGTAGTATTACTAAATGCAAAATTTCACTGTAATGTGCATTTCACTTAGCTGTCAGTTGTGAGTAATGAACATCTTTTAACAACATCCAAATTTGTTCACTGGTATTATTTCTAGTTCGTGGTGCTGAAGAGCTGCATACACTGTCCAATAAAGAAATAGAAATCAAAGCACATTTCTTATGCAGCTTACCATCATACCAGTTCTAAGTTCCAAGATTAACAACTGAAATCTTGCTTACCTTGAATCACTCCTCTCAGCATCTCTTCTCCTCAAATATTTACATTCTAACATTCTCAGAAGGAAACACAAGACAATGCAGGACAGAATAATTTACAATTGATGCTTTTTTTCCCCATTGTTCACTGAGTCTTAGTTAAGGTTCTCAGGGAAAAATAATAACAACGTACAAACAAGAAGACATTTCAATAAAAATAATGAGAATTAACTGCTCAAATGTCTTCACTGAAGAGATACTCAATCCTGACACTGTTTATCAGAGGTGAGAGAACTCTAAAAGGATATAACAAAATATCCAAACCAATGACCAACTCTGAGAAGGGGAATCGACATATATAATCTTTGTCTCAGGATTCATGAACAGGGGGACAATAAATTATATAGGCAAATGTCAAAGGAAATAATCATTCTGTGTAACTTAACACATCTTTACCAACAGATCTCTGTCAGAATTTAATATGATTTAATAAGGAGATCAGACATTTGTAAATGTAATAAAAACATCCACAGACATAAAAATAAATACTTATCAAAATTCTTGAGAGAAAATTTTGCAGGTAAGTTCAGTATCAGTTACAACATTCAGGAATTTTAAACTTATGAAATTAATCCTGTTAGTAAAGAAGCAGATAATGTTTAGAAATTGAAGCTCAATGAAAAAAGGCAAACACTTTAACAGTAAGGGTCCTAAACAGTGCCCCAAGTGGAGCACAGATATAGTGGATTCTCCATTGACATAACCTTCAAAGAATCACTGAGCTTTGAGGGAGTTGTAATTTCTCATTATTGTTTTTGTTCTCCTCCTGAAATATTGTAGTCCATGACAGACCCTGGTGAAGCAAGAACTGCTCCTGGAAACCCTCTATATTCCACAGGAAGTCAGACTAGAGGGTCAAAATATCCACATCTCTCTGTTAAAAAAATCTATGAGCATGTAAGCCTTGACCTGAAAAATGACTTCTCCATTTTGATGTGTATATCACTCATGAAGAAATATATATTTAAAAAATGGAGTTGCTGAAGCCTATATGCAGCCAAACACCCAAGTCCTGACACTTTGCTTTCCTTTGAACTTTAATAAAACTATGGATAAATCCTTTAACCTACCAGTACTCTTTGCACAACTATAAAATATAACAATATGTTCCCACTGCTTAGTTTTTTGAGCTGCTTAATTGGTAAATATTTATAAAGGGAATCTAAATCCTTGAATTAAAGAGGAGCTATGCAAAAGATTATTGAATGCAGGTGTTCACAGCTCAATAGTAGCAGAGAATGTTATCTTCCCTTGTGCGTTATAACATCTTAGAAATAAATGTCAACTGTCATTTTAAAAGTACTAAGAACAAGCATAATAGGCTGTTCCTGGGCAATTTGTCCTTCTTGGCCTCAGCTGACAGGGATGAATTTTCTGTATCTTCATGAATCACCTTAATGTAGTCACTCAGGAGATGTGTAATAAGATTTGCATATTTGTAACTTTGCAGGGGTAGAAGATTTGCAATTCAGTTTTGAAATGTCAGCTGTTTCTTTTCACATTTATTTCAAAGGCTCTGGCAACCATTTTTACAATACATCAGACGGATCAGTCTGTGCAATACCTCTTTTCCTAATAAGGAATTTGTTCAAGATTCAGGCAAAAGACATCTGAGGCATAGCAATGCACCGTGTTGCATCAGAAAAAGACCTGGATGTGCATTTAGGATAACAAAGGCCTCTGCTTTACAGGCAGCTGTGACTTGGCCTGAGGGTCACAAGTGCCATGCCTGTATCCCTTTGAGGGCTTCTCCAGCCTCCCTGGAGCTGGCAGCCATAGCTAGCTAATATCTCTGGAGAAGGAGTGTCTGGGTAGCCCTTGCTCCTTCAGTCCAATGAAGAAGTGTCTTACCATTCTCTTTCAAGTCTTTTCCAACCATTAACCACTTGGTAATGGCAATTAATATTAGGCAAACACTAGTATCATTTATATTTCCAAAATTGTTTACAGGCCTACGAATCTTTCTATTAATGTTACATTCGGTGACTGTAGCTGAACCGTTAAGAAATAATCAGCATCACAGTGGTTTTTATCCTAGAAGTCAAATTAATTAATTTTGCTCTATTGGCTCTTCCCCATTTTTGTCCTTATTTTGACAGTAAAACCCCTTATTTTGTCCTTATTGAAAGGGATGTGGGTAAAGTGGGTTAAAAAAGTCAAAACTGTATACCTGAACTCCAAGGTTTTCATCTTTTTCCTAAAAAGTGAGAGACAGATAAATTATCTCAGAAGTACAGAAGAAGAAATCAGGGAAGAATGAACATCATGAAATGACCACCTCCTTCAGTAACACAAAATTAACTGCACCTATTTTAACTTAATGACTGAAACTTGCCAAATGAGCCAGAGAAAAGTCAAAATTCCATCATGTTCTTTCCTTAGTTTCTATATCCTGACTGCTAATTTTATAAGTGATGCTTGCCCTTTTAAAAAAGAAATCACTAGATGTCCAACTGTATTAGGTTTGCATGGCCTGGTTTTTGATAGTGGGACAGTGGGGTACAGGGTCTGCTCTGTGAGAAGCTCGTGAAAGCTTCCTCCACATCCAGCAGAGTCAGTCCCTGGAAGCTCCAAAGATGGACATGCCACTGGCCAAGGCTTGGCCAATTAGAAACAGTGGTAAAGCCTCTGTGATAACAGATTTAGGAAGAAAGAAAAACAAAAAGGGCTTGTGCAGTTCTAATTGTGGCCAGAGAAGAGCAGGGTGAGAATATGTGATAGGAACAACTCTGCAGACACCCAAGTCAGTGCAGAAGGAGGGGGAGGAGGTGCTCCAGGAACCAGAGCTCCATGTGGCAGCTGTGCTCTGCAGCCATGGAGATCCATGGGGAATGCAGAGATCCACCTGCAGCCTGTGGAGAAGCCCCATGCTGGAGCAGGTGGAGGCCTGGAGGAGGCTGTGGCCACTGGGAGACCCATGGAGAGAGTGGCCCTGCTCCCAGGCTGGAGCAGCCTGTCCTTGGAGGACTGCACCCCATGCAAGAGTGACCCTGGCTGCAGCAGTTTTGGGAGGACTGTTGCCCATGTGGGGGACTCATGTTCAGTGGGTTGCAGGGAGCTGCTGCTTGTGAGATGGAGCCACACTGGAGAAGTTAATGGAGAACTGTCTCCCATGGGAGGGACTCCAAGGTGCAGTGGGGGAAGGAATCCTCTCCCTCAGTTGCAGGAGAAACCACAGGTGATGAACTGACCATAACCCCCATTCCCTGTCTCTCTGTGCTGCTGGAGTAGGGGGTAGAGCTGGGACGTAGGGAGGAGGGGGGGAAGGTGTTTTTAAGGGCATATTTGATTTCTCATTATCCTGCTCTGATGTTGTTAGTAATAAATTAACTTCATATCTCTGTTTTGCCCATAATTGTATTTGATGTGGAATCTCTCCTGGTCCTTATGTTAACTCATGAACCCTTAATTAAATTTTCTCTCCTCTGTCCAGTTTGCAGAGGGGAGTGAGTGAGCAGCTTTGGTGGGTGCCAGGAACTGGTCCAGCATCAATCCACTACACCAGCTCAGTCGGTGTTTCTGCTGCACGCTATTGTTTGCCTGTAGGATTCAAAGCTATGCACAAATTCCAAGGTCCCTGCCAATATTTCCACTGGTTCCAAAACAAGCTCTGCTCCTGCTCCCACTCGTACAGGGCAAGGAATAGTACTCATGCTGAGCATAAATTCATTCTAGCCTGAGAGATACTGAAAATATTTTGTTTGAAAAAAAGGAGAGAAATTATAAGCATTCACTCTAGGAATCATTTAACCCAGGGGCCGAAACATTCTGAAATTTTACCAGAAATAAATGAGAACAACTGTTTTCATTGTTTATTGAGATCCTCTGGATACTGGAAAAAGAAACAGCTTCCCTGGGAAGCTTCAGAGCCCGATGGTGGGAGCATCTCTATGAGTTGGTGCTATCAACAAGGTGTGCTTGCTGTATCTTTTCTTCTTCTAAGGTCTTCTTCCAGCCTTTTCTCTTTGTTTTGCTGGACATTTATTATTTGACATAGACTTTTTCTTTTTAAATAAATACCAGCAGCACATGTGCGGCTCAGAGTTTGTCTGTAAGGTGTACTTTCCAAGATGCATACCAGATTCAGGATGTGAATATCTTTTGGTGTGCCTCTGTGGCTGTTTCTTCAGGACAAAGATAAATAACTAGTGGAAACCCACTTTCTCAACTTACTTCAGATGTAGAAGCTTATTCCAGGCAAATATTAAGAATCTCAATGGAAAAAATGTTTAACAGAACTTAGGACTGTCTGTTCAGTAAAAGACATTAGTGACAAACAGTTAATATCACTCAGACTTTCTCCAAATTTCTTTAAAATTAATACAGATCTTATAAAAATTCCAACTACTTAGGCTGTTGGAGGAAAGAAACTCTTTTTGTTCAGTATTTCAGGTCTAGAAAGCCTCTTTCATTGAAACAAAACCCACAGTTGACTTCTTTCTCACATTTGCTCATCACTAGCATCTCACCCATGTATCAGAGTGCAACACACAACTTCTCCACTTCATGGCTATATTGAATTATGGAACTGCAGAGAGGTCCCAGCACAGCAGTGAAGCTGCCCAACGAGGAACAGATGATGAAAAGAGTCTTCCAAGTGGCTCTCCCTCAAAGAAGAGCTGTTGAAAGCAACCCTTTCCACCTGCAGCCTTGACATGTGGCCATTTTTCCATCAAGTGGTGCCAGAGCCCCAATGCACAAGTGAAACATATTCCACTCCATGGGACAGAAGAGCACAGTGTGCCTAGTATAAATGCAGCATTGACATGAAGGAATTCCTTCATGTCTGAAGATATGTTACCCATGGCTGAAGATAAGTTACATCTAATTTCTCTCTCCCATAACATAACAGACAGAAGTGCAGTGGAATAAAACAAAAATACTGGCAAAATACTTTCCACTCCCTCACAGACATTGCTACATGCAAAACACATGGCAGGAACACGTGCAATTTACCACTGAATATTTGTGCTGTGCATTCAGGTCTATCTGAGCTGAAAATTCAGCTCCTTCTCGATATTAGCCCAGGAGGAGCTGAGCTTCCAATACTCCTGGTGATTTCAGTTATGTAGAAGGTGGTCAAAATTTCAGTGCATTGGACTAAATCCATTTCCAAGCTCCTTGTAGATTGGTACCTTAGGAAAGCAGTTCAATTGAATTCATGGAAGATTTATATTACTCTCCTCCAGGCTGTGATGGTATGGAGCAGAGAGCAACAATAACACCGTGTGACAGCAAATCAGCCAGTGTATCCCACAGAATCTATCCCATTTTGGTGAGATTAATTTTTCACATTTCTTAGCCTTCCCAGTTCATCATCTTTGGGAATCTTACATGAAGTTCAATACTTCAGTGGCTAAATTCCTTTTATTATCTTAGCACGTTAATTTAAAGCTGAGGTTTTATGCATCTTTTCTGTGCTGCAATGTCTAGTATAGACACATTACAAGAGCTGACTGTAATTAACAGTCAAAACAAAAATATCCTCCCTCCTTTTCACTCCACGTCTTTGTCAGCTAAATACTAATTAGCAGAGGACAGATAACACTAGAGAAACTCCACAAATAAATAGACACAGCTTCCATAAGTCATATTCTGTACCCATAATATTCTAATAATGAAGATATTCCCCACTGTTACCATGGGACCCCATGTCTGATAAGGCTAAACTGAATTACTGCATGTACCAGATATTCATGCTGAGTAAACAGAAGAAGAGATGGTAAAGATCTCAGGCCAAAATGTGACATGAACTCAAACATGTAAAAATTGGAATAATAAAAGTCATACTTTGCTCTGGGGATAAGGCAATCTCTCAAGAATAAAGACAGTGAAGTCCTGCAGCATGGATGGGAGCTGAGAATAAAAGAATTCAAAAGTACAGGATGTTTTCCTCCAGACACTTGCAATCATTTTAAGTAACATTTTTCTTGCTTTTTGTCATACAGATGGGGGATTTTTGTGGGGTTTTTGTTTGTTTGTTTGTTTTGTTGGGGGGTTTGTTTTGTTTTGTGGTTTTGTTTGTTTGTTTGTTTGGGTGGGGGATTTTGTTTTGGTTTTTTTTTTCTTGAAAAAACATTCTAGTTCGGGGTTAGAAAAATACATAATGTAGTATGTGAGGACAGTCCAATATTTGGATGTCTTTTTAATGTATGGAAATGTTTAATATGACTTTAAAAGCTCAGACAATCTTTACAGTACTTTAGGAATTTACACTTGCAGACTTAAAAATGAGCAAAAGACTTATATATTGTGTCCAGCAATGTGTGGAGAACAGAACCTTTTGCTACCCATTACACCTCACTGACTGAACTAGCTGAAACCTCTTAATTTAATCAAAACATCCCAGGAGAACACAACACTTGAAAATTTTGTTTGGCAGTAGGTAGCAACCTTCCATTTGAATCCCATCTATTCACAACAGCGGAGGAAAGTCCAGCTGCTCTCTGAATTAGCATGCATCTTGTATCCAGCTGTTCTGGAAAATCCATAGCTAGCACTTGAAGACATTAGATTTTAAGTTATTATATACACACATCATTAACTTTAAAAAGTAGAGTAAATGGAGTATTTTTCTTGTATATGCCAGTCTATGACATACATTTGAGTCAGGCATGAATTCTGTCCTTGTTTTAAAGTATCTATATTTCCATAAACATGGATACCATTTTCTGATCATTAAAATGGATTCTTAAACTTCTGAAAGGCTGAAAATAAAAAATAGAAGTAGCTGTCTCAATTACAAGCTGCTGAGTAATTGATTATTTGATTATACCCCTTTGTTTAGGCATTTTTGGAACAATTAATTATAATGTCTAACTAAATCGGGCTCATCAACTTACTAATATCCAGTGGAAATCTGTGGTATTTACTAAATGAATAGTTTGAATTACATTCTTTTAAGTAAATTGCCAAGTTTATACAGAGTGACAGTAAGTTATCTTGTGCATGCTGCTGCACAGATTGGCTTTTCAACTAGCACTGCAAGTGCAACTGATTTGGTTTTGGAATGGTTTTTGCATCCTCTAAATAGCAGGGGAACGTTTTTGCTTTTAACTCTACCTCTTGTATAAGCCCTTATTCAGTGAGGCACATACAAAATGCAACGCAAAAAATAAGCTTATAATTAAGATAACATCATTTTAAGATAAGCCAAGATTTGAACCTCACTCAGTCTGATTCCTTTCCAATTACTTGGTTCTATGAAAGAGCTCCCGTGGTTTTAGTTACGGCCAAGTCAAACCCAACCCAGACAGGAACTGTTTCCAGGCTCTGACCCAGATGTATCTGATTGTGTCGTGAAGGAAAACCCGAAACCTGATCTGCCAGAAAACCTAAACGCTGAACTCTGAGGCTGTGGCTAAAACTTCAGCAGTGAAACTGTTTGAACTACCCTGGGTAACTGACACCACCAGCTTCCCAGACATTTTTCTTTTTTGGCTTTCTGCCACCTTCTTCCTTCCCCAGCTCAGCCCACCACGTAGCAGCTAGTACAAACAATTCTGCCAAACCAGCCCAGCGGGCCATTCCAAGGGCAAGAGTGAACAGCAGCAGGGAGATACAAACCCCTTCCACTGGCACTAAAAATTTTATTGTGAAGTTTCCCATTTAGCTTAGTTTTAGCTTCTATCCAGATCCTCATAAAGACTTTAATACCTACAGGCATGGCTACAAACAAGAATTTGCCATCACTGAAGACTCACTGATTCTGACAATATGGCAACAGCAACTTGCAACTGGAAGATTATAGGATAGCTGGTAGCCAGAATCAGTGTAAAAGTGAAAGATATAAAATGTCCCTCAGTCACCAACAAAGGAACACAAGACACGTGAGAGACTTATTGCAACATCTATTTTCCACTCCTTTCCAGAGGAATTGAATGAAGATAGCAATATTGGTTTGTTTTTGCAGCCTGTAAAATTATATCATATTAGTGTTCACCCTGTTTTTTATCCTGAAACACTGGTAAAACTGAAATGAACTGCAAAGGGAAATGCTGGTAATCCATCTTAATTGATCGACCAATGCATCAACCCTTGAGATCTAACAACAAACCAAAAGTTTGGTGTAGCTTAGGGCAAATAATTGAAATAATGTTTTCTGCTATATTTTTTTGTGATGGAAACCTCCCTACAATGCACAAAGATCAATACCCAGAATGATAGATTAATGGTTTTGAAAGCTTCAAAAGTCAGCTGGCTGACTTCTAGTTCATGAGATATGAGAAATATGTCAACTATTGCACAATTGCACCATTAGTTTTGGAAACTCGTTTAATATATGTTCACGAAAAAGAACAAAAGGATTTGTGACCTGCCTGCTTATTCCGTTCTACACATGGGAAGGCTGCTCAGCTGTTTTCTAAGTCATCAAACTTTTTTCACATATGGGAACGCAAAACTGAGGTCTAAATTTTTGCAAGTTTATATTCTACACACTGGGTTCTCTTTATGAAACACAAGTTTTATTGAAACAAATAGTAAAGCCAAGGACCATCTTTGGCAGAGAGCCTAGATCTGACTGCCAGGTTACTTGCAAAATGGCAGGTTGAGGAGAGGGTTTTCCAATGCTCTCAGGTTGACAGAGGAAACAAATGAAAGTGGAAAGGAAGAGTCATCATTTAATGTGGCTTTCTCATTGATCATCCTGGAGGAAAACCTTGTCAAAACAAGGAATCTGGCTCTGCCCAACTTCTTGTCCGGCTTGAGGCTCTCTACCAATGAAGACTTCTACCCGTGTTCTTTTATTTACTGCGGTAGAACTTAGAGATGTCAAGATACATAGTGATGGCCTCAAAGAGTTTTATGGTCTCTTTGATACAGAAGGTGTAAGCAGCTTGATAAATGCCCTTTTTTCTGGCTAGACAGAATTTCGAAGATGCTCAAAGGTTTGGTTTAGTCTAAATACTCCAGGTAAAATAGAGTAGCACACCTTCACTCCACAGTGAGCAAACACATAAGAGGCTAACGGGGCAGCCTCTCAAATTAGATATATATCCTATAACTCCTGTGCTTCGGTTGCAATGTAATGGTGCATGGAAATTCTGTAGCAGATATTATGAAATCCTCCTTTGTCCTTCTATACCCCATTTAACTCTTCAGTGAAGCATATGCCAGAATCTCATCTTTCAAAGGCTTAGCAGAAAGCATTACACAAGCAATAAACTAAGAGTGAACAAGGAAGTCTTGGTAAGTGGATGTTAATAGTCCTTGGTCATCTTTCCAAATGAAGACCATTTACCTTCTTGGGACACAAGGAGGTGAACTAACTGAGCAGCTGCTGCTCAAGGTTACACAGATGTCAGCATCAAGATGCCCTGGCTTTTTGTATCTACACCACATCTACTCTCACACTGCAGGTTACCATTTCCATTTCTCCTCTCCTACTGTCTGCCTTTGTAGCTGTGTGCCTCTTTGGGCTTTGCATGGTCCCACAATGGAAAGGGAAAGGGAAAGGGAAAGAAGGGAAAGGGAGATCAAAGTGCATCACTGTCTTGGTTTGACAAGACAGGTGTCTGCCAGGGAAACTGGGGTTTCCCTTAGAATAGAGAATGCAAACTCCCCACCCCTGCCAAATTATAAATTTTCAATTAAGGGCTCTCAGGCAAAGATTTGGGAATAGGAATAACAGTTCTTTACTAGGAATATCAATAATACAAATGTGGTAGGAAACAAAACTACCCCACCAAACCAGCAAACAAACAACAACAATTTGGGAAAGCCCTGACAGAATCAGAGCTGCCACCTGGCACCCTGTTAGTCAGGGTGTTGGAAGCAGTCCAGAAGTGAGTCCTGAGATGACAGACGTGGCTCTGTTGGAGCAGGGACGATCCTGTAGCCAAAAAGGGTCTAGGAGTGATGAGGAAGGGTCTAGGAGTGATGAGGAGGGGTCCAGGGGTGAGGTGATGGTGAGATGGGGTCCGGCGATGATGAGATGGGGTCTGGCGAAGATGAGATGGGGTGCCGTCTTCCTCCCAGGAATCGGGGTGAAGCAAGTGAAGTCTGTCCCCGGCCGGCTCAGTTTTCCCGGCAGCAATTGTAGACTCCCCCCACTGGGTGGGGCATCCCACAATAGGACCATGCATGCAGATGGGGCTCTGGGGGGAGCGGGTATAGTCCGGGGGTATAGTCTGTTAATGGCCCATTACCCAAAAGGCACCCGCCCCTCCCCCCCGTCCCCCTCCTTCCAAAGTTACAAGAAATAAAGAACAATTCCCCAACTGCTTTCAGCAGATGAAAATAGAATACACATTTTTGATTCCATAACCCAGGACATTATCCACCCCTTATTCTATTATCATCTGCATCATACCTAAAGCAAGGAACTACTATGCAAAATGAACCCCTACACTCAGTTCTTACTTAGGATTAGGTTTTCTTGGGGTACACAACTGGTTTTTCCATCTTTCTGCATTACCCACCAAGTGTAACCAGGTCCTTGAGCAAAAACAATCCCACGGATGGGTTCGCCTTTGCCTGAGGTGGGATTAATCCAGACAGCCTTTCCTAAAATACCTCTCATGTGCACCACAGGGACTTTATCTCCATCTACTGTGTGCAAAGGGGTAGACTGGGCAGGACCAGCTCGATTGATGGAGCCTCGGGTGTTGACCATCCAGGTGGCTTTTGCTAAGTTCACTTCCCAGTTCTTAAAGGTCCCTCTGCCAAGTGCCTTCAGAGTGGTCTTAAGTAGTCCATTGCACCGTTCCACTTTCCCGGCAGCTGGTGCATGATAAGGGATGTGATAGATCCATTCAATGCCGTGTTCTTTAGCCCAGGTGTTTATAAGGCTGTTCTTGAAATGGGTCCCGTTGTCTGACTCGATTCTCTCAGGGGTGCCGTGTCTCCACAGGACTTGTCTTTCAAGGCCCAGGATGGTGTTCCGGGCGGTGGCATGAGGCACAGGATAGGTCTCCAGCCACCCAGTGGTGGCTTCCACCATGGTCAGCACATAGCGCTTGCCTTGGCGGGTTTGGGGCAGGGTGATGTAATCAATCTGCCAGGCCTCCCCATACTTATATTTGGACCACCGTCCACCGTACCAGAGGGGCTTCACCCGCTTGGCCTGCTTGATGGCAGCACACGTCTCACAGTCATGGATAACCTGAGAGATACTGTCCATGGTTAGATCCACCCCTCGGTCTCGTGCCCACTTATAGGTGGCATCTCTGCCCTGATGACCTGAGGCATCATGGGCCCACCGAGCTAGGAACAACTCTCCCTTATGTTGCCAATCCAAGTCTATCTTAGACACTTCTATCTTCGCGGCCTGATCTACCTGTTCGTTGTTTCGGTGCTCCTCATTAGCCCGACTCTTGGGAACATGGGCATCCACATGACGGACTTTCACAGGTAGTTTCCCTACTCTGGTGGCGATGTCCTTCCACTCATCAGCAGCCCAGATTGGTTTTCCCCTACGCTGCCAGCTGACCTTTTTCCACCTTTCCAGCCAGCCCCACAGAGCATTAGCTACCATCCACGAATCGGTGTAGAGGTAGAGCTTTGGCCACTTCTCTCTTTCAGCGATGTCCAGGGCCAATTGAACAGCTTTGAGTTCGGCAAGCTGGCTTGACCCACCTTCTCCTTCAGTGGCTTGTGCAACCTGTCTTGTGGGGCTCCACACAGCTGCTTTCCACTTCCAGTTCATCCCTACGATGCGACAGGAACCGTCAGTGAAAAGAGCGTAGCGTGCTTCTTCTGCTGGCAGTTGGTTATATGGTGGAGCTTCTTCAGCCCGGGTTACCTGCTCTTGTTCTCCTTCCTCGGTGAGACTGAAGTTCTCAGCTTCCGGCCAGTTGGTGATCACTTCCAGAATCCCAGGGCGATTCGGGTTTCCAATACGGGCGCGCTGAGTGATGAGGGCAATCCATTTGCTCCAGGTGGCATCGGTGGCGTGATGGGTGGAGGGAACCTTTCCTTTAAACATCCACCCCAGCACTGGTAGTCGGGGTGCCAGGAGGAGTTGTGCTTCAGTGCCAATCACCTCTGAGGCGGCTTGAACTCCTTCATAGGCAGCCAAGATCTCCTTCTCCGTGGGAGTGTAATTGGCTTCAGACCCTCTGTAACTTCGGCTCCAGAATCCCAGTGGCCGGCCTCGAGTCTCACCAGGCACCTTCTGCCAAAGGCTCCAGGACAGACCATGGCTCCCAGCTGCGGAGTAAAGCACATTCTTTACCTCTGGTCCCGTCCTGACTGGGCCAAGGGCCACCGCATGAGCGATTTCCTGCTTGATCTGGGCAAAGGCGTGTTGCTGCTCTGGGCCCCAGTGGAAATCGTTCTTTTTGCGGGTAACCAGGTACAGAGGGCTCACAATCTGACTGTACTCAGGGATGTGCATCCTCCAGAAACCTATGGCACCTAGGAAAGCTTGTGTTTCCTTCTTGCTGGTCGGTGGAGACATGGCGGTGATCTTATTGATGACCTCTGTGGGGATCTGACGCCGTCCATCTTGCCACTTCACTCCCAGGAACTGGATCTCTCGGGCAGGTCCCTTGACTTTACTCTTCTTGATGGCAAAGCCAGCTTCCAGGAGAATCTGGATGATCTTTTCTCCTTTCTCGAAAACTTCCACTGCCGTGTTTCCCCACACAATGATGTCATCAATGTACTGTAGATGTTCCGGAGCCTCACCCTTCTCCAGTGCAGCCTGGATCAGTCCATGGCAGATGGTGGGACTGTGCTTCCACCCCTGGGGCAGTCGGTTCCAGGTGTACTGAACGCCCCTCCAGGTGAAAGCAAACTGGGGCCTGCACTCTGCTGCCAAAGGAATGGAGAAGAAGGCATTGGCAATATCAATGGTCACATACCACTTTGCTGCCTTGGACTCCAGCTCATACTGGAGCTCCAGCATGTCCGGCACGGCAGCGCTCAGTGGTGGAGTCACTTCATTCAATGCACGATAGTCCACAGTCAATCTCCATTCCCCTTCAGACTTACGCACAGGCCAAATGGGACTGTTGAAGGGTGAGTGGGTTTTGCTGACCACCCCTTGGCTCTCCAGTTTACGAATCATCTCATGGATCGGAGTCACAGAGTCTCTGTCAGTACGGTATTGCCGACGGTGCACTGTTGCTGTGGCGATTGGCACCTGTTGTTCTTCAACTCTCAGCAGTCCCACAGCAGAGGGGTCGTCGGAGAGACCAGGCAGGGTATTTAGTTGTCTGATTGCTTCCGTCTCTACAGCAGCTACTCCAAAAGCCCAACGATATCCTTTTGGGTCTTTGAAATGTCCATTTTTGAGATAGTCTATGCCAAGGATGCACGGGGCCTCTGGACCAGTCACAATGGGGTGTTTCTGCCACCCATTCCCAGTCAAACTCACTTCGGCCTCCAATACAGTCAGTTGCTGGGACCCCCCTGTCACTCCAGAAATAGAGATGGGTTCTGCTCCCACATACCCCGACGGCATCAGGGTACATTGGGAGCCAGTGTCAACCAAAGCCGTGTATTTCTGTGGGTCAGATGTGCCAGGCCATCGGATCCACACAGTCCAATAGATCCGATTGTCCCTCTCCTCTACCTGGCTAGAGGCAGGGCCCCTCTAGCACTGGTTATTCCCTCCCTGAGCATACATACTAGAGGTTCCAGCATCCTGACTACTGGCAGCCTGGGCATAGGAGGTTGAGGATATTTTCATTTTAGTGGCACCCCTTTGGTGAGTGTTCCTCTCCTTGAGCTCACGCACCCGGGCTGCCAGGACATAGGTGGGTTTCCCATCCCACACTCCCATGTCTTCCCCATGGTCACGCAGGTAAAACCACAGGTCAGCTCTCGGGGTGTACCCTCTCTCTCTGGCTGGGGGTCGTTGGGCTCTGACTCTGGGGCCTGTGACTCGCACCGGTGCCACATTGGAACTGCTCTTCCTCATCTCCTCCCTCACCTCCCTCATTTCCTCTTTGAGCTCTTTCACCACGGCAGAGATATGAGCCTGCAGCGGGCCATTGATCATGCTCTCATAATTCCTAAGCTTAGTGGCAACAGCCCCCACTGTCACTTGGTTGTCCTCAGCATTAATGGTTGCAATGAATGTAGTATACTGAGATGGCCCCAGATTTGCCAGGTTCCATAACATCTGCGCTGTGCATCTAACCTTGTCAGGATCATTATCATGCTGTCCACTCCTCCCAAAAAGTACCTCTAGTACTGCCACTTCCCTCAGCTGTTGGATTCCCTCCTCCAGAGTTTTCCAGCGCATTCTATGGTGGTGCTCCTGCATTCTTTCTCTGTGGACAAATCTTTCTCTCACACTCGTTAAAAGCCGCTGCCAGAGGGAAAGAGGTCCAGGCTCCCTTACAAATACCTGATTTATACCTGAGTCCTGGGTCAAGGGTCCCAAATTCCTGGCCTCCCCACCATCTAGTTGGACACCTGTGCCCATAAGATCCCAAACCCGAAGTAGCCAGGCTGTGTAAGCCTCACGTCCCCGCCGTACAATATCTTTTTGCAAATTACGGAGACTTTCATATGACAGGGACTCAGTGATGATCTGAACATGTGATTCCCTTGTGTCTTGTGAGGGCCCTCCCTTCTTATCTTTACTCTCTGGGTTTGCTGTTTTCACTTTAGATTTCCTTGTTTCCACAGGGGCAACTGCTGCTGGCTGTGACTGCCCCTGTGTGTCAGCTGGAACCTGGACAGTTGTAATGTCTGCGGGTTCTGTATCAGATTCTCTTTTGTCAGGGCAGGGCGAAGGTTTCTCACCAGCTGGGGAAATGTACTCTTTCAGCATCTGGTTCATCTCATGCATTTCTTTTATCAGAGCCTTCACCCAAACCGGGTGGTTTATGCCTGAGGCTGGCTGTGGGACAGGGGTGGGCTCTTGGGCAGCATCTTTATTCTTTGGGGTAGTTATCAGAGTGCTTACCCAGGCCAGTCTCCCTTTATCTCTGAATACCAAATAGAATAGGCCTATAAGCAGCACCAACCACTGTATGACGTCATTAGCATTCAGAGGGAAATTTAACCCTTGAAAAGCTGGTGGAGTAGACCCAAAAAACTGAGTGAAGGATTGGGAGAAAATTTCCCCTGGTGCCATTTCCTCACAATATGTACCATTATTAAAGTAACCCCAGAAACACAGAGTTAGTCTATGATAGCCCTGAATCCATGTGCCTGCTTTCCAAAGGAAGTTAAAAATCCACGAATTCCTCACCTTATTAACCCACAAAATAAACTGGATGCCAGCCACAGTAGCCTTGGTTATAGGGCCCATGTTTAGATAAGGGCCAGCAAATGGCAGAAATACAGCCACAACCACGTGCCAGCCAAACCAGGGAAAGCTGGACCACATGATTTTGAGCAGTAGACTTCTATCTAGTACACAAGAACTGTTATTCCTCTGTCTCAATGCCCTTGTGCCCCACACTTGGGCGCCAAAATCTGTCTTGGTTTGACAAGACAGGTGTCTGCCAGGGAAACTGGGGTTTCCCTTAGAATAGAGAATGCAAACTCCCCACCCCTGCCAAATTATAAATTTTCAATTAAGGGCTCTCAGGCAAAGATTTGGGAATAGGAATAACAGTTCTTTACTAGGAATATCAATAATACAAATGTGGTAGGAAACAAAACTACCCCACCAAACCAGCAAACAAACAACAACAATTTGGGAAAGCCCTGACAGAATCAGAGCTGCCACCTGGCACCCTGTTAGTCAGGGTGTTGGAAGCAGTCCAGAAGTGAGTCCTGAGATGACAGACGTGGCTCTGTTGGAGCAGGGACGATCCTGTAGCCAAAAAGGGTCTAGGAGTGATGAGGAAGGGTCTAGGAGTGATGAGGAGGGGTCCAGGGGTGAGGTGATGGTGAGATGGGGTCCGGCGATGATGAGATGGGGTCTGGCGAAGATGAGATGGGGTGCCGTCTTCCTCCCAGGAATCGGGGTGAAGCAAGTGAAGGCTGTCCCCGGCCGGCTCAGTTTTCCCGGCAGCAATTGTAGACTCCCCCCACTGGGTGGGGCATCCCACAATAGGACCATGCATGCAGATGGGGCTCTGGGGGGAGCGGGTATAGTCCGGGGGTATAGTCTGTTGATGGCCCATTACCCAAAAGGCACCCACCCCTCCCCCCCGTCCCCCTCCTTCCAAAGTTACAAGAAATAAAGAACAATTCCCCAACTGCTTTCAGCAGATGAAAATAGAATACACATTTTTGATTCCATAACCCAGGACAATCACCCAGAGGCAAAGATTGAAAAGTGAAGACTGTCAGAAAAGCGTAGTTAGTAATCTACTTACTACTGAGGGCAAGGGTATGGGAGCAGGTAAATAGGCAACCCAGGAACAAGAACTAAGTAACCCAGAAATCTGAAGTTACATTAGGCTTTTTTTGAGTTTGGTTTTTTGTTTGCTTCTTTTTCCCAGTCAATGACCTTGGTGCAGCATATACTTAATCTGGAGAGAAAATTCAATAAACAAGATCAGATTTTGTGACCAGATATGCTGCACTATTTCTTGCATCTGGTGGTCCAGATACAACAGAAATATGAAAGAGCCAGCAGATTAATGATGAAGGCATCCTATGGTAAAACAGAAGAGCAGATCCAAATTGCCTGCAGCTGAGGTGAATTTGAACTTCCTGCACGTTTTCGAATCAAAAGGCACTTCTACCATGAGTATTTCCTCCCACAGACGTATTTTAAATTTACTTGACTGGGTTTCTTTTATGATAAGCACAGTACTTCCATGGTACATTAGGTGTCATATAGAAAAGCCTAACCCAGGATCTCCAGGGTCCTGTGAAAAAAGCAGTTTTAAATGGAAGATATAGTGCCTAAATATACACCCAGTCGCAGTGGAGTTACCTCTGATTCTGCCCAGCAGGATTTTGGATGCCATATAAATTCTTCCAGGAGAAACATCAATTTTTTTTCTTAAAATGAGAATATGCTTAATTTTGCTTTTTCAAGATGCATCATTCAGAGCCTAAATTCTGTGTAATATAAAATCTTCTGTAGTCAGTAATAGCAGCATTTTTAGTGATTTCTTCAGGTTAAGAAAATACTTTTCAGTGTACCAAACATTGTCTAAACGAAGACTTGCAAAGTAGATAAGGTTAGAACCACACTCACCAATCTAAGTCTGTAGGACTGTCTCTAACTCAAATCTTTGTGAATTTCTGTACTGGCCTCCATTCTCTGATTGCTTTAGCCCTCAGACAACAGTTGTATGTAACCTATCAAACACTATTCACGACAAAATCTTCCCACATAAGTACTGCACAGAGCTACTGCATCATACTTTTGCATGTCAGTGAACTTATATTCTTGTAAAATGCCATATTTCTTCTTCAAAACTCCTCAGGTATTGAAAAGGTAAAACACACAACCAGTAGATTATAATGTGTTCAAACTGACTTGTTACCAAACCGCATCACATTTTTCTAATCATTTTAAACCAAACTGGGTTTTCTATTTTTAAGATAGATACATTTGAATCATGAAGTTATCTAAGGCTAATCCTTAATAAAGTCTGAGCAATGAGTCAGCCATGACACTTTGATAATTCTTCCTTCACTATGTTGTCCAGGACATATTAATTTTTTTCTTTTTTTCTAAATTGTAGTGTCTCTGTGTGGATAGATTTTCATGTCCATGCATTCAGATACAAAGAATGTGGTTTTTGGTCTGTGCAGGAAGTCTATATGTCATGCAGAACCAAAATCATTTTCTAGGACTTAAGGTGTGCAGCAAGTCTTGTGGCTTATCTTAAATATATTACTTCTACAGAATCTTTTTTTTTTTTTTTTTTAGGATTGAGTGGTGCATCCACGCTCTTGTGTTGCACAACAAGAACACACAGCCCACACTGTCCTTCCAATGTGGAGCATCTGCATATTTAAATGTTTTGCTGTAAAACCAGACAAATAATTTCTCAGTGTTCGGTACAAGAGCAGTACAACAACAACAGGTAGCACCGTGAAAGAGGTGAACTAGTAATTTGCAGAGTCAAAGTATTCTCTTGAAAGCCCACCTTCTCTCAGATATTTTCAGGAATGCTATAGATCAAGAGCACACTGTAAGCTTTAGGAAAATATGAAGGAAGACAAGGATGAGTGCACATAGCATCAGAGTAGAGGCTACTATGCAATACACTGCACTCCCATAGGAACATCAAGCCTGTCCCCTCAGAACCTGCAGTGCCTCTGCAACAGAAACAATACATGAACAACACTCTTGCCAGAAAAAGCGGAAAATGTTGACAGACAACATTCTCAGAATTAATATTTTATTTTTGTCACAGCTGTCATCAACAAATATCTGAAATGCTGTCAAGACCTCTTTTCTGAGGTCTGTGTACATCTGGAGAATATCTTAGCTGTAAAGCACATTGTGATTTACTAATATTGTCACTAGCTATAATCCAGGTGTTGTATTCATTTACAGAGATACAAATATGCATTTTCCTATCCACCCTCCAATCCATCACTGTGAGAGAAAAAAGGGAAATACTAAGTATCTGTTCTTTCTAATTACCGTCCTGACTTATTTCTAAATAAAAAATTGTCTAGAATTTATGGGTTTGTCAAGGCAAACAGGTAAACACATTTTTAAGGAGAGTAGGCTTTTGGAAAAGAAAAAATATTAAATAATGTGTATTGTAATCTTTATGACGGGAAAACGATAATTGCTCTCCTGTTAAATTTTTGTAAATTGAATGAAAAGGTTATCTGCTTTAAAATTTCTTATATTTAACACCTCTGTGTTGTATTATACCACACCTCAGCAAAGAGGCCTCCAAAGGAATTTTCTGCTTTTCTCCTATCTTATGCATTTGCAGTTGAAGAGAATGGTGGAGCAGGGAAATGCCAAAATCCCCTTTCATAAGACTTTTAAATTCAACAGCAGTGAATTTTGAACAGTATGCATACAGAAACACACATAATTTGTCTGTTCGTTAGCAGTAAGGATATGTGCAAAATAGATGATGGTCCTTCCTATAAAATTCTGACCTTTTGCCCTTTAACTATGGAAAAGTATTAGAACAAAACCTCAGTTCCTCTGCAGATGCAAAATGGATACTCTGTATCTGCCAGCTATTAACTCCTCCTCAGTCCTTCCTATCTGGTTAATAGGATTATTTCCTTTTCTGATTTTGCTTTTCTAACTTCCTATGAAAATGCCTCTGTTGTCTTTCTAGAAACAGCACATATAGAGTTATTTTTATCTTATTGGCTTTTGAGATCTGGCTCAAGACACTCCATTCCAGCTATTAGCTGGAATGAGAATTGGATCCAGCTGGTACCTTCAGCCCTAGAAACTAAAAGTAGACAAGCTTAATTGTCTGGTACATACCTTTGTAGTGGGTCTGATTTAACAGCAGTGAAAAATTTACTTAAGCATGTTCTCTGTGGCATCACTTCAGTTTATTCAGACATCCTGAGATCTTCCCTTGTTCTTGCAACCCCATTTTTTCTTTCACTGTAGATCTGATTTATTTTTCTCTATGCATACATCACAGACATTCTGACCTTCTTCCTTAAGGCATTTTTCCCTCTAGACAAGCCCCTCTTCAGGCTTACCTTTTCACAATAAAGGTCCCAGCTGCTTCTTCCAGTTTTTAACTGCGAAGGTGTAAGTTTCATTTACTGTTTTGATGATTTTTATGAAGAAATGCAGTAGATTGGACCACTGCTGAAGACCTAGACAAATGTTATCCTATAAACCAGATTACAAAAGACAAGTATGCTCTCAGCTTCCCTAGCTGCAACGTAGTCTCCAGAATGGTAAGTAAAGCAAGAGGATCTTAATATCTCTAATTAGTTTATCTGCTTCCAAATGAAAGCATGCTCTGTCTTCAAGATGTTAGATCTTAATTAGACCATCAGTACTCATATATAAGTAGCCTCTACAGACTAAATTTAAGCAGAGTTACTTGGACTTGTAGCTACCTTTCCAATATAACATCTCTTGTATGAATGACAAAAGACCCAACAGAGGCCTTGATGAATAATGTACTCAAATAAAATCTTGATTTCCCAGCTGTTGAAAGAAAATGATAATATTGCTCCTTATTATCCTTTGATGATCTTGTCTAGTGAGAGAGCCTGATCTGTGTGAAAGAGCCCTGTGCAGTCATATGAACTAGGAGCACAAGAACTTACTGAAGCCCAGAAATTGCTACTGTCTACAAATAAAAGTGCTAGCAATGGATATAGAAGCCCTAGGTGGAACAAAGGGACATGAACAGAAGAGAACAAACAGTTTTGATCATTATAATGAGAAAAATGCATTTTTACTTTGATGAAGTCTGGGTTGAATTTATAGCTGATTTTTATTTTGTTGCATGGATTAGTTTTCTATTTCTAATTATTATTAGCAAGACAGGAAAGAAGCATTCATTTCCCTGCTGCTAAAAAAGCAAAAAAAGAAATAAATGAAACATTTTTATGCAAAAAAAAAAAGAGCAAATTAGAGTCACAAATTCAGCCTCTTCTGAAAAAAGATAATCCACAAGTTCTCTGAAAGAAGGAATTGCGCACCTTCCTATAGAGTGTAATAAATTTCCTTCTAAAAATGAAGTAATTTTTGAGCTCTTGAGTGTAAGAATTGTACTTACTTTATGAATAAAGTGACAGCACCAATATTAAAATTTGATGATCTCAATATTTTAATGTTAAAATAAATCAAACTGTTAGAAGATTTGAGACTCCTTCATTCTCTTTCTGAGAAGGGCAAACTTCTTTAATTTGAATGGATGTTAGCTTATGCTTGAGAAGCAGGTTCTTGATAGGAAATTGTATGAATTTGTGTCTCTGTAGCAATCAGAAGCAGCTGCATACATAGTTCATAAAGCATGCAGTACATTGCTCTGTCTGTCAGTGCCAACTAGAATTCTGGGGCTTTATTAATACAATAGGTCATGGGGATGACAAGCTTGCAGCTAGAAATAATGATATAATGATTGTTTTTAAAATTCATATTCCCCTGCTTCAAGGTACGGTGTGGGATTCTTTTTCTTATTAATGTACAGAGCTTTCAAATACAAAGGTAAAGGAAGAATTTCAAAACAGAAGATAATACATTTAGTTTCTGGCAGTAATTACTGTTAGAACAGAACAGCTTCTTTGACATCCAAGATATTAAAGTGTAACAAAGAAAAGGTTCAAGATCATATTTTAGTATGCCCACTGCCCAAGAATGCATAAATTGAAAAATTATGTTGATAATATGAAATATACTTGGTGATACCTAAGGACCAAGACTAATATTGTTCCAAAAGTTTGGAACATTAATTCCAAACAAGGATTTGCTTCCAAAGGACAGGACAGATGTATGTGCTACTCTGTACACACCTAGGTAGATGTGCTGAATGGTAGCAGAATTACAAAATTACTTCTTTAGCATAAAACTAGCTAAAAATGAATCTTGTCTTATGCTGCAATATTTCAAGAAGAGACTTAGAGGTATCTTTTGTTTTTAAAATCACTTTTTTAAAACAGAAAAAACATAGAGAAAGAAATATAGCACCATAAGAGTCCAGCAATCAACAATTTTGATCCTGAGTTGCATTTTCCCCTGCTGGCAAAAGAAGGTGAAGCACAGCTGAGAGGGAAAAGCTATATGGAAAAAAAAAGCAAACGCAGAGAGGTACTGAAGGAAAATATTCAGGTGGTAGAAGGACTCTGTAGGAGCTAGTTAAGAGCAGCTGTGTAATGATACCAAGGTAAAGAGCCTGTGCAAAAAGATCTGGGAGATACAACAGCATGCTTGATACTCTTCGAATTGCTTTTTGTGAGAATGACACTGATATTTCTGAGACTGAATTGGCTACTATAGTTCTATCCAAGATTTTCACATCTCGCCTTGAAATCCATCCTTCCTGAGAACTGTCCCCTGCCCAGAGCCATAAATTTTGCAGGAGTTCCCAATCCAGAGGTTGACCACCTGTTTTATCATGTCTCCAGAATAGCCACAGACTAAACTATTTGAGAAAAGGTTTCAGCAGAAGTGCAAGCAAATATTCACAATTAAGGGAAGCAGAAGGCCTATTTTCCAAATCCCAAGTTCTGCTAAGTCTCAAGACTCTGCTAAGTCAAAAAGTTAAAAGTAAACTTCTTGTAAGTGCTAAGTGTGGGCAAAGAAAGTGGTGGTTTATTCTACAAACATCTGGAGCTGCAAAGAAAAAAAATTATTATTCACAGGCAGTCATTGTTTCTGATTAAAATTGGCAGAGAGGTGAGAGTGATTAATCTAATTCTCTTAGAATTGTACTGGGAAATTAAGATGTTAATGGAGAAGAATCAGAAAAAAATTGCTTCTACGTTTCTTAGGAAATAAGGTACCATTGACTCATAGCTCACATGCCAGGTCAGCCTCCTTCAATCTTTCCTATTCCACTAGACGCTTAATTATTCATTGGAATAGAGGAAAGGGAAATAAAAGTTCTGGAATTCAAAAATTAAGGTGACTAATGGAAAGAACATATCTCATTTTGTCTCTTTTGGGGAAAAAAAATGTGGTAGCCTAGATTTTAATAGATATTTTCCATCTTCCAGTACCTTTTCTTTATGAGACGAGGATTCTCCCCTAAGTCTTTCTAAACAGCATCTGCACATACTTCTGTGTGATCTGTCACTCCTGTTTACAAGCACTTTGTTTTCCTTGTGCAATGAATTATTATGCAATATTTCTGACTTGGGACCGAATATTCTGCCAGTTGATGGCAACCCAGTTTACATGCTAAAGTTACCTAGATCTAGGATTAGACTAATGCAAGGATTTAACCACTATAAAGTGGAGAATCCAACACACCCTCTGACAGTCAGGAGTTGCACCTGGTTTCTCCCTATGATCCACAAGCACTTTGTCCTGACTGGATAGATTAGAGAGTTATCCTGTACTGAGACTCCTGTCTGATCAGGATCACAACCTCAGTGCCTGTATTCCTTCCTCCATGAGGGATTAATGATCCTAGTTATTTGTAGGCAGTTTCAGAGCAGAGGCTATGGAGATTATCATGTATCTGGGGAACTAAATTAACAGCAAGGAGTGGTGGATCTTGCAGCTACCACTGTGATTACTTTATGAAGCTCAGAAATGTGTTCTGATTGCTTTATTTCTGAACCCCACACCACTTATGCCAGGTAGCATTATCACCTCCATCTTACAGAAACAAATCTCAATTGAAAAGGGGCCTAGTACTTTGCACCTGGTCACACTGAGGAATTGGGAAATGTTTGGAACTAAAATCACCCCTTCAGTCTTTCTGACGGCATAAGGCTTTGTTCCCTACTGATAGAAACGAGAGCATAGGTAGGGAAGACCCTACACACTTTACCTGTTTTTTCATCACCAAACCAACTACCTGACATTTCCTATGAGAGATTCCATAATTTGGAATGGGAAAGGGAAGCTGTTAAAGGGAAGATTTTCCATCAGCCTAACCTACATTCCCCAAAGAAACATTTCATCAGCACTGGAATGCAGTGATGAAACTGGTTTTTTTCAATAATACACACTTAAATTTTTATGAAAAAACTTACTTCCTTAACTTCACCTTCCTATGTGCTCATATTCTAGGTATGATTTATAGAGCACCCAAACATTTCATCAAACACTGAATGGGAAAGCAGCAGCTTTTTCATACAAACTGATTTGTTAGCAAAGGATAAATCAATGTGGCAGGCAGAAATACAGTGGAGATTATAACACAAATGGTAAATGTGGAAGGCCTCCCAGATGGGAAGGGCTGGTTATTGTAGGGGGGAAATCAGTGATTTATGGTTTGCAAAAGAAGTTTCCTTTGTAGTGATGTTACATTGCCTTTAAACGGAGTGGAAGGCTGTCATGGTTTAACCCCAGCCATCAACTAAGCCCCATGAAGCCACTGATTCACCCCCTGGTGGGATAGGGAAGACAATCAGAAGAATAAAAATGAGAAAATTTTGGGATGATATAAAGACAGTTTAATCAGGAAAGGAAAAGCCACATAAATAAGCAAAGCAAAATGAGGAATTCATTCACTACTTCTAATGGGCAGGCATCATGCCCTGGAAAACAGGGCTCCATCTCACATAATGGTTATTTGAAAGGACAAACACCACAACTCTAAGTGTCCCCCCTTCCTCCTTTTTCTCCCAGCTTTATACACCAAGCATGATGCCATATGATCTGGAACACCCCTTTGGTCATCTGGGGCAGCTCTCCTGCCTGTGTCCCCTCCCAGCTCCTTGTGAACCCCCAACCTCCTCAGCAGTGGGGTGAGGTGAGGAGCAGAAAATGACTTGAGCCTGTGCAAGCTCTGCTCAGCAGTTACTAAAAAGTCCCTGTTACTCACACTGCTTCCAGCAAAAATCCAAAACATAACCCCAGACTGGCTGCTCTGAAGAAAATAAACTCTATTCCAGTGGAAACCAGGGTAGGGGAAGAAAGAAGGAAAAAATTCTTTCTTTCTGGGATATATGGAATTCAAGGTGGTGCTCTTTGAACTACCTTGCCATTAAGATTTTATTCAGGCAAGCATTTTGTCATGACCCTATAGTCAGGGAAAGGAAGAGTCTGGAGAATTTCCTAACATATTTATGAATTGCTAATATGCATGAAATATGCAGGCCAGACAAAAAAAAAAATATTTGTTAGCACACAGTCAGACAGCTACTACCAGGCAATTACATTAAGGAAGCCAAAAGTTTAGACCAAACTTTTGGTCTAAATCCCCTTAAGAAAATGTTGTCTGCTTAAGGCAGGTGTGAGCTAGGTATTTTACATTTCCAAATAATTACAAGACTAGCAACTGCTGTTCCTTAGCAATGGATTAAAGACTTCAAAATTAAGAATGGTTTTGCCTTGCCCGGATCTCTGAAATACTGCAAATGGATCAGCTGGTGATGGAGGGGCATGACACCACAAAATCTGGGTCATGCAGTTAAGTCACAGACTCTGGTGAAACTGTTGTGTTCTGCCCAGGCTACCTTATGCTGCTCAGTGCAGAGCCATCACAAGTTAGCTACCCTGCATTAATTTTATGTATGTGGAATACACAAAGGAAGTAAAGTCGTGTCTCCAGTACTGCCAAGACAATTAAAACCATATTGCCCACAAACACCTTTACCACAGGGACAGCCACACACCCTATTTTTTGTTCTAATTTAAATGTCTGAATTAGCACCCTGACCTTCATACAGGCTGCACACAGCATAATCAGGGATTCTTCAGAAAGATATTCATCTAAGATTCAGCTCATAATGTAGAGAACTCAAATGGCTAATTTGGGCATCTCCTTTAAATGTGTAATCCACTTGTGAGTAATCACTGCTCACAGATTCTTTACGGCAAATGCTGTACAGGCACAATACACAGCGAGGAGAATGAATTAGAAGGCAAATCTAATGAATTATTTTGCCTTACCACAGCAAACACAATTCACATGGGTTTATTCTGGGAACATAAAAGTGGCTATACTCAGCCAGATCAAAACTTCATTTAAGTCTGTGTGCCACCAACATCAGTGAATGGTAAGAGGCCTAGGGAGCACCCAGTGCATAGCAAGATGGTGAGCAGTGATATTCCTCCTGCCTTTCATGGATTCTCCAGGGCCTGCAATGTATAATGTTGTTATGTATTTACAGAATAAACTACTTCCTTTCAGCAGCAGCACTTCCTTCTTTAATTGGTTTTAATGCTACCTTCTGAAGCTGTGGTACCTACTGTAAAGCTGAGTGTGGCTCATTGCTCAGCAAAGGGGGTCTTAGGCAGAGCTTTGTGTATTCTACAGAGACTCTATAAAAGTCCAAAGAAAAGCTTTTCTTCAACTTTTTTTTTTTTTTTTTTTTTTTGAGTAGGCTTTTGACTTGGGCATAGCCAGCCAAAGGGAACTTGTAGACAGTTCAAATTTGACCTTCTTTCTACCAAAATCACATGTTCTATATGGAGACCATGTTCCAAACTAGTGGCAGTTCCATGGTTTGAATGTGTGTTCATTCACAAGAACTGGCCTAGGATGACCCAGTTCCTACATCATGATCATCAAACATGCATCAACAGACAGATTTCAACATCTGAAATGTCGGGCTGCACTTGTCTGAAATCTGAACTTAAAATGCTCTCTGCACTTAAGCTTCAAGTCAACTGGTTCCCAAATTACATTTCTAAATAAAAACTCTGCAGCATGTAAAAGCATTATTTACTCATTCTCGTAAACATAATGGGGCAGGACCTCAGCAGGTTCAAGTAAGCATAATCTTCATTGAAGTTAATATTATAAACTGATTTACATTAAGTTAAAGAACTTAATGTAAATGAACTTTTCTTGGACTTCACTGTAAAAATACATTTCCCCTAAATGAAATTTGATTCTGTACTTTTGAGAGAAGTTGTAAGATTGTGTTCTTATAAAAAAATCTATTTTTAGCATAATCACAGCAGATGATCACTTGTAGTCTTTATTTTTTATCAGTATCCTTTGAAACACATCCTATCCACCTCAAAATGAATCATTCTTTTCATAAAAAGCAACGGTTATTCAAACAGATAAAATATTAATCTTAAGTAAAGGAATAAGTGAAGAAAAATCAAAATCTTAAATTTCTTACCCTAAGCCTTCTTGCCATGAGGATTCAAGAATTCACTTTTGTTGCACATTAATCATTTGAGCTGCCATTGGGAAGAAATGTCCCCTAAATCAAATTCTACCCACCTATTGGGAGGAAGATTTTCAATATTTAGAGAAAGTAGTGAACAAAGTTTCCTCAGTTTTTCACCTTCAATGAAAGATTGAGATAGAAGCACACACCTTATTCTGGCCTCTGTTTCATTAGTTGAAATGGGTACTTCACATTATTTCATAAGGCTTCATCAGTCAGTCATAGACCATAGCAAATAGAGCTAGCATGGACAAGAGAGGATTGGGTGTCACATTAGAGGAGAAAGTGGTTGTGTTTCATTCTGATTCTTGGAGAAAACATGCACAGAAATTGGGGTTTGGCTTTAGTAGAACATGAAACAAGGATGAAAACACACATATATTTAATTATCTTGGTTTACTTGAAAAAAATATTTTCTTATGTTCTCATGTGATAAAATCATAGAAGAGTAGTCAAGGTGCAAATGTATTATCGTCAGTCTCCATTCAAACTGATTATCAGAGATCATCACTTATCATCTCTGTAAAGCTATTGCTGCTCTTACACAGACTGGAGAGCTTTAGAATTTGTTTTTCAATAAGTTCATTCCAGACTCTTCATTGGTGACCTCAGAAACAAAAAGAATCTCCACTGGAGGAGCTAGAAAAATCCATTCCTTTTACAAAAGCACCTTAAAAAATAATGCATTATCCCTCCCCATGCCCACCACCATGTGCACAGAGATAGAGGGGAAAAATTTTTAAGCATTAAGTTACTGATACCCATTAGGTTACAATTAACTAAATTGTGGTAGAAAATCAGCACCAACAACTGGGGAAGAGAGATTTAAAGTATTTTAAAGTTAGGTTGCAAATGAGAATGTTTGTGAGAAGGGATGATTAAATGCAGCAATAAAGAGAGAACTACGACAGTAAGTAGGGCTGGTAGCTGGATATATTTAAAGCAAAAATAGAATCCTTCTCAATATGAACATAAAAGTAGGAGTGGAGGGTGTGAGAGTTCATTGCAGCAAGCATCCAATATAAATTTTATAATAAAAGTGAGGCATCTGGATTTTACAGTGCAAACACGAAATTGTAAAGGTCTGACTGGGACAGTCCTGGATCTAAGCACCATCCTGCTCTTTCATGACCTCTTGTCTATATGATAATTATAAAGTCAGAATATATTACTTAGAAATGCATGATCACAAGTGGGGAATAATTCAAAAAAATACAGCCCTAGATGAGCAATCTCAGGTTTTACACAAATAGCCCAATGAATTTTGGGGCTTGTTTCCAAAAGTTGCAGTTCATTATTGGTGGACACTAGAGCCAGATGAAAAACTCATTATTTCCCTCAATTTGTAACTCTAACTGCAGGCTACCTTTTGATCTGTCCAAAACAATCTTGCTACCTTGGAGCTTTTGAAACTCTTTGCTTTCTGAAAGCTTTCCTTGAGTATTTGATTTTTGAAAAGATGTCAAGACTTTGCAAGGCTTCAGATGAGAGCCTTAAGTCACACTGTACACTTCTATTTTTCTAGTGAATACATACAATTTTAAAGCTAATTTTGAAGTTTAATATTCAAATACTAATTTGAATTTGCCATTCTCCATGTATTTGTGAGGAAAAGAAAGGTCATTCTAAGAAATGCCCCCCCTAAAATTAGAGTATTCATGGATTATGAATTCATGTGTGGTATGAATAGGGTATCAGCATGTTTAATAAAAAAACCTATTTAAAACACACACAGAAAATAAGTGGAATAACTTGTCAGCCTGCTTCAGGTACCCATGCAAGTAGACCTGGTCCTTGAAAAAGAGTCCTGCTTCACATACAAGCTTCTCAGACTTCCATCGTTCATTCATTTGCAAACACAAACCCACTGTCAGTGAAGGAAAAATTGGTATGTGAACTATTACAGGAGCTTGATCCTGACAAATTGATGGGCCCAAACAATGTCCACCCAAGGTGATTAAAGAGCTGGCTGACATCCTCATGAGGCTGCTTTCCATAACCTTTGAGCAGTTGTGGAGATCAGGAAACATCTCAGAAGACTGGAAGATGGCTGGTATCGTACCATCTATCATACCATCTACAAAAAGGGCTAAAGGAGGATCAAGGAAATTATAGACCCATCAGCCTTCAGTCCCTGGGAAAGTTATGGAATGGATCCTCCTGAGGGCCATCCCAAATCAGATGAAGCATTTGATTGGGAAAATCCAGTACAGATTCAACAAGGACAAATATTGCTTGACAAACATGATTGTCTGCTATGACAAAGTAACCCTCTTGGCTGATGTGGGGCGAGCAGTGGACAGTGTCTTTCTGGGTTTCTCCAAGGGTTTTGACAGGATTTCCCCTACCCTGGCTTACGGGTAGCTGCAGGGTGGAATCTCCTGAAAAATGGGTCATTTTGAAGGACCCTTTCCAGGTGGACCAGAGGATCTGGGTGAATGATGCTGAAGCACACAGCAAGGTGTGATAGTTAAGGATAAGATTAATATGCCTGCTAAAGTGCAAACAGTTTATTGTGAGGGAACCTGACCCTAACAGCCACAAAGAGTCAGATACATGTTATGATTCCTCATGAAGAAAAAGTAAGCAGTTTAATATCTTTTGCTCTTCTAAGTTATTGCAATAGATTTCTGAATGTTATATTACTGAATGATTAATAACTATTCAACACTAACCCGCAGAGATACACAGGATAAAAACACAACCATGTCTGCCACTAAAAATTTCTAGTTTGAGAAATAGTTGATTATTGTAGAGTTAATTATGGGGAGAAAAGCGTGTATCAAGAAAATTTCCTTATCTTTTTCTTTTTTGATTTCCATTGACAGGCATGGCAGGATCATCAGGTGCTCAGATAAGCAAAAAGCACATCAGAAAAAGCCAAGTTTAAAAAAAAAATAATTTTCACTGCAGCTGTCAGCCTGCAGCTATTACAAATGAGTAATTTATAAGTGTGTAATTTACAGAATGTGTATGGATGCACATTTAATGCTGATACAAAGACAGCTTGGATGTGTAATGAGGTTTTTATAGCATATTGTGCTAGGTTTAATGTAGGCATGTAGGTACAGCTTCCTCAGCAATCACTGAGGGTTGGTTGAGGGTACTTTCTTTCTTTTAAGCCTGAAAAATGTGCTTTTAAATAGAACTGTAGAAAAAATTCACATCATTATTTCAGATCTGTCAATGTCTGTTCTTTGGACACAATCACTCTGTAATGTATGGAGGCTACATTAGTTAGGAGAGGTTTTTTTAAACTGTCACAACACTACCAAGATGAGAAAACTAATCCCTTGCTTAATGCATGGGTGGATCCTTCTGGAAAATAGTGAGAGGCATCCTAGGCAGAAAGGACTACTTACCATAAAATACATTCTCAATATATTTCTCCTCCTTTTTTTTTTTTTTTAATTTTATTTTTTTAAGCACATTTGCATGAAAACGGGATCTCTAACTAAGGATGCCCTTTGGATTCCCCCCTCCCTCTTGGTATTTTAACATCCTCTTGTGGTGACTAGTGTCCAAATTCTGTCAGCACCTACAAATTTAACCTTTCAAACACACCCACTGATTTCCTTGAAGCAATCTACTGAATGTAGTGCAGCACATGGACAGTGTTTGCAGGAGCAGCGCCCAGATAATTATTTCCAGATGAAGTGTGCTGCAAAGAGAGTGGTAGAACTAGCACAGCTAGAGGAATAAAATTTCAAGGAACTGCATTCAGCCCAAAGTTATGCCCCTCAACAATTTCCTTGCCTGGAACAGCTCAAGCACAGGACGGTTTTCACCAGTAAATCTCAGGAGAAGCTAATGCTACACGGTCACAAAGGAAACCTGTGAGAGATAAGAGCAGGGGTCTCAAAGGGGTGCAGACCCAGAAGGGATTGCTTCCTTAGGATGTTGCTGACCAAGATGGCAAAGCAGAGATGATTTATGTCTCCATGGCATGAGCTGTGATTCCAGTCATTTTTGAAGAGCTCATTTTTAGCTGAATGCACAGGCTAAATTTTGGTATAGTGTTCTTGCCCTCAAAGACAGCTGCAGTTACTGGATCAAATCAGCTTTTCCAGCACACTCTTGCCTGATGACAATACTGGAGAATAACATAAAAATATTGATGAGGTACATTAAATATTCTAAGTATATTTTCTCTTCATTCAGAAGTGACTTCTGTGCGAAATCATGTCTGTCTACATTTGGCTCTAAATAAGGGGAGTTGTCACATTATTTTCACCTGTGTCTGAGCAAAAATTCTAGAAATGGGCTGCATTGTCCCGTGTGCTGGTACATTTTATCTTTGTAGTTGAAAACCCCAGTGTATTGTCAGAAGACATACCCATCTGAGGTGCTCACAACCAGTATATCCCAGGTTACCAAACCCAACAGAAATTTAAGGGAAAAACAAAAGGAAGAAGAACCAGGCCTACTTTACTGGCAGGAAAAGAGGAAATTTGAGGAGACTGCTGTGTGCTTCTGAGGGATAGTTCTGATTTGGAATTTCATCGCCAGAAAAAGGAGCCGGTTTTGGCCCTAGAACAAATAGTTCTGAAAGCCAGATTGTGCTCCAGGTCAGGTACAGACTTGGAGCAAATAACATGAAACTTAGTAGTTTCATTGCATTGCAGTGCATGCAAAGCTCCAGTGTATCTTCTGATTCCCAGTCTACCATTCACTGTTAACAGAATTCAAAAGCATAAACTAAAATTCATCCTAAGGCACTGAGTTTCTTCCATTTCTGGGTTTAATTGGGATTTTTATATACAGTTTCCAGATAAAGTCATAGGTCAGGCCATCATTTCCCTACTAAAATTTACCCAAAGGTCCCAGAACCTCAGTGAATCTTTAAATAGACCCCAATCTGTTGTTCAAGTTTCCTATGCAATATGGAACAAGGTGAATTTCCATTCTGTGGCTTGGGGCTTTGCTGAGGATCCTTCCTGAAGTGCTTCCTTCATGCACGTGCCTTGCTCATTTTGTTGTAGCTTGCATCAATATAAATAAATGGCAATAAATACTGAGACTATTTTATGAAAAATTAGACATCATCACCTTCCTCCATGTTCTGTGCTCATAAGTGACAAGTGACACACAGTTGGGTTTCACTCACAGTTGCTGTACATTGCACGCACCACTTGCCAGAGAAACCTGACAAACAAAGAGAAGCAAAAGTATGAAAGAGAATAAATTTTGATACTAAAACTAAGTAAACATGACATGTAATTTATCAAAAGCATAAATACAAGCAATGCCAACATGTCTTTTTTCCTCTAAAATGATATATTTTACCAGAGGGATATTTCAGATTTTTCACTTAGTGCCAAGGTAAGTTTAATACCTTTCTAATCTACAACATATGGGTCATATGATATTGCACATTATTTGCATCACCAATAAAACAGCCCATTAATCAAACATGCCACCATAGCCTCCAACAATATAAACTGGAAAATGTGCTTAATATTTTAAGTGGAATTATTTGCTTGAAATGCTCTCTTTTGGCGTAAAAACATCTGCTAATTTTAACACTGGTCAAGCATACCAAAAATTATTCTAAATCTCTATTTACTTGAAGACTTCACTGGAAATAAAAGACATTCTGTGAATACATTTATCTCCAAATTATCTGATGTGGTTTTATTTATTTTTTTAATCAGCATAACTGCAAGTTTAGAATAGAGTCATCGGGAAATAATAATATGTATTATTTGTGTAATTATGATATTTCACTCAAGCTTGGTCATTCTGTAGCAAAGTCTACTAGCAATGAAAATAAAATTTGTGTACAAATAGATACTTTTCTTTATAAAATCTCATACACTATAATGACACATTTGAGTGAGGCAGGAAATTATAAGCACTGTTCAGAATTCTCAATTCAGCCTTTGGCTTGTAACAGTTTCAGATTTTGAAAACAGGCATAAAAATAGACTAAAAAATATACTAGTATTTTAAAATAAAACACATTAAGTTAAAACTACAGAAATGCTTTTTCTCTTAAATGGAGAAAGGCAGGAGGTCTGAATCCTGTTGCTATTATTACTATGCTAAAAAAATACTTAAATAAATGTTTTCCATACATTTACATTAATCTCTCTGGCAAACATCAGTGCTTGGATAAATATGGGGCTTGTTAGTCTCCATCCAGAAAATAAAACCTATCCCTTTTTCTACCAGATTTCATCTCCAGCCTCAGAGAGGGACTGAACCAAAAACCTGTGAAGTGTAGGGCTGGGCTTTAAGAATAGTTATTAAGTCCTCTTTAAAAAAAAAAAAAAGAGAGAAATTGAGGCTATGAGTAGGAATTCTCCAACCAAGAATAGTTTGCCAAATTAAAGCTATAGCTATCTTCATCACAGGCATTAGTTGTCAGTCATAAAAGTATGTCCAAACAAACTTGGTTTCTAAGCATGGAAGAGGGGCTGTATGTGAAAGTTTGTGAGTAGCCATTAGCACTGGGGACTCTATTCAGTATTTTAATTTACACAACCCACCATCTCTCTCTCTTTTAGCCTCCTGCAAAAACAAATACAAAAGTACCTTTCTACTTAGGGTTATGTGAGACTAAAACATTCACAAGACACTATCAGGACCGACAATGAAAGGTGCTATAAAATCAGAGAGTGTTACTGCTTTTTATTAGAAAACCTTCCATTAAAACTCCCCAACACTTTTCATTATTAAAAAAAAAAAATCTCAACACTATTCTCAATCAGGAAGGTCAATCTGCTTTCAGCTAAAATGAGAACTGGCCTTGTATTTTATTCACCACTCACAGGCATTTTTAAATTTTAGAAAAAGTTCAGTAAAGAATTTTGGTCTTATTTCAGTCAGATACAACCAAAATGAGGGCCTCTTCTACAAATGCTTACATGTGTGCTCAGGTTTAGGAGAGTTTCCAGTGAAACAAGTTGCTTGTATAAATTTAGGCAAGTGCATTCCTGTTTGTAGACTCAGAGTCTAAGAAAACTTTTTTTACCATTTCTCTGAATCATTGTTCCAAACCTGCTAATACTGACAAGCTCCTGCTGATTTTAAAATAAACAATAATTCTCAGTAGTGTTATTAATTATTTTCCCACTGAATAATACTCCTAATCTCCCTAGATATTTTAATTTCATAAGAATTAGTAAAAAATAATATTTTCCAAAATATCGGAACAGGTATATTAAGCCAGCCAAGAGAAGATGTAAGACTAAAAGGGGTGAAATTTACACTAGGTGTCTGCCCAATGTAAATTTTCATTAGGTGCCATGCTATCCAGTTATTGTGAAATAATAAAATACATCCAAAGAGTGCCATATTTTTTTACCTCTGGGTTCTGATGACATGCACAAGCTGTTAGAGTAATATTGTCACTAACAACTCCTGATAAAAAATGGTTCCATTTAATGCAGTTGGGTGCAGTTCACTCTCTTTGTACTATAAATATAAGCCAGAATATCACATGAGAGCAACTAAATTATATGACTGCTCATGCAAACCTGTACAATACCCTTAACGGCCCCCCATAAATCTGGAATGTTTTGCTGTTTCTTCCCCTTCTCAAGCATCCAAACTTGGGTGTATTTCTTTTCAAATATTTTATTTAGTTGTACAGATCTTTTTCTCCACTGCTGTCAGTCAAGGCAGTGATGGGGTGAAGGTGCAGTATCAGTCACTGTGCACAGCAGGAAATCTAAACCTGCAGAAAATACTTGCCATCAGCAAGAGGTAGAGTGGAGCTGCCTACTTGACAAATGCTTCTTAGACCTAAATAAGGCAAAAAAGAACAAGCACACTGTTTCAGAGAAACAGTGGTAGACTGGATTTAAAAAGAAAGTGTGGGAGGTCAGCACTCTCAAGTGAAAACATTTAAAGTTTTGCTATTGTTTCTAAATAGCAGTAAAACACATAATAAAATCCCCACTCTGTAGAAAAAAATTAAAATTTTCCCACGAGCTGATGGCACTTCTGATAAAATTAATTTGGATTTTCTTCACATTAGAAAATGGCAGTCTATCAAAACACTCCAGAAATATATCCATTTGCACGAACTCTGACCAAAACTTGTTGAACAGTATGAGTCAAGGCAAGGTAAAGGCTGCTAACAGCTCCATTTTCTCCTTGTCTAAGTAAATTATGCCACCCCTGTTTTCTCCAAAGCAATGTTTTTCATAGCATTTTTACTTTTCTGGCCACTCAGGTACGCCACATGCAGTAGAGGACACTCAGTAAGACCTTGCTTCACCTGACACTTGAATGGCTGTGTCCTGGTAAGGAGCAGACAGAGATCTCCTGGAGAGCTAAGAGAAAGTCATGGTTTAATTCCTCTGAGCTGTACAGTTTAGCCTACCAGATGTTTGCAATGTTCTGATTTTCCTGGGGCACTTTGTGCACTCTGGCTGCTACAGATGCCAGTGACACTGGGCCTCTGCTGGAAGGGGGTGACTGCAATTGCTTCAATAGTAGATAAGTTAGCTGGTGGTGCACACCAGGGCTGGAGAATTGTGTCCCAAAAATTGTCCCCAGGACACTGAACATGCCCTTTTGTTCTACATATCTGAATGAGGCAAGTTTGGTTCTGAATGTAACATCTGTTTAATCATTGTATCTCTATTCATATGGATCACCCATGGTCTATTCCAGGGAGTGTTCCCTGTGGAAAAAAGTCATTAACAACGACATCTTACCACATTTTTGTTGGTTTTCTGGCTCATGCTTTTGTCCATTTATCTCTTGCTTTGATGCTGTTGTTATCCAATTGTACCTAGACATATTTTTTAATAATCTTTCCAGGTTCTGCTCCTGTCTTGACAGAGAGTACTTAAATTTTCTTCTGAAGTACAGTCAGGGAAATATCTTAACTTCAGAAATTATAGCAAGAGTGGAGGAAAAACCATCTTTAGGCAGGTCTGTCTCTAATACTTGCACTATCACCTACTGCTTTCTTCACATCTCCCAGAACTTCCAGGCTCAAGAAAGATACTGTTTTCCTCTTCCCTATCTGTTACACTTTCAGAGGTATTAAAAACTTATCCTACAGTATCATAAAACACTTCTGAAACGATTGCATCTAAATTTATATGTTTACAATTGGTAATTACAAGCAGATTAAAAAAAAAATCAAAATAACCTCTCTTGTCAACTGTATGGGCACCTTGTCAGAGTTTCCAAGCACATGACTATCTACATTTCACCACAGTTTTGTAGAACTGTAGAAAATAGACCTAGAAGGTCATAATACCCTGTATTATACCCTCATGTCAAGACCAACCATATTGGAATCTTCCATCACCTTTTCTTTGACTTCCTTAAATTTCAGTTGTACAGATTATATATCACCTGAAATAAGACAATGCCAGTTCACTTTCTGTATTTTTCTCTCTTTTACTTTTTAAGAAAATTCACAACTTTTTGCCGTGAGTGTAGGGATACAATATCAGTTTTGGTACTCCTAGTCATCTGAAGAGTTGAAATGGCTCTTCAGAAACTGCTTTTTTTTTTTTTTTTTTTTTTTTTTGGAAGCCTTGGTAAGGCTTTTGTTTACCTGAAGAACTTGCTTATTCAGAGCAATTCTCCTTTTTGCTACCACCCAGAAGAGAGAAACCTGAATTTAAGCTATGTTGTTTTGAGAAGTGTGTCAGTATTTTGATTGTACTTGAAACCTACTCATAAAATCTCTTGATGTCACAGCCCTGATCACCATATGATCAACACTTATGCATCCTATCAAGACACAAAGAGACTGTCTCTTGTCTCTCTCTGTACAAAAAATATTTACACAGCCTCCTATTCAACTGTACCATTTCCTTATTCATTTTGGGCTCTATTCCAAAACTGTCCTTTTGTAGTCCTGTTTTTGGGATAGGAAAGAGAAGTTAAATAATGTTCTCCATGGATTCTTTCTAATCTGAGGCATTGCTAGCCTTTGCTTACTGCCTCTTACCCTCTACTCTGTTGTGATAAATTCTCCCAAAAACATTCTATCTGTGTTTTCCTAAATCTAGATTCCCTTCTATTCTCAGCATCACTCTGAAACATTACTCCTTTGTTTTCAGCCAGTATCGTTTGTCTTAATCTCTTATATTTCATTTGTTAAATATATTTATTCTGTAAAGAGGGATGGATCTCAACTATATGCAAGATAAATCTGCTCCTTCTCCTACAGACGTGTCACGTTCTGCCACCCTCATCATCCTTCTATTCAGTAACAGTAGTTGTCTGGGACCTTAAATAGAAGCTCCCCAATGGAGAAGAAAATAGTTACATAAAGCCTAAAGATACTTAAACTTAGTCATAAATTGAGCCTGTTTATGCACAGTTGTTAAATGAATGAGTCAGTGCATAAAGCTGCCAGTGAATCTCAGCCTAGACTACTGTCTGGCACCAAGGGAGCATTTCTTTCTCTGTTCTTGCCCTTTCAGGGGTTTGTCTGTTTGTTTATCTGCTTGCTGACACACCCTCCTTCCTGAACCTGCTCAGCCCCAAACCTTGCTTCATTTAAGTATCTTCAGAGCTAATGGTGGGAAAGAGGTAACAATGGCAGACTTCACAGAAACAAAAGAGAGATGGCAAGGGAGTTAATTAAAACCAAAACAAAAAAAAACCAAAACAAACAAAACAAACAAACAAATAAACAGAAGAACAAAACAACAACAACAAAAACCGAGCAAGCAAAACTAGGTAATGTCATTTCAGCCACTGGACAATGTAAGTTTGGTGAGCTGCTGACAGCAGCTCTGCTCTATGCCAAAATACTTACAATTCTCTCCTTGTTTGTTAGCTCTGTCTTTGGCTTTCCTGTGCCAGTTCAGATCCATTAAGGCCATATATTTTAACAATGATGATTTTATGGTCAAATATACAATGCATGAATTCATGGTGGTCAAACCCAAATGTGCTCTCAAAATGCTAACGCTTAGGGAAATAGTCCAGAGGGGGGTTTTGTCATAATATTTATTATAGTAATACCACAGATTCTGTTAGCAAAACCACTGCTGTGTCAGCAAGTTCTTGAAAAAATAATAGAAGGAACTATAAATAAAATACATAAATTTAATTAAAGATTAAATCTTTAAAAGAAGCCCCTCCTTAAAAGGGTCTAAAAGTTTTGTGATTTTATCTTTGCGATATATCGTGTTTTTCTCTCCAATTTATTTTTTTAAAATCTTGCTCTTTATTTACAAACATAGTAATTATTCAAATGATGAAGGCTTGAAAAGTTGCTGAATATGAAGCTATTCATCTAATAAGTAACCTAATGCCTGCTACAGTAATTGTTCAAAAACACCACAGAGGCAATCAGGTCAAAAAATTGAATCTCCTACATTTTTTGGTTGTTGCTTTAAAACAGATATTTTTTTCTATTTTGAAAGAAAGACAACCTTGTGTAGTAACCTCTACTGGGTTATTCTAGAAAAAGTATAACATTTAACAAACATAACCAGAAACATTTGAATATACATTATTGCTTTAATATAACTGCTTATAATTTTGAGATGTTCCCCATGTTCTTGGGCTGCCTACTTTCAGTATTAGTTTGTGTTTTGAGATAATTCCAATCTTTCCTGCAAGTTCCTGTTAAAGGAACTCTGCTTGCTACAGAGACAAGTTATTATACATTATCAAAGCTGCAATTCTTACAGATATCCTTAAATAAGAGTGTAAACCTCGCAGATCCATGACATAAAAATTTAGGATACTGAGATCTCATTTGAATTTCTTGCTTTTCAGAAGACACTGTAGGCAGGTGGATACATGGAATATCTGGTGTCTCAGAACAATATGTTCCAGGAATCCAAGGTGCTACAGATCAGGTTTCTCATCTCAGGCAGGTGACATGTACTGTCCTTCAGAGATGCTTCTCTACACACTAAGGCTGTAGAGGACACAAAAGGAATCAGGGAGAGCAAAAGTAGTCCTAATTTTCAGTTAAAAATAAAGGTTAGAGGACCTTTTTAGAGGAGACTCCTTTCAGGACATTTTCTCTTATCTTAAACTGAGACAATCATCTTGCATTGTGATTGGGCAAAGGTTAAAGCTTAGACGTACAGGTGGAAGCATGACGTGTGAAAAATCTCACAGGTGTGAAAGAAGGCCATCAACCTGAGGGGCCTTTGAAAACCTGATAGATATGGACAACAAATATGTTATAGAAATGTGGGATCTCTGATGGACATCTGATTGTGTAGAACAGCTTAAAATATCTGGGAAATGAATCCAGGCTATGAAGCTTGGGCAGGTGAATCCCAGTCTTATCACTCTAAAAAAAAGACCAATTAGCTCCTGAAAGGCTTATCTTGTTAAGCTTTGTGGGTTTATATACCAGAAATAAATAGAAGACTTTAACATGGGAGGGCTTATAGTTTTATTAATGGGATAATAAAACAGTAAAATGAGTAATGTGTTAATATGTTAGTTTGAAGTATGCACAGACAAGGTAATAAAATCACTTAAGTGGCCAATCTCCTTAAAAAATATTAGTGCAATCAGATTTTTGAGATCATAGATTTTGAGGCAGAAGGTCAAGATTTTATGCTAATGCAATATTTTAATTTAAAAGTTAAATTTACCAATGGACAGATAAAATAAGGTGTCTTCAGCATATTACGACTGCAAAATATTACATTGCTAAGAAAAAGTATTGGCCTTCTGTGTCTTTAAGAGCCAAATGCATGTTTGCAGGGCAACGAAGGAGCTGAGCATAGTTTTCCCAAAACAAATCTTCTGATACCTATCATTTCCCATTTTTGACAGGTCCTGTCAAATCAAGGATATTTTAATAAGATAAGGAACTGAAAAGTTCAAATAATTACTTGGTTTTGTCAACAGAACAGAAATCGAATCTTCTTTCTTTCTCCTCTTGAAGTACAAAGTACTTGCTCTAATAATGTGATAATGCCCACTGTAATGTTTAAAGAGGTATGCAAGTATTTAAGAAATGTGTTGTTCATTGTTTTCCACTCAGCAATCAACTGATCCTGTTGTCATTTGGCAAGAGAGTGTACCTTGCAGTATATGTCCAGATGCACTATGGCCAAGAGCAGCAGTGTCCAAGCTTGCCTTAAATTGGTCAGTTCAGGGCTGGCAGCAGTTTACCAGAGACAGTGTGGAATTCAGAAAACAGCCCAGCCACTTGCCCTGCAGGAATGTTTCCCTTGTAAGATTTAGGCTGTCACAGCTTTTGGTGTTGGAGCTAGTTAGCTGAAAATGAATCACTGCAGCTGTGTTGTACCAGCATTATTAGACACCTGTCCTGTTAAGAGGAAGTCCCTCTCATCCTTTAACAAGTACAGAAACTGCATTAGTTCTGTGAAGAACTTGCACTTGGGGAAAAAAAGATCCTCTGAAGCCTTACTCTGGTAAATTAGGCAGGGATGAGAAAAATATCCCATGTCAAAAGCTACAGCAGGGGATGGTGGTTTTTCTCTCTTCTAATACATCCCCTTTCATGGCACTCTCACAGACTACACTCCCACCTACACAGACCTGGCAATCACTGTCACTGCCCCATGCCTGGTGTGCAAAACATGCCCCCATGCCCTGCTCTCCCACCAGCCTCTCCAGCACCTGCCACTACCTCCAGTCAGCTCCACCTCTCAGGGGGGAGCACTAAGGATCAGGCAAATATGGTCTGATCCTTCAGACTGCTGCCCAGGGAAAGCGGCATTAGTTTTACAACTGTCAAGTCACATATCTTTGATATCACTCTGATGTATAAACACATTATCCTTCCTGAGAAGAATATGTGGAGCACTGGCCCCTTTCATGCTTTCCCTGACAATGGCTTGACCTTCCACTGTCTTTGCTATGCTATTCAATCCAAAAATACTGCCTTTGTTTCTCTCAACAGAGCAACAGCACATCTTTGTGTCTGGCTAGGCTGTGCCCAGCACCAGCATGTATCACTGCAGGTGTTTCTGAGCCCTGAGCTGGTAAGCACAGTGTGGCAGTACCACTCACACGTGGGCAGAGAGAGCACAAGCAGGGGCTGGAGCCAGGCTGACACAGAGCTGCCACCCTCCACCAGTGCAGAAAAGCAACTGAGCATGCACAGCAGCCAAAGCTGAGGTGCTCCAGGGACTCTCGATATCATTAACACTTTGGTTAGATACTCTAAAGGCAGGCTGCAGCTGAAGCAGATATTTGGAAAAGATCCTTTTGGCTTACAGACCTGGTTTGCTTTCAGTAACTCTATTATATTCCTAGACCTGAGCTTTAAAAGAAAAAACTACCTCAAAACCCTTAGATTTCTTAGTGCCCAGTTCTCTGGCTTTTGCTGTTTGTATTCTACCTAACAGTTAGGACTACCAATGCTTACCATAGATTATGGAAAAAATATTACTGTATGGGCCCTCATAAGACCATGCATTCCCCTGGTCACAAAAGTATTTTAAATAGGAATACTTGCATCGTTAGTGACAGATGCTTGTCTAATCAAGGCCTCTAAGAATGTGAGCACTACAGCTTTAGGCAATCCATTCCAGTGATTCACTACCTCTACTGTTTTGGTTTGTTTGCTATGTTGTTTTTTTGGGGTTTTTTTTAACCTGGTGGCTAACCTGGATTAGTCTTGTTGGATTTAGTACTTCTCCCAGTATAATGAAGCATTTTGGAACTAATTTGCTTTGACTTCTTTAGCAGCAAAAACAAAATACCTGATGAGCTTGTTGAAAGTAGCAAATGCTTTTACATTTCCCATAAATCAGATTTTTGGTAGCATATAGGAGGTTTTAAATTCTCTCTGAAAAAGCCATCACACCTTTTATAGTAACAAGACAGAAATGCTAGTTGCCACAACTGATTTACCTTTAAAAATTTCTAGTCAAATGAGCTGCTGAAAAAAAATGGAGATGTGGGTGATTAGGGAAAGAGTTAAAGCACAATATTTTTAAAATGTTGAAACTCACACAGTGGAGTGAATAGCAATTTTCTATTGTGTAGAACGATAAGTTGAGGAAACTCTAACATCTGTTAAAGTTGGGAAATATCCCTCTGCTGTGATAAAATGGCATCAGGGATGCATCATGTTATCAGACACAGGATGGATTCCACTCACTACAATTAAACATTTACCTTTCATTCCACCCTCATCATTAATATAGCTCTCTGCCATGCTGAAATGGCAAGGTTATAGACACACAAGGATAGAACATCATGAGACACCTGTATCTGTCAAAGAAATAGCACAGAAATCAATAGCATAGAAGAGGATGATCCTGGGAATTCTATGTGTGGATGTAGAAAATAGATATCTGCAGGTATGCCAACATCCTTGTGTCTGTTGTGTGACAGATTGTTTCAGCACAGCTAAAGTGTTCAATTTATTGCTTTTTCTCCTTTAGCTATAATGTAAACAACTCTCTGGAGGCCTTGTATTTTTTTCACTTAAATATTTGGCTTTGTATCTATTGAAAAACACACTTCCTACTTTCTTATCCTCCTGAAGTCACTTGGTTTTCGTAACTGAGTAATGTGTCTGTTCTGCTGGAGATATAAACTCTTTCATATCAAAGTCATTGACACTAATCGAATATCCTAATTGACCAGAGAGAAAAAGTACAAGACGATGCATTTGAAAAAGCAAATCAAATACTTGTGATTTATGTCATTCCTAAAACAAAAATACAATTAAAGACTGAAGCAATGAGAAACTGACATTAAACTTTTGTACAATCAGAGCACAATAATCCTATAATTAGCCAGAATTTAATTCTCACTATTACTAAAATGCATAATAATAAGAATACCTTGTACTTTATTACTCTAAAATTGAAAAAGTCACACAAATTTGGTACAGTGATGATGTGGTAAAACTGTTAAATTGGATCAACTCAATTAAAAAACAATAAAACTTTCTGCTCAATCTGGAATTTTAAGATTTACCTTTTTTTACATTAACTGAAAAAAATCGAAGAAATATCATTTTGACCCAAAGCATTGAACTTCTTAATTAAAAAGAAATATGAAAATAAAAGAGTCTGGAGCCATTTCAGAATTGTTTGTTGTTTAGGTGAGGATAGCTGTGATGGTTTTATCACGTTCTATATCTCATTTGACTGGAAGAATATAAAAGCAAACAGGCTTATCTTTAAATTACAAAGATAGTTTATTAATACACACAAAAACAACAAAAAAAGGGAAAAAACAACAACAACAACCAATGAAACTTCTAAAACATCTTTCTTTCTCTTTCTAAGTTTTTTACCTTTCTTCACTCAACATAAAAAGACATGACCTGCAACCTCAGCCAGTTTTACCATTTTAAAAAATAACCTTTTATCAGTTCTTTTAGGAAAGGAGTCTCTCTGGGTTCTATATAGACATCTCATGCTCTACATCTGCGAGGATTTTAAAGGAACTCCTGCAAACTGCGAAATCCTACCCATTAGCAGCTCTCTTAACACTGCACATAGGCCATATTTGCTTATCGGGGTACTGTTTAAGGATGCCTCCTCTAGTATGACACAAAGATTCTCTTCTTCTATTTCCAAAATCATCTCAAGACCCAAAAACAAATCTCCTCTTTCTTTAGGAGCAAAAAGCTTCATATCACTTTTAACTAGAACCTTACATCCCCCCAAAAGCATTTATATGTTACAGGAAAAAAAACTAGTTCAGTCTCTATAGTTTACCAGAAATGTCCAGCCAAAATTAGGCCACTCCTTTGTCCTTTGCCTTAAAGTCCTTTTCACTCTCCCTTCACTGACTGTAGCTTCATGCCGTGTCCTTCTATGGTTCATTCGCTATAGCTGTTCTTCTTCCGGAGAAAGATGATGTTTAGGAAAGTCCATCTGCTAGCAACAAAGGGTTAAACTTTTCGGGCTGCCGGGCTGCCCACGTGGCTCTGCGGCGGGAAACTGAGTCGTTTAGGAGCCATGCGCTGGTTTCTTCGGCTTGAAAAGAAGAGCAAGGGCGAAGGGGCACTCCGTCCGAGCTCCCTCTCCTCTCCATGCTGCTTGCTTCTCTGCGAGACAGCGGCTCCTAAAGCTCCGACCCGGCCTGCCCCGGCTCCAGCGGCATCGGGGCCCGGCCCGGCCCGGCCCGGCCCGCCGCAGCCGCCCGGGGTGGGGGGGCACTGAGGCCGGCCCGGCCCCGGCGGCTCCCTGTCCTTAGTCTACCACCCCAAGGACAAAGAGGTCGCTCCTCCCCCCACCTAGCCTTTTTAAGCATTTCGCCAAAAGTCGCAGCTTGTCTTCTACTGGATAAATTGCTTGTCAATCAAAAAAATTGACCCCGATTGGAACAAAATCAGGCTTTTCCTAGCCTATGACAATAGCAAATTCATTTCCTCAAGAGCAGCTTCACTAAAGCTAATTGGCATTTTCCAAATGCTCAGTTATCTGTATTCCTGATGTATCAGAATCACACACCCAACCCTGAACTCTGCCATGCACCACAAAAGAAAGACTCAGAGGTAGCATGGGCAAACAAAGCATGTTAAATATGACTAACTGAAAATGAGAGATGAGATAGATGCCAGCCCAGTGAACAAGGACAGGAATTAGATTAGCTGTTAAATCCACAAAGCAGCCACCATTTGGGGTTTTTACTTCTATACTGCTCTGTTGAAAAGCTTATTTATTTAAAACATTTGGGTAACTCCCCACCCCCTTTCATGCAAACAATTTTGGAGAAGGATCCTTACTACTGAACTACAGTAAGAATAGGAAAACCTAAGCAAAATACTTTTTTAAATGTCAGTCACAGGAGGGTAGTAAATATGCTTGTACCAAAAAGACTGCAATTAATTTTAATGAGATCTTCTCATGTGGAACATTTACAGGTTTCAGTCTAATGGCTAAAGTGTAGCATGTACCGCTGTCGGTAATAATAATAAATTTCTTCTTTAATATTGTTGTACTATATAGTAATTATTGATGCATTTGATGTGGAAGCAATAGCTCTGGAGTTTACTTTATCCAAAATACATTTGAGTCCAGCTGGCTCCCTGGACAAGTGTGGCTATCCACATCAGCTACTGGAGCTGAATTTTGGAATTCAGCTTCCAACATCCAGAATTTTGGACACTTTTGATTCCTCTGCTCAAATGATCCAATTACAAACAGGTGAACTGGGAATAAGACTGGAAGTCATACCATTGGATCATTCAGTAATACGACATGTCAACTGTAATTCTTCTTTTCTTTGAACCAATATTATTTCAGACCAATTACTCTAGGGAGAGGAATGATGAAAGAAGTTCTGTGTTTTTCATTGAAGAGTTTGAGAAATGAGTGTTGTATTGACGCTGTGAAACAGAGCAAACCACTAAAAGCAAAATATTATGTCTGCCCTTATCTTCTGACCCTTCAAACAAAATAACACATAACTGGTAACCAAACAGAATGACCCAGATCTCCGTTTGTGTGGAGACCAAAATGTGTTTGAGGCTTTACTTCATCAGAAAGATACTGTATTATCACCCAAGCCTGACTACAGGCTTACTTGGTAAAATCGGAGATAAATCCTAATGCTAGATGTAGCCTGAGAAGTTATGGATTTTCTAATAGTCAGAGAGGCATGAATTTGAATGCATCGTGTCGGCCTGTTCTTTTCAGCCTTCTGATGTTTACTTTTTGTGGTGGAGTTTCTCACTTACATGTAAGTTATGTACACAAAAAGTTACAATTTTCATGTAAGTAATGATTGTTTTGCATTCCTTTCTGGAGAAGAGAATTGATGGATTGTTGGTTTGACCAGTGTGGTTGGAGAGGACAATTTTCTTCCTCCAATCCATGGTCACTGTTGGAATTCTATAAATGTTGAGATCTGTAAATAAACTGCCCTTTTTTGCCTTGGACATCTCAGCGTGAGTGTCGTTCATTTGTGCCACATCGAGACACATCAAAGTCTTCTGGTAAGTAAAATTTCTTCTATGAACTCAAGTTTTCTTTCTGTGTGATAAAAAGGAGCATCTTGTGAGAAGTTACAGGTGCTAGAAGAACAGTGTCCAGACAGATCAGGAAACAGGTAGCTAGTGGACTTGGGAAGCAAGGGAGACCATGCAATGCTTGGAAGTCCAAAGTGACAGAGCCCCATTAACTCTTTTCTTCTTTCTATAAGGAACAGAGTGAGCTGATGACAATCACAGTTTTATAATCAAAATTTTACAGTTATGCTGGATACTAGAGATAGAAATTATATATTCCTGTATGTATATTGAACTTTGTTTTTTGATATTATTTGACTTGCAATGTCTGCTCACTGGCATGAAGGATTAAATAGAAAGTTGTTTTATTTCACCACAATCTGTTTAAATATTTGAACAAGCTAATTCACCTCTTTGCTTGGTTGCACTTTCATAACCTTTTCCCATCCACTTGTCAGCTCCCTGAAAGGTCTCTCTAAGATTGGCCAACCCGAATGCAATCAAATCATATGGGGAAAAAATCAAAGACAAAAACCTGAAAAATAAAAGACCTCTCCATCATGCAATTGTGATTTAAATTTGCATGTATCCAAATATTTCCTTTGGTAAAGCTTTTCACAGTCCCCTGTGCAAGGCAGCAATCAGCTGTTAAAAGCAGATAAATGAAAGAATGGAAAATTATAACACATTCCACCTGCATATTGGCTTTAACACAAACATCAATCATTTTCCAAGGTAATTAGTATTGTGCTGGCCTGCAGGGACCAGGCAAATGAAAAGAGTAAGACTTAATGCTCTATGCAACATGCATAATAAACACATGCACATCCACACACATGCACACATCCATAGCAAAGGGGTTTTCACAGATAAAGAGCTTGCTGCAAAAGCTCCATGTGAATGTGATAAATCTCTTAAGACAAATTTAAGAACTAAAGAGCCATATACTGATTACATTTATGCAGAGGCAAAACCAGAAAAATACCACTGATGTCCACACCATTTCTTAAAGTTCACAGAAGTAAATGAAATATGAATCTGGCTTAAAGTCCTTGCCAAGTTCCCAGGCAACAATACTTTCTTGATTAAGCAAGGCTATGAGGTATAAGAAGCTATTGTCCAAGCAGCTGGCAGCAGATTGATTAATAATAGACAAGCTAAAAGTTATTGAATTCATTAAGCTAAATTCTGTTGCTACTTGAAATCACTAAGAGCCTTGCCACTGATCACTGTTTAGGCAAGCTTGTCATTATTTCCCATAAAAAAGGCAATAAAGCAGTAGCTCAAAAAAAAAAAAAAAATTGAAAGCCAAAATTGGACAGAACCCTGGGAAACACACAAGTTGTGAAACCATTTCATTGTAGAAGGTGAGGATGGATAACAACTCTAATAGCAATCAGAGTAAAAAGGCTTATGCTACAATTCATCAGATAACTTTAATCCAGACATACCATTAGCTAATATAGTAATACACTCATAACTGATGGGTTTTCTCTTTAAAATACTTTTGTTTGTTTTCAGCACACACACATGCACACAAAAGCCAGACGAACAAGACATTGATCTCACAGTCACATTAGGAGGTTCTAGAGTCCTTTTTGAGTCTCTGCATAAAGGAAAAATAAAACAACTTTCACTATTGTAATTAATACTAAAAAGCTGGAAAAGGATGTGCAAGCCATCATGTAAATGATTAAGAGGATGTCAGATCAATATTTTTAAGAGTCCCTACAGTTTTAATTTCTATTCTCCATCCTTTCTTTTTCTAATTGAAGTCACAAATGGTTCCTGACCCCAGAATGTGAAAGCATCTTGGTGACTCAATGCAGGGAACCTAAAACACTTGTGATTATTATTGCCACAGCATTGTCAGTCAGCTTGTGCCCTATGGAAACCAGAAGACGAGAGATTAACCTGGTCATTGAGAAATTTGCATACAGCCACCATAAGCAGCACTTACAGCTGCAGAACCAAACACAGGTCATGGTTGATATAATAAGCTGTGGGGGAAAAGGCCAAAAAAGAGGAGGGATTCCTTGCCTTCCTGAAATGCTGAAATAAGGAAAAATGATCCTTCAGCTATTGCTCTGGGATAATACAGAGACTAAACTGGGGAGTCACTGCTATGCTGTAGATGTCTTTTTCAGTTATAATGGATGGAAAACATATTGCCCAGACCAGAAGGCAGAGTTGTTGTGATCTGAATAAATCCCCTTGTGGGCATACCTGGGCTGGCCCTCAGCAGCCCAGCTCAGGTGTGGGAAGAAGTATTGCCCTATTCTATGGCCTGAAAGTCTGCCTAGACTAACAGGCAGGCTGACAAAGCTGTGAAAAAAAAAGCTTTTTTAAGTGATCAAACTGCATTTGATAGCGAAAGGAGTTCCTCAGGAATATCTCTAAATCTGCACATCTCTGTTACTGGAAGTAAGAAGCGGAGGAGGTGACACAAGATCATCCTGCTCACTTGCAGCACATGTGACAGCAGTTCTGGAAGCAGTTCTAATACCACATGTGGTATTATTCAGCATCCAGCACAGGAACCAGCGAGTGGAGCAGAGGACAAGATGACTTGGGACTGGAATGTGCATGAGGGAGAAGACCCTAGAAAAGTCTGGGTGGAGGAAGAGATCAGCGTGAGTGACAACAAGGAAGAGAAACTATATATCTAACCTGGATTTCTGGTATACATTAAGTGACTGACAATCTCAAGACAAGAAGCTCGTGGAGAGAGAGGAAGCTACACAAGGAATTTGAAGGCTGGAACTGAGAAATGTCATTGGGGAGAGTGCAACAGTAGGCCACAGGCAGAGACACAGCAGCTAAATGAAGAGGTAGGGGAAAAGATCAGAGAGAATGTCTAAGAAAGAGCCTGGTTATAGAAACAGAGCAGGGAAAATGTGAGTTATGATCCCACACATTGCTGTTCTTCCAGTATTTCCTCACATGGGAGCCAACAACTTTGTAATTTATGCATCCTCTTAACCCCCTTGGAGGTCTAGTGAAAAATAAATTTTGCAGAAATGAGGTCAGCTTTGCACTCCTTCCAGGGCTTAGGCTGTTTCTAGTTCATTCTTTCCCCCATGCTGCGGATGTCCCAGAAAAAAGGACACCTATCCAACAGTGGAGAACAGTGTCCAGCCTTTGCTGTTGGGCTTGGTCATCTTGCAAAGAAACTGATGACAAATTCAGTGATTCTAAGAGCCATCAAGCAGAGAAGTATATCTGTTCAGAAGTAGTAGCAGTGTTTCTCACTTAAAATGCAGGCACTAGTAATAAAGAGACTGTGTGTGGAGGATTTTTCTTTTTATTCTTCTCTTTTGCTTTTATGTTTCTGTTCTTGAAGAAATCTTTGGAAAACAGCATTTTATTCAGATGTCACACAGCTGACAACCTGCTGCTGCCATCAGGAGATACATCTTATTTCAGCTGAGCTGATTTGACAGACACTTGTAAAGTTTCTCTGCTTTATGTCTCAGCTCCAGGAGACATGCTTACAGAAACAGAGCATTCTGTCTATTCCACTTGTGACTAACAGATTATTATTATTTGTTTCTTATCCCAAACAATCAATACTTGGCAGTCTGTCCTGATACACATTGCTTACAGTTCTTTCTCCTGTTTGCTAGATAAGCTTTTCCCTGTTATTAACTTCATTTCCTGCACCTAAAGCTGGCCGGTGAGGCTCTTTGGGACGTTGCTGTCAAAATGATTTTTCAATAGAAAACATTATTTCTGCAAAGCCTTTTGCTGGAAAAATTGAGTGAGTGCCCAGCACTTAATTTGCTTCAAGGGCCAGGGCAGATCATAGAATATGACACTCCAGAAATTTGTATCTACATCCTAGCTCAGGGGTCAGGCATCATTATGTGGTAGGGGATGGCAAAGAGGCAACAGGAAAAAAGCAAAGACAGAGAGATCTTCAGGTTATATTTCTGTGATACTCTGCTGCATCCTATAAACATGCTTAAGAGCCCTGATATATCCAAGGTATCATAGCTCAAAATGCAAGCCTGGGCACATGATTTTAAGTGCAAACTGGGCTTTGTCTTTTTTACATATCCTTTGTGAAGCAAAAAACTTCCAGTAAATTTTCAACCTGTTCTATGATTAAACTGGATCCTTAACGTTTTCCTGCAGGACAAATATGAATTTGCACATCTGACTTGAATCTAAAACCTATTATGATCTTCATGGTTTCACCCTACAAAACCCTGTAAGAACTTGTCCTGTATGCTGCAGGACTCCGAACGGAGTCAAGGTGGGCAAAACCCTAAAACCCTTCCCTGCAGATTCACCTCTGCTGAGTCCTCTCTGACAGCAGTGAATGTCATAACATGAAAGAGAATTACTGACAATCTCCAGGACTTCAGAGATATTTGGTAACCATGTCCCTAATTTCCATCAGTTTAACAGAGCCAAAAGAGCCTCAGTACACATGGACAGAGACAAGCAGACAAAAGCCCCTCTACAGAGCCAGCCAACCCCAAGGGGACTGGCATGTTCTTTTGTCCATGGCAGATAATCAAAGGACATCATCCTGGTTATTTCCAGTCTCCTTATTACAACTGTGAGCTTTTCTTAGCAGGGAGGAATCATGTACATGTCGCATAGGCACAGGGTGTATTCAAGCCCCTTTTCATTACATCACACCAATCCTTTCCTCCTCTAAGCTTTCATCCCTAAAGGAGATCCTGTCAAGCTCAGGCACAAAACATTATTTCAAGGAAGTTTGAACAACTGCTTCTCTATTCTTTTCCTGGGGTGTTGCTCTATTTACCTCACAGGCACATTTTAAATAAATGATCAAAAAAGTTGCAGTTATTTTTCCAAAACATTAAAGAAAGCAGTAAGTGTCTTTGGGACTTCTGGTCATCTGCTTTTGGTAAGTTATGGAAATCTAGATGAAGGTGTCCTTGAGGGTATTTTCTAAGGCTAAGACACTAGAGTATTATCTTGACACAGACAGAGGAAGGAAAAAGAGAACAAAAACAGTGCTGGATATTCAAGGCAAAGCTGCAGATCCATCAGCATTACAGTGTCTGCCTCTTGATTCTTCTCTTGGCTTGCCCTGTGCTCTCAAGCAGAGTCATATATAGTTTCTAGTTTTGGGAAGTGCATGGCACTAGCAACGCAATTGTAGTTCAGATGACTGGGCAATCATAGTCCAGCAACACAATCACTGGTCAGATTTACTCAGGAAGTCAACTGCAGAGCAGCTGCCCCTACGCATGCAGACAGACAGACACACAGACAGACAAACAGACACACACACACACACACATGCACACTCCTGCATTCCAATGAGTCACATGAGGTAGTGACCACAGGCACCCAGCTTAGGCTAAACATAAAAACAAACTCGACTGGCAAAAGAAACAGAATTAGCACTACGGAAAAAAGTACCTGAAACCACAATATATAGGTGGAAACTGCTGCTGAATCTACAGTTTCCCAAAACATAGGCTTTGCAGCAATAGAAATAATGAGAAATGATTTGTTACAGTATTGTCACAGTATTGTCCCTTTGCTTCACAGCTACTCTGTCTGCCAAACAGAAGATTTTTATTTGCCTTTTGAATCTGAACTCAGCATTTCTGTTGGTATTACTATTGACTTTCATGTAGAAGGGCTTTTTTCTACAGGCCTGTATCTACCTCATTTGTTTCTCAAAAATAAATTCTATGCAGGAATAAGATCTCTGTGGGGCCTGGTGCATAAGAGGTCTTGACAGAAGGTGAAAGTGCTATCAGCAGGGAATGCTGGAGAAGGTTATCTGGCCTCCTTGCTAAGGCTTTTGAAATCAAGGCTGTTCTGGTAAAGACCTTCTCTGCCTGCCATGGATTTGCCATTCCAGCCTATGAAAGGGGATGAGGCACACAGGTCATCACTCATCTTGACCTCTCCTGTCCTTGAGAAAACAAGCCTTGAGTTTCTTAAATCACACACACATATTAACATGTATTTTGACCAAAATTTCAATGTATCTCTCCTTCACTGTGAACTACTTCATCTGTGAAAAGGGAAAGCAATAAGACTTCACATTACAGGACTATTTATAAATCATAGAATCATAGAATGATTTGGGTTGGAAGGGCCCTTAAAGATTGTCTAGTTCCAACGCTCCTGGCACCATACCAGGTTGCTCAGACTCCAGCAAACTTGGCCTTGATCACTGCCAGGGATGTGACATTCACAACACCTCTGGGCAACCTGTTCCTGTACCTCACCACCTTCACAGATAGAATTTCTTCCTAATAACTAATCTAATCCCGCACTCTTTCCATTTGACGTCATTGCCCTGTGTCTTCTCACTACATGGCTCTGTAAAAAGTCTCTCTCCGTCTTTCTTGTAAGTTCCCTTCAGCTACTGGAAGGCCATACTTAGGTCATCCAGAAGCCTTCTCCTGGATGAACAAACCCAGTTCTATCAGCCTTTCCTCATAGGAGAGCTGCTCCATCCCTCTGATCAACATGGTGTCTCTCCTCTGGACTCACTCCAACAGCTCCACGTCCCTCCTGTGCTAAGGACTGTGCTAAGGTGCTGCTGGATGCAGCATCCCAGATGGGGTCTCAACAGAGCAGCAGCCTTGCCCTGCTGCCCACACTGCTCTGGATACAGCCCAGGACACAGGTGGCTCTCTGGGCTGTGAGTGCACAGGGCTGGGCCATGTCCAGCCTCTCATCCATCAGCACCCCCAAGTCCTTCTGAGCAGGGCTGTTCTGATCTGTTCATTCCCAGCCTGTGCTGATACCAGGGATTACCCTTGGTCAGGCAGGACTTTCCCTCAGGGAAGTTGTGCTGACTGTCTTGAATCATGTCCCTGTCCTCCATGTGCCTTAGCACAGGTCCTAGGAGGATCTGTTCCATGATTTTCCCAGGCACAGAGGTGAGGCTAACTGGTTGTAGGTTCTCAGTAAATTAATTAATGAATTAATTGTCCTTTAAAAGCAAGTTAACAACTATCTATGAAAATAATGGTTAATTTTAAAAGGAGATGCAGTTAAAAAAAAATAGTTATTCCATTGCTAGAATTGGTAGAGCAATATTTGAACAAACTTCAGGATTATGCAGAAAATGACACATAATGCTATAAGAAAAGATAGAAAAGTACACTTCCATACAATCAAAAAGCATATTGTACTCTTTATACACAAAAAGGTGCCATCTGGAGTGTCCTTTTACTGATTGCAAAATTTTAAATCAGTAGTTGTATATGAGAACTCTCTATAGCTTGCCAAAAGCCAAATCAAGGAGGTTTTTTTCTAAGTATAATAAGAGTTTAAACATGCAAAAAAGAAAAACATTCATGATGGTACTACAGAGTGGAGCAAGACCTGGAGATTTTGAAGAAGATTATTCTAATGGAAAGCTCACAAACAGCTTCACAGGTGAATCAATCTTACTTCCTCTTGTAATGATAATCCATTGCCACACACCATACCTGAGATTTACCACATTATCACCAATAGAATATTTTGCATTTATTTCAGAAGACCAGCCCTGAAAGCAGTGTAATAAGTGAAAAATTAGCAAAAGGTGTCTTAATTGCAGAAAACTTTCTGCCAACAAGATCTACCAAGACAGAGATCTTTAAAATTGCAGTGCTCCTTTACTGACGTTCTTGAATGAGTCGTAGAAATCTTATTCCATGGAGCCATCATTGCCCTGTAATTTAAAAGCAAGTGAAAATCAGCACTTAATCAGATCAGAATGTGTTACTCAGAAGACATGCACATTAAGACAACAATACATTATAAATCCATTTAGTAGAGCACCCTTCAGGATGATTTGCTCACTTTCAGAGAATACTGTCTTGACAAGAACCTTTAGAACAGCACTTACAGCTCTATTACATGACACGGATTTTCAACTAGAGTCAGCAGAAATATCATTTAAAAGTACTTGAGACTACTTCATTATTGACATCATGATGCCCTGGCTACAATATTCCCTCAGATGGCCATTGTCATTAGTGGAACTGCTCTGACATTCTTTGATATAACTCTCAAGAACAGTTATCCTCTAATTCAGTAACTTACAGAGCAATGCACCTCTTCTATGAGAGATGGGAAGGAAGAAATAGAAAATCATTCTCTCCTGCATCAAACATTTTGTTTCTTTGGTTAGCCATAGAGATATGCTTTGCTTGGGAAGTTTCTGTAAAGTTAGAAAGTTGGATTTATCTCCACAGACTGTGGGTGGGTGACACCCACTGAATTTATTAACACAGATTCTTCACACAGCTACAACACTGTAATTCCTTGTGTTTCACTCACTGAAAGTGTCCCATCAGTGTCTAAACAGCAAACATTTCTGACTAGATTTAGAAAACTTGTCTTCTCGCCTTCACTCATATAAAATACACTGTTTGTGAAGGCAAAGGGCTTTTGTCTATAACAAAATAGGCATTACAATTGAATTAGGTCCTTAATTTGGAATTCAGACAATTAAAACGCATATCAGGTGTCTAGGAATATCTGAACAGATGGAAACAAAAAAATCGGCATTTCAGAATTATACCCTATTTTGTCATGACCATACTAGTCAAATTTACTGAAGAAAAAAAAAAAAAACAGTGAAGGGGGTAGAAGGCCCTTACACATATAATGAAGCCATCAAAACTGTACCTGGCATACGAGCACAGGCACAGATGCTTCCTATACCAAATAGGGAAAAATTTAGGCGTTCTAATTTCTCTGAATTCCTAGCAGGCAATCTCTTCTAGATTTGACAATCTGTTGCATTTTTGCAAATGGAAAGTGAGAATTCTACACCAAGCATTTCCAGGAGATTTCAAACATCCTTACTGTCACATAATGGTAACACTGAACTTCCTCAGTGCCTTCCTAGTTACTGCACTTATTTGTCAGCCTGGTCCTCAAAGCACAAGTGTATCCTGCCAGGAAATAAAGAAGAGAGAAATGAAAGAGTTGCTAGGAGAACTGTGCTAGGAAAACTGAACACCATACTTCAGAAGAAAAAAGCAGGGGGAAAAAGTTCCTTCTCCTTCCCAACAAACACAATAAATAATATAATAAATAAAAGTGTTTTAATACATCTTGGTATGTACAGCTGCATTCAGTAGAGTGAACCACTGCAGATCACAACTAAAGTGGCTGGCATGTGAAGATCCTAAATATCAGAGAAAAACCAGCAGTCAGCCATGAAAAAATGAATTTAAAAAAACCTCATAGCCTGAACTACGTCTTAACCTGCAAGGCCTTGTATGAGCTACAAAGGGATACGGGATATTATGGGATTTTTTGATTAAAAATTATCCCTCTTCCCAAAGCAAACTTTCAGCCACTACCTAAGTTTGATTTGGATAACATGATGGTATAAACACTGACACCTTCAGAACTGAGCCAGCAGTAGGTCAGCTGTCCTAAGAAAACTGTTATTACACACAGTGAGACACAAGTATTAACCATTAAAGGAAACGGCTTGTGAAGACAGATTTTAGCACAAAATAACACTAAATTTACTAATGTGCTAATAGTAACCAGTTCTAGAAATAAGGTTTACCTTTTAGTAAGACCTTCAACATTTTTTGACCCACCATGATTTGTGCATTCATACATGCATGTCATCAGCTCTGGAACTAAGTGTTTGTAGGACCTTGGGCTCCAGGAGTTCAGTAAATGGAGAATATGCTTGGCTGGCAGCAAAGTGGGGTCACAGTGAGTCCCCTGTGAGTCCCACACCTATAAATGTAGGCCATGCATCAGTCAGGATGACCACTGCTAACCCCAGGCCTTCTCTTACTGGCTGTATCATGACCCCCTCAAACCACACTATTGTTAACAGAATTGCTTCAACTGTGATGCTGAAATACCTTCAGTATCAGCGTCTTCATCATGTGTTTGCTTCCAATTAAGACTGCTTGTAGTTTAAATGTAGGTATCAGCCTTAAAATAGAAATTACTGACTAAAATTTGATGACCTGCTATAAATCAGGTTTGATTATCCTGGCCTTAAAAACTTATTAATTTTTCATAAAAATGAAGTTTAATCAAACTCTCTCTTTTCTCTTATGGTGCTGCATTAAGATCAGTTATCAGGTTCTGTTATGCAAAATACTTCAACACAATCTTACAGAATAACTTTATAAAAGAATATGTCTATGGGCAGAAGTAGAAATATCTTTAATTTTTTAAATTTTGTTGACCTTATAAAATATCTCTCTCTCCCAACTTAAGCCTTGGTAATCACAATCAGTACCCCTAATATTGTACTATATACATGAAAGTGTAAATGACAAATAATCGGCTACATGAAATTTCCCAGATGCTTGCAGCTTATTGGGCAGTGTAGAATGTTTGTTCCTACCTGATAATATCACAGGCAGAGCAAGGGCACTTCTTCTGAAGTCATGCAAATCTCTCACACTCTTCACAGATTTATTAAATAACACAAGGTTCCCAAAATCTCTTATCTGTGAAGTCAAACAATAGCATATTTCTTAAATTAACATAAGAATCACAGAGTCAGAGAATCAGCTGAGCTGGAAGGAACCCTTAAAGACCATTGAGTCCAACCCCTGGCCCTGCACAGGACCATCCCCAAGAGTCACACTGTGTTTCCAGGAGCTTTGTCCAAATGCTTCTTGAGCTCTGTCAGGCTGGTGCTGTGACCACTTCCCTGGGGAGCTGTTCCAGTGCCCAGCCACCCTCTGGGTGCAGAACCTTTTTCTAACATCCAGCCTAAACTGCCCTTAACACAACGTCAGGCCATTCCCTTGGGTCCTGTCACTGCTCACCAGAGAGAAGAGATCAGTGTCTCCCTTCTTTCCCTCACGAGGGCTGCATTCTCTGCTAGAGCAGAAAAATAAGGCCAAAAGTTTTCAAGAACAGTTTGTAGAAGATAGTGGAAATATCTCCCAGCATAGTTCCCTTTTCCCCACCCATCTTTCTCTACACATAACTGCATCTTACTCAGTTACTTGCTGTCCCATCACCAGTTTTCTATGTCACCTGTAACTCAGCTTTTCCCTCTGCTCTGTCTCATGGTAGACGACCTAGGCTGAAACCAGAAATCAATAAACTTTGTGCTTCTATCAGACTTTCAAACCCACAGTACTTAGGTGAATTTTAATTGGTTAACCACAGAATGCACAAGAATCCATTAATGTGTGCATAGGCCTTCTGGATACAATGTTTCATCTAATCAGCGTTTTAACAACCCCAATGACAGCTATGATGATAGCCTCTGTGTAGTGAAAGAGCATTAACAGCATTTTACATTTATATTTTTACTGCACAGGAGAATTTTTTAATATCATTTCATTCTCATTATATAAGGTCTGATTGAAAATAACAAATCTAAAAGGAAAGTGATCTCATTTAAATGTAGTGCTTGGTTACACTTCATTTTTAAAGGTTGCTTTCACTTCATTTTATATAACTGGGGAGGGGGGGTTTAATGACAAATAGTAAGGGGGTTGCATTTAAAATCCTACTCAGCAACCTTATATGTCTCACTACCAGAAAGTGCAAACAGTGAATGAATTATGGACTTCATTTATCTTTCTCTTTTTATCAGCTGTGTGTTACATTAAGAAACTCACTTATTCTGAGTGCTGTTGGCTCAAGTCCTTTTGGAGCTGGCATATGTTACATTGCAGTGACTGATCACTGTGCACTGCTGCAGCACTGTGACAGGGGATGAATAGCAAAGGAATAAATGTCTCTGGGAAAGGAAGGCCAGAATATCCAACAGTTTAAGACTAAATACAATAGTTTTTATCACTGAAGACTCATGAAATTGATTCCAAGAGCATAATGACAAGCAGCCTGGTCATTAGAGATCACACAGTACTGTCATTTAAAAAAAAAAAAGACATAAATCTCAACATCCATGCAAAGTGGGTAAAACTATCTTCATTTTGAAGACAATTTAAGACATAGAGGTTAAATAAATCAAGTAAGGTGATGTAGTAAGTCAGTGGCAAAGCCAACAATACCAGATTCCTTACTCTACACCTAGTGCTCTTATCACTGGGACACAGGCCTAAGATAATAAGAGGCTCCAACCTGATAGGAATTAAAACATCCCACAAGTTCTCCTTGCAAGCCAGGTTTGGAGTGTGCATTTCAGTGCAAGAAGAGGTTGTTCACATCCACCCCTGCTCCTGCTCCACAGCTGTGGCAGAGGTCATGTCCACTTGTTTCCTCTCCTTTCATTCTTCAGCCTGATAATTAACTCTTTAGGGATTATTAAATATGGTTGTACTATACATTTCAAAATGTGAAAAACTCATGTTTTTATCACTGGGACTTTGTAAAGTCAAACAAAGATATTTTCTCTGTGTAGCCTCCAATACTGTTATGCAGCCAACCAATATCACTCAGTCTTCCTATATTGTAAGGCAGAAGAACCACATAAAAAGAATTAGTACTGGCAATATATTAGTGGAAGGGGAGAAGAAGCAGCAGCAAATGGATTGAAAAACCTACATCCCTCACCGTTTGTGAGAAGTGAGATGAAAAAATATGAGCAATAATGGATAACTGAACAGATGGGTTATTATCTTCATTGAAATATGACATTTCCTCAGGTGAATGGCTTTACTGGTTGATCAAGATTGGCACTTTGCCCTCAACAGTAGCCATTCCTGAGTGCTCAATTTATTAGCAAAAGAAAAGAAGATGTAATACGCATAGCCATTGAGAATTCTCACTGGCATGTGATGGTAGTCCATCTCTCTGAGTCAAGGGAGGAGCACACTCTTGCAATTTTTCCAGCACATTTCATTTTGAAAATATGACCCTCCAAACGAATTTTAAGTCCAAGTTCAGATTAAAGTCATCAACAGACTCAGAAGTTGATATAAACAGGATATGTTAATGTAAACAAAGCATCAAAATCTAAACAGGGCAGATGCAGAGAAAATCATGAAAGGCCTTGGCCCTCAACTAGTAATCTGGAAGGAGGAAATGGACCATATATGCACCATATATCCACAGCATGAGTTTCCCAGGAGAATCCTCCAAAATAATTTCATTTCCAATCAGCCTCAGTTCTCCTTCTTGACAGCACAGATGAGAGACAGGCAAAGACAACTTCTTGTTGGACAAGATAACCATGAGCCAGCAGTGTGCCCTTGTGGCCAAGAACCCGGTGGTGTCCTGGGATGGATTAGGAAAGGTGTGGGGGATTCTGCCCCTCTGCTCTGCATTGGTGAGGCCACATCTGGAGTGCTGTGTCCAGTTCTGGGCTCCTGAGCACAAGACAAGGAACTACAGCAGAAGGTCCAGCAGAAGGGCACAAACATGACTAGGGGACTGGAGTTTCTCCCTTATGAAGAGTGGCTGAGAGAGTTGGGCCTGTTTAGATTGAGAGACGACCAAGGGGACCTTAGGAATGTTTACAAATATCTTAAAGGGAGATGTCCAGCAGATGGGGTCAGACTCCTTTCAGTGATGCCCAGTGACAGGACAAGGAGAGATGGGCACAAACAGGGGTACAGGAAGTCCTTTCTAAATATGAGGAAACACATCTTTAGTGTGTAGGTGACTGAGCCCTGGGACAGCTAGCCCAGAGAGACTGTGGAGTCTCCTTCTACAGATGCATTCAAATCCTGTCTGGGCACAATTCTGTGCAGCTTGCTATAGGTGAACCTGCTTTAGCGTGGGGGTTGGAGTAGATGATCTCCAGAGGTCACTTCTAATCCTGACCATCCTGTGATTATGTGAAGGTCAGGCTGTAGGAAATTAAATCCAAAAAAAAAAAAAAAGACTATTTTAATTTAAAAAAAAATACCAGAATGGGGAAGCTATTCTTAAACATTATCTCACACCCAGAAACAGACTGCTCCTGAGGGACATTTCTTGCCCTAAGATTTTTCAAGAGTCTGGATGTGGATTGAAACTCTGTGCTGTGGGATTTTTGATTTTTAACCTGACCAAGGAGTAATTTTAATCATTTCTTATTTCTCCACATTGCAGAAACCTTCAGCAGCAATGTTTGAAGCAATTTTACCTCCTTAATGATGTCTAAATTGTAACTGTATCCCAGGGACAAACCTATCTCTTCCCACTGACTTATTAAGGGTGGAAAGGAGTATAGGTCATGTTTCATCAAGACATCTTGTGTAGCATATCTTTTTCCTTATTGTGTATCCAGTAAGAGTCAGGTTTTGGAGCTGTTAAATTGGATTTTAAATGCTTTGACAGATATTATATTTTAAATGGGATTAACCTCTCTGTTCAACCTCTAAAGTCTGAAAAAATTATTAAATATATCCTACAATGCTATCAACAACAAACAGTTAGAATCCACCAGGTGAAAACTTCAGTGCTGTAGCCTTAGGCAGTGCACAGCTAGACAGGGAGCAGAGAAGAAAAAGAGCATGCATAATTATGCAATTAATTAATAGACACAACCAGAAACAAAATTGCCATGCTACCCTGAGAAGATGCAACAACACATGGCAAGTTCTGATGAGCCAGGTGTAGCATGGGAAAACCAGAAGAGTGATATTTCTTCTAGAGAAGAAGCCCCAGGGAAGAACTCAGCTGCTTCTCCCGTAAACGTGTGTCAGAAACACAGACAGTCCGATGGAAAATTCATCTTTCCTATGCATCTAATTTTTCTCTCTTGCAACACTAGAAGGAAACTCTTTGGAGGCAGCTAATATTTAAGATTGGTCAGAAAACAATATTTCTTCTATATCAAACAACCAGGGTTTTAAAAGGAATTTTCCTTGTACATCAAGAGAAGATGTGGGGTTTAAATTCTTTTAGGAGGGGAGAGGGTTTTCATTTTACATTTTCTTTTTTTTTACTTTTTTGATGGAAAACAGTGTACTTCCTCAGAACATCTAGCTGTTCATAGGACAGGTCAGCACCACAGATTTGTGTAAACTTCAGGGTTTATTTCAATTGTCCTAAGGATCAAGCTACTGGCTACCTTGTCAAGAATTGGCCATTGACTGTTCTGTGGAGGTCTGACCCAAACTTCACATCAGAAATTCTCTTGAGAAAAGAAGGTGGTCAAAACACATATATTTTTTATGAACTTCAATTTTTCACTGAGTTCATTTTAAGAAAAGATATTTTGATGAAAACATCTTGCTCAGTCTTTTCATGAACCAAAATTCTTCATTTTTAATAGCTACAAGATAAATCTCTGCCCTCACCAATATCCATGTTTCTGCCAAGCCATTTCCAGGAAAATCAGAACAAAGCAGGGCAAAGGCTATCACTGCCTTGAAAATCCATGCCTTTATTTCTTCCTGCTATTGCTGCTAGATAAATGATCTCAAGAGCTGTATTTCTTCAAAGCACGATGGAATTATCTTCTTAAAAACAACAAAACAGAATAACTTTTAAAAGAAATAAATCTCAAACATAACCTCTGTGTCACCTCCTTTAGCATCTTCTGATTTCTTCCTTTGAGCTTCCCAAGCTTTGCCCTCTTTTTTCTACTCCTTCCTGAAAATTTGCTATGTTTTTCACACCCTTATACATTTAGCCTCACAAGAAGGTTATGTTTGTTTATATCTGTTTTAAAAATGGCTAGCAGGCTGGCAAAACAAACCAAAAAAAAAAAAAAAAAAAAACACCACAGCATAAAGCTAGAATTTCTGAAATATCCGAGCAACACAACATCTTTCATAGCTAGGTTGGTTAGCAACCTCTCTCCTCAGCAAATCCCTGTCCACAGGCACAAACTCACACATGCTGCCTGGCCTCTCCACTGGCTGTCTCTGAAGATCAAAAACTTTCAAGCCCACAGACCTGTCTGTCACCCCTACCTTCCTTCAGGGAGGAAGCAGAAGAGGAGGGAGGACCTTATGTTTGTGTGCAGGGATGCAAAGGGCAGGGAAAAATACAGTGACCCTGGATCAACAGACTGCAGCAATGGCAGGACTCCTCCAAGCACAAGTACCTTTGTCACACCTGCCTGCCTGCCATTGCCAGGGTACTGAGATCTGTCACTTCAAATCTATCCACAATATAGTGCAGATCTGTAAACAAGTTATTCCGCAGCAACTTTGGCTCTTGGCTTAAGGAACAGGCTCTTGGGTGGGTTAGCCAGGTGTGAGGCATCAGCATACTATAACAGAAGACCTAGGAGGCTGCTTGCAAACTACTCTTCCAGCCAAGAATGTTTCACATATTTTTCTAGTACTCAGAAAATAAAATAACTTGCAACTAGTGAGATAATAGCTCCACTAGCTCAAAGTGGTAGGAATCAAGCCATGCATACAATCTATGAAACAGTTACATAGCTTTTATAGATATAAGACAGTATCAAACATTAACTGGTCAACAAAGGCAGTGAAAAATGAGTACAATTATTTCACACTGTTTCAGGAACCTTTTATCAGAAATTCATCTGATAAGGTTTACATTCCTGTTGACAGGCTACCACACAATGGGTGTTATATATTCAAATCAATGTCTGGGGAAAAAAAAAATTTTCATTTCCAAATCTTTTAAATTGCAAAACTGAATGTGTTTCATGTTCAGGCTTCACAGTAGTGTCTTCTGTGAGGAGTGTAGCATTAGCTGCTAAAATGTTAGGCTTTGAAGATATCTGTAGTTGATATAAATAGGGATGAAAGAAAATTTTCTCATGAAAGAAAAAGGTCATCAAAATGAAAGAAAAAAAATGGTATCATAGTGTCTGACCAGCTGCCCAGTTTTAAGATTCAGTTCCAGTATGGGAACAAAAATTACCAGTGAAGAGTCCTAAGATATTCATGTGTAGGTATTTGTATTTACACATGATTTAACAAATCTTTAAAGCAGCAATCCATAGGAAAAAAAAATTTGCAAGTGGATAAAAGTTTTCACTTGTAAAATAAATTTTTCATTGTGTATTGTTTCTTCATATGAAACTTCCATTTTGAATAACTGATTTCATTCTTTCTCACTTTTCCACATTCTTTTCTTCTCCTCCTGCAAAAAAGAAATAGTTTTCTTCCTTTCACACAAGAAAATATATAAAGTCAAGATTGTTTACTATGTGACGTACCAATTTGAAAATGAAACAAAGGAATGTATTTTTAAAACAATAAATTTTCAGTATGTTTACCCCTTGCATAAACAAACAGAACTGGAGTTTGCAAGAAATATTAAAGTTAATTTAAATTGCAAATCTGACCTTATTAAAATGGCTTTGCAGAGAGCTATAAACAAACTGTATGTGAGCTGGTAATGTAGCCAAAATAACACATTCTCAACTAGTATCATAATTAAAGCAAAAAAAAAACACCATTGTTTTCACAGTTCTGAAAATCTCAGAAGGAGAGGAGGAGTTAGGAAAATGCTATAAAGCAAAGTTTGGAGTGGGAAAAGTGTTTCAGTTGGATTTCTCTTTAAAGAATTCTTGTGACATTTACTCTTTCAAACCCAAATTCTGATGAACAGCTTGAAAATGAAATGTTATTAAGTACTTATTAATTTAATGTGTTTTGAATACTTTTTTCCTACAACCACTACATTGCTTTTTAATGTTTGAAGCACAACCATTAAGACTTACTGCATCTTCTGTGAAAATAAAAATGGAGCAATTAAGAATGTGCTTGTATCTGAAATGGATGTGGAGAGCTAATAAATTTCAGAATTAAAAGCCAACAGATAGGCTTGGCTGCTTTCTATGTTTATGGAAAATCTATACCTGAAAGTCTATTTAAAACAGTGTAATGTTAGCAAGCAAATTGTTTCCTCTTACTTACAAAAATAATACAGGTTGCAGAAGACCAGGAAAATTAGATGGAGCAGAGGTGAAACTCAACAGGATACTTCTACCACCCCAAAAGTCTAACTTGATTATGCCTCTTTGGTACAGCTCCCGTGGCTCCAGGTAAGTGTAAAGGAGCACTAGCTCTCTGGGTGCAGGTGTTTTCTGACCACAAAGGTGCCTGTACTCATGTTCATGTCAGAAGGGTTTGTTTTTGCATTTATTTCACTGAACTTGATCTGAAGTAAATATATGAAACACAATTAAGTTAGTTCCTTATCTGTATTGCCAAGAGTACATTCTCATTTGGACTCAGTACATCCAAACACAAAATAGTCATGGACAATTTTACTACAGAAAAAGAGTAAACAGAATACTAAACTGGAGAATGATCCTCTAAAGCTACTTCAGGCAGGGATGCAAAGCAGAGGTTCTCTTTCTTTCAGTATCTATGTGGGAATTGTCAGGATTTTGTAAGACTGGGTTTGATTGCCAGTTGCTTTCCAGTTTAAGTGGAGCATACAGGGAGGGAAGAGCAGTGCACAGAGTCAAGGTGCTGTTTCTCATGGCTTCACAACCACTAAACCTCCTAATGCCCTACAACACGCAGAGACCCTACAACATTTCCTCAAGCACCACGAGGTCTCTGATGAAAGCTTTTCAGTCCTTCTTACTGCGGCAAAAGCATTGCAGTAATTCTTTGCAGGACTTTCCTTCATGTCAGGGGGGTGCCTAGTGTGAGTATGTATGGCTACTCATGTCTGCCTCTGGGCTTTGAGGCATTTTCTGGATCTTCAGGGAAGAGTTACATGAGACTTACCCCTTTCACTGCCTCTGCTCAGAATGAAAATATCAGGATCCATTTGCAGCAGTTCAGTGATTTCTGTATCAGCACAGACAAATTCCAAATGCAAAACAGGAAAGGATAAATCAGATAAAAGCAAACAGTTGCAAATCTTGAAAAAAGCTAGCAAAACTGGTGCAGATTCTGGATTATGCTTGTGGCAGGTCTGTACGTTTGCAAAGGAATTCCCAAAATTAATTTCTTTACATGTTGCAGGACTCTGAATTCCAGTAATCAAAGTTGTTTGTGTGGATCATTCTTTTTACTGTGTTGTCACTTTGGCTAAAAACATCCTGGCTTCAGTCATCAGCTCTATTTACCACCAAACTAAAAAATCAGCAATTTCTCAAAAAAAAAAAAAAAAAAAAAAAAAAAAAAAAAAAAAAAAAAAAAAGGCAGGATGGGGCAAGGAAGCAGTTGTGCTAGAAGCTATAGATTTGGAAAGATATTATTGTATGTAAGTAAGGGGCTTTTTCCCCATGATCATTCTGGGTTTAAGCTTCAAACCCCCCATCAGCTATATGCAAATCCTGGAAAGCTGGGTGTGTTGGATTCTACAGACACAATGAATGCCCATCTGCTTTCTCTAGTCCCTGTATGCAGAACTCGGATCTGCTCCAGCTGAGCCTGGAGCCTGATCTCTCAGTGAGAGACTCCAGTTGAATCACAAGCTACAGAGCACTGGCCTGTAGAAGATCTCAGCCTGCAGTTCCACTGGGCTGTTTTTCAGGACCCTTCAGCACTGCTCTCTCCTACCACACTGGTAACTGCACTGTGCCAGGTTGGCCTGAAGGCTGTGGGCAATTGCATCAAGCTTTTGGTTACTTACAGCATAAAAACAACACCAATCAAGAGTTTGGTGAGCTGCATAATCCATATAACAGCAGAGCAAGTTCAAACACAGTTTCTGAGTGCTAACAGTGAGTTCAAAGATTTTACTACCCACTGTGTGACAAAGGAGCTGAGACTCCTGCCTCTAGTTCCTTATACTTTAAATTCTTCCTGGATATTCTTCTCTGTCTCAAAAAGAGTCTTCAGTTCCTGCTGGATTCTGAACAAATACAGCCTCCTGTTTAGATCAAGAATAAAGCAAAAAGAATTATAATTTAGAACAGACACCCCTCTTCCCCCCATCCTTTGACTGAGAAAGGAGAGAGCAGCAGACATATACCAGTGCCAGACACGCCAGAATGTGATCCATATGGGGATAGATCCAGGGACTGGAATGGAGAGGAAATGTAATGTGAGCCAAATCCTCAGCCAAGGAAGTGCTACCTACATCTGTATCATTCCTATGAGGGAAATGCAGCCTAAGAGATTGTTTTCCATGCAGCAGATGGAATAATTGTTATGGAAGATACTGTGTTTTCGGGATGACATTACTAAAAGAAGCCATCACACATTTTTAGTTCCCTTTCCTTCATTGCTTTTGTTGCTAAAGGTTACCAGATGAATATGAAGTAGCCAGGACCGCTAAATACACAACCAAAATTAATTCCACCTTTTTGAGTGGAAAAGAAAAAGATTCAATATCAGGATTGCAGATATGGCAGATGTGACTACACAAATCAACAGCTAGTCTGTCACACTGAGAGGGTCCTCAAAGACTTAAAGTGATATCAGTATCATCCAGACAGCTCTCATTACAATTCTTGTAAGCATTATGAAGTAGACCATGATATCAGTGCAAATATCTGAATTCTAGTTCAGTTTCCCAATAAAGTTGATCTCATTTTATACTGGGGATTTTCACATGGGAAAAGAGGAAGATAGATATTCCTGGGCTGGTAACTTCCATTGATTGTTTCCATTTATCAGTGTGAAAATCAGTCAACCAGCAACAAAAGATTTCCTTTTCACGGTTTTCCTGCAGCTGAAAAATTACTCCTCCTTCCAAGTAGGATGTCCAACAGATTAAAAAACAGTATAAAGTTTCCCTCAGTCACAGATAACATTTATATTGCTAACTATCAGAGTAGAGAACCCAACTGCTTTCTGACCTGTTACAGTCCACTAAACAGGGCTACACACGTCATGATTAGGGTTGGGCCATACAATGGTTATCAGTGAGGTCATGAAGAGGGAAAGATGCTAAAGTCAAGCTCTCAGAAGTGAGAGAATCCTGAAGGGTGATTTCATTTGCAGGCTCACATTTGGCCCTCTCCTGTATCAGTCTCATGATGGAGTCCCAGATCCAAAGCCCTTTCTCTGCTCTGCAGTTGGGCTCCCTGCTCAACCCACACCAGACTTCAGCCCCACCTGCACTTAGATCAGAGAGCTGCCCCACAGCAGCCTGTCTGAGAGTCACAGAGAGTTCATAGGTGGAATCACACTGCATGGCTGTGACTGGAGCACGTTTTATGAGAATACCAAGTAGATGAGTAATCGGTCACTTGAAAGAAATACAAGCTGATGGAGAATGCTCAGAGAGATCCAGAATTGCAGTTTAAAGCCATAATTACTTGTGCCCTGGGCATGGAAAATGAATTACTGCCTTCCTCCTCCAGCAGTCTTTTATACATATTAGAAAATCAAACAGCCACACGTTATTTTTTTTCTCACAACCCATGTTTCTCTAGGCTTTTGAGTATTCTCACTGCTTTTCAACTACATTCACTTATTTCTTTGCAAACATATAATTTACACTAATAATAAGCAGGAGATTTCTTACCTCTTCAGTTAGGACTAGTATGACCAAACACTCCAAATTGAAGAAACAGAATAGCTCTCAAAAAAGACTGAATTTGGTACTTAGACTGCAGATTTTAAGGGTGGGAACTGTTTCTATTGTCAGTGGATATAACGACACATAAAAAAATCCTCTCTGGACTCTTTTCTTGAACAATTACATAAAAAAGTTCATCTGATGGAGAGAGAGCCACATGAGAACTCTCTAGATAAGAAAAAAACTATGAGATATTTTACTTAGAGCCATAGAGAGAATAGAATAGAATAGAATAGAATAGAATAGAATAGAATAGAATAGAATAGAACAGAACAGAACAGAACAGAATAGAATAGAATAGAATAGAATAGAATAGAATAGAATAGAATAGAATAGATTGTTTCAATTGGAAGGGACCTCAGATTATAATAGAATATTTCATTGGGAATCTATCTACAATAATCATCTAGTCCAACTCTCTAACCAATTCAGGGCTGATAAAAAGTTGAATTATTAAGGACATTGTCCAAATGCCTCTAAAATGCTGTCAGGCTTAAGGCTCCAAACTCCTGAATTGTGGCACCAACGGTGCCCACACTTTAGACAGATGATATAAGATCTGTCTGCAAGAAGATGCAACCCCCTAAAGCACTTCCTGTCTCCACAGCCCTATGTGTGTGCTCACCAATCTGGAAATGAGTCCATTGCCTGAATCCAAAGTGGCACATGCCAGGCATACAGATGTCCCTGAAGACACATTTAAACCCTATCTTTAACTTATAAAAGCTGTCACCATCTCCACTATTCTAAACCTTTCCCCACAAGGCACTGAACTGGCTCTCAGGCAAGATGAGTGAAACCAGATGTATGGTTTGCCCTGCATACTAACACTGCTTCTGGGACAAAAACACTGCAAGCACTATCAAAACAAACACTTCTGAGCACCCCTCATGCCATGTGTTGTCCTACAAGTTTCTTTGTATTTGCAGGGATCTGGAGAAGTCAGGGAAACACTCTATTTCTCCCCCAGTGCTTCCCTCCTCTCTTTAGATTTAATAATGACAGTAATTCACTGTGAGCATGTACAAGCACACAGGTTGAAAAACCTCTGAACATTAATCTCTGCAGAGAAGTAAAATTTTTGGATGATATTATAAACTCAACTACATTCTTTATTCTTATTAAGTTACAAATCTTCTACATACTCCTTTCCTACTCTCCAACTTCCTTCGTGTTGCCCCTACACCAGACTGACACCAGAAGTGAAGGGGAAGAAAAACACCAAATTTCTAAAATGAACTCAGAAAGTACATTGCATTTCTGCAAAACATATTTTGCTAAGAGCACTGAAAGCAATTTGAAGCACAGGAAAAAAAAAAAAAAAAAGAAAAACAACAAACCACTCCTAAATCATGGCAATAAAATGCAAATATTCATCACTGGGAGATTATATACATGACATGCCAAAAATGAGCTGAAAAATTATGTTTAGAAGCAGCCCCACAATAACTCTGACCTTTTCTCTATTACTGCATTAGATAATTATCAGAGCAGGAAAACCATCAAGTAACACACAAAGGAGGCAATGCAAGGCTCACAGCTCTGTGCTTTTTACTTCATTGTGTTGCCAGAATTCAGTCAGTTATTATTTGGCAAACAGAAGTCACCAGTTACAGCCTAAAGGACAATATTCTGCCAGTCTGTAGCCCATAACAAGTGAAAATATCAGCAGAAAGAACACGTATCTTTCCTGTGAAACTGATTACCAGTTCTTAACAGACCTGGGAAGATACAGAACACATATCTTGTATAGCAGTTAGCATGTTATGCAGATTGTTGTGGAAACACGTTGTCATTTGCGGGGAAACTCTCAGAAAGTCCAAGGGATCTCTTGCAAAATGCAACAACAGTTAAATCCTTACATCTCAATAGCTGAATTAGGTATGAATCCCCCAAGACAACCTTTTGACATCAAAGAAAGGATGCACACCAGTAAGATTTACTTTTGTTTGAGGCCCCCAAGTACCAGGACATGAAGTTCTGATACCTTGTGACTAGCAAAGCAGAATGTGACACTTCGAGGATACTTTGGGGTAAGAAAGGGGATGGAAGGCTGATGGTGATTGTCTTAAACAAGTACTACATATAAGGCAAACAGTTACTGTTTGATTAATAAAGCAATAGCTCAGGGCCTGAAATAAAACAGAGCTGTCACATGCTCATTTTGTGGAGAAAAACTGAGTCAATAATAGCTTGGGGGGCTGGAGAGTTCAGTGAGGAGTAAGGCACCAGGACAGACTGACCCAGAGGGCTGTCTGGCAATGAACCCAGAGAGTCAGCTCAGATTTGATGGTCAGCAGGAGGGTGAGCAGGGTATGATGTTTCTCTTCACAAGGAGTAGGTGAAAAAGGTTAGTACTGAGCACTGTTTTAATAGACAGAGAGCTAGCAGGTGTGGATTTGACATTTCTGAGTATAAAGCTGGGAAGAGAAGCTTTCTTTGGGACAGCCAGTGGGAATCTCAGGCAGTGAGAGCTAAACATTTCACAAGACCATTGGGCAAATATTTAAAAGAAAAATGACACAATAAATGTGGCATTTTACAGCCTCAGCTAATGATCAGGCTTCAGCACTTACTGCTCTAACATAATTGAAAAGAAGAGCATTACTTAACCTATTTCTCATCAATGTAGGTGTTTTATCCTCAGGTTTAATCTCCTTCCCTCACTTTTTCCACTTGTGATCAGCCAAGAGTACTTCCCTCTTTGCAAGGCTGCTGAATTTGGTCTTCTGTAAAAAAGAAGGACTATTGAATGGAATAACTCTCTCTGGGATTTACTTCTCTTCCTTGTTTTCATGGGTAACACCAAGTCCCAGTGACTTTCCCCCCTCTCTTTTATGTGTTTATAAAACACATGTACTGCTTTTACATGACCTATCAAAAGTAAAAAAAAAAATATTTTCCTACAGGTTTTTCAATAGTCCTATTTGGAATAAAAATAGATAAATAGGCAGAATAGACAAGCTAAAGGAGATAAAAGTGCAAGGCATCAGTCTTATGAAACATAGTTGTTACAGCTTGACAAGGACTGAGGTGCTGTTCATCCCAAATCTCTTCCTCAAATCCACAAGTTGTGAATACTCAGTCTATACATTTAATTAATCCTACAAATATCTCCTGAATCAAATTTGACCAAGTTTTTTAAAGCTCTCAAGATTTCCCTATCACTCTGATGTTACAGAGCAGAACAGCAACTGCTGCTCAGTTCCTGTAAAAGGGAGACAGAAATCACTCTTGAGAAAACTATTGATGAGGAAATCCTGAAAATGAAGAAATCTTTATTAGAGAACCAGACCTTACCTCTTCAATTATGACTGTTCTAGAACCACTAGAGCCCTGCTCATCCCTTCCTTAGCTCTTTTCTTGAAGGAAATCCCCAGCCAAACCAGAAAACCTAATCTTAACATTCCCAGTATTGACAAGGATGGGAAAAAAAAAAAAAAAAAAAAAAAAAAAAAAAAAAAAAAAAAAAAAAAAAAACCACCAGGGAAAATGCTACTTTTTTTCTTGATAAAAACCTTTCATTTCTGCCCTCAGACAAAGATATGAAAAAGATGATAAACCTGATTCTGCAGCTCACCCTTACAGTCCTGACTACATAATAGACTTAAAGGTTCTATAGCAAAAGGATAAGAAGGATGGAGAAGGTGGACATTATTTTTCTCCCTCTGTCCTGAGTTGCCTGCTCTGTCATGAAGAGAAAGTGAGATTGTTTCACTCTAAAGTGGGTGGGTTGTTTCTGCAGTTTGGAATGAAGCTTCACAAAGAATTGATTGCATGTCAAACTTGCAATCCCAGTACTCTGTATGAAAGAGGCCCAGATCACCACACCCATTGCTGGAACACAGCCACATCACAGAGATAACAATGAAGATTGTGTACCCATGATCAAGAATCAGAGTAGGTAAACAGAGCACAGTGAACATTATTACAGGTTGCAGGGCTCAGAGCCTGAGTGCTGCAAAGCCTGACACTGACTAAATCAAGGCCTACATATCATGAGGACTTAGCTAATACCAAACCTGACAGACAGTTATTGAGGGGGCACCTTGCACCCTAACATCTCTGTTTACCTTTGGCTGGTACATAGGCCAGTGAGAGAAATCTCCCACTCAGTGGCCTACAGCATCCTGGTTTTCCAGCTTCCTATCCAAGATCTGACCAACTTATGAGTGCTGATAACCTGAGGGTGCCCAAGTGATGGTGCTCTAGGCATGTTCTGAGGTAGCCAAAGGCACCTGCCTTCTCCCTCAGATGACTCAACCAGCTGTCACAGGAGAAACTGTAGGTGTGCTGCACTACAGAAGGAAAGCCATTCTATCACTGTCTAAGGAAAAATGGCACTCCTGTAAATACACATTGTTATTCTGGGGAGGGGTGTTTCGGTGACTAGTGTTAAAAGAACCCAGACATTTTTCTGAGCAAAGCACACTCCAGAAATCATACTTCCCCAAAGAATCCATTCCTATAAAAGCCAAGACTAGAAGCAGGAAATACAGTCCCATCTGCAGAAGTGAAGCAAAAGGAATTTACTTAAGTGCTGTGTAGAAAGTCTGTGGCCAAGACCAGCTGCTTTGAGACCTGTCAATCCAACAGCTAAGACACAAGATGCTGCTGTGCAAGCCCAGTCCTGACAAACTTTCAGCTTGATTTTGAGCCTTTCATTTCCCTTCACTTTTACTGCTAAAAGTAGTATTGATCTCCCAGGAGGAAGAAAATATTTCTTTGCCTCTCTGAGGTGCCATGGCAATTAAGATGGGTATAACTTTTTAGGAAGCTACAGAAATGGAAGGCACTTAGAAGTTCAAAGTAATATTATTATATAGCTCAGAAAATGACACAATATGCTGACAGAAATTATGCAGTATACTGCTTAATAAACTTACAGCCAGCATAGTAAAAATTCTGTCAGTAATAAACTCCTTTCCCAGTTGACTGCAGTCTTGTGTTGCCAGAAATTATCACCTCCTTGCAGGTTCTATAGCACTCCACCTTCATACTCAGTAAAATGGTACCCCAATGACATTGGCAGCCATATTATTTATTATCTACAGTAATGAAAAATACAAATAATTGACCTTGGAATTCTTGGGCTTACTGCTAAATTGACCCATTAAAAAAGTAATAATATTTTATGCACACTTAGGTGAACATGTTTCCATCTTAGTGAGTAGGCCATCAAGATGTGTATTTGCCTATATTTAATATCTTGGAGGTAACCTTTATTCACTTTTACATTTCTCCTCCTTGCTACCTCAGATGTAACTTACACTATATCTTACTGCAGAATCACCTGGGCAATCTGTTCTTGTGTCCCTGTCCCTCTGTGTCCCTTTGGCCTACAAAGTAACCAACACACATGCAGAAGGCTCAAAAAAAAAGACCAAACAACAATAAACCATTAGCTGATATTTGCTCTAATTTTAGCATGATGTCAGCTTTTCCTAAGATTTTAAAATAGTCATAAAGGATGTATTTGTGTACATGGGTGACTTGGGAGAAAAAACATGTCACCACACATGTCAATGGCCAGTAATATCCACGGGACTATTTTGAAAGGCCTCTGATTTACTTCCTGTTAGTCATAAATGATCTGGACATCGATTATCTGATCAAAAACATCATCTTGTCCACTTGACTGTCAGCACTTTCTAAATGGAGAACAACACAATCTGAGAGTAATTTGTAAAAAAATGGAGCGAAAGCTGTTCACGTAAACAGATCGATGGACAAATGCATAAAGAGAATGGGGCCTCCTGACAGATTACTCATAAAAACAAGTTATTAGAATTCATTAAATAAGCATTACCAGTTTACCAGCTTTAACTATCACACCACAGCAGATGATGGATTTCAGAAGACATGGCTCAGTAGTCTGAGCACAATGTATTTGAAGTATTCAAATGCCCACGAACTACTGGTTTAAATCCAGGCATAAGGCATAACATTTTGTCCCTTTATGGATGATAAGCCACATATTGGGTGTTTACTGAATGTAGATAAGACTTAGAAAGCAGTTTCTACTGCTGGGATAATAACAATCACATATTAGCTTTTCATTAAAGGAAAAGAATTAGTCAACAGTGTCTGTGGCCAATCTTCTCAAGTCCAGCACGAGCATGCTGTGCGTGACTCACATCTTTCTGCTCATTGGAAAGCTTTGGAGAGTGGCTTTTTATTTTACACAAACCACACATTTCTGTTTCTGTGTAGTCCCTTGCCATGTAACACTGCTCTGAAAGCTTAGTGCAGACCACAGACACTACAGGTTCTGACTTTCCATTAGGAACATCACTAATGGAGACAGTGCTAGTTTGCTATTGTCATCCAAATCAAAAGATGAGCCATAACACAAATTCAGCTGAATTCTAAAATGCATCCCACAGTCAAAACAAGGGACACACAGAAATTATGGGGCAGGCTGCAGTGAGAGGGGGAGAGGGGGGCCCCTAAGACCTTCTGACACCATGGTTGGAGTCTCTAGTCTCTACAAATAACTTCTGTTTCAAAGGCTGTTGATGCTGTGTGATATTCAGAGAGTACAGAAGGGTATGACAACAGAGTGCTTATCACATTCATGGGTGGAACATTCAGATTTAAGAGAAAGCTGCTGTCTGCACCATTTGATTCAAACTCAGTGGGGCAGGCAGTGCTGACCCTATCTGTAATGAGCCAAAGCTGAGTGTCAGAGTATGCCTGGTCCAACTGTATAAGTGGGGACTGCAATTCATCTCAGGGTACCAGCTGTGCAGCCAGAAAGGTGCTATCACCAAAGCTAGACTCATAAATCTTTACCTGAATCCTACCAAAAGGTTTAAGGATCATCATCCTGATGAGATTCTTCTTTTTTACCTTTGCTATGAGAGAGCACTCATGACTTGAAACTAGTTCAGAGAAAAATTATTGTGTGAAATGCACAAATTCTAAGACCAGCCTGGTTCCTTCTTGCACTAAAATTTGCCTATAAATCCTTTAAAAAAGCACACAAAAAATAAAAAAAAAGGAGAACTGATCAAGTCATTTGGCAACAGATATCATGAAGCAGCAAGTGCTTTTCCAACACTAATGTCTCAAGAATAATACAGATTCATAGTATTGTGGGAAACATCTAATTTTTTTTGATATGTGTACAGTGCTGTTACCCTGTGATATGTCTTCTAGGAGTGTGATGACCAAATGCCACAAGGCCTTATCAGAAATGTAGCATAGACCTAATAAATACATAAATAATCCAACATTTCTTTGACATTTATTGACTTCCCAGGGGCTCATGGAGTATGAAAGACCAGAATTTTAAGCAGTGTTGCCTTGTGTAGTTGAAAGGCAAAAGATGGAAGGACTTTGTTTACCTGTAGTCTGAGATGCAGAGAGAATATGAGAAGCTGAAGGGGGAGGAGAAGTAGCTACTGAGCTTGTTCTGAAGCCAGAGATAACATGGCTTTAGATCTCTGACACAGAGAGCAGAGAGCTCATAAATTAAACCTCATCTGTCAGACTAAGCTAGGGTTGATTTTTAACATTCATATTCCCTAAATGAAGAATTTAAGGTTGAGCACAGTTCAAGATGCCTTCTTATGTCAGAGTACCTGAGATTTCTCCTTTGTCCAGACTGTTAAGATATGGATACTGCCACAATCATTCGATGCAGAACCAGGAAAAAGAGTTTTTACCCCCTACTACTTGACCTCCCTCCCCAGCCCCTAATCCATATCAGACAATGGTAAATGGAAAACATACTTTGCCATTATTCAGGTATTTAGTCTTTCTACAAGATGCTTCTTCCAATTGTGGCTTATAAGGTACTCAGTTTGGAAAAGAAGGAATGTACTGACTGAGGAGGATTTTATGAAGCAAAACTAGCTTTATTGGTGATAGCTGATCCAATATTGTGCTGTTTGCTTAAAACGTATTGTTGCTGTGAGCAACACACTGAATTGCAAAACTATAACTGCAAATAGTTTATATGTCTGTGTGTGTACACATCAGCAACAAAGCAGAGTGCAAAGACGTTGGAATAGCTCAAACTCTAATTCAGCTATCATGCTTGCAGAGCTTGATTTACTGTTTTTAATAGGGTGTCTTCCCAATGCTGGAGCTGTCTTAAGCATCATTAAAATACTAAAATTTGTTGCCAGCTAAGAACATACATATGTTTTTACAACAGCTCATCTCAAATATCATAACTCATCTGACAACAGTTGTAAACTAGCATAAGATGAGGCTGAGTCCTGAGTCAAGCCTCATGTATCCCCCCAAAATAGCAATCAGCTTCAACATTATGGTAAAACAGACTGTCAGTTTAATTTCCAGGAGTAAAGCACAGAGAACAATGGTCCAGATCCAGACCCACCAACTCGACAGCCAGGCTGTGTGTTGCTCTGGTGTGAGTTCTTCTTTACTCTATCCCAAAAATCCTGCTCTGCTCTTGAATGGTAATACGTACTTTTAAAATTAGCATTACGAAGGGCTGCCCATGTCTACCATGAAATACTCACAGGAAATCATGCCTGCAGTCACTTGTTTTGATGCTTTTGGTTGAACCTAAGACAGGGAGGTGTGCCAGATTGACCCAGTGGATTCAAAAAAGAATCATACTGAAAAAGGTTCCTCTTTTAAGTTTTTATGCTCCTCAAGCGGAAGAAAATCTGGGAAAATTATGAGGCCTTTTATCTCACTTTTGCACATTTTTTGTGAACTAGTGTGGCTTCTCAGTCCGAGTTCTTCACCGAGTGAGTTGTAAGGACAGATGGCACAAATGAAGCCTAACCAGAAATCATGGAACTGATCTGCAGAGGGCTCACTACGCTCAGCTCCTGCTGAAGGTCACTCCTGTCTTCGCTCCCCCTGGGAGTTAGCTCCATTGCCTCACTTAAAACATCCTACAGCCAGCAGAGGGTTGCTCCTCAGCCAGCTACTCCCAGGAACCCCAGCTCACTCCCCTGGCCCAGGGGCTGACACAAGCCCTGCTCTTGGTGTGGTGTTTTTCACATCACAGCCCTCAGAAGCCTGCGCTCTGCCAAGCATTGTGTACGGCCCTCTGAGGTATTGGATCTGTTCCCTCACTAGAACTCCTCCTCCTCAGCTTCACAGCTCTGTGTGTGCTCTGGGCACAGCACAGGGCAGCCCAAGTGCCACCAGCACCACAGCACCGTGCCCAAACAGCTGGAGTTTCATTACTGATGGGGAACCCAGCAACAGGAGCCCTCACCGGCAACTGGCAAGAACAGATTTACACCAGCATCTCGCCTGGGCTCTTCCTTCTCTCTCAGGAGCTAAAGGCTCTGTCTTTAAAAAACTCACTCACTAAATAATGCAGAAGGAGCTTTTCAAAATTACTCAAAACATTGCTAACAGGCTGCCAAGCTGCATGCCTGCACTAGTTATACAAAGCACAGTCATCCTGGTGTTATCCTGCTGGCTGACACAGGGCCCTGTTACTCACCTGCTCCAAAGATACTTGCAAATAACCACTGTCCTTAACAAGCCACATGATATCTTGGGATCTCTCTTTCAGTTTCTTGCATATCCTTCAGTTATCCAAGCACATTTTTGGTAAGCAATTTGCCTTCAAAGAACTGTGGGTGAAAGGGAAAACCTGTCAAAGTTCAGTAACCACATTTCTTTCTCACTTTTGCACAAGAGACTTAAGTTATAGCAAGGAAAAGCAAAATGAAAACTTGAGATGTTCCTGAAGATTGCTTTCTGTCAGAGCAAACAAGGAAAAAAGCTGTGACCCAGAAGCACAGGGCACCTAAAGGCCTGTAAAAATAACCAGCACTAAGAAGAATTTCATAAAGAGAACAGATAAAAAATACACAGACAATATTAAGATTATAAACCAATAATCAAAATTGCTAAAATTTTTCAAAAAATCATTACCTCTCATTAGACAAAGGGGCATAACACTCCCACAGAAAACTATCTTCTTCTCCCACAGAAACTCACATGAAATACTGGTATTAGGAGCCACCTAAGACAAATAAGCACCAAGTTCCTTGCCTTGTGATTTCTCCCCACCCCATGAATTATATATCCACCCTTCGAAGAAACAAACCTCATGGATGCCTTACATAAAAGCAGGACTACAGAACAGTCCCCAGTTCAGTTTCACACATCCTCTAGGTATTGCAAAAATCTCTCTCAAAACCTGAAACATTTCTCACTTTGTTTTCCAGAAGACAAGGCATAGCAATACTTTTTCATGTCAGTATCTTGTATCTTTCTTTTAATTGACACAAAGACGTTCTGCTTCCTAGTCCCTGCATACATCCAGGTAGGCTCTTTCTAAGATAATGCAAAAGGAACAGAAAAATAAACAGGGAACCCATAACTAAGGATTTCCTTCAGTGAGGTGTTGCTGGAGAGGCTGAGCTGAGATAGCCCATCCTGATGTGCAGAGTTGAGCTGCCTGGCCATGAGGGTCTGTGAGGGACAGCGAAGGACGTCACCTCAGGACACCTGGGGCTTAATCCAGAGTGAGAGCAAATAGCTGGCTATTAACCTGCAGCACATAAAGCTTTTGAAAACCTGGCACGAGGGAGTGAATTGCTTTCCTGGTAATCACTGCTCATTTACCTCTCCCATATTTCAGATTATGATGTTCTGAGACACTTGATAATGGACCAACCCCTCCTCCCTTGCTTTCACATTGTTGACCTCCTCCTTTTCATGAGTTTCTCAACCATCCCAAAGACAGCCAGTTCCAATTTCAGATGTGACCTTTGCAGTCCCCCCTTCACATGTTTACAGGGCTACTGCCTCTCCTTGTCTCCAGACCCCCTCCAGCAAGTAACTGCCTTGCTCAAGTCAAAGCTGGATGAAAATTCCTCTCAGACAAATGTGCTGCTTCTTTCTCACAGTGTCTCCATCCCTTGCAGCTGCCCAAGCTATCAATTTCATATTTTAAAACATCAGCAGAAAACATGAGCCCCACACCTCAGAAAACCTCAAACTTCTGGGAAATAACCATCTTGCAGCTGTACACTGTAAAAAGCTCCAGCACAGCATTCTCCTTTGCTCCAGTCTGGGGTTTCACCCTATGATCCCACCTGTGCAGGAGCACAGCCCTCCCAGACAGTCTCAGAGCACACACAGCTACACGCTGCTCGCAGGGAGACCTGACAGTGGGGCTGTGGCATGGAGGAAGCTTTTAGGATATAGGCTGTAGCTGTGAAGAGCAAACTCATTGTACTCTAAAAATAATCACTGCAGATCCTTTCTTAGCTTGAACACGAGTTAAAAATTACCAAGATTCACACAAAAGCTGTGCCCCTGGCAGCAACTGGAAATTGGCTTTTTCTTCATTTAATGATGAAGAAATTTGTTTTGATCCAGACAAACCACTGAAGGTAATAGATGCTTTACAAAGCATTTGGGTTTTTATAGGTTAATCTGCTTTAAGGAGATGCAAAATTATTAAAGGAGGCATTAGTATTCCTTGTAAGGGAAGCTTTGAGTTTTGTGCACAGAAGGCCGCCCATAGTCTCAGCCTTATCTTTCTGCTCAAGTAAAGCTGCCTTCATTCCTTGTTTTTCATGGCTCAGAGAAGCTGGCCCCAAAGCCAGAGAGGCAGCTATTTTCTTAGCTATGCTTCCACTGCCATCTAGTGCCTCCAGCACAGACTGCAAGGGCCTCTTTTGCTTTACGAACTTGTCACAAAAGATAAAAAAGTCCTAAGGTTCATGTCAAACCTCAATTTTTCATTCGGAAACCAATCTTTGTGATACCACTATAGATTTTTTTTTTTTTTCCTGGGAACAGATCAGACTTGCTGTAATGAGGTGGGGTTTTTTTGCAGCCTGAAGTATGAGCTACCCCTCCTGACTGTCTGGGCTGAGTGGTGATTTCAAATACCATGTCAGTCACACTCAGTGAACTGGAATAGCATTGCTGTTTATCTGGTTTTGGTTAGGACTGAGAGACTTTTCACAGGGACTTGGGTCTCCCAAGGGGAAGAAGTAGCTATAATCACACAATAATATGAGCAGTGCTCATTAGCTTCAGGAAAACAACACTGAGGAAAGGTGACTGCAGATAGAAAAGTGGACTTGGCCTTGTTTTTCTCTCATACCATTCTGCTCTTTTGCTGGGTATGATTCACATCATTTTTCAGTAAAAAAAAGTGAGAGAGCCTGGACATGAGAGCATATTATGGACTCAGGCTTTTACAGATGCAATAACACTCCTCCTACCTATTTAGGTCATATTAAATATACAGGGACTGATCCCAATCTGAAAAGACACTGTGTAAGCTTTCTACTATGTGTTTCTATACCAAACAAAGCCATTTCCAACCTGTCCTGCTCATCTCCATTCTACTGGCTCCACTAGAAAGGGAACTCTGTGAAGCACAGCATGTTCCCTTACCTTTACCAGAAGATCTCCCTGCAGGCAGTGGGCAGCCCTTAGTGATGTTATGTTTCAGCTCACTGACTCCACCACTCTTGCCTGTTTTTTCTCTACTGTGAGATGGTTGGACTGTGAACCAACAGGATTCCAATGCACACAGAATCAATGGAGTTCTTTCCAAAACTTTGTGAAGAGACCCCCACTCATATTGTGACTATCATTAGAGGTAGAGCATTACCCCTGTTCTATGCAGACCTGAAGACTAAAAAAGGCAGTATGTTCAGTGGCAGATTCAAATGAAAATAAAGTCAGCCCTTCCAGTCTCCCAGCATCTCTAACACGGAGCTGAGGCACACCCGCAGCTTGTTCTCAGGGGAATCATTTCCTCACAATTTCAACAGGAGGTGACACTGAGCTTTTAATCAGTGTTGTCCCCACTAATGCATTAAGTCTTTGTAGGAAGGAAGTTAAAGCAGCAGCTCTGTTTCAGATCTGCTAAGCAAGGGTGCTCAGTGCCATGGTGTCCCTGTGTGTTTCCTCATGAGGAAACGGAGGCATGTGAAGTGAACCCAGGAACAACATCAGGATGTACTCCAGACCTCAATCCACCACTCATTTAAAGCTCTGGTTACTGTTGTGAATTAAAAGTTATTTAAAAATCCAGGACTATACACAGTGCTCCATAATCACTTAAAACCAGAAGAGTACATTTTGAAAACTCAGTACAGGTTCATATGCAAATTCATTATATTCTAATTTCAGAGCACTGTTCCAACAGAGAGAAACCTAAACAGAGAGTCTCTAGAGCATCAGCAAAATGCAGCATGCAACACATCTTGTGAGCAGTAGAGGACACTGGTAACATTTGCATGGTGCTGAGGTCCATGCAGATTAAAGTAGGATGTGGCCCACCATCTTTTGAAGTGGTAGAAATGGGGAGAAAAAGACATTTCAGTTACGAAATGCAAGGCTAAAAGATCAAAGGGCAGAAAACACCACCACACTTAGAATCAGCATATTACTATAGAGGGAACCAGCTACTTTTTCAGAGAAACTGCCCTCTGAAATGACTTAAACACAGATAACTAACCCCGGCAGAAGTCATCAAAGGCATCTGAGGATGCAGTATATGCTCAACACAGAGGTTGCTGAACATAAAATTACTGTAATCAGGTTTTGATGTAATAAAAGCAACCAAGCACCCTTTCTGCATCAGGTGTCTTGAAGACAAAAAATAAACAATTAAAAAAATTTAAAAATTAAAAATTAAAAAAATAAAATAAATAATAAAAAAAGAAACCTGGTTCAAAGGAAAAGAAAGGAAGAAAATCCTCCAGACTATTATATTCCAGTGCCCGGTTGTATAATCAGTGATCAAAAACCTGCCTGACTTTCAGGAGGTTGAATTCCACAGAGAAAGCACAGAAGACTGGCATCAATCATTCCCAAGTCATCATGTCACACACAAGAAAAACACCCACCTTCAACCATTGAGGATGTTATCCCTACATGGCACTGGAGAGCATGTGGGAGAAAGAAAATATATAGTTAAGGTGACTTGTGCCTTGGGGGCTAAACCACCATAAGAAATTTTAGATGCCTACATGGCCCTTCTGATGCCTCCTTGCGGAGCCTGGTATAGATGAATTTTATTTATTATAAAAATCAAGTGAAGTGAAAATATTCAGATTCGGTGCGAGAAAAATATAATTAGCAGCAATACAGAGGTAAAAAGATTCAACTGTTCAAAAGATGAAGACTGTTGCAATTTCATGTGCCTGAGTATTTGTTTGAGAAAGGTGACAGGTATCTTTAAGTATTCACCGCTTTAAAAGTGCAAACAGAAAAGGAGAATGAAACCAAGGTATGTACTGAGTGTATTTACATATGGGGATGCTGGGATTTTTGTTGTGGAGATCTAAAAGAACTAATATTTAGAAAAAAATACTTATGTCGTACTATGATATTTGAAATGAGTCTCCCACATGAAGTAACACCATAAGAGCAACTCCCATTGGCTTGGGCAGTGGGTGTTCACAGTTGATATATCCATATGAAAGCATTCATCTAATCAAAGTATTTTGTCTCTCAAGGTAGAATCACAGGTGTTTCATAAAGGACTCAATCCATCCCACAAGCAAATACCAGAGCTCAATACATACAAGATACATTCTGCAGTATCAACCTTGCTTTCATCATGAATTGGGAAGAAAAGTAGAAAGATCTCCGTGCATTCCTTACACAGACCATAAACAAAAGCAATGATGCTGTTTGTTTCAAAATCCATAGAATAGCCACCTACAAAAGAGAAGTGGAAGCTCTCTCACCCTTTTGTCTCAGCACTCTACTAAGGTAGGCCCTAAAAATGTACAGTCTATCTAGCAAGGGGATGGGCTGAATGATCAACAGGGTATTCTCAGCCTCCTCCTTCTGGTACAGGCTTAGTCTGCTGTACTGAGCACGTTTCATATAATACTGGCAAAACAATCCATTTAGGACAAAGTATCAGCTGAGCTGCAAGAAAAAAACTTAAGCTGAACCATTAAACAGCAATCTTAGACTGAACAGGAAATAGGCAGCTTATGCCAGAGACATTGTGCATCCCAGTGAAGCTTTATAGATCTCTGCACCAAGCCATTTGTGTGCACCTCCATTCGGCACAAAACCTGCCTGATCTCCTGCCAGTGACCCCACCCTTTATTGCTCCCACTACAAGAGCAGTCACATCAGAATATGTGACAGGGGCTATGGGAATATGGACATCCTTAACAGGATTTCCTGCTAGCCACTGCCAGTGTTCTTTCAAATGACTCTGTTAACACTACATAATCAACCTAAGAGGTACAGAGTCACTCCTGTGTGATATCAGATTGGCCAATGTACACAAAACTTCCCAAAAACTTCAAAGGGGGGCGGCAGTAACAGAGAAATATTTGCCCTTTCCATAAAGCTCTGCTGCTATGCTCACAGGGAAGGAATCTTCTGCAACCAGGACTGATTCCCACATCATAGACATGCCCTTCAGCTGCATAACCTATTCTCAGGCTTTCTAACCTTTTCTGATTCTACTGGTTTTAGGAAACAGCAGTGCCTATAATTAACTAAACCATGTTTGCTTTTTAGTGACAATGAAGGCTTGTATTCTCTATAGGCATTTTAACAGAATCATTGTCCATGGAAAACAGTAAGATGGCTGTATTTTCCAGCAGAAACTGAACAAAGGAAGCCAAGTTATTTCCAGATTGTTCTTTTGCTTTTCCCTGTACTATTTGGGAACATGTGTGTAGTTTGTCGGGTTTTGTTTTTTGGTGGTTTTTTTGTTTTGTTTTTTGGTGGTGGTGGTGGTGGTGATGCTGTTTCAGTTTTTTTTAATAGTCATCTTAATGTTACCTCCTCTATTTTAGACCATGAACATTCCCAGATCATGACTGCATAACATTAGAATAGTATTTCACACTAGGTTCAGTTTCCTCTTACATACCCTCAAGTTAATGCTGTGCTGAGCCACCCTCTACTACACTACTGTCTTTGAAATGCATCTGTGAGCACAGTAAAACCAAAAACTACTGTTTTCCTGCACTAAGTGAAGTCAAACTCAGTCAGGTACACTTGATACCAAGAGAAAAGACATTTAAAAAAAAATAAAGTCAACACTGCAATATTTTTAGGATACTTTCATCTCTGCTTTCCAGAGACATATCTAAGTTTAGCCTGGGGTACACAAAATTAAGAGTCAGGTTTAATGCACTCTGCACAGTTACCAGGAGCCCCTGACAAAACTGGTGTAGGGTTCTGTGTCTGTTTCTAACCTTATCCAAACAGTTCCTTGAGGGGAAAAACAGAGTTTCACAGTTGTTTGTCTTAGCCACTACGAAAACCACAGAGAAGTATCTTGGCACACAGCAAAAGCTTGGCAACACTGCTGCAGCACACATTTTCCTCTGCTCAATTACTAGTAGGCATTCTGGGCTTTTTTTAGAACACAAGTTCTAGAAACACACCCTTATTGTTTCAGCAACACTTGGGCACAAGTGGAAGGAGCACAGCAAGAGGAATTTGCTCACGCTGACTTTTCAATACACACTGCTCTCAGAATTCTAAAAAAGCTACCTGATGACTCCACTACCAGCCTAAGAAGTCTTCAGAACCAGAGGGTTTTTACAACCTGCCTGTCTGCCACTTCCCAGCATGTGCTAGGCTTGTATGAATGTAGTACTTACAAAGGGTTTAAAAACAAACAAAAACAAACGAAACCAAAACACAAACCAAAAAACCCCAAACAAAAAAACTGCACACAACAAAATAAACAAAAAAAAGACCAAAACATCAAAGAGAGGATAATAAAATTTCCAAACACTCCAAGCACTGTCCAAGCACTTTGTCCATACTGTTGACATCATCAAAGACAGCTATAATTATGATGGTTAATTTCATAAAATCCACTGCTCTCCAGAAAATAGACTTTGGATAGTTCAGGTAAACCAATGAAAATTTGTTAAGTGAAAACAATTTGCTGCTACAGTGCAGTAACATTGATTCTAAGGCAAAAGCAAACCACTACCACTCCAAATCAAATCAGGAAGTAGAAATTTATTTTTGATACAGATACAAGGGGCAGCTGCAAAAAGAGCCTTAAGTAAGAGGCTTCCTGTAATTTTAAACCAAAAAGGAGTCCTAGTGTTTTGCAGGAGTTTGAAAATCCCAAGAACTGCTCATGTCTAACCTCATATGGGTGCCAGAGAAGGGACAGAACTGATTTTGATGCAGCGTTTGTGTAGGTGGTAGTACATACCTGGTTACTGGAAGGCAATAATTCCAGGGTAAGTCAGATCTACTGGCATGATGGACTGGGAAACATAACTAGCTCTATGGAATTTTTCCCTTCCTTGTAAAATCAAACCCTAAAGTTTAGCTTAAATAAATAAAAATTGTGTGTTCGAAGATTAAGAAGAATATTCAAAATACAGAAGCTTTTAAACCACAGAAGTACATCCTTACAACACTGTCTGTTTCCAAACCTAGAAACTGACTTTCAGCTGAATCTCACAAGACCTTAGTACTCAGCAGTTTTGCATCACTGGTCCTCAAGTACAATTTAATTCCCTCCACTAAATGAAAAAAAAATCCAAATCAAAACACCAGAAAGAAGCAAAATGTATATTGAGTGCTATAAGAAAATCATTTAATCAATAGCACAAATCCTAATGCATATGGATTTTGAGATATTTTTAATAAGGACTGGTTGGCTATACTCTTCCAATCCAATTAAAGTTAATACCGAGCATATTTATCAGAAATCACAATGGAAAAACTGTCAGCTTTCTTGCTGGAGAAAACCAAGATCCATTTTACAGAAGCATTCCACACAAATAAAGTCTTTTTAAGTGTTTTATTTGTCCATTTGGAATGATTAGCATTTATAATCAACAACATAAATCCACCCCTCAGTGAAAAACCTGACAGCTTGTTATTGCCAAACATATTACAGTCTACTGAAGGGTGAAGAATTACAGACATATAAAGATGAATAACATTATGTCACCATTAAATCACTTATTCTGTTCGTAACACTTTAATCCTCAAACATTGTAAATTAAGATTAGGAAAAAACAATCAACATTTCCAGTGATAAAATACATTGTGTTTAGTACACAATATAACAGTACAGCTTATTACACTAGTGCATTAGAAAGTTAAAAAAATGGACAGCTCCCTTGGAATAACTGCATCATTGCTGATCTCTCTCTGCTTGTAGCCACAGAAGCTACCAGGAAATCTCCAAGAAGCATCCAACTACAAAAATCCATCACAGCTAAAATAAATTTATTCTGAGATTATTATACTCATGTTACTTGAATACAAGGACCTAAAATTAGACTCCTTCACATGTGTAATGACCAGTGACATGCCTTAGGAAACCAAGCAAGTAATGAACAGATCTGCACCCATACTTGAAAATGACGTGGAAAGTTGCCCTTCATTTTTCATTCACTCAAGTAAACAGTTACTTAACATTTGGAAGCCTTCTACCAGAGTTTTAAAGTTTAGTGGTTTAAAGCATTTTTCAAGGTTACTGGCATGTATGAAATTTCCAAGTATGAATAAGTAGTATCAATATAACAGCTAAAAGACACAACATTTTTACTTACTAGAGATGGAATTTTAAGAACTCTTCTCCAAAAATGAAAACGGAAGATCAACTTTATAAAAATTTTCCAGCAATGATCTGTGTAACATTAACTTTATATTAGATGACAACTTCAAAGATTGAAGTTAATAATTACTGGAATTAGCCTTCAAAATAAAGGGGATCAGAAGAATAATCTCTATAAATCAAAGTACATTGCAAATCTTTTTCTCCAGGTGTTGCCTGCTACAAATGGCCTCATACAGCTATTAGAGCCCTATCAAGTATGTGGAACAACTTGCTTGTCAATTAAACAGGATGTGTATGCAAAAAGTAGATGGACACAAGAGGCATATTTCAATACATCTTCAGTCAAACTGACCAGTAACAAACAAGAAAAATTCTGGAGGCAGTTGAACTGCAAATGTGTGCGAGGAAAATCCATTCAGCACCCCATATTCTCAATTAATTGCTTCTTTTATAGCACAGTAACGTGGGGAAAAAAATAAAAGGAAGCAACAGCTAAACAGTATCCCTCCATTCCCAAGGATCTGAATTACCCTCTGAACTTCACTCCAGGCTAGCTAGGTAAAGTTTAAAAACAGAAACTCTTGTGTCATTACCACTGCTTGGCACACTAAACAATTGCCTCTGTGTCAACCTACTGTCACCTTATGACCAGACTGCAAACTCTTGAAGGCAAAGACTGATTTCTTAAAAATTTTTTTAATACCAGGAAGTGATAGTATCCATATCTCCTCTGTGCCACAGTAATGCAATAATCTAAATATCATTGTTAGGCTTTAATTATTTTCTATTCAAAGCTCTAAATCGATCAAAAGAGAGAGATGTTTGCCCAAGTTTCTAGGAACAAAAGGCCAGTTTCCACATGTGACCTGACACGAAAATATCCATGATGCAATGTTTTTACTCTTTGCACTATGCAAAAAAACCCACAATATTATTATCAACAAACTGTAAGTTATGGTATCTTTTCATCCATTTCAAGCCTTTCAGTGGAAAGAGGAGGTAGATTAGCCACATCCTGCACTCCCTGATCAGTCATAAGGCACATTTCCATTCCACTGAAAACAGGATATATTTTAGGGCTGGCAAGGAAAGTTGAAAGAAGTAATCAAATGCACTTGGAGTACTGTAATGTCTAGTCACAAACTGCAGCAAAAAAACAGACAGAACATCTTTTTTTTACTATAGGAAATCTAGGTACTTTATGTAAATGAAATTTGAGAATGATAGACCTACAAAAATATGGGGCCCACTGGCTCATAAGGCTTACTGGCATTTAATTCTTTCTTTCACAGTGAAAACAATGGACATAATAGTGGAAGTGTTAAAAAATGCAGCTTAAGATGCATCTGTCTTCTGTTAACTTCTAAAGTTTTCTTAGAAGTGAGCCGGTAAGTTGTTGTTATTAAAAGATACTTAAATCCAAGAATTTGTTTTCATCATTACCCTGAACTAAAATTTACCCCCAAAACTGAAGGGCAAAAATCCCACAGCAATGGGGGATAAAGCTACAATCATGTTGATATCTACTCAAGTAAACCTTTAACTAATAACACAGACTGAATCCAGACTCTTGCCAAGAGATCAATCACAGTTTAGCACTCAGCTCTCCTCCAAGTTTGACTTGGCTCTTACTCAAAGTAACACAAGAACCAGGTTCTCCAAATGCCAAAGCCACCTCAGCAAGCTTCAACGTGAAAGTTGTCAAACTGTGCCAACTCAAACGAGCGAGTTCCGAGAGCAGCCCAGCCGTTCCCCGGGTCAGAAACGGTGACATTCTCCCAGAGAGGATAACCATTTAACAGTCCTGAGGCAGAGTTGCCCTGTCAAAAAAAGGAAAATGTTAGCTTTGTAAATCAGGGTCTGTTAGACACTGAGCCTGCTCACACGTGAGACAAGACAAAGCAGAAGGATGTCGAGTCAACCTTCAACTACATTTCACACACTTTTCATGCAGAGATGCATGTAAATATTGCATCAAAACCTCTGGTGTCTATCAGCTCTGTGAAACAGATCTAATGCCTTTACAGTAAATACATTAAAGGCTCCTCTTCTCCTACTCACAGCTTTGCTAACTCAGTGTCGAACCTGTTTTTTCTCTTCCTTGTATCAGATTCTTACAGAACAGCCCAACTTTCTTAAGGTGATACGATACACTCAGCACTGATTCTGCAGAATTAGACAGAAGTCAAAAGTAAAGAAAGATGTAATTTAGTCATTAAGCTGAAAGAAAGAGGAGACAGTAGAACTTTCAAGTATCACTCAAGCCACTTCAAGGCGTTGAAATTAAAAGCAGTTTCAGGAAAAATTACAATTTATCTTTGGTGTGTTCCACTAAACAGTATTTAGAAAAAAGTACTTCAGTTTACTTGTATTTCTTCATCTGAAAGACAATTATAGACACCGGTAAAAGCACAGAATGTCTTTAAGAGTCAGTGTGAGAATTATTTAAAGATGGATCTGTACTTCTATCATTACATCAAAGGCATACTAGGTACAAAATATTTTAACAACACAGATGGCAGTTTGAAGCATTGTAATTTTAAAATTACCAACACTGTTTTGAGTTTTAAGTGATTAATGTTCATCTTCAGTCTTGGTCCACTTTAAAGATGGCAAGCACTGTCATAAATGTAGGTGTACCAAAGCCAAAATTAAAATACATCCACTTCAGTGAATGCCTTAGGTGCAAGCATCCCTTTGTCTTCAAATGTGATAGTACAAAGACAAAAAACAGTTTCTAATACACAGTAGCATTTTAGCACGAGGGACTCAGTGCATAATTTTAAGAGCTACCTTCACTAGTAAATCTCCCCAGCTAGGATTCAAGCTTCTCCACGTTTCAAGCCAGTTGCAAATGTTACATTAGACAAAGGGATTAGGCATTCAGAAGATGAACTTAAAGCCTTTTAGGTACTTGCACCAATGTCACACTCATCAAAGTGCACACGGAAATTTAAAGTACAGTTTGGGGCTAACTTTCCTTCCCAAGTCACTGTGGTCAAAAAGGGTGCAGTAGGAGGGAAGGGAAAAAATGTGGACAGGCTTCTCATTAACTGGAGTCCATTTCTAACAGTAACACAACGCCTGTGCTCTTCCACCACAGTAGAGAAGGAACTCAGCTTATCTGAGTTTCCCAGTCCTTTACTAGCTCCACACACAAGGCCTTAGCCTGCAAATGGAACTGGTGGGAGACAGATTTGTAACACAGGCTACCTTAGTATTTTACTGAATGTCTTAAGAACAGGAAGCCAGGCCATCATCTTTCCATCCAAGATTAAATAAGAGACTTGCCTCTCTGACCCTTCTACCTCCAGCTCTCCATTCAGCTTTCCAGTTATTTTCTGCACCTTCTACATATTCTCAAGATCTCTTTTAAAACACAAGCAGCCGAATTTGGTACGGTACATTAATATTGGTTTAATATAACAGATATTGTTTATGTTTTTGATAGGGTAAACTAATGCAAATACACCATCAGTAGTATAGCAGAGTTTTATCTAAACCATTTAGGACTGGAAGTTTCATAACTGGTTTTCTTGCTTTTTGCCTGTGTCCTTACCTGAATGTTGAGAGTAAGTGTGTGCCATGCATTATCCCGGACTCCAGCAAGTCCTTTCATTAATATTTTTTCTCCGGCTGCAAAACATGCTTAAGTTAGCAAAGTTTTACTTCAGCCTTTACTGAAACTGATAAATACCAAGCCAGCAAAAGGATAATATCTATTTCTCAGAAGTGCTCAGGATTGACCTTTTACCCATTTCAATTGCAGCATGGAAGGCTTAATATGCAAACCTGGACTCTGCATTATCAGTACATTCTCCTGTTGTGCCAGAACTGTTTCTCACTGAAATCCTCAATGCTCTTGGCAATTTGGCATGAGATGAGGATTCACTCTATGGAGAGTACAGGTTCACAAATTGTGACAGTAGCTATTTCTTCACTTGTTCTATAGATCTTGTTTATGTATCACTTGTAACTATTTTAAATCACAGGGTTTGAGCTGCCCACACTATCATGTTGCTTAGTCCCACCCAAAATTTAAGCTAAGCAAAAATGGGGTGTGAATGACACCTGGAGGGAAGCCGAAGACTGAAAAAAATTAAGTGCTACAAGTCTTCATTTATTCAGTAGACAGTTTTTGCTGCAAGATAATTTAACATTCAGGGCCCCCTCTAGAAAAATATAAAGATGAAAATAGCTGTACAGAAAAAATTATCATATTGTGTAACAAGCGTCTCGGCCTGAAATAATGGGGTGGTTGATCAAAATCCACTCATTTCATCTAGCAAAAATATTTCTGACAGCCTGAGAAATTAATCAGGTAATATTGCTAGGCCTTATTACAAATAAAAACTGAGTTGATTCTAAAGACAAGTATGTATTTCCATACAGCTGAAACTTAAGTTTTTATGGAATTACACATTGCAAAGTTTCCCTAGGGAGCAATGGTATGCCAAGAGAAGCTATGTAAAACCTTCTTTATGCTACCTGTCCATGGTAAAAGTGGAAAGGAACACAGACACACACACAAAAAATATATCTTATCAGATATACTATAGATCTAGAAGCTACATTTGACTCATCAGAAACTATTGAAATTTTTAATTTATACTCATGAAGTGATAGGAAATGCATTTAAACAACTAAATATGCCACTATGTCAAAGCAAAATGAAAAGAACTTTCAGCTATTGATGAAGTATTATCATACACTCTTCCATGTGCCTGTCAAGTGCTCTACAGATGAACACACATGCATGTTAGCATGACAAGAAGAACATGTGCTCACTCCACTGAGCTACACTAACAGGAGGATGCATAATTTGAGGAAACAGGGCCACTTATGATCGTCACTTAAGCCAGATATAAGTAGAGTGACTTGAACTGCTCCCTAAGAAAAGCCATTTCATCTCAATCAGGATATTTTTTATGTGTAGTTTAATACAGAGCAAACCTTTCTGTAATTAATATTGTATCAGAGTATTTATGAAAAGCAAAATAGTTCGTATTTTGTCAGTAAAATAGACTTTGTCAGTGGAAAAACTAAAACTCCAGAAAGGTGAGCCTAAGAAATGGGCCAGCCAGTAGCCTTCAGATGCTTTCTCCACATATGAAAAGTGGCCACCATTAGAACACAACAGGTTAAATTCATAGTAATAACAAATGAACTATAAAATCTGAGCGTTACTCATTTTTATCTAAGTTATCAAAATGACATGTCCATATGCCAGCATCCACTTTTGCAAAGAGCTGCTTACCAAGGTCACCAGTGACTCTGTAGGTGCCATCTGCAAAAACCCAGAAGAAAACTCCTTTGGTACGTCGCACATATATCCCACCATTGTCAACTCTTCCTGCAATAAACACGCCTCCATCATCAGGTTTTTCTATGTAGATGTCACAAGTGACTGTCATGTTTACCCTGTAAGAGAAATTTAGTGTTTTAACAAGGAAAGAGTCCATTTTATTGAGTAGGCAGCATGTAGAAATTATTTGATTTCCTGAGATTATACTCCAGCTCAACAGTAAAGCACTGTGTTACGTATGCAATGAGAGCTGTAAAGAAAATAAAGCGAAATATTACCAAAACCATCAAATATCACCTAGAAAATTTACACAACTTCCTCCTCCCCAGAGCTGTACTACAAGGCTCTTAACCATAAAACTTTTTTCCCTTTATTATTGGATCTACATCCCATGTCTGAAAGCACTTGTAATACAGATACAGCCACAAGGTCACTTACTTAAGAAGTAATAACTATCCATAATTATTTACAGAATGTGAAAAGACTCTCTTGACAGCAGCTCAGCTGTTAACTGAATCAGAGAATATCTACTGTAGCAACTTTTCTTCTCACCTCTAATATAGTAAGAACAACCTGAGTTTTCATTCTAATGTAGTGCTCCAAATTCTTGAATATATAGTCATTACACAAGATTACTTTCTTGCCTCCCTATTTATCAAAAAAGAGACCTCCCACATTTTCCTTAAGCCATACTCAAAGCAATACAGAAATAATTACATAGCAATACTTTCAGAATATACCAAGGTTCAATAACACCATCAGAGAAAAACACTAACAAATTCAGGATAAAAGAGCAAAAAGCTTTCACATGCACAAGTTTAATATCCAAACTAAAACCAACAAAACAATCCTGAAATTGAATTATGATAAATTGCCACTGACAACTGAAGTATCATCCCACTGAGAAATTTAATGCAAGATTGGCTCAGAATTCCAATAGCAGGTGCTCAGTGTTGAAAATATATGCAAGGGACAAGTTGAGTCTTAAACTGAGGATGAAGCAAATAAACTTGAGGGCCTGAAATTAAGGGCTAGCATTATGAAAAGTTATAGACCAGTAAAACATGAATAATAAACTAAGTATTCAGAAAGCAAGCTTGGTTTTTAAAGCAAGATGAAGACTCAGAAAGAAACAGAACCAAAATAAAAGAATAGGAAGTTTTTAGGAATCTCAGTACTGTAATTTAAGAATATGTCCAATGTAGCTGTTATAGGAATCATTGAGTACGATTTACTCAATGAGGGAAAGATGATTATAGGGGAAATAGCAGACTTTTCTTTACAGAGGGCTGCAAAAGAAAACATCAGATAACTGAAGAACAACCTCCAAGTACAAGAGGGTGGTAATCTTCCAGGCTTTGGATCAAAGTGATTCAATCACATCTCCAGGCCTGAAATTAGAAGTGCGAAGCATGTTCTGAAAAAGCACTTGCCAGATCAATGATATAATTAAAGTGAAAAAAACTGAGAGAACAGCTAATTTTAAAGAAGGTATCAAAAGAATTTAGGCTAGGCCTCTAAGCAGAACAGAAAGTTCTAAGAATGAAGTTTAATTATATTAAAAGCAAAATTAGTTAACAGGCTCCTTCCCAAATGCTTATTAATTTTAAATAAACATTATTCTAAAATATGCTGCTTGATTCTGAATTACCATAATTTTAGTTTCTAGCAAATTTTAGCTCCTAGAAAGAACTGCAATTGTAACAATACTTTTATCAAAGCAGTAAACCCCAGCTACTTTCACCCAGAAATAAAAGTGGTTGAAGTAGCATTGGCATAAAAATCCACACAATTCTAGGAACTGCTCAGAAGATGGCAGTCTGCAACAAATACAATTGAATTATCAACGAAATAGTCTGAGAGTTATGAGACTGATCAAACTGCTAATAATTAACTCAAAGTTACGTAATTCAAAATTAATCCTTTTTTTGGTTCAATTTAAGAAATAAGAAACTCAGGGCACACATTGGTGTTTCCAGTATGCCCACTCAGATCCATTAGTGTAAAAAATTAGCTTGGACAAATATGCCCAGCAGGACACAAGCAAAAGAAAATATTTTAAGAAAAAGCAGCATTAGGCTAAACAACCAAGAAATGTGGTGGACTCCCCATCTTTTAAGAGTCATTTAGACAGACATAGTTGATCTTTGGCCCTGAGCAGCGCTCAATAACTTTTAGAAGTGCCTGAATCATCATTCCTAGGTGTCTACAGAGAAGCTGAAGGCAAAAGCAAGAGCCCTCTGTCCAAAAGAAATGAGGCTTGAGACAGATTAACTGATCATTACTCGCACTGGTGAGGAGGACATTTCCCCAAATGCCACTACAAAATAGTATTTACATACCACTTAAAATTTCCTATGACACTGATGGTCTGGTCTGCATCAGAAACCCAAGTGATGGGCCGCTGAACCACCACCTGGCGGAGCGTGAACACATGATCTCCTGGGTCAGAAGCATTTACAAAGTATTCAAATACACCTGTCTGATCTGCAAAATTTGGGGCTTCACTGAAAGGTGGATTACCTGTTCAGAAAATAAAATACACATCAACTCTAAAACATTACTTTTCTTCAGTGTACCTGTTTTCAGAAATTTCCCCTGAAAATTTTCTCCAGATTTTTGACTTGCTATCTCGAAGCAGTCCCCAAAATGGAAGTTTTTAAGCAGACACCAGTTTTGCAAACACATGAACACCAGGTAAGACATTAAATTAAATACACCTCATTGCAAGTGTAAGATGTACACTCATACAGGTGTAAGTTGTTGGAAAAACAGATATAAGTAAACAAAAACAAAATAGATCTTCAGGCTACCTCATGTAGAGGATTTAAATAACATAACTTACTGCCTTCCTACATTACAATTATATCTGTGTGAAAATAGTTTTTGGATAAGAGAATTCTGGCTTACGTATATTGAAATCATCTCTGTAATTTGAAGGAAAGGGCTGAGGAGGAGGCGGCTCTGGGCAACCACATTTCTGTCCTGTCTTGAGTGTGGTTAAAGTGTAGACTTCATCCACATTTAGATCTAAAGAAAATCTTCCCCTCCACACCTGGAATAGAAGAAAGCTCAAGCTGCAAAAGTTAACAACTAAATGACAAAATAACCAAGTTCCAGAAATAAAGAAGATCCTCTCAAGTCTTGACTAAAGGCAAAAATCCCATCTTCTTGCCTCAGCATTTATTTAAACTTCTCTCGAGAATTTTTAAAGCTTCTTTTCCCCAACTCTTTATTACCTCCAGGTAAGCTTATATATAGCCAGTAAAACTGCAGTCAAACAGCCTTAAAATATGCCCTAAATATGCAGCTTAAGCATGGAAGTTGAGGAGTTTCACCAAAGAGGCAAGACACATCTGACACTGCAGAGGCACTGTAATTAAAACTGATCAACTTACATTTATAGGATGGAGTTGCTGGAAAAGACTGGAGTTTCCAGATTCAAAACCAAGTCTAGAATGCCACACTTGAAGGGTTTCCACCATATACTACAACAGAACACACCATACAATTTAAAATACAGCAATAGCAAAATAAACAACCTTGAATACTCAACTTAAGAAATACCAGTCCTCTCTGGGTGTCTAATTTTTGTTACTTAAAGCTGTTGGTCACATCAGAGGCCACAACTCTATTCAGCTAATCATTACATATGCCTTACATTTTTATAGGTTATTCATCTATAAAATGAGGCATTGTGCTAACATGCCCTAATGTTGCTTATAAAGACAGAAAGCACTGCAAACACAGACATAATCTTTAGCTTCTCTATACACCTTGGATACAAGCTCTCTTCCAAGAAGTAACTAGACTGAAATAATATCCTGCTAGTTTCACTTTGATGAGGCCTTCAGTCTAGTTGCTAGTTCTCTAATTTTTGAGCAAAGTATTTTATTTACATGTCTCCAGCCTTCTGCAATACTACAGCATACCAACTATATTAGTTATGAGATTTTAATCACACCTAACCCCATAATTTCTTTTTAGTTACCAACATCAACAACAAAGCAAGTGACCTAGAGCTTGGTTGGGATAAGCCACCTGATACTTCCCCAAAAGGGAGCAGTGTATCCAAATTGACACTCAATTACTTTACCTAAGTGAACCATTTTATTGCCAAAAGTATGACTCAAATTATCTCTCCTAAAGAAAATTAAATTCCAAATAAGTAACTGTCAACTTCTGAGAAGGAATCATCTGAATCAACTAACAATGACTCCCTCCAGTTTACACTGTGAAAGTACTGTTCACATGTCAGAGGGAAATTTACTTTAGCAAGATTAAAAAAGAAAATAAACAAATCAACAACTCGGAGATTCTCAGAATATCTCTTCACAGGGTGCAACAACAAAAACTACAGTATAAAATCAACTACAGCTATTCCCCTGAAAATGAACTGATAACTAGAAAGGCCATGGCTGTACTGGCCTGACAAACCATGTCAGCATGTCAGAGCACCTAGCCTTGAAATAAATTCTAAAGAAAAAATGTAGCTGCATTTCTGTCCTGTGAAATCTTTTCTTCAATATACAGATGATTAGACTGGGAGGCAGCAATTCTACAATTTCAGTTATGACATTGCATCTCATGGTAAAACAGAACAAGAATGCTTAAAACAGTCAGGTGTGAAACAGCCTCCAGTACTGGAGACAGTTAATTTCTTGCTAACATGTGAGACTGACTTGCATGTATTTGATTATGAATGGCAATTCATTTTACAAGGCTGATCAAATGTATTAAAGATCTACTTACAAATGACCCTCTGAGGTAGAAAGTTGCTCTCTGAGGTATGACACTGAAATTTGGCAATGGAGGCCTGATACATTTAGAGTGATTATGACTCTGAAGAAAAAAAATAAATGCAACAGAAGAGACACATATTACTGGAATGCAACACATGGCAACATTCATGACAAACCTACAGAACAGAATTGAAACTAAAAGAGCAATAATTTATCTCACTGCTATATTAATAGCTGCAATTATAGTGGCTTAATAATTTTATTTTGAATACAGATTTTAAGAAAGCACATGATATAACTTCCTCCCAGTGTGTCATCCAATTAAAGCTAATGCACAATAAAAAGATAAAGATGGCATATACATTGGCTTCCAGGAAGTCTCAACAAGGTATTTAAAGTTCAGATAGAAAAACTATCTAGTGAACTCACTAAATAAAGCTACAAGTATCAAAGAACATTACAGATACTGAGCTACTTAAATCAAGACAGGTTCTTCATAACAAAACATCTCCTGTAACTTTTCTAGTCCACTGAAATTGCTGATGCACATACCATAGTTTCAATGATGATGGTAAGGTTCCCTAGGCCATCTGTCAGAGCTACAAAGCTGCCACCTCCTTCTAAGTGTCCATCCACTTGCAGGTATGACCAGCCTGGCTGAGTAAATTGTGTGGTGTGTGCTGAGACAAAAATCAGAATACAATAATTAAGACTTAATAAAAAATGGTACCATTTGTAGGCTTAATTAAATTTCTCTCTCATACATGCTGACAAAACTAAAACCTGATTTGGGGAAGAAAGTAATAGAACTTCCAAAACAAAATTTACCTATATAAGAGGAAAGATTAAAGAATTACACTATGGCAAAATTAAAAATATCAACACTATGGCAGACAAAATAGTTAAAATGATAGCAATTATTTAGACATTAAGTACAAACTAGATAAGGTAATCATGTCCATTCAATTTGAGTATTCATCACAGTTTAGATTTTCCCAAATCTTTTTTTTTTTTTTAAATAAACATTTGAGGCAGAGAAAGAACAGATGGGCAACTCCATGAGGAATAACCAAATAAGTAGGGTTTTCAGAAAGTAAGTGAAACTATCAAAGAAGAATATAACCCAGATCATGAAAATCCTGAGCAACATGGACAAAGGAAAAACTGCTCAGTGGTTCTGTTCATGGGAAACTGGGACCATTTTTCCTTAAATGCTTTTACATATATAGGTAACTAGCAGAAGAACAAAAATTAAAGCATTTGTCTTCTTCCTCCTTCATGGCACTGCATAGTTGCTCTACAGAACTTTGGCAAAGACAGTAATTACAGAATACAGAGTAGTCAGTGAATCCATGTGTCCACAAACACTACATGAACATGCTTCCCTTTCCCCAAGCTCAAGGAAATGCTGATTTACACAAGCCAAGAATGTCAAGCAGGAAAAGAATACAGAGCTTCTTTGTTCCATTTTCAGAAATTGAGAAATACCAAATGGAATTGATTGATACTCAAAGATTAAACATAAAGAAGGGAAAGGAAACAGGAAAACACATTAACCTTTATGGGCACTTCAGATTAAAATATTTTAATAGTAACAGCTATAAAGGTAGTAGCTTATTCATTTCTGATACAGCTAAAGGTCAAGTATAAATATTTCCCTGACTATCGTATCTTCTGCTTTCTATTGAAATGAGATTTTTTTTTCTTTCTTAATGTATTCACATTATTGTGGAAAGTTACAAATCTTTCCACAAATCTACCTAAATTTGGTACAAAAAAATAATACACATAAAACCACTAAATAAATAAAGACCTCGGAAAATACAGTGATGTTTGGTGTGAGATCACCAACTTATAAATGCAAAATTGTCACCTGTAATCCAGATAGGAGATTCAACTTTATAGTGGCCACTCCATGGCTCCTGTGCTGTCATTAATCCACATCGACCAAAGGGCAACTCCTCATAATAACTAGCCACCAGGTTCCATGCAATTGTTCTGGAAGAAAAACACATGTTTTCTCCATTTATATGGATAATATTAGATAAAATTAGTATAAGACTCCATTCCTCCTTTTTCTCCAGCATATAATGAAAACAATTTAGGGGGTGGAGGGAATATCTTTGTAGCTAAAAGGAAAAAGAAAACCCACAAGAGAGGAAAATAAAGCAAATCAGGTTCAAGTGTTAGAAGTTCTTCCAAAACTGGTGATAAATTCTCTGGCTATAGCACCACAAAAAGTTGTACATTAAAAGAAACATGTATTGAGGGTAAAGACTCCATTTGTTTGGGGTTTTTTCCTGTTCTGAAGGGAAAAACTTTGTTAGCAAAATCTACAGCTTTTTGCTAGATGTTGTTTGGTTGAGGTTTTTGTGATTGCTTGGTTATTTCTGTGCATGGTGGTAGTTGCTTTGGGAGGAGTTTTTTAGTGAAGCAGTTAAGTACCACCAAAAAAAAAAAACACAATCTTACCTTTATCCATATAAGTAACAGAAAACAACTTTAACCAGTCATCCTCCAAGAGCTGATGCTCTATCCAGACAAGGATAATCGCTTCACAAACTTTGATTTGGCCTTCACTGAAAATGTTTTGCAAGGATTTTGAACTTAAGACCTCTGGGCCTTAAGTATGGAAACACAGCTTAACAGAGCAGTTAAGCAGAAGGCAAAAGCTGTCAATCTGTTTTGCTGTTGTGTACAGGTACTCACAAAGGCCTCATTCTAAAGTCATTGCCACAGACTTATCACACCATACATACATACAGAAGAGATCCTGGAATTCTACAAAAACGTGATCATAAAATAAACAAACTCTTGAATTGTAAACTCAACTTGCTCACATCAAACTTGTTCTGTTGATTTCAAACTTAGAAAAAGTAGGAAACTCAACTTCAAAGGAAACAAACGTAACAGAGAGATAAGCTGCCTTTCCTCAGAAAGATTTTGTTTTCGGTATAGAAGCAAGATAACTTCACTATTGGACATCTGGACATGGAACTATTCTACAATAATTTATAAATGCAACACCTATGCCTGCTGTTAGGCTGTGAAAGAAATGGGGCATATATAATTTGAAAGGGCTTGGAAATACAGAAAAACAATGGGAAAAGAAAGACCCCAAATTAAGATATTAAATTATATGAGGATTAAGAAGTAAGCAGAATGATCAGGATTTCATGCAGGAAATATTCATCTGTTTGAAAATTTCAGCTTGCAGAGAAGAAAAAAGATTTGTAGAAACCAGGTGACTAAAGAAATTTCCCTTTCAAGTATCAGTGGTTTTTTCCTGTACTTCACTTGAAGCAACAGACAAGATTTCTCTTTATTCTTCCAAAATGAAGGTACAAAGAATCTAAAAGCTTTGAACAATTTTGCTTACATCTTGATGCCTACATTTTCTTTATTCCAACTTTTTCTTTCCGATTACCAGCTGTTGCACCAGAAACATGTAACTATATTTATTATTTTCGAAAACTGAGTTATGTAATTTCCCAGTAAAGAGAACATTTTTTTACAGTTTTCAGTTTGGAAAGAAAATGTGCAGAGAACAGTAGATTTATCAAAAGACTACAGCATGTTTAGGAATGGATTCTAAGGAAGAAATTGTATGGAAAAACTAGATAATTACATCTGTAATTATCTATTTAACTGAAGCCAAACAATCTGATAAAGACCTTTTAAGAAAAATATGATCAATGAGTTTTATTATTATTTTCCTCAATGTTTTTCACTGTTAGCTCTTCTTAAGAACATTCTCTTTTTAATAATTATCATCAGTCTCAAAGGCATCTGAAATTAACTGCATAAACCATTGAGTGCTGGGAACAAGAATACATTGAAATTTGTGGGACTTCTACCCCAGAAAGAGGTCAGAACAGCAGACCTCCTATCTTACTATATTTGAATACAGTACCTTAAATAATTCTTGCACCCCAAGTTGTGAAAGCCAGCAGCAGTGCCCAACACTTACGAGGTCATGTTTCCATTCACGTAGTTTTGGTTCAGGATCCGAGCCCAGCAGCCTGCACCAACATCATTATTGAAAGTACTGTAATCTTCTGACGACCACAGTTTCTTCCCAGTTAACAAGGCATTTGGCACTGTTTTTGTCCCAGGATAGTGAGCCCTACACAATATTTTGAGAAGAAAGAGCACTCAGTACAAAGAGAAAATCAAAGTCTGGAAGTACATATAGCACTTCCTTCAAAATGAAAATGAAAAATAAAATTGTTTTGGAATACCACAAGTGGAATACAAGAAAATTGAACAAGGGGCAGCTGTAACATTCCAGAGCTTTTTGTATTTATATCAATAGGTTATTTCTCCTACTACATGATAGCAAATAGATAAACTTAGATTTACAGATACCATGCAATTTTCACAGCTTGCTAAAGCAAATCTCTGTCCTGAAAATTGAGCTTGAAGATAGTCATTATCATAATGTGCTGAATAGAGAAAATACATGCTAACTCCTACTATCTTAAACAAAACCATAAATAATATAAAACCAACAGCAAGATACAGCACTAGGCACTATGCTAAGAATTTAGCTGCACAAATGTCTTAGAACTAAACATGAACTTGACTGATTTCGTATATCATTTTTAATAAACTCAGGTTTCAAAACAACATGCTAGTTGGACTAGAGAAGTTACAGAGGTATAAACTGATAAGAGTTGAAACATACAATGATAGCTAATTTCCTTTTCAAGCTCTTCCTTAGTATGAGGAGAGATCCTTTCTCCCAAAAGACACTTTGATTATACTCATCACAACACTGACCCACCATGCAAGGTTTGCTGACTGAAATAAAACCTTTTAAACCATTTGCAGAAAATAAGGTTTTCCGCAAAAAAACAGGGTTGTGATTTCCCTCACTTAGCACATTCATTGAACACAATATGTACACTATAATGAAACTGTTTCCCTTACTATTAGCCTGCAACAAATTGACAAATTGATACATTTGTGGCAGGAATACAAGAAACACCAGTTTTTCTAGGCTGACTGTTGGGGTTTTTTTCCATTATTTTCCCTCTAGTGGACGATGAGGCATTTCCCAGTGTTGTAGTCCTTCATATGTAGCTTCACCAATGGTAATGTAACAGATAGTAGGGATTTTAGCTACATTCTGCTCTGGTGTACAGATTACTGTGTATTTCCCCTTTGGCTTGGAAACCTAAGTATTGCCTTAATACCAAGCAAAAGGTTTTTGTAATGGCATGAAGTGCACAGCTTGCAAAAACAAAGCAGAGAAGGAATAATTTTTCTTTCTACACTCCTGAAAAATTGTTTCTTAAGTGTCAATATCCCTGCCCAATAAAAGCTGAAATACACAACAGAGTATTTAATTTCCCTGATAAGACTGAATCAGAGTAGGGATGTAAAACTGACATTTATGAAGAGTTAAGCAAATACAGTTTACTTGTAAAACCTGTGGATCTTCACCCAGACATGATCCAAGACTCCACCTATGAGTCATGTTTAGAACGGGGGGAGGGAGTGACAGCAAGTGTTGATGACACTGACTGCCTATTTGTATTTGCAGAAAAAGCCTTCATTTCTACACCTCCCATGGTTCAGGTACATAAAGATGAATGGAAAAGACTCAAACTGAAGCAAGGAACCGACACATTTGAAGCATGTGATTGGGTCAGGCAAGTTTATGGCACCTAGTAAGTAAAGTTTAAAGCTACTGTAAAAATAAAAGTTAATGAACATGTCATACATACATTTCAATTCAGCCATCAAGTCAGTAATCAATCTCAAATTTAGTCTAATAGTAAAATATTATTATGACAAAACCCAGAACTAGTAAAACAAGTCAGATGGTTGCATGTTTTCCAAATACAAATTTGTCATCAAAACAAAACAGGAACGAAGAATCAAGCCATTGTAACTCAAAAAAGAATCACAGCCCAAATTAATTTCTGGATCACAAACATTTCATTAACAAAACAGTGGAAATTACAAGGCTGTGAACTAAGTTGTAAAGCTAAAGCACTTTTTGGATACTAGTTAGAGTAACTAAAACCCTCAGGATAAACAGTGTTGTCCAAAAAACCTTCAATCCATCAAAATGCAACCATGCCCAACAGCAATCTTCAACATGATAGAAGACTCCTGATTCAATTCAAGGCTGAGGCTCTTACTGGGACAAGAGCTGTGTGATTTGATGTGGGTTAGTAAGAAAGTTTTATAGTATCAATCCTTTTCGTGCAGGTAGGAGTACAGAGAGGTAAAGCTTTGGCTGTGTTAGTTATAAATAAGATGAAGACAAACTATAAACCAACCACCAAGAAAGAAGAACAGAGAGAACCCCCTACCCAATCACATCGACCACTTCGTGGAGCTCAGAGTCAATCATCATGACAAAGGAAATGGGCTCCCACAGATTATCGCTGGCTATGATCCTCACCTGCTCCAGACCATGCTTATCCATTGTGTACCTCAACAGCTTGGAAAAAAAAAAAGGAGAGCAAAGAACAGAGAAGGGACAAATAAAAAATTATTTTTCCAATTGTCAAAACTTTATATTGGGAAAGGCAGCATCTTCTTCAGCACTAGCTGGAAAAACTACGACGCTTCAATTCATGTTTTTACAACTTGGACAACTGTTACATGAAACAAAATGTACAAGATTGTCAAACACAAAGTGACTTCAAAGGACACCTTCTTCTTCTACCATACAAAATGTTTTGTTCTTCTTACAGACACAAAAGTACAGATAAAGACAAAGCATATCACATTTCATGCAAGATACTCTCTATTTGCAGATCAGCCACTTACATGTTACAGTGCTGATGGGTAAACTACAAGATGTGTATGAACTTTCTGAACCTGAGCATTTGAAGGACAGACACCTAAATACTATTATCTTTCACTAGGTCAGCAAGAATTCTCTATGGTAGTCAGTACCTCAAAGTCAGCGCTGGTTGAGAAACGTGGTGTGGTGTTCTCATTTTGTTCTAACCTTAATTTCTTGACAGATAACAAAACCACTGCCCAGGAATACCTAACTCCTCATTTTTTGTGATCAGTAGTGGTGGGGGAGTTGGGGAAAAAACTGTATGACTTTCAAGAAAAACTTCTGACAAAAAGAACTTCCATTTTAAAGAAGAACTTAAGCATGTCTGTGTTCCTAAAGGTACAAACAGAAACAAGTACTCCCATCCTTGATTCTGCCAAGCTCTTAAAGAAACAAGAGCTGTACACAGTCAGTGCATTCACTCCTCAAGCTGTATTGTCACAGAAATCATTACTAAAACATTTCCTAATGCACCTGCTGAGCTGCAGCTCTTGCCTAACTTAAGAAAATTTTTAAAGTTTATTTTAAACCAAATGAGTTACTCAATGCTGACACTATTAATTGGTATTTCTCAGGCAGCCACTCTCAGGTGATTGGTGTTTACAAGCTCAACACATACAAAAGGAGTTTGTTTATAAAATTCCTGCTTACCGGACCTGCTATAACCTTTGAACCATGCATCCATTTAAACTCTGATGAGCATATCATACTTCCTTGCATACAGAGGATAAAGGGTACATGAGTGACCACAAGAATGTCCTTATCACGGTTAAGGGTAACAACAGAGATAAACAAGTTAACAAATGAGCATAAATGAGATAACAACTGAGCAATTTGTATCTGTACAGGTCATTTCCACTGGGAATGTAGTTTTTTAAAAAGTATGCATAATTTTGAGAAACCAGAGATTACAAAGACAGCAAGAGCAGCAGAATAAGTTGCCAGAAGCAAGTAAGGAAGTCTTATGGAACAAGAGTAAAGGCAGTTGACATTTGCTGAAATACCAACAGAAGGCATTCCCAGCTGCCTAAACTGAGACAGGTTATATTAGTCTACAAACTTTGGGTGCTTGTTTTTACTTCTATGTTACTGTCAGTGCATGCATTTCTAATATTATCTGTTATCAGATATAAGCAAGAAACAGAAACTTCTAGCTCTAGGATATGACCAGAAAAATCTCAGCTGCAGACACAGAAAGTCCCAGGGTGCTAAGTTTCACTTTGAAAGTTCAGGTTCACCCAAAATGAAAACCAGTTGCAGACCAAGAATTCAATCCTAAGGTTTTTCTGACTTGGAACATGCACATGCAGATTAGTTAGAAGTTTTCTGTCATTTGCTAGTGCTAAGAAGCCTAAAACACAGATCCTAAATGGACATTTGAAAGAAATGATGGAAGAATGATAAGGTCAGCTTACAAATGTACTAAACTCAAAGAAGAGAGAAATACAAGAATAATCCATCACCACTGTACACAATGATGGGAAAAATGGAAACAGCTAGGAAGTATGAAATAAGAATATATGACTTGAAAATGGAGATGAAGACTTAGAGATAGGAAGCAATAGCAATGTTTAAAATGCCTCCCTTCTCCCACACTTACCCGACTACCTCAATAGCATCATTAAGATAGGGATCAACTATCATCTCATTTGAGATTTTCCAATCTCCATCCGCAGCGATGATGCCAATGTTCCACAGACCCAGTCTGTCCAAATAATGTCGAAGCACCTTAGTAACAGATAACACCACTTAAAGTACAGCCTTCATCAATGAGGCAACACGAAATTTAAGACTGAAAACAAGAACTTTGAAGGAGTCACTGGAAGCCTCTATTTACAGATCAGGATGGATAAGAAATGTTCTCATTTCTCAAACAAGAGCTATGGTGGCAACTAAGACAAAGTTAATGGCAAGTATTTTTAAAACTGAAGGGTTATCATTGACATTGAGAAAGACATTACATAAAAATGGGCTTCTCATCACTTGGATAACTTTTGACACCACATGTGCACACATTTACTCCACCTGGACACGCAACGTACTGACTCCTTGGCATGGTTGTAATTCATTACACAAAAGGAATGGATTTATGACAAAATCAGTCTTGTTAAGCTGATCTAAAAATGACAGCTGGCTGAAATGTGGAAGTGGATGTACCTCCCCAAGTGATCAGAAGCAAAAGTTAACCTGATCTCCAAAAAAGTGTGTTGAAAAAACAGTGATTGAAGTTTTAAAATAGTAAAGACCTATGCAGGTCTCTGCAAGAACAGAAAGCTCTGCCAAACACCTGTCCTGTTCAAGTAAAGAGCACCTAAACATTTTTTTTCACTGCCCATTTCACTGAACAACAACAAAAAAAAAAATCCTTGGTGTTTTCAGTGTTTAATATTGAAGTTTACTCACTACTTGATTCCGATGTTTCACTAACTTTCAGGGAAAGCAATGAATAAACCTTGCATATTTACAACAAAACTGAGGGCAATCAACTTTGAATTCAAACATGCCAACAGAAAAGAATTCCTATTCTGTCTTTCCAGCTTCTCTACTATTTCAGTGTTAAAGATGATAAACAGCTCATATTTGTCTGTGGAACTTCTTAGGTAAAATATACCCAGACAAAATATACTGAGCCTTAATAGTTAAGAATGAACCATACTCATAGAGGGCTGGTACTATCTGAAAACTCAAACCAGAAATTTAAAAAAAAAGAAAAAAATTAAAAAACCTATTTTCAGCAGCATGCAGCTGCATCTGAAAAAACCCAGTCCACAGTCTAAAATGCTTTTTTCAATTTTAGATATAAAAGAATGATGTACTGTGTGCACGCATGCATGCATAGAAAAGATTTTGCAACCTGATTCAAAGATCAGTAGGCATGAACCCTTAAATAATTTCTTGTAATAGCCCTCTGGCAATGTGAAGAAGAATAGGGAGCATTTCTATTTTTCATGTAGTCAAATAAGGACAGAAATCAAAGTCTAAGCGTTGATGACAATCAAAGCCTAGATCTCAAACTAAAAAGGACATAAAACTTACTAAGAAGAAAAGTAGCAACGAAGTTCTGGTCAGCTGTTTAAAACCTTTGAAATACAAAGTCTACCAAAAGAAAAATTCATAATACTAGAAGGTCCTTGCAATTTAAAGCATTCTAGCTACCTAGATACTCAGAAAAAATGCCTAACCACAGAGACATCTCAGAAGAACAAAGTGAATGGTTGCAGAATTTCTATGGTGAAAGAGAAGTACCCAAAGGCACAGAAATGCATGCACCCAAAATGCACTTCACAATAACATATGCAAAACAGCTCCCTCACACCCAGTATCAAGAAGAACAGGATCTTCTTGAACAAGAATTTCGAAGCATTAGAATCTCCATTTCTTTCTTCGTTTTTTTCCTACTTATTAAGAAACATAACTAGTGCTTTAGTGGATGAAGTATCTAGAATAACACTGTACAAGTAAAAATTTAGCCACATAACTAAGAGCTTATCTGTGATGTATTTAACAGGAATTACAGAAAATGTTTGATGTGCAGCAGTACATTTCAGTATCTTAAACTCTTGTGAAATGGCAGACTGCAAGTAGAACTATCGTGCTGATGAGAAAAATGGTGCCAAGTGACACTGTAAGAGAATGAGTGGTAAAACAGGTGTTTAATAAAAAAACTCCTATCAGTTAATATACAGTAGAAGGAAGGCCAAAACTTTTCAGTAAATATTTGGGTAATTTTAGGGTCAAATTTTAAACTAAATATTCAGCTCTAGAAGCCAAATGCTCAGTCCCAATTCAACATTATTCACAAAGCTATAAAGCAGAATGTTGTCCCTAGACACAACAGTTTGTTCTCCATATTCTTTCTCCCCACATGAGCAAGCCGAGACAAGCACATGAGAAGGCCTCAAGGTGACATGACACAGATTTGGGATTGTTCAGCCTGAAGAAGAGAAGGGTTTGAGGTGACCTAATTGCTGCCTTCCAGTACCTGAAGGGAGCCTATAAGAAAAGATGGAAAGGGACTTTTTACAAAAGCATGTAGTGATAAGACAAGGGGGAAAGGATGGGAATGCCCCATCCCTGGAAGTGTTCAGGGCTAGGCTGGATGAGATTTTGAGCAACGTGGTCTAGTCAAAGGTGTGTCTGCCCACGGCAGGAGGACTGGAACTGGATGATCTTTAAGGTCCATTCCAACTCAAGCCATTCTATGATTCTCTGAGTCCTGTTTGCCTTTAAGAAGAGGTAATGCCATGGTGTCTTAGCCTCAAAGCAACAACAAGGAAAGGAACAAAGCAGGAGCTTGTGATTAAGAATTCGCTGCAAGACAATGTAACAAACAGAAGAGAGTTTTCAAAGCAGGGCAGGGGAAGCTGCAGGAGCATTCAGTAGGGAGAAATATTAGAGCTCTCTCAAGGTTGGTTATGTGAAATACTGTGTTCCTCCAGCTTTTTAGAACAAAAGGTACTGAATTTTGCAAAGTTAAAAACAGAGAGCCTTTACTGTGGTTTAATAGCAATATTTAAGGGTACTGTAATCAAAAAATTTAGCTACAGAATTTCAAGCAATTCTAGATCTTGGACTTCTAGCTATATCTATGCTGGTATAAAGATGATTTAAGTTTGTATGATAGCAGCATCAACTGAAGCTTCCATTAAAATTTAGAAGTCCTAACATTTAGCATATACTGACGTGCCCAAAGTTCAAAATAACAGTTTCAGACACACAAAATAAATAATCTAGATATCTGAACATGTTATCTTTCCACACATGCAACTACAAGAATCAGAGTTCAGTAAGTGATACAGTTGCAGAATTAAGGTCCCTTTCCTATGCAAATTCAGAAAAGCTCATTGTTTGTACACTGTATAACAAGCACTTCACAGAAATAAGAAAAGAATACATACCTTAATGTACTTGCTACTAAATGCCCTTTCATTCCATATCTATAAAGAGAAAGTAAAATCCATTTAGAAAAATCAGGATATGTCAATGGAGAATTAAAGATTTTATTTATATATATGTAAGATTATAGAATCCATTAATCAATTCCATGGCTTCCGTGTGCTAGAGGGAAGTGCTGGTTGGTTTTGTTATCAGCTTTTCTGAGGAAAACTCTGTATGAAAGCTCATAGTAGCCATTTGTTTATCTTTCTCTAAGATTGCCTTCTCGCTGACCAGAATGCTAGAGCTGTTTGAGCTCTACAATGGCAGCAGTGTTACATTACCAGTGGCACTACAGTTTGCTAGGAATCATTGAGAAACACCTTGTGACTTCAAGGTGTGGCCTAATGAATGGGCCCCTGTTGCAATACATGGACATGGGAGAGCGAGAATAACTCACATACTGAACAAATCGATGAAGTTTGTTCTTTCTAATCTACACAGGACTACATCCAAGCTTGAACACAAAAGAGATCTAGCATATTTTAAGTAAACAGACACAAAAGGAGCTAATTTCCAAATTTTCCACCTTTTATAGAAAGAGAGTTTAGGCTAAACACAGCTCAAAATCCAAAAGCAGGATCACTCATCTTCCTTTCTAACAAACCCCCTGGCCCATAAAACACATAGGCAGAAACCTTGTTTCTTTCTTTTCTAACCATAACATGAACAAACATTGTGACTGACATTCACCAGTAAAGGCTTAGATTACCCAGCAATGTACAAGCACTTTCCTGCAGATATGATAAGTACAATTGATTTGGATATTTCTACATCTTTCTATAAATGCTAACATGAAATTTCAGAAATGAGCCAATCAAAAAATTACTTACTGAAAGGCTCATCTCATCATAAAGCAAATAAAGATACAGAACATGTACTTACAGCAAAAAGAGTCGTAAAGGATAACCATGTACAACCATAATAGCATTGCAATTGTTTTGACAGTTTCTGAGCCTTCACAGACCTCTCACTGATTCCCTGTATTTCAGATTATACCCCAATATCACCACATTGCCTGAGTAAGAAGAAATTCCCATTTCTTAGAAGGAGAGAATTTATAAGGCTGTGAAGTAAAAACACCAAAGTCAACATTACTCAAATACATCAAGCGCAGAACTTACTTTCTACTCCAAGAACACAGAGCAGAGAAAAATGTGACAGCAATGGTTCTCCCTGTTCCCTCAAGTGAATTGCTGAAGTATCACTACATTACTCACAGTGCAAGATTGACCCAACTGAAATAAGCCAGGAACATCAAGGGGGATGCATTCCCATGGAGATATGCATGAGCTACACCTTCCCACATTGCAGCAGAAAGGTCAGACTTCCAAGGGATGGGAACCACAGTTTTAGAAGCTTTGTTCTGGACTGCTGAAGTGATTTTCAACATTTCTGCAGTTAAACTTCTCATATAAAAACATTTAAGAGTCCAAAATAAGTGTTCGGTAAGTATAGGATTCACTTCAGAGGAATCCTAAACACACATTCTTGCTCAAATAGTGACCTTAAAGGGTTTTTTTCAGATTGTCTGCTTCTCTCATCCCCAATTTCTGACTTTTTTTTCGAACATACATTCACTACTTCCATTTATTGCACTAGAGAACAACACAGTGGTTGTACTGTAAAACATGCACTTTTATCTACTATAAATAGTGCAGGTAAAAATGGAAAAAGTTGTAGAGGATTGCTCCTCTGCAAAATAGCAACCATATTTTATGCTAAATCATGTTAGCTGACTTTCAAACTGACTGATGCTTTTTGTTATCTGGTAACGGCTGAAACGCAAGCAGAACAAACAAGGCAGAAAAAAACCTCTCAAATTCTTTGGTAATTTTCTTTTAGAACTGGGAATGCAGGAACCATTTGACACACGTTCTGCTCGTTATAACAGCCATCATTTCAGGAAGACTTTACACTAACACAACTACTGCTTTCCCCTGCCAACAGTACAAGTCAAAACTGCAATTTCGGGAAAAAAAATTCTCTTGCCATCCTCCTCCACCAGTCATCAACAAAGAGAGGCAAAATCAAGATTTTAGGAGTGAAGATAGATAAAATATACATAAAATATACAGGAAATTTTTGCTTTACTGACCCCAATATAATCAATGTCCAAATCATGATACTGTTTTGCTCCTAATATCCAAGAAACAATATAGTAAGCAGTGATATCTGGATAGTCATAGGGCCAATTTTCACCCCTCCCTATCCATCCTGGAAATGCCCAAGGTAATCCTGGAAAGAGAGAAGAAAAACAAATGAATAAGGTAAGCAGTTGGTCTATGTTACTCAATAAGCTTCAAGAGCAAGATGTAATTTGCTCTACCCAAAATGAAGAACAGATATGCACTTGAAACTTGCCTGGTTCCAGTGAAGACAATGAAATGTAACTTACTTAACTGCAGAATATGGTCTAATACAAATTATGATCAAGCAATTAATAGCTGCTTTATGTTTTTATGAGCTAGGAAGCATTCGTTACTAGAGAACAACTGACTACATATAATCTGTAATTTCATGGTGCTAGCTCTAACAGGTTAAAAAATCCAAAGAATTTAGGATAAAAGTTTACAAAGCTAAAGACAAAGGGTCAATACAGAACACGAAAAATTGTTTATCTCCTGAACATGTATTTCAGAAGACATGATGATCTGATCAAAACAGAGGAAAGAAGATTAGGATCATGAAAAAGCATTTCCAAGTCTCAGCTGTTCACTGGATCTTGTAGTAAATAAGAAAAACTAATTAATCTGAACAGATGCTGCTAAGTGTCCAGCCAACTTGTATAAGATACCATAGCCTAATTTAAAAGTAAACCCACCTTCCTTAGTTGAGAGCTTGGTGTGAGGGAAGAGGGATATTATTAATAATTACAATTAGTCATAAATAGTAGGCTTAACAGAACCTGATCTGGCAAATCCTGCACCAAGCCTTGCTTCATGGCTGGATATGGTAAAGCCCCTTGGAAGGTAGGGGAATTAGACAACATTTAAACAGATTTCTTCCCTTGTTTCGTGTGAAATATATTTCATATTTCCAAAATGCAAAAATACAACCTAGGATTCCACGTTTGTATTGTCACAGCACACACAAGATCAAAACAGGAAGAAATAAAACTCCTCTTACAACTCAACTACACATGTAGGACAAATCAGAAGACCAGAATCACTACAGTGGAGAAGGGGTGCGTGATTGGTTTATAATAAGAACATTTCATCAAATGCAGTGTGTCTGCATTTATACTTGCAGTAACTTTATTTTATCCCTCCTGATTTTTTTACTCAGTTATTCAGAAATTCATCTCTCATGATAAATCAATCATGTTCACAATACACTAAAAGCATTAATTACTTAATACAAGCAAATTATTAGAGATTTTTTATCTTATGCTCCTTGTCAGGACGTTGTGCTACTGTAACAAGGTAAAACACCAAAAGCATCAAGACAAGCTTAACAAATATTAGAGATTCTACTTTGTCTACTGCAACATCAAAACATCTCCCCATTAAAATGTTAATTAAGAATCAGATAGGTAATTTAGTGAAGGGGAATAAAAGGGCATTTAAATCTAAAAGCTCAAAGCAATTTACCAATCAGTTTAATTTTCGGGTTCCTCTTTTTGGCTTCTTTCATCAGCCACCATTCATAGCCCCGGAAGTAGTTCTCATCATTTTCATAGTGCATATGGGAGGGTTCAGTACCATCTAGGAAGGAAAGAGACAGGTAGCTCACAATTATCTTCTGTGTCATAAGCTGTTACACATCAAACTTTGCTGCATTGCTCATTAACACAGTATGCAAGCACATATCTCCAACATGGTTCACAATTTCCTTGGCATGCATTTCAAAGCCAAAGGAATAGTGGGAGGTAAATGCAAGATTTGCTACCCTTTGTTCTTAGCATATTACCTTAGCATAATTTTAATATTTTTATTTTGAAGGGCTTTGGCCTGCGTTTAACATCAGATGTGGTTAACTATTAGGCATTTTCTATCCCTAGCTATGATAACACTAAATCTATATTTGCTGTTGTCTCATATCTTGATATTAACAACCACTAGGAAGGTTACAGCATTAAGATTAAGAGGAAAAAAATCATTGCACAAGCAAGTTATCACTAAACCAGAAAACAAACAAAAGAAGGTTATAGCTTGTTTCTTCTGCACAAGGCAAGTCCAGGGAGAGAAAAGAAAGGAACTACGATGAATTTTTTCAGTTACAGGAAAGAGGTTGTGGGGTTTTTTATTTTTACAGTAAAATATCTAGTTTATAACTTTCATGGTGTTCTGTGACTACAGGAAAAGTTTTTGGAATTGAATCCTATGTGCTGAATTTCCTCAGGCAAAGGTAAACAAAACTAGAAAGCTGCAAAAGAATCAGTGTTGGATGGGAAGTCATTACACACAAAAATCAAGTAATAACTTGTGTACATGACTGCAACAATTATGCAACTAGTGTTAAATTGTATTCAGAGACCTCTTCTAATCAGACTTTGTTTTAAATGAAGCCTGCTAAAAGGTCACGTTTCATCACAGAAAATAGAATTGATTTTTTTACCTTACTAACACTTGGTTACATGTAAGTTTGTTGGAGACATAGAACAATTAGATTTAGGCATCATATCACATTTCAAATGAACTCCTGACCACACCTCTGAGGCCAGAAGAAGAGCTGCAGTGAAGTGCATTGAGATATATGCATCTTATTGTCTTCTTTTCAAAACTGGAAACCATCACACAAGTGTGTGACATTCTCCTTAGCCAGCAGTAAGAGTGTTTGAAGTCTGTGCATGTCTGAAGACTATTCCATTCCCCCCCACCCAGCAATTCATTACCAAGCTCTTAAACCCAGCATGTTAATTTTTGTGAAGTAAATGCAAGAATGAAAAACAGTGTCTAATTATACAAAACACAAGACATTATGGGAAAAATGCATACATATGCATACATATATATATACAAGCATATATACATACAAGTATATATACACAAATATATATATACACATATATATGCATATATATAACACCACAAAAACAGATTCTATGCTTTCTATTTATTAACTGTGTCCAGTTTTAAGTCTATTCCTGGTGTGGCCAGATTTACTTTGAGAAAAATACGAAAAAAAAAAAAAAGATACAAGCTCTGCTTCTCAGCTTTTGGTCACAACCAGTTACTAAATAGTTTCTCCTGTATGTAAATGTAGTAGGTAGGGTAGGCAAATTACATCAAGACATATTCATTTGCAACTCTTCCCAGGAAGAAAAAAATACTGCCTACTGCCAGCCAATGCCAATCCAGTGAAACGCTGCAGCTAATTAAACCAAAGAAATGTAACTGCTTCTGATCAGATGCCTCTGCATGATTTCATGCTTTTAAGACATAAACTAGCTTGTATTGCAAAACTCATGTGTGAGAAATGCTCTGCAACTCAGAAACCTACCACAGGGGGGAAAAAAAGAACTCATTTGCTCTAGAATGCAACCTATTAACCATATGATAGTGAGAACTGCTTCCAGAATGTTGGTGTAAATCTCTCTTGTGCAAACCTTTCTGGTTTACTGCAACTCAGTTCAGCTACCTCCATGCCTCAGCTCCATGTGCAGCACATGTTACCCACGGCATCACTGAAATGAGAAGTTAAATGCTGCTCATGCAAAATCCATACCTGTTGACTGTGCATCCCCTCCAATCTCTACCTTGAGAATTTGTAAAGAAGCACCAAAATTTGGCTGTGTAAAAAAGAGACAGAAAAACAGACAGAATCCTGCTGTTAACAAAAAAGAATGAGATAAATAAGTGTACAATTTTGAGCATGCTGAAAATGCAATTTTTTTACTTTTTTAACCCATTACAAATGTAATGAAAGATTATATAAAGAAAATCCACCAGGATAAATAGTACACTGATCTTTAAGCAGTTTCATTGACTCTTCCATTATTAATAACACTTCTCCACAACTGTGCAGATTTTAAATAGGTTATGCTCAAGAAAATACTAAAGCACTATTAAAGCAGAACCCAGAATATATGAGGAACACAGCAGTATTTTAATGTTATTAGAAGTCAAACTTGTTTTCTTTTAAAATCAAATTACTGAAGTCGGTATTTTTTATTCTTTTCTGTAACATGCTACACTGTTTATGTGAAAGAACACACATATAGGTCAGGAATAATCTGGAAACTACAGACAGATAGGCAAGAGAGGAAAAAACTCACCACACTGGAAAACAATTGGCTAGTCCACCATCCCCCTCCCCTGGCATCTGACTGGTGGAGCCAAATATAAAATTCAAGCTCATATAGGTGATTCTACTGCCAGTATGTTCTTCCAGCCATTAGTGGCTTAAGAATTGCTCAAGTCAGAAGTTACAATTAATCATTATTTTAATAACCACTAATAAGCTGGCCTCCTCCATGGAATGACCCAAGTATAATTTTGGTATCTAAAAATGTTTTAAGACATAAGAATGCAATTTGATTCAAAAAAAAAAAAAAATGCTGCATAGATGACATGTCTTTTGGCTTACAAGTTAGAGATTTTTGTTTGCTTTTAACAGCAAAGTAAGTATTTCCAATTTACTATTTCTCTTTTTGACATTTTCTGTCTTAAACTTCTAACACATCTGTTCTCCCATTCCTATCATGAAAGTTGACTGACACTAAAAGGCAAGGAGAATAAGGCAAGGTACACCCCTCCCAGACCTGACAGTTTAAGAGGTTTTGGTAAAAGAGCATGTCAAAAAATTCTTTGAAAATCATGAACTCTCTAGATTTTCTTTTACCACATGCCTAATCAGAACATTCATATTAGTAACACACAGCTTTAGTCTCAAAAAAACCCATCAGCTTTGATTCCCCAGGCACATATTACGCCTTACTCTACCCTTGAAAATTAATTCTTTAAATTGCATGGTAAATTACTCCCCTCCAGCCATCTGGATTGCATTACTTGAAAGTGACATGACATCCTCTTCCAGCAGAGTAATTTACAGTACCAAAAGCAAAACAAGCTATTAATGTCCAGTGCAAAAATCTTACCATATATTAAGTTGGGTAACTCCATGGGTTACACTTGCTAACTAACACAGCTCAGAAACCAATGAACTTCCTACATTTTCTAGAGTCACTGCAGTTGTACTTGAGAATAGTCTGGAATAGATATGCTGTTACAAACCTGCAGTCTGCACAGTCATGTTTATACTATGTTACTATATCTGTACTCCAAAAAAATCCAAACTGTCTCTAAGGCCCCTTTGCTTCAATGACTATGACCAGCTAAACTCCCCATTTTAGCCACAGAAACTATTTATGATTTAGCCCACACAGATGATCAAATATATGGTTAAACACATTTCTGAAAACGTATTTTCAAAACACATTGTGAAAACACAGAAGGAATTTTCACAATATGAAGAAACAGTCCCCTGAACAAAATCCTGATCAAAAACAACACCTAAAATTTAAGTTCTGATAACAATCAACGTTAAAACAGACACTTTGCAAGATGGGATTGTGTCTAATTTTAAGCAGCATTTAATATACTAGAGGAGTTCCAATATTACAGTAAGAAATTCTGCATGACATTAAATGTTATTGTAGCAGTGAAACCAACTTTACCTTGAACAGGTAATCTAAAATCTGGGAACGATAAGGTTCTTGGTAGTTCACTAGGAGTCTAGATGTGGCCTAAAATGGAAAGAAAACGTGAAAATGTGAAAACACAACTTTCAAATGCTTAACTACATCCCAGCTTTTCAGTCTACGCTTTTCACAGAGTTAATAAGCCTACAAAAATAATTATAGCACCAGGATAAGCTAAGCCCCTACGTAACTTGTTTCTAAACCTTCAGCTGTGCATTTCTTGTTTCACAGGTTGCAACTGCCTTGTACTCCAGTTACCTGGAATTTATTGCAGAGTCCAGAGAACAGAGAGAAACAAAGAGATCACACGGGTTTATGACACGCAAAAGACAGCTCCCTCTCAGCACTTCTGCTCAACTCTCCCTGCTGTGGCTCACCATATAGCAAAGGAAGGGGAGCTACAGAGCACACAGGCAGGGGCCAAAGCAAGCATCTCAGCAGGTCGAAAAGGAGGTAAAAGCTCTGGGAATCTCACGGCTCTGCTGCCTGGACTACACGAAAGACGACGAGAGGCTGTGGCTCGTCCAGCATTTTAAAAGGCAGGGACTACTAAGACTCCCTACATAGAAACCCACCCTGGCTTAGCTGTCCTCCAGCAGCACCCAGGACACGGCTGGCCCTGGGCAGCCCAAGCCCCTGCGCAGGTGGCCGGAGGGCTGGCGCAGAGCGGAGCCCGGCTCCATGTCCCCCGCAGCCGGACCTGCCCGCACCGCTCCCCTCAGCGCCGCCGAGCCCCACTCACGTCGTGCGGGTGTCCCCACACCCCGCCAGTCCTCGGGGCTCCCCTCAGCGACACCCCCGACCCAGGCCCCGCCGAAGACACCACACGCTCCCACTGACGGGATGCCCAGCCCAAGAGTCCCTTGCCGCGCCGAGGAGGGTACCAGCACCGCAGCCCCGCAGGAGCCTCTCACCCCGCCGCCGCTGACAGCCCCGATCCCATCGAACTCCCTGCCCAGCCCGTTGGCATCGTCCAGCACGTAGGTGGCCGCCAAGAGCGGAGCGGCACCGACCCTGGGGGGCCCCGGGCCGCAGCTGCAGGCAAGCAGGACGGTTCCCCAGAGCAGAGCCGCGCAGCCCATCCCGGTCCCGGTCCAGCTCCGCTCCCGCCGCGGCCGCCCCGTCCCTGCAGCGCCTCCGCACTGCCCGGCAACGCCGCACGTGACCGCGCCGCCCGCCGGCCCCGGGGCGGGGCCATCCTGCTCTGGGGAAAGGAGGGCAGGAAAGGCTCCTCAGCCTGCACGGGCAGCCCCGCCCGGCTGAAGGCAACAGCTGCCATTTTCAGAAAGGGCAAGGCAAGCTGGTGAGGCGCGTGTCGCCATGCTGGAGTGGGGCACTGAGCAGCGAGTGAAGCTATTGCGGGGCCATCCCGGGTGTGGGAAAGCCGCATGGCTGTGAGGCGAGGCGGGGTTTGTGTGGGGGCGCGACAGGAATGGTGTTCCGTGCAGCGTGAGCAGCCGCGCGTAGGGGCCGAGTCAGGCTGACCGTCTTTTTCGGGGCCTCTGACTCTCCTTTTCAGGGCCTCTGGCAAGGCGCGATACTTGTCCCGGGCGAAGAACGGCGTTTCCTAGTGCGTCGTTCATTTCCAGGCCCCCCCAGCACCTCGCAGCCAGTTTCCTGGTTTGCGCCGCTCCCAGGCTGCCAGCACATCCGAAGAGCCGGCAGGAAGCGGCGCTTTGAAGGAGCACATTCCAGCGCGCCGTGGGAAGGATCTTTGGTCGCCGCAGGGGCCGCACCGGCCCTGCCCGCCGAGGTTGCCGGCTGCCCCGCGCCCTTCCGGGGAACCCCAGTTGGCCCCAGTTGGATCCGCAGCTGCGTCAGCAGGGCCCGAGAGAGGGATGCTGAAAGTGGGGTTTAAATTATGGTGGGCGGAACGAGCCTGTTTCCGCCTTCAGGGGTGCGCTGTAGGGCAACTGTATCAAAATGAGAGCAGCCGAGGTGGTGCTGAGCCGCACGCCAACAATATCCGAGGCTTGCCGAGGTGTTCCCTCAGACTACGGCTCATACAAGCATTTGGCTTGGAGAAAAAGTAACCCGGAGATCGGCGAGCAGCTTGATTATCCTATAAAAATTCGTAATGTGGAACTGTCTTGTCTGTTGACGTCAGTATTTCATAGAGATGGTTCATGTGCCTAAAGGAGGAATGAGGCATGAGAAGATGCAGTGGCTGAAGTCTTGCGTTGTGTAAGAGCTGTTGTAAAAGCCCCGGTTTTGCACGTTTCTGACCATAAAGAATGCTGTTATTCGAGCCTCGGTCACTCTCATTGTCATTGTGTCTCTGCCACTGTCATTGAGGGATTTAATGTCTCAGTGATGACATTACCTGACTGACGTTTCCTGTTTATTTCTTTTTAAATAACAATACCAAGCACTCACAAAACATTTTGCACTTTAAAGCAATATCAAGTATTAACTAATGAACCTGCTCACACCCAAATGAGCTATATGATACCATTATTATGTGCAGACGGTCAGAGTGACTTCCTCAGGGCTACTGTGAGTCAGTGCCAGAGGTAACATTATGCTCCTGGCCCTATTTCACATTCATTCCAGCAGACTGTACAGCTTTGCACACCTGGAAGGTTTGCAAAACCATTATGAAGTATTAATTGGTTCATTTTTATAGTTTCATTGATTCGTGCAGCAATTTATTTCATGTAAAAGGCTTCAGCTGTGAAATTCCGTCTCTTATTCACTCATAAGATCCTAAAATTGTCAGTTTTCAAAACTTATATTTGCAATCCTGTGATGTGCTGAGTGCCCACCCTTTTCAGTTGGTACAGAAAAACATTCTCAGAACCTGCTTTGGTGGAAGGAAAAGGGTATTTTGGTGTGACTCCGTCAACTTTCGTTTTGCATCTTGACCTTGTATTGAACCAGTTTTTTTCTTTATACTGAAAGGAATGAGAAAGAGGTGTCTTTACCAACAAACTGTGGGCCTGATGGTAGATAAAGCCAGGTTTGGAGAGGTGAAAGAAGCAGTGGAAGGAACCATAAATTCCATAGGAATTCTACTAATTGACACAGACTGTCACTCACTCAAGACTGTGCTACATGTCTGGATTTAGAGAAAAAGAACAGACACAAGGAAAAAGAAAAACACTGGGGTTATACATTAGAAGGTGGAATTAGGCGTTTCGGGAAGTCTGTACCTCTCAAGTACCTCAGCCAACAGGGAAAGAGAGAGGGAAATGCAGCCGGGAAATGAGAATAAAAAGGAAGCTGCATCCCCTAAAAATTTTGAGAGACCCCATGGGGAATGCCCCATGACCTCTCCCTTCATTTGAACGAAGTTACAGGACTCCTCTGTCTCCTGTTTGGGCATAAACCTCTGGTGTTTGTGGATTAATTTTCCTGACAACACCTTTGTTCATGGATCCGTTGTAAACCCAAATTTAACCAATAAACTTATTGAGGACTTACTCATTGCGTCTTTTCTAGATAAGATAGTTTTCCACTGTTTGCTTTTCTGTTTCAGGGTTGGGGTTTTTTTTCTCAGCAAACACTAATAACACCTGTTGTTGTTGGATGACTCAGATCTGAGATACTGAGTATGTCCAGATGTCACAAAAACCCTGGAAAATTGTGCTACTTACATTAGAAATTCAATGTTTGCATATGGACACAATTAAGAATTTATTTTAACATATAGCTTTACTTCCGGAATGCATAAAAGGCATCATCTCCTCTCTTGCTTTCTTTGATCTTTCAATTCTGCTGTCATCAAAGCAAAGAACTGTAGAAATGTTTGAACTGTGTTTCTCTGTTTCTAATAATGATAAGAACTGGGATTTTTTCAGCAAAGTATAGGAATGCACAACAAAGTACCAGAACCAGTATAGTGGACACTTAGTAGGTACCATGTCAGGAAAAGGCACGTGGAAAGTGATGAAACAGATCTTCATCTGATGACTTTTCTCTCAGTAAAAATGAAGGTGTGACTGAAATTTATTTTAGAAATTTATCTAAGCAGATGATCTTCCATTCACAAAACAGGAAGAGGCTATTATAAGTTTGAGAATGGCCACAAGTTTAGGCTTCATGTAACAATCAGATCAGTAAAAAACTGTGGATGAAAAAGTCACACTGACTGAAAAAGGAGGAACCAAATCTCTGTATACAGTGGTTAAATATTATAGAGCTGCCTGGTATTCTCAAGGAAGTGAGTATGCCCCTGTTTTAGAACTTTTCCATTTGTTCTCTTTCATTTCTCCTTAGCATCTGAATCATCAAACCGGGCAGTTTTGGTGTTACCCAACAGATAGACATTTCAAGTGAAATTGTACCCACTTTCTTAAAGCAGGATTGTATTGCTCCAAACAGAATTTAAGGAAAAATACACACAGTAAATTATTCTGATCACAGAGGGGGAAGAAAACTATGCTCATGTAGCAACTTTCCACTGGTCTAACTGAGTAGAATTATCTGTTAAAAGAATCACTCTGAAAACTGCATCTAATGTCAGATTCAGTTTACATAAAAATACGTAAATAGGCAACCTGTCACCGTGCATAAAATGCTGTTATCCTTTGTTAACTAGAACTATTCACAAACTTCTCATAAATTCTGTAAATACTTAATTCTTTTTCCACAAACTCCTGAAGTCATTGTAAAACATTTTTGAGCTCTTCTCAGGTGGATACCTATTTGATTCTGTGATCAGTTTGTAGGGAAAAGCAGGTGAAGTCCTTCAGTCAACAGAAAACATACATATTTTGAACTTATACAATTAAACACAAATAAAACACAGCATTTTATTTCTATGGATTGGTTTCTCTGCAAAATGTAATGTCTCCTAGATAAGGGGTGTATATGCTCATATAATTAGAAAATATTTTAAATTAAACTTTTATAAAGTTTATAAAGTCTCTAAAAGTATTCCTATATCTACTGAGGTTGCTTCCATCCTTTGTTCATCATTTTTTTCTCATGGATAACCTTGGGTTTACAAGGAACTGGGGACAGAAAAAAAAAAAAGGAAGCAAAACCAAGATATGTGTGAACTGCTGCCTGTTTATCTAAGATCAGCTTCCTGTCTCTGTATCTGATCAAGCAGAAGCAGACACTTTTCTTAGAAGCAGATGCAGGTTACACTGCCGGTGGCATAACGGGAACGCTGCACGGGGACACGTGGCTGCCAAGGTAAGTGCTCAGGGTTCCAGGAGCCAGGGACACAGCTCCATTCTGGGACAGGTTTCAACCCAGCTCTCCCTAGTGGCATGCTGTTGTCATACATCTGAAAGAAGGGACATAAAAGGGGTTGGAAAAGATTGCTTTGGGGGAAGGATTGTGTCAATCCCAGCACAACTAAAACATGAGACTAAGGCAAAAGACATCAAAAGATTGACTTAGGAAAGACGTGCCTGGGATTAGGAAAGAAAGCTTGATTCATTGTTTGTTGTAATGGTATTGCCATGATCAAAATACTGTTGGTTACAAAACGGGGGAAGAACGGAGGTGAACTGTATTTGGGAGTGAATTTTCAACATTCTGAGCTGTCCCATCACTGCAAAAAGTATCTCAAGCCTCACAGAGGGTGCCAGTAACTCTTCTCTTAGTGTTCTTGAGTATTTTCAGACACTGTCAAAATACCCAGTGCTATTTGTATGAATATGCAGAATGCTTAAAACTTAACAGAAAAATAAGCTCCGGTACAAGTAGCTTCTTAGAATGCCAAGTATCATGTATGTGAAAATATATTGTTCGTCTTTCTGTGTGTATAGAGGAAAACATGATGTACTTACTGATGTAGCAAAATAATGCTTGCCTGCATGGCCTACATTCTAAAAAACGTGGTTTTCTAAAAAACAATGTGCTCACATTAAGTGAATATTTATGCTCGATGAAACAGTCCGTAAAGTATATCTTAAAAAGGCTGAGCTCTTTTAGACCTGTTTGAGTCTCTACAGAATCTCATTGAGACCCGTGGGGTGAAATTTAATGTTGAATAAGGAAAAATTCTGTTAATTTTAAGAAAAAAGGCCATATTTCTGAAAAGCACATTTCAACTCTCCTAAATTGTAAAGTTTTTCAGAATTGAGTTTTGAGATCTGCTCGTTAGGTGAAAAGAATTAGCTATGGAATGTCCCCTGTGCTTGAAGAACTCAACTTGGCAATAGAACTTACTTTGAGAGCACAAAGCAACCTCCTTCGTTGAAATTGCTTAAAGAGAAAAAAGAAAACAGTCTCTCTTTCTATCTTGTGATTGATATACAGTATCACCAGTACAGCAGCTACAGCACTAGTTTGTTCAGCATTGTTCCTTTCTTCCCTTACAAAGTTTTTTTTACAGATAAGAGTATGAAATATCCAAATATCCTTTTGTATTTATGCTTATGAAAGTTTAACTTTGTACTTTGTGACTTTCAAAATGTCATAAATGGAGAGACCACATAAAGCTCTCTATGAACCTGAAGAAGATGCTGTAGAAATTTATTGATACAAATACAGTATATAATGTCTACTTTTCTCTAAAAAATCTCAAAAGGTTCCTTTACAGGCTTATTTGCATACAGTACTTGAATTGTAACTTTTGCTAGTTCATCTCTCTAAATTTTATGTCTTAGTGATTCCTCAGAATTCTTCTACAGTGGGTTTTCTGTAGCAAAATGACAGAGGCAGGAGCTATTATAATAATTGAATAATGTATCTAAAATAAAAAATTACTGTTAAGAATTTTTTTTGTTGTTGTTTGAAACATCTGATACAAAAACAAGTCTATAAAATAATTCACAAGTATATGGAATTAGTCACAGTAGGTTTGGACTATGACAGTGAAACTCTTAGACCAAATCATTAAAACAAAATTCCTTGATGGTTGGAAAAATATATAACTGGGGAAAATTATCAAATATTGTTTTTTAGGATAGCTGTAAGCCAATACCATCCTGCTAGGCAAAATCAGCAGGTGTGCTCAGTAGCAGAGAGAAAAAAACAGGGAATGCTTCAGATCATGCATACAGGTAAGAAAAGTCATCTTGCATTACAAAGTCCTAATTATCGTAAAAACAACTCAGCAAAAAAGTGTGATATGGACCACATCCTCTGAAATAACACCCCAAACAATTTGAGTGAAATGTGTTGTAATCAGTGCAAAGTGGTGCTTTCTGCTTTTATATTTCTGTGCAAGAAACTGCATGCAGCATGTGTTGTGGTAAGTAAGCTTCATTTGCTGGCTCTTTGACACATTTAAGTATAGGTCATCAATAAGTGCCAGAATGACACACTTCTCATTGTTCCCATCATTGAAAGCATGTCCTCATGTAAGTACCATCGATGTGTCATCAAAGTTCCGACATGGATTGCCTGGGGAATGCACCACAGCCTCCAGGGCTGCCTTCATAGGAAACAGTGAGCATACTGGTTAAGAAGAGAAGAAGGCAATGGGGTACAGTGACTTGTGAATATGAAGGAGGGATGAAACTTTCTGAGGTGACAATTTTCATGTGGTTTCAACTCACTTTTTGAATTTCGTTTTTAGTGTCCCAGCCTGCCATTAGCCAATTACACTTTCAGATATTAGTTCCTAAGGGCAGATGGCAAACGAGCAAAGCAAAGTCTTGCCCCAAAGCGTGTGGTTTATTCAGATAAGAGCAATATAAGGACACGTTTTACCTTATGATCAGTAAGAAGAACAGAGCAAAACTCTTAGTGAGCTAAAATGAAAAAGCTGAAAAAACCCCAGGTGGTATGAGGAAATTGGCACGTTGGTCTAAGAGTATATACAAAAGGAGCTGTTGTGAGCAGTAAGAGAGAGGTTCGGAGCTTAGAAGGAGGGCAGGTCTGTAATACAACAAGTTAACTAACAAGAGAAAGAGTTTATGGGGGAGGGAGAAGGAATTCCAATTTCTCAGTCACGAGACTAGGAAACACTGCCTCATACACTTGCTGCATTACACACATGCTTCTGAAAGGGCACGTTTCCCTCTTAGACATGAAGAGACCTGTCATAGGAAAAGAGATGCCAAAGTGTGATTAGGAGAAGAGGTAGGTATTTTATCTTTGATTCATCTGGTCTGTCTGCATACATTTGATTTCTTTTTGATAAGAAGTGGGTCACAAACCCTAGGATCCAATTTCTAGGGCTAGATTTTTATTTTGTGATTATCTATACTGATAAGCTTATAATGCCCTATTTACTGTGTGGTTTTATGAAGCCAAGCTGAAATGCAGACATCTTACATTTTTCCTTAAATATAGGCACTGCATTTTTTTTTTAAATTAGTCATCATGTTGATAAAGTTCCTCAATGGACCAAATTGGCAAGTCCTTCTCAAGAATTTTCCTCGGCTTTCAAGCTTGTGAATGAGTTTAAGCTCTAGCTGATAAGTTAAGGAACTTATCAAATAAGGCAGTGGCAGGTAAAATTGAATATGTGCTTTCTGGGTAGTCTTGTAATTTCTCCTTTTTTTATGAATAATAATGAAAGGGGCTTTTTTGTGGACAAGAGATCCATGTAATAACCTCTCAGCACAGGTAATAAACCTGTTCGTTTTTTTCTGATAAATCCACAAACACATCAAACCTATAATGCTGCATTTTTCTTACCAATGGGAAAGTTTCTGCACACAAGATGTATTTCATTGGAGTTCTTTCCCACGTGGTAACAGTTGTAGACATGCTGTCTTGCAACCTACTCATTCTTCAGCCTCTTCACCTCCTCTGCAGCACTCCAGGCTCAAAGCACAGATGAGTTATCACAGCAGTCTCTCAAGCAGTTGGTATATTTGGCAGTATGCCAGAACTGCAACCAATATTTTCCATTCTTGTATTTCGTGAACGTAACAATTAGTTCTCTAGAGAAGGGAACTGCTGAGTGTCAGAGTTGTGATATAGTCAGTGAGCACCAGCTGTCTCACAGCTACAGTTGTACACCCTTCCTTACTGAAAGGTCAGCTCTTCTACATGTTTCTAAGGTTCACACATGCAACTCCGCCCATCCCACTGCTTTAGTCAGGGCTGCCATTTTACTGATATTTTCATGTTGAAGCTGTTGATAACCACAGTCCTGGAAGTGACTAAGTTTAATTGCTAATGGCTTTATAAGCTCATGCATCACAGCTGCAATTTTCAGAGGGAAGAAGTGTAAATGAAAAACAGTATTCAGTCTCCACCTCACATGTTCAAAGGGTCCCCCAGCAGATTGTCATGTGCATGCAGGAACCCAATAGCCTGGCGGGTTTCACAGGAGGGTTTCTGCAGTAAGTCTTGCTGGAACAGCACAGTTGATGGCAAGTTCATTTGGGATCACACACAAAGGAGGAGAGAGGAGGCAGGGATGTGTGAGGATAAAAACAAGACAAGAGTGATTTGCAATAAGGAAATACTCCAGACACACATTTTCCTCTTCTGAGCATATCCCAGCATTCAACAGTACGTGAATCCCTGTATTTCTATCCTTGTCCTCCATTGCCTTACTAGGGAGAAGGTTATTTGGGATAAGAAATCTGCCATATTCATATTCCCAAAACAGTACTTACCAGAATAATAGAAAGTGCACATCTATTATTTTATTCATGGCCCACTTTCTGATCTCCTTTAACTCTCCCACAAGAGAGACCCAGGATTGCAGGACAGCACACCACTCCTAGAAGAAGTGTCTTAACTACTCATCCTGCTTCTGCTGTAGAAGCTTCCATCCAGCTGACCTTGACAACCTTAGATTTTGGGTTCCTCTTCCTATGTATTCCTAGCTTCAGTGGCATTAACATCCTCTGATCTCCTACAAACACAGTTTCTTTCTTCTAAAAAAAAAAAAAAAAAGAATGCCATAAAAACAACACACCAAGAATCCCATAAAAACAACAGAAATGTTATAGCTGACATTTTTCCTTTTTTGTAACAGAAGTCTGGAATCTGGTCAATCAGGTCCTGAAGAACTAACAGATGACAACCCATCAGGCTACAACAGGGGTTTTATTGCACCCAGGCTGGTATTATCTCAAGGATACTACTGGGGTGGACAATGAACAACAGCACTGAGTGCCATGATGATCACACCCTGGATAAGTATTTATTTCCATTTGTGTACAGCATTGTGATGATGATCAGTGTTCCCATCAACTGCGTATCCCTCTATGCATCTTGCATTCAAGTGAGGAAAAAGAATGAGTTAGCAGTCTACATCTTTAGCCTGTCCCTGGCTGACCTTTTGTACTCTTTGATTCTGCCTCTGTGGATTGATTATGCCTGGCATGGAGATGACTGGAGGCTCTCTGCCTCGCTTTGTCAGATTTCTGCCTTCCTTATGTACATGAATTTCTACACCAGCACTGCGTTCCTTGTTTGCATCTCTCTTGACAGGTACCTGGCGTTGGTTCACCCCTTGAAGCTCCAGTGCTTGCGCACAAGAAGATTTTCATTGATTGTTGCCATAATTATTTGGCTTCTGGAAAGCATCTTTAATTCAGTCATATTGGTGTACAAAGAAGTATTCAATGATCCTTGCAATTTCACTAATCATACATTATGCTATGATAACTACCCCCTGGAAAGGTGGCAGGCAAACATGAATTTATTCCGGATATGCTCAGGGTACTTGGTCCCTTTGATAATCATTGTGTTTTGCTACCATAAAATCTACCAAGTAGTGAGGTGTAACCAAGCCACAGGAGATGAAGAAAAGAAAAAAGTGAGGAAGCTTATTCTGAACATCACAGTTAGTTTCATTGTTTGCTTCACTCCTTATCATGTTGTGTTGTTTATCCGCAGCATCAAAGAACCTTCCACCTCTGACCCGCACCTTTTGTTGTTGATGTATAAGGTTTACAGAGTCACACAGGCCTTAACAAGTTTGAATTGCATTGCGGATCCCATTCTGTACTGCTTTGTGAGTGAAACTGCACGAACAGAGATAGTGAATTTGCTCAGGTGTTGCTTGTGCCTACGAAAGCGTGGGGAAGACCAAGTGAAAGAACGTGCTCTGTTCAGTTCTGCTACAAAGAACACTGCACTGATCACCTACAGAACTTCTTGTGAAACACAGTCTCTCAAAAATTCCTGAAAGAGCATGTGCAAAGGAAAACTGCATAACCTAAAAGGAAAAGAAAGAAAAATTCTTCTCCAGTCTGTACCTAGGAAATGCCCCAAAACTCAGAGATACCAGCCTAAGCAAAACCAGTAGCTGGAGTCAATAAGAGCTTACTACAGGGGCAATGAAATCAATGGAATATCAATGCATAACTTTAAATCACATACAGTTTATAAATCAATGACAACAAACAAATGCACAGTCAAGGGATGGCTGTGACATGCTGATGAAATTACTAAGGATCCCACACAGAACTGTCTCCTGTTGCAGCTTGCTAGCCAGCCTGCTGCAATGTACTAAGCTGAAGTCCTCTTTGTCCTGATTAGCAAAGGAGCAGACAGAGGGAGTGTAATTTCATGGTGTTATTTGTGTTGCTGTGATGGTTCTTGTGTTTCATTAAAGACTCAAATTCTACTTTAGCATACTCCTGAGATCAGGCACTTCTTAAAATTGTTTACTTCTGTGTACGGGCACTTACCTGCCCTTAAGCTTTTGTTTTTCTTGAAAAATATATGTTTGAATGTATAACTGTTTGTCATGCAGTTTCATTAGGATACCAGAGCTGGGTTTCAGATAGTTGAAGATTTATTAATTCAAGTGCCTATAAAGAAGCAAATTCTAGCCACCAGTGTTTTAACTTGGAGGAAACTTTCCCTGATACATGCAGGGGAAGAAGAGAAGGATAGACAGGTGAGGTTTCACATCTCAGCAATGTAAAGGACCAGCCTTCAGAGTTTCTTATTATGACTGAAATCCGGAGTGTGGTTCCATTTTCAGACTCAGTAGAATAAGGTCTGCATCCCTTTACTTAACTGCACATGGAGGCCTCAGCTAGAGGTTCCAGGGCTCTCAGTCTGCCAGTTTTAAAAAAATTAAACAAGCAAGCCAGCAAAGAAAAAAATACTGGCAAACCAGCAAAGAACATGAATGTACCAACAAACAGTAAGAATGGAAGCAAAAGAACCCACATTTTGAAAGAGTTGGTGTTAGCACAAATCAGAAGTGCAGCTGTTAATGTTAATTACATTTTTTTCTCCTCTCACAACCTTTTTTACTTTTGCTCAATTCCATGAAAAATATTTGGTTATGGTGTTTTTTTATTTCATAGGGAAAAATTTTTTCTTTCCATTAAAACAAAAAAAAATGCCCTCTACCAAATTTGTGGGGTGGAAAGATTTTACCAGCGCTTTTCAGCACCCTTTTAGGTCTGACATTATGTATGGAGGATGTGCATAAAGTGGTCACAAGCAATAAGATATTTCTTATGAGAATATCCCTCTATTGTAAATTAAAGATCCCTCTACTGTGTAGATTAAAAATTTCTCCATTGCAAAGAGCATTTACATTGTTTTCCTGAGTTGCTGTGTGTGTCTGTACTTTCTGCTAATTCTGATTCTGAAATGGGACCATGCCAGGCTGTGCAAGCTGGGCTTGTTCAGCCTGGAGAAGAGAAGACTTTGGAGGACCTCGTGGCAGTTTTGCAAACCTGCAAAGAGGGTATTGAGAAGATGGAGCCAAGATCTTCAAAAGAGCTCATAGCAGGAGTGGTGTGTTTGAACCTCTCTGGAAATAAGGGACCATGCAGCCACTCAGCCCCCTTCTGTCCCTCCACAGACAGGTGGAATGGAAAGGAGAATCAAAGTACAACTTGTAGGTTACAAACAGTTTTATAAACAAAAATAATTTTAAAAGGTAGTAATAATGGTCAATTATAATACTAATGATGATAATGATATGGGAAAAAACAAGTGATGCACAACACAATTGCTCACCACCCACTGACCAATGCCAGACCCCACTTCCTACTCCCATCTGGGTAATTTCCCCCAGGTTATATAGCGGGCATGACATTCTTTTGTGTGGAACATCCCTTTGGCCAGTTCAGGTTACCTGTCCCAGCTATGCCCCCTCCCAGTTTCTTTTGCAAAACTTTGTATAACTTGAAGCAAGAAGGGTCAGAGTTGATATAAGAGTTTCTGAGCTATGAAGAACTGACAAGCAGTGGAGCAGGTTGCACTGAGATGTTCTGTGTGCTCCATCCTCAGTGGTTTCCAATGCCCACTCAACAAAGCTTGAGCAACATCTGACCTTGTAGCTGACCTTGCCTTTAGCAGAGGGTTGCACTTGAGATTCCCTGAGGTCCCTTCAAACTACAATTGTCCTGTGATCCTGTGGATAGTCACTATTCTGGCTGATGCCTTCCTCTCTAGAAAATTACATTCCTTCTCTTTTTTGCTTCCATTTACTGGATTTTGTTTTGATGTGGGTTTGTTTCTGATTTGGGTTGGGGGTTTTTTTCTGTAGTTCCTTCTTATATATTATGAAGGAAGAATTATGCAAGCAGCAGTGCAAGTTACTTCATCATGAATTTTTTTCCACTGCTGACCTATGCATTTTGCAACAGAATGTGAAATTTCACAGTAGCATTGAAATAAAAGCAGAACCAAACTTCACTGTAACTTCATGGAAAAAAGAACTCAGTGGTTCATTTTTAAATCTGTCACATGCCATAAAGGTTGGAAAGTTAATTCTATTTGGGCTTATAATTTAAAGAATTTAAGAATTAATTTAAAGAATAATGAAAACTGAACCTAAGCAAAAAACCTGAGTCAAATTTAACCTCTGTGTCAGGGAGTAGTGAGGACTGGAAGCTCCTCAAGGGGCAGTGAGCCAGGAGCTGAGGGTGACAGCCAGGCAGACTGGGCAGCATCGTCACTGACAAGCCACAGTCCCATGGTACCCCAGCGAGGCAGAAGAGCAGGTCTGACCTGTCTGGTTCTCTGATCACCAGACCAAATCTCTGGTGACAAGGCAGGTCAGAGGTCAAGCTGGGAAGCCAAGTCAGGAAGGCAAGGGTGGGATCAGCAAGGTACAAGGCTGGACATGGCAACACCATGTTAGTACTGGCCTGTGCACAGGCAGTTGATTCCTAATGTAGTAGGAGAAGAGACCACAGACTCTGCTGGTAAAGTGACTGTGAGCCTCTGCAAAAAGCTTAATTTCTACAAAATTTCTATTTCAATCATTTGTGTATTTCCCTCATTATTCTTACATTGATAAATATTTACAGTTCTTTTCATTCTCTCTCCAAATTACTTTGTCCCAGCTGAACCAAATCTACTGTATGAAAATAGGCATCTATGTTCTTTTTAAAATTGCAGTGTTGCAGGAGAGCTACTTTTCACTATTCACAAAGGCATAGGATATGGAAAATGTCATCCAGGTTCCAATCCATGCTATGTATTATTGTTATTGAATATTCCACTTAGAAAAAACAAATGCTAATCCACAGGAACTCTTCCCAAAGAAATTACTTTCCTTGCACAAATGAGTTTATGAAATTCACATCTATTTAATAGCAAGAAAAAAGGCATGCATTCAAATTCCATTTTCCTCACAGACAATGCCTACAAACAATAGTGTATGGTCTCAGTGAGTCATCATAGTTTCTATCTCATTTCAAATCAACATAATAAGAATATGGATAATTAAAAGGGCTGTGATGGTAATTTAATTAATATCCACAGGGTATGAAATGTCAGTGCCAAAGAATATTGCTGTCAGCTTAATAGCAGCAGGGGTGAATTTGTCTATCAATAATTCTCTTAAAATAGAATCTGTCTGCCAAAAGTCCAGCAAATATATAGCTCAGCTTCATAAGTTGGGGGATTTTCAGGGAGTTGTGGTGACCTAGCTGGTAGAGTTCCAGACATGATATAATCTGGTTTGTTTCAGAATCTTAGAATCATTAAGGCTGGAAAAGAGCATTAAGATCATCTAGTCCAACTATCAGCCCCAACTTGCATCCCTGCAGATCATTATTCTGTTCTGATGTAGCTACACATAAGCTTCACTTTGTTAAAGTCAACTCACAAGGTCGTAGGCTGAGACACCTGCCTAGCCTGTGGCTTTTTTTTTTTTTTTTGAGTGTCTAACACATCTAACTGCAGAACTAGTGAAAAAGATGAGTTATAAAGATAACATATTCCACTTCCTGTTTATGTTCACAGAGAATGATGCTACTGAAATAATTCTGATGAGTCTAGTGACAAGTCTTCAGCCATGTCAATGCCACTAGAGAAGTGAGCAGTGGGCCATAGTTTAGTCATGTACCAATTTCCAAACTCACTATCAGTTTCATCATTAGTTTCCTACCTTCATTAAGTCTGGTTCTCTGTTTTCTAAGGTGGTAAAGAACCAAGCTGTTCCTTTGGTCCCACCTCCACACAGCAGAGAGAGGGAACATGGGTGAGAGTGTAAGAGTGCTTGGGACCAGCAGGACCACAGTGGCAGAAAATCAGCTTGCCCAGAACAAGGCTGCAGGGAAGGAAAGTGAAGCACAGCACTGAGCAGGAGCCAGGGCCAGCTGCTGCATCCACAGGCCACTGCTGCCTGTTGCCAGGGCTCTCCTTCTGCCTCAGACAGCAGCTCCTGGTGGTCCCCAAGCCCTGCGGGATGGCAGCTTGCCCCTGCCCAAGGCCACCAACTCCTCTGCACCTGCAGGGTCCCCAGTGGGACTGATCCAAGGCAGCATCTGATAAGTGATGCTCTAGCACTGAAAAGGGGAAAGAGCAAAACACATTGTGCATGTGTTTTTCATAAAGTTTTTTCTTTTATTGCTGCACCACAATGGCTGTGTTACTAACAAATTGCTAGCCTAGGCTGACACAGGGAAGTTTTGGCTGTTCAGATATGAATTAAAAGTAACCAAGCTATTTCACCTATATCCTTTAATACCCTAGAAAGACATAAAGTATGTTCTGGACTGGAACTTCAGAAAAGAGAAACACAAACCAAAACAAAACACAACAACAACAAACACCAACAACGAAAACCAAACACAAAACATTAAGGAGAAGACTGCATCAGATGATACATATAAAAAGCCTGATCCAGGTGAATTACAAAGATACTGCACAAGAGAGTCAGATTCTCACCTCTGCCAACCTAGAGGTATTGTCAGCAGTGTATCATTTACAGCCTGTATCCAGCCTCTGTACAGCAGAGTGTGTGTCCTATAGCATCCCACACTGAATATCAGAGTGCACACATCATATCACTAATGTGGCATGGAAGTGCTAAAACAGTGGGAGGTGCAAAAAAAAAGTGGGAAAATAGGTCAATCCCCTTTTTGTTTTCAAAATTAACTTTGAATATTTTTGGTGATGGGAACACAGACTCACAGCTTCTTGAAATGGAGTGTGAGAGAAATGGAAAAAATAAAAGATGATGTCTCAAGAGCAAAGGTGGCTGTTACTTTGAATTTAGCATTTTGAGAAATATTATTGCTATAGCAACTGCTAAAGGTTCAATACAGGGATAAAATATTCTTTTATTTTGTTTAATTTTCCTAGTAAAGTCAAGGTCTCTAGCTGGATAAAAACAGAGCTGATGACAGATTGGGTAAAAGCACTGTACTAGTGCCCAGTCACATATAACCTTTGTGGGGTGCTGGTGGATGAGAGGCTGGACATGACCCTGCAATGTGCATTCACAGCCCAGAAAGCAAATCCTACCCTGCATGCAGAGCAATGTGGGCAGCAGGGCAAGGGGAGAGATTCTGCCCCTCTTCTCTGCTCTGTTGAGACCCCACCTGGAGTGCTGCATCCAGCTCTGGAGGCCCCGGCAGAGGAAGGACATGGACCTGTTGGAGTGAGTCCAGAGGAGGGTCTTCAAGATAATAAGAAGAATGGAGCAGCTCTCCTATGGAGAAAGGCTGAGATACTTGGATTTGTTCAGCCTGGCAAAGAGAAGGCTTCAGGATGCCTAATTGTGGCCTTCCAGTACCTGAAGGGGGCCTATGAGAAAGATTGAGAGGGACTTTCTACAAGGGCATGTAGAGGTAAGACAAAGGGGAAAGGCTTCAAACAGAGAGAAAGTAGGTTTAGATTAGATACTGGGAAGAAACTCTTTACTGTGAGGGTGGTGAAGCACTGGAACAGGTTGCCCAAAGAAGTGGTGGATGCCCCATCCCTGGAGGTGCTCAAGGCCAGGTTGGATGGGGCTTGGAGCAACCTGGTCTGGTGGAAATTTTTCTTGCCCATGGCAGAGGAGCTGGAACCAGGTAATCTTTGAGGTGCCTTCCAACCCAAGCCATTCTATGATTCCATGATGATTCTTCTGATCATTTAGATATGGCATGTTGCCTTTCAAATGACTCACTGAAGTTCACTTAAAATAAACAACTACTTGCACAAGCTTTTTGTGAGAGATGATCCTAATATCCCTAAATTTGTGCTATATTTCATACCAACTGCAGCTTCATTTTGATTCCTTGTAGAATCTTGCCCTTACCTGCCTTCTCCCTGTTTAAAAAAATCTTCCTTCCTTTTAACAATAGGGGAACAAAGTAATAGCTATTTTTCTGACCCCACATGAAGAACTACACCCAGGAACAATCTTATTTCAAATTTCTAGCATTTTAGCATGGAGGTTTTTGCATCTCAATCCTAGTCATATCTCAGGCATATATTGAATGATTGGAGAAATTGTCACCTCAGTTTCCTTCATCTGATAGGTGGTGCCTTACCAGATCTCCCAACAAATACTAAATCCAGAAAGCTACAGTCTAAAGGAGAGATCCATACACTGTTCTGTTTCACATACCTAATTATATGTGTGAGGAAACACTGTGAGGAAAATGCTGTTGATCCTGTAAGTCAGGAATTCCTTAGACTCACATCCTTAGGCGCACATCATTAAATGAAGTGAACTGATGAGACTGAGGTGAGTATCCTAATTCGAGGTACCAGGTCTCCTATGTGTGAAAAGGTGATCTGGCTTATGGCACTTCATCTTCTTAGTTATCATTTCATCACAGGAGACCCAAGGACTCTTAAACAAAAAGGAAGTTCTTAGTGGGCAAAAGGAACTGTTAACTCTGCCAAATACCTACCAAGCAATTCCTGAGATTCATTGTATTCTCAGAATGAGAGCATAAACACATGGCTTCACTGCCTTTGCTTATCCTCAAGCAGTGCAACCCAATAAATAATCCACAGTAAACCAAAGTTCCTGCTCCTTCTCAGAATGTATTGCGGCAGAAAGAAAAAAGAAAAGGTCAAACGATTGAGAACTGCTGATGTATTCATGGTAACCCCATGCAAAGATGTGAGTTCTCCTTCCTGGCATGCAGAGAACAAGCACATGTCACTGTCTGGCAGCTCAGTGTATGTGAGCCTAATATAGGTTCTGTGGAGTATAACCAACCTAGGGAAAAGCTTCATCCTGAGACATTATACAGGGAAACAATGCTGCAGTCACATTTGTTACAGAGCTTGTGCCAGAAATGTGTGAAATACAGGATATAATTTCTTAGGCACCTGTTCTGATGTGATCAGTGCCAGTCTTCCTTCCCCATCTGATGTCTGTTGGCTCACAATGCAGGGTCTCAAGCCCGTTCATGTGTGACTCAGACCTCATAACATAACAGAAGGAGTAAGATACTACAGTGTAGTGTGTACTGTGTATTGCCTGTGACTCCACATGAACTGCATTGAATTTTGCAGCTGTGAAAATTCCCCATGCTCTGTTTGAGACCATTTCATCATGAAGTCTAGTATTCAAACTTAGAGGATGGATTACTTCTGTGGAAAGCAGGAAATAAATTTAGGCAGTAGCATCTATCAGTTTAAAATTAGACCTGTTTGGAGAGGAAAAAAATAAATCCTGAAGGCTTTTTTGATCCCTAGTACACTGCTAGTAGATTCAAATTTTGATTTTATATAAGCCTGACATATGTTCTTTCAGAAAGATCTAGAAATATTCATCAACAGTAAGCACCATAACTCTACCAAGGCAAGTCAAGGAAAATAACTTATGTGAGGGGAAAATACACAGATTATTCCTGTCTCACTGTTGTTTATACTCATTATTTCTTCAGAATACTTTCATGTGGTGATCTGAAAGTCACAGCTCTTGTATTTGGAGGTTCATGTGTACTTTCCCTTTTTCTTGTGTTTTATGTTCATAACTGTACAGTATTTACAATGATAATTTTAAAAGACTAAATGTAGGATGGGAAAAAAGAATCTAAAGTGTAGTTTATTTAACTGTAATTGGTTTTTAAATAAAATCTTAAGATTGATTTGCTATGCATTTTTTAAACCTTAGTAGTCAGTTTATTGCCTCAATGTAACAGGAAACAACTTATGTGCAGTGTGTCATGGTGGAAATAACAGAAAATTGTCTTGATCACTCAGATCAAGCAAAAGGAACCTGCAAAATGGCTTCAGCTGGAAGACTTTCAAAAACCTGCTAACATGGTCGATATAGGTTTATCTCTTCTTTGTTGCACATTCACTTCAATTCATTACAGACATACTAAAAGTGAAACCACGTCTGGATGCTTCTTTTGCTTTTAGCCAATTATGCATTTTTTTAATGTATTCATTCAGAGAAACCAGGATCAAAAACTTTGAGACTTTTTGAAGCACTACCTGTGCAGGAGGCAGAAGACACCCAACACAGACATTAAATCTGGCTCTTCACTCAAGATTCCTGTAAATACATTCTGTAGACAATAAAGTAAGCACCTTAACAATTGCAGTGAGAGGTGGTAGGAACACCTGTGCTTGGATACATATTATTTTATGGAAAATGCCTGTATTCCTGTCACTTCAGCAAATACATTTTTCCTGAAATTCTTGGGGTTTTTTTCTTGAAAAATGTTGTTCATCATTATCACTCAAACTTAGATGCAGTGGAATATTACAATTATCTCAGTTGCATTTACAAAAGCCTTGTGTAAAATGAGTGAGCTGAGAGACTATCCTCACTAGGTGGCGATTTTGGTCTGTTTAGGCAGGCTTTATGGGAAAGCATTGAAACATCCCTAGTTTAAAGCTATGTTTCTCGAGCAAGAAAAGGAAGTTTGGGAACGGAGCTGGCCACTGTGCCCCGAGTTCCTATGAGGCTGCGGTGAACCACCTTTCAGCCTCTGCCTTGAGCTCCAGCAAGCTGTCAGGCTGTCAGTCATCAGACCCAGGAGCAAAAAAAACAAAAGGCCCAACAGTGAGCCTTGAGAGCTGCCTACAGTAGTACACCATCAGCTCCCATTTTTCTGGCTCAGTCATGTGTATCCAAACATTATATTTGACAAAGAAAAATGTGCAGTGTTTTTCTGTATATGTCCGTCCGATATGAACCCTTAGGTTTCTCTCCTTCCTTTTTTTTCTGCCTCCATTTCACTAAGTCCTTATGTTCATTTGCTTCTTTTTTCTTTCTCCAGAGTTCATTCCTCTATATTGCTCCACCCTGGACCATTATATTTCCTGAAAAATATTTATAACAAAATCTCTGCTCAACTCACATCTTTATTACTAACATAAGCAACCCTGAGCCATGGCACAATACATGGAACTGTCATGATTTTGGGGAAGAAAAAAAAAAAGCTCACTAGGTATCAGTATCTTGGCTAGGTCAGAAAGGACATATTTACCACAATGGCAGCCACAAGCAGGATTAAGGAGAATTTTCTCAGAGCTTAAATGAACTCCAGGGCCAACCAATGAAGTTTCATATCAATGTGGTGGCAAAATAAACGGATGTCATGCAACCCAGGTTCCTTGTTACTGCAACCTTATGTGCTTTTCCCCTTTTTTTCCCCTTTTATTTGGACTATTTTTGTCCTTGTTGGTTACTTCTCTGAAGAGCTCTTTAATATGCAACTGAAATAACTTAGAAAGTGCAGTTTTAAAATTAAAAGTTGTTTACTAGAATAAGCATCATGTCTTTACCTTACCTTATAATAGATACTATGAACATGATCTAAATTCAACTGAATTTCAAGAAATTACTACAGACAGATAAATAAACTTGATCAGAAAAGAAGACGAAGAAAAATCTTGCTAAGCTCTTACATCAGCTTAATAATTATATGTGAATAAACACAGAATAACTGTGGAGTGCTATGTTGGGCAGGAATAGCAACTACTTATTTAAACAAGATTATTTTTCCTATTACAATGAAAAGCGGGGGAAAAAGACATTTTCTCCATATTCTCAGATATGAGCAGCAATGAGAAAAGTATTAAATGTCTTTGTTTTCTTTGAAATGTTTTGTAGATGTATAAGCATTGCAATGAGGTGCTCAAATAACTACATGAGCTATACCCTTTGAAATGGTCTCCTAGCTATTGACTGTGGAGCCTCACACAAGACACACAAAAAGCCTTTCCATTCTTCCCTTTTTCAACCTTGGAATAGTTATGATGTGCAGAGCTGAATGCAGGGAAGATTCCTGCTCTCACCTCAGTATTGGTTCAGTTGTGGTCTGTAGTTGTCAACAATGCCAACAAAGCTTATCAACAACAAAAGTAGAACTAATCAATAGTGTGTCAGGAGGACCAGTGGTATGTTCAGATGCTGGGAATATAAATCCTTGTCAAGAAAACATGATTTCAGCTTCAGTCTCTGTAACTTCAAGAATTGTTGAAGTGTTAGAAACAGACTTAGTTTCTAATCTCAGAATATATTTTGGTAATGTTCTCAGTAGCTCCCACCGACATTATTACTATTACTGTTACTATTATATATTATTAAATATATTATTATTATTATTGTTGTATTATAATAATATATATTATTATTTCTCACTTACACAATCTTTTTCAAGAATAAATGGTTGTGTAATTTACCAGAAGAAAAACACATCCCAATAATTTTCACTCTATGCCATCCAAGACAGAACAAGAAAATATGTGCCCGAAAGCTTTATCAGTAAGGAGGGTATCTGAAACATTTGATTCTGTGGGAACATGATGAGGTGAAACAGATACTAAAGGAACAGAGGGCCCTGATACTGTGCTGAGTGTCTGCCAGGCTAGAGTCACTATCCCCATGCTCTCCCCTCTCCTGCCACACTGCCATCCTGGGGTGCTGTTTTGCTCTTTTCTTGTGTTGGGCATCACTCCTTCTTGAGGGCGCAGAGCGTGCAGTCAGCAGGGGAGCAGCATGTGTGCAGGTACACATATGCACTCACAGACATCTGAGACTGCTGGAAAATGACTTTGCAGAGAACCACTGTAGCCAGGAAAATACCCTTCCCTGAATTATGGGAAGCCATAATCCTGTATTGCATGGCCACTCCTACCTAACCAGTATTATGTCACCTTAAACATACATCACCACCACAGTCCCTATTTTCTAATGAATTTGAAGGCAGAGATTTAATGGCTGTTATTCTCCAAATACACTTTTTTGTTTTTCCTATATTAACTACTAGCAAACTGCTACTACCAGTAGCATTTGCCTTAGCAGTGACTGTGCTAGAGAGTGAAAAAAGGCTAAGGCTGAGCTGGTCAGGCACCACACCTGGATATAAATCTCCCACAGCAAAGATATAAGTAAGGTCAGGGTCTGAATACAGTGCAGCTCAGAGTCTGAATACAAGTGCAGGGAGTAGTCCAATTATAAAGTGTTATATATGTCATGCACATATCAAGTGATATAAAAACTGATGCCAAGCAGACAATACAGAGCTCTAAAAATAACTTCTCTGTCCTGAGATAATTGTATTTCTTCCTTGCTGTCAGCTATTTGTGGAAAAGTATTAAATTTCATATGAGGTGCTAAACCACAGAGATCTGTATAAAGAGGATATTAAAGAAGTCATCATCTCTGCCCAGAATGGAAGTACCCCCCATGTCCCCAATATGGCTCTCATTTTTCTGTCTATGGCACTTGAGAATTCACATAAAATATGCAGCTATTAGACATTACATGTACATGCTGACTTTTAATTATAGCATGTCAATAAATTAATTCAGTTAAGTGTAAAAATAAGTTTGTTTCCTTTGGGCATGGCGACAGTGAAGGGAAGCAACTGTGTCAAGGTATATTACTGATTTCTTTTTCTCATCATCTTGTCTCACCTTGTTATTTTTTTTTTCATGCAGCAACTATCTTTCCAAAATCAATATGAGTGTACAAAAGGCATAAGCTAGCTCCTGTCAGATTGTGAGGAAAGATTCCTGGGGAGTTTGGTGAGCTCTTGTCTATGGTCTATTTCATCAAATGAGTAGCACGTGATATTAGTAATGGCAAATTCAAATTTTAAATAGAAGGTAGTATTTAACATGTGATTCATTTTTCCATAACAGTGTCATTGCTAAACTTTTCAGTTGGTTAGACTGCTTTTATGGAGCTTCACAAGTATTAATATATTGTTTGAAAACACTATATTGAAACTCTATAAATGAAACTGTGATCTCTAACATTACCAAGAACTGCCTTCTGCAATCAAATTCTGGCATTCCTGTACCTATCACCATTTCAGGAGATGATATGGTTCAGCACATTCTGCTGTCAGTGTGCTTGTCACCTCACTGTCACTGACTGATAACTGTGGGCATCTGGGGAGCCCTGTCAGTCAATCCAGAATACACTCAGACACTATCAGCAGTCATACCTGAACACATGATGTGGTTTCTCACTCTGGCATTCTATTCTGAAAGCAAAATTGGCTATCCCTGTGCAGCTGCTGTGCCAGTGCTCGTGCTGGGGTAAGCAGCGCTGCGAGCACGCCTGCCTCCTCAGCGGAATTATTTCGGTATCTGCTGGTGATTGCTACACGTGCACACTGCAGGCTGCTCCTGCTGGCAAGAAACTAGCCCCAGTGCTCTGTCCCAGGGTAAACCAGCACGTGAGGCATGAACCACACCCAGATCCATCTGCTGGATCCATCTCTTCCCATCTGCCACCATGCTCTATGCTTTCCATAGGACATCGCCTCAGAATTATGAATCATCCTCTCTAGGCTCTCAATATCCTACTGTAACAGATGGGCATGACATATATTCCATAATAACTATTCTGGATATAGCTGCCCTTTGTTATATTAATGAGTTAAAAAGAAAAGAGCCAACTAGCTGGCATTACTAAGTTACTGACCTTTCAGGTAAAAAAGGCTAAAGTCCAAGCCTGCATTAGTAACCCCAGAGAAGGCACACCTGTGAAATAATGCATTTCTTCTTGGTTTGACTGGAAATCGATACATGAGGTATAATCCAAATCTTTGTTAGTACCACTAACTATGACAGAGTAATTCCTAGAAAGAATTAGTACCATCTTCTGAGCAGCACTAAGGCTAAATAAATGTAATGTTCAAGACTTATGACATTTTGGCAATACATCAGTGAAGCGAAATAAATATTTATTAGGAGTGAAGCACAGATGAGTCCGCAATAGGAGAGAAGCATCTCTCTGCTGGGTGTTTGGTACGATAAAATCTTATGTGCATGCCAATTTTTAAAAGATGTGAATTGCTTTCTGCTGCACAGTCTAAATTTCACAAAAGAGGATCCAGGGACTAGAAAAACATATTGCATGTCTCAAGGATTCAAGATATATGATCACCCAAGAAGAAAGCTGAGGAGTAATTTGATCATATTCATACATGTTTAGACATTGAAAAGCTGTGTGTGACAGGAGGAGCTTGTCTGCCTGGCTATCCAGAAAGGATCACAGGTCCAAGTGGCTTAGAAGGTGCAGTTTGATTTATAGAAAAGGCCATTTCCTTATGACAGTGGTATTTAAACATTGGTAAGCTTCAAGGCAGAAGTGATACTTGGAGTCTCTAAAATGAGGCAAGATGGTTTTTCAAAAAATCTATAATCAGGTTTGTTTTTTTTTTTTCCCATAAATATTCTGCATTCAAAGATGCAGGCTAGATAAGCAGGATAGACTGTGATGGCCCATGACTGAAGCCTTGCCATTTATCCTAAATGCAAATAGAGATTTTCTACAGTGCCTGAAGGAGCTATAGCTGCCCCTCTTCCTGCACAGCTAGCACAGGAGTGTGCTTTATCTGCTCTTTGCAACATGAGGAGGGGGGAACAGACTGTACCTTGAAGTTTCATTCCTGCTGTTCCCTCAATATTGCAGCTACAGCCACTAGTGCTGAAATCAGTAACTCAATACTGAGCACAGGGACAAAAATACACAAGAGCGTGAGGCTCAGTGTGTGCAGTATGTGATTTAAAACTGAGTATTTATGATAGGAGATAGTTAGAGAAATATTATTTTAAGAGCTGTGGGGTCCTTTTTTTTTTTTTAACACATTATAGGCTAGCATACAGAATTGCTGAGGCATTTCAGAATCAAAGAGCACAGAGGGATCTTTAGGCCTCTCACTATGAAAATCTCTGAGCTTCCATTTGTACCAGCAACAGTGGCAGGGACTGGTTCCCACTGTGCTATCCAGGTTTTCCCTCAGACTTACTGTTTCCACTGGATGTGAGGGGTGTGGAGTGTGGAGGTATTCAGATAGGTCACCAGAATACAGCAAATGGTTTCCAGTTCTGTTGAGGATAAACATTTCTTCAGCTACTTTGTAGGTCTCTTCATTGGTGATGGAATTTTTTTCATCAACACTCCCAAAGGAGTATATACTGTATATATGTAATTGGTGGTGCATATGACACTTCAGTGGGGAAAGTGACTGAACCAGGCTGCATTTTACATAAGCACATGATTTTTGAAGACAGTTGCCCATCTAACTTCAGAGGATGGAGGGCATTGCCAAATGAGTAGCTTCCTTGACTTATATATACATGCATATATATATATATATGCACACATATATATATATACACTGATGGCATCTCCATAATAGTCTACTGTCCTAGGCCCTTGCTTCCAGGCAAATACAAAACCAACTTGCTCTTAATACTGAAGTACTGAAAACCTGCAATAAAATGTGCTTTTGTGCTATGGCTGTGGTAAAACCTAAAGTAAATTAATTTATTATTCTTAATAAGTGACAGAATTCATTCTCATAATTTAACAGGTTTTATCTAAACATTTTATTTTGCTTTCAGTAATCTTTTATTTGCATTCAATTCCCCAGTGGCTAGTTAACATTTATAAGCAAATCCAAAAATTAGACAAATTCAGCAGAATTAACTGATGTAACAACCATAATGCATATTACTAAAATGCAGCTTTCTACTTATGAATATCCCATAGACTGTGTAATTCCGGGCTATAAAAAAAGTGCTTTCCCTACATTTATTTAAGATTTCTACTAATGGCTCTAAGCATGGTATCATCATTAATAACAATAATAATTATGTTCATTAATCATTAAAGGAGTTATTTCTGCAGCATTTCATGCTGTTCTTTCACCTGTGAAAATCTATTTTACTCTTATATTGCTGAAAGAAGGGCTTTGCATCCCCCTGTGATTTGCCATTGATGGCCATGAGCAGTGTTTGCAGATAAAGCAAACCCAGTGCACAACTTCTGGCAGAGTCATCAAAGGAAGTCTGCCCTGTGGTAGGAACTAGCTAGTGAGGGACCTCCTCTGCTGTGAGATTGCTCTTGATGTCACACTGGCACAGAGAGTGCACCTTTCTTAAAAATACTTTGACACCATATAGGAAAAGGACATATACTGGAAAGAAAACATCTCTCCTTGTGTTAAAAGCACTTTCTCCTCATAATCCATCTATTAGGACAAATAAAGAAGCAGCTGATTACTATGACTGATACACTAAAGGGAAAAAACCTGTCTTTGCCACCATTCCCATTGCATGCCATTGCCACTCTGTAAGTATATTGCACTTTTGCAGGAGATAATTGATCTTCATCTTCTTTCTAGGGAATAACTTTCAAAGTTTCTCTGGAAACAGCACTATCATGATGGATTCATTATTGAATAACCATGAGACATCTAACATTTCAATTAAAAACAATTCCTCCCTCAACCTGCATTTCTCCGTTCTTCTTGAAAAATGTGATGAAATAACCTTTGATGGAAATTATGTTGTTTCATACACGTATGCACACATCCATCTAACATTTGGTTTAAGATCACCATCAGTTAAACTATGCCACACATCAAAGAAATATAAGAGCCAGTTTCAGACTTGCTGTAATGAGATGTAAATCCAGATCCTGTTTATTCATGATCTGAGTTTTTCTTGAATAGGGCAATGTTTAGTACTGTCTTTTTGCAGAATCAATTTGCAGATATCTCACTAAAGGAAAAGTGGGTAAAGATAGGAAGGAGTTGGTTTAAAATTGTGATTTGGAGTTCAGGAAAGTATTAGCAGAAGAGTGTGTATTCTAAGAGAGCTGATGGTAAAGGCACGTGTGAAAATCAGCTGTGGTTTGAAGACAAATTTCATAGCAATAAACATTGCAAGACACTGTTACAAGTTTAAAAAGATACTTTAGTATAACAAAAAGTCATTACTACTTCTGTGCATCCACATTGATAAACATGAGCCAAATTCCACTTTTTTTTTTTTTGTCCTGTAAACTTCAACATGATCAGATCGAAATCCTTTGTGATAAACAATCTCTTACCACACAAATCTTATGTGCTACTGGCAGACATGTGAGGCCCTTGGGGATGGTGCTGTGCAGGGCCAGGACCTGGACTTGATGATCCTTGAGGGCCCCTTCCAGCTCAGCTTATTCCATGATCCTGTGATTCTGTGGCATAATAAGAGTTCAGAACTGGAAAGGCTGAGTACCAGAGTTATTTGGGGTCCCTCATTCATGATCCATATTCAGAAAGTTGTTCCACCACTCAGACAGACTTGCCCTGATGCTCTCCAGCAATGGCAGAGAATGGAGACCTCCCCACTCTGCTGTAACCTCTGCAGCTGCACAGCTCTCCCCCTGGGTCTTCGTAAAAGCAATGAATTTGTGACATGGTATGGGTCTGTTGCAAAGTTTTCACAAAATCTGTAAACAAAATCAAAGCTGGCTATTCTGAAAAGGAAATAATTGCCAGATTGAATTGGGAAACAGATTGTTGTAATTAACTCACTTGGATGACACTTCAATCTCTATAAGCGTGTCACAAAGACTCTTCATTCAGGAACACAGATGTGATTGTGTCTTCCAATTCTTTATCTATTCCACCATAATTGAGCATGAATAATGTGCACTAAAAGCCAAATGTCACCCAAATTAATGCCATTAAGAAGGAACAAACATCTATCTGTTAGTTGAACTGTTGCTGAACCTGCAGGCTTATGTGATTCTTGTCACTAAACATACCGTCAGCATTGTATAATGACATGTAAATGAATAAGAATTGTTCTGAATGAAAATGAAATGGTTTGAGAAATAGGAGGCAAAAAAATTTGCACTGCATATCAACGTATACATCTAGAAAGTTCTTCTGTTTTGGTGGGGGTTGTCAGATCTTTTTGCAATTTATTTCAGGTACAGGTGCCTCTCTCCTTATTCCCTTCTTTTTCTGCTTAGGCAAGTAATTCCCACCTGTAATTTAATAAAATAGATATGTTTTGATGATTATTAGATAATGATGCCTACCTAGATGAACAATACTAGCTAAAATACAATAGACGTGGCCCAAAAAAATCTTTATATTTTTATGTAAACAGAAGAAAATTATAGAAGCTAGCAAGAGTCCATGTTCTGCCTGTCCTCCTTACCTGAAATATGTATTTAAAGGCCCAAAATGCTGCACAGAATTAATTCATCATTTCCACTTTGAAGAAGGAGAAACTTAGGACACACTGTTCCTTCACATAAAGTTCATATGGTCAATCATACCTTTCAATCATTTTGTTCAAGCATCATAAGGTTTAATGTCCAGCTCTGAGCCCTATACACAGCCCCAGGGCTCACACTGCCTTTTAATCCATAGTGAATCCTGTACATGTGCCTTTTTGTGTTCACACATAAATGTATATTTATACTTCATTTTCTTTCTCTGCCTTGTGTGCATACAGATAATACTTAGGATTGGCCAGAAAACTACAATTTCAACATGAGAAATATTTTTAATTTTTTATTAAATATTGAAATGACAGTAAAGTGACTATATAACCTAGACAACAAAAATAGCAATGAAAAATACTTTCAAACCCCCTTAAGCCTTTACTACTTATCATCCTTATCAATAGAGGTTGATTATTAATTTTAAAGCAGTCAAAGTGTATAGCCAAGACAGCCTCTTTACACTAATGGCTCAGAAGACACTGCTAATATGCTTATAGCCCTTTGCTGAAAATCAAATTATTTCAGCTTCAAACAGCATTCGAGTAAATTAGTGGGGGTGGCCTTTGCCACTTAGTGCATTGCTAATTACCAAATGCCATTAGTTTCAAATACAATGAAATGTTTTGGTGCCACAAGGTTAAAGAGAAAACCTATTTGGAATGAATGGAAGGGCATAAAGTGTCACACACAGAAACAGAAAGACAGATTGAAGAGTTACAGCAGGAGTCAGAGGTCCAAAGCATAGATGAGCTGGTTCCCCCAGCGTGATTGCTGGCTGTGAATGAAATGGGGTATTCACCTGAGATTCAGGAGGCTCTGCACAGTAAAGGATATTGAAGTAGATACTGAATGCTTTGTGCAGCCTCTTGTAAGGAAGACAAAAGGTTTTTGCTTTTATGTGGCATTGTGTTTAAAACACATAATAAAAAAAAAAACAGTAGAAAAAGCTGTGCTGTGTCAGATTAATCTTTCTGTATTTCAATAATACCCTTTAAATGTGTGAGTATTGTCAGATTTTTTTGTTCTTTTTTGTCTTTTTCTTTTTTTTTATGAAACATCTATGACAGATTTATAAATTTACAGATTTACATTCTGTAATAACAGTACAGCAATCTGTAGGTAAGAATTACCTTTAAGAAGTTTGCCTTTTGTTGTTTCCCATTCCCCTGTTCATGAAAGGCATTTTGCAATCTAAACTGAAATAATTCCAGATCAAAAATTGTTAAAAAGTCTGGAGTCCAGTTTCCATGAGAGAGTGTCAGCTTGAAGAATAGATATAAGTTTGGAACACACAGCAGTTGAATCTACTACAAAACAGCCACCATCTTCAAAATAATGAGATTATTACATATATGGGAAATACTGGAGGTTATGTAGGTATGCATATTGCCCATCAAATTGAAGAAACTGCTAATGTCAGAAGAGGCTTTCCAAATTTGTTCTCCATGATCTGTCCACAATTGTGAGCAATCACTAGCAAAATAAAGTAGCAAGCATGTAGGCAGAAATTAACCATCTAAATTAATAAAAATTAGTTTGTCTCTACCCACAAAACTAGCTCTGTAGAACAGCTATAGATTTTATCTTTTGTTATTGTTGTCATTTTAGCTGTACTAGTGCCTATTCCCCAGCACTGTCTCCATTTGTCATTTCATTTTCCTCCAGCTAGTGATTTATGTTTCCCCTTCTGGCTAATAGTGTCTCATTTCAATTACTTCACTTCCTAAGTCCAGTTCCTACAATTACTTGAGAAATGGCAGTTCTCTTTATTGCCCTGGGCAGGTTTTTTTTTACCACAGCATTCCCCATACCATGACATCTCAGAAAGGTTTGTGCCTGCTATCTAAAATTGTCTTAGCTGTACATTTCACCATTCACATTCTCTTTTCAACTTGTATTCTCCCTTTCAAACCCTTGAAAACTCATTAAAGACTCTACCTTCAAATAAAGATATAAAAACCTTTCCAGATCAATTAAAAAGATACTGGGACAGTAGAAATGTAAGACTGAAAGTGAACTTATGAGCTTCAAAACATGACTGCACAATGGTAGGCACAGCCAGATCTGTGGAGTGTCGATTCCCCCTGACTCCCACACGCCATAAAACATTTCCCCAAACCTCCCTAACTTTAAACCTTTAATAAAATACATACAGACACAAATAAAAAATTAAAAAGGGAGAGAGCAGGTGAACTAAAAGGCATTGTTAATGCTCCATCTTCTTTCCCAGGAGGGAACTGTATGACAAAAGAGATCCAAGGCTGCAGTCTCATCCTACACCGCCATGGAGAAAACCATGAAGACGTGAAGCATAGACTGGCCAGTTACTGCCACTCTGAGAAAGAGAAAGCTTCTTACCAAGCTTCAATCACGAGAGGAAATTTTTTAATATTTTTTTTCTTTTTTTTCTCAGGTTCACATTATATTTCTAATTGTATATGTGAAGTTTACTAATTAGAAAACTTCATCAGCTTACGTGATGCATCATATAAAGTCTAATTACCCTGCAGGCAGTGTAAAATCTACTTAGAATATGAAGTCTAATTACCCTGCAGTATCCCTGTCATTGAAGGTTTATTTTATTAATATACAGTTTAATAGGAGTCTCTTTTGGAAAAAAAAACTTTAATCCCTTGGTATATATGTGGGAAACTTGTGACCCAGGCTAATTTATTTGACTGAAGGAGTGTGTCCAAGCTATGCTGCAGTGCTGCTTCCCTACAGGGCAAACAGTGCTACCTTCATTCAAAACTAGTCCAGCTTGCTGAGGTGATGAAGGTAAGCGGGCTTTGAAATCCTTTTACTGTGCATCCCCCATTTTCTCCCTGAATGACAGCACCAGCAACACAACTGGTCATGGGAGACTATTTCAGCACAGAGAAGCAGATAGAAGTACAGAGACATGGTAACTGAGGGATCTGCACAGGAAGTGTTCAAAGAACAATGTGAGGCCAGTGCAAGCTTTCTCTCCAGTTAAACATGTAAATCCTGCTTAATTATACATCCTTTAACACAGCAGCTAAGAGCTTAGTTTTCAAATTTTGCACCTGTGATGGTTTTATCACGTTCTATATCTCATTTGACTGGAAGAATATATAAGCAAACAGGCTCATCTTTAAATTACAAAGATAGTTTATTAATACACACAAAAACAACAAAAAAAAGGGAAAAAAACAACAAACAACAACAAATGAAACTTCTAAAACATCTTTCTTTCTCTTTCTAAGTTTTTTACCTTTCTTCACTCAACATAAAAAGACATGACCTGCAACCTCAGCCAGTTTTACCATTTTAAAAATAACCTTTTATCAGTTCTTTTAGGAAAGGAGTCTCTCTGGGTTCTATCTAGACATCCCATGCTCTACATCTGCGAGGATTTTAAAAGAACTCCTGCAAACTGCGAAATCCTACCCATTAGCAGCTCTCTCAACACTGCACATAGGCCATATTTGCTTATTGGGGTACTGTTTAAGGATGCCTCCTCTAGTATGACACAAAGATTCTCTTCTTCTGTTTCCAAAATCATCTCAAGACCCAAAAACAAATCTCCTCTTTCTTTAGGAGCAAAAAGCTTCATATCACTTTTAACTAGAACCTTACATCCCCCCAAAAGCATTTATATGTTACAGGAAAAACTAGTTCAGTCTCTATAGTTTACCAGAAATGTCCAGCCAAAATTAGGCCACTCCTTGTCCTTTTGCCTTAAAGTCCTTTTCACTCTCCCTTTACCGACTGTAGCTCCATGCTGTGTCTTTCTATTCGCTATATTTGTTCTTCTTCCGGAGAAAGATGATGTTTAGGAAAGTCCATCTGCTAACAACAAAGGGTTAAACTTTTCGGGCTGCCGGGCTGCCCACGTGGCTCTGCGGCGGGAAACTGAGTCGTTTAGAAGCCGTGCGCTGGTTTCTTCGGCTTGAAAAGAAGAGCAAGGGCGAAGGGGCACTCCGTCCGAACTCTCTCTCCTCTCCATGCTGTTTGCTTCTCTGCGAGACAGCGGCTCCTAAAGCTCCGGTCCGGCCCGGCCCGGCTCCAGCAGCATCGGGGCCTGGCCCGGCCCGCCGCAGCCGCCCGGGGTGGGGGGGCACCGAGGCCGGCCCGGCCCCGGTGGCTCCCTGTCTCCAGCCTGCCACACCGGAAGACAAAGAGATCGCTCCTCCCCCCACCCAGCCTTTTTAAGCATTCCGCCAAAAGTCGCAGCTTGTCTTCTACTGGATAAATTGCTTGTCAATCAAAAAAACTGACCCTGATTGGAACAAAATCAGGCTTTTCCTAGCCTATGACAATATCCGCCTCTCGACTTTTGGCGAAATGCCCAAACTTATTATTAAAATTACATACAACTTTCATATACTAAAACAAACCATTGTACATTATGATAATTTACTATAATTTTACTTAACATATCAACTCTTGCTTTGCTTCTAAACTCTCCCAGTCAATTTATCAAATTTTCTTTTCTTGTCTGGCTTGCTAAATTAATGTGATGGGTTTTGGTTCGAATTTCCCGGCCAATTGCACCAATTATGTGATGGTTTCATCACGTTCTATATCTCATTTGACTGGAAGAATATAAAGCAAAACAGGCCCATCTTTAAATTACAAAGATAGTTTATTAATACACACAAAAACAACAAAAAAAGGGAAAAAACAACAACAACAACAAATGAAACTTCTAAAACATCTTTCTTTCTCTTCCTAAGTTTTTTACCTTTCTTCACTCAACATAAAAAGACATGACCTGCAACCTCAGCCAGTTTTACCATTTTAAAAATAACCTTTTATCAGTTCTTTTAGGAAAGGAGTCTCTCTGGGTTCTATATAGACATCCCATGCTCTACATCTGCGAGGATTTTAAAGGAACTCCTGCAAACTGCGAAATCCTACCCATTAGCAGCTCTCTCAACACTGCACATAGGCCATATTTGCTTATTGGGGTACTGTTTAAGGATGCCTCCTCTAGTATGACACAAAGATTCTCTTCTTCTGTTTCCAAAATCATCTCAAGACCCAAAAACAAATCTCCTCTTTCTTTAGGAGCAAAAAGCTTCATATCACTTTTAACTAGAACCTTACATCCCCCCAAAAGCATTTATATGTTACAGGAAAAACTAGTTCAGTCTCTATAGTTTACCAGAAATGTCCAGCCAAAATTAGGCCACTCCTTGTCCTTTTGCCTTAAAGTCCTTTTCACTCTCCCTTTACCGACTGTAGCTCCATGCTGTGTCTTTCTATTCGCTATATTTGTTCTTCTTCCGGAGAAAGATGATGTTTAGGAAAGTCCATCTGCTAACAACAAAGGGTTAAACTTTTCGGGCTGCCGGGCTGCTCACATGGCTCTGCGGCGGGAAACTGAGTCGTTTAGAAGCCGTGCGCTGGTTTCTTCGGCTTGAAAAGAAGAGCAAGGGCGAAGGGGCACTCCGTCCGAGCTCTCTCTCCTCTCCATGCTGTTTGCTTCTCTGCGAGACAGCGGCTCCTAAAGCTCCGGCCTGGCCCGGCCCGGCTCCAGCAGCATCGGGGCCCGGCCCGGCCCGGCCCGGCCCGCCGCAGCCGCCCGGGGTGGGGGGGCACCGAGGCCGGCCCGGCCCCGGTGGCTCCCTGTCTCCAGCCTGCCACACCGGAAGACAAAGAGATCACTCCTCCCCCCACCCAGCCTTTTTAAGCATTCCGCCAAAAGTCGCAGCTTGTCTTCTACTGGATAAATTGCTTGTCAATCAAAAAAACTGACCCTGATTGGAACAAAATCAGGCTTTTCCTAGCCTATGACAATATCCGCCTCTCGACTTTTGGCGAAATGCCCAAACTTATTATTAAAATTACATACAACTTTCATATACTAAAACAAACCATTGTACATTATGATAATTTACTATAATTTTACTTAACATATCAACTCTTGCTTTGCTTCTAAACTCTCCCAGTCAATTTATCAAATTTTCTTTTCTTGTCTGGCTTGCTAAATTAATGTGATGGGTTTTGGTTCGAATTTCCCGGCCAATTGCACCAATTATGTGATGGTTTCATCACGTTCTATATCTCATTTGACTGGAAGAATATAAAGCAAAACAGGCCCATCTTTAAATTACAAAGATAGTTTATTAATACACACAAAAACAACAAAAAAAGGGAAAAAACAACAACAACAACAAATGAAACTTCTAAAACATCTTTCTTTCTCTTCCTAAGTTTTTTACCTTTCTTCACTCAACATAAAAAGACATGACCTGCAACCTCAGCCAGTTTTACCATTTTAAAAATAACCTTTTATCAGTTCTTTTAGGAAAGGAGTCTCTCTGGGTTCTATATAGACATCCCATGCTCTACATCTGCGAGGATTTTAAAGGAACTCCTGCAAACTGCGAAATCCTACCCATTAGCAGCTCTCTCAACACTGCACATAGGCCATATTTGCTTATTGGGGTACTGTTTAAGGATGCCTCCTCTAGTATGACACAAAGATTCTCTTCTTCTGTTTCCAAAATCATCTCAAGACCCAAAAACAAATCTCCTCTTTCTTTAGGAGCAAAAAGCTTCATATCACTTTTAACTAGAACCTTACATCCCCCCAAAAGCATTTATATGTTACAGGAAAAACTAGTTCAGTCTCTATAGTTTACCAGAAATGTCCAGCCAAAATTAGGCCACTCCTTGTCCTTTTGCCTTAAAGTCCTTTTCACTCTCCCTTTACCGACTGTAGCTCCATGCTGTGTCTTTCTATTCGCTATATTTGTTCTTCTTCCGGAGAAAGATGATGTTTAGGAAAGTCCATCTGCTAACAACAAAGGGTTAAACTTTTCGGGCTGCCGGGCTGCTCACATGGCTCTGCGGCGGGAAACTGAGTCGTTTAGAAGCCGTGCGCTGGTTTCTTCGGCTTGAAAAGAAGAGCAAGGGCGAAGGGGCACTCCGTCCGAGCTCTCTCTCCTCTCCATGCTGTTTGCTTCTCTGCGAGACAGCGGCTCCTAAAGCTCCGGCCTGGCCCGGCCCGGCTCCAGCAGCATCGGGGCCCGGCCCGGCCCGGCCCGGCCCGCCGCAGCCGCCCGGGGTGGGGGGGCACCGAGGCCGGCCCGGCCCCGGTGGCTCCCTGTCTCCAGCCTGCCACACCGGAAGACAAAGAGATCACTCCTCCCCCCACCCAGCCTTTTTAAGCATTCCGCCAAAAGTCGCAGCTTGTCTTCTACTGGATAAATTGCTTGTCAATCAAAAAAACTGACCCCGATTGGAACAAAATCAGGCTTTTCCTAGCCTATGACAGCACCCATGACAGTGGCCGTCATAGCTGAAGAAGAAAGGCAAGGAAGGTATTCAATGACACAAGTGGCTAAAGGAGTGGAAAAATATTAATATAGGAGGGACCTGGGATGGCTCTCCATGCCAAACACACTAACATGTCTGCCATAGGTGCCTTCTGAGAGGTGACTGACAGCTCTCTCAGTGGCCAGCCTGCCAAGCTATGAAGAAACTGAAATAAAACTACTGCCTTGTTTAAAACTGTCAGCTCTGTGGGTTAAAAGGGTTAAAACAGGAGTCAAAAGTTTCAAAAGCCCAATAATTTGTGTTCCTACTTCTTTTATGTGCCTTTGATAAACTTTCCCAAGAGGCATTTGGCATTTCTAGAAGTAGACATGTAGTTTTCTCTAGGTTTGATGAAGCTTTTAGCGGCAGAGGGCAGCTAATAACCTGAAGTGTAACAAAAGAAAAATAAAATTAAAATATAATTATTAACATCATCCCTACCTTAGTAGAAGGAAGAAGAGAGAAAGCAGTGCTTTCACCTAAACTGTGCATAAACTCTCCTCATGTACTGTAGCCAAAGGGACTCGTGCAGAAGGCTGAGCTTCGTCCCCCTCAAACCTAAGTCAGTGCTTTAATTACCTGCACACTCAGGCTCTGAGTGATTAGGACTGAAGTCCAGAATCAAGCATTAAGTGATGGCTGTCAGTGAGATGCAGAGCTGTTGTTAAGGGCTTCTGAGCTGCCAATCATGCCATTTAACCCACTGCTCTCATTTCCAGCCACTCCTCCTTCCAGAGTGATGCACATCGGGAATACTCTCCTGGAATCAGGTAAACAGCACAAAAGTCAATGCAAGAATAATGGCATGGACAATCAGACCTGTCTTGCAAAGGGCTGCTCTGGAAACACAGCAACCCTGAACTGCAGTGTGTAAGGTGAAAAAGAACAAAACCTTCAACAATAGTAGTGGGAACAAAATAAGCCACAGACAAAGCACATTTCTCTCTCTGTAAAATTACCAATTTTCTGAACTTGCTTTAATGTGAAAAAGATATTTTGAAACTTCAACTACCAAAAAAAAAAATATATATATACATATATATATATATATATATATATATATATAGCAGCAGGCTTGGCTTTTACCAAAGCCGGTTATTTACTCCAATGTGATTTTAGTTGTTTCAAAGTGTCCTCTACAAAACAATCCAAAAGGACAGGGACAGCACCTGTAAGTGAACCAGAGCTTTGAACCAAAATCAAAACCAGAAGATACAACAGTTTCTTTATACACACAGCAATCATTAAAAGGAAAAGGGATTTTGATCACAGGAAGACAGCTGATTTTGCTTTTACACAGAATTAATTTTTTTCTGAGAGTAAGAACCTTTCCTGTTTGGTAGATCGTAAAGACTTTTATATCTATAAGGGATTTTCTCTGTAACTATTCCAAACCTAAAATACATTGGAGACAGTGCAAATTCCAGAAAAAAAAAGAGTTCAGTATAAATCTCTGAATCTTTTCTTTCCATAATCCCTGTTGATATTGCATACAACAATTTTCTCTAACTTTTGCGTCATTTTAAAACAATTTCAGAGTGGTATCATTGCCTTTATTTTTAATGGGATAAGAGAGACATGGGGAAACATCACTTTAAGTGACCAGGAAAACAAATTAACCTACCTAGCCTTCAGTTAATCAATAGGAACATAATCTGTAATTGTTGCACAGAAATTCTAATGATTTCCCTTGTTTCTTTCTATCCTTTATGAAGGGGGCAGCTGAACAGTCTGACAAGCCCTGAGCGTAGTAACTGATGCCCTTGGAAACTGAAGTATCTAATGGATCATGGCTGTGGTGTGGACAGCTGGAACCATGAGGCCTAATTTTTATACTATATCACATAAACCCTACAGTGGGCTTAAAGCCACATCACCTCACGTCTCCGTGCATTTATTCATACATTAATTATGAGAGCAAAATGGGAATAAAATATAAGGGTGTTGTCTTGGGTTGCAATATGTAACCAAAAGTATGTATTCTATTTCCCATCTGTTGAAACTGGTTGGGGAGGTGTTTTTTCTTTATCTCTTGTATATCCCATTCCTCCTAACTCCAGGGGGAAGGGGGTGGGTGTCTTCTGATAATGGCCCAGCTGTTAAAACCAGATGGAGCAATGTTCCTTATCTCCCACAACCCGTCCACCCTCCGGGGGATATCTTCTGCTAATGGGCCATTGAGGCTCACCAGTGACATGACACATTCCATCATCCCATTGTGAGATGCTCCACCCAGTGGGGGAAGCCAACCATTCCTACCTAGATAAAAACTGAGATGTAGGAACACAACGTATCTGTTTCCACTGGATTCCAGAAGAAGACCAGACCCATCTCACCACCACTAGATCCTTTCTACAGGATCATCTCTACTCCAACAGAACCACATCTGTTACTCCAGGAGAATTTACTTGGACTGCTTCCAACACCCAGACCAGCAGGGTGTCAGGTCATATTCTGGCTCTGTCAGGGTTTCTAGGATTTTTGTTTGTTTGTTTGCTTGCTTGCTTTTGGGTTTTGGTGTTTTGTTGGGGTTTTTTTGTTTTGTTTTGTTTTTTCTACTACATTTGTATTGCTAATATTCTTAGTAAAGAACTGTTATTCCTATTCCCAAATCTTTGCCTGAAAGCCCTTAATTGCAAAATTATAATTTGGAGGGAGGGGGTTTACGTTCTCCATTCCAAGTGAAAACTCCGGCTTTCCCTGGCAGACACCTGTCTTCCTAAACCAAGACAAGTGTATTTAAACTTAATTCATCAGCGTCTGTAAAGCAATTTGAGAACTGCAGATGACAGCCTATACATTAAATGTGTAAATACTTACTATTTTTGCAATCACTATGAAGGACTGATTTCCCACTTTCGCTTCTACTACGTTTGTATTTCAGTGGCTTTTGCTGATGATCCTCAGCAGTTGCCTCAAGAGATTCTCATGTGTCCATGAGATACATCCAAACACTGCACATTTTTCATTTTTCCATGGTCCTTTTCTTGGTGCATCATATTGGTGCCATGGAGTTAGATATTTAATGTTACTCTAGTATAGACTCAGCCTGTCCAGAGGTTCTTCCACACTTTCTCATGAAGTGCCACAACTGTCAAAATAATACAACCAAGATTATTCCTTAAGGTATCCCAAAATAATTTGGGCCTGGTTTCAATCTATTATGGCTCAAACTGCATTTGAACCAGTGAACTGAAAGACAAACACTTGTTTCTAGGCATTACTAGTCTTTTGATTCATCCGCCTCCTGGTTTATCATGGAAAATAATTATTCATTGTCACTATAATGTTTCTGATCCATAATCAAGGAAAAACAATCCTGGCAGATGGTCTGGGACTGTCTAGGTACAGATAAACACCCTACGCAAGATTGTGAAACTCCCTGTGCTATAACCTTTAGTATTATGAAAAGACTATTCAAAACTGTATAATGCTTAAATAAATAAGACAATGAGACTTTGCGTACATGTTACCTGCTGCCAAAAGAATACATTAAATATTCAGAGGAGCTCAAGCATCCTGAAATTACTGAGAAATACTCGGCCTTTCTAGACCAGTATTGTTCAGAATAAAAAGGCTAAGGAATCATTTCTTAATACAGCAGATGCTCATCACAAAAGAAACAGTGTTTGAATAAAGAGTATCTGGCCTTTTTAATGTTTATAATTTTGTTCTGCACATGTGCTACCACTTTTTAGGCATCTTATTTGCCTTTCTAAAGAGTAAACAGAAGACATCTAGTTAAGTTTAAATACAATCTTCCTTACTTTAGGTCTGAGGCAGAAAGCCACTGAGAAAAAATGCTGGAGACCAGGATTCCATCAAAACAAAAAATTCATTCATGAGTTGTCAAAATTTCAGCCTATTTTTTCATTTCTTTACAAAGTGGCATTTTTGCTTAATATTCCTGGCTTTGGTTTGTGATTGATCTTTCAGCATAAAAATCCTGATTTCCAGGAGTGCCCAGGATTCCATCTGGGCTCCAAAGAGGTGCAGTATTCATCCTTCTTATAAAACAAGAGCCTATTTCAATGACTTGTGTGTCACTACTTTTGTCATTTCTGAATAACCTAACCTTTGTGGTTGAGCTCCGACACTCTGAAGGCTTCACCCATATTTTATTGGAAAGGAAATTTACCCTGGATTAGGAAGGAAAGGTCTCCTGTTTCTCCTGTGCCCCTTCCATTACAACACGTTGGTGCTGGCTGTGCAGAGTGCGTGACACTGGAGCTGGGGGCAGAGCAGGTGACTCACAGCTGCTCCAGACCCCAGCCCACGCCAACAGGCAGGAACATGCCTGATTTCACATTAGCAAAGAAGCCTTGGCACATTAAGAGTCTTAGCTTTCTCCTTGCCATTTTTGTCTGAAAATCTGTATCCATATCTATTTCTGTGGAAAAATTATAAAGCAGGCAGGGGAAACAGAAGGGAAATCAGATACCCTTTTAGCATACTCCAGTGGAAATTCTCAGGCTAGTGTTTCAGTTCTGAATTGAATAATGAAATTAAATGGTTATAACAAAATAGCAGCCTCAAACACAGCAAAACACAAAGAAAATTATGTTTATTCAACCATTTCTTTTCTTCACAATGCTACCACTGGCGCCTGAGTGGGATGTGGATAATATGATCAGATATTCCAGTGACGAACATGAGGGGAAATCTGCAAGAGGTGGGGGGCGGGGAAATGGACTGCAGTTCAAAACAAATTTACAGGACTCCTGCTCAGTGCAATAGAAGGTTTTATGAATGATGGGACAAGAGTAAGGAGATCTCTGTCGACCTTCTAGCAGATATCCTCCTGACAGAGCTCATGGCATCATTCAGTACCAAGACAAAAGGACAAACTTTTTATTATTGTAAATATTTCTTCTGCTTCAAAGGTAAGACCAGTGGAAGAAAGCAGATGTCTGTGCTGTTTACCACGTTTGCCTGTACGTGTCCTGCCTGGACTGTGATTAGCCAGGAGAATTAGTTCTCAGGTCTGTTGGCTTCTGTATCACCTCCCAAGAAAGCCAGCTTAAAATTTTCTAGATTAAAATGGTCACACAGGTCTCCTATCTCACTTCCCAAGGGCTGCATACTTGCAGCCCTTACCAAAACCAAGCTCTCAGCAGTTAAGTATTTCTATTTGGATGAATTGTAGCCTAATTACATATTTCTTTCTAGCTTTGCATCTCAAAGACATTGCACTCTGCAAAATGGAGACCTTGAGAGACTTTCAGCTCTTCTGAAAGGCACACACCTTGGCCTGCAGGAAAAATAAAACTATTGAAATAATTTGAGCGACCCTGATTTAATATATCTGCTTAGGCCAAATAATAAATTTTACCTTCACTTTCATCCATGCCTAAGGACTGTTTTTCAATCAATATGAAATTGATACTGCCTTGATGAAGCATTAAGAGATGGAAATTTCATCCAAAAGCTATTTCCATTATGATAATAATAATGCTGTGGTTACTAATGATGCCATGAAAACAATTCCTATGATCTATATAGGTATCTGCAAATGCAATCAGCTAACAAATGAAATTATTTAGCAATGTCATCTGATAGGTTTTTTAACTTAAAACCACATATTTTCCTCCTTGACTGGATGAGAACTTTAAACATTTTTCCTCTTTTACTCTGAAGTGACATCTTCAAAAGGTACCTAGCATGTATCATGTACAATTAAAGTCTTGATTTCAAGCCTGTTAAAATTAATATGCCTTACTACTGAATTCAATGACATTTATCTCTGACCATTAATCTATAATGATTGTTACTAGCTTATTTTTTACTACTTCATTAAAAATGATAAAGCATAAAGTGTAATGTTGCAAAAAATATCATTAAATGCAAACAAAACTCCATTTCCCTGCTGTTACCACCAAAGCCTCCCCTGTGAGCCAGCAGTCCTTAGATACAATTCATTCAGATACTCATCTCTGTTTATCACATTCATCGCCTTTGATCAGAGAGAGGTGGAAAGAAGGAGAGACAAGGTGATGTTTGTGATGTTCTTTAGGCTCTCTGCAAAATCCCTGCTTCCTACACTTCAATAACTGAGCTCTGTGTCGCAGACCTCGTGGAAATCTCCTATTACAGCCCATTAGATATTCTGACATGAGCATGAAATACCATCTGGAATGACACAGCTGTAGGTGAGGATGCTGTTTTCCAGTTGTCTTCAGCTGAGCCCAGAGGTGCTGAAGTCTCTGGGAAATTTGCCATCAAATTCAAGTAGGCAGCTTTGTCCCAGTGTTTTCATATAGTTCCTTGCAGAAGTAGTGCCTATTGCAGTTTAACAAGAATAATTTACATGCAGCTAATTTTTAATCATGTGGCAAACTATCTTCTAGACTGTCAGACACTTCCTCCCTTAACAGGATTTCCCCCTCATTTTAAGTAGAAGCAAATTGAATATTACATTTCCTTTTTTTTTTTTTAATGACTGCTATTTTTAGGCAAAGAAAACTGAATTTTAGTCTCTGGTGCTCAGACAATTGAATCATCTGACAATTTCAGGAGAAAGAAGCATTGCTGAACTAATGCAATGTTGCAGATTATTCAGCTGAGTGCTTATGTATTTGCAGGTGCCAGGACCACAGAATGTAAAGTGCAGCAGTCAGATTTAAGAGTTGTTCTTCTCTGGAACATTACTGTAAGAGGGCCTATTGTCTGTTTACTACCAGGCGTGTGCCTGTGAGTCGTGCCCATTTCCATTTTCCTTGAAGCCTGTCCTGCTGGCTCATTGCACTGTCAGAACATATTCAGAACTTGAATGAAGATAAGAAAGGGGCAGAAAAAACACTGAGAAGTGGCATGACTTTTCATAGGAAAAATAATTAATTGCATGTATCTACCAAAGTATATTTCTGCTCTTGCTTACATTATTCAGTTTCCCATCATCTGAGCTTTAAATTAAAAACATTTTCGCTTTGCCTGATATATTTTATCATAAAGAAGTACTTGATCACCATGACAACCATGTTACTTAATGCAACGATTTTAACTTCTAGTGATGGGCAGGAAAAGCTTCATTTGCATTCTACAATTTATTTAATCATTTTCTTATTCAGTTTTGTAGAGAGTGAATCAAATTTTTGGGGCCCTTTCCATTTTAGTCCATCTCCACTGCAACAACTCTGGTCCTACCAGAAATTATATTTTATCCTTTGTTTTCAAAGTGCAAAACCAAAGCAAAGCTATTACAGAGCAGAAGACATACAGGAGACGCATTTAGCTACTATAAAGTACTTTTTTTAGTCCATACAGGTAGCCTGGATGCTCCAGCTGTAAGCAGTACTACAGTGCTGTGGCTGTGATTCAGAGCCAGCTCTCATGGTGAGTCGGGATGGGCTCCTGTTTGATGGAGCTCCAAGAGACACCTACATGCTGCAGGAAATGGTGAGTCAGATGTCAGCAGCTTCCCTCTAAAACACCACAAAATGAATGCCTTAGTATGGTGCAAGTGTGATGGAATAAAAATTAAGTTAAAGCTTGAGCTAGGTCATTTCAGATTTTACAGCCACTGCAGATATAGTAATAAATTGCGATAAATGATAAACTGTGGTGCTGTAGGCTCTTGTACAGCACCTGGGTCAGTAAGAAGTCACTTCTACCTAATGATGTCTCCAAAATCTTTTGACTGACAGGGGGATTGTGGGGGCATGGTGTGCGTGGATGTCTTGGCATGACATGATTAGGTACTAGCTGGTGTGTCATCACCACATTGCTCAGGATTTCAAACCCGAGGTTTGTGAAGCTCTGGTGGTGATGGGTATAAGGTGACAGAGGTGTGAGGGCCTTGGTTTTGACCAAAGTTTTTGGTTTCTTTTACCTAATATCTCTTGCATTTTTCACAGAAACGTGGGTGTACTTGTGGACATGCCTGTACATTGCATAAGCCAGAATAACTAGCTCAATGCCTGGAGCAAGCTCCCACTCTAATGTCTGTATAATTCCTCAGATTGAAGTAAAAAAATGGTTGTCTCCTTGCTCACAGCCTGTCTGGTGTTAGGCCATGTGGCTCTTCATAATAACTCCAAAAAATCTGAATATGGCTCCAGAATGAAACTCAGTTGCAGGGTTTTGAGATGCCACATTTCACAGCATCACCTGCCATTACAGACGTGAAAGAACCATCAAGCTTGATTTCTGCCATGACCTTCAAAAACTCCAAAAGTGAGGGTGGCAAGAAATAATATTCATCCATCTGAGAGATAAAGAGGCCCTGATTTCAGGGGTCACTGAGAGTCCAGGAGGAACTGGGCCCCATCCTTCACACATTTCTACTCATATAGCCTGCACAATGCAGCTGTGTTCACTGTAATGATTTTCTTGCACTCACTGAGGCAGAACATTTCCCCACTCTACTGTAGTTAGGATGAGAGAGAGGAAGACAAAAGAGCATGCTTAAGGGTTTGCATCAAATAATCCAACTGTTGTAATTTGCTGGTTTAAGTATACCTACCATTCCCAAAGACTTTTTGACAGCAAATCCTCTTTTGGGCAGGCTGTGGTCTTGACCTCTAGTAGCATTTGTTACATGTTAAATGATCAGTGTTAGCCCAAGTATTCTCCAAGGAAATATTTAATATATTTCTGCTTTTGTTGGCAGTCAGTGGCAAGATATACTATAAACCTTGTGTTATGAATGTAAGGACAGAACATGACTCCCATAACTAAACTCACACGGTCAGCTGCTTATTTATTACATTACATAGAGGTTGCATCCCGAGAATTATTCAGTAAGGAAAATCACAAATCTAATAATTAACAGATGCAAAGCTTTGCAATCTGCCAGTCAACAATTCAGGCAAAGTAGAACTCTTCAAATTATTATTTAGTGAAACTCCTGTTTCCTCCATTGCATACATGGATTTTTTAGTGTCACACAATTTTTGTGGAGCAGTAGCCATTTTTATTCCTTACACAGATTCCTCTCCTGTAGCCATTCACTAGGCACCTCTGCAAGCCATTCTCCAAATGCCTGCAGGGAAAGTGTTTCTTCTGTACCAATGTTTTTCTCTAAGATTGTGCAAAAATAGTCTGGATGTGACAGTGGGAGCGGTAGATGAGAGTCAAAACTGAGAAAAACAGCCCATAATAAATATCTAAGTGCCTAATCTTTGTAAATAGGAATTATCTTAAGTCATTCTTTTTCCATTGGTCTCTTCCATTCAGAAAAGATATTTAATGGAAATATCTATAACCACAAGAAAACTTTTACAGTATCACCTAATCACAGGTTATGGATTTTTCTTTCTCTGGTGGAACATGCATGAACAATTTTATGTGTCTGTCACAGGATATTTGTGTCTAATGTGGTGTTGAAACATACTGCATGATTCATTCACAAAGCCAACTCATTCATGTGGACTGTCTTTTGGGTCTTTCCTTACCTGAATCCAGTACACCTGGTCTAAACACAAATGTTGTGTGACACTTCCTTTGAGAACAGCAGGTCAACTCCTGCTTGCTGCACCAAACTCAACTTGAAATAAACATGGCTTTAAAATGAATGTAAATAAACGGAGCCTTAAAATAAACATAGCTTTCATTTCACTGCCTTCTAACTTCAGGCATGTTTGCTTTGTGATTTTGAGATATTGGAGTCTTGGTCTCCCTAAGATGCCTGTCTATATCCACTTGTGCAGTAGAGGCCAGTTAAGGGATTTCATGCATGCTTACTGTTCTTTAACTAGATTTAATATTCTTTAAATTAATTTTCATTAGAATTCTGCTCTGCCTCATGGACCATGGCATTAGGTCCACATTCTGTCCACAGTTCAGTCTCTGAACACCAAGAGAGCACCAAATCTGCTAAGTACTATACAAAAAGAGAGAAAAACAAAAGCATCTTAAACTCTCATTGAGGAAAAAAGTGAAATTATGGAAGCCAGAACCAAGGTTGGGTGAAATGAGCAAGAGAAAAAGTGCTTTTTCAGCGTGCCCATTTGTAGATCAAAATATTCTGTTTCCCTTGGATTGATTCTCCAGTTCTCTCTTTGCCCAGCACCCAGTGACTATCTTCAAACTGGAAGAGGCAGGCATGTATGGGCTATTTCCACAGCCATCTTCTATAAAATAAATCCTCACAACAATCTTCCTATTAATCGAGATTTTGTTATCTCAGAAGTCATGCAGAACTGTCATCATTCTAGACACCAGACGGGTTACTGATTGCAGACGATGTGAGTGGGCAGGATGGGGACAAGCTAGAATAAAACAGAATGAACTTTCAAGCCAGCCATATTTGGTAACTGCACATTTGTGGGTTTAATATTTGTTAGGAACATAGTTCAGCCTTCTAATTGTTGGCAGCTTGGTATGTGGAGTCTCACAACAGCCTTAGTCATGAGCCAAATGCTTTAGTCATGCAATAAGTTTAGATTCATGACTTCTGTTGCTCATTTCATTTCCCTTTGACAGTGATGTACAGAAGATATGCAGCTGCAAAGATACCCTTCTCCTCTCACTGCCTGGCTGGCCTTCCACCATTTTCAGACTGAACTCAGCTGTGGAAAGTGTGCTTTAAACAGTCAAGGGTATTTTTTTGGAATTTGGTTGTCACTCCTATCAACGGTTTTGGATTAATACTTTCTGTGGGAACCCACAGTTGGGGCAATTGTTCCAGACATGCAAAGTGCTGTATCTGAAGGACAGGTACCTGGCATTGAGCATGACATACCTCATCCAGCCTTTTTCTGTCTCTCCCTGCATGCTCAACTAGAAAAGAGACTCTTTTCAGTGGCTATTGACAGACTGTCTCCAAAACCTTCTAAAGGAGAATCTGGGCTAAGTCAAAGTTCAGGTGGCTTCTGGAAGATGAAAGAAATTGAATCCCAGGAAGATATCTGTCCTATCTCCTGGAAGGAAGGGTGGGGTAGAAGCTGGGGAGCTGCACACCGTGGGTCCTCCTGGTTGATAGAGGCTGGGCCAGTCCACCCCTGTGAGAGGCTGCACCCACCTGCCAGCCATGGCTGTGCCGCAGCAGGGATGTCACCTGGAACTGGTGTGGCTGACAGCCTGTTTTATCAGGCCTCTTGGAGACAGACAGACAGCAAGCAGCTTCCTTCAAAGCAGGCAAATGAGGCATGACCAAGTGCCAGGAAGAGCACGCTGTTAGAGATGCAGGGTTCAGAGTTACAGGCAGCACTAGGATGGGTGCTGGGTACAACACTTGTGCACAGCCTGCAAACCCAAGGTGAACAGGCACAAGGCAGCACTTCCCAAGGCAGTGTAGATACAGCTTCCAACATCATCTGGACTTCAAAGAGCACCTAACCCAAGCAACTTTTATTCTACGTAAATTTTATTCCACTGTGCCATTACAGTTTTCCAAAGCTGCAATTTTATGATTCATCTGGATCAACAGTTACAATAGCAAATCTTTTAAATTAGTACAGTATCTTTGTACTAAAGAAGAGGGAACAGTCGTGTGAAGTAACTTACCAGCATGTTATGGGATTTTTCCTACATTCACGCTAATTCAAATAGCTGTATCAGCCCTGTGTTACCCATTAACATTTTAAGTGACAGAAGATATCACTTGCTGACATACAGAAAACATATAATTAAACAGCTGGCTAGTAAAGAAAACAGCTCACTGAAGAACATACTGAAAGTAAACTGCTAAAAAATATATTTGGAAGCATAAAGTAGTGTATTAACTTATTTACATGATCCAGAGGGACCTATGATTTGCCTTAATGAGATACCTTTGGGACTTTTTCATTTGTTTTAATTTACCTGGCTACTACTGCAATCAAATGACATTAAGGAGGATTTCAGAATATGAATTTCTGACCAACTGAATGATGTTTAAAACATGAAGTTAACCATACATTTATTAGAGTTCTGTGCCAGCACTCCAAGCTGGCAAGACAAAACCATATTGCCTTTCACATGGTTTCTGCTGGGAGACTTGGAATATGATTTTTACAGATTGCAAGGAGGAGTGGGAATTGATGCCATAATAAAATCCACCAGTTCATTATGAGCAGAGAAGTGAAGATCATCAAATTTTTTATACTGAGGATTTTTTACACTTCATGAAATAGCTATTCCATTTGCAGTATTTTCCATCCAAAAGTCAGGATTTCCCCTTAAATATTTCCCTACACTTATAACAGATGCTGTCAGATACTGTAATTGCAGAGTAGCATATGATACAGGTAAGCACAATTTTATATTCTGGATTTGCTGGAAATGGTTGATGTAGTATTTAACTCTGCAAATTATTAAGAATGTATACTTCCATTTAAAGTTTGTGAAGACCCCTCTGTTCAGCAATGTACTTTTTCTTAAGTACTGTTCAGAGTTGTTTTCCACTACACGAGTTCTCCAGCAGTAAGCCTCATCCTCCTTACTGAGACAGCAAGTACACACTGCCAATATAAACCAGTTTTGGTACTGAAGAGGAAAGTCCTCAACAGACAACCAAAAATGAACACTATTTTCTGCTACAAATGCAGAATTATCATTAAAATAATGTCTGAGTATTGCTGTAATGCACAGCCAGCTAGAGCAGAACAGCATCATGTACCTGAGGTAGTCACTGACACCTGAAACACTGATCATTTCTCAATGATCTTTCACCCCAAAACTGTAGGAGTGACTTAGGGGCACTTCCCATTTCCCTGCTTTATCTATCATGGAAACAGCTGAAATATTGAATTTAAATTCAAACTTAGTAATACTAAGATATTTTTCCTGTGTTCACTCTATGTTTAAGAATCTGTCCATGTCAGCTGGTATTTCTGAATCTTACTGACACTTTTTAACAAGCAATGTATTGGATTTCATAACCTATTTAAATATGAAACATCACTGAAACCTCCTTGATCTTTTATCTTTTTCTGCTAGCTATAGATATTTAAGAATATTTTACTGTCTTTCCTTTTTTTCCTTCTGCTTGTCACAGAATTAAATCCTTCAAAAAAGAGCACCATGGCTTGTGCAACAATGATTATTTTTCACAAGAAAATTGGCCCATCACACAGTATGTATTTGGTTTTGATGTGTAAATGGGGAGCTTCTAAGGTTTGAACATCACTGTAGAAAACCAGAAACCTAAAAATCTCTAAACTTGCTGCCACTGTACCCAAATCCTCTGCAGCTTGGCCCTTGCAGAAGTATTTGCATGCACTCAAGAGCACCAAGAGCAAACCTTCCAAATCTGGCTTGTCTGGTGCTGTCCAGGCAGAGCTTTGGAGCATGAGGCAGTGAATAACCATGATGTGAATAACACATCTGCCACGTCAGTGCTGTGCCCTGCTGAAATAGCCATCCTTGGACAGGGTTGGAACAAGTGACAAAAGGTGAAATGTAGGAGAAAATGTCAGAAGCCTTCACTGAAAAACTAAGCACAGGGAAGATTGCATGCAAAACTGGCACTAACAGAAACAAGGTTCAAACATGCCTGGCCTCTGAGGACATTTGCAATCACTACTGTGCTACAAAATACACAGCTCAGGTTTACCTCACTTTGAGACACAGCTTCTCACTTTGAGACACAGCTTCTCCTGAGTCTCTGCTTCCAATCCATATGAAAAAGGCTGCTCAAGAAGGCTCTTTAAAATCTGACCAACTGAATTCTATGGCAGAAAATCTGACCTCTGGCAAAATCTACCCTAATTTTACCTTTTATTTTAATGGAATTTTAAAATATTTACAAGACAGTAGCATTCCTTATTGATCTTTAGGAGGATTTTTTAGGCTCTTTCAATGTTGACTTAGAATACATGTGAAATAGTTTCTAAAGGATAATACTTAGCAGGACTTATTAACAAGCCTCACTCAAATCTGTTTGGACAACCTTGCCTGCTACACATTTGTAACCTTGGTGAGAGAAAGACAGCAACTGATGGTGGGTGGAGAGACAGCATAAGCAACCTGCTCCTTTACCCAGTGCAGTGGCTGTGCTGCTTTTTCTTCCCTGCAGCTAAATGCAAAATTTCTTAGGGAGCGAAGCAACAGACCCTGTCCTCAGAAAAAGAGCCATTTGTGACCCAAGCAAGTCACTACAAGCAGGGTTTTCACCATCCTCTGTAGTTTTTCAGTTTGCTCCTTTTCTCTTACTGTGCAGACAGAAATGTCTACAGTTCTTGCAGTGCCCTTCTGAATCAACCTTGTGTCAGCACACTGGTGGTCCAGAGCTGAAATGGGATCAACCTTTACTCCATTCTGCAACAATATCACTCTGTTCTGCTGGAGTTCAGGCACAAGCTATTTTTTGTCTGGGTTTTGAACAACTTAACATCATATCATGAGGAGAGGAGAAAAGAAGAGATTATATAAAGAAAAATGGGGTAAGAACTATGCTTCTATTTTGAGGGGAGAGAGAAGGAACTGTACAAGCAACAAAGAACAAACTTTTTGAAGAATGAAGAAATAATAAGCATCTGACTTCTAGAAACTTTCCTTTTAAAGAAGAGAACAATAGGCTTCTTTGGGGTGAAAAAAAGGACATATCCATAAAAACTACACACCCTTCAGAGGCTGTTTTCAAGAACTTCTATATGACATATACCCCTTGAGACAAAGACTCCTTTGCCATATCACCTCAAAATATAAATCTAATGTGGTGCTTTTGATACAGCTGAAAAGCCATGTGTGACACAGAGGAGCAGTAGTAGCAAGGTCATCACAGAAGTGTGCACAACACAGTTCCTGTTGCTTCACCCAGACAAGCATAACCTGTATTTGAGCTCTTACTTCATTCCAGAACTGGCTGGGCCTGTTCTCCCCAGGTTCCTAAATTTGTGAAAATGTCAGCCACAACAACGAATCTGTGGCTTTGCAGGTATGCCAGGAGCACGTGCCCATAACAGGACTTTCCAAAGGAATCTTTGGAATGCAGTTCAGCCAGACTTGAGCTAAGGGTAGCATATTCCCACAGTCACTCATGTTGAAGTAGGTTTCCAAAAGTGATTTTAATTTAAATTTATATGACTACTACTTAAATACTATGGATACACTTCCTGTGAATTAATTACCAGATTAGATGAATTGACAAATTATTATCTCCATAAAATAATTAATTCCCCCAAAATCTCCTTTTCCTGGTCATTACTGAAAGCAGAATGCATCTGCAGAATTCATCAAAGTAAATATTGCAATTAATCATCATTCAGGAAAGCCTTGGGGAGTAAGAGGTTTTTTTGGATTGTGACTGTAGCCTTTCAAACATATTTCATAAGAATTTGGTCAAAACTTTTGTTAGTTTTTTTGCAATAATTGTCTTTTTATTCAAGCAGTTGAAAATTGTGGTGAAATTAAGGAGGAAATTATACAAAGGCCTGATTTTGCACATTCCTATATATACATTAATCAAAAAATAATAAATGTGTTTTAATGTAATTTATTACATACATATGAAACATTAGTTCTGCATATATATCTAATGCTGTAGTATTATGATACAGCCTAACATGAATCAATCCTTCTTCTCCCTACACTTTGGCTGAAATATGTTAGTCACATGTTTTATTGCAAATTTAGTGCTTTTTCTTGTGCTTTGGTTTCAGTAGACCAGCAGTTTACATACATTATGAAATAGTATTTGATGCTCCATAGTTGAATAGTATTTGATATTCCATAGTTGAGACTCAAGCTGGATGAATTTCATCTGCACAGATACTCCATTAGTTCTCCAAAAAATATATAAAATTGTAGATCTCAGTTAAATTTTTAGTTTATTACCCAATCTCAAAATCTCAATTTGGTAATTTTTAGGTGACAGGCAAAAAGAAGATATCCTTACACTAGGAGGAGTCATTACGAAAACACGAAGAAAAAAACCAAATTGTCCTGTCTGCCTTGAGTAATTGCAGGTGACTTCAAGGCTATTATTAAAAAAAAAAAAAAAAGCAAGCCTAGACATATATGAGTACTCCTCAATATTGCAAAATTTAGAAGGGTTCCAGCATGACGATGCTTGTCCTTGTGTGTTAAGTGTGTGCACAATTCTACCTCCAGCATTTCTTTGGTGCAATATTTGTGTTATGTCAATTCACTGTTTTCAGATATTAACATTTTCCCATAAATTGGACATCAAATCAGCTCTGTGGGATTCTTGGGAGGAAAAGGCACATTGATTCCTTTGTGTCCCCAGCTCATGTCTAGGATCAGCGCAGTATTTCAACTTTGACAAAGAGAAGAAGCTTGTAACTGGATTAATAACTGCCTTGGGATTAGGAAAAAAATATATCAAGGTCTTTAAATAAGCTGTTTAGCAACCATGAGACAAAGAAACCTCTGGATGTCACAGCTCTGAACATGAATCTGAAACTATAGGTCCATAAATTCCTATGGGCAGGTTACCTGAACAAAATCAGTGGTATGTATGTAACTTCGAGCACAAAACCTTTTTTCTTAAGTGGCTTAAATTAAAACAAAAATACAAGTATTTCCTTCCTTGTAATGATCATATTCAAGCAGAAACCACCTACTCATGACTGAATTTTTGAGAATTATGAACTTTGGAACCATTAAAAAGCAAAGCAAACAAAGTCGTGGCAAGGCAAGGAATTGCACACAGATTTACCCGGTGCCATGGCCAATGCACAGCTCTGAGGACTCTCATTTGGCCACTGTAGGCTTTTCAGGCTGGAGTCTGAAGAACAAGCAGGTCCTTCAGAGTCTGGGCAAGACCTAACATAAAGAATAAACTAAGAATTTTTAGATATTTATGACATTCCAGAGTGACGAAGGCTGAGATTTCAATTGCACTTTGTAGTTTTGACATTATCTGGCTTCAGCTAGGATCATTGCAATCAGAGACAATTTCCCAAAGGGAAGGCAATTTCCACAGAGCAGCACATTTATCTCCTCGTCATTTGTTTCACTTCCCAAGGAACCAGATGCATCTATCCCTGATAAAATTCTGGCTGAGGAAAAAGAAACATTGAACTCAATCCCATATGTGATTTAAATAAAGAATAAGGGAATTAATCTTCATAACAAGCTTGTGTGAGACATGTAGATTTGGAGCTGCCTGAGCATGTCCACGCACACGAGTGCATGTTCATGGCAGCAGAGATACGTGTCCTGCTGCTCTCTCCTGGCATCCCAGGTAAGAGCAGGTACAGGGACAGACCATGCACTCCCACACAGCTTTGCAAGCCAAGCACACTGCAGATTTCCAGGCCTGGAGCTGTTCTCCTTGGCACTAGCTGGTGTACATACTGGAGTCTGCTGTACCTGTAACACAGCCCTCACCCTCATTTTCTAGGTTTGCTCCTATTTACCCATCCCAGGTATTAAAAGCTGCTACTGGAATTACCTAGCTCTCCTGGAATTGCTTCTGACATATATTTTTAACACTAAAAAGTTCACTGTCACTGTGTTATCTTCCAAAGTTCCAGCTCCTGTTACTTGCAGCATCAGAGTAAAAATTTAAATTATTTTCCATTGTTTTTTCAGTCTACTGCCTTGAGCCATCTGGATGATAGGCATTAATGTAAATGATTGCTTCAATTATTAACACTGGTGACCTTTGCTAAAATGCAGCAAGGAGGAGAAAAGTATGGTCAGGGTGCTTTGCTAACAGTAACAATCAGCAGGAGGTCTCAGTGGGAAAGGAAAGACATGGAGTGATATTATCTGGCAGTTCAAACAAGGAGGCAGAGGAGAAGCAGAAAGCAGGAGGAGAAGGATTTCATGCACATTCCACTTCTACCTCTGTATCCCATGGTACTGGCATGTAAAATATTACAGAGAATTTAGTGAGACATGAAGCCAAGAGAGACATTTGGTCTGGCCCAGCACATCAATATTCTTACTTGGTTTGGAGAGCTAAAGCACATTTCTAAAATGCTCTAAATGGTGTGATTCCCAAATAGACAACTAGCTTCTCGAGTAGTGTTCTTCAGTGTTTATTTTCCCTGGATTGAACCTCTGAGGGCCACACACCATTACAAACCACTTGGGTTTTGCCAAGCTTCTTTCAAGTGTTTGGATTTAGGGCAATGCTCATGCAAGGGACTGAATAGGTAAGTAACCTTCTCCCCATGGGGATGATGGTCTTGGTCTGTGCAATGTGCAGAGTTCCCTGTTTTCTTCTGATTGCAATCCCTATGCTGAGTGGCAGGTAGGGGAGATAGCACAGAGGAGAGAACAGCTGGTCTCCTTCCTATATCCAACTACATTCACTCCACTTGGGGGTGAATGCTGTAGCTCTGTCTTAATTTCATTCAGGGAACAGTCCAAAAAACACCAGAGAGTGAAGATTATCAAAATAGGAGCCCAGTACGGCAGGATGCTCAGGCAGAAAAGCTGCTTGCTCCCCTCCCCAGAGAACTTAGTAATCCATCTGGTTGTTCTCCAGTTCTCAGTCAGTTTGAGCCACATGGTTTCCCCAGAGAATATGACAGCAATTAATGGTGATTTTCTCAAATGGAGGCATTTGAGAGTAGTGTTGTCACTCATGGATGAAGTCCTGTGTGCTGGCTGGAGCAGAATAGTTTGGGTGATTTCCATGCACTCATCCTGAACAGCAGAGTAAAGGCACAGCTTTGCTTCCCAGTGCATGGAGCCCTGGTAGCTCAAACACTGAACACTGTGAGATCACCAGGATTTTCAACCTGTGTTCCAGGACTTCTAGTACAGAATTTTGGTGCAAGACTAGCAGTGCACTGCGTAAAATACAGTAAAGAGGTTAATTAAGGTTTATTTACTGAGTTGTGAAAAAATCTCTGTTCTCTTTTGAGATGCATTGGGTTTGTCATTACCAGTAACATCACTGCTATAAATAGCTGTGCTGAAAACAGTGCCCAGGGCACTGTTACTGGGTCTTTTACCACCCACAGTTAGAGCCACCTCTGTTCCTTCCCCTGGCTTGTTCAATTCCCTAGAGCACAGCTCTCCTAACCCAGAGCATGGGGAGATTCTCCTTGTGGCCATTACGCCCTTCCTCTCTAAACTGAAGTCAGAGCACCTCAACCAGCCTAGAGTGTATTAGATGGACCATCCAAGCTGATCCTGGCCCAGCAGCTTTGGGGAGAGCAGGTACAGCAGCACACCCACAGCTGGCATGGGTGCTCTCTGCTGCTGCAGCAGGTCTGAGACACTTGGTAGTAGTTAAATCTCCTCAGCTGAACATTGAGGGTTGGATTTCTCAGACAAGAGTTTTTATTAATTCAGTCTTCATGATTTTTATCAGACAAAGCATGTGACTTGATTTGAAGTGCTAATCCTGCTCCCCCAGCATTAGTTATCTTCTTTGATGGGACACCTTAAACTGCACTAGGCCCTTTGAGGCTGAGGCAGATAATTGAGAGTTGCTCATCACTTACAGGTCTCTCTGCTCTCTGAAGGACTCCACTAAATACCTGAGAAAGGCATTTCTCACTTCTTTCCTCTCCTGGAATAGAAAACCTTGGCAATATTGCCTTGTGATACTAAGGCTGTCCCTCTCCCTGAATTAAGCATGTGGTGACTGTCAGCAGCACAATGAGTTTTACCCAGGAGGATGCCCAGGAGCACATCCTAGCAATGCTCCCTCTCCTTCCAACCCCTGCAGGATCTCTGTGCAGACACCAACTGGGTGATCAGTGACCTCCCCAGGATCAGGTGGCAGCTCTCCCCAGCTGCACTTTGTGCAGCACCAGGCACTGCAATTAGCTGTGATGTAATTAGGAGCAAGAAGCAGAACATACTATGCAGAGATGGTTTGGGAGCCTGAGGCAAAGGCTTTTGTCCATCAGCTGGTGGGCTGATTCTTAGAAATTCTTAGAAATTCTAAGACCAAGCCACATGGGTTCCAGAGTCCTTTGAATTATCTGCAGGCTCGTCATAATCACTCAGCTGTCTAGGTGAACACTAAGACCTTACAGAGACAGTGACACTTGCATAGAGATAATTCCTTCTCTCTCTTCTGTGGATCCCCTGAGCTTAGAAGGAAGCCCAGCATTTATTTCATCAGTATTGGGCAATCTCACACTTCAGAGCCACAGCTCATCAGCACTGAGGACTGAAAGGGGTACCAGAAGCCACATACTACACTAAGGAGGGCAGAACAGGTTTGTCATCTCCTTGTTTGCCTAAAACCACTTTACCACAAAACATCTGGATTGCACAATATCGTTGCCACAAAGCACAGCAGGTCCCAGCTCTGTGCCAAGTCCACATTCAACTGGAGAACTCATCCCCTCTCCTGGCTTGTTACAGACTTCAGACCTCACTTTCTGGATGCTTTGGTTCTCATGACAGAAAGTCAGCACCTGCCAGGCACAGTGACAGTACAACCCTCTGGATGAAGCAGCACAAGCCCTTTTTGAAGTTAATCTTCAGTAAAAATGTATGAAATCCTAAGAGGGGGAGGGAGACAGGAAGCCTCTTGGGTCTGTTTGAGGGAGGCAGATGTGAATACCTCTAAATGACATATGTGAATTTGATTCATTAGCAAAGGTCTTTGTTGCCTTTGTACCTGCTTAGGAGAGAGCAGAATGGAGACACTGCTGTCAAGCCATTATGCACAGGCAGGAATCCACATTAATCACTCCACACTGGCTGCTGACCATCTCAGACAAAAAGGGCACACCCCACTTTGAACTAGCATGATGGTTAGAAGCCACTTGTAAATTAGTGCAAATAACCTCAGAAGACTATGGCTGGCTAACAAAGATGTGGTGACTCAGAAAATGAAAAAATGAAAGGAAAACGTAATCAATAATTCAGAAGATTTCCTGTATGAGATGATTCAGTGTGCTCCAAACCCTCAGCTCTCATCTATTCTCTTTCTGCTTACAGCTCACTGAAGCAAGTAAAACATTTTTGCTCCCTTTGATGCATATATAAACAGATAACTCATTGAAGTAGCATGGCATGATAAGATGTATTTATGATACTGGACATGCACAGCCCTATTTATCTATCACCATTAGCAAGGGTCCCCTGAGACATATTGCCATATTGTAATGAAGTCCCCATTGTACCCAAGACCAGTCCCCATCCCTGACAAGTGTCACACTGGCTCTGCCATGTTCAGTTATCAGCTAAACATGAAAATGCAGCACATAAAGAGGTCTTTTAAAATGCTGCTTCAATGTCTTTGCAATTTATGGCTGTAAATATTTCCTCATGGGATTGAAGGGTGAATGGTGTCTCCATTTCTCTTTGCTCACAGAGGTTCACAAATGTTTACATTAAATCTAAATGACTTATACAAGAAGTAAAACTTCAAATTTACTCCCATCCTTCCTCCACATTTTTCAGAAAGGATTGAAATGTCATTTGATAATTCTATGTCCAAGCCACTTCCTCAATTTGAAATTGAACTAAACATTTACTGTATAGAAATCTATGGAACAACAATCAGGACTCTTTGAAAAGCTTTATGTTCCACAATTAATGGGCTACTGAATTCAGAAATAAAGGATTTCAAAATCTAGTCTTTTGGAGCTGGCCAAAAAGGCAATTATTTTTTCATTCCAAATCTTTTCAGTTACAATATTTATAATAGACCTTGAAAAGTTACAGGATGAGCCTTAAATGTTCTGCCTTCTTCATTTTAGGGAATGATATTTTTTTCCCTAGAAAGGACTAAGTTGATGCAAAAGTGACTCAATCTCTAAAGCAGCTGGTAAACATTAGGCTGATAGTGTGGTTCTACTCTGACAAGTTGCTATATAAAACTGGTAATTGAGCTTATCCATTTTGTGGTGTGTATTCCAAGCCATAGCAAAGCAATGCCAAAACTAAATACCTTCTACTTCTTACCTCTGTTAGCCAAACACAATTAATGCAATCAAGGAAGAAGGAACTGCACTAAGGCTTTTCTGCATTTTACTTGGGCATCTCTGAGATAATGGAGTGACTCAGCCCTGACAGGAAGTTCGGCTGGAAATAGCCTATTAAGGCTGATAGACCTCTAATAAGCAGACCTTCAATAAGATATTGAAATAAAGAAATGACTGTGTGATGTTCCAGATCAAAGACTTCAAGACCTCAGTCTACCAGAGCCATTTTAAAAAGTAGCATTTTTATAGAGTTGCCAGAGGATGAACTGGGGCATTATTATGGCCATTTAAAACAAAGCAAAAAAATCAAATAATCATATAACAAAAGAATAACTAATCACAGGGTACAGAAGAATAGATGCACTAAAGAAAAAGCACAGATTGCCACTCTATTTAGAAATAATTATGTACAACTTGAAGGAAACACAGTGAAGTATAAACAAGTGAGGTCAAGCAACAGATTCCCAGTTTCAAAGCAAAATGTGCTGCACTATTTTAAGTTTTTAATGCAGATTACAAATGTGCAAACCAAATTCAGTTCCCACTAAAATCTGTGATGAGCATTGATTTGGGAAAAAAAAAAAAAAAAGATACTTTCCCTGGAACTTCAACACAAATTTTTTCTTCCTTTGTAGAATGAAAAAGAAGAAAAGGTATAAGGTTAAGTCTACCTGAGCTTATAACTAACTACAACAAAAGGAGAAAAAGAAAAGGAGCTGTGGCCATAAGGGTATCTGCTAATAAAGTACTTCTCTGGGATGGGTGAAGATGGATATGGATAGGTGTAGTATATGGGAGTGGCTTCCAGGACAGCTTTAAGTGTCAAGCTTAGAGGAAAATGTACTACACAGAACACCCTAGAGTGTGTATAGAAGGACAGCATGGGAGACTATAAGAAACAGGCTGCAATGGGGTTCGATGAGAGATTTCTGGAGACAGGGATGCTCTCAGGACACGTGGTTTATTGGTCGCAGGGACAGGCAACTTGACCAGCACCGGCTGAAGCGTGGTTCTCCAGCGGTCTGGAGGAAGCCAAGGGAAGGGAAGGGAGCAGCAGAAGGGAAGGTCCAAGAGACGGGGTGAATTTCTGTTACATTACATTTTATCTCTTTCTATGCTGAATATTCTGGTTAGCACCAACCAACCAGTACAGGATACAAAACCTACAGAATTTACATACAGTCTATGAGAACTACTACATTACCATACTACTCTACATACTAAAAACCTGGAAAACCACCTTTTTCCTGCTACATGGCAGAGCCTAACCCCCTTTTGCATCCCTTTGTCTGGGGAGGAGTATTGCTCAATTACCAGGGCCCTGGTCTTCAGCTAGCTTAATCACCATCTTCCTGCTTAGCATTCTATAGCTCAAATCTTGCTTTTAACTCTATCTCTCCTGCAGGTTTTACACTCTTAGAATCTTTCACCAATAAATCATCTCTGCAGGGCCTTCTTGCTTCATCCTCCCCAACAGGAGACAAACATGAGAGCCCCCACTTCCTGCAAGATTGTTCCATAAGCAGCAGAAGAGGCACTGGGGTGCACTGAAGAGCCCACTCTCTGGCTCCTGACAGGCCAGACTGCTTCAGGAGGGCACTCCTCATACCCTCCTGTTATTCTCTCTTCTGCTGGAAGCTCCTGTTCTTTTCCTCTTGCCAGGACAACTGACCATATCAAAATCCCTCATCTTCTAAGCATCAGCTTCACCAGATGGCACAGTTGAAAGGACTGATAACATCTGCTTTGGTAACATCTGATGCTCACAAGACTTGAGGGAGGAAAAAAAAAAAAAGGTACTTCAAAAAATATTGCATTTGGCAAGAAAAAAGAGAAAAAGTGTTGGAAAAAAGGAGACTGAATGCTGGTGTAGTAAGACTCTCTGGAGAAGTGTCCTGTTTCAGGTTCTTCCTCACTAACTACTCTCTTGTTTCTCATTAACTGATGGAAATGGGGACAGAATGTTAAGAAATGTGAGGTCTCAGTGTGTTGCCCCTGTAGAAGACAGTTCCAAAACTGAGCCAATGTTTCCATCTTTGATTAAAGTGTTACTCAAAATCCATGAGCAACTTATGAAATATTTAAGACCGAAAAAACCCCAAAATATGTTGTCTTGTAGTTGCAAAGCCAAAATAAAAACTCTGCCTGAAGCAAGAGGAGTGCAAACTGTGCTATTTCTGAATATGACTGTCCAGGATGCATCTGGGTGCTCCCTTTAATGCCCTTTTAGAAACCTGGAACCCCATGACTTTCTGGAATACTTCAACTAGAAAATTGCCCTCTTCTGTTATTGAGCTTTTAATTAACTACAAAATAGTATAGGTTTGTGGAGATTTTTGTGTTTCATGTACTATTTACTGCAAATTTAAGATCTTATACAGGGATTTAAATTGAACTGCACACATGAAATATTTTCTGAAACATCCATGGTCTTATCTATGAATCCTTCACTTTTCTCCACAGCTTGAAAACAAAGCAGCAGTATACAATACACCCAGGGCACAGAAAGGCTGGCAATCCATAATACAACACCAAAAGTTCACTCTTTTACAAGGGAAATATTTGCATTATGGCACTGTTGTTCTTTAACTGTGCTGTATTTCCTTTTTACAGATGGATTAGTATCTTCATGCACTGATATTCCTCTTTTGCTATTGCTCCAACATGGGTCAAGATATGCCATACTTTTTATCTGATGATCTTTTCAGAACTTGGAAAGAACTTCAGGACAAATCCAGTAACCTCTTTGGCATCTAAAAGGTTGTTGCTGTAATAGCAAGCATTCTTGATGCCTTACCTAATAGTAGCTTCTGTGTTGAGTGAAGGAAAGGGTAAGTCTCAAGTGTCATTCCTCAAGCATTTTGCTTTAATGAAAACACTTGTATCCTTCCAGGATGCGGTATGTGTTCAAAACCTCAGATACAGAAACGAGAAGAGGTCTCTTGGTTTAGGAAATTAAATGTCAGAAAACTGCATTCTTTCTCCTATCTCTCCTTGGAAATGCTGAAGCCAAGATTTTCTACGGTGATTAGAATCTGTTTCATCCTCATTTTCTGGACATTTACCCCTGGAGCTGTTATACCCCAAGGTGCTACATAGTACTACAGTAAAATCTCAGGTTCCAAGACTGAACCCATGGTGTTAATGGAAAGACACATTTTGTGCTTCATTCTGCCCTCTGAGTGGAGGAATAGCATTGCCTTACCTCCCTGCAGCCCCCCTGAAGGGTAGTCAGTGCTTGTGAATCATTCCTGATGCACATGTGATTAATGCTACTGAAAAGCACATGAGAAAAGATCAATCTACAGAGTGTGGGTGGAAGTGCTTTCAGTAAATATGGCCAGGGTTTTTGTGGTGAACATGAAAGAGTAGATAACTTGATAACTGATCAGAACACACATCAGGAGACAGAAACCCCATGACAAGTATGAGGTGATGTAAATCAAAGATTGTCCCATAAAGCAGACATAAGAAGAATTAAGGTGAATTAATTAATTTGTCAAAGCCTGAATTGCTTTCAATTTAGTAATTAATTAAAAAAATGTACATGGAATGCTCTCAAAGCTTAATCCAGCAGTTTATTTATAGGAAAAGCTGTACCCAAGCCATGGTATAGTCAAGAAAGCATGGCTGGTCAGCTACTAGGGTACGTGTAACAAGTTAGAGTTAAAACCCTTGCTTGGACACAGGTTTCTCTGTAACCTGAATTATCTAATTCATTTCTTATGCTATAAAGTAAGAATAAGGATATTTCTTAAGTATTTTGACAATAATTAATTTTTATTTCCTAGCACAGGAGATCTGGCAAGGAAGTGTTCCACTGGGGAAAGAAAAGTAAGTAAATATTAATCATCACATCACTAACAACACTATAATTTTTTCTGTACTTCACATTCTCCTATCTTCCTAGTGCTTCATGTAAATTCTCTGACTTCAAAAATACAACACAGTACATTAAATATGAAGCTGAAAAGAAAGCCTCAAGGAAGAAAACATCCTCTGTCTAGAATTGAAATTAATACACAGGTAGCCCTTACTATGCTACCAAAATAATTTAAATTATCAGGAGTTCATACATGCCCTAACCTTAGCATTGGCTGCTCAATGGAAAATTGGTTCCTTACATTAAACTCCTAATGGGAAAAGTCTGTTTCTAAAACATGAGCTTGTTTTCTCTAGTGATTTAGTGATTGTGTTCAATGCACACTGGTGAGAGCAGGCTTCAGAGCTGCCCAGAAATGTAGTGTACAACAGGAAAGAACCAGCCTGCTCCTACTTGAGCCATATATACCTCCACTGGCTAAAGCATCTGACTTCTCATTTGGGTTGACAAACCAAATTCAGTTGAATTATATGTTGGTTATTCATCTGAAAGAAAAAAAGAAAGAAAAAGACAAAGCATATTTTTTCCTTTATAAACCTTTTTTTTTCCTTTATAAGCCTTTTTTTCATTTGAAGTAATAGATGGCTTCTCTAACTTTCAGGGAAAAGTTCATTTTAAATGGAAATGTGACATTTGCTTTCAGATTGAAACTATAATTAATTCCAATTGAATTTGACTGGAGTTGTTTTACTGCTTTTGGATTTCACTGAGAAGATAATAATACAATTTGGTTTGACCCACAAATGGGACACTTTTTTTTGTCTTCCAGAGGTTATCTTTGAACTGAAAGATCGGTAATTCTGAGCTCCAGTTTCACCAAGATTTCATCTTTTCCACTCTGTCTTTACCCCAGGTTTGTCATAGTATTTTGCTAGCCTTGTGCAATTTTGCATCTAATGTTTGATCAAATCCCTATTTCAAGTCTGATCCAAACATAGCATCCCTTAATCCAATCCACTCCTATTTTACTTTCCTGAAATACATTTTTTAAAAAAAATCTTATTATTTAGCAGAGTTTGCTTATCTGGAAATCTACTCCTAGTACCCATCAAGATACAACAGATTTTTGTTTCAATGAAAAGGTAAGAATTTTGCTGTTATGGTTGTTAAAATATTCAGAAACAAAGTGAGTACTTCTGTCTCTAAATGGACCAGAGATCCCAAGGAAGGGATCACAGTAGAAGAAACCCCACTTCTGCCTGCTCTGCAATGCTCCTCATGTGAAGCTGGCCCTGCAGTGTCCCCACACCCGCCCATGTCACAGCGGTAACACGTTCACGTCTTTGCCTGGCCAAGGGACCCCGACATACCCAGATTTGTGGCTTGACAGGCTGACATTTCAGCCAACATTTTCTGACTTTCTGCACCCCAGATACACATTGATTGAGATGCAAGTTGTTGATGATTACATTAATGGACATGAAAACCTCCTCCAAAGAGTCTTTGCTTTCTCCATATAAGACAGTTTTCCTTTCCAAACCAACACTGCACTGTAAAACAAAGTCCCTTTTCTGGGTCCCAGAGACACCTGTAGGTTTCCTTTTAATTCTTTGTACAGACTGACCAACAAACTGATTGAATAACTAAGCAATACCACCAGACACAGAGAGGAAAAGACAACTCTTTCCTCTTATTAAGCTACAAAGTTTGACATATAACCCTTTATTCCTTTGAAACTTCTTTCAACACCTGAGAGCATCCCCAGTGTACTCATTTCCCCATCATCTGGATGCTTAATGGAAGTATACTATACATGTTAATAGCAGATAAGTGTGCCTGGACCAATATACAGAGATCACACACCAGAGACAGATATTGCTTAAGACAAAGAGCCTGAGGACCACAAACATGATGGTCACTATCATATTTATAGAAAGTACCTCCATTTCCTTGGCCTTCACAGCTTAACTTTACACACAAAAGAACATACATCAGCAACCCCCTTACGGAGAACTCAGATTAAATTTACTGTAGGCAAGCCCCTTGCTATGGGTGTTAGTGAGGAGCAGACAAGCAGGAATTAGAAACCCAGGGAGGAATGTGTGACTAATCATCGGCAAGAGAAATTGCCAAGCAGAAAGTCAAGCCTGAACCACTTTTACTGTTGCATTAAATTGCTTTATTTGGGAACTGCCAAATAAGAGCTAATGAGCTGGATTGCAAGTGGGCAGGGCTAATTTATTAGTACTCAGCCTGAGGGAGGGAGGGAGGTCCATTCTACAGAGAGGAAGCCACCTGTTTTCATAGATTAGTGAAGGCTTAGCAAGGCAGGAAACTTAAGCAATCAAAAGCAGGAATGAAATTATTCATTTAAAGCTCTTGTTAAACTGTGGAATATAGAATAACTTCCTGGTAAAAAGGAAATCATAGTTGCAGGATGAGATAGTAAAAATTTTATTTTCCTGTTTGAGACAAGCCCAGATTTCAGAAAGATTCTCCTCTTTTCCAGTGAGAAATGCAGTCGTACACCTTTCTTCAAACAGCAAGACTTGCTGTTTCTAAACAACATTATAAATGCTGTTATAAATCATTCTCAGCAGGCAGCTGTGCTGAAGGAATTCAAGGGGAAAAAAGTGACAATTGCAGCCTTTAAGGGGATATTTGTTGCTATTTTCTATTTAGTTGGGGTTTTTTTTCCTTAGCTTGACAAAATATGTTTAGTTTGTCAAATTGAGCTACATCATACTGAGACATGGAAATGAAAGAATATAACTGACTTCCCAGCACAGCATGAATTCCCAACAAGATGGACCTGCTCTAGGATAGAGTCTAGGCTAAACGCTTGAGCAGGCCACTGTCTTACAGACACCCATGTTTGGAGGATTAAACACTTTGGTGTAAATCTGACAGCACAATTTGTATCTTGGCACCTAAGGCACACCTGAAATCTTGTTGTTACTCAGAGAGTGCCTATTATTTCCCTTGTTACAAAACACACAGTTATCATTCGTTTGTGCTAAATCCCTCAAATGCCTGCTGCTCTATTCACTGTGGAGTTATCGATTAGCCCTTCTCCAGCCTCTCCACACTTCAACAGATGTGACAATGATTGCCAGGGCTCTTGTTTTTCCTGCTGCAACATCTTAAAAGTCACTCCCAGATTTGTAATTTGATATAAAAATTATTTCATGAGGTTCCTGTCTGTATTTAATGACTCTTTGCAAAACAGCTTCAGTTTATGTGCTGTTTTGTTTCTTTTTCAATCATAGTGTTCCCAGCTTGTGCCCTGGGACTTGCTGGGTGTTTCTTTCCCACAAACCCTTGTAGGAAGAAGAGATGTACAGGCCCAACCTCTGTCCTTTGTGGAATTTTCTGTGTCTCTTTTCCTGCCCAGATATTCTTGCAAGGGGGAAGCAAATTCTTCATACACACAACCAAGATTCACAGTCACCACATGCTTTGGAATGTAATACAATCTTAATTTACTGCTTTATTCTTCCCAGTCAGATAACTGTACTTAGAAGGAAATAGTAGCACAGGTCCATTTAGCTAATTGCATCAAGTCAAACCTATTCTGTCCATCCATCCTGTTTAAATTACGTTCAGTAATGACATTTACATTGCTCTGCTTCAGAAATGGCACTGTCAAAAGAGTTCTCCATCAAGAAAAACATCAGTGCCTTGTGCCAGAATGAAAGGAAGGGATGACCCAGAAGCAGTCTCCTTCAGTGGGGAAAGTCTCCAGGGTGCCTCGTGGAAATGATCTAAAGCTTTGCTAGAAAGCAGTGACAACTGCCAGGCCAAAAAATGTGCTGTGAAATCTCTGTGGGATACTCCTTCCTGAACTATTCACTTTTAGTATGTTTCTTTATTATTATATACTAATTTATTGTTTTTAAAGCAATTTTAATTGGTTTTCTACCATTTAACAAATTGTTTCAAAAATAGTTGGTATTATGCAAAACAGCAGACTGCACTGAGAAAATCGTTTTTGAGAAAGAATATTAGTGCAACCCTCAGCATCCTGCATACAGATTTTGAAGAAATAAAAGGCATTTCACAATTTGTCACACATCCACCCCTTGTTTTATGCTGGTTTGTTGGGGTTTCTACTTTTCCTGGCTTTCTCAATCACCTCTTGGAACAGTGACTTGGGTCAGTTTGCTAAGTAGGTCAATTTGCTGGAAGACTCCAGAAACTCAGTACCATCTCTATATACCAGGCAATAGGTCACAAAGTCAGAGCAAACAGCTGTAGCTTGATAAAGTCTAGATCTGGAAATCAAGTGAAGCACAATGTGCACAAACTAGAAAATGCAAATAACCATGTTTGCATGAAAAATAAGAGTGATACAGAGTAGATAAAGTAGGTCCAATTAAGAGACTCATGCTTATAAGGGAAGAGAGAGAATTTTGGAGATGGAGGTGGGCCTTGGAGAAATATGTATTGACATTCACAGTTAATACACAACAAGTAGCAAGAATCAGTATGGACAAAGTAGCACAAACAGCATATAAAAAGTAGCACAAATACAAGGGAGATTGTTTTGCTTAGTCCAGAGAATGTTTTTTCTTTTTCTCAAAGTCAAGCAAAGGCTCAGCCATGAGGGGTCTCAATACACTCTATGCAGAACTATGGACCAAGATTACTGGAATTTTTTATCACCATGATTTGCTGACAAAAGGAACCATAGTTCGAGAGTCTGCACCCTCTGTGAGTGGACTGGCCTGTGTTTCAATTTCCCAAGTTAAAGGAAAAACAAGACAGTGAGGGAATCTGAGACCCAACATAGAAAGTAGTCGACACAGAAACATCAAAAAAGCTGCAAAAAGACAAAAGAATTCACAGAAAAAGAAAAGCCCAACCTCATATGTGCTTCCCAAGGTCAAAAAGCTTTACCTCATATCTCCATCCGTAACTTCGAGTCATCCTGGCAAATAATTTCTATGTAAAGAAACCAGGAAAGAGAGATAGAGCCTCAAAGTTCTGATTCTTGCTTCCTAATTGACTGGTCACTAAATGTGCAGAAATGGCTAAGTATGAGTAGAAGTATGGCTGGAAATTTGTGTCTCTTTTGAAACTAGCCCAGCACCATGGCTTACCAATTTAGACACCCAGGAAATATGGGAATCTGGATCATCAACAATGGAGAACAGCTAGAAGGGGCAAAAACAAGCTCAAAGGTCCAGAAAAAGTGATATTACCAGCAATACAGAGTTTTCTAGAGATACATAAAAGGGGTTAATTACAGTTCCTCTCCCCTTGCTGGGTGATAAGACAACAGAAAAAAAAAAAAAAAAACAGGAAAAGTGTTTTCATCTGGATGGTCTTTGTTGCAATTTTTTTAATCTTTTAAAACATTACATCATAAAATGAAGACAATAGCAGCAAAATTTATCAAGTCGGTACAAGCACATTCTGCTCTGCACCCTGGTAATGACATTTCTGAAATTTTCATTTTTCTGATAATGCCTTTCCAAAGCACCATTGAATCATACAGAAAGAGTGATAGAGGGACAGAGACAAGAAAGTAGGTAAAATATCCCTGCAAATGGTTTTACTGATTGTTTATAGTATAATTTGAAGTTGATCAGGAAAAAATAGTAGAACAGCATCCCACAAAAATGTTACCCCAAAATTTAAGATACTTCTTTCTTAAACACTAAGCTGAAAATTACTAATATTGGTTTCTCAGTACTGTCCAAGGTCCAGATCAAGTTCTATTAGAACTTGGGAAAAAAAATCACTCTAAAATTACATTGATACACTGCCCTGAATAAATTTAAATTGTTGGGATGATCTAGATACAAACTTTGCTTTTTTCTAATTAAAGCTACTATATGAATCCAGGATCTGAGAAATTGCTAAATGGTAGGCTGAAAGCTGATGTGTTTGGCTTACATATCACAACAGGCACCATAACCTTTCCTCTTCAGAGCATCTAGCTCTCACAATAAAAAGGACTTTGGGGATAGAATGTATTTGGGAGACAAAAGAATTCTCTCTCACATGCCAAGTATCACCTGCCTTTGATTTGTTCTCAGGATCAACAAGGGAAAGCAGATCCTCTTTGCCTCAACAGGCTAAATGCTATAGAAATGTCCACTTTCCCCCAAAAGCAGCATCCCTGTTACTTCCTGGTGATCAGACTTAGCTCAGATATGACCTGGAACTAGAGAGAAGGGAGCACAAGAAGTTTGCATCTACCTTGCATCCCCAGTAAATCTGTGTGCAAGAACCAGCAATATGTGCCACATGAGAGGTATTAGCATGGGACCATTCTTCATCTGGTTCCTGAGAACTCACCAGTGTGGTGGATAAGGCTTGCCTTCTTCTCATCCCACCTCACAGGCTATGCACTGGCTATATCAGGACAACTCCAAATTAACTTTTGCAACTGTTTCCTCCGAGATTTCAACAGCACAAGTCAACAGAGACTAACAATGTGATGAACTGAAGTTGCAGTGGCAGGAGTCCAGTTTAAAATGGTATTAAGTATGGTATAAAAACACAGTCCAGTTTAGCAATGGTATTAAGGACAACAACTGTAACTGATAGTAAATGAGATGAGGACCTTGGGAAAATTTCAGCAACCCACAGGAATTTTTAAATCTACATTTTTTTTGGTGATACATTTCAGCCAACCAGTTCCGTGCATTCATCTACAAGCCTTTATTTGAGTTCCACAGATTTGTGTTGATTTGCCTTGTGTTTTCATTGATATTTAAATGCCTAGAGAATTGTTTCTGAAGCTGAGCTTATTTGTGTTTAGTATTGATATAATGCCATTCCAGTAAGTATTAATTGCACAGTAGACATGAGTTTTAACAGCAGGCCTTTGCTATAAAAAGCTTAAAAATAACAAGCAAGCTTCACTTTACTGCACAGACTTATAGGGGCAGATTTTGGCCTAGATTAGACAAAACATATCTCAGAACAAGTAAATGTACAGGGAGGACTGAAACAGTCCCCAGTCACCTTTCAAATTAATATCTGTTTAGTTGGAGATGTGCTGCTCTAGGTTGGTACACAACATAACATGATGCTTGGTCTTTACCTGCAATTTATTTCTAGCTGACGATGGGAAAAGTGAGAGTGGCAGACATCATGCAACCTGACAACACAAACAAACCCCTGAGAAAACCAAAGCTGGCAAACAAACAGTCCATGTACAGCATAAATACAAATACTTCAGAAAAGTGAAGGGCTTTTAAGGACAAGGTTTTAATAACCTGAACTCAGACATAATTTCATTTATTATGGGTTAGAGATTTTTGCAGAAAGTCTCTGGTGTAGTCCATTAATGGCTTTGGAGGAAGCAGACTGGTACTAGACACATCCTAAAGCCAGGCAGCAGAAACTAGGGTGATTTATAATTTCATGGCCACAATCCAAATCAGGTTTCATGAATATAAATCACTGGGGGGGGGGGGGGGGGGGATTATTGTATTTTATTTACTATCATTTCTAGGATTTATTAGAAATAATGTTCCCTATTAAGTGGTAATGAAATTACAAAACTTTTGAAAACCAGTATCTGCAAAAGTTCAGCAATGCTTATGATGGTTAATGGTTCAAAAGATTTCCCAAAGTGGCATAGCAGAATTCTGCTCCACAAGGCAATGGAAAGTGGGACTGCAGAGCTGAAAGCTGTAGGGATACAGCAGCTGAGTCATATTCCATGTGTGAGGGCTGCAGCTACAGAAAATCCATGTTTCCTTCTTTCGGGTTCTTTCGGGTTCTTTCAGGTCCCAATTCCCATGTCATGTTATGCTCAGGGCAGGATGGGAGAGTTAAAGCCAGTAACCCACCCTTTTGTTTGACTTCTTATTTTCAAGCTGTTGGGAAAGGGCCTAATTTAGAGAAAGAAGTTTTAGATATGGCTCATATTACTTTTGCTAAAACTTTCCTATGATGGTGGAACAGCCTCACTAAAAATAACGTGACAAGTTTTTTATAGGTGTTGCTAAATGCCAGAGGATGAGAATTTTAGCCATAAAAACACTTGATGTTTGAACTGAGGTTCTCTCTCAAGCTGTTGCAGACAATTAAAACCAAGGGATGCCCTTTAAAAGGGGAAAAGCGATTTAGCTCATAAAAATGTCATTTTAGGTGTTGAGATGTTTCTATCTGGCCCCCTATGAAATACACCATTTGCACTTCCCATATTATAAGAAAAATTATGTATATTGAGGTATTTAATAAGCAATCATCTAGCAGAAAATATTTACTCCTGTCATAGCCTGGCAACTTTCTTAGCAAGTTTCACAGACACCAAAATGGAGAGGAATGAAAAAGCATTTTGCTTTCATATAAAAGGTCATCAAATGCTCTGCTCAGTATCTCACTGAGAGCTTATTGAGCATCACCTTTTGTCCCTGAACTGTTACATCCAAACCAGGGATGCTGAAGAAACAGCTGATAAAATGTCATCCAGGGGCTCCTGCATGCCATGGTCACACAGAAACAAGAGTGAGACACACACACCATCACCTAGAATCTGGACAGGGGACAGACAGAGAACTCAGAAAGTTAAGATTAAAACTATGCCAAGATGTCATTGTACTTCTCTTGCATCAGAGAAAACAGTTCTGAATTTGCCCAAAAAATTTTGCCTCCTCACTTCCCCACGTTGGCTTGTTTTCTGTAATTTGCCTGTTGTCCAACTCCCTGCTCACACAGACAATTCCTACAAGACAGACTTTACTTTCCCTGACCCTAATCAAAAGAAATTCCCTGGCTATGGCTAAACTTTATATTTCACTTACAGAAAATGCTCCTCCCATATCCTTACAGATGTCTGTGTGACTATGCAGAAATTTTCTATTGCAGGGAAGTGAGAACTCATCTGAAGAACAGATAACACTGTGCACATGATGTTGATCTTGGCATTTGGTAGCCAAAGAATTTGCAAAACTGAATGTATTGTGTGCTTTCAGATTCAGATGAGATGCTTTTGGGTGCCAGATCCTTCATAGATGCAAAGGACATTGTAACAAGGAATTACTTCCATTCTCAGACCCAAATTGCATGTCTCAGCACTTCTGAACCTTTTCTGGAATTCAAACGCAAATCTAAATTGTAGCTTTCACTCTTAACCTCCTACCAATTGAATATCAGATCTGAACAGCCTTGGTACATCCAGACATGCTTCATCTATCCTGGCACTACAGAATTAGTGATGATCATGGATGAGACTTCAGAACATTTGCTCATATGTGGCACTCAAGGCCTGCCCAAAACCAGAAGTAACAGGCAGGGTGAAGAGCTCCAGTGCTTGAGGAGACTGGCACCTTGCTAGTGTCTGCCTGGGGCTTGAGGAGGATGGGGTGTGAGGATGTTTGTGAAGCCAAGCACAGGGCAGTCTGGCACAAAAGTCTCCAGAAGCCATGGCAGTTCTGGAGTTAAGTGGAACCTTCCCCAGGGACTGGGCTTATTGCCCTGCCTCTGGTAAGGTGAAGCCAGAGTGCAGCCCTGCACCTTAAAAGATTCACTGGTGAAGTAAACAGAATTCAATTCCTCTCAGATCTGATTGAGTTAGAGTGATCCCAAATGACCTGAAATTTTTCAAACATTGCTTTCTCATCCTTGATTTTCAGGCAGATAATGAAATTCGAAAGATGATAAGACATTTCAAGAGAAGTGAACCAGCAGAGAAACAAACAAATCTTCTTTCCTTCTCTGCACTAGTGGAACTTGGCTCACTCCTGCAAATCCAGCAGAGTCATTAGATATGCAAATACATACACTCAAAATTTGCATTCACACTGCCATGCTTCCATTCATAGCCATGGCAATCTTGAATTCTGGTGGCTAGTTTGATTTTGAGTTGTCTTATTGTGCATAAAATCTCAGGAAGTATCAGGGAATGATGCATGCATTTTTGTGTGTGTAGACATCGGCATGCAATTCCACAAGTCCATGTCTGAGTGACCTGTGGATGTCCGCATGTTTGACTAGCTTGCAAGAGTCTCTGCAATCAACATCCATGCTTACCTTGCCTATAAGCCTACAGTTTGAATTGCAGGAATATTTTGTGAAAGCTCAGGGAAAGCATTGCTGGTACAATCATGTGTATCCCATTTCCAGCATGCAAAATCTTCTATCTGCAATGGCCCACCCAGTAGTCCACGGGCTGACACTACAAAAAATTTAGTATGTTTTGCAATTACCATTGATTATTTTGCAGAATTTTCTTTGAAAATTTACTGTGAAGTCTAGACACAATTCTATTTTTCATATCCATATGCCCAGACAGCACAGAGGATTTTTAAAAATGCCCACAGTTTAGTTACATTTCACTTTAGTCTAGAAATGCAGAGAGCTCATGTTTAGTTTTTATCAATAAAAGGGAGAGGAAATTTCCAACAAAGATAGCATTTGAAAGGAAATAAAACAAATATTTCAAAATACTTGTTTAAAAAGTTACAAAATATGACATTAATGGCACTTAAAGCTATAAGCACTTAAAAGGTTACCACAATATTTTTTCCTAAATTTCTTTTTTTTTTTTCTGAGATTATGACAGCAGCTTATGTCTAAACCAAACCCAGTAAAAGGGAGCAGAGAGCCCTGAGATTCTATGGTAGCCCTGGCCCTCATTTGAATCATGTATATGCTTTTATGTCTATTTTTAAAAATTCAGATTCAGCTAGAGAACAGCAGTTTGCTGACATGCAAAAGCTATAGCTTCCCTTCTGTCCCTATAGTCTTACAGCATTAAAATAGAAGGGGTTTTTTTTTCAGTGGTAGAAAGTGTGAATGAGAAATTTTTTTAAAAAAAAATGTTGGCCTACTGTTTTACACTTCTAACATTAAATTGATGTTTCTCTTCTTTTAAACAACATAGCATGAGATGTTGTATTTTCTTCATATGCACTTTCTTGCTGTGACTTTACATTGAATTTTCCTACATGAGAAAAAAAATCCAGGTTTCTTTTTTTGTTGTTTTTTTTTTGTTTGTTTTTTTTCATTGCTTAAGATAAATACCCACAGAGGTTTTTTTTAATTTTGTTTCATTTTTTTCTTTTTTTTTTTTTTTTTGTAATGAAAAGATCAATCCAACCCTTACTTATGTCTGTGTTGATTTTCCAACCAGCACCCAGCTGCTGGCTGTGTCCATGGACATTCTTTTGGCATTTAGAAAGGTAATGCATCTGACTCAAATATAGGAAAAAAAAAATCTAGCTTGGATCACGTGCCAAAACGTAAACTAAGCTTTACTGAGAGTTTCTAGTTCGCTCCAATCATTTCTCCTCTTCTTAATGACCAGGGGAAGACTTTATGGGTGCATACTCCATTACAAAGATACGCTGTGTTTCATCCCTTTCATAGGCTCTTCTTGCATAGCTGCCCTTCGTCTAATATCACACCATGGTAGGAGCCCTCTGGTGATAGTGCCACGGTTCAATCCCTTCCTTTGTGTCTTGCCCTGGTAATCGTATACAGGCTGAAATTTCCATGTGCGTAGCTTTCTGTTGCCATTCTGCAGTGCTGTGTTCCTGATTTGTTTTGGCAGAGCAAGCTTGAGTCTTTATGGCACAGTGAAATATTCTTCGATGCTATATAATTCAGACTGAATAAGGAGTCTGTATAAGGCACGTGTCTCAATATACATGTATAAAATCACCGACATTGTTAATTCAAGTTAACTCATCTTTTACATTTAACTTCTGTCTTAAAGTAACACTTTGCTTTTATCCTCCCTTTCTTTGGCTTCATTGGGAATCACTCCATTTTCCAGGTCTGAGTTCTGCTGGATGCAGTTGGTTAGAACTGCAGTGCTAGAAGTGTTCTTGGAATTACACATCTTCTTTTTCTCCTCTCCCTTTTTTTCTTCATCCAAGGAATAGTTTCTGAAGGTCTCATAAATTTTATGCATATCCTCAGGCATGGTCTTTTTGAGGTCTTTGTTTTTCCTTTTGGTCATCTTAGCAGATGATCCAAATTTGTTAATGATGTTGTCCTCAGACGCCCCCTGCCCGTGCTTGAGCTTATCTGACCCTTTAAGGCGCAGGTTGTTAGGCCTGTTGTTGATGCTTTCCTGAGAGGAGGCCTTGAAGCGTCCTGTTTCCAAGGTAGCAAAGACAGAGCGCTTCTCAGGAGAGAGCATGTCTAAGGAGTGGGCTCGCTGGTCCAGGCCCAGGCGCCTGCGCTCCATGCTCCGGATGGTGGCTGCCCGTTGGAGCTTGTCATGGATCTCCACGCTGAGCCGCCTCCGCGTCTCTCTGAACTCAGCCGTCACATTTGCTTTCCACTCTGCTGCATGGGCTTTTATTTCTCCAACCTTTACAACATGAAGAAAGATAAATTAATTTTAAAAAAAATGTGGTACTGTTCATGTAGAACAGTAGCACAAACACTTCCTTCTCTGGCATGAAACTGGGGAGTGGTCCCATCTCCACTGCAGCCATCTGGACCCAAACTTCTGTAGCAAAGGGCTTACACTGAGCAAACTCTAAACACACCAACTGATGGTTTTTGTGACATAGAACTCATCTGCCTGTGTCACTTTGCCACCCCACACATTTTATACCTGTGTTGCATGATGGTATATGTTCATGCTAATCCATTCTTCATTAAGAATAAAATTCCTGACTCATAATGTCAGCAGTAGATGGTCAAGAATGGGCAAAGTTAATCACATATAGTTAAACCAATACACTTCAGAACAGCACAACAACCAGTGCACCAGTAGAGGAATGCATTCTACTGTACTGCTCATGGATGCAGCATCAGTCCCACTGAAGGTTCTGTTCAGAGTCACAGAGCAGTTATTGTTAAATACCTACTAGATAATTTCAAATGGCCCTCTGACTCCTCCAGTCTAGAGTTCATTTTCAGGGACAAATGTAGCTGTCTTTCATAGAGGTTTCCATTCCACAACTGTCCAAATACCCCACTGTCAAGCCACCTGGAAGAGTTTTCAACACTTATTCTCTATGGGTACTATGAGCATATCCTTGAATATCCTACTGTCTTTCTCTGTTTTACTCCTTTGCACTGGAGGCCAAAATAATGGCTAAGAATAAAGCATCAAGTGATGGCTGTATTCAGTAAATATGCCTTCCAAAATGAGAAAAATCAAGACAAATGACCAAGCAGTATTTCAGTTAAAACAGACCTATCTCAATGTTCAGCTAAAGGACAGATTCGGGAGTACAGCGTCTGCAGGAGCCCACCACGATTAGTGGTTTGCTTGTGCTGCTGCAGCCTCAACTCAAGTTTTTGCATCCAATAACCCACAAGGAGTCATCTTGTTTTCTGCAGGCCAGATGTGCAGGTGTCCATTTAGCACTGTGGCAGAAGGCATCTTGCATCCATGTGGGGGACCAGATTCCCCACTATAGGTGCCTGATGATCAACAGAACAGCCACACTCTCTGCAGTCCCCTTTATTAATGGAGATGCATGGGGGATGCACCAGGCCTCAGGTGGTGCAGATGCCTTCAAAAATTAGAAACAGCACTACCCCCTGCCAGATTTTGACTGCTATTTGGTTAACCCTGCCAGATAAGCTTTGCTGGAAAAGCAGGAGGAGATTGCCTTAAAATTTGAAATTATATTGCTAACGTCCTCCACCACAGCCTTCAGCTCTAGAGTCATGGCAATTGCCTTTTTATTTTCCACACTTATTTGAGCAAAGCATTAGCAGTATTTTCTTTGAATCATGGAGATTTCTGAGTGAATTTATTCATGTCCTCCTTGATGCTGACTACTCGGTTTCTTCAATTTTTAAAAAGAGAGTAGACAGTAAGGGACCTGAATCTAAACTTCTATTCAGAGCCATACTCCCTGGCATAGGAAAAGACAGGAAAATCTCCTAATTCTTAAGGAGAGAACACTGAAATTTTTAGTACAATTTCATAGCTAGTTTCAGAGTAAAGGCTGGCATCTCGTTCCATAATTGCAAACCTACTGATGTATTCTGTGTATTTTTGAGTACTGATGCAGGTGTAACAACCTTGGTTGCTTTCGTTTCTCTTTTTTTCTCTTCCTTTGTGAAGGAGCTAAAGACCAGAGCTAAGTGTGTACCAAGGGCAGACAGCGAAGTAAACCACTGTGCATATTGAGCATTGGTCATGTAAGCAGCATCCTTATTTAGACAAGCAGGAATCAGGAACTTAAATCTCCCCTGTAAAATGACAATCCACTGAGAAATTACTGATCATACCTCTTCTTGTGTCTTCTTGGACAGGACTCTTAACCAGTCTCCAATCATACTCAGGACAGCAGCAAAGTAGGCAAGGCCAACAAGAATCCAGAACCACACTAAGGGTTTATACCACTCCATGTATTTGATGTCAGCATTTCCTCCTGAAATAAGCATATACTTATGCTTATAAATCATGAGGTGCCAAAATTATTACAAAATATCTGCAATTCTGAAAAACACCTAGAAGTATTTCTTAACTCTTGTCAACAGCACTGTAGCTCTGACAATAAGACAAGAAGCCTGTCAAGAGGAGAGGAACCCAGTCTGTTTTAATTTAAAAGTCTTCAAAATTACCTATTGTTCTGCTGCTATGTGAGCTGCAAGAGCACCCAGTAAACACTTTCCTTTGCATTGCTCATATGCTGAAGCACCTCTGAAATTCTTCTTTGATAGTACTCTCAACAGCACAAACACATGCCCAACAAAAAAAGTTTAACACAGCTAGTCTTTCTTACTCTGAACCACCCGCAGCCTCATGGTTGAGAAAATTTTAAGATCAACCCCATTAAGTTATAGAGGTTCCAGACTTCTTTGGGTTTAGCTACAGGATTGAGAGATCTGTGTACAGAAAAAAGAAATGTAGCTTTGTTTTCCAAATCAGGGTATCTGACAGGAAGCCAACCATGCATTAGCTCTGAAAATAAGTCTATACAGACTGTTTGGGTATCATTCAGAGGGATGCATTCTCTGGCCAGTGACCTCATAGGAGATATGGATCAAACCAAGCAACAAATATACTATATTGTTCTTCATGCAAGTCTCTGGATTAGCTGGCAAATAAGAAGTGAGACATTTGGCAAACCTAATGGACTACAAAGACCCTAAAATAACTGCAGTAGCAAGCCAGGTTGCTGCCTACTACAGGGTAAAACCAGAAATTTTTACAAAATAAAGCAACCACAGCCTCACCTTCAAGACTCTCAGTCCCATCACAGTGCTATGTGCACTGCAAGAATGAGAGCCAGTGAGACGCAGGCACAGCCCTGAGTGGAAGAGTAAGCAACAAAGAGTCTGCAGAGCCCCATGGGCACCACCATACCCCTCAATGCAAGTGAACATCACCTGTGTAAATCCCTGGCTGAAGAGCAAGCCTACCAGGAGACCCAGGCAGAGCTCTGCATATTTCCTGGACTCCAGCCTTGGTTAGAAAGAGCTAGACACCTATACCTCTGTACGACTGTGGAGAGATTTTAGGGATTTCCCTGTTAAAATCCTCAGACAACACAGTTCAGCATTTTCCCTTTTGCTTTTTGCAATCTGAGACATTTCTATGACTCTTTAATTTTATCAAGGCTCTATATGAGTGTAGTTACAGTGTTTGAACACCCCCGTGGAAGGTCAGACATTTGAGAATTGGCAGGGATCCAAATATTGGTTTTGATGTTAATCTCTCCCCACAGACTGCATGAATCACACTCTTTTTTTCCAGTCTTCAAGAGTCTGAAACAATGGGAGGTAGGGACTGCTGTTGCTATGGTACGAGAAGCCTCTTCTGATCACACATGTCCCTGAGGAAGCTCACTAGGAAACAGATTGCCTAGATCTATCTTGCAGAGTAGTCAGGTGACTGAGAAAGCATGAGACCACTTTTTTCAGCCTATCAGATACTCTGTTTTTTCAAGCTCCATGCACAATTTTATTTCTAACTGTAGTACAAAAAGCTTCCAGTTTCCCAAGAGCTGGGATTTGTTCTAGGTGGAATAAACCAGCATAGCTCCATTGACACTGTTTTAACCATTAGGATACAGAATTTTTGATTTGCTGTTGAAGGAACAGAGATACTGAGAGATTAAAGTGGCAGAAAATAAAAGGGGCAGAAAATCTCTCTCAAAACCAGCAATAAACCCCAAATCTCCTGGTGATCACCTGCCTTATACTCTTATCATGAAAATGCCTCTGAAGTTTTCTTATTCAGGGTCTTCCATATGATTTTTAAAAATCCTGCTTGTTAGTAGCCATCCAGCTGTGGGTTATATTCTCCTAATCATGTGCATATAGAACAATTTAATATTCAGAGCTTTTTTACTATCACATTATTAAACAATACTGAAATATAGTATTATTAAGAAAAATATAGTAAATTATTTTTATTTCACACTGTGACACCTCAAAGAATATCAGTGAATTGCTTTACACGTCTAAGTGCTTAAAATGGACAAAGCTCACACAATCACTTCTGTAACTGAATGCTTGTAAAACTTTTTTATATCTGGGTCTTTCTTTGTTCAGTGACTTTTTTCCTCAATAATTCATGTCTTCTATGCCAGTTTGTCATAAAAAGGAGGATTAGAGACTTCTCTACAAAAAGGCTTGTCTACTGTTCTTCAGCAAAGAAAATTTTGTAGTTGTATTTGATGTTTTTAACTCATTCTGTTTGTAGGGACTAAGAAGCACAATATGACTGGTTTTAGCACAGGAAACTTAATACCTTTAATTAGGACTGCTAACAGGAATGGGGAGTAGAGGTCATGCACTGATGGGAAAAAATATCCACTTATTTTAACCACCTTTTTGTTAGCTAAGCAGTCATGTGGGAGAAAAAAAAAAAAAAAAAAAGAAAAAATAATTATGTCTCTCATCTCTCCAGCCAACTGTCTGAATTCCCTCTTTGGAAATTGTATATGGGTAGATATTTATAGTTCCTGCTCATACTGCACTAATCTTGAAGGGTCTTCTCCCAGCACTGAGATACATACCCCATTAGTCCTTCTCTCCTACAAGAGTTTTCCTTAAGAGGGCAACTGCAATGGCAAAAATTATGCCAAAGTTAGGAAACAGAATGCAGGTTTTGAAATGCTGCAGCTCCTGTAGTAGCAGCCCACTTCTGCATTTGACCAGAGAATTCTACAGACCTATGGCTCAGTCATCCTTTGTAAAAGCTTCCTCCATTCATCATTTGGGCTACTTGCTTCTGCAGTCAGCCTCAGATTGAGAGCTAATGGACTAATACAAATCTTTAATTCAATGGGAAAGTAATTTTAATTTTGCATAATTCATTGCATGATAAAGGGTAATCATGACTTTCCAGGCTCCCGTTATCTACACTGCTGAAGGCTCACAATCTACAAATGGCAAGGCACCTGGACTTTAAATCAGCCTGGTGTCATACTACACAGTAATCGCAACAGAAACACCCAGCATCATTTCATTGGAATAGAACACATTGTGAAGAGCCTCTTCTCTGTACCAGAAAACAAATTCTAAGAGCCAAGGTCCTTGTGCACAGCACTTTTGCTCAGAGCTGCTCACCTGCAACAAAGTCGCCGAAGCCAACAGTGGTCAGAGTAACAACTACAAAGTAAATGGACTCCAAGGCTGTCCATCCCTCGATGTATTTGAAGATAAATGCAGGAATGGTCACAAAGACGATGCAGCCTGCCAGGATGAAGACAATGGTGGAGATCACCCGGATCTTTGTTTGACTCACTTGTTTATTCTAAAAAAAGGAAATAACAACAAAGAAATATGTTTGAGTGGATTTCTGGAACTGTGTTCTTTGTGAATAGTGATAGTGCTGGTGTCACCTGGTATGTCTCTTTCTGCCTTTTGTGAGCTTGTTGGGTGGAATACAACCCTCTCTCCCTGTTAATGAGAGTCCTGCCCAGGTCATAGTAAACCCTCATGGTCTGGTCCCAGTTTATCATGACTCTCATTTTCTATGCCCTAGGAAGTGACTAATCCACCCCAAACACGACCTGGAAAAACATTCCTGAGCTTCAGAAAAGCATCAATATGCTCCATATCAGGTTCAATGCATAAGAAAAAGTGCACATTCACACCTCCATACAAGTATGTGTACACGTAAATTGCCTCACCAGCACCAAGCATTCAACAAACAGGACCAAGAATAAAACAAAAATAAACCCCTTTTCCCCCACTGAAAAGCTGCAATTTTATGTAGAAATAATTCATGCTTTGGGTTTTCTAGACTTAGGATTTCCAGCTTTCATTCACAAATATGAAGGTTAAATCTCCTTTTCAAAAATAGAAAGCTGCATTATTGGTTTACTCCAGAAAAAAAAAAAAAAAAAAAAAAAAAAAAAGGATTTATGTCAAATACCAAACAGCCTGAGATAAAATTACCTAAATTCACACTGGAAAGCTCTTGAATAAAGAGTATGTCTTATTGGTTTCTATAAACTGAATTCGAATATAGGCAGTGTAATTGTAATATTTTACACTCCTAAATCATATAAACTCTCAATATATTTAATATATACTTAGATTTTGTTTCTATTAATATTGATGCAAGCGTGGATTAACACAATTGACTCTGGCAGATTTATTTCATATTTTCTCTGCTGTGAATAAACTCAGCATCCAATAAAATTTCATGAGAAAACTGTAAATTACTAGAAACATTACTGTGGATTAATTTCAGTGGCAGAATAAATTCTCTGTTTATCCTGGAAAAGCAATGTGGTGGTCACTGTAAGTCATATTGCCAAATTAAATTTCCAAATCAAGCATCTCCCTTAACCCAGAAATGAGATCTCATTTCAGATTAAGGCATTGCCTAGACAGGAAATAAGATCTCAGAAGTTATCTTTGTAATATACAGAAGGGATATTGCCTGAACTAGTTAATATCTAACCAGCTTGTGAGCAATACTGTGCTTCCCCTAATAACAGGAGGATTTCTTTTTTGAGGTGCAGTGTCAGGACCTTGTTAAGTACTCCTCTGATCTGGGATGCATTCAGAACCAGGTAGCATAAAAATGTCATGTTTCACAGATATTTTTAGTTCTGAAACTGTTTAAAATGATCCCTACACTTAATACTTTATTTGTGTGTGTGTGTGTGCACTATTTTCTGTGTCTGGATGAATAGAAATAGTTCAATAAGATTAGTAATATAATGCCAAATATAAGACATGGAAGAAACCATCAGGTACCAAGGGCAAAAGCCACACAAAAATATAAAATCTGAATTCACTCCTTATTGCCTCTTTTTCCAAAGAGCCATTTTGAGTATTTTGCTAAAACAGCAAAGGTTGATCTATCTGCTTTGAGAGGTATGGACACACATTCACAATGGCAGGATTTCAGACTTATTGAATGAGTAGTGAAAGGAAAAGAACACATCACATGGATCGCGTTACATAGTGTCTACATTGGTACCCTTGCCTTTTGTCATTGAGAATGAGGATTTAACCAAATTGGTGCTTATTTTCTAGTTTGACCAAGGTGACTTGTTTACTTCTACTAAATGGTTCCATTTCCTGATACATAAAAATGAAATATCAGAAACCTTGCCTTGTGGAAGTTAGGAGACAAGTGCCTCTTGGGAATCCTTGAATAAAAAGTAAACCCAGCATCAAAATTATGCATAGTAATTCCTCCTCCAGTCCCCACATAGCAAAAATTAAAATGCATTTCAGTATGTGTCAGAATTGTCTCACGAGACAGGAATGAAAAGAATGGCCTTCAAATCAGTAACAAATGTTCAGGACAGCCCCTTGTTCGTGAGCGATAAACTCAGCCAGAGGTTGTTGATTTTTTAAAGTAAAAATGGTAACAATGTTAATGAAAGGATCTGTAGAAGGCCTGACTCATGGTAATTGTGCACCTTTGTCACTCACACAAAAGCAGAGCAGCTGAGCGTACAAATGAAGGCAGAAAGCAATGGTGAATCAGGCACAGCATTTTTAGAGCTGCTGAAAAGAGCACAAAAGCAGGATTCAGAAAAAGAATTACTTAATGAACAGTAACACATGAAATGCAGGATAGACGTGAAAAGGGGGGTCTTTTTACAGTTAGGTATGCGTCCAGAGAAAATTCACAGTAGAGTCTAACTGCTACAGATGAAAAAAAATGCTAAGGCATAATGGTAGTTACTAATCAAATATGTACATTGTAATAACGCCATACTACAAAAATGCAAACCACTCCAGTGTTACACCAAGTCATTATTAAAATAAATAAATAAGCAAATAAATAAATAAATAAATAATCACTCTATATAACACTAAAAGTTGAGAAATCTGAATAAGTTCATACAATTTTCCCTTTTAAACAGTATTTTCAGCTTGTAGCCAAATGTCAAATAACTGAGCAACTTCTGCTCGGCTAAGAAATCATCTGAACCCATTTTGTGCCATGAATACTGAATTTTCTATAGGTGTCAAAAAGAAATAATAACAAACCCTTTCCTCCAGGAAAGGCAGCTTAAAAATCTTATAGCTTTTAAAGTCAAATTAAAACACCTTTAAAAGAGATGTTTTCCATTCTTTTTAAGTTTGTTTACCCACAAGTTCTTTCCACAGTGATGAAGCAGGTAATTTGTAAGACATTCTTCAAATATAAATAAATTAGTGCCTGCTAATGAGACCAATTTAAATCCACCTAAAACTAATCTGGAAAACATCAAAGAAGTAATCTAAGAATCTAAGAACTCGGAGTTTTCTGTGTAGCCATCAGGGTTATTTCCATTTTCCAATGACAGTGCTGATATTATTCTTAAGGTGGCTAAGTGCTAAACTGGCAACATTACTGATGTCATCTTGCTTACATGAATTTGAACAACCTACTGTCAATCTGCTCTAGTACCAAGAGGAGAAAGGACAGACAGAGTAATGAAAACACGCTTATCAGTGGAATTTAGTTCTTATCCATCTTTTCCATCACTAACTGCAGCTTTGCTTTTTCCTCATTTTTTACTATATATACAGGGCTTTTAATAGTTTTGGTCTTACCTAATAATCTCAGGAGTTAAAATAAACCTTGAGTTTTTTACTTTCTTTTTTCTCTCTCTGTCCCAATAGATCAAAGCCAGTGTAGTGGGTTATTTTATGTCTTCTGCTTTCTTCAGGTGAATTAACTGAGGTACGATTTTTCTGACCCGATGGTCAACAATAAAAGCACCAAACAGTGTTTTTAAATTTGCAAACTGAGACCATAGAGTTAATATATATTCCTATGAAAAAGGAGCAGGAGGCATTAAGTAGGGGATCAAAAGAAGCTACAGTCATATATCAGACTAGACTAAATGCTAAATATGTATAACATGTATATTTCCATGAACAGCATATTTCATATAAGCTTATTCCAAGATTCTATAGTGCCACCTCTCATTTCATAGACAGCTCCCCCAGTATACAGTACTACTAAACCAAAAATAGCACTGGAACACTTGCTGCTTCACAGTGAGCTCAGATGGTTTCTCCATCTTCCAAACTTTTCCTTTCCTGAATTTCTGACAAATCTCCCCAAGGCTTCAGGCAAGCTGAGTACCTTTTTGGCTAGATGACCAATGGCATAGTTTTAGAGATAATGTAATATACCTGCATGGAAAATGCTGTCTTCATCTCTCCAAAAGGCTCTGTACTTTGGAGCAGAGAAAACACATTTCAAACAAAACACATTTCTTTAATATTTCTTTTGTTCCTTTCACTTACTCTTAACTCCATGCCTTTCCCCATGCTGCCGACTATTCTCAGAACAGATTGTCCCTGCCTATGCACTAATTAAAACAGCTTGTCTTCTAAATCACTTTCTCCAGACCAAAATATTTTAAAATATGATTGACAGTCTTTGTACTTAAGTCATAAACCAGAATATCACATGTATCAGCTCACAAACATTTGATATGTCCTTAGTCAAAATACATTTGCAAAGCTGGTGTAGATGGTGCAGGCAGTCACAGGTTCACACTGCTTGTCCTTCAGCTCAGCCAAATGAAAGCCAGTCCTGGTCCAGAGCCTGGTGCACACTGCAGCAAGGTGTGATTCCCTTCTCACCAGGCTATATGGAAAGACTGGCACAGCATCAGCTCATAGAGGTCCTTGGTCATCAGTGATTTGGTCACATCAACCTCTTTGCTGCCTGCAACAGTCACTGTGGATTTCATCGTAACTTGTCCTAGCTCCTTCATGTTCAAAATGAGACTGAAACTAAATGTATTTTAAATAACACTGACTTGGACATAACACCTAAGAACAATATGACAATATTTTGTTCTTCTCTGTTCTCTGACACTGCTGGTTCCTGCCAGCTCCAACAGACCCACCTCAGGGCACTGCTGAGCCACTGAGAGGACATGGTGACACCTCTGGGAAAGTGTGTTTAAGAAAGGGCAGGAATGCTGGACAGGCAGAAGACAAGGGAACTGAGGAGAGAACAAGGAAATAACAAGGTCAGGTGAGTGAGAGCTTCTCCATGGCAACGCAGGTACTGCAGGGCCTGCATCCCATGGATGACCAGCAAAGGAACTGAGGAAAAGAATTAAGAACAGCAGAGAAACCACTGTGTTCTGACCCCAATCCCTGTGTCATTTGCTGCTGCACCAAAGGGACTGAGTGTGATCCTCATGGGTGGAGGAGAGGTGTCTGGAGTGAAGTGGGCCTAGGAGTGAAGCTGAGCTTGAAAAATGGGGAAGAAAGGCATTTTGAATGTTTGTGGGGATTTTGTTTCCAAACACTCAACTCAGTAATTTATTTTTTATGCTAATTGTGAATAAATTAATTTAAATTCCACAAGTCAAGGGGGTTTTTGTGTGTGAGAGTACGCATTCTATTGTTCTTCCCATGTTCTCTCCATCATTGTAGGCGAGTCAGCAAACAGCTGTGTGGGTGCTTGCTGCCAGCCAGGACCTAGTCACCACATCAGTGAAGAAAACTCTCCTTGAAAACAAGCAGCAGAATTATAATATATATTAAAATATAGATGACATTTCAGACACCTCCATAGGTTATGAAAAGGGGGTTGGACCATTCTACTGGATATGGGCTTCCCCTATGCTCTAACCTCTTGGTGCCTCAGTTTTATTTTAGTTCTCATGTTTTATAAAGAATGCTTCTATAAGAAGGTACAGAATCCATCCTCTGCTTTTTAACCATTGTCAGTACCAGAGGGCAGACAGATATTAAAAGCTGTAAACAGTCACATTTATTACTAAGCCTGGAAGAGACAATCCTGAACACATACAAGACACAGGTCAGAGTAAAGAAGGATTTCTTTTTATTTTTACATCATTTTCCCAATAAAACCACATATCTGTGGGGTGTTTGTCTAGATCCAGATGGAGTATGCAACAATCTTCTCACAGAGCAGCAGCTTTCTCTAATGTCATTTTTGTAAATCTCTCTGCATGGAGGCTCTCTTGCTGCAGTCATAATGTGAGTACTGTGTCATGAACATACAGAAACACTGGCTCAGATATTTTCCAGGCTTGATATACCCCTTTCCAATCTTCTTCCTCTCACTAGAAAGCACACATAACGCTTTCTGATATGAACCCACTAATTTCTGCATGTAAAAAATAAAAATCATGATCCCAAACCTCTGTTATGGCTGAGCTGTATTCAGCCCAAGGGAAAAAGAAAGAAGCAAAAAGCCAAATTGAGTGAGAGGAATACATGTATACATAGGCTTTTCTCAAACACTGGAGCAGACAAAGGACAAGAGAGGTTGATGGCATAGACTTAAGGAATTTTACAGAGGTGGGATTTGTAATGTGTTGCTTTTCCCTTCCCTCCTTCATCTCACATGTGAGTTACACCTATATCCCCCCACCCAGAGAGTGCAAGACTGGGTTAATAATGATTTTTCCACATAGCTTCCCTGTCCTGAATGGGTTTGATCTTGCCATTCCTGGTATAACATCCTCACCATCAAAGACCAGAGGATAAGAACAAAATTAGCAAAATGTCTGCTACACTTAAGTTGCTTTCCTTGAAGTGGAATAGCTGTAAGAATAACTAACTAAATTAAATACCCAGTTAGAGGGCTTAAAATGTCAAAATCTGGGATCCATAGATGTTCTAAAAAAGTTTTTAGTACTAGCTTACTGAAGTACTTAGAAAAAGATACTTTTCTGTAGCTCAAATATAATGGAAGGGGAAAGCGATTCAAAGAATAAACCCAACATATTCAAGACAGTGGTTTAACATAAAACAGAATTCAGAGACAAATTTGGCTCTGGTTGATGAGGAGTCACCACCTGTAATAAAGTCACAACCCTCACCATCAAGCCTACAAGCCCCCCTATTTTAACCCTGCTCAGGAAAATGTAACTCTTAGAAGGACCTTTCAGGTGTGACAGGCAAACAGCTGAGATTGTTTACATGCATTTGTTCTGGGTTTGTAAACCACCTTTCCGATCACTGAATTTTGTTTTGGTGGAAATGACGCAGCAAATTGTTAGGCTGAGGTCTGAACCCTGAACTTTCAGCTCATAAACCTTGTATAATTTTGGAGTAATACTGTGAATCTGCAACAGTAGGTTGAATTTCACACCCTGTCCTGACAGCTCTGTCCAGAGACAGGGTGCCAGCAGATGGCAGATGGATCACTGCATCAAACAGTTACTCTGTGGAAGTTGTTAAGTGAATATATATATATATATAATTTTACCTGTTTCCTTACAGAAAATCACAGTGAATAACACTATATTTAAAAAAAAAAAAAAATATGAAGTATTAATATCCTCAGTGTGTTTTTAGCAGCTGATGTAATAAAACACTGATGCTGGCTAGCAATGTGATGTAATTAAACAAAATAAGAGATTGTCTTGAACAGAGCAAATCCATGAACAGAGAGAAAACTTTGAAAAACAACTGTATTTTTAAGTGTTCCTCCTCTACACAGTTACAGTCTTATACTGTTTCTTTCCTAGATTCTGTTTTCCATTCATTTTCAGGGAAGGAATTTGTACAAACAACTCCTGTCACTTTTGCAGTAAAACATCAGAGAAGTCAAAAATCTCTAAAAAGTAATTGAATCTTTAAGTGAAAGAGTAGCTAGAGTTGATCAGATGTATTCAGAAAGACAAACAATAAAGTTTAGGAAAGGTAGAGCTTTGACATGTGCTAAAATAAAGCTTTCCACCAGCTCAATGGGACTACCCTTACTGCTACCCCAGCCCTATCTGCCAACTAAGAACTACTTTTCCTAGAACAATTCCAAGGTTGGGTGATGTGTACTGCCATCTTTCAGAAAAATATTAAGTGTAGATCACTTTCACAGCATGTCTCTGAAAACCAGAATAAAACATGTTCTCTTAGCTGAAAACCTGAAGGACAAGTAGCAGATGTGTCTGTTCTGACAAGTCCCTGGTTCAGTGAAGCACAAGTTGCTTACAGAGGCATTGCCTTTCTGCACAAAAGCAGTTTATTTTCAATGGTGCAGCCTTGCCACCTCTCATGCTGCTTGCCTACATCCCAGTATTGCAATTCACAGTCTACCAGCTGTGTTGCCAGACCTGTCCTCTGTGTCCTGCTGGAAACCAGAGTAGTGAAAGTAGCAACCAAGCTCAGGAACTGCTCACAGTGGCTTCACCTCAGAAGCCAGAAAATCCTGCTCTCAGAAACACACTGTGCCCAGGCTGAATTCCTGCATCTGTACTAAACTGCAAGATAAGGGAAGATCATTCAGGTTATGCTAAACCCATCTACTTCTGGTGAAAATCTAGACACTCATTCAAGGTTTGAAAAAAAAGACTATCCAAATTAGCCTATATTTAACTCATGATAATAGCAGCTGCTGTGTTCTGTAACAGTGTACTTTGCCTATGGAGTGCTTTCTATCTTTAGATGCTTGCAGACACTGTGTGTACAGAGCAAGCCAAAAAAAATGGGGCTTTATTCTACTGTTTATTATAGAAACATTCACAGATTATTCATAAGATCCCTCATGTATGTAAGATAAAAATACTACTTTTATGGTATTACGTCACCTTGAAAGGCATTTTTCATTTCTGGAAAGTTTTGTGTCTGGACATTTTCACTGGGTGAAAATCTATTTATAAGAATTATCAACTTTTAAATTATATTTTGAGTGTATATGTGCTTATACATGGTCTGGGAGGGCAGATTCATCACCAGACCCAGAAATTGGTGGCCAGTGTATCTAGTGAATCTGGTTGCCTTGTACATATTCATTTTCTGGGGAATCACACTTGCATACATGTAAAAACAGACTGGGACGCAGGTTCTGCCCTAGATTATTGAAGATGGAACATGCAGGAATAATCAAGAGCTGAGAAGACAGGGTTTTTGTGGGGGAAGCTTTGGTTTACATCTCTGACCTGGTTGATGCTTACTTACTTGTACCAAATATAATCATTCCAGGAGGACAGATGGCATAAACTATTCAATGTGTGGTGTTTGGGATAGCATCATCCTGCCAGCGCCTCCGTTTCCTAAAATGGTACATGAAAAGTTCTATTTTTTAGAAAGTATTATTTTGCAGTGAAATACCTCCAGCTCTACCTACTCATCAATGAGTAGTTGTTTTCCTGGCTAGTTACACATTGAAATAATTATAACATTTTGGGTTAGAAGATGAGTAGTGGCATGTGCCCAGCTCCTCTGCTGAAATATTCTGTCAATACTGTTCGGGTAGTGTGTACTTGATAAGAGCAGATTTTTTCTCACTTTATGTAGTTCAAATTGTTCTTAAAATTCCCACAGAATGTGCAGGCTGATTATTGCAGTAGCACATGTGGGATTCTAATTTTGTGGTGTTAATTAAGGTAGGGTTGGTGGGGTTCTGCACAGATCATGTCAGAGGCAGCAGAAAAGCACTAGCACAAGTCCTCTGGGAGGAATCTTCCTTCCATCTTTCCAGGTATGCCGAGGAATGCCAGAGGCAAGCTGTCCCTAGTGTGGCATGGGCTCCATGCTCACAGATACACTGTTGGATGGAGCAAGAGACATGTTAGGGAAATGCTTTGGGTGAGAGGACTGTGGTGACAACAGAAAATTATTCCTCTCCTTCCCACCTGCCAGTGTGTGCATACCACATCTTACCTAGCTTCAAAATGATCCTAACCACAATGCAAGATCAAGTTGCCTTCAAGTCCCTTCCACCTGTACGAGCAATGACAAAGTTGCAAGGATTTCCAGAAAGTTCTGCCCTGACACCAGCCGGGCAACATTGGTAAGAGTGAAGGGCATAAACAGAGGCAACAGGATACATACAGAAGCAGAGTGCTGAGGTGTATGAACATGGAAATTTGATGCATTTTATACATGCTAAGTTTCTTCCCATTCTTTCCACAAGAAACTGGACTGTCCCAAATTGCCTGTGAGGACAAAGAGTATAGGTAGCTAGTTTGTACTCTCTAGAGCATTCATGCACTAAATGACTTCTCACCTACCTCCGAAAGATTTGTCAGGCACACCACCCAATGTTTTATTATGTTTCTCAGTGTCTTTTTAGCCTATGTTTGTTCCTTTTAGTTAAGTAGTAGTTTAACTACGTTCCTAATTTTTATGGAATGATACCACCTCTTTAAAGGTGGTAGCAGGTTGTTTTACACCCACAAACACGCTGAATTTTGGTTCATTAAGGAGATGGTTACAAATAAGAAACAAGAGTTACACATTGAATTAAAATTCGCTCAGTGCTCAGGATTAAATCAGGAACTGTTACTCTACCTGAGGCTTCAGCTGAATAGGTCCAAACATTTATGAAGTCTAACAGTGCAAATATAAGGTGATAATAAATTACATAATTATTAAAATTCTAATGATTATTATATTCTGCATATGCCAAATGCTATGTAAAAAATCAGTTCAAGTGAAACCACTGGTATTAAGACTAGTTACTAAGATGCATGTAAATTCTAAACTCTATCAGAAATACTTCAAATAGCTGAAACTCATTTTACTAATTACTAAGAGTAACAAAGGGAATGTATAACCCTGTTCAGCAAATCACAAAATAATCAATGTAATGGAACGTAATGTACTTACGACAATCAAAATAAAAGGAATAAACACACATCATGGCTAAACAAGAAGATCACAATCTCTAAATTCCTTTGAAAGCTGACAAAATACCAAGCAGGAAAACAAATACTTTGGATGTCTATAAGCAACAAGCAACTGCATTAACTCAAGAAAATGAAGGAATACTTTGAATAACAAAAGAACTCACACAATGTGCCAAAGGGGTATATTCTGTATAAAACATTAGTATCAGCATTCATCTGTGAATCTCAAAATACTTCAAGAATGTATTATGCTTTAGCAGGGAGGCTGGACTAGATGATCTCAAGGCATCCCTTCCAGCCCCAGTTATTCTGTGATTCTCTGATTATTTTAATCATAAACTGTCATACCAACAGTTTAATGGTCTTGTCCATGTCACTCAGAAATACAATACTCAGCTGACAATCAATCTCTGACTCTCAATCCATATCATGACTTCAAGATTGTAATTTTTCTTGGGCAGAAGCAGGCTGGAATGTTCAGAGATTCCATTGAAGTAAAGCAGGTGTAATAAAAAGGTAGACAAAAAATAAACTAGGGACCTTAGCTGCATGTTTGCCAAAATGAATGGAGACACTTTTCAAGAACATTATTTTCATTAAATGAAAATATAAGCCTTTTGAAGTGCTCTCCAGACAGGCATGTACATGCTTACTCACCCATAATCACTAGTCACCTTCTTCTACATTTATTCTGATATACTGTTTATGTCTGGTCTGGGACACCTAAAAGTCATTTAATCAAAATGAAAAGTTCTCATTCTTCAGTCTGATACTTAATTACTTCCTTTCAAAAACAGTTTCAACTAATTTGCTCTCACCTGTGGGAATGTTTTAGAAATAGATGTCTATTAAACTAACCAGCTTGGGCAGCTTCTCATCCACTCCATCCCTGGAAAGACTTACCTTCAGTTATGCCACTTCCAAGGGAAGTATCACACAGGTCACCTCTAGAAGTTCTGCCTCAAAGAGAGAATCCCTGGAGTGAACCATTAGCAAGTTAGCAAAACAGCATTTGCCAGGTCTGTGGCACTGCTTGCAAAAGAACTGCTTACAGCAATTCAGAGTCAAAAGCAGAGGGTACTGGCAACATAAAGGGAAATTGCATATGAGGAAGTCTACACAAAAATTTGGGGTAAGATATCTTCATGGAAGGCAGGGCAGAGAATGATCATCATTTCAGCCAGTGGCATTACAGCAGTTTTTGTAGTAGAGCTGCAGATCTACTCCAACATTTGTCGCCCTGCACTGAAGGCATATCAGTCAACCATCTCTCTTCCCAGGCTCACATTCACAACAGCAACCCTGCTTTCCAAGTCTTTTAGGCTGTATCAATAACACAGTCAGAACCTACTCCACATCCCTGTTCCTTCAGGGAACCATTACCTTCTCTCCATTTTCAGTGAATAGATGTACATATCTAAAGCAACTTGTGGTGTTTTGAGGAATGTTTTACAAAAATTCCTTGTAAGGAAACTAACTTAGGAGATACATTCCCCAGCAATACCCTCAATAAGGAAATTCAGAGTCAGACCTATAACCCCTGCATCATCATCTAAAGAAGTCTATTTCTCTCCACTGACTACAGAGATCCTTACAGACATCATAACTATCATCTCAACTAAACATGTAAATGTTTCATGGTGTCCAACATGTAAAAAATGCCACAGGTAATAGCAACAAAATTAAGAGCAGGCTATACAACACAAGCAAAGAACTGTCAGTGAACTTACTCTGAAAACCTTTTCCACCCTTGCAATACCCTTCCCAAAGATGGTTCCAAGTTGGTCTCCAATCCCAGCGAGCAAGAAGCCAAACAGTGGAATCCCCAACAGAGCATACAAGATGCAGAAAACCTTGCCACCAACAGTGCTCGGGGCCATCTTCCCATACCCTGAGGAGAAAAACAATTATCAGGCTCTCAGAACTTACACACAGCTTTTTAGAAAACAAACTAATAAGTTTTAAAAACTGCTCTTCCTGCAGGCATACCTTTCTATATAATTCCACCTATAGTTCCTATTTATAGACTTCCAATGACATGATGTCACTTCTGGCCAAGCCATCCTCTGTTATTCCATTTTTCTTGAAGCCTCGGTTACCCATATTTTCTGTAGATTCAGTCTATCTAAAACTGCCATTTGCTTAATTGATCTATCTGATGTCACAGCACAAAAATCCCTCCATGCTGGACTGGTGCCTGCATGCTGTTGCTCCTCTTGGCCCGTGCCAATGGTTTCCTGACAGGAGTGTGATTCACCTGACAAAACTCATTTTCAGTGGTTAGCTCATACTTTCCTCAGCCCCTCATCATACTGAGTAGTTACACTGCAGCTTCCACACTGCAGTGTATCCACACTATGCAAATCTGGGCTTGAAGTTTTTTTTCAGTAAAGCATTATTACTCCAGTAGGCACGGTATTTCTGTTGAAATGTTAAAGAGAAAAACAACAACAGTTGTGACAATAATACTTGTACCTTTTTATTTAAGATCAGGTATTTTGATTGAAATGTCGTAGAGATTTTGATTTAAATTATACATAATTACTTCAATATTAAAAGTTATCACACAATCACAAATCACTGATGCAATAAGGCATCCAGAGAGGAGGAAATCTATGAAATTGTCAGGTCCTATTCCCATTGGGTTGATGACACTGGCACCAGATATGTGTCTCTGTCATGGGATGGTTCTGAAAGAACTATGCTGACACACAATAATACATGTCCCATAACCTACTGTGCTTTCCACAGGTGCATCCATCATCCAATCCCAGATTTCTCTTAAAATTCCATGAAAATTCAGGCTCCATTGGACTGAGATTAACCAGGTAATCTGCTGAGTTTCTGCCTAAGAGGAGCCCTAACAGGCCACTGGTGAATAAACTAAAACCATTTTCATGCCCTGACACCATACACAGACTTTATGCAGCCTATAAAAATCTCATTCATGAATAATTTAAAACAAATATGGGCAAAAATACAAGGTCTTTTCAATAAGTTATTTAAATAACAGTTGTCAATGAATATGCCTGCATAAACTATGCCTACATAGTGGCATTTATTTAATGAGTAATTTAAAAGCTTGTCACTTGGTTCTATTGAGTAAACAAATATTAAGGGAGGGTTTTCTTACGTACGAATCAGAAATGTTTTCTTTCTTGCCACCCGCTGGTTTTATGCTACCATCAAAAATACATGGTAATGTGGCTTAATATAGAGGAACACAGATTGTACACTCTACACAATCACTCTTTCCCCCTCGCTCTGACAGCAAAGAAAAGGCAGAGCCAAAGGCACAGACTCTACTGTTAGAGATGATCACCACAGCAAGTCTTTCTACTGCCACAGAATTTTTTTGTTGTTATTGTATTACCTGCTTAAAAAGCCTACAGAATTTAGTCAGATTCTCACACTTTATTGAAGGGTTATGTGACTATCAAGTTATAATTCTATACAGTCACCAGTTTGTGCATCACTGTAATGTGGAGAAGCACTTCATACAATATTTAAAGCAGAATAATAGAAAAAGCAAATAAAAATCAACAATTTGCCAGTGATTTCCAAATAATTACATCTCTTGATCTGATTATTATGACAGCACTGAAATCAAGCTTAAAATGATAAAATTACTGTATAATTGTCAGCAGATTAACTTTATCAACAATGTTATTGGTTTATTCTCTTCTTCCTTAGGATCATCTTCTGAAACCCAAGCCTCTTGAACATTCTTCAAGAGCGGAACTGGCTCAGAGAGGAGAGATTAAAAACCTTGGCATATATAAGGCCAACATTCAAAGATCAAATTATAAATACCTTGGACACAATGCATGGGGAGAGAGATGATAAGGGTCTGAATAATGATCTTATTGAAATTAGTAGTTCAAGAAAAGTGAATGGAGCAGTTCAGTGTACCCTTCATTTAATACAGAGAAATGTGTCAATAATCAAGGCCATGAATTCTAGAAAGAAAAAAAAGTAGGTTTTTTTACACAATGTATCATTTGTGGAATTCCTCGCAATTCTTAGCATGAAAGCAAGTAAGAATTTTAAAAAGGATCTAATGATTATGAGAATGCATTTCCAGTTACAAGGAGTAGCATATGAGAAGAATTGCTTCTATCAAACTTCAGAGCATAAGCCAAAATTAATTGATGTACTTAGGAAGAAAGTTACACTTCTGGGCAAATTCATCTATAAAATTAAAATCCAAATTCCCAAAAGCCATAAAATACTTCATTTGGTACAGCTTCATGATCTTTTTAGTGAAAATTGAGACCATCTGCATCTACATCAAGAACAGGGTTATGAGGCCTGCATGAGTGTCACCTGTTTTCAGCTCAGCATTACTATTCTACTCTAATTATGTAAACAGCTTCTGATACTTATCCAAAGACTCAGTACCCTTGAAGCATGCTGGAGTCATGTCTTCTGCTAACAGAGAAATACACTTTAGCTACTTTATTTCTTTGTTGTCTACCTTCCTCGAATTTATTTCATTATCCATGACTAAGTGTGACAATGTATTTTAAAAAATAATAATAAAAAAAGCTACCTATAGTTGTGATGACTGTTCCAGCAAAGAAAAAGGCACCTCCAAGGTCCCAATGACTGCTGTTGTTAGAGGAGTTTCCGATGGGACTGACTCCTGCACTATCAGCATCAAGAGCATGCTGCAAAGAAATACAAACAATCAGCATTATATGCATGCCTTACTGTATCCTATGTGAGTTGGTTTATGGCTCCAAAGGGAAATTTCTAGGACCACGGAAATAGCTTCAATTAAAGTTTTTAGTATGTGCTCAAAGTATAGCAGCCTCTTCTGTACACATAAGTTGAATATACAACTGAACTGAATATCCATTAAAGTGGAAGAAAGATACAATGCATAAACAAATGACAAAAGATACAAAGCAGTTGAGAAGTAGAGGACCAACACCACAAATTCGTCCATAAATATCATTCTTGTGTCTTGTATCTTTCCACTTCCAAAGGAAAAATTCCTCGATGGGAACAGCTCATGTTAGAAGCAGCTAGGAAGGTGGTAACTACAAATAATATTTGTGAAGTCAACTGAAGCTAGTCAGCCAAGGACTTAAATTCCCAGACAATCAGTAATTTATTAAGTCATTTATACTTTATGCTAACTAAAGAAAAAGTATGGCATATATATACCCTGTTTGAAAAGAACAAATAAGATACCTATAGAAACATCATAAAAAAACTTTGCAATCAGCTCAAATTTCCCAGTTGCCACACTACACACAATCTCATGTCCACAAATACAGCATGATACAGAGACTCCCAGACAAAGCTTGATGGAAGTATAATCTGGATAGAAGCTGAGGTAGCTATACTGCTTCCTGGTCATTGTCCTGTGTCCCACAGAGTACTGAATCAAACCAGGCAGACATATCAGCTTCCTGAATGTTGGAAATTTCTAAAAATGCACCATATTGTATTATGAGGACATACACATTCACTTTTCATTGCAGCCTTACAGTTCAATGGAAGGCAGAGCTGAATACATCAGCCTACAAAGCACAGAAATAAAACTCATCAGCATCTGATACATTCACCGGAATTGCTCTAAGTTGACTTTTGAGATGCCCTTCAGCACGTACTTTCAAGTTGCTTTTAGATCTCATGCAAGCTGTTCTTCATAATAGAGAAATTCAGACCTTATTCTAGAACAGCAGCTGAAATGACTGCCTTTCTCCCTTCCAAATGTTCCTGAGTCTGATTTGCATAAAACCACGGCAGAGGAACCAGTCTTCTCTTTTTCTTCCTCCTAACATTTCCAGCTCTTTGCTTTTGTCCCATTCTGATCCTACCTCACTTCCTGTTGCTGTTACCAGCTGCTCACACTACTGCCAGACCTTCTCCTTCTCTTTCTGTTATTTGCTCCTCCTCCTAAATATAGCCGCCAATCTTTAGCCTTGATAGTTTTAGTGAACATATTGCTGGGCTCAACAAGTGAAGCAAAGTGCTACCTCTTGCATCCTCTTTTTCTTTGACTTTGTTCAACATGGAATTCCCACCTATCAACACAGGTTTGACTTTTCTTATTCCATTTCTTTAACTAGTTCTCTTTTCCCTCTGATTTCCCTCATAATCTATGAATTGTCATGGTGATTTTCTATTCCACCTTTTCCTATACAGTCTATGTGCAAAGCAAGGTTAGCCATTCTATTTTATCATTGCCCCACTTCTTACCTGATCATGTTTGATTTCTCTCTTGATCTTCTCTATAACCTCACATTCTCTTGTGGGTTTAGCATTGACTTTTAAACACATCCATTTAACACTGCTTCTCTCCTAGCCTTCATGATACACTTTTCTTCTCATTAATCTCTTTCCACCAATGGCTTATTTATAATTTTTTTTCTTTTCTTCCACTTCCATTTTTCTCGCTCATTTTTTGCCTATCTTTCCAACTGACTTCATGCTCCTCTACTGCTTTTTTAGGCTGGGTAAATTTTAGTTAATCTGCTTCCCAGCTTTTAGTTATTCAACACATCACCTCACAAAAAGGGAAAGGAGTGGGAGGGGAGGCGTATGGTCAAGAACAGAGACAGCTACATCTAAAGAGATCAGTACAGGACAGCCTTTTTTAAAAGCAGAGCTACTACATGTCAGGCTAAGCTGATTGTGAAACTATGGCATGAGCAAGCTCCAGGGTGGGCTGGTTTCATTTCATGTGGGCAGAAAGCCAGGACTCCTCAGCACATGTCCATACCTCAAGAAATAGGGATATAAAGAACAGATGTGTTTTGGACAAACCCTTTGGAAGGGCTTCTGTACTAGTTGCTGGCAAATTGCAGGTGGTGTGAAAGCAGAGATCATTTGTTGGTTTATGCAGAACAGCATAAATCAGCACAACAGACAGGTTGCCCGTTTAAATAGGCCATGACACACTGTCAGCTACTCTGGTTACTCCTGCCAAGGAATGCAGTCTGCCCTCCACTTGAGTGTGTGAATGTCAGCAAGCTAATTACACTTAAATCACACTTGGGTTTACACAGTTTAGCAAGTCCTTCAGGGCCAAGCACTAACCCTGAAGTGAAGGAGTATCCTGCTGCCTTAGATAGCATTGAGATTCTCAGGCTCCCTTCTCATCCAGAACAAATTTATTTTTTCTTTAAAGAAGAATTTGTCTTTCACTGACATCATTCATTTATAAATATCCAACTATTCCAATGCTGTCTTTTAATACATAGTATTTTGCATACAGCAATGGAGGACAAAAAGAGAGCAGCAAAACAAAAGCAGTGAGCAGCCTGCAGCTAAACACCAATTTCAGCTCATGCATGAGAAAAGGATCCCTTACTACTACCCCTACAAGTCCACCTACACAGAACTATCCTGCTAGATGAAAACTGACACAAAATTCAAACAATGATACTATTACTGGCAAGACTCTCCCAGTTCACACAAACCACAAAATTTTTCAAGTTTCCCACCTGAAATTTCAGATAGGCTTTGCAGCAATGACCTGAAAAGCCGCATCCTCAGGTTATCTCAGAGTAGGAAAAAGGTAATTTCCAGAGTGGTAAACACTATGTTAACAAACCTCACATATTTAAGATGTTTTAAACTAGTAGTTTCAGCTACTTTTATAGTTGAAGCATTGTTGAAAGTGACAGGTCATGAAAGTACCAAAAGCTGTTTCACACTTGCTCCTTTCCTGATCCCTTTTTCCATCTCCAGAGGAGCTATAAGCACAGTATACAAGAACACAGTATTTTTCCAGTATAGTTTGTTAATTGAAAGTACAGTCTTCTTTACTGAATAACTAACTACTTATGGTAAAGTTTTCTTTTGGAATGCCACCCATTTCAAGGAAGGCAATAATTTGAAATACCTCAAAGGGCTGAAATTGTCTTTCTGAGTGTTCAAGTAATGGATGTATGCTAAAGCCAACAGGCAGGTTGGCCTGAAGGGAGTGAAGGGAATGACAAAACTATTGAAGTAAATAAGAGTACTTGATATTATTTACTTTTAAAAACATGTATTTCTGATCACAACTTTCTGTTTTGCTCCCTATCATTGCATAGATGTGTACTTTACCCTCAGCCCCTTTGGTATCAGCACAGCACAGTCCTTCTGTAACAAAAAAGACATGGCCTGGTGACGCAGTCTGCATGGGATTGAAGGGAAATTCCAGAGCAGAAGCCCAGCATTTGTGGTGATACTGTGACAATTGAATCCTGTATTCCCAAGGAGAGTGAAACCAAACTGCATCTCAGTACACTGCATCAATTCCACTTGCACAAGCAACAATATAGCTGGAAGCCAGTGCAGCTGATGAGGAGAGAGGAACAAAACAGACTGCTCCTGGTTTCTCCATGAAGAAAGGTTTTTATCTGGTTCATTTGTTCATGTTTCTGTAATTTCTCCAGTTAGATCCCAAGTATGAAGAAGACAAATCTTTTTCAAGGACAAGTGTAATATCCCTCTCAAGTGATGAGACAGTCAAAGATGTACCTAACCTTGTGTTATCAAGGATAGGAATTTGATAGGAAAAGAAAATTATCATCCTTTTTTTTGCGTAGCTCTATTAATTCCTCTCCACAGATCCTTCTAATCCAATAATTATTATCTCCCTTTATATTTCTTTGTCCAAGCAGATTCCTATCAAGTATACAAAGAGTTGCTTCAATTGCCTTTCATGCTCTTATATTTCTCTATTGGGATTATTAGGATGTTTCTCATTAGCAAGCAGCTTTTAATAGCTAATTATTTAATAACTTTTTTCTATACACCCTAATTCTCTACGTATTCTCACCACCTCTTATACAGTGATTAGGGACGCTCATTATAAATTCACGTTTATTCAATTTCTATAACAGCATTTTCTAAGGACCTAGGCCAGCAATTTTTTTCAGGTTGAATCAAAAGTAACAAGCTTTCAAGGCCCATTCCTTAAAAATTTCTGCCTATCCCACAAAGCACTTAGAAACCAATCAGCCAGAGAGTCATCTACCTACACTTAGAGTGATCTGATAGTTATGTATGCACTGTGTCTGAGGGTAGACCTATAGCATTCAACAAGGGATATGCACAGAGAACCAAGTCCAAAAGGTTTAGCTCCCTGCAAAGATGTCAGCTAAGTTCTGGAAGCAGCATAGGTACAGGACAGCAGCAGACTTGCGAAGCACCTAGGCTCAGTCTGTCTCCTACACAGCTGGAGCAGCTCTGGATTGATGTTTACAAACCAGGGTGCCTGCACCAGCTAGGACAGGACCCAAGACATCTGAATCTTTTTTTCCTATCCTTTTAGGAGGAAAGGGTAAAATAAAGATTGGGGCAGAAGGGAAGCTGGGACAAGATGACCTCCAGAGTCACAGGTAGAAGGTTCAATGATCAGATACTTACCACTGTTTTTCTTCACAGTTCAAACAATCTTTTCTTGTCTTCAGCAACATGCAAGTCTTCTCCATAGTTAATTCAAAGCACTATTTTTTGCCTGCTCTATCTAGGGTTTTCTTCTAGAACATGAAAATTCTTTTCCTTTGACATGGAAGCAGCCTGGGAAGAAAAGCTGGCTTATGACACTAATGAACCAAGCAAGCAGCAGCAAAATTAAACATGTCCGCAGGATGTTCCTTTTCTTACTTACCTTCAGAGCAAAACTGGTTCAGAACACTAATCCAAAGTGCCTAACCAAAATATTAATTCTTACTAACATAACTAGGCAGTAAAGCCTGACGAGCTTGTTTCCAGCTCTGCTTCCTTTTCAGTTTGCAGTCTAGCTCTAACGGTTTGCTGTAGTCAATAGTGGACATTAATAATATGACTTAGTTACCAGGTGGGTGATTTTTTATTTAAACATATATACTGTAATCACTCACACTCCTAAATTAAACCCTGATGGACAAGGAAGAAGAAAGCAGCCTAACAATAACATAAGTAAGTTCTTAAGCAGCAAGCCACTCTATCTTGCATAATTTTGCAGGGTTCATTACAAAAGCAGGGCTCATTATGCAAGTTTTTACTTATATACAGTGCACAGGATATATAGAAACAGAGTATGAATGCCATTATCAGGTCCATAGGAATTACTTTGCCAAAACACAAAGATGGTCTTCCTATCTCTCTGTGATGGTTTCATCACATTCTATATCTCATTTGACTGGAAGAATATAAAGCAAAACAGGCCCATCTTTAAATTACAAAGATAGTTTATTAATACACACAAAAACAACAAAAAAAAGGGAAAAAAACAACAACAACAACAAATGAAACTTCTAAAACATCTTTCTTTCTCTTTCTAAGTTTTTTACCTTTCTTCACTCAACATAAAAAGACATGACCTGCAACTTCAGCCAGTTTTACCATTTTAAAAATAACCTTTTATCAGTTCTTTAAGGAAAGGAGTCTCTCTGGGTTCTATATAGACATCCCATGCTCTACATCTGCGAGGATTTTAAAGGAACTCCTGCAAACTGCGAAATCCTACCCATTAGCAGCTCTCTCAACACTGCACATAGGCCATATTTGCTTATTGGGGTACTGTTTAAGGATGCCTCCTCTAGTATGACACAAAGATTCTCTTCTTCTATTTCCAAAATCATCTCAAGACCCAAAAACAAATCTCCTCTTTCTTTAGGAGCAAAAAGCTTCATATCACTTTTAACTAGAACCTTACATCCCCCCAAAAGCATTTATATGTTACAGGAAAAAAACTAGTTCGGTCTCTATAGTTTACCAGAAATGTCCAGCCAAAATTAGGCCACTCCTTTGTCCTTTTGCCTTAAAGTCCTTTTCACTCTCCCTTTACCGACTGTAGCTCCATGCTGTGTCTTTCTATTCGCTATATTTGTTCTTCTTCCGGAGAAAGATGATGTTTAGGAAAGTCCATCTGCTAACAACAAAGGGTTAAACTTTTCGGGCTGCCGGGCTGCCCACGTGGCTCTGCAGCGGGAAACTGAGTCGTTTAGAAGCCGTGCGCTGGTTTCTTCGGCTTGAAAAGAAGAGCAAGGGCGAAGGGGCACTCCGTCCGAGCTCTCCCTCTTCTCCATGCTGCCTGCTTCTCAGCGAGACAGCGGCTCCTAAAGCTCCGGCCCGGCCCGGCCCGGCTCCAGCAGCATCGGGGCCCGGCCCGGCCTGGCCCGGCCCGCCGCAGCCGCCCCGGGGTGGGGGGGCACCGAGGCCGGCCGGCCCCGGCGGCTCTCTGTCCCCCCGCCTGCCACACCGGAAGACAAAGAGATCGCTCCTCCCCCACCCAGCCTTTTTAAGCATTCCGCCAAAAGTCGCAGCTTGTCTTCTACTGGATAAATTGCTTGTCAATCAAAAAAAACTGACCCCGATTGGAACAAAATCAGGCTTTTCCTAGCCTATGACACTCTCCTAATGAGAGAAAAAACATGATCCTTCTGGGAAGTGTAACCTCCACATTATACACTCTGTGTGTGTTATTACAAAGGCAGGATGACTTGGTTTTGAACCCAGCCACTAAGATTATTTTATAACACATAAAAACAAAAAGAAAAGGTTTATAGTATGTTAGCAGATGTATCTACCAATGTTATTTTTCTTTTCAACTCTGTGTCCAGTCACCTAAGTACTGCCATCTTCTGCTATTTGATCTAATAGGTACAATGCAGCTAAATGTACTTGAAGAACCTGAAGTTTAATTGTCTTATAGCATGTTCTAGGTTTCATTTACTCTAACTCTGAAAACTCAAAAGTGTTGAGATAGAACACACAATGTTACCATTTTCTTAATCTGGTATTCGCTATTTTGCCAAGCTATAGATCACCTACAGCCTTAAACAGTGTACTGGCTTCACTGCAACAAATATCTTCAGATGCAGAAATGGGCTTTAAAATTTTGCAGTTAAAAGCTTCCCACTTGAGGTGGCTTTAGAAAATTTGGACTGTACTGTGAAACACTTGACATTATTATGAAAAAATTACCTGTCATTGTGTTAGTATTAGATAGACCTGAATCAAAATGCAACAGTCAAATACAAATTTAAAATACTTTGAATCTTCCTAAGAATTTGCACTGCTTTCATCACTGTATTTCTTCTGAAGTCTATGAATAAACTTCCGAGTCCAGACTCAGCAATTCACATTTGTGCTACCAGGGCTAATATTTGAAATGGGTTTTTGGAGATAAATGTGAAAAGGATATCTCATTCCCACTAACTTTTAACAGCTTCCTCATACAGTGCTGTACATCTTCCTTACAGGTTTTCCAAAGCAGAATCCTTTGAGAGACTGAAATTTAGGAAAAGGTATACATTTCTCCATCATTAGTCTTGTAAGGACCATGATACTCCTTTGGTCTTCTTAAAAGATTGTTCCAGAGCTATCCCCACCGTAAAATAATACAAGTTCATTCTAAGGTTTCCCTTTTTGTATTTTTCCACATTCTCCAAAGCACAGAGGTGAATCAACACAGTCATTCTGCAGAGTATGATCTGTGTTCATCTAAGAGCTTTCAGGTAGTAAAATAACATTAATTATGAATAGTTCCTTTAGTGGTACACTGCACACAGCACAGCAGCTAGGAACCATGGAGGTTGCCACATCAGTCTGAACTCACAGCTGTAAAGGCAGTTGCAGCATTTGGTGCAATGCAGAAATGTGTTGGGCCAGCCAGGGGGATGTCACTTCTGAGATCATTGACACAAAGTTGTGCAAGCTCAGTGTTAACTCCCTGACATTATCTTCAATCAAGTTCTTTGCTCTTCTGTGCAAGACAGTTACCATCAGTTTTCTGTATAAGCATACCCAACTACATTCCTGGAGCCAGTTTCACCCCCAGACATACAGAAGAATCCAAAGACAGTTTGGACAAATCTATTTCAATATTTCAAATCACTTCTCCTTAAGACATTCACATCCTAAGCTGCTAAACCCATTTTAATTTACTTTTGCACAATGACTTCCAGTTACCCACTGTAATGCCTGAGGACATACTGAAATCTCAGATGATATAATTTGTCCAGAATATCTAATGACAGAGTATGTGTGTTCTTCATTTTAGTATCGCTTTTGAGGTGAAAGAAGAAAAATATTGTGTAAAATAAAGAATTGGTGTTGGTCCATAACTTGGACTAGAGAATAAGGGCTGTTACTACTGCAGTTGGCATGCAGAACTCCACAATCTGCTGAGGTGCTTTGCTTGTTGTACCTTATATGAGTTCTGGTTTCTGGTTGGAAAGAATGTATTTTGCATATCTTTTACTGGTGATAATCCCACCAAGGGAATACAAGCTTCTTGCCTTTCGTGTTTTCAAAACATCCTTTAATCATTATTTCTAAGGAGTAGAGGGAAATATAGTCTGCAACACTGCCAAGAGAAACACATCTGAACCAATATCCCTGGATCCTGCCAACCTAACATGTTCACCTGTCTTTTGCAGACAGATCAAGGATGTGATCCAAGCCATCCCTGATCCAAGCAATACTACTTCCTGCTAAAGCAGATTTGTCTTGTTACTTGTGGCACCAGGCTGCCCAAAGGTACAGGTACAGCTACACATTTTTTGACTCAGAACTGACCTGTCTTCTGTGAACAGAGAGCACAAGAGGGAGAGACCACACCTATTTGCAAAGAAGTTTAGGCTGAAAAGTAGGAGAAGACCTTTTCTGTCACACCACTGAGATATTGGAACATCTTATTAAAGGAAATAAGCCTATAAATTTGATCCCTACAGAAAGGGATTTTTAACACAGCTGACTAGACAGACACAAGAATTCAGAGGATAGCTCTATGTTCTTTCAAACAGCCTGAAATCAGCAACAGAGCTCTGGTGCAACACCCCAAATGGAAACACTGTGCTCTTGGAACGCTGAGACAAATTCAGATATGAAATACGAGGCTGAAGTTTGAATATTTTCCTTAGGTATGTCACATTTCTTATCTAATCTTTGTCCTGGGCTAACTGATAGGCTTCCACATGGAATCCCAGAAGATACTCTACTGAAGTCTTGTTAGATCCATATTACTTTCCTTGTTAGATCCATATTACTTTCCTTGTCTAGACTTTTAATCAATGAGAGATAAATCTATCCTTGATAGACCTTTCTTGCATGTTATTACACTTTCCGCTTACCCTTGCACACTTGATAATCATTTCCTTCAAAATTGATTCTAAAACTTATCATACTACATCAGACTAAAAAAATCCAAAGCTTTTAAATGACAATTACTTTCTATTTTTATTTGTATACTTCATCCTCCTTCATTTATTTAAAAATTACAGCAGTAAACCTGTAAGTTCAGAATTCTTGGCTGAATATTTATTTCAAAAATCCCACCTATCATGTTCTATGTGCCCTCCCAGTTTCTGTGTTTAATTTTGAAGAAAGAATTAACAACTTAAGACCACTTGAAAATTTGTAGAGATGAAGGCATATGTCTTGCAAATCTGTCACCTCTCTGAAAATTTTTTTCCAGGTATTAGGTTCTGCTTTTCTTTGCACGCACCTTTCATTATTCTAGTGAATTCAAGTACCAATCTATTCATTCTCATGACCAGTAACAGGACTCAAGAAAATGGCTTGAATTTGAGTTGGGAGAGATCTAGGTTGGATATCAGGAGAAAGCTTTTCACCCAGAGGGTGGTTGGGCACTGGAACAGGATCCCCAGAGAAGTGGTCACAGCCCCAAGCCAGACAGAGTCCAAGAAGCATTTGGATAATGCTCTCAGGCACATGGTGTGACTCTTAGGGTGTCTTGCATAGGGTCAGAAATTGGACTCAATGATCCCAGTGGGTCCCTTCCAACTCAAGCTTATTCTATGACTCTATGGTTCTATATTTACAATATTCTGGAGACATAGTTTTTGCTTCTCAGACCTTAAAACGACTGGGAAAGAGCCTGCTCTTCACACTGCCCATTCCAAGGCCTCTGTGAACAATTTTGTTCCCCAGCAACTCAGCTGCTCAATAAACCACCAAGCCGCTTCTCCTAACTTCCAAGAAGTAACATCTTCTTCACATGGCCTACCTGAATCAGTTCCTCCAGCTCTAGCTCGGTGACACAGACGTGCTCCCGAAGAAACTCAGCCTTCTCTGACGCGATTGTGTTCTTCTGCCTGCTTTCGAAGGGCTGCTCCAGGGCACGGAAGACGAGTCCTCCCGCCACTAGGTAAACTACTACCACAATAAAGATAGCCACCACTGCTCTCCAGTCCATGACTTTGTGCCGGCCTTCAGAAGGGGCTTCCATGGCAGCAAGAATAGTGGCTCGGGAGGAAATGGTGAATTGTGGAGATGGGTAATGTACGTTAGTTTTGGGCTCAGGCACACAAGCCGGCGCTGGTGTGGGAACAGCCACTGAAACACAAAGAAAAAAGCTTTATTCAGAATCAAATCTCTTAGGGTATGACCTTGATTTTCATAAAAACTTCCCTAAACAACATTTTCAAGCTTTTACATAAATCATGTTCTTCACATAGAAATGGTTCTTCTCATCTGGAAGGTTCCATGTTTGCCTTGTCCGTCCAAACTCAAGGGTTTGCTGCCCATTACCTCTAGAACTTCACCCATTACCTCTAGAACTGGGCAGGCCAGTTACATGTGCAAAAAGTTTGGAAATAAGCAGAAAACCATTTATGAAAAATGAACATGAATATTCTGACCAACTAGGATATAAATTACACATGGTGGTGTTTGGTGAAGGACCCCGTCAATGCTCTATGTCCTTGAATCATAATACTAATAGTATTATTAGTGCTAAGAAATTGAACTGTTGATTAAAACTGATCACTACCTGATGTGGTACTGACAGAAAATACTTTGCAAACCACAGTGCTATTTGGCTCACTAACATAAACTGGCCCATACTATTGACCTGGATTCACAAAACCATCACTCACAAAAACATCCTTAAAACCTGGAAGCTTCACACAGTTTAGCATAAATCATGTGTCAGCCAGAGTATACAAGATGTCTGAAGTCAAATTTACATGCCAAGCGCAACTGTGGACCTCTCACCTTGGGACTGAGACACTGTATATCCCAGATGACCTTTACAATACATCAGAGCTAACTAGTCCTGACCTCCAGCTGGACTTCATAGCCTGACCTCTGTGTCAATCTACCAAGGCATGTAAATCAAAGCTGGGTCACCTTCAAATAATTCAGGTGTCTCATCATCACTTCCCCACTCTCTGTTGCTAGTGTTACCAACGGCAAGATGAGGCCTGGTTCCTCAGCATCCACTGATATAACGGTACCATGTAGGATGTAGGTTTTGAAGATGCTGGATTCATTTTAAACCAAATTCCTGTGTAATCTTACCATGGTGCAGCTGCCACTGGCCTGTAATTTCTTTGAAACCAGATTAATTTTTTGCATATAAGACCTAAATCAGATACAATTAAAATACAGCTACTTCAGGTGCATTCTCTGCACTTATTCACAATGTATCTTTGCTGTTTCACTTACAAATTAAAGCAGAAAGATTTACAACCATCAGAGTGGCATTGTAACCCCATTCTCTAAAATTTAAACATACAACATGATTTTACCTTGAGTCTGAAGAGGGCTACAACTGTTTCCCAACAGAAATCATTTTATGATACTGAATAATTTCAAAACTCGGGCGCTTACTACACTCATGTTTTCCTACAAGCAATACAACTATGAAGCATTGCATGGAGATAGAGCTTCCAGCTTACCTGATAATCAATAAACAACAGAAATCTGTAGTTGCTTTACACTTACAGTTAATATTTTGTTTCATATATGATTTAGAGGTTCCAGATACCAAATAGATTAGGAAAGATCCAGGCTCAGAGCAAAAGCCGTTGTGGTTGATTCCCTTTTTATTTGTTTTGCAACACTTTGTGGCACAGCTGTTCAGTTTGACCATCAAAAGACCTTTATGATTCCCAACACTTACTAACCAGGATGGAGTGACATCAAACTTAAAAGGATATTTTCTCTTACCTCCAGATATATTTCATATGACTATTAAGAACTTCATGTGACAATAGGAAGAAGAGTGACACTATTAGAAAGTCACACTTTTTGTAAGATATCAGTATTATTCTCTAAATGTCCTAAAAATATTACTGTAATAAATACAGCGAATTTCAGCAGGAAACACCTAAAAGTTTGCAGAAGCAACATAAAATATTGAGGTTGTATGGAGCACTTAGAACTTCCCTTTCTCTATAGGCAAGTGCCTTAAATCTGAGTCACATCTCCTTGCTGAACTAAATTTGAGTACTCATAGAAGTGGCTCAGCTGATGTAACCCATCGCTTTCATAGATTCCATAGAATTCATACAATTTGAATTAGCTAGAGCCCATAACTACTGTGTATATTGTAAACCAACACAAAATCTGCAAGCCTGAGGGCTGATTTTTCACACTTCAGATTACTCAGCATCAGGATCCAAGGCTCACATGGTAAGAAGAGAGCAGAATTCATGCGACGGAATGCTACAGTTTTTTGAAGCAGGAATCTTACCACAAATGGCATAGTCCAGTGTAGACTGAATGAGTCTCTCAGTGGAAAGCCATGCCTGTCTTTGACATGACACAAATAAGTCCAGAAGACGGACGTCAAGAGCTGGTATCATTAAAACAGCATTTTTGAGTATTCTTTTCCTGTCTGCTAGTATAAATATTTTTTCTTATTCAAATAATGTTTCTGGTAAAGTGTTAGTAACAGCTTTACAGTAAAATCATGGCCTGTTTGATTCTGTCTTCTAAGAAAAATGTGTTGTACTGATTTAAGAACAAGATGGGATGTTCACAGTAGAGAACATAAAATGTTCTTATAAATATTTTGTCACTTAAACAGCTTAGTGGATTACTGTGCTCAGCTTGCTTATCTCTAAAAAGAAGAGAAGTGTCTTAGTTTTTCATTTTCTGCTATTAGTAATAGCTATCCTAAGCGAATGTAGAACTGTTGATCCTAAAGTATTTTATATTATATAAATAAAATCACAGAAAGACTGTACTAAAGCAGCTAGTTAAGTAACTGATGTGTAACAGAAATGGTCCACTTACAAAGCCAATGCACAAGGCACAACTGCAGTCAATACTGCAGACATTTTAAGCAGGAGCTAGGTACTGGAAGAACAGTGTAGATACTCCATCTAGGAGCTATCCCACTCTTTACAAGACAGGGGGTTAGTGACTTAAGCATGTGGTAAGAAGCCAGAAATCCTGATTTCTAATTGGAACACTGTCTCTGTGAACCTGTACTCTCACAAAAGTTTTGCCATTTGCGTTTAAACCATGGTTTCATCAACTGCAAAAAGAGAAAGTAGTGCTTACTTTTCTACAAGTGCCCTGGGAGAGTCCCTTTCTAAAAGTAAGAGCTACATGAAATTCCAGAAGGTTAACAAGTAGTTTTACTAAAATCAAAGGATGGACTACATTGGCAATTCAACAATGTGCAGAGGTATACAGCTTAAAAAAATAAAAGACTACATAAATTCTTGCCTTTATAGGGACGGTTTAGACCACAGTTTAGGACAAACATAGAGCTAAAGAGAAGAGGACATGTTTACAATAAATGCAGAACAATCTCTACTTCATTTGTTCATGTTTTTTCAAAACAAGCTGCTGTCAGAACAGGCTTTTCCCCAAACAGAGCCTCATCCATATGTTTGTTAAATCATATCAAAGAAGACTTAATCAGCCTCAGTGAAAGCAATGATAGATATCCATTCACATGCATGCACTGTATTAGTTGACAGCTAATCCATAGGTACAGGAACCCTCAAAGGAACACTCCGGTGTTTCAAAACAGGCCTCATCCCAGTAAAAGGATGCCAGAGAGCAAAGAAAGGTAAAATCCTGGGTTTTTTTGGATAATCTTCAAAATGAAACAACTGAATATATTAATACTGCAAGTGAAATTGCAATGTTAGGATCTGTACAGTTGTTCGTATCTGAGATCACCACATTATCTGCACTTGTAGTGGTGAACATCACTGCCAGGGCTCCCACTGACATGTGAAGAGCTTAAATCCCTCAGATTTCTGCTAATATTGATGAGAACTAAGGAAGCAAAACTCTCACTCATCATCGAGATGATGGGGTAGAACTTAACTGGTTAAAGTTGTAGGCAGTTCCCTCCTAGGGAGAGCAGTGGGCCCGATGAGCTGACCAGGCCCAGCGCATAGCAGGGTGTGCTATGCGCTGGGCCCGTGCTGGGTCACGGACATCACCAGGACACGTCCCAGCCTGGCATGGCCCTCACACTGCTGCCCCTTCCCGATCTGCCGCACAAGGGGCTGAGGAAACGGCAGCACATAGTCCAAGGGTGATCAGAAAGGACCTCAGGGCCTTCAGGTGTTCGCTAGGGGAACTTGGAGGTGGGTTATATTCTCCTCTCTAGTTACAGTTGAAGGGAGCAACATGGGAAGAAATGGACAAACTGAGTCTACGGCTCCATGGCTAGTATCATCAAAATGCTGCGAGTTGTGACAATGGAATGGCTCAGGCATGCTGGCATCTGACGGGATTCACCTCTCCCAGTGGTGGAAGAGAGTCTTTGCTCAGAAATTAGTGGGGCTCACTGGCAGGGCTTTGAACTAGATGTGAGAGGGTAGAGGGGCAATATGAGGCCTGTCCCTGGCAAAAATGAGAAGATATGAAAATAGACAGATAGAGGGACAGGGTGCTAGGGACGGCTCTGAACTGTGCTGGCCACCCTGGACCACACCTCCAGTCTTAGGGACATGAGCCAGGGAGTCCTAACAGAAGCCACCAGGAAACACCAGGGAAATATCTGAAAAGAATAATGGTATGTTCCTCTAGGAAGGCAGCCTGGCAATCCCCAGGAGCAAGAAATTGGACAAGGAGGGCAAGAGACTGGTATAGGTGAGGCTGAGTAGGGAACTGCTGGTTGAACTAAAGGTAAAGAGACAAGTGCACAGTGGAGACAAGGACATGTAACCTTGGGAAGAGTACAGAGATGAAGGGATAGAGTAAGGAAGGCTGAGGCAAAGCTGAAACTGAACCTCACAAGGCACACCAACAATAACAGGGGCTTCTACTGGTATGTTAACCAGAAAAGGAAAGTCAAACAAGCCCCCTGATAAACAACATAGGTAAACTGGTAACAACAGATGAGGAGAAGGCTGGGGTAGTCAACAAATTTTTAGCTCAGTCTTCAGTGACAGCCTGTGTTCAACTGACTTTTGACTATGAAAACATCAAAATGTGGCTTTGCCACAGTGACCTGTATCCTGGCAACTATCTTACTCAATATGCTAAGAACATAGGAGATACAAAGAAACCTGGGTTTAGAGGAGTTTCTTAAATGGTTTAAACCAAATATTTAAAAAAAAATAAACATGTCCTTCTCTGTGTTACTGCTGTCACAATTTCTGTTGTGAAAAAATGTAAGTCAGATTTAATAGTGTCTTATTTAGTACTTAATTTTCTCTCACATTCCTGTGTTACACAGGCACACAGCAATGTATGCACATTTTAATGAGAGAACAATAGACACATCTAATAAAAATTCTGCTTTCACAGGATTCAATACAGAATTACATAGAAGCCATATGCACTTACACATTCATAAACTCAGCAACAGGCTTTAATTTGAAACATGAGTTGGTCAAAAATGAAACTGGACATTTCATCTCCCATTTTAGTGGTGCCATCAAAGGAAGTAAACACAATACTTTCAGCTCAAGTAAAAAGGTTTGTTGATGTGTGTCTAACATACTTTTACATATGTGCTTATGTAATAATGTATATTTTATGTACATAAAATATACTTTTTTTTTCCCAAAATCCTCATAATACAACAGGAGGTTTCTTTAAGGAAAGGAAATTATGCATTCTTCAGAAATATTCATAGTCAAACATCCAAACATAGCCAAACATCCAAAATTTCCCACTAAGCCTTTCTTTATGTTTATATTAAACTAGAAATTTAGTTAGAATTATAAAGCAATCTCATCATGTAGTCCAGTTTCTCTGAGAAAATTCAGGAGCAAATAGTCTTCCCTACAGCTTTTACAAGATCCTACACTGGGTTATTGGCACTTCTACATTCTTCCTGTAGCACTACTTAATAAGCCAGCATTCCTTCCTGAACTAATATAGAAATACAATTTTTTTGTCAAGTGTATTGTCCTGTGAAGTTGCAGGACTGAACTCTCACACACCAAAGCTCGGAAATGTCTGTGAAGTGTTGACAAAGTCCACTACGGCTTCCTTGGACTTACCACTAAGAGTAGGTGGATCCACCTTCTTTAGAATGGTTCATAAAGGACTTAAAGGGGGACGAAAATACTTCACTGATTGTTTTAAAGTCATTTATTTCAATTTAACTGGACAGGTTTTTTTCCTCCCCCAGTCCTTCTGAAACAGTCACACACTGAATTTAACATTAAAAGGCTTCCTGACTGAACAATATAGAAAGGCAGGAAAATGAGCAGCCCACCAGTGGATAACATATTAATTTTTCACTCCAAGGCTCTTGCTCATCTCCAAACGGAAGTTCCTGGGGGATGTGGGTATCTAGCATTTGCTTCCAATCTCAAATCTTTCCCACAGACTCCCCAGGTTCTTTCAGATAAAGGCTGCTGGAGTTGGGATACCAGGGCGGTGCCTAGAAGTCATAGCAAGTACAAGAAGTATGTTAGAGAAATAGGGGAGGCAATCCACTTAATCAGTGGATTAAGCTATCGCCTATATAAACTTCTCAAGAATTTGTCACTAACAAAAGATGCATGCAGATCTACAAATGAAGGGAATTGGATGGTCTAACAGGAAGCAAGTGAAAGTAATGAAACACTGAAGTTTCTGTTCATGCGTTACCAAAAAAATCATTAAACCATCAAAATTTTGCATTGAGGATATGGCAAATTATTTCCACTACCTGATTTGCTTGTTATTTCGCTCCCCCTCACCCCCCATTCATATCTTTCTGTTATGGTTTTTAACAGTTTTTTTAGAGAGCATCCATTTAACCAGCACAATAAATGTTGAATTTTTATAACTAGGCATTCAAAAATCTGATGCTGGTTTAGAAAGTCTGGATTTTAGAACAAAAATCCCAGTAGACAATGGTCACGTTTGCCTTTGTGTTTGTGCAGCATCTTTGCATGATGTGGGCTAATTAACAATTGACATTACAGCTGTGATCAAGAAATGGGAGAAAAATCCAGCCTGCAGGCTATGATTACATATGGGGCAGAACACTAATATCCCTGTGGCAGTTGTTCTGGATTGAGGAACAAGAATAATAAGAATTGCTGTCTGGGGACCATGGGATTCATACAGTCATGGATCAAGAAAACTGTTATCAGTGCTGACATGTTTTACACCAGTTCGGCCCTGGTCCTTCTGCCTATCCCCAAGGCACACAAACTGAGCAGTGAAAGTAATCACCAGCTCGCCTACTGCTTCTACAGCATTTTGCTGAGAACTGCCACTGAGGTAAGAAACATCACTATTGCATTTACTGTTCATGAAAGCAAAGCTTGACATATTGTTTGTTAGGAAAACATGGAGTGCCTCTCAACATAGAGCTTTTCACTGCAGCAGCACTCCCTGGGTTAAATCTAACACTGTTTTCCCTGAAGAGGGTTCTCTAATGCAGCATTAGTGCTGCTGACTTCAGCAACATCTCAGCTGTCTGCTGCAAATGCAGTCACATCAGCAGCAAGGCATTCCATGGAGTATGAGACACAGGTAAAGGCAGAAAGGGCAAAACACATTAAACAAAACAGATTGATTGTGCTGTTAGAAGAAAAGTAGCATTAATTCCTCCCAATTGCCTCTTTTCCTGAGTGAGGTGGTGAAAAGGGAGGAGTATGTTAGGTTACAAATGTGCATAAGGAATAAAGGCACTGATTGCTTCCTATTATAGGGTAATGTTAGTGAAATAGAGTAAAAGCTCATAATACTGAGTTGTCTCTGTTGGTGGGGAGAGGAGTGTCAACAATATGTAGCAGAGGGAATTATATTTGACCATTGTTTTGCCATCCCTGGCAGCAGCTTTGGGAAGTATGTTATACCAAAAGGTTCTACAACTTCTGTAGCATTTGTCATATATTCCCATCTAGTGCTCAAAATAATGATTCTCAGTAAGCTTCCAAAAAAATCTACGTAATTCTGCTGCATCAGTTATAATTGACACATACTAATTACTAGCTCTTGGAATACCCCCAGCTACTCAATTAATCTAGAACACAGTTGATATGAGAAAACAAAAAGGCACTATTTTATGTTTTTCATTCTTTTTCATTAGAAAACTATAGTTTAGGCAAAAACAAAATCTTAAGCAGCCTAAATTGGAACACGGTAGAAATTAAGAAATCAATATGGTTTGAGTTAAGGGGTGTCTTTAGAAAGAGCTTTCCAATGATGAGAGTCTTCACATAGTGGTGGTGCTGGTGGTACTGTAAATCATCAGAACTGAGGAGAACCTAAGCCTCTTGTCTCTTCCCAAAGATCTTCTTTAGTGTCAGACAAGAACTTAGTTATGCAGTAAGTAATTAGAATGAATTTTACCTTCCACTGAAGGACAATATCACTCCTATCTGAAACCAGTTTTTTTCCAAAGAACAAATCTTGAGGGAAACTTCCCCAATTTCTACTATCCATACTACCAGAATATACTGCTGCCATTTACCTGTGCAGCAAGTGCCTGACAGAAACAAGTACCAGGCTATCTGGTCTGCATGACAGTGTATTTCACTTAGGTGGCAAGGTGATGGGAGCAGAGTGGCTACAGTGGTGGTCTCTGTGGAAGGCCTGGGGCTGCCCCTTTCTGGACACAGCCAGTTCCTGCTGATTCCAACAGACCCACACAGGGAAGCTGGTAGCACTTCTGTGAAAGCATACTTTAGAAAAGGAAAATATTGGGAAGACTTTGAAGAATGAGAAAAAAAGTGTGAGAAAGAATCCTAAAAACACCAAGACCAGTGAAGGAGAAAGAGGCACCCCAGGAGCTGTAGGAGATATTCTCCTGCAGCCTGTGAGTTTTGGAAGAGATCATGATGGATTTGATATTTCCCTGGAGCTCATGGAGAGGATCACACCAGAGCAGATATTCACACTGCAGCATGTCGAGGATCCCAATCAAGGGCAGGTTGATATTTCCTGAAGTTCTGCTACCTCTGGAGAGACCATGCTGGAGGAGGTTTATCCTAAAGGACCACAGCCCATGGTATGGATTCATGCAGGAGCAAGGAAAAATATAAGGAGAAAGGTGCAGTCTAGAGGAGCTAGACCCACCAAAAACCCCTACGCCCTGCACCATGTGAGGTAGCGAGAAAGGAGTCAGGAATGAAGCAATTCCTGCTGGGAAGTTGCTAGGAAAAAATAAAGCAGGGGAAGTTATTTTAACCTTTGTCTTTATTCCTTACCACGCACATCTATTTTAATTAGCTATAAATCAAATAAATTTTCCCCAAGTCAAGTCTTGCCTGTGATAGCAATCTCTAAGTGGTCTGCCTGGCTTTATCTCAACCTACAAACTTTTCCAGTGTTGTTTTCTTCCCCTCTCCTGTTGAGGAGGAGGAATGAGAATTGCTAGGTGAGCATCTGGTAGCCAGCCAAGGTCAACTCACCACAGAATTTGCACAGGTGCAATAAAGACGAGGACACAACTCAGACTGTATTGTTCAGCAATGCTTTTCCTCTGAGTCTCACCAATTACTTGCATATGGATTTGGTGAAGAAGTCATTCAGTCCAAATGCTAAGAATATCAATGTATAGATCAGGATTTAAACTACGATGATGAACAGGAGTTAGCTAGCAAACATCCTTCCAACAATAATGCATTTTTGTCACTCTCTACTGGAGCTGGGTCAATTTGGAACAAAAACATTCATTTGTCTTGTTGAGTGGATTTGATTTTTTCACTTTTTATCACCTTTCATTCTAATTTTCCTTTCTCAAACATAAGCATTTTATATCACCCACTTTCTACACACATTTAAGAGAAATGGATGCCAGAAGCACACATATTCACATAAAGCTAAATGTCAAATTGATTAAATATTTCATGCTGGCAGGAAGTGCATGCCTATGTAACCAATGAAGTAACAATACAACTTGATGTCTCTGACAATTCTAAAATATATAAGAAAGCCTCAATCTTCTTGTAGATGCTAAATGGCTTGAAATTGGGTGCTGGGTAGACCTGACAGGTTGGATTACTTATTAATCTAGTTGTAATCAGTTTAACAAGTATGCAAAAGATTAAAAAGTCTACGCAATTATCATTCCCCTGAGCTATGCTATGTCCCTCTGCTTTGTGAGGCTGTTGTAAAACTCTCTGCTATTCTATAATTTAGCAATTCGGAACCTACTGTCCCTAAAGAGATATAAAAATGTATGTATCAGCAAATTTAATTTTAATTAAGAAAGTGTAGTGAGAGAGGAGGGTCTGAGTACCATTTAGATCCTTATTCTATTTCTTAAAGACAGTGCTATTTCTAGTTGTGAAAGTTTTAAAGCACAGAAGAATGGCAGTTCAAGCATCTCACAAGAGCTTTCAAAGCAGGGAAAGGGAAAACTCACAATGGTGGCCTAGGAAAATAAGAAGTCTGAAGGGCTAAAATCTAAGGGCCCTTAACCATATAAACCCCAGAAAATCTCACTATGCCAATAAGTTTGTTCCTAAATTAGTTTTTGTATATGTCCTTATTAATAGTCAATGCAGTCATCTTTTCAACATCCCACACCAATTTCCATTGCAGCTTCCAAAGTACTTGCTTAATGTAAATGAAAATGCCATTTAAATTTTATGTAAAAAGGTGACATGTAATCTCACAAATGACAATAAGACACTGAGTAACTAAAGAGAGTGATGAATTCTTTCCTAGATCTCTTAAGAACAGTCCAGGAAATAACAGATTCGTCTGTACCAAGGAAGTAGGGGAATATATATTAGGAAAAAGTCTAGCTAAAAGGAGACCTAAACATGGGAATGGCTATCAATATATTGAAATGTTCTTTATTGGAAGTATCTAAGAACAGGACATAAAATCACCTGCCAGAAATTGTCAGTGTTATTCATGTCCTGCACATCCCTGTGAATCCAAGAAGAAAAGCTACCAGTGAAGGGTAACAGAGAAAAAGAGCCTAATGTTGTTGCATTCAACATCCAGAATCTGTAAAAAAAAGAAAAACTAATGAAATTTTAAAAGTATATTAAAGAAATAAAAATCATTAATCTTGACAATCTAGTCTCAACTCCTAGCAGGAAAATGCTCTTGAAATCCTTTTCCTCCCCTTCAATGTGAGACAGTCAATCACACCTCAACATTCCTTTTTGTATCAGCTGTGCAAAATCTCATAGCATTTCACAAATAATAGATAAAACCCTGTGACACTGAGAAGAAACAACAATATATGCATTCACAGTTTGCTATATGTAAACACTGCCATAGAGAACTTAGCAAATTAATTAAATTCAAGAATAATTTCAAAAGTTGATTAAACAAGCTCTTTGACGTGTGCATCAAGAAGGTACAATGATTTTTCAACAATGTATTAGCAAAATTTTAAGTTCTTTTAGGGGACATGCTCTTTACCACTGTACAATACGGAATGCCGTTATATCTGTTACAAAATCAATAGACAGCCATAAATCAGATTCCTTTCTTTTGTTGGTTATAAAGGAAAAATATGATAACCACGTGTAAGCTGCTCTAGATGATTATTTACAAGAACTTCCAAATTCTGACCCAGCCTCTCCTCTGTCAGACCTGCAGTCTGAGCATGCTCGTGAACTTAAAATGGACTGCCCAAGAGTTACGCTCTTGCAAACACAGCTTTAGAGCTCCTGCTACTGAGGCTATGCAAATGTCAGGGGAACAACAGTAAGCCCAAGGCTGGTTTGAGCAGGTATCTGCCAGGACTTATCCACTGACAATAAAAAAAAAAATCTGTGCAAAAGTCATGGTCATGGGATGCTGGGTTACTTTCTCCTCCCTCCTCCCTCTCCCAGGCACTGCGCTATTCTAATGCATACGTGACAGCTCACTGGTCAAAAGAATGGATGTGCTAAGGCAGGACATGAACTCCAGGAATAGCTGAAAGCATCAGGGTTTTTTTCTAGTTTGGCTTCAGGACAGCAGTCCTCAGAGAGGTTCCTAGCTAACACTGGCATTCACATGAAGATGCACTGCTGCTGACACCATTTGTAGCACTACTTACAGAGCTGCCAAGTCCAGACGAATTCTTGATAGAGGTTTGTCTTGTGCTGGAGTGAGATTGTACACTCACTGCTGAGGGCAGTTTGGATTTTGTTTCCCTTGCTTTGCCTTCTCTCTCTCCTGACCTCTCTTCCACCCTGCCCTCCTCCAAATCCATCCATCTGCTCTTGTCCCTCACTTCTTTCCAACCGTGCTGGCAGCATGGGAGGCAGCACAGCCCTAACTCCCTGCTCAGTTCCTCTTCTCAGCACTACCTTTCCCATAGCCCCCGATACCTCAGCCCATGTTCATGTGTGACAGGGCTCACCAATGAACTTCAGGAGAATGAAAAATTGAGCAGAAGAGCAATACAATGAGGAGCAGGAAGCACTGTGGGGAGATTAGAAGTGATTGACAAGGGCAAGTCCCAAATATGGAACCCTCCTGCTTCAAGATTGGTGACCGTGTTTGTTCCAACACACTCATTGGCAGCAGAGCTATCATCAGCTTTATGAGGCTATTTATAGAGAAACTGAATACGGAGAAACCCGTGAAAAATTCTCACCTTTCTCTTCCTGAAAAAAAGACTAAAACCAATAGATCATGCTAAAACCTGTTTCCCTAGCAATAGAGTGGTAATTCTTGCTCCTGCTAAAATTGAGAGTTCTAGTTCATGCAGGTCTCTGCTCTGCCAAATAAGAAGCAAGTGCTTTTGATTCAAGATCTTGAGGTGTAGACATGAAAAAGAGCTCCTGTCAGAAGAAATGACCATTGTTTTTCCTCATTAGGTAACATATAAAATACTGATTTTATTTTTTTTTTTGTCAGTATGGTACAAGCACCAAGGAATAAACAGCTGCTCTCTGGTCCTCTGCAGATTTCACCCTTCAGTGAACAACAGACAGGTTGAATAGGCATACTGCTATTTATCCATAATCTTCTTTTTACAGACTAAACCAAAATTTTTTATTACATCATTATGTGCTTTGTACAAAAGAAGTTGTTTAGTTTTCCTCAACAGGAAGTATCCCAAGGTTTCAGCAACATTTAGGAAGAGCCTGAATCTCCCACCACAGGTTTTCAATGTGTTTCCCTTCAAAATACTCACAGGATGATGTAGGGTCAGGGGTTTTGCTGGGATCTTCCAAATATCCTATCTCACAGATTTGGAAAAGAAATTCAGCCAATGGTCTCATGGCCAGACCAAATAGTCAAGGAAACCTAAGTCTTGGAATTTAGCATAAGAAGGCCTGTGTACAAAGGGAAGGACATTCTTATTGAGAGAAACCTAGTGGTTAAACAATCAAGTGGAAGAGAAAACAAAGCAAAGGCCATGCTGGCCTTCCTAGAAGGAGGCTATCTAATCTACATTTGAAATATGATTGGTGCTGGTTGTCTGCCAGAGGTACAGCCTTACAGTGGAGAGAAGGAATTTCTTGATTATCTCAGTCACGAGAAGGGGACTTCAGCAGCATCACTGACTATCAGGCTAGTGGTGTCTCCCCCAATCTGACTACAATTAGGATCTATAGAAAAGTACTTTGAATTCAAACAAAGCTCATTAGTGATTTACCATTTCAATTAAGTGATAATTTCTCAAATTTTCTGTGCAACAGAAACAAAAGTGGATTTTTCCATGTGGCAATGATCAGAAATCTTGTAAGAATCATGTTGCTTGGGCTCTTTTTTAGTTCACTGAAGCTATACTATTTGTATAACCTGAGGATCCAATCTATTTTGTTGTCTTAAGTTCTCATACACATTAATACCCTAAATTAAAGTGAAAGAAAGCTTCCCAATACTTTAAAAACCTATTCTGGAACAGGATGAAGAAGTCATATAAGACAGGTAAGACAAAATTAATCTGTGCAGAAAAGATTTTTCACAAGGAAGAGAAAGTTGCTATTTGAAAAGCATTTATTCAGCACAGCCATTTTTATATTCTCTTATTCTAAATTATAATATACACATTTTTCTTTCACACTTTCAGTGTGTAAGTCAGCAGAAACAACCTTTGTCTCATTTCTTTGCTTGGCTGTAACTTGGAATATATCCCATTAATCTGTCAATACAGATGTGGTCAAATCAATCAGTGCAGCCTAGAGAGATTCTGCTGACCCTAAACCAGAGGTTTACTGAAAATTCTCCTGGCTCCAATAACCATCTTTGACAATAGCTCCCTTAACCATAGCAGGTCCTTAGAAACTTAAAATTCCCTAGAATTTCAGATGCCTACTTATATTTAGCTGTTTGATTCTCCAATTAAGTCACACTCAAAATGGTGTAATTCAGTTGCCCATCCCACTACCAAGTGAGAGGTTATGGGATAACCTAACTGGCCTTAAGCTGTGCTCCAGAAGGGCAGAAGTCTCCCTGAGATCTATTATCACAGAGACCTATACAAATATCTCAGCTACCTTAAAGCCCCTTAAATGTCAGCAGATGCCTATTTTTAGAAAACTGAATCAACAAAAAATATCTGGTAGCAACGGGAAATTCAGGTCACAAAGTTACACGTCAGTATATCATTGTAACCCATTAAACAGACCCTATTTCCTCTGAAGACAAATTAGGCTGTAGGATCATGAAGAGGTAACTCTGGTGGTGTTTCTGCAGTCATCGTGATTGCTGTTACTCAAAGCCTCTCTTCTCAATGCTTTCTTGTGCAATCCAAACTTAGCAATGTTAACATTTGAGTAATCAGTGATAGATCTGGGTTAAACTAAAAGAACACCTTTGAGATGTTCCTGCTGCTTCCTGCATTTCAGCTGGGAGCTTCTGCAGTACCATTTCTTTCATAATTCTTTCATCAATGAGGTCTTTCACACACAGTAGCTAATGGCTGTCTTTTGTTTCTCTCAGATGAAAAGCTGAAATTTGAGAGGTTAAAAGCCCTGGACAAGCTGTCAGTATGTATTTTCTGTTTTCAAATCATGCTAATGTTATTATATTACAGTATCAAGTAAGAAATAATCCAAACACCCTTCAACAACATATCACTGAATCTTCAAAAACTCGGTGGCACAAGTGTAAGGTGCCAAAATCCAAAATCCTCATCCAGTAAAGTCAGTGGCATGTTGTTCTTTCTTCCTAGGGAAGAAAAGATGAGTCAGTCCTGCTGAGATATGAACATATGTCTCTAACAAACCTAGGTACTTGAAGCCTGGTGCTTAAAGCATTGTGATGATCCTCTAGGATAGTGATACCATAATAACTTGTATTGCTTTCTAAGAAGATTCTTTAGGGTGTTGTCTTTTGTCATCCCCTGCTAGCAAAGCAGTCTATTGTCTTCAGCAAACAAAAAGTATGACACAGTCATGCATAATACACAGATTACCAGAAAAAGAACTGAAGCAATTTAAAGATCTATTAAATGCATCCATTTAGGGACAGAATAGAGGAACAAATGGAAGAAACATTAAGTGTGTTTCTCCAATGAAAGACTAGTCAAATAAACAGATCATCATCTATGACAGATACTTAATTCATGAGATAAAAATATTTTGTAATATGTCCATGAGATTAGTTATAATGTGATTTAGTTTTGCTCACAGAGGAAGACCTCGATACATGCCTGAGGCACCAAGAGAGAACACAAAGATATTTCAGGGATTTTTAAAATACGAACTATGATACACATGCTTACTTCCAGAAGTCGGAAATAGCATCATGTGCTTGAAAACAGTGCTTTCTAGTTAAGGCAGCCAAACTCATCTTTATGTCCACACATTTAGTTTCTTTTCACATCATTTTCAGCCTTACCACAGGTACACTCTGTTCATTCTGCATATTCTGCACTTCTGTCAGCAGGTCTGACCCTGTCACGCTTTGGACCCTGCCCTTTAGTAATCCTTATTTCCTGAAGCAACTTATTTTGTCTCTGTTAGGTCTTCATTTCTTTTCAAATGCCTTCTAAAATTTCAAATAGCAAACTCTCACAAAATGCTAGACCTAAGCATGTCTGGATTTCAAAAAAAAGAAATTAAACCACGCCCAGATTTTGCAACAGATTACTACTCCTATTCAGGACTCCAGATCCTAAGTGCAACATGTTTCAAGCCCTTTCATATATGCTGTATCTCACATCGCTTGTCACAACCCCAGCTTCCAGCAGGATGTTCCCTTTCCATTTTAAAAGCAAAAAAATAAAATTAGGCCAGGCTTTTGCATTCTCTTCCACCTTTTCACTACTTCATACAGGCTTTGATAACAGATTCTATCACACTACCAGCTTTCATTTCAACTTCCAACACCATGATATTTGAAATATCCCACATTGAAATTTCTACCCTAACCTCAAAATTGCACCAATGTTCTTCAATGCTCATATTTTAGGACAACTGGATAACACATAATAACACATGTACTTGACACACTTTTCCAACATTAAGATTTATAATAGCATAAGAATTGTATTAGCAATTAAATCTGAATTCTTGGTTTCAGCATTCCCAAACCAAGGAAACAGTCCCTAAATTATGTGATTCATTAACATGGCAGGAGATACATAGTTCAGTTTTGAAGTATATTTTCATTTAAATACTCTGAGTTGATATTTGATTGTGAGAAAAGCAGTCCAGAAAGTATGTTTGGAAAATAACAGTGGTCCATGGACCAAAAATGATTGGTACTACCACCCTGGAGTATATGGGTGTAGGATATATGCTGCTCACTCACCTGTTGTTTTACCTCATTGGGGTAACCAGTGAGAACTGCATGGCACATAATTTATGAAAGTCAGCAGGTTCATCTTAGAGCATGTTTCCCATTACACTATAGACAAACAACAGATGTATAACCAATGTCTCAGGTACTGGGATATAGGCAGCCTCTTCTTGACAAAGGCCAGGTCCCAGGATGTTTTTTAACTCCTACAGAAAACAAAGACCAGAAATATTCCTATGAAAAAGGTATTTTAAAAGATACTATTTAGCCTTTTGCTGAATATCACTTTTTTTACATGAAAATTCTATATAAATAACAGCTGTTCAGCATTCGTGTTCTCTGCTTCGGCCTTTGGTATTACACTGAGATTTTTATAAAATAAAGGTTAGGCACTCGCATCACACTGAGCTCTTTAATACTCTACCTTGAATACTAGTGTGTCGTTTATCCCTTTCTTGTATCAACCTCCTCATTTTTCCCTTCCCATTTCACTCCAGGTGCTTGCCCTATTTAAAGCACAAAACCTAGGACCTCTGTTTTCCCAGTAATTCCAGACACTCTTAATTCCCTTACTCTTAACTCAGTAAAGCCTGCAGCAACAACATAGTTCTTTTAAAATAAAGAATTGCATTTTGCTCACACTGAAGTGAGTGGTAGAAGTCCTAGCTCTGGATTAAATAAAGAGGGTAAGAATCAAACTGCATCACCATATATGCACTCTTCTGTCTGAAGCTGATACAGTCCACACACTAGCTACATAAATCCACATAAATGCCAAAAGCTGAACCAAAACCTGCCAAATTACAACTGGTATCATATATCTTCATCCCAAGAGCAAACCTCATCACTTCAGGCAGCATCAGTTTTTTCAAGAGTTGCCCAAGGGACTTTTCTGTCCAAAAGCTCTTAACAGATTACTCTTGTACATACATAGCAAAAAAGAGCATTGGTATTCTTCACTGAAATCATAATCCTCTCCTAACCTCACACTGATGACAATTCTATTGCTCTTCCTGTCTTAGGCTAATGGCTTCCTATTGCCTTTGATTTTTTCATTCCCTTTTCCTCACACTACAGATGACATCTTAACGATACCCTATCCTCCATCTTGCTTACCTTCACTAGAGTTCAGACTTCCTTCACTACTCTAAGAAAGCTGCTGTCAAGTCTTTTGCTCTGCCACTTTCTTACTACTAATTTTACTTTTCTGAATCCGTCATTTTACCATTACCAGGGCATCCTAAAGATGACAATGACAAAACTAATAGCTGTCTGCTGTTTTTCTTTCTCTCCTCATTTAATTGTATCTTTCTATCTCTTACCACACTGGCATCCATAGTACTCACCTGTCTTCTATACAGGCTCCACCTAGCCTTTAGTAAAGTTCTGATTTTTTCATTCTCTCCTATTTGTTTTCCAAACTCTTCAAATTTTCCACCTTACTGTATTTGGCACTATGTGCCTACACGATGCACTTCCAGGAGTGTCCTCCTGTTTGTCTAATTTATATCCTCCTTCAGATATGTCATTTAAATAAACTCCCAGCAGTGTCCTACAATCCATACTCACTAGGCACAGCAGAGTCCCAGTCTATCAGATGGGTGGGTAAGTAGCCAATATGACTTTGTGACACAATTAGCACAGAGTCAGTAGCCTCTGACCATGGGTCATTGGCTGGGATCAGACCTCCTTTTTAACACATTACACCTTCCCAGAACAATCTTCATCTACTGAGCTAGTAACAACCAACTTGCTAGTGCAGAAAGATATTGTCTAACTCACAGTTGCATTCTATTCCTTTTTATGTATCTGCTTGAAAACAGAGGACAGAAACTAACACCTTTATTCCACTCATCTATGCTTTTCTAATCAAGTTTACCTTCTGCATTGGTCTCATCAAACAACAGAACAGAAAAATCAGGTACCGCAGCAATTTGTAACACTTCACCAGCAGCGTCAATTTAATTTGTACTGAGTGCTGATGTTGAAGATTTTTCAAACAGCCATCAAGGGTTGGTCCAGTCCTGATACCTGCATGAAGGCATTTGAGAGTCAGCTCATTGTCCCACACAGAGGTGTCCAGTGCTACTTGAGATGTCTCAAGAGAAATGAGAAATCCCAAGGCCAGTCACAAAGGACCTATGGAAGATTTTAACCCCTCTGAAGCAGCAGCTGGGGAATATCAAAGGTGTTTAGACATTTCTAATGGGAAACTCAACTGACTGTTCAGTGTCTGTAAAGGTGCATAAGTGATACTGGTTTCCTCTAGTTGTAAAGTGCAGAGACAACCTTATTTCTTAATTGATGTGATCTGTGTGTGATGACAGGCTGTTTTGCTCCCTCCTAATTGTTTTAGCATTTAATTGCAATGCATAAGCTCTTCTTTCAATAGCTGACTTTAGATTGCTCTAAACAAGTTAATTATATTTCGTAACACCCTTGTGCATTAGGGAAGTATTAATATTCCTGTTTTGCAGTCTAGGAAAAAGAGAAGAAAGGGTAAGTGGCTTCCTGAAGGTTAAACAGCACCAGTAGCAAAATTTAAAGAGGAACTCCAGACTCTCAACCACAGTTTGAATTTCCCACAAACCATTAACTCCCATGCTAAATGTAAGGATGGTAATAAATACATGATTTTAGAATTTCAAACTGCAAACAGTTCATTTGTGAAAGGATCAGGAGCTTGAATGAAAACTTCAGAGTCCCAAAACTTTAGTGTTGAGGTAAACATTGAGCTGGATATCCAAAAGGCTCTGACAATCCATTTCCCTGCAATGACAGCAGAAACTGCAGGCACAAAGAAACAAACAAGACTGAATTCCATTTGCTCCCTGCTAAGAGCATCACAAGACATCCTTCCCTTGAAAAATACATCTCGTCCTCACCCTAAAAGACAGTCACACTTGGGGATAATTTCTAAGCCTATTTGTCTCATCTATTTTTTTTTCTACAAATAAACATCAATTTTAGGCAGATAATTTTTAGGGAAAAAGGTCATATTGGTGTAATATCCAGATGTCTCAGACACTATTTTAGGTACTATATAAAAATATATGTGCAAAGACATTATGAGCTAATTCAAGCACAGAAAACAGGTGGGTGTAACAAACAGCAGGAGGACTGCAAGAAAGGAGAGATAAGAACAACAATTATGAGAATTAAAATCTTCATATGTTGCTAAAATCCAGTCTTATATCCTGGAAAGTATAGATGAGAGGTTGTATGAAGTATGAAACTGGAAATCTGGTCTTTCACTTCTTTCAGTTATTCCTGTTTAACCTGAATTGCACCTAATGTGAGAAGTGCCAGTAAGAGATTGGCAGATCAAAAGTTTTCTGATTGAGTACATATATACTGATTCCACCAGTAACACAAAATTCAAAAAACAAGCAAGCTTGTTTTTTAAAATGTAAGGCCAGGTACTGTGATATCCTTTATTCCTACCCAACATGTCCAGTGCTCCCTAAAACATCCTTGAAGTACCTGCTGGGAGTTTTCTTAGTCATTTCTTACCCTATTGATTCACTGAATATAAATTGCATGGGTTTTAATCAATATATATCAAATTCTAGTTCATATTTCACATTGGATTGTTAAGGCCAAGTCCCAATGACTTTTGTGATTGAGTTTGATCTGTTTGTTAAGGGGTTCATATAGTTTGATTGCCTGATGTAGTATGGGGACTTCACCATAGGAATCTGGAACCTATACACTTCCAGATTTATGAAATATTTGGTTTATCTAGAAAACACACTCAGCATTTACATGTAACAGAGAGATATACTTTATGCCCAAGACACATGAAGATAATACACAACATGATAAAATCACAATTTCGTCTCCCAGCCCAGCTTGTACCAGTTTAATGATTGAGAAATCAGTCTCCCATTACCTGTCTGTCAGACCATTCTTCATGTCAATTCTATCCTTTTAAACATCTTCTCTCCACAAAGTCTTTCTATGCTATATTGATCTTTGCTGATGCAAACTGAGAATGCCAATTCTCTGCCAAATGAAAGTTACCAGTAACCCCTAACCTACTAATGTATGTAAATATTTATGGTTTAGTCAGCACTATGGAGTAGAGCAATAATTCATTTCAATGACTATCATTCTGACCTGGGTTCAAACCAGCAATATCATCAATTCCAAGCCAGCCATATCTCCCCAAGAAGGGTCCCAGCCTTTAGACATGTGTATAGTTTCTAGAAAATATTGCCTGGAATGATCAGGTCTAAACAGTCTTTGAGATGCCATAGCTCTCACCCATGTCCTTGGGCTGCTAGCTTGCTTACCAGTAGCATCAGTTGATCTATTCCAAGTACTGTTAGCACAAGTTATCACAATTCTTACTAGACAAAACTATGGAAACTACATGTTTTCTGGCTGACAACCAGAACAGTGCACAATCATAAAACACACTCTGAAATGAGCCTGGCATTAACTGGATATGAGCTGTGCTCTAATACTTAGGGCTCTGTGCATCCCTTCACCACCAACTTTCTTCATTTCTTAATTTCTCTTTCACTGATCTTTGCATCTGAGAAAAGCTATTCCAGCTCTTAACTCCAAAAATGCAAAACATAACAGCATTCTTGTACGTGTAGAGAACAGACTGCTTATGTGATTGTAAATCAAATTAATTTTAGAGCTTTTAGTTATTTCACGTAAGTCATTACTAACTTTTATATCTACATAAATATACTTTTGTTTCAAAAATAATAAAACTCTGATCTACCTTCTACACACATAATTCTTCAGTGGGTCTATGTGAGTACAATGTCACTGCACTGTTCATCTGCTGGTTAAAGGATTGGGACTTAGACAGCTTTTCCATGCCAAATTGCCTTTTTTTCCATTCCACCAAATTTTATCTATTTTCTGAGTCTCTTAGAGAATTAGAAAATTACTTTTTTTCTTCTTCTTCTTCCTCCTTGGCACTACATCATCATCCTTTCTGGCTGCCTAGCAAAGTCACTGAGGGGAAATAACTGGTAGGATTCTGAAGTTTTTAGCAGGCATTCAGCTTGGTGGAGAGAAAACCTGCTAGGTTTGGGGTCTCTTAACTGCTACAGTACTCTGGTTTTGTCACATCAGTAAATTGTGGCCAACCACCTGTTGGATCCATATGCTTTAAAGCTGATTGCCAAGCAAAGGAGCTACACACAGAATGCCATCCGTACATCCTCCTGTATGCCTTGTCAGACAAAAGAAGGAAAGAGATTTTTGCATTAAAAGACATTTTGCAATTTATAAAATGGATTTAAATTAAGCTGCAGCACACCCACCTTAGAAAAGCACTTGGGTAGAGCAAGTTTTCACCACAAAGAATTCAGACTCTAGGCTAAGGAATATACTGTTATTTAAATAATCAAATCTCTGTTAGCACTACTATCCATGTGTTCATTAGGAGGGTGAGGGCGGAGGAGGCTGATGTGTCAATTTCAGCCTTCACCTAATTAAAGATGTACTGAGGCTTAAATTAAACCTGAATTGTGTGTACAGCAGATTGTTCTGCTGTATTCTTCTATAACATGAGAAACTGTTTCTAATGTTTCATTTTGTAAATGTGAGGGCATGGAGGATGACAGGCAAATTGACCACTAAAACCAAACCTGTGGAATAAAGAGGAATAATCAAAGCCTGGGTTATCAGTTCATAATTCCTGCAAGCACTGCTGTACAGCAACTGGCAGTTCTGCTGCAAACCTGAGCAATGGCTTCAAGTTGTTCTGCTTCTGTACCAATGCACAGAAATATGACACACTAGTGTACAAATTATCAATAGAGTTTTTTCTGTCACTTCTGTAGGATGGAGATGAACCTCCTCCCCATGTCAGGCAAGGAGATTATTGGACTACGGTTCATTTTTAAATACTACTTGGATCATCTTATTGAAAACCACTGCACTGGCGTAAATCTCATTCCACCATCACACAAACACATTCCCTAAGACTGAGTCCAAATGTACCTATGTAGTTAATCAAACTATCCACTTGGGCTGATCAGTCATTAATAGGTTACAGTAAAGAGTGTAAAGGTCCCTTTGGGCTCCCTTATTTAATGTGTCGTTTTATACCATCCAGACTAAAGGTCTGTCCACACTAAAGGTTATATTGCTGCGGCATTCTGCTCCTGACAGCAAACATGTGCCATCGAGGAGCCCTGAACAAGCACTCACATCTGTGTCCACTCCTGTACCACCCATTTAGCAGAGACAATGATCACTAGAAACAACAAAGGAGCCACTGATAAAACAAACAATGCTGTGAGCCAGAGATCTTTTCCATGCCAGCCAAGTTTGCCTTGAAAATACTCAAGAAAAAGGGAGAGGGGGAGGCAAGATATCTAATATAAAACTGTAAAACTCACACCTAGAAGAGGCTTTAACCATGCAGCCACCCAACCCCACATCTGAGTAGCATTTTCTAATGCACTGCTAGAAAGACTGAGCTGTGCTCATGGGAGGCAGACAAACATCCAACGCCTCCTCCCATCTGGAGTCACATAAGTCTCCTATGAGTCAATAGACACAAGGAATAATAATAATTGTTATTATGGTAGCAATGATAGTAATAGAGAATCACCAACCTTGAGGATCCCAGTTCACCTGTTTTCTTGGATTCTCAATTGGAAATTTCATCGCTTCCTTTTTGCAAAGGGAGTAAAAAGAATTAAATAAATTCCCAACCTTCCTGTCTCGATGCTGCAGTCAAACAAATTAATTTCAAATTATAGGGAGCCTGCGCTGTTTGACAGAGGGAAACTGGTGGTTGCCGGGGAAAGAAATACACAAATAAATCGAAGAAGGTGGGGAAGGGCGGGCAGAGGAGTGGAGCGGAGGGGTTTGCAGGCACCCCAGCACAGAGAGGGGTATAAGGGATGGACTGAGGACCGGAGAGAACCTAGAGGAGCAGGAACGGAGCAGACTGAGGTAGGCAGCGGGTCCAGGGTGCTGCTGCCTCCTGGGGAGGCTCCCGCAGCTGTTTCGCCCCGTCCACCTGCAGATGTCAGGGTGGCGGGGTCCCCGCTGCAGCGCGGCCCCTCTGCTGCGCCCACCCGAGGGGGACTCGGGCTGGAGAGAACGCAGGCTTGCAAGGATCGGGGAGCCGTCCAGCCCCCCACGCCCCCAGAGACACCTCCCACACGTGCACAAGCTCCCTAGCCTCAGCCATCCCCCAAAAATGAGCGCACCTCAGTTCAGCCCCGGGCACTAGAGGGGTAGCAAAAGTCGGCCATGGGGCGTGAGCCGCAGCAGCATGGCTGGGCGAGGCGGGGGCGAGGCTGGGGACCACCCCGGCTCAATGCAGCCGCAGCCTGGCTCGCCCAGGAGAGCCCGAGCAGGAAAAAGAGGAGGAAGAGGAGGGAGCCACCCTATAGCTTTGGAGGGAATTCGCGGAGCCCCTCTCTGCACTGGCATAAAAAGGGGGTGGGGAGAGCCTGCGAGTCCCTTTGTAAGAGGCGGTGGCGGGGTGCCTAGGGAGGGGGCAGGCTCCGGCTGTACTCACGAGGTATCCTTCCCGAGAGGGGGATGCAGGCTTGTTTGGCGGAGTTTGCAGCCGGAGACACGCTCTACTAAGCTACGAGCAGCGGTAGCGGCGGCGGCAGCACATGGCAGGAGTACGGCAGCATCCAGAGGCTCTGCAGCGCAGGGGGAGGGGAAGGGCAGGGGATCGCCCGAGCCCCCTCAGGCTCTGGGGACCAGGACCGGGTACCTGAAAGCCAGGGGACCCCAGCTTCCCTTTCTGTCCCCGATCCGTACTGTGGACAGGGACACTTCGCGTTAAAGCAATGCCTGGCACAGCCGGGCTGTAAGATGAGGTCAAGCTGCAGGGAGGGGGCAGGAGGCTGGAGGCCCCTCGAAGCCCCCCTAAGCTCTCAGGGGCCTTCAGGGAAACGTAGGACACTTGTGCAATTACCAGGCACTTGCTTCTTTCCAGATCTGCATTCTCCCTCCTCTTCCTCGTTCTCCAGGCTTTCCCTCAAACCCAAAACAGGCTAGTAACACCAGAAAGATCTCCAGTTCCAGTTACAATACATGCCCCAGCTCCCCTCCCTTAGCCAGGAAAACAAAACCCCTGCTCCTCTGGGGGCCTGAAGGAAAACTGTGTGAGGTTAACCCTGTCCTGCCTATTCTCTTCCACAGTGGAAATCAACTCTTTGTGTGAAGGGGATCATCCACGAGGGATGGTTTAATGGAGAGATCCACAGATTATCACATGTCATGGTCAGAGATTCATACCAGAATCAGTCCAGAGGTCAATAGACCTTCTGAATTTTCAGGTGAGGTGGTTGGGATCTAAACCTGGTGCCTGTGATAATTTGTGCCCTGTGTTTTTCCCTGTACTTTTTTTCTCAACTGCCGTTTTTCTGTTTTTCTTTTCTATCTGTTGCTTGAATGTTAGCTAACCTCATAAGACCAAAAAGGAGAAATCTGCCCTAGTGAAGAAAAAAAAATAAATAAACCCAAAGCAGTCCAAATTGTGTGACTCTGCTCAGGAAACTCTCACTCTGAAGATTGGCACACTCTTTTCACATCCACATTGTGAAACTAAATCCGTGCTTTTTCCCAGTCTTTGTTCAACCCTAAACAGGAAGAGGAAATCAGTACTGGGGAATCCACACTTTCATTTAGTGGTGGTGTGCAAGGTGCTGTAAAGCAGCATGCAGTTTGAAAAAACTAGATGGAAGTAATGTAGCAAGTTTTCTCCGGGGAGGTGCTAGGAGTCTCTCCTTCCCCTAAGCTGAGCACCCCTGTGGATCTTGTTTTGTGCTGTACAGGAGGAGGAGGGAGAGGCTGCTCTAAGGGAAGACATGGTGAGAATGATAATGAGCCTGCTCAGTCAGACTTCAATTTGAGATGATTGCAATGATGACATCAGGAGAACAAGGTATTTCCTTTGCAAGCAAACCATGATGCATTCTGAACACGCTTCGGGATTTCTGTTGACATTACTTCTGCAAACTGAGTGGGAACAAAAGTGAGGGCAGCCTTTGCTAATTGTGCTGTGTAATTGCTTGAATGATGGTTGCAGAAATGTAAAAGGCTTCAGAAGGTTTCTGAACCCCCAACAAGATCAATTATCAAATATGTATCAATAAAGAACAATTCATGTATTTATACACATACATAATATAATTGGTGTATATAATATATATTGGTGTAAATAACTTTTCCTTAGCATGTAAAAATTTGCTTACTAGCATCTTCCTTGTACGGTACCAGGGAAAACCTAACATATAGACAAATATCCCTCAATTGTGTCACCCTAACCCAAGTACTATTCTGTCCCTTCACCATGACTATCAGCAGTTAACTGATGAAGTGTGTATTCTGCCACAGACACCTGTCCACTGAGAACTCACCTAAGAAAATCAAACTGAAACAGTCCACTTATAAGCTGACAGCATTAAATTCCTGCTAAGACACTAGTCTGAAGACAAATTCTTCAGGTTCATTACCAGGAACACATCTTGATTTTTACTGTCTAAAGAAGAGGAATTGTCATGAAAATGACATGATGGAGACATCTCATATTTGTTTGACTTACTGTAACACTAAATAGATAATAATGACACAATACCATATTCATGTTTCTTGTATCCCCTTAATGTTCCCATATTCCAAACAAAAAGTCTGTAAGCTCTACATACTTGCTCTACCTATATGACTGAAAAACCTTGTGGCAATTCAGTTTTGGTCTATCAGGTACATAAATGCATGATGCCATGTAATTGTTTTGCATTTTTTTTAACCATGTTATTATCATGGAAAACTTGCTCAATTATTTCAATGCCTCAAACCTGCAATTTTATTGAGTGGGCCAATTTATTCCCAAAGTAACTCATTTAAAATCAATGAGGTTACTCCAGAGATAGATTTGGCATCTTTCACTGACAGCACAGCTGCTGCATAGAAACGTAACTATTATCTTATGCAAATAAAAGGCCTTTCACCCCTCAGTGATGTCATATTCTTATGACAGGGAGAACTGGTGCCTTGAAGCTATAGTGTTTCAAGCTGTTACTCTGTCAACTTTTATAAACTGAGCGGATTTGGTAATGTTCAATGTTTAAATGAAAGATCACCAAGAAAAAGAAACCTATTTTAGTACCTGGATGGATAAGAATTTTCAGGATTTGATTGGTCTTCCAAAATTCTTACTTCTCATTCAGGGTTTATTGTTCAGACTTAATGTCCTCAGAGCTGAAGTTAGTTGAGAATTAGTGCCTTACAGGACAGGGCCTGTGACAGGCCACAACACAATTTTAAAAAAGCTTTCTATTACAAGCCATCTAATTGACAAAAGAATAAAATGCTAAGTGCCTTTTTACTGTTCATTATTAATATGGCATGAGTGATTTAGAAGAGAATTTGATGTAATTCAAAGAAAGCCATAGAAAGACTTTCATAAATGCCTCTTATGCCTACTTAAATCTAGTGAGCAGGAATGGAAAAATGACTTGATCCTTGATGGTAGAAATCATCTGTAACTTGTATGCTCCATTTCTTAGATGCTCTGAAGAAACGAGACAGGGCTAGACAGAAGTCTAGACAGTCTTTGTGTCTTAACAATGTACTCATTTGTGTATATAACTATTCAGTTTATGGTTAACTATATAGTTGTTTGAAATCTGGTATTTCTAATTGTGAAGATTATTCTTCATTCAGTTTATTGCCAAAGGACTGTTGTTATTTACTTTGAGACCAAGAGAGCAATTCAAGTGAATTGCACCCTGTTCTTTATATTCTATTGACCCATTCTGCAGTAGTATTATTTTGAACATGATCCAGTGCAGAATCCTTTTATAATTTCTTTATTCTCTAGGAAGCTTTCTGTCAAGGAAAACATTTAAAGCCTTCTCTTTAGGATAACATGAAAACTTCTTGTTCAAATCGTTTTCAGAAGATTTAGTGTCATTAGGAATCAGAGAATTAACTAGGAAACAAGACTGTGCAAGGAAAGGCAACTCATTATTTTTATTGTCTTCTATTGCATGGAGTCTCTTATCACTTTTTAAGTTATAGAATGCAGAGCCATGTTTTCCTTATTTCATGGATTAATCCACAGAATAGAAAATTTACTGATTGGTAGAAATGGTTTCAGTGAAAACAGTGAATCTGCCTGAAGCAACTACACATGAGCAATAAAGTATGCTGGGATGGTACCACAGCCTGTCTGAAGTTCCTTTGGCCAGTGACACTAAATATAATACACTCTGGTCCTGCCTCTCACATCCTAACACATCAGTCTTCTAAGTGCCAGAAGACAACAGGGGTACCTGCTTAACAGTTTGTAGTCATTTTCACCATTCTTGGCTCTCTTCTGGTACCCATTCCTCCATTAGCCAGACTCCAGCTTTCAGACAGGATTTGTATCAGTCCCTTTGTATGGTCAGCAGGGACTATACTGCAGTAGTTCCCTCACATTTTTGTTCTATTTGAAAAAGTGCATGCACATTATTAGTGTATTAGTATATTGTAGATTTTTTTTAATTTTTTGCCATGTAAGAAAATATTAACTGAAGGTGCAGAGTACTGAGTCTGAACCCACTTACATCTGTTTCACATTAGTTTAATTTGACTTCAGTTCAATTACTCCTGCATCATACTCATGAGAGAATTACAATCTGGCTCTCAGTTTTTCCATTATGTCCCTGAAGAATTCTCATAAGATCAAAGGCTGATATCTGACAAAAATAGCAAGCCTGATTAATAAAGACAAGCCACCAGGTTCATTTTAAGCAGTACTATTCTCTTCCCTCATGTCATTTTTCTAAGATTTCTTACTTGATAGATACATGAAACTCTATCTTAGCCAGATGATAACTTTCCTCCATATTAAATAGGAAATTTGGGAGTTAACTTTCGAAGATACCTCCATTTCTTTACCATTAACACCAGTAGCAGAACCACGAAAGGAAGGGCGGAGGCAGGTGCCAGGAGCCAGCCTAGCTAGCTTTCAGGACCCTGGACAGGGACACACTCTGCCGCCCCGGCCGGCTGTTCCCCACGGGTCCTACGGCACCGGGACTGGGAGCGCCCGGGGCTGGCCGGGGAGGGGAAGCAGGGCTGTGAGCCCCGCTGGGCATGAGCGCCCATGCCCCGTGTGAGAGTCCCGCCTGCCAAGACAATGCAGTGCAGTGCAGTGGCCCTTTGTGAAAGAACGCAGCAGCAGGCACGGAGGAGGAGTAGCACACAAAATAACCAGAAAGGGAAAACGAGAGGCATCAGATGAAGGGCGATCAGTTTCAGAAGTACAGTGACAGATGTATGGACAACCATGTCAGTGATGAGGTCAGAAGGAACAGGAAAACCCCAGCACCTGAAATACAAAGGAAAGACTGAAGAATAGGTGGCTTTGACATGAGAAGGGTAAGGATAAACAGGTGGGACAGGTTCCCTAGCTTGAATACAGAATGAGGGATAAATGAATGGAAGGGATGAGTGAAAGAAATATATTAAACCACACCTTCACATGCAAGGTGCAAAATTGCACTGCTTGAGTAGAAAGGAAAGGAAAATAGAGTCAACCCCCCACAGTTTTATGTATATGCTTGTTGCACTAATGTTCCTGTTTAAAACCTCCAGATATAAGAAAGAACCTACAAAGCTTTGTGCTTAGAAGACATAGAGATCTTGGGCAAGAGTTCAGATTGTTTTCTGTGTTGCTGCCTAGCCTTCATATTTGCTTGTTACTCAGCAGGACCAGTAGAACTAATGCAGCTACATGGAAGAATGCTTATCCTGCACTCTGACCTTACCTCCCACATGCCCCACATGTGGCCTCTTCAGCCAGTGGGGCATGATCAGGGGCCATACACACCAAAGACATTGATGCTGGTCTCAGAACCATTGTCTTACCTCCCATTTTGACTGAAAACTTCCACATTTCTTAGAATCAAATATTCCACTAACAGCAGCTGTTCCTTTCAGTGTTTTGCAATGCAGTACATCATTTAGCAGCCTATTAAATGTGGGGATTAACACAGCTATAGAACAGTTAAAGTAGGGAGGACACTCTACACAAACACCATTCACTATGACCAGTCCTCCTATAGCTTTCAGTTGTGCCTACTTCTTTTCTACTCTGAAGAGCAAGGGAAGAAAGAAGCTATACTGAGCATTTGAAGGGCTGACTACAACTCCTGCATTAATCATCATCACTTTTACAGTACTCAGAAGAGCTTCACTACTTTCTAAATTCAGTAACATATTTCTCACATGGCTCGAGTAGTAAGAAGCAGTTCCCAAAATGTGAAAGCAATGGAACTGAGATTGGGGCTGTGGAATAAGGAATGAGATGAGGCTTTCTATTGAGTTTCACTCCCAGCACTGCCCCACATTTTTCCTCAGCCTTGTAGTCGAGGACATGCATTTTTTTTCAGCCAGATGTAGAACTTTTGCAATCACTAGCTTAGCCATTGTTTGGAAGGTTAATTCCACTGGGAATTGCCTGTGTCCCTGTTCTGCACACCATTGGCACTCTCAGTGCTGGAACTCTCAGGGGAAAATTACTTTGAAACAGGATGATATTTCAAGCAAAATCAAATCAATAAATTATTATTCTGTTGTAGGAAGAGTGAGGGCTGTGTTCTGAGTGTAAGTTAGACATCATCAATATTAATAGTAGGAACAGTGTGTCAGGCAGTATAACAATCATGGAAACAGCTCATGACTGTCTTAATATACTTGCAAGGAAAATGCTATTTCTGCATTTCTGAAGATGCATAGCCTAAAAGTAGGCACATCCCAGTTTGAGTTTCTACACAAATTGTGCATACACATGCACCTAGAGTCACAAAAAACCCCCCAAACCAACCAACCAACCAAAAACTCCCCAATACAAACCCATAAGGGGAATCTAGTGGATTTGGCTCAAAGAGAGCAGTGAAAAGATTAGATTCATCCTAATGCATAATGCCACCTTCTAGAACAACTACCATTCTCCATTTCATTAACCGTTTCATAGTATTTTGTGGGAGAAGATGTAGTGGAATTACAACAGTTTAGATGCAACATGGCAAGAGAATGCAGTGTTATTCACACATGGCATATTCTCAGCTAAGTGAGAACCTCACTGTGAATCAACCCATAGGCAGTGACTTCTCACAGTTAGCAGATCTGCTACAGCCTACAGACCAAGAGGTGACATGGATTTCATTCAGCTACCCATCAAAAGAAATATGTCACTGTATCCAACTATAATAAGGTTCTAGACCATTTGTATTCTGCTAATATAAAGGCAAAAAAAGAGTTTATGTGATTTGGAAACCATAATATATCTTTGATGATAACATATCTTCATGATGAAGAATGGAAAAATGTAATGTATGTTAATTTCCTAAGCTACATTTGCAAGTTGTCTGCAGGCAGCCTCCTTTACACATTTACATTTTGAATGAACACTTCCTTTAAGCCTCTTATGGAGTAATTCAGGAATGCACCTACAGCTCTAAACCAGCTGTAGTTACTTCTGTATGTAATACACAGAAAAGTCTTGAGATCTTCTGTTTAAAAGGAACAATATATACCATTACATATTTTTACATCATTACATTGTATTTGTCTATAAAGATTCCACTTAGTAATTCTAATCTGCCTTTTTACTTTATAAAATAATGTGATGTAGGCAATATCTAGATCCCAGAGACTTAACATTATTGAACAGTCGGATCAAAATTGCTTGTATTACAAAAGGCATGTACAACTCAGAGTAGCAGTCTGAAAGCACTCTGCATATATTTTTTTCTTTCTTTTTTCGTTATCTCAAAGTAGTTTCATAAGTTCCCAAAGGTATTTAGGCAAGCAGCTCTGTGCCAATGACAGTTAGGTAGGCATCTAAATATCTTGCAGATCTCTTAAGCACATATCACCTAATGCATCAGTACTGTAACCATGCTAATGGAATTAAAGAAGGAAAGAATTTAGCACAGCACTCTATTGGACAGTATTTTGAGTAAAGAAAGGTGATGGAATGAGGGCTCTGCCATTGTCATAATTCTCTATCTGCACAAAGTTGTAATTTGACAACTAATTGTGGATTACACTGTCAAGGAGTTCAGAAGTAGTGCACAGGTGAACATTAATGGCACAAGTTTTCTGAATGCTGAGTTGGAACTCAGAGAAGTTGTAGTTATAAAACTGTTTGCATAAATTAGACTTAACTAATGTTAGATGCTGATAATATATAAAGAGGCATGGAAGTTTGCTATTACAGGTCCTTGCTAGATAGATCAATAATTTGCCATTGCCAGTGACTGTACATGATATTTCAAGGAGAAAAATAATGCAACTGATTTTATTTTCTTTAGCATCTTCCAGCTCAGTATCTGGAAACAGTCCAGTCTGGAAACTAGCTAAAGTGAATCATGAAAACCCTTTAGAATATATATTATTATAGCCATTTACAGATTATTTAATTGCTATAGGGAATGGTCTAGCACCTCATCTAATTTCATGAGAATTCTCAATACAGTGAAAAGTGAAAATGAGGTTTTACAAAACCCAACCACTTAATCAGAAAAAAAGGGTAATTTTATGACCTAAGAACCCAGACTGGAACACTGAAAAACACTATTGTTAAAGAAATAGTGTAAGAACCAAGACATACATGTAACTGTAATTATAATTTTGCTTGATAATATTATACCTATTATTCCACCAGCTATTCAATACTAAATCTTTGCATAAAACCACCCTCTCCCTCAATAACCACAAACCTCTATAAATTATACATGCTGGAAATTTCGTATCACTTTCTGGCAGTAGACCATCATCTTTTAATAATAATAAATATCTCATTCTTGATTTTTTAACAGTCCAAAAAGAATAAATCCCAAAGGCTCCTTGATTTTTCATTTTGTGTAAGAACAAAAATTTATACCTGCCAATTTAACCTCATGCCTCAACATCTTTTTTCTGACTCCCATAAAGCTCTTTGCCTTTTTGATCTTCATTCCACAGTCTTGAGAAGCACTGGTCAAAACTGAATTAAATACAGGTAGGCTCATTAAAGACCTATGTCAACTTTACCTGCAAACTTTTTTTGCATTATGCTCAGTGCTTTTAAATATCATCATGTCTTTTGCTTCTCTTATAACTGGGTAAAGACATTCATTCAAGGTAAACTACAGAAATGCTGGGAACCTATTATTTGCCCATTTCTTATAGGAAATTGTCAGAAACACTGAAAGCAGTAATCACGTCAGTTGTGACAAGCTCCAAAACAAATGAAGTGATATTTAGTATTTGTCTTTTAAACATATTTTTTTCTTCTTCAGAGTTGTAGCATATTCATGGCACATAGAACTTCATTCTGCTTCACTGACTCAAGATGGATATTTTAACAAGTGTGGTTTTTCTTTGTTTATGCAATGAACACAAACTAACAGATTTTGAAATACAGGGACTAGGACTTTGTGCATGAATATTTTCTAGGATTGTAGCTCTTTGTCATGAAGTTTTCCAAAATGAGTAATATTTCAGTTTTGGCTTTAGAGATGATGTCATTTAAACAAACACATAGTGGTAGGAGGAAATCCAGCTGTAGCAAACATTGGATACATAAATCTGCCAGCTGATACCATCTTTAGAGCTGGAGAGGCTGCCATGGGAACTGACAACAGTAAATCAATATAGCTATACATTTTATTACATGACAAACGAGTTTTCAAATCAGTAACAATGCAGCAGTCATAACACAGCAAACATGAGTTAGCTACTAGTAATGTATTCCTCAAAATCTTCTGGAATTCAACAGAAATGGTGTCTTGGTTTGGAAAGACAGGTATCTGCCAGGGAAACTGGGGTTTCCCTTAGAATGGAGAAATGTAAACCCCCCACCCCCCAACAAATTATAGTTTTGCAATTAAGGGCTCTCAGGCAAAGATTTGGGAATAGGAATAACAGTTCTTTACTAGGGATATCAATAATACAAATGTGGTAGAAAGAAAAGAGAGCCACCCCACCAAACCAGCAAACAAACAAACAACAATTTTGGAAAGCCCTGACAGAGTCAGCTACAACCTGATGCCCTGTTGGTCAGGGTGTTGGAAGCAGTCCAAAAGTAAGTCTTCTTGGAGTGGCAGATGTGGTTCTGTTGAAGTAGAGATGATCCTGCAGCCAAAAGGGTCCAGAGGTGGTGAGAGGGGGTCCGGTGATGGTGAGAAGGGTCCAGTCTTCCTCCGGTAATCGGGTGAAGCAAGAGGAAGGTTCCTCTTCCGGAGTCCCCGTTTTATCCAGGTAGGAATGGTTGGCTCCCCCCACTGGGTGGAGCATCTCACAATAGGATGATGGAATGTGGGTATATTTTGGGAAAGGGAACAGCTTGAGGAAGAAAACAGCCTGGGGAGTCTTAATGGCCCATCGTGAAGAGAGATAAGAAACAATGCCCTACCTGGTTTTAACAGTTGGGCCATTATCAAAAGGCACCCTCCCCCCTCCTTTCAGAGTAAACAAGAGATAAAGAACAATTTCTCAACTGCTTTCAGCAGATGAAAATAGAATACACAGTTTAGGTTCCATAACCCAAGACAAATGGCCAGTGAAATTCTCAAATGAAAATTACCAGTACTGCCCGACCATCCCCACCCTCTCCACCAAAAAAGCAATCTTACTTTATTTTAACTTTAATTGTAAATTAAACATTTTTATAGGCTCTAAAGTCTTTCAAGAAGCCTTGCATTCACTTTCATTTCATTTTGCTCATGAGTGCTTTGTTTTGTATATCTTCCTTCTCAGACATTTTATTCCACCTCAAAAATTGCTAATGTCCCTAAGACCAACTAGGGCTACTTAAAACTTGCAATAAGCTTTAATCAATCAAGCGACTTGTGTCTTAAATTGCTATCTCTTAACCCCTTTACTTATGAGATGTGATTAAAACACATTGTTAAGAATGAAACTACTACACCCCCAGCAAAATGAACAGAAATTCTTTCCCCATAACTTCCATTGAGGTGGAAAGAACCTCCTAATATTTTCTAATCCACGGTATTAGTGTATAATTCACTGGGTACTTATTGAAGAGTGTGTTGCCTTATAGTTGTCAGGTGTCTTAGACCTTCACAAATGAAGGTTCTTGTCTATCAGACATAGCAAGATTATGAAGTTTCATAACACAATGAAGATTCTCCAGAAATCCTTCCATAGTTCTGAGCAAACTGAAAAAAGAAAACTTGGGAGAGAAACATGGCTTGCCCAAACAAAGCAACCAAGCTCAAGGGGATACTAAATAGCTGGAAAACTGTGCACACAGTATAGAAAGGAGGAAAATTATCCAGGTAGGCAGAGGCCTGTTGGTTTGACCTTAGCAATCTTCAAGCATATCTTTTAAAGAAAGCAAAAACAAAGGACTTGCAGAAGTAATCAGTAAATGCAATAAAACCCAACAGGTTTATTAATCAAATAGAATCTGAGGGTTTTTTAGATGCACTTAACTAAAAAGGAGACAAAATAAGTTTTCTTGATAGGTAAACTACAAGGATTGAAGTTATTAGTGATGATCCTGGAAAACCAACACTGAAAAACTTGCTAATATCATAGTACACTCTGTAAAATAGCTAGTTGTGCAAATGTATGGGATGTGGGAATGACAGAAAAGTATTGCCAATATATATTATAATTTGAAGAGTATTTACTAATACTGCAGATTTGTGTGGTACAGAGTAGAAAACAATCTGCGTTAGCAGCACCAAGTGAAGAGGCATGCCTTGGAAGAGGAAGAAGAATTGTCATTATGAAAAGCAGATGACACAGGAAGAATGAGACATAGAAATATTAAATGAGCATGGAAAGTCTTAGAAAATAAAATTGATATCAACCAGGTTGAAGTTTCTAACACAGATCTCACTAGAACACATGAAGGAAAACATAACCGGGGGAATGGGAATGCTAACCTCTGAAAAGTGAACAGAAGAGCATGAGACTAATTCCACCTGAGACTAATACACAACATGAGCTGAGTATACACTGAACATGAATGTAAAGGTTTTGTATTCCTCTATGGAACTGAAGTTTTGAGAAAACTTTTAAAGAAGGCTGCAAGAAGAAATACATGCAACTTTTAAGACCGAGATGAAACAGTTTATGAAAGAGATTTATATGAGGATGCTGTCTTTTATTAAATAAACCTTCATAACACATAAGATTTTCCATCCTAATTGTATTTTTCCTTTTTCCTACATTGTGTAACCAATTTGCTTACTCAGAGTAAATTCAACTTCTTCTAATCTTGTGTGGAATTGCTAGACTACATTAAAGATATTCATGTTTAATATTAAAAATCACAGGCCCTACTGGCTTCTGTGACATTATCTTATGGATAAATATTATTCTGCATTCAGGTCTCATCCATATAATGTAATCTTCAATTCTGATATTTATTATTTAAAGGAGAGATGTAATTTCTGTTCTTATTGATCATAAGCACAGTGCAAAAACGCTCATCTCAAAAATGCAGACAAATGCACTAACTCTAAATGCTTTCATTTTTACTACCAGCTATGAATTTAAGGTGATTCCAACTACAACCTACCAAGACACCCATATTGCTGTCCACAAGGTCACAAGTGTCACTGCCAAAGCCATAAATAGACCCTAAGTATCCTGGCCCTTGGGCCTGCGAAACATCCATCAAACTGAAGCTCCTTTCTTTTCTGATACATTTAACATGCAATATACAGAGGGGGCAAAAAAGAGTGTATATCAAATTTTAAACCAGTAAATTTCAGGTTCTGTCTATATTGGAACATTGGATATTCCTGAAATTTTATGATGTCAGTAAAAGCATGGATGTTTAGTGTGCAGTAGACAGAGCAGTTTTCCTTGGAACATAACTTGTAGATGAAATGAAGTCCTAAAGAATATAACAGAAAGTACTTATAGCAATTCTTCCAAAGATTTTTTCCTAAGTATTAATGAAATGATTCCACAGAAAAATTGCTCTTGAAGTATTTCATTGCAATAGTTAAACTCCACACACTCCATTTTGATTCTGACCATTTTCTTGGGTATTGTTTTCTTTCACACATACTTAGAAGTGGTTAATGTGACCAAAATTGCTATTACTTATGAAAATTTGCATGCCAGCTATTTTCTCAGTCTGCTTCCTTCATCTTCCAGTTTGTATAAACACATAGGCTTTTATGAAGTTCATGTATAAACGTTGCAGTACTTTTTAAAGGATAAATAATATCCCCATACCCTTCTGAGCAAGAATTTAAGCCCATTTTTAGTAAAACTGTTTTTCACATCCATGCAGATATTGAAAATGTTTCAAAGTGCTTTGGAAAATCATAGCATATCTGTGTGTCCCTTTGGAGGCCATTCTAAAGATATCCTTGAGAATCTCTCCTCTTGACCTTGACAAAGCTGGAAGAGCTCTCTTTAGCACAGAGGATCCCACATATTCAAGCATGTGCATGGACTAATGCATTGCCAGGCAAGGCTGAGCATGCTGTAGTAGCTGTGCAGAAAGTGGATGGGCCATGCAAAATGCCACAATGACCTTCTGTCTGCATGACATGGGCTAGCTAGACATAGATGATCCATCCAGCCTAAGCAGGAATAGCTTCACTGAATTTACTGGAGTTGTATAATTTATAAATGACTAATCTGAGTCATAAGTTTCTGATCTTCACTGATATATTAAAATAAAAAAAAATCATCCTGTTTCTCATTAATTACTATGAGTAAGCATTTCTATGAATCACAGTAGGTAAATCAAATGTAAAAAATGAATATCTTATGGTCTAGACAACAGTTACGACATTTACATAGGCTTTTTTCACTTTAAAATTCCAATATATTTCTTTAGTTACTCCAGTCTACATTCTTTAATACTTAATTGTCCAATTAAAATTACAAGAAAAGAACAGCCCTCAGCCCTACTAAAGGACAGTTCTTCAACCTACAAGCCTTTTGTCCGCAAACTTGCACGGGAAGAGTAGATAAGCAGAAAATGACACAATATAAGGAGAAATATAAGCAGATCTTGAGTCACCCCAGCTACTAGATATTACATTACAGCTGAGAATAACATCTCACGCAATTTATACAGGTTTCTTCCTTGACACATCTAAAAATAGTTTTGTATCACAGTATAGATGTGTTATAAAACTCTGTATAGATCTAAAGAGAAGGAATAGTTGTACAGTGTACATCTGCACAGCAGCTTCCTGAGGGGTTTTTGTAGTAGTTATTCTATATATGCTGCAGGGGAGACTTTTTATTCTAAGCTGATAAATTTTATGGAAGTTTAAAACAGTGTTCATAGAAACTTTTTATCATTATATATTCCTATAGTTGCCCTCGTCTTCCTTATCACATTCCCTCTTGTTTTAGGTTAGCTCCCTTACTGCATTCTAAATTACAAAGTATTAAAACCTACAGTTTTTAAGATATGGATCATTTCCTCTGAAGTTGTTTGTTTTTTTTTTTTGCATTGTCTTTCCCACTGGAGCCCTAGCTTTACAAAAATCTATGACTACTGCTGCCATGAAGACAATAACAGAACAACTAAATGCATTGCCATGAAGAAAGCAAAGGAGTCTGCAGCCCTGCCAAAACACATAACTCTCCATCATTTAGAAAGCTGCAATGATATTTCAAGACTGTACATGGTTTTAAATAACTTGAAGAACCATATGACCAAAGAGCATGCTGCAAACACAAGGCAGAAAAGAACCTACCATCCCTCTTGGAAAAGTAATCCTTTAAAAAATCCAAAACAAACCAAAAAAAGCAAACAACATATTTCAGTAGCTATTAAATCTTTTTTTTTTTTTTTTTCCTTCACACCAGCTATCTGAAAGCTACTTCAGTTGTTTCAACAGAAGAATTTCCTAAGTAGGTAGCAAAAGACAACTGCTTAGCCAGTCTGTTTACATGCATTTAGAAGGTACCATGTCCTCTATTCTTTCAGGTAAATGTTTTTATTTCCACATAGTTGGAGGAGAACAGACTGAAAGGTTGATAGTCTGAATATGCCAGGTGGGAATCGCTGCAACTCAGTGACAGCTCTCTGAGAGCTGCAACACGGGATTTGGAACACTGATACACAGAGCCACAGGCAGGTGACAATCTGCACTGAGGTAGGGCACTTATGCCAAATAAATACTCAAGCAAACCCATGAGATTTATTTAGGATATTCTAGAAATTTAGGATTTTCTAGAATACTCTGTGAATAGAGTATGCAGATCTGATTGTTGGGCTGTTTCCTGCCTGCATATGTATGCTCCCTTGACTGATGCAAGGAAAAGCAACCATGAAAAAAAAATCAATGGCTTGAAAGAGGAGAGGACTCTCCAAAGAACTGCAAATTTTAATTTTCCAGGGTACACATGAACTATTTTTCCAAGAAAGCCAAATCCTACAAAAGCAAAGTTCTGACGTTATGAACAGATTTCTGTCCCAAGTGAGCAGGTAACTGTTTGAGGTCCTGCCACACACCATCTTTTTCAGAGGAATGGAAACTTGTCTGGGCTAAGCCTGCAAAAGGAAGTGGACATCTCATGGGGTATTTCCTTTTGTTTGGACATATTTCTCTCTGTGTTGGTTTGTTGCTGAATATTATGAACTGTAGATTTTCACAGCAGTTAGGTGTCTACATTGGATGATCAGAGGGCAGAGGCAATTGGCAATTGTTCCCTAAGTCCATGCCACGGTGGGGACAGATGCCCACCTACACTTGCAAATGTGACTCTCATATTCCTGCTGCTTTCCTTCCTTCCTTCCCCATGAAGGCACATGTTCTGTTGCAATGCATTCTAAGGAAAAGGGGAAAATGCTTGCTGAAAAGGATAGACAGCAACAGTGATTGCCAACAATGATTCCTCTTTTCAGATTGGGAAAGGACAAATCTTACAGGTTTTGACATTTTAATGCCTCTTCAACAATGGTAAGATCACTGCAGTGATCTGTGTAACTTATTTTTGTACTTTTTTGAGTGGACCAAAATCCAGAACTGATTCAATTTTTGTTAAGGCTTTTTTTTTTTTTTTTGTTTTGTTTTGTTTTGTTTTGTTTTTTGTTTTGTTTTGTTTAATGCATGTTATAGGACTTAATGTGCAGACCATTATAAAATTGCATTACTTTTTTACACTTAGAATACACACTCACACACCAAAGGGGCAAAAAGCCACCAAAAGCCTAAGGCCCATAAGTGAGACCAATCAGCAATACATAAAGCTCAAAAATTTCAGAGACAGAACATCTCTATGATGCTGTGACTGCTGAGTGAGAGGGAACAAATGGAAACCACTACATTCCCTCAGTGTTGCCTAGAAACCAGGGGAATATTTCTAAAAATGCTTACTTACATTTATGTGTTTTAATTATCTACATGGTGGGAAAAAAGCATAGGAACAATAAGGAAGAGACTATAAGAAATCTGTCATATGGGTTTGTACAGAACAGCCTAACACTGTATGTTGAGTACTACAAACTGAGTATTTGGGAACCTGATATTCCAAATTCAGAAAAAGAAAGAAACAAACAAAAAGTCCTTAAAAAGTATAGAAAGGTAACTATGAGCAGCTTTTTTTTTTTTTTTTTTTTTTTAAAAATGAGTAGAGACAAGTGTTTTCCATGATGATCTGAATTCTATCAAAGTATAAACCAGAGACCCTGAAACACAGACAATGGTAACTAGTTTCCTGAAGCCCTTTGCCCAAATCTCTAATTTCACACATAATCTGCTTTGGAGGGGGAAAAAAATAAAAAAAAAAACCTAAAACAAAATTTAAGAAAAAGTCAAACAAATGAACAAAACTAAAACCCACACCCAAACTCTTGGATTGTGTTTTTTTGGTTTTGTAGATTTTTTTCCTGGCAAATATTTTCCAAGACATTGACCTCAAATCCCAGAGACACAAAGAAACTCTAACAAACAAAACACTATCAAATTATTTTGATCAGACAAAGAGGTAAGGTGTTTGTGACCTTATGGTTAACCATAGCTGAAATGACATGGCAACTGATGCTTTTATATAAAGAGCAGTCAGAAAGACAGAGGACCACCCGAACATGGAGGATTGATGAGTTTCCAAGGCATATATTCCCCCTCCTGACCTCTCCTAGACAAATTTGACACGAACTACATTTAAGGATGATTTTACAGAAAATAGAATTAGACTGCCAAAATGATCACTACAACGTGAAGCATAGAAACTAAGGCCACATTGAAGGAGTACTTCATATAGCTAATTAGTATATCTAAAATTAAAAGGGCGATCACAACATCCAATAGTCAGAATACTACTGAAAATCTTTTTCAAGTATTTGGTAGAGTCTACACAAAGTACTCGGGTAGATAAACTACTGGTTTCATCCAGCATGTATGTTTGTGTGACCGAGTGGGAGCACTGACTGAGGCAGATATAGAAAGTTGTTTTCAAGTAACGTCCCCTTGATTTTGTTACGATTTTGAACAACTTTCAAAATAATTTTTCTAGCATGTAAGGAAGTGTAGGAAATCACATAAAACACCACGAAGCAGTATTTAGCCTGTAATTAATACTCATTTCTAGATAGTGTCTAGGAATGTCCCTCCATCTGGGACATGTACCCTTTTGTGAGTTGTCAGGCTATGGAGGGGACTGCAGTACCCTGACCAGTCAGTGAGAAAAATCTTCACACAAAAAGTACAAAAGCCCTTAGAGATTTCACATTAGAGAAAGTAGCAACGTCAGACCAACTGAAAATACCATTCTATTGCTTCATCACAAAGTTCAAATCCAGCACATCAGCATGCACACATTTATCAGTGATGGGATTAAAGGCTGCTTTTCAAAAGGTTATTTTGTGGTTCATTTTTAAGGCACTGTTCGTTTTCAAAGACATTGAGATTAATTTCTTCAGTGTAACGCACTGGGGACACTCTAGGCTCTCGTTTTGTCCCTCGTTCCCTGAAATATCAGCAATTTGTCGTGAATTTCTCCCGGGCATTCATTATTCTTCAACTTCCTGTCAAGTTACAAGAAAAGAGGCGTAATGAGGGCTCGTTGACCGATGGGGACAAAACCTTCCCGGGGCTCCAACGCCCCGCTGGAAGGGGGTTTTGGGCCCGAGGCCCTGCGGCCCCTCCCCTCCGCCAGCCCGGGCCGGGGCAGCGAGGGCGGCACGGCCCTGGCGAGGGCCCCGCGCCGCCCGCCGCGCTCCCGCCGCCATGGCAACGGCGAGGCGGGACACGGCGGGCCCGGCCCGCGCCCCGCCCGCCCGCAGTGCAGGACGAACCGCCGCAGCCGCCGAGTGGAGCCCCGGCCGGTGCCGCCCCTTCAGGCCCGGCCGGGAGCATGGGGCTGAAGAAGGAGTGCTGCGGCAGGCGGTGCCAAGGTGCGGGGGGCTCGGTGGCGGCTGCGGGAGGAGCGGGGAGGGCTGGCTGCGGCAGGGCGGCGGCTGCGGCCCAGGAGACGTGTTGCCTTCCGGCCTCCCCCGTCCCTGCCGGCCGTGGGGGCGCGGGGCGCGGCCCGTCTCGCTCGGAGCTGGGGGCAGGCGGCGCCTCTGCCTTCCCTGCTGGCGTGTGGGGACGGGCACGGAGCCGGCACGGAGGCCGCGGGGCAGGGGGGCCGCCCGGGGCGCCGTGGCTCCTGCAGGGGGCTGGGGGGTCGCGCCTCGCTCCTCTCTCTCCTCGCGGCCGCCCCGAGCTGTGCCGGCCCGGCCGGCCCGCGTGGGCAGCGGGCAGGGCGGTGGCGCCGGTGCAGGAGCCAAGTGCCGCGGCTCTGAAAGGGGACACGTACTGCCCGTGACGGGCTGTAATCCTCCGAGAGTCGGGGCCTGGAACTGTGCATCAGCCGTCAGCGCACGGTGCCTCCTTATGGTACCGGCATCGAGTGCTGCTGTGGGCAGCGCTTCAGGCTGCCGGGATCGGCCGCGTTTGCGAGGCCAGCTTCTGTGCCCATTTCTTCTCTTAGTCAGCTTTCGTATTCTCCAAAGCTGTTACTCATGGATTATTATAATGGATTGTACCCTGTGTGTACGACATCCCACGGCGTTTGGCTGTAGATCCAAGTGTTTTGGTTTGGCGGGATTTTAATGCTGAAAAATAAAAGACTCAAAAGTTTTAAAAGTCTTGTAAAGCGATTCTTTACCCACATTTAACCATCCGTGGGCTGCTCTGGTGCCCTATTCCTATGAATAATCCTAAGGGCACTTGTCATCCATGATAAAAAAAGGCACAAACATGCAGAAATGCTTGCATGAGCCAACTGTGGCTCTTGGAAAATACCTAAAATATTTTTAGATATGGACTGGATTACATGCATAATGTAAAACAAATGTAGGAATTATTCAGTGCTGCACTGTAATGTTGAGATCATACATCGCTGCATAAAATCACAGCAGTTTGAGATAACGTTAGGCTGTTGTGTTGCATGTCAGTTCCAATCTCTGGAGACATTGACAGATGCCACTTCAAAAGATGTCTGATATCAAAGTACAATTTGAACGTAAATTCTAATACTATATAGGAATATGAAATTCAGAGCAAAAACTAGTATTTTGTGTACCCAGTTTTTATGCTCTCTTATGTAGTGTGATGGCAGTTCTATGACAAATACATCTTTTTTCTGACTATTCTTACAAAATAGTCAGAAGTACTTGTCAAAATGCTTTTATAGATAATCAGGAAGCATGTCAATTGTCTATTGACTGTAAAAAGGGAATAAATAGGATACATGACCTAAATTTCATTCAGGTCACAGCAAGCTTTGCTTGAATGACTTCTGTTTAACAAAAAAAGTCCAAAACTAGAGAAGAATCACTGTGTGTCTGTTAAATTGGGAAGCCATTGCTTGTGTGCATAGGAGGTTACAATGGAGGCAGAAATGTACGACTGCACAGTCCGGTGTGGGGGTTCTCAGGCACACAGGAAAGATCCTTACAGAGGGTAAGGATTAGCACAGGCAGACAGATTAATACACTGAGCTGAGCTGGAAATCTGTGCCTGAGCAAACTTGGCAGAACAGCCACTGGGTTGCTTTCAGTTCTTGAAAGGGGGAGAGCACATCATATTTATGGTTTCTCAAAAGAGTTGCATCTAAAACTTTTATACAGAAAAGGTGGGATACACTATTCCATGTCCTGGCTGTATGCTGTGCAAAGTTTCTTGTTCAGACTTAGCCTCATCATTTTAAAGAAAGAACCAAAATTTTACACTTTTTTATATCAGGCCTTGTTTTGTCTACTGAGAATACTGAGAAAATATATATATTTTTTAATATATTGGAATATACAGGATTTGTGTGTAGGTCTTGTTGAAGTTCAGATAAGGCTGAGATTTTTTTTACCCTGCTAGAAATATCGAAGAATTAATCTGCTATGTTTTTTCTCTAATTCCAGGCATAAACCTTGAAGTAATTTACTGTAGTGATTTCAGGAGTCAGTTAATATACTCACAGATTTATAGTATGACCTTAAATAATCTGAATACTGTAATTTTAAACCAGCTTTGTTGTTTAAATCCAGTCTTCTGCATTGGACTGTTTAATTCCCACAACCAGGGGGAACACATACCTGAACAGCAATACCTAACAGCATCATGCACTTAAACAATGATACACACTTGTGCCACTTTTATCTTACAGCAGTGGGGAACTCATTACTGCTGCATGGAGGCTGCTGTTAGATTTAGGCAATTTGCAGGATTTTAAAACAAAATTTAAATGCTTCGCATGTTGATAGACAACACCATCTTATTTAGATTTTTCCTGCATTGTAGGAAGTCCTTGCATTAATCTCACTAGAGCTGAAAGGGTGTTAATACAGAGACTTGTGAACTAGCTTTTATTATTATTATTATTACTATTATTACTTCATTTGCCACTTGAACAAACAGCTTATTAAATTTACTAAGTTGTTAGTTTGGTAGCACCAGCTTTTAGAAGCTGAAGCTTTCTTTGACCGACAAGAAAGATGAAAAATAATCTAGTTATGTCTTCAAAGAAAGAGGGACGTTTAGAAGTTTCATTTGAATTGTAATAATGTTAACTGAAATTGGGAAATGTTAATCACTGTTCTTAACTTTTTACCAAATAAAAACCATCACTCGTTAAATCTCTTAAAACCTATCCTTAATTTAACCATTAGTCAAATAGTCTATTAAGTGAGTTTTAGTCACTTAATGTGCTTTAAATCCTGACTCCATTCAGCAAATAACTTAAATTTTTACAATTACTTAAATGCCTAATTGGTCCCATTTTATCAAGGATTTCTTTCATGCTTCAAGTGAAATACCTGTTAAAGTGAACAGTGTTGAAACCATTAACCCTAGTAGCTTCTTTGCTCCAGATTATATCCTGCATCTTTCTCTGAAGCCCAGGGGATCAAGGTTTCTCTGCTCTCCATTCTGGGAGAAGCTGGCTGTGAATTAGTTTTGGTAATGGTGCTCGTGGATGCTCGTGGATGGGGAGCATCCTTGTAGGTGCAGATTATACTAGCAAAATAGATTTTTTCCAAATATGTAGAAGAATCTCTATATAGTGCATCTATACATTTTGGTATTAAATATATGTTTTCTCTATTGGGCAGTTTGACAGTGGATATTGAGACAACTTCAGACTTCGTGGGGTGATGTAATGTAGAGTTTCATGTAGCAGTAGAAGCCAGCACACACATTTGTTGTGTAGGGTGTGCCCATGAGCCAGTGTTCTACCACCCTAGATTAATAGCACCATTCCCACTGGGGAGTTGTTACAGCACCTGGCAGCATCTGCTCCTGGATTACCATGAGTGTCTTGTGCAGGCACAGCTATCCAGGGAACTCAGGTTAGTAACCTTTTGAGACAGAAGTTTCTAAACTGTGATATGAATATTGATTGTTGTTCACATGTCACTGAGTAGCAGCATACAGTCTCTTATGGAATACCACCCCTCACACACCCTCCTAGAAAACCAAAAACTGCTGGTGCCACTGCTAATTCTAGAGTTGCTGCCCAAGCCAGTGATCATGCAGAATTGTTAAGGTTGGGAAATACCCATAAGTTTGTCAAGTCCAACCATCAACCTGGCACCACATCCATGTTCACCATTAAAGCATACCCTCTGGTGCCATACACACATATTTTTTGAACACTTCCAGGGCTGGTGAGTCCACAGCTTCCTCGGGCAGTCAGTTGCAGTGCTTTGCAACTCTTTCAGTGAAAAAAGTATCAAATATGTAATCTAAACCTCCCCTGGCAAAACTTGAGGCTGTTTTCTCTCACTCTGTCACTTGTTACCTGGGAGAAGAATCTCCCAGAATTCATTTGCTTTTGCCTGCAGGTCATATCATAAAATGTGCTACTGATGCACACACCTGTTTGTTTCTGCTTTTGGAGGATGGATAGAGGAATAGCTTGCATCCGAAACTTCCCTTGCTGAGGCCTCTAGCTAGAAAAAAATTTAACAAATTGTTTCCAAGAGTTATTTAATCAGATATGACTCAAGGCATCTGTACAATTTCATTAGATTCCTTACATTTTTCAGAGGGTTTGACTCTTGAACCTGAAATACAAGTTTGGTTGCATATTCTGGCAAATTTGGTTGCAGAATACTGTAAAGATTATGAATTCTAAAGGTCTGAGAGACCTAACTCTTAGGCATAGAGAGTATTTGTAAAGAAGAGCTTTTGTGTAATCCAGCATAGTAAGTGTATAAATAGCACCCATCTAATTAATGGCTTAGGAGGTTATGTATGGTGCATGTCAGGGGGTGTATCATTTTCATCATATTTTGCCTCTGACACAAATGATCCCATGCAAAATTCAGATGGAACATTTGGGTCTTTATTTCAAAATTGCACTAGTGTGATTTCCTGGGTCTCTATTAATTGAGTTTTGCTTCAGGAAATTTAGATAATATGACTATTCTGTCTGCTAGTGAATTCTATTTATTAACAAATCTTAAATATGATTCTTTTAAAGATGGCTTCACATGTGAGACTTTATACTCCCAGGATTGATAAGAGTTTTGTTATCAGTGAAAACAGAAAGGGTCCAAGAGACTTCTCTTTCACTTGCATGAGCAGGAAAGAAAATACAGGTGTGATTATAACATGCTTGTTTTGCCTCAGTATAACTTTCAAATAAAATGGAGTACAATCTGCATTCAGTAAGTGGCTAAATCTAAAGCCCTGTTGGAAGGTCTCTCGTGATGGCATAGTTGCTGCAGAAAAGTAGTGGAAACTTGCCATGTTTTCACCTGTGTTCTTCATCTGAAGGAGTCTGTGGGTGGGTCACTGCTCTCGGCTGGCCTTTTTGTCTGTCCAGTTCTGCATCTATGTGCCAACTTCACCCATCTGTGAGTAAGAACTAGGAGCAGTAGTATTACCCAGTGGCTGGGTAGGAGAAAACCCAACAAATTAATACACATTTTTTAGAGAAACTCATTCTGTTCTGTGCTCATTCCTAGATATGTAGGTAGAGGGTAAGAACTAAGCAGCCAAGGATAAGCACCCAGAGAAGCTTAAACTAGATGAGCAATTGTACTTCCTATAGCACCTCATCAGCCACAGCTGAGCAATAGGAGGTGATGAGGGGAGGAATGACCACAGGTAAGGAAGAGGCAGCAAACTGGGGACATTGAAAGGAGTTGAGGAGGGATGGTACAAAGATGTAAGCTACATGAATAGGAGAGCTGGCCTCATTAGTAGTACTACTAATAGAATATGGGGGGTTTTCAAGTGTATCATGCTAATATGAGGAGAAAATAGTTAAAAATAGAAAAAATAGTTTTGTATTTAAATAAAGTTTAAATCCAATGTGGATTTTCGTAATGAGGTTAATCTTTTAATGTACTCTCAGCCATCAGTCTTTGTGTATTTCTGTGTTGTATTCATATATACAACAATTTCTGTAGCATAAAGAATTAATGGATACTCTGGTTTGAAAATTCTCCTAGTACCAAAAGGAGAGGAACGTGTATTTCAGGTTGTAATTTAATTCCTTTAAGTATGACCTTGTTAGACATATTAGATAAGATGCTTAAAGAAGTTTCCATCACTGCTCGAAGTCATTTGGGATTTCACAGAGATTATTTATGCCAGTTTTGTTCTTTCCTCAGCATGTGTATAGCATAATGTGTATAGCATTAGTGCTGTTGTGTACTGTTAGTTGTACAGAGTTAGAGGAATTAATTCACAGCAGGAAGCCCACTGAAATAAGGGTAGAACAAGGGTGGTAGTGATAGACATCCTTGACTTGTATGAAATTCACAGCACAAACCTTCTGCATGTTGTTGCCTGAATTATCCACTTATACAAAGGTGTCTCTTTAGCTATTTCTGGTTCAGAGCATTGAGATATTAGGGAAGAAAAAAAGGGAGAAAAAGAGGTGGCAGTGAAGAACCAAGAATACCAAACCTTTATAAATCACTAGATTTATAGTGGCTAGAGTGTTTGCAAAGCATTTGTCAGCTTGGGCCCTTATCAGGCTCAGAGGGATCAAATGCCCAAATCTCATGCAAATGATGCAGTTCTGGTCTGTTAGAGACAGAGGTGCTTTCTGCATTGCCAGCTGAGAGGAAGCCACTGTAGGGCTAGGAATGCAAGAGTCCTGGAGCCACCAAAAACCCAAACCACTGCACAGAAGGGTCAATATTGACAGTGATAAGCATATTCTTCTAGAACAGCTGGGGAGACCTGAGATCTAAATCCACCTGGGGCTGAGGGTTGTTTGAACCCAGGCTAAGGTCTGGGAGCTGCCCTTTGGAAATTAGTGTTCACAGGTACTGTACACAGTTAAGTTTTCATGTCTTGTAGTGCTAGATTTAGATGCCTGTATCCAATATCCCACCCAAGGTCCCTGTATTTTTATGGATTATCTTTTAAGTAGCAAGCCTTGATGGTTAAGGGTAGCACGATAGATTGATTTATTTAGTTAGTTTTTATTTCCTGTGACTAAAGTATATGCTTGTTTTAAAAATAGTAAGTCTAATACTTGTGTTTAAAATCTTTTCTGGGAGAACATGATAATGAAAGACTGGGCTTCTTTCCAGTACATATTCACGTTCCAAATCTGAAATGGCTTTGTAGAAAAATCATTTCCATAAATTCTGTGTATTCACTAACAAGCAGGAAACAAACCACCAATTTCTGTCATTTTTAATACTGTAAAATCAGAAATTAAGATAGGATGCATTTTAAATTAAAATAAAAGTATAATTTAAACAAAATATCTTTCAATTCTCTTTGGAATAATGTAGTTATTACTTACAGTAGATACCAGCTGGAAAAAAAAAATAGAGAAAGCTTTTTTTGTTTTTGTCTTCATTGTTGCTTAGCATCATAGAAGGAAGTAAAAGATCAAATAATTTTTTAGAAGTATTTAATCTGTTTGTTCTCTGTACTTTAGGAGAACACTCTGAAAATCCTGATTTTATGTTCAGTCCACTTACATCTATAAGGAAATCTATATTTAGATCAGATAGTTACATGTGTCATATATCAAATATATTTTTGTAGTTATCCTCCCACTGTTTGGTTTATTTGACTAACTGTAAATTATTGAAAATCCCATATTTTCCTTTAAAATTCTCTTCACATATCTAAGCCCTCAGTTTGTTTCTGCTGTGCAAATAACTGTGAGAGCACAGCCTGAATCCAAATAAATACCCGTTTAAGTCAAAAGACAACCTGAAACTATAGTTGTGAAACTTTTGACCCTTAGCACTTTCTACCTTCAGTGAGCTAGAAAGAGCCTGCACATATCAAATTCTCCAGTTTCTTCTTTGACATTAGCAGCATGCGTCTTCATTATGAGAGTGATTTCTGTGCTGCCTATATGTATATAGTCAAAATAGAGGGCACAGAAATATTTTTTTATTTCTCCCGACTGATGCTTTTTGACAGCTTTTCTTGCCTGTGAAATACTGATGCCGACTTCTTTTTTTCCTCCCTTCTCCTTCCCCGCAAGCCGGATACAAATTAGTTGTAAAGGATAAAACCAGCAGGCAGTAATTTTTCCGGTAGAATTTCCACTGTGCCATCTGCTGGTGGTGCAAAGCAAGTGAACACTGTAAAGTCCGGTCTTCCTACAGTGCTGAGCAGCTGAAGACAGTAAAGGCAACAGGTTTCTGAACATCCTTGATGGTGTTTAACACAGGACAAAATCATTTAGCTTGAAGAGAATCAATTGTAGAGAGAACAGTGTCTGTTTTTTAAAATGATCATGCTTGCCCTTTTAGGATTCTGTCACATGAGTTAGAGGTGGTACTGTAAGCATTAGCCACAATACCACAGGTGCTTCCCTCTGGAATTATAGCCTAGCTGTGAAGCACAGAAAACAGTGGAATATTTAGGTTGTTTGAGAAATTGTGAATGAAACACTTCTGATTCTCAGTTGTCTGCTGTAATCCAGATTGCAAGTATATTTGCATGCAGGTTTTTATCATTAGAGAAAATTCTATCAGCTGAAATTTATAATCTAACATTCAAGTCCTCCCAAAGACTTTCATTCTTCTAGCACCTGCATATTGTAAATTCCAGAAGTCATGGGTTTCAGGGTGGATCCAGCTAGGCTGTATGTATGTATGTAATAGTGTGTGGTAGAGAATTAAAATATTTTAACAGGAAAGAAAGGCTTTATTGGCAAAGGTTTGCAGTCATTGTGGAAACATTCCGAATCTAATAAATTCTTGCTGTGTGTTTGGAATTTTAATATTTGAAAAATAATTTATCATTTGTCCCTATGTGTGTTAAAATCATAAACAGAGATAAGGAAGAATTGTACCATGAGGAGAATGAGCCATTTGAAACTGATACAGATGAGCAGGAATGTTGTCCTTTGGCTTCAGAGATAACAGTAAAAAGTTAAAACAATTGCAGGATAGTGTTGAAAACATCTCCAATAGCATCTTTTTTTTTTTTCTTTGTCCCTTTTCAACTGCTGATCTGGCAACTTCACAGCAAAAGGAGTGGGAGCACTGTTATTGCAAACACCACAATGTCAATCCACAGGAGCCTGTACTGTATAAAGACTGGCTTTTCAAAGTATGAAAGTTACTCAAGATCGCCCTGGTATTTTTTGTGCTTTGTAAGAAGGGAGGTTCAATCTGTTGATCCATATTTAGTGTCATATCACAACAGGGAAAATTATTTTCATTTTCTTTTTTTCCTTAAGATATTTTTGTGGCCTCCTATACTAGTCCTAGTCATTCAAAACTTAGTGCAGTATAGCTTTTTTGTGAGGCCTTCAGAGAAATAATGTTAAAACATTGTTAAATTAATAGATTTGTTTTGCTGCAATCTCTGCTAATTAATATTGAAGACACCATGTTAACCATCTTGTGCAACATGCTGTTGAACTTAAAAATAAAGCTGCATGCTATAGTAGTTATATATGTAATTGGAGTAGTTCTTTTAACAGTCATTATATAGCAGTGGGAAATGAAGAGGAAGCCCTGGACAGCCAGGTGCTGGGCATGCAGGAGGTAAACTATGAGAGGTGGGATTAAGAGCTTTTACCATGTGTGGCATGGTTGTCCTGCACCCCCCAGTCAGTTTGTAATGGTGTCTTGCCTTTATCAGCCCAGCTAAGGTCACTGGGAAGAGATTCCCTCTCATACTGGGTAGGTCCAGGGTGCTTCTTCCTGTGATGGGAGGGGAAAAGCTGCAGGTCAGTAGGAGCAGTAGAGCAGTCAAGCTACCCACTTCACCTGCATGGTGGTTGCAGACCTGAACTGGCAGTTGAGAAGTACAATGGGAATGGGAAGACCATGTGGACCTTGATAGTTAATAGTAATAAATTTGTAGAACTTGTCTGTACAGTTTTAGAATTCATGTTAAGTGTGGTTGGTATATTTATTTACCCTGTTAAAAAATCTTGTTTGTTTTGGTTTACATTTTATGTACCTTTGATGCCTTAAAGCAATGTTCTGTATACACTAATATTTGTAGTCGTAGCATATCTCCTGTTCAAATTTGTTCTAAAAGTGTTGCAGATGTTTAATTAGTTCCTGTGCCAATTTTTTAAATCTTAGGTTGCATGACAGCCAGTGGTTTTCGAAGAGGACACGCAGTTCTTTTAATACACATTCTTTCATTTTTCAGAACAACTGGTTTAGTTCTTTTAAGTTTTGTCAGCATCTCCACTTGGCTATGGAGTTCCCAGTCTATCAAAATGCCATGAATGGGGACTTGGAAACAAATTGGAGGTTAGCATAGAAACAGAATATCTCTGTACAATTTAATGACCAGTGTAAAGTTCAGACTAAAGTGTTCTGATGGTCTGTTCTGCTATTTAGCTCCCTGACCCACTGAGACCAGTATCATTGTATATTGATGTTTAGATAAAGTTATTTAACTACACTTGTAGTTCAGTGCTTATAAAATGATTGAATAAGATTTTGAAAAAGATCCATTAGAACCATTCATGTGTTCTTTGGAGAAAGACTTTATCTTGTCTGTAAAAATATATGTGGGGATTTTTCTCTAACTTTTGCTTTTTGTTTGATGTTTTGTTAAAGTGCATGGATGCCCAGCTGTTGTCATTCCCAGATGTGATCCATGTAAAGGACACTTAAGTACTAAGAGCAATGGTAAGTAATGTGTACTTGTATAAGAAGGTCGACCTGGTTCCTTTTATGTGAATTCATTGATTTTACGCTTAAAATGTTTTTATTAAAACTTCTGCATCGTGCTTATTTGGAGAAGTTTAATAGTACTTATATTTAGTATGCATTACTGAAAATACTTTCAAGGAGTAAGTTTTGCCTTGACTGTACTGCTGGCTGCAAATTCGTAGCAAGATGAACAAATATATAAAGATGTCCCATCTTTATTAGCTGTAATATACATATACACATATATATAAATGTTTACCACAGTAAAGAATCCCTGAGGTTAAACATATTCCTTTAGAGTCAGTACTTTACATGGGCTAGTGTATGTTTCTGTGCCGTACTGACACCTCAGATACTTTTTTTTTTCAAAAGAACATAGAATGAAGAAACAGGAAGTTTCCACGCTAACATTTTCATAGTGCAATTTCAACCAATTTTGCAGCTATTTATTGAATTAATGGCTCATTGGGGAAAGGAAAAGGAGACAGGATGATTTCATGTGATAGTAACTGGTAAAAAAAATACTGCCTTTGAGCAAAGAAGTTAAACAGTGTTTTAAAGTTTGTGACTTTGAATTGCAGTTAATAACTGTTTAAAATTATGATTTTTTTTGCTTGCCTTTCAAATGTATTTTAATCTTACAGCTTTCTGCATTGAGTCCGTTCAAAGTCTAACTAGCCAATACCTGATCAGAGATCACATGGTGTTTCATTATAAAAGAATTCTTACAGCCAAAGGTAAAAATGTGCATGTATGAATGAACTGTCTCCCCCTATATTTAGCTCAATCTCTCATACCGAGAAGGAATGAACTGGATTGTAGGAAGTTTACTGTTCTTCCTGTTTCTTACCCAAACACATGTCAGCAAGGAGATGCGGCTGCTACTTCAATAATATTTTTGTATTATTGAGATGGGAGTTTTTGTATGAAAATATTTTCATTAAGTGTTACCAAAGATCCTACCTTGATTTTAGAGCACTTTGTGCTGTATTGGCTTCATTCTGCTTTTGATGAAATAATGAATTGTGAAATAATATGCTGAATGGAAAGTCATAGTGAGTCATAACAGCAAACATACAGAAATTATTTTACAGTGAAGGCAGAACATTTCTAGTTAAACGCAGATCACTGTCTTTTTTTTATTTTTTATTTTAATTTCAAAAACATCGTACTCTTTTGTTCATCTTGCATTGAATAGTAATAGCGAGTTCTAAGGACTGTGATAATTGCCCTATGTGTTTGCAAATGAGAAAATCATGTTACTGACAGAGTGCATACTCACAAATACAATACTCAATACGTTATCTCTCATGTAACATACTCAGTATCCTCAGACATGCAGGTAAATGCCATCAGAACAAAATGTACAGAAACCTTTTGACAGGAGTCTTCATTTAGGTGACGGTTCTTCCTTTAAATATGTGTTTTATCCAGACAGCTTTATCTCTCAAATCCTGCGACCGTATTAGTATTTACCTAATACTTTAAGTACACAGTAACTACCATGTTTTAAAATAGTCTTTGTTCTGTGTTGGTTTATTACTACATTTTTCTAGCGATCACATGTACTAATTAAATACTGAATTACTCAAATTTGGTGTTTTTCTTATTTTCAGCAGTTGTAGACTGTTCAGTGCCCAAAAGTAGGTTGACCTGCGTCAAATGTAAGTATTTGTTATATGTTGATTCTGCAAATGCTTCTGTAAAACTATCTTAGCAGAAGAGCCAGTGAAAAGTAATAATAGCATATAAACCTTAATTGAGTGTTCATGTGTCTGCTTGTTTATTCAGCTTTCACATCCTTCTACAGCTACTTGTAGATGCATTTGCTCTGCATCGAATGGAATGCTGGAGAGATCAATGTGGGTGTCAGTGATAGTTGTGCTTAGTATGACGAGTCATTTGTTGATGGAAAAAGTGTCTCAACTGCAAGAGATAGGATAATCTTAAGTGTCTGGTACAAACACTAGAGAAAAATCCTGGACCTTTCTTAATAAAAGGATTTCTTTGAGGATTTCTCTCACTGCTCAATGTCTGCATGTAACTGGTTTTTTTTTTTCCTGACCTGCTTTCCTTTATATGCTGTTCCATCTGACTGAGATTCCTTTACAAACAGATAAGAAACTGCCATTTAGGCTGAAGTTTTGCCGTTTTCAAAGAGCTAATTCCATGGGAAACACCTACTTTTCAAATTTTGTCATTATTGGTCTCACTGACTTCAGGGTATTTAAAGTTAAGACTACCCAGGCATACCTTGTTCAGTTTCTGTACTATCCTTATAACTTCTAGGTTTTTGGAATGAAATTAAAAATTATTTCAATTTCTTTTTGTATCTGAAATTAGAGTGGCTGTATTTTTTTCCCTATGCACTGTTTATCAAGAAATGCAGATTTCTATACTGTAAAAACCATGCAACCAAGTGTGACATGTTCAGATGTTAAGCTTAGTGCAAGGTACCATTTGTAGTGTCTTTGGTAAATCACTGAAGAATCATTTTTCTAGCTCTCTCGTTTTGTGAAGCAGATTATGTGGAGATGACAGCCAATAGCTCAGACAGTAAGATTGTTGAAAATGTGCTGAGGAAGAAAAGTAATGGAAAAGCAGTTTTAGAATACTTTCAAAACAATTTCTTCTTTCTTGCTCACGATGAGGCACATGATTTACCCAGGCACAATTTTAACTTCAATGTAGCTGAATATCAGTGGTATCTTTATAGTGTCACTGAGGTTGTGGGTTTTGCACCTTTATTCTCACAGTAGTTCTCTGCCTGTCATTACTTCAACTGAAGTATATTATTACTTTTTTCTCTTTGTTCTCTTTGTCTTACTAGTTACTGCATTCCAAATAAAGTTTCTGTTCCCCCTCTATTTCAAGATCTGGGCAGGGGGGTAAATTTAGTTTAAAACTAAAAGATTTATTAATAGCATAGAGTTACAAAACAGAATTCCTGCAGATAGTGTTAAAAAACATCTTCTGAAAATGTGCTTCCTGTACTGCTAGAATAGCAGGTGAGTATTTCCCTTTGGGGTTGTTGCCATGAATCAGTCGTTAGCGTTTAAGAATTAAACATGATACTGTAGTCTGCATTCTCCCTGGCCAACTGAATATGTTCTGTCCTTAAAGTGGATTTAGTTTCCACTGTTCTTTTCCTGGTATCTTAGCTGGCAGCAAAGCAGGCAAGGTGCCATGCCACTGGGCTAGCAGTGAGCATGTTCCTGTGTATTAGATCAGGCTTACTGACTTAAAATAGTTGTTAAAATGTGAAACTTCTTGAAATGTGAAACTTCTATGTTCAGAATTAGTCCAAGCATGTTGATTGATACCAGTGACCATTAGAAGTCTGTGGTTGTGAAACTTGTGCCAGAAAACTTGACAAAGACTATGCCAAGTAAGACAGCTGCTGCTACACATGCCTGGTTTCTAGCAGTACTAACTTTTCAACCCATATGTTTAGAGGTTTTTCCACAAGGCATATTGATAGTACGGCTTGAACCCAGTGATTAGTGTGCTTAGAAATGCAGGTCTCTTTGGTACTGGGGCAGGGGGGGAAAAGAAGGAAGACAAATATTCTGAGAAGTTACCCACCATAGATCTATTTTAGCCTGGTGGAGCTTGAATTCGTGGAGGGAGGACAGTGAGAGAGGGGGAGAGGCAACAATTAAGACTGATAGTAATGTTGGTTTTCTACCCTTTAAAGGGGTTAAGTTCAAGCAAAAGTATCAAGAAATACGTATTGTTACGTAATTCTGTATTTAAATATTAACTTTTCCTGTGAACACATATATCTCTCTACACTTTACATTATGAAAAAGCAGAGACCTATGAAAAGTCCTCTTACATTTTTTGTTATTGCTGCCATTTTACAGGAAGCTTTCACAAAATCACCCTAACTTTTTTTCTGTTAAATCTTGTCCTTAAGTATGCATTTCTGAAAATGAAAGTTCTAAGCAACTAATACCAGCTCTTTAAACACTCAGGTAATTCTTATACCTGTGTTATGTCTTTGGAAAGGTGTTCTAACATATTTATCAAGTCTGAAATTTGGTGAGCAGGAAAACTTATAGGTGAAAAATCTTCATGAATCTGTACTTTTAACTGTAGTGATTTTACTTCTTTTTTTCCCAGAAGTTATTTACTGTAAAGTTTCTTCTATAACAAAAGGTGTTGGGTTTTTTAATGAGAGGTAATTAATTTTAGATATGCACATCAAAAATATATTTTTCATAGTTGTGAGAAGACTTTATATCATCTAGTCTGACATCATGAGTTAAGCAGACCAAAATTTCCATCCAGTTGTGCTAATATGGAACTTAACAGCCATACTGAATGTGGTAAATTAAACACATAAACAAAGCCTGCTGTCTTGACTTCTAAAGGTCAAGAAATAGAGAAAACATAATTTCCTTTTGTGGATGTTTCAGTAGTTACTCATCATTATTACTGAAAATGTCTCCCTGATTTTTAAACTAATTTAACCAGCTTTACCATCTGTCTTGTCTGCTGGTGGGGAGGACTGTTGTTTTTATACAATTGTCCACCATTACTCAGGATTACAAAATAGCCATAGCATACCAGAGAGCAAGAATAAAATAATGCATTGCACTTATTTTCAGCATTATCTCAGTACAGTGTGTCTAAATTGTCCTTGGGCTGCCCCAGTGGTACCTTGAAAAAAAAAAATCACAGTCAAGGGCTACCTAGAAGCCCGAAGGGCCTGTCTCTGGGGTGCACAAATGGAGGTTTACCTGCGCAGGCTTAGATGCTTCCTTCAGGGCTGGTGCAGCATTCCACAGGTTCTGTGCAATCACTGTTGGCAGGCTCCTGTGTTCTGCGTATGGCTGACAGAAGTATGTAGGAGATGTCTGCTGGATGAGGACCCCATACAAGCATCAGGGTGTAGATGGATTTGGGATAATCCAGTGCTTCTATCCTCTTCTGAAATGCCTTTGAAGGATTCATATCTCACTGTTAGGCTTTATTTCCATGTCTTAGCAATGAACAGATTTTGCCATTAGTAGCTTTGCTAAGTAGTATCAGATTTCTGAAGTACACACCCTTGTATAGCTGTTACTTTGTATTTGATACAAGCAAGGCTTTACTATCAAGCCCTTAATAAATACTTTGTCACCCTTTTTTATGGTGATTCCTCCCTTATTTGATGAAACAAATACTGGATGTGAAGGAAGACTGCAAAATCATCTCTTAGAGTTATGAAAATTAAAGTTTCTATGTTAAGGAATTTAGATTTAGACTTATAAGAAACCTGAACTTCGTAGCTAATGGCAAAATTCAGTTTGCATTTGATGAGATCTCACCCCAGATGCTTAAATCATGGTGTACTGGAAATTTGTGTAGAGCTAGGAAACCAATAGTAAAAATTCTTAGAGAAGGAAGGGCTTGCTTGCAAAAGTAATATTGCCCACTGATATGCTGGACAATTTAGTTATGGTCAGTAGACACTTCAAGTTTGATGTATGATTTATTGAAAAAGAATTCAAAAGGGAAATAATAACTCCAAGTCTGTTATTGCAAAAATAGCTTATATAAAAACACAGTAGAGAAATTCTGAGTGTTGCATAATTCCTTTAAGATACATTGTTCTGCAGGCTGAACTCAATTTAAATCTAACTTTATATTTCATTGTCTGCCATCAATTATTTACATAAAAATTGAAATAACTTTAACTAGTTAAATTTTCAATAAGAAACGTATTAATAACTTATTGAAATAAGTTTAACTGCCAACTGTTTTGTGATGTGACATGTGATAAATTTAGCAATTGGAAATTCAGAGCAAAGGACAACCACTGGCATTCCAGATCGTACTGTCCTTCTAAGTGAAGAGCTTTCAAGCTGACTAGGACTGTGATACATATGATTAGTTTGTTTCTTCCAGATTTATGACATTTGTTTTATAGCTCTAAGCATGTCTTGAAATGCTGCTGCAGTCTAGACTTATAGAAAAAATAATTAAGCTTATAGAGGGAGTATTCTAAAAGGGAAATAAAGTGATGTGATCACTGCCTTGAAGTGTGGTGTACTCTGCAAAGAGTATTTGCCTCGGCAAAAGTGACAGATGGATGTCTCTTGAATGCTGGTCTCTTGCTTTCTGTGTTTAATATACTCACATTGCAACACAAGTGGTTATGTATGACAGCCTTAAACATCTTCAGCTCTTTTCAGTTGTTATATTATGATTAGTGCCTCAAAGTTCCAGGAAAATTTTCTATCTGGCTGAAGTCAAAGCATAAGACTGTATTCTCCAGTCCTTGCATGGGTAAAGGACATGTGAACTAAAGAGAGGTAGGGCAGCGTGCCTGTTTCTGCGTTTGTGTTACTTGCTGACTGCCTCAGAGCTATCCTAACTTACCTCCAGCTGTCTTTACATCTACATTAACTCTTTTTAAGAAGGATTTCTCTATCTCTCACTTTGCTGGTTTCAAAATTCCTAACTTTTACCAGAGATATAGCCTGAAATTTCCTAATTTGGCAATAAGATTGTATGTTACTGGAGTTTTCTGATATTCTGTTTTCTATGTCTGTGCTGCCTTTTGGTACACGAGTGACTTTATGGCTTTTGGAGCACACTGAATGGATTAACTGAGCTAAGCTCACTGTATGACAGGTGTGAGGGAAACACTCCACATTTCCCGTGCAGGTGATGGTACTCCCAGAGGGTCGTTCTGATACCCTGAGATAGCCTTAGCTGGAACACTTACTGTTCTTTCATTCTTTATTCTTGGGCATAAACCATGCTTTGGGTGAAAACTCACAGCACACAGTCCTGGAGGAGGGTTTTTTAACAGCTGTGAATGCCAGTAGTAAAGACATTCAGGTATGTCAAATTTCAGAGTTTCTCCTGTAAAGAGCAGAATAAGGACAACGTGGGAAATCTGTTTTGCAGTAATATTCACACTGCTTTGCACTTTGCCCAGTCACTCCTGTTAAGCCGTGGTGTGCAACATGCAGTGTGTGGAACATGCAGTGAAATGTTAAGGCTTGGCTTGTCTTAGGCAAACCCACTTTTCACCTAAGCACCTGAGTGTAAGGAATTTGCTGTTTCAGACACCTACTTGCCCTTCCCCATACTTCTGTATGATTTGCATTTTTGCTTTGTAGGGCTTTCATTTGCCTGTTGTTTCTCTAGATATTTGTTCAATCAGCCGTCAGCAGTTTACTGAACAGTAGGCAAGATGTGAGTTTTTATAGCCTTCGTGCATGTGCACATAGAGACACACTGTATTGGCCCAGAATAAGTAATTATTTATCTCAAACATATAAAATGTCTAACCTGTAGCTAATTTTTGAGTGCTTCTCTAACTTTTAAGACAAACACAATTAGAAATAATAGTAATTTAGCACTGACACAATAACTCAGTATAGAAAGAAAACCATTCAGTTTTAATTATTTAATGGTACGGTATAGTTTGTCATTCTGTTACAATGTATATTTTTAATTCAGAGTTGTATAAAGTAGTGTTTGTTAACTTCAGCTAATATTTTCCAGTTAAGGCAATTAATTTAAGTAACATTGGAAGTACTCTAATAGTGTATGATGAATAAATGAGCAGCCATAAAAGAAATTACTCTGTATTTTACATATCACTTGTAAGAATTAAAAGAAAGAGAAAGAGAGATTTTCCTGAGCAATGAGAGCAAAGGTTTCACATCTGAAAGATTAAATTCTATCTTAAAGAGGACTAAAATGTTTAATGCAGTAAATACACTTACTTAAGTATTTCCTGGAGATTAACATATATGTAGGGTACATGTACACAGATGAATTCATTTTAAAGATTGATTAAACATCCTCAGATTGCTATAGGTCTCAGCTGTGTAGAAGAATGTACCACACCAATCCCTGAAGTTTTTTACATTTCCATGCATTAAATATAGTAGTGCATGTGCAGATTGGGGTCTCCCAGAGTATGATATAAATACATTATGAAACCAGAGAAGAAATCCTCAAAGACCTTTGTGTGTCTCTATCAGACAAATGATTCATACACTTGGGTATGTGTTAAGTGAATGTGACAATTTTCATTTGGTATACAGATTTTAAAAGTGTGTTTGCTTTTTTTTTCCCCTGTTTGGAAATGAAATTATTAACTTTTTCATCAGCCTCATTTTGATTTTTCAACTTTGTGAACTTCAAGTATTGTGTCTAGTTCTGGGCCCCTCACTTCAAGGAAGACATCAAGGTGCTGGAGTGTACCCAGACAAGGGCAACAAGGCTGTTGAGGCATCTAGAGCACAAGTCCTGTGAGGAGTGTCTGAGGGAGCTGCGGTTGTTTAGCTTGGAGAAAAGGAGGCTCGGGGAAACCTTATCACTCTACAACTGCCTGAAAGGAGGCTGTAGCCAGGTGATGGTCAGCCTTTTCTGCCAGGCAACCAGCGACTGGACAAGAGGACACAGTCTTAAGCCGTGCCAGGGAAGATTTAGGTTGGACATCAGGAGGAATTTCTTCATGGAAGGGGTTGTCAAGCATAGGAATGGCTTGCCCAGGAAGGTGGTGGAAGTGTTTAAGAAACAACTTGATGTGGCACTTGGTGCTGTGATTTAGTTGGTGAGGTGGTGATTGGTCAAAGGTTGGACTCGCTCTTGGAGGTTTTTTCCAACCTAAAAGATTTTGTGTTTCATCTGTGAAATGTGGCTGCTCACCATATGAGCAGTAAAAACTTTGGGACTGTATTATGTAAGATTTAGGTGACTGATGGCAAACTCGTACACAGAAAATTGACCCATCTTTTAGGCTTCTTTATCTGATGACATAGATACCTGACTCAACTTTTCGCACTGCTGATGAGGTGTTGGACTGCAGACCAGTGTGGACTGATAAAAATTCCCTGCTCCTGATCTGACAGTAGCCCTCTCAGAGCTGGCCTTAATTTTCTTTGTGTTCTTGACAAAAACTTGATTGTTCTGCCCCGGATTTCTGTATTTAGGAAACTCCATATTGTAGGCATGGATTTTTTTACACATCAGATTTGCTAACAATAAACACAGGTTTTTTTTCTGAAATACTGGATGAGAGTACAGTCAGAGGAGGTCTAGCTGTAAAAAACTGATAGAAAGCTTGTAACTTTTTGAGCAAAGTGCTCTGTTAGCTATACTGATCTTGGAAGTCCTGTATGCTGATGTTTGTTGTGAGGTAAGAAAATTTCAGGAAAGTTAAGGTACAGCTTCAGCTACCAGCATACTCTATTAATAATTTTTCTTCTAAGAGTAGACGTAAATTTTATAACTGCTGTGTGTTGGAAGTGGAATGTATCTCAATAGTCTGACTTTACTGAGCAATTGGAAACCACTACAATGTTTTCAAATCACTTAGGGAAACAAAGAATATTTCAGTTTGGATCTGACCAACCTTGTCTCTTCCCTAAGTTGCTGACCAGCAAAGAAGAGAGAAACTGAAAAAGAAGGTATCCAGGTGTGCAGAGAAATTGAATGTGTGTGAAGCTGTCCCTCGATGCTGTCCAAGAGGCAATGGAAGGCTGCCATCAGCCACTTTAAAAAAGGTATGTATTTTAATTCTTTTTAGTAGATGCTATCATATACTTGCCTCCAAAGTAACAGCTGATCGCTGCTGTGCAGCAGTGGGGGCTGGCACCTTTCAAGCAGCAAAAAGGAGACAAGGGTCTTCCTGGCATGTGCCCAGTATTGAATGCACATCTTGACCTTGTGACAAAGATGTCAGGTATCTGGATGAAAAGTGCTTGCAGTAAATACAAGCTTTAATTACTCTTGAATTCTCTTGATTTCACCTGAACAGAAATTCCTGTCCTCTGCCACTCCAGACCTTTGTACCATTTCCTAAGACAGAACTCTTGTTACCTCTACCCTTCCAAGGAGAAGAATCAGGAATCTTCCATTGTTTTCTTAATGAAAATTCCTAGTTGATAATACCTTTTGTATCTAACAGTATACTAAATTATTCAGTTGCATTTCTTGAAAGCAGAAATCGTGCTTAGACCAAAATACACCATTCTGTATGTATATATTCTGCTTATGTGCATAGGCTCGCTTAGTTTGGCTGGTGTTTAATCAGAATATGTGGTGTGTATTTCTAACTAATAAATAAATACATAAATAGCCCAATACATTTCATTCTTGTTCATCACTGTAAATGAGCAATTGCAGCTTAAAACAGAATAGTGGTTTAACTCTGATTCTAACAGCATAAGTTTCATACATTGTTCAAAGATCTGTAAAGCTAGAGGACATTTCCAGGTAGTATAACAAACACGATCAGATTCTTTCTGTGTGACTGATTTTTGTAGCAGGCAGCCTGAGTGTGACCTTATTGCAGTGCAGAGAAATAATGCTTTGAAATTCAATACGTGGCTCTTAGTTATGGATGAAAGCACAGGCATAAGAAAAAGGAGGAAATGTGATACTTAAAATCTAATTTTTATTTTTTATTAATACCACTGTTGTCCTTCCATGTTATTTTTTGCAAACCTGGGGCAAAGTTCCTTAAACTGTTTAATTGGAAACCCAAGTAACATGTGTCTCTAATTACTGCATGAACTCCCTGCTTTAAAATAAAAGGATACACTATAGCTAAGTGCAGCTTTTTTCCTTTGTTTTTCAAAATAAGATTTTCTAAAATTCTACCTGAGTTGAGCTGGGCATGAGTAAGAGCTCTGATTTGAACAACACTTGGTATTGCATATCTTGTGTTCAAGTAATCCTATTAATAGGCATTTCTGGCAGCTAATGAATTTTTTAAAATAAGTCAATCAATGCCAAAGGTCAGTTGAAGGAAGGCTGCTTCACAGGAGGTTAAATTTTCTCTTTTAACCATTTGAAGTATGCCATTGCCTTGAAATTTCAAGATCCCTTTCAGCCTTTTTTTTGAGATTCTTTTTTTCTGAAGAATGAAAGTTGTGGCCATCTGCTTGTGCATATGAAATATATGGGAAACACCATTAACTGGTTCTAGTCTCTTGTTAATTTTGTATGCAACACACGTGTGGCTGTGTGAAATGCCTACTCAAATGCTTTATATTTAAAGATTTATTATACTCTTATGCTACCAGCAGTCTGAACATGTATTGTGCTTAAATTAGTTCTGTCATAATGGGAGATGTCAGTGACTAAACAAAGCAGAAGAATCTTCTGAGCATCAAACAAAGTTGTTTTCATTAGGAATGTTCAGATTTCCTTTCAGGTTTCATGGTGACAATCACCTCTTGTGCTGGTTGTGTGAATTAATGCAGTCAGTAATACCCGTTATTAATAACATCTGATAAAAGTATGAACTTACCACATTATAGAATTGATACCCACACACACACATGCACAAAATGAAAGAGTGTACCAGAAACATAGTTTTGAGAAATAGTGATACAAGGATACAAACTGAATATATTCATAGAAGGTCCAATTTGTTCACATATTTGTATGAATTTTCTCAAAAGGCAGCTTGTCATTCCCTATAGGAGACCTTTGCTCTGTCCAGACAGCAGAGAGCAGGTGCTCAGCTGACTTAGAGCAATATGTAAATGGCTTTCTCAAGTTAAAAGAATCATGCACTCATTTATTGCAAATTTGCAGCTTCTGTATCCTGACAGTGCAATTCATAAAGCACCTCTCTGATCTCATTTTATGATGGTAGATGAACTATTCTATTGGAAGACCTTTCCATACAAGAACAAGTTAATTTCAAGATTAAATTAATTTTACTGTAATTTCAGTGACCACAGTGAGAGCTGCCTTGGACCTTTTATGTGAAAAAGTATTTAGCAACCTTTTTTTCAAAGTTTGGTTTTTATAAGGCAGCTGATACTTTAGTGGCTTTTGAGCTGGGAAACTAAACTTCTTGTAGAAAGTAAAAGTAACTTAGAGAGAAATCTGGATTCTTTCTCTGTGTTACTACTTTTGCCTGTCAGATGACAGCAGTATGTTCTGATCTCTTTTTACTGATTTTTTTCTTCCACAGGATCCATTAAAATTCAGAGGTCCTCCCTCTACATGCTTGCTGCAAAGTACTGTTCAGTTTACCCTAGTTTTGTGACTAATAAAATTGAAGCATAAATATATACTTTATGAAACCTTTTCAAGGAGTTGCTGAAATATATCAAGTAGATTTGTATCTTTCAAAACAGATTATACTTGGTTGAATCAACGGAATAGAAACATATATTGATAAGCAAGATAAAAGCCAAGATGTTTTTACTCCAAATTGCATTAGTTGTAGTTCTTGATAGTTCTATTAGCTAAAGCTCAAATACTATAATGAATTTTTTAAAATTGTATTTGAAGAATAGAACTAAATATATTTTAATAAGTGTGCTATTTGTAAGCATGTTTTTGTCTTTTTTTTTTGTTTGTTTCCTACTTAGACATCTGATGTTTTTATAGAAAACAGACTAGAACAGAAAGTGAACATACTTGCTTACAGTTTACTTGCAACACAGGATAATTTTCTGAAAGTTCAAGAGACAGACTGCAGACAAACTGCATTCTCTGACACTCCTTAAAATCTTTTGAAGTGACATAGTTCCTTGTTCATGACATTGTTTCTTTGTCTACTTGGAGTGTACTTCTCCCTGTTTGAGTAGTAAAGTTTTGCCTCAGGATAAGGGCTTTGAAAGACATTCTTTTCTCAGTACTTGAATGAGTACATCTCACAGCTGACACAGATGCAGCTTTGGGTTGCAATTCTCTCTAGTCACTAGCAAGCTACTTGGTCTGTTCTACTTATGAAATATTTGAGAAGGAGAAGATAACGCCCCTAAGCTTCCTCATATATAAGGAGCACTTAAATTTAGGATATTGCCATGTCAACCTTGTGCCTTTGTCTTGTTTTGGATCAACTCAACTGCTTCTGAGGGACAGAGCATGTCATGAGGTGTAGATAAATAATTGGCTAATAGAACTTTATATCTTTTTTTAATAATTATTTTGCATAATGCAGGGAACCAGTCCGCATAGGCTCACAAATGCTTCTACAATCCAATTTATATTGCAGCTCAATGAACTGATTTAGTCACTGAGAGTAAAGTGTTTACAAGAATTAAGCTGTTTATAATGTACACTGAAGGGTATGGAATTAACTTTTATCTATATAGGTGGATGCTGAAACTTTCCAGTCTTATCTGTTTTCTATAGTGCTGAGCTACCACTGAAGCTAATTTATATGCAAACAATCTCACTGGTAAGCCTCATTATTCTGCTTGCTAACACAGGCATTTGTTTGGCATTGTAACTGCGTGTTATCACTTCAGCATTTAATTATGCTGTAGTAGTAAAATACAGTTGATTCACGTGAGACACCATCAAGAAGAGCTTATTTTGCTTCAGCTAACAAAAAAAGAAAAACCTCTTTGCATTAAGCACCAGCAACTCTGGATATTTTGGGGTACTGGAATAGTTTATATAGGTCTTATTGATGTGAGAGAAAATTGTTGTGAAGGAAATATGGTATGACAGCAGTGTGATCTGTGACTTAATTTTCATGATAAAATACCTGCATTTTTAATATTCTTCTAAATAGCATTATTTACTGCATGCTACAAAATGTATATTCATCATAATTGAGCTTTAATTTAAAATATTGTGTTTGAAAGGAAAAATAATGAAATAATGTAGATTCTAAGCAATAACAGTAGCAGTGTTATGAGAAAATGGAGCATTTATACAAGAGTCCATTGCTTAGAATTTTTAAGAACACCGTTTTTTAGGGTTGAATGATAGAATAGAAAATCTGTGTATATTTACAAGCTATACTACCAATTATATAGGTTAATATACTACACTATGTCTTCCTGGTTTTCTAGTAACATATTACTATCTCATATATCTGTTTGTAGGTTAGAGCGTCATGAATTTCCAATAAATGTATAAAGATTTCCACTTTTGGTCATTGGGGTTTTTCTCTTCATGCCCACTCCAGTAGGAGACTTCAGAAGTCTTATGACAAGTACTGATTGTCTTGCAGAATCCCCACAGGCACTTTCTTTTGCAGTTGTTTTTGTGACTTTTGTTGGCATTCAGTCCGTTGTCACTGCCTGGTGGGGAAAATCACACATCCAGCCTTCAATCCACATCTTAATCAGCTGATTATTTTCAAAAAATGTCTTGAGGATTTTCTCAAAGTTTATATTGTGCTCTGGCAATGAAGCCCCATTGGAAATGCACTGGATCTCTGTTTCAGTCACTCTCTCCAAGTAGTTTCCATATAGCTTAATTGTGAGATCAGGATAGGCTACTTGGTGAATCTGTGAATCCTCTCAGCTGGCATTATGGTTGTATGTCACAAATAAATGCAGGTCACACAGCATATGTATGAGTCGTGCTATACTTCATCCACTCTCTCCGGCTTCCCATAGGGCACATGTTCCTTCAGTAACTTCAGTAATGTAATGCTTCTGCTTAATATTTTTTACTTGTTTGACAGAAGTACAATGGAGATGAATGAAACACATGCAGAAATCATCTTCTTATTCTTTGTTCAGGTGGTAGAAGTATACTGACAAGTTAATTTCTGTGTTAGCCTATCTGAACTGAATTTCGAGTTTGCTAAAAACCTCAAATGGCCTTAGAAATTTAATTTTCTTCTTAGGAAACACCTCTACTTGTATATATTCTCTTAAAATCTTACAGCACTTTCTTGCTGATGATGTGGACCTATACGAACTGCTCTAGTGTTAGGAAAGTATGATAGTAATTTTAGAAAGTAAGCTGTTGGTTTTGGATTTTCTCAGTTGTTCCAATTCAGCTGTTATTTTGCCTTGCTGATTGCATGGTACAGCAGTGAGATTTTCCAGAATAACACTATCCTCAGCTTGTCTCCCTCACTGTTGCACTGTAAGCACTGTCTCTGGGAGTTGTGGTGTTAGATATTTTGAGGGCACACTGTGGGAGTCATCTCTTCTGCATCGTACAGTTCTGTGTAGTAGAACTTGAATTTCATAAATAGTTACACGTGTGAATGCAATAAATTGCTTTATACAAAACTTTGTTTGCTGATAGCCTTCTGGTTTAATCTTACAGTTCTGCAGTGTGCCTGCCCATGGGGATTGTAAAATGTCATACAGAATTTTTACTGATTGACAGAATATTCAGTGGGTGGCTGTATCCTAGGTAGGAAAAGAGCATACAACAGCTGTTTTTGTAAAGTGTTTTAGACAGTCTGTAAAGCAAATTTACAAGCGTGCATACCTTGTCCAGGTATTTATTCTTTGATATTGCAAATTTTTCAAAACTCTCTCTATGACTGAAATAAAATTTCTATTTAATTGTTCCTTCTAATTTAACAAAACAAACAAACAAACAAACCTAAATTCCACCTTAAAATGCCACTTGAATTTAGTTGTGTTTCTGTCTTGTCTTTGCCACAGTGTTGTAACACAGTTCAGGAATAATCTTGAATTTTTGAGCATGGGATAATTATGCATAATTTCTACCTTAGCTTGCCCAAATGGTATGAAGAGAGCATATCCAGATAAAATAATTTGCCTCAGTGCAATGATTTCTTGACTTCTAAAAAATTATTGATTAAACTCTTGGTTTGATGTAGCCATCAATATTCTGTAACCCAGCACCAATGTTTTGCTACTGAAGCAAACCATTTGCTTATTATACTCTTATTTCCAGTGGCTAGGTTTTAAAATCTGTTAGGCTGAGGCTGCTGTGAAACCAGTTTGCATTTTACAAAAAATTGAAAGTTTTTACACAGAAAATAACCTTCAAGTCGGTAACAGTAATAGCTGGGAGTAAGCAAAGCAGGTAACTTGCAATGCAATCAAATGTTGTTCTGTTTTTTCCTAGAATTTAGTGAAAGTGGGAGACAGTCACATCCCCTGTGCTGGACATGCACAGTGCCTGTCACATGCAGCGTGTCCTCATGGCGAGCATTGCTTGGTTCACTCCAGTCCCGTAAGACACGTCAGGAAATGTCCTCGGAATACGTCCAGGATGTATCACTCAAACTCAAATGTCTGCGTGTCAAGGCCAAGCAAACACTGCACATTTGCACGCAGTCGCTCCACCGAGAGTCTTGCGAGCGTTGGTTGTTCCAAGAGGTGTCAAGGAAACAAGCCCAGAGCGTGCAATGGGGATCTTCTAGAGAGGCACTCGGAATGCTTTACTAAGGTCCGAAAACCTTTTACTCCACGCACCTTAATATCAGATGCTAAACCTTCCCTGCCGGGGTACAGGTATTACACTTGTGCGCGAAAGAAGAAGAAAAGTCACCACAAGCACTGTGTGGAAGCTCAAACACAGACGGATGTGATGAGGTACAGAGATTGAAACTTTATTTTGAAACTCTAATTTATATGTTATCGTAACGGTATCTTCATAAAAGCAAGATGTTTTGTTCTCATTAAGTTTGTATAAAACCAGAATAATTATTCTGATGTTATTCTAGACACGCCTTAGCAGAAGCTAGAACAGAATGTGATTTTCCTTTTTTCACTGGTGTATTTTGCTGTCTTCTTTCTGGAACAAACTTTTTAATCCATACAGATTGGATATGAAGTGCCACTAAATTCAAATTGTGGAATCTCACATCTGCTGGTGATAATCATTCCCTCTCTCTTCCCTGTGCTCTCTGATGTATGGTTCTGGCTTGTAAAGAATTAACCAATCTAAGCATGCAAGTGGTTCCCCAGTATTGCCCCTGTAGTCTCATACTTTCCAGTCTGTTAATTAATACATCATGCAAACATCCTTTTTTAATTCTTGAATGCAGCTCTTCATTGTTTTTCTATCACTTGAATTTAAATACCTTCAGATATACTCTGTATAAAATACTTTAAACAAAATTAGTGTCCTTCTTGCATTGAACTTCTTAGCAAATTGAACAGTTCTGATTTAGTTTTGCTGTAGAGAGAATTTTTTCCCATTTGTGTCCTCCATGCCTACATATCCAACTCCAGTTTTGTCATAGAATAAATTAGGGATTTCCTAAGACTGGAATTATGATAGCTTTGGCTTTGTATTGCAGCTGTTGATTTTCTGGCTGTAGGTTGTCTATTTTCCTGGTGCACTTTTAATTTTAGGATCATCTCCATTCTTAATTCTGAACAATTATTTTGAAAATTGTAGTTATCCCCTGCTAATATGCGGCCAAATAATTAATTTGGATCACCTGTGTATCTGGCAGAAATTTTCTGAACTGTTCAGTACTACATTCTGTTCAGGCCAACGACCACAGTGGCACTGGTATTCTCCTCTTGCATATTTTGGAAGTAGTCTACTTGGAAATCTAATACCTCTCTCAATTTTGTAGCATTTCATCTGGAGACAAAGCATATGTGAGAAAAGTTACGAGTGAACAGATGACCACATCACAGGTAGTAATGCATCTATCAGTCATCTGGGTATTCTTCCCACACCCACCACCATCACTCTGGGGTAACTAACACATTTCATCACTGCCACAGCAGTGAACAGCTGATTTAGGTGTTCTTCTCTCTATTGCCATAACATGAATTAGTTCCATAGAGGAGAGAGAATTTCAGAACATTGAGTGGAAACTATTAAGAAAAAACACTGAGGAGAGATCTCTTTAATTTTTTTTTGTTTGTTTGTTTCTATAAGTGCACTATCAAATTTCTGCTAAGGTCATAGATAATTGGTATATGACTTTCCAGCAGAAGAAGGTGTCCCTTTTATCTGTTTACCCAGAGTTTGTCAGAAAAGACATGGAATTTCTAGGTCTGCTTAATCACAGAGAGTTATTAGATTCATTTTAGTGATAAAATTTGCTGCGTATTTGCACTGATAATAAAGATTTTTATTTCTGTGTTGTAGGCTGAAGATGCAAGATGTGCTTGTGATGAGCGTGAGAGAGAAATAGATGATTGTCTATGCTCCAGCCTAAGGTGCCTGATTTACAGCAAGAGGGAATATTTGAAATGTTCCTTTTTATACAGCTGGTCCATAGGCCATAAGTCTTCACTAGCATTTCTATTTATAAGTCTTCTTCTCACAGGACTTTAGTTGGGTTTTTTATATCAATGGTCTTTCCCAACCAAAATTCATTTTTTCATACTTGAATCCCAAAATTCATTATTTTCTTATGATAAGTTCCACTGGGAAACCAATTAAGAAAGAGAGCTCTGAAATATGTGAGTATTTTTGTCAGAATTGAGTGATGGCACATTAATACAGTTGTTAGTTCTGTACATCTGAGCTCACAGACTATATAGTACTATAACTAAACACTGTGTTGCAGGAGCATTTCCCACATCTTTTTCTGAAAACGTAATACTGGGATTGCTACAATACAAGAGCAGTGTTGGAAATTAGGCCAGAACCCAAGGGCTCTGAGCTGATTCTCCCCATTGCTGACCTAAGTGTCATGCATGACTCGCTGATTTGCTCTCTGGCCTTTTCATACAAAGGCATTTTTATCCAAGGAAAATAAATGTACTCTGAGTTAAAAAGGCATTCTTATGGATAACAGGGATTGAATGGCATCTGAAGTAGCACTGCATCAAGTGAGGTAGTGTAATACTCTTGAACCATAGTCTTTCAGGTTTCAGTGCTAGCAGGGGATTTTGCTACTGGAGCAGGTTTTAGGGGTGTTATGGTGGGTTTTTTGAGAAAAGGAAATAATCTAATGGCACACCATGGCTCCAGAAGAAAATTACATGCAAGGTGGTATAAAAGGGATTTACAATGTTGTTCTTTTTTTGCCCTCTGATTTTCTGATTAGCGAGACATCATGCTGTCCTCAGAAGTCTGCTGTCGATGTTGAGTAAGTATGCTTAAACCATTTTTCTGTTCATTTACATCAAACTAGAAAGCTTTCCTCAAAACCGATGAACTTGAAACATACAATACTTAAAAAAAATATGTGAATCTAAAAATGAAGAAAATCCATTATAACTTCAGAAGATTCACAGTGCCTATAGTTTGTTTCCATTTCTTTTTAAGTCTGTAATCTCTGAAGCAAATACTGGCAAATGAAACACCAAAATGAAAGGCATTCTTACCACATTTCTGCACTGAAATTTGATGGAACTTAAAAGAGCTTTGAGTTATATTCAGAAACACTACTAATGCTTCATCAAGTGGCCTTGGAAATGTCATTTAATTCTTTGGTTTAGGACAGGCTTGTGTTTGCCTAACTTAACGCTTATAATAGAGGTCTCAAATACTAGCTGTAGGTAACTTTCTTGACTATAGAGGGAACCAAAATTATAATCTTTAGGAATGATAACAAATTTTACATAATGAAAATCATGCAAGATGTATTCCATTTTTTATTTCCTCTTTATTAAGACTGGAGAATGACTCAATGGAGTTCGATTAGATGCTTTGGGAGACTTAGAAAGATTCTATAAAAGAGAAACAGCACTGAAATATTTCCTTTTGGGGTCTTCTTTCCTGTTGTCTTTCAAGCAGTCTCCAGGAGGGTGTCCAATTTAGAGTAATTGGCATCAACAACTTTTTTAGAGGTATTAAAATAGAGATAAGAGGTGAAAGTCACATCTCACACCAACCAGATTTTGTACATGAAAGAGATATGTTGAAATGATTGGATGCTGCCAAATAAGCAGTTAAATCCTTCTCAGCTTCCATTTAGGACCAGCAAATTGCAGCTGCAGTCAGGTTCTCTAGAAGCTCCCTTGGAAGCTTTTACACAGAGCATCAAACTGCAATTGTACACTTTCTTCCCAATTAGCTCCCCTTTCTTGAGTGCAGTGCAGGTTCTGAATGCTTGCCAAGATTCACTGATTCCTCACTTGATTTCTCTCTGCTAATTTGTACCACAGCAGAAAATTAGCATAAAGACAAAGCACCATGCCCACCTTTCTAACAGTCTCATATTTTTCAGTTTTTTCTTACTATCCAGATTGAAGAAAAGGCTTAGTTTGTTGTGATAGACTTACCTTTTATGAAAAATAACTGCTGGTACAAGAGCTATAAAATTTTCTTAATGGCCTTTCCCTTGAAGGTGATAAAATATGTCATGTGTGTTTTTCTGTGGTAAAGCATTTAACATTGGGATTTCTATTCTCCCTGCAGAGAAGAGGAGCTTTTGTATTTAACTTTCATTGAAGATGTAACAAATGAAATTCTTAGACTTGGGATATTTTCTAACAGGTAGGTTACAGTTGTTTTCAATTTTGTAATGCCATGTCAGAAACCCATAAGTAAGGGAAGTAGTAATTAGTAGTAATTTCTTTATACACACATATACACACTTAGCCCTTGCTTTTTCTTTTTCTTTCCTCTTCTTTTTTGCTTTATGTAAGAAAGGGGAACTAGGAAATACCTTTGGGTCATTGACTTTAGGTCTGCTGCTATGTACCATGAGATAAAAGCTTCTGTTAAAAGCTGATCTGGAACCTAGGTGGAATAATACTAAGAACTCATTTTAATCTGCAACATTTGTTTTGGTAAATAAACCAAGTTACTAATCTTTTACACAACAGGTCCCTTGTCCCCCTTCTGTTCTTTTTCCTGTTCCAGTATGAATTCAGTCTTCAACATGAGTTACATTCTCTTTGAGATAAAAGTTCACTAGCTGCTAAATCAGTTGGTTTTTTTTTTTCAATATGATACTGGTTCTTTCTAATAAAGAATTCTCAATTTATGCACAAAAATTGCAGTTTTTCTATACATATACAGAATGTATATACAGAGTCTTAACCCATTTTTGAACTTCTGCATTCAAGGCGATCTAATTTCATAATATTCTGATCTTGACCTGGGTTGATAATCTTCCCAGCTGTTTTTCCTATTCTGTGCTCTCATTATTTTTTCCTTCTTATGTCAAGGCTGTCAATGAGAATGCTAAATACACCAAGTAAAAAAATTAATCTTCAAGAAATGTTGAGAGCAGTCTCCCTCTGGCTCTTTTACAGTAATGTTTTCTTCCATTAGAACTCTTCTTGCACTTTTTTTTAATTTCTCATGTAAGCTAGGTTAAATTCACTTGACTTTCTGGAATTCTGTTCCAGTGACTGTGTACTTTAGTTGTCACAGAACACTTCCTTTACACATTTTTTTTTTTTTCTCATTCAGCCTAAGAAATGGAAGAGGGCTCTCAGGACTGAGGACTTTTCTGAGGATTTTTTTTACTAAAGCTGGATTTTATTTCATCTCTTTATTTATTCTTGTGTATAGCAGCCACTATGGTGCATGCAAGAGATTTTGGACACTTCAGCATGCCAGTAGAATCCCCACTGGACTGTTGATTTCTCCCAGCACATAGGCCCAACAGGCCAAACACACAGATAGTTGTGCTACCAGTCACCCCACTATTGCCATGTGCTGCCCAAAGCCTGCTGAGGTCTGCCTGCTGAGCAGGTGTCCAATGGGTTGCTGACTACAGGTAGCCTTCTTTGTGACAGAGTGGAATTGAAAGAGTCTTAGAGGTGCCATTCAGCTAAGAAATGGAAATAAAAACCTAGTCATTAGGTTACGTACATCTGGTAAAAGTTGTTTTTCCTCCTGTGAAATAATTCGAATTTTTATTTGTAGGGTTCTGGATAAACTGTTCGAGTGCTATATAGAAGAAAATAAGAACCGCCTTGATGAGGTATGTGCTGCCCTTATAATAGTCTCTGCTATGATTTAGATGAGGTTTCCAAAAAGCAGGACAAATGCACTGGTATATTTGAGGATAAAGGTAACTAGAATACTCCGTGGGGAGCCTCTCTCTCTCTCTCTCCATAAATGAGATTTGTTCATTCATGGATCATGGCCGATCCGGAATCACAGGTACAGTGACAAAGAATGGACAACAGTCAATTCAGTTTGGTGACACTCAGTGCTTAATTTAGTCACTTGATTGCAAGCAGTGCCCCTTTCCTTCTGTCAGAGTTAAGCCCTGAGTCTGAGCAGTGCTCAGGTGCCATGGGGCTGGAGAAGTGTCATCCTTTTCTTCCTTCACCCCTTAGGGCAGAATGCGCCAGATGTTGGAGGTGCTGAAATCAGACCTCGGCTGGAGCCAGGGCGGTGAGACAGAGCTAATCCATGCAAGCCAGGAATCCTTGGAATCACTGGATCTGCAGGAGGATGTGACAGAAGACGTCAAGTTTACCAAGGAAGGTCACGGGCTGAGGAAAGCTAGAAAATGTGAAAATTTCTTTGAGACCATGGACTTGTCATTAAAGGAACCACGCAAATGTGAATCACTGTCATCGAGCCCAAGGTCAACAGAGACACAGAGCAGGGAGGACTCTTCAGACGATACCACAGAAGTTATGGATGCTGCAACAGAGTCTGAGTGCTGTGGTGTGGATTTTCAAGAACACCCACACGTTTCACACAGCTGTGAGGCAGCTTGTGACAGTGATTCGGAACTCAGTAAGGAACTTGATGAACTTGAGAAAAGCTTTGCAGACGTTCACCTTTCACGTAACTATTCATAACAGTAACCAAAATTCACCTGTTAAACAGGGATAGAGCTCCTTCTGTGGTGAACTGCCATTTGTCAACCAGTAGTAAATTGTCTGGTTTATTTTCAGTTATTTCTGTTTAAAGACTACTAAGATCTCTCTAGCAGGATACCATTAATTGGGCATTAATTTCTGTATTAACTAGACCTTAAAGGATAAAAAGTCAGTTATCAGAAGAATTTTGTATATTTTGCCTGTAATTGTATAACTTGAAACAAACTTGAGAATATTAAAATTAGATTTATATTTTTTAGAGCTGTAATAATAAGTTAGGAAATATTTATTGTTTTAAATAAATTAATTGATATTGCAGTTGTGGTCCTGCTATAAAGATCCGAGATTTTGTAGTCTGCAAGAATTCAACAACTTAACATAAATTTAACATCAAACAATGTCCTCTTCCAGAATGGACAAACAGTTCCACCATGTAGTGTACTATGTTACCACTTGCAGAAGCCCACAAAGGGAAAATCAAACTATTTCACAAGAAGAAATCCAACTTTTAACAGATCTAGGACTGTAGTTTTTTATTTTCAGTTCTTAACAGAATGAGACTGCTAAGTTCAGTTTCTTGCACTGATGACAGCCGTGGCATAGCATTCTGCATCAAGCTTTGGTTTTGGAAAAGGATTGAGTTGCTTACTGTTTAATGAGTAGGACTATGTAGAAGAAAACACTTCAGGCACCTTGTACAGCAAATGGAAAAGAGGTGGTGTGTTTTCTGGTTAAAGTTTAAATTGAAGATAGCACATGCATTGCACAAAATCAACCCCAATGTCATTGTTTAATCGAAGTACAGCTATTGCCTGACATTGCCCTTGGTGCAGAACAAGCTCAACAGCTTCTGAGGAAATGTTGGCAAGTTACATTGTCTTGCATAGGTAAGGAACTAGAAGTCTTAGGAACCTGGATAAAGCCTGTCCCCTGATATCTCCTAGGGTCAGTTTTTAACCTTCTTCCTCCAAGGACAAGCCCAGGTTGTACCAGTTCTTACATAACAACTGCCACCAGCTGCCTCCCCTGCGCCTCGTGAGCATCGACCAAAGTCTGTGACTCCGTCTGCCGGAGGACCCATTGAAGCTTCAGGTAGCTGCTATAGACACAGACCACTGCTTCACTTGTGAAGCATAAACTTTCAGACAAAAAAGAAATGTCAAAAAACAGCTAAAGGAAGCCACTCAGAGAAAAACATGTCTGGCACAATCACAGCATTGCAATGCAGAACACAATTCCCAAAGAAAGCAAAAAGCACTTTCCTGGGTGCCTTGTCCACAATAATAAATTGCACTTGTTGACAATTACAGGAGACCAGAGTTTATTTTAGCCATGCACATGTGATAGGCACCAGCCTTTCATCTGCCACACTCAGTTGGCTGCCTTGTAAATCTGGCCTGCAGCATGAGTGGTCTGGCTCACTGAAAAGTAAGTGAGATAATGTGAGGATTTCTTCGTCTCCCCATCGGAGCCCGTCTTGTTGAAAAGATGTGACCACAGAACTGAGTCAGTGCAGACAGTGCAGGGAGGTTTTGTCCTCAATCACAAGTGATCACAGACCTTCTCCCATCTTCAAGGAAACTGCCTCTGTGTTCCTTACCCCAGAGAGCTGAACAGAAGGGATGCCCTAGGAAACTGTTTCTACTTTATGAAGAATTCTGACAAAGAGGGACTGGTTTGAAAACTAAAGGGCGTGGTTAAGTGTATCCAAGCATAAAGTCTCTTTTCTCCTCAGACAGAACTTCACCCACTCTTGGGGCCCTCCATTCCAAGTTCTCCATTCTTGGTCAATAATGGGAATTTAGGGGGGTGTTTTCCTACCTATCTCTACACTTGTGACTTATACATCATAAAAAATGTCACTCAGCAAACTTGGGCTTCTTGTCAACATGAGTCTGATTAAAGAGTAAGAATTTCACCATCAAATTCTGTAAATAAAAAAATACTGTAGGAAAATACCACAGCAGCGAACCTCACAGAAAGGCACAAGTAATGACATACTCATTTCCTGTAATACAAGTAATACAGAAATAAATAAAAACAGTTCCTTGACCATATTTTCTGTTGATGAACTTTCTCAACATCAATGACATTTTTTTCTGGGTAGATGCAACTTAAAAGAGGAAATAAATTAATTAGAACAGACCTTTCACAAAGAAAGCACCTGTCTGCCTAAACCATAAGTGTGAACATTTATTGGATCCACAGTGAAATGTCTGGTAAAGAACCAGAGAATCACACACCTCAGTATCCTGAGGCAGTCAGTCCAGTCCACAGAACTGGTCCACTCCTATCAGATAGTGGGGAAAGAACCATTCTAGATAAATGTTACCTGTATAAAATCAGTTTATCTGCAGGTCTAAGAGCAAATTCAGGCTGCCTCGGACTTAAGACTTTCTCTCTTCTATTCACATTTACTTTAAGGTGGTACTTAAGGTCTGAAGACCTTGATATGCAAGCCTGACCCACATCACCGATAAGATTAACCAACACTGCAAGGTTTGGGGATTTTTTTTCTGAGGGTTTTCGTTGGTTGGGTTTGAATTTTTTTCTCTCTTTACGTTTTACTTTGTGTTACATTTGAGTCTTGGCACAGGCAGTAGCAGAACAAGGCAGGCACACACCATTACATAGCCGAGTCCTTCAGACGCAGCAAACTTAGGAGCAGTCAGTAGTGGTCAAGTGCAACAAAGACTTTTCTGCCCAGATTCATGTGGGCCATGAGTACATACACCGTAAAACATCGATGTTTTTTTCAAATAGACAGAAGCCTGCTAGTGTTACTTTGCTCTAAGTTACTTGCTCTTATCTTTAAAGCTACAGTTTTGTCATCATTGCTCTTTTTTTCAAAGATAGGATTCTGTTTATTTACAAAGCAGAGTGGGGCTTTCAGTCATTTGAAGTAAAGATTATTAACAGGATCAAAGAAAAAGGTGCTTGCATGTCTTAGGGCTGACCAGAAAACAACCTTCAAGCCATCCTTTTATCCTCAATCCATGCAGTGTCTAAAGCTCTTACAGAGTTTTCATTTAGGCTTAGCTGCAGAAGGACTTCAGGATCTTGTTTCTCTGCATTTCTATACACTTTATCATTTATAGCTATGCAAGAGTAGTTGTAAGAATGGTGCAGCTCATCTGACAGCATTTCATGATTCAAGTACAAATGGCTCCATCAGACAGTGGGGGAAAAAGGGCTACTTTTTTCCTCAGCAATTTTCTGTGCAGCTTTTATGAGTAAGAGAACCAGGACATCAGCATAAGTAAAAATTAAGCCCAGAAGTTTCATTTGTAGCCCCTAAGGCAGGCTGTTCCATTGTAGTGACAGCACAGTTTCTAACCAAGAAGACATTCTAATAATGCCTTTAGTGCACAACTACTGTTCCTGTGTCTGAGTACCCTGGGAGAGGCAGCAGTCCCAGGCCACAGCCTGGGATAAGCAGAAATAGCAATGGAAAATGGTTAAAGAGAATACAGGAAGAAAGAACTGGCAAAAGGGAAATAGTTTCCGATTCCATCTTTTAAAAAATGGTGAGACCTATTACTGGGTAGACCACAGGTGCAGAGTAGAGATTTAGGTGCCACTTACTGGCCTTCAAATGTATTTTAGCGCTCCCTCAGTTTTTCCACCTTTGTATCATAGTGCTCGTATTTGAGATCTAAAAGTTTATGCAAAGGGGAAAAAACGACAAAATTGGAACTCAAGGTCTACTTTAGAAAGCTATGGGGAACTCCTTTAATTTTTGACTGCTTTAATTTTTGACCACCCAAGACAGGAGCATACATGGATAAGTAACTGCAGGGCACTGCAGCTGTGTGATGTCTCCAAAGCCATCAACCTTTTTTCTCTGGCACTTCCCAGGCACTTAACCTGCTGTTCTCAAGAGCTGACACCTGGTATATGCACAGATTACAAGGAACAGAACAGCAACCAGCAGTTTTAACAAAAATCATCTCTTACTCTCCAAACCAACCAAACCAGATACAAGCTGTCCAATCTTCATGTTTCCTTTCATGAAATCTGCTTCATTCAGAAACAACCACCTTCAGTTTGTATTCCAGTAGTAAAGCAAATGATATGCAAACAGGTGAGCAGTAAATTAATCTGCCCCAGCCACTGCCCCCAGCCACAGCACGGGTCACAGCCAGTCAAGGGATCCAGTTTCAAAACCTGTAGCAGGTGGTGGGCCAGCGGAAGTTGAGCGTGTCACAGGGATAAAGCATCACTGGGAAGGGATAAGAAGAATCAGCAATTACCACTGCTGTGACAAATCAGCTGAGCTGTAGAGCACCCATAGCTCATCTCCATTTCAGCCACCTTCAAGAAAGCCTAGGAGGACTCCAGGGTGTCATGCAGTTGAGGAGTAGCAACCAGAATTGTTAATTCAGGTGAAGGGTACCAAAATTGAGGATGAAGTGTCTAGTGGGCATGGGACTTTCTGTTCTCTGTAGAAAGTCTCCAGAGTAGCTGGGTTCCTAATGGTACCTTTTAGCTCACCCACTGAGCTAATTCTTGCTGACAGCAAAGGGCAGAGGTGTGCCTGACAGCCAGGTGACAGCACACAAAACTTCACTTGCATTCATCTTTTAAACCATGACACTGGCCTGCAAAAATGTAGGCTCTCAACCCAACACCACGTTTGGGCTGGAGGAATGCCAGACATCCTCACAGGGCACCAACACAGGCTGCTGCTGCTGCTGCTGCGCCCTTGCTGCTCTTGCAGATCACAGGCTTCAGCACACACAGGTTCCCCTGCAATACTTCCAGCCCTACCACAGTGGGGGAATGAAATCAGACCTTGAGAAGGGCAAGGAAAGGCTACATAAATGGAGTAGGGAGGCCTCTGAAACCTGAGAAAGTCGAACAGAGCCTCAGGCTGGCAGGCAACAGAGCTGTGCTGTCCCATTCTCGTAGAGGACAGGCAGCGTGATCTGTAGCACGAGGTGCAGAGCTCTCTGCAGTTATCCCAGGAATTCAGCAAGCCTGTAGGACTCCCCTTACAGTATCTGTGTGAATGCTGCAGCATATCTTACATCTCACAGCAGCCAGAGACTGGTTCCAGATGAGTAACAGAACTATGAGGTGACCCCAGCTCTTGCCAGTATCCATTTCTCTCACCCATAAGCATGCTCACATGCCAAAGAAGTGAAGCAACGTGTTAAAGGCCATCAGCTCTCCTGTCAGCCTGAGAATTCCTTGCAGGACCTTAGAGGTGTAGCCTCTCCAGTCAGAAATTCAACTCAGAGGCATTTGGCATCCTACTTTTCCCCAATGTTTGACACAAGTGAAACCAGAGATGACACAGATAGCACAGTTTTGAAAGCTGGCTATGAGGCTTCCCAAAAGCTGGGCACAACCATCTAACAGTGGATTGTAAGAGAAAGAAGAGCTCCTGAAACTTTCATCTTGGTTTTCTCCCCTCCTCAGACACAAGCTTGCATAATGGCTACGCCCATCCCACTCTGACAGTTTTTAGTCTTACACAGGGAGTTTCAGCCTAAACATCAGGCTTTAAAGGCCCTTGCTAGGGCTTTCCATGGGGTGTGTTTTCTCCATGGCTCCTCCTCGCTATTTGAAGAGTCTCTGTTCAATGCACTTTATGGTGCTATCAGATCTCTCCAAAGGATTCTTGGGCACATATCCCCAGCCAGCTCCTTGTTCCTCCCTTTACCTGAGGAAGCAGCTGGCAGGTGAGAGCACAGCCCTGCCATAAAACACCCGTGGTGCAGTCTCAGGCATGCTCCAGTAGCAAAGCTGAGGGGCAGGTGAGTGGTAGGATGGGCCAGCCTGTGGCCAAAGTTACCTTCCCAAATATCAGGAAATTCAACCTGTAGCATTTGTGCAGCATTTCCAGAATGTTCATTACCCTCAGTTCTGCTTATTTGTCATTATTTAAACACCAGCACTGTGCAGAGGGATAAGGCTGACCTTTTGTTCTGAAAACAGGCTCAAATGGAGCGTTATACTTTCAGCTTGATGGCATATATGCACTGAAAATGCCAAACTCACCAGGGCAGCCCTCCTAACACCATGGCACTAAGGACAAATGTGCTCTAACTGCAGGGAGTGCATACACTCAGCAATGCTCCTTATTTTGGGTAGATCAAGTTTTTTTGCAGTGCATCAAAGCTACTGCATCTGATACCTGTCATTTGGAGTCCTATTGCTGTTCTGGTTGAGCTAGAAACTTCTCTCATCAGCTCCTGTAAGTTTCTCATGTACCAGGTCCTGGAGCTCTTGCCCAAGAAAGCTTCTGGCCAGATCTGCCAAATCCAAGCATCAAGTCACGCCCCTGTCAGCCAGCTCTGGGTACCAGAAGTCTCTAAGGGGGATTTTACTTTGGCTGGAAAGTAACAGCTGCAGTTTAAAACCATTTGGATTTAGAGGAAATTTAGGTTTCTGAAGACACTTTTGCCAGAGGTCTAAAACCAGTATAAATAATAAGTGTGATCAAAATCACTGAATGCTTTACCATGAACCTCTGGTCCCAGGAAGTTCAATTTTCCTCTTCTGATTTTGAATCCATGTCTAATAAAAGCTTTGCTTACAAGGAACATTGCACAGGACATTCCTCAGGACTTGGGAACTGATCAGACCAGTACAGATGTATCTATGGTATGTAACTGTCTTACCTTAAGCTGACCAATGCCTTCAAACTGAGTGCACCTAGAAGACAAAAATTTAGTTAAAAGCCTGATTGTTTCAGATGTTGCTAGGTGGACAGCACTCCAGACATTTAGCAAAGACAAGGGAAATGCAATTGTCCAGTGTAAAATTATAATGTCCAGTGTGCAATTCTTGTATTCACCTCACAAAGCTCATGCTGTACCAGGTGTGTAGAACAAGCTGTTTCATTACCTCCCTTTTTAACTAAATGCCAATTCTAGAATGAAAATAACTCCAGTGCTAGTTGTTGGCAGCTGCTCCAATGATAGTAAGCATACCATCAACTGTTTCTTCTTTCACATGGTTTTGGAAAGGGTTCTCCAGCTTTCAAAAATTTTAATCCCTCCTACACTTAAATGTTAGAGTGAAACTGGAATTTCAGTACCAAAAACAGCTTGAGAAAATGCAAAACATTGTGAAAAATAATGACAGGGCAGCAGGCACAAGATTTTCCTGCCACAAAGATGACACCAATTAGTACTTGACAGCACAAGTTTTATACCCAGTACTTGCAGCACATTAGAAGAGGTTTCACACCTTTGTGAACTGAAGGCAAAGTCCCAGCCTAGGACTACACATGAACAGTAAGTTCTTGGATTTTTCCTTTAATAATGGAACAATAAAAACTCATAATTGCTTCAAATATTTATTTCCATGGCAAAAATAGACTATAATATATTCATTTCACATATATTACATTCAGTAATACAAGCTTTTCTGTCTATGAAACACAATTTATACATTGTTTTACAAACCAATTTCAGTTTTACAAGAATTAAAGCTGGTTTGATTATACATTTTTACAGTATTGGTGGCAAGACAGCAAAAATAGACATGTTAACCACTAGCTTAGTACTAGAAAATAATACTTCCTGTTTGCTACTTTTAAACAAAGTCCCATTTAAATCCTTGCATACTGGCTCAAGTGAAAACTGAAAAAAACAGAGCCAGATCCTGTGTTCCTCTGACACTAAGGACTCAATCTTTGCTTTTAATCCTTGCTTTTAATGAATGAAGAGGTTTCAGCAGTGTGCAGGAGTGTACATACTTGCTGATTTGCCAGGTAAAGCCTCTTAAATTTCCATCCAAGTGCCCCCAGAAAAGCCACAAAGAGGACTGATAAGTTGGGTATTTCAAAGCAATTTAAGCAAGTATCTTTGTAAAGAGCATACACACCTTGTCTGTCAGAATTATCCAGGATTAGCAAGGTAACTGGAGGATTTTACAGGGATTTTCTCCATCAAATTTCCTACCATTCTAAAAATTAATGGCATTTGCAATGTCTTTAAAGTATATTAAAAGAAAGTTTCCTAATTTTACCTAAATATTTCCAAATGGAAAAACAGCATTTAATTCCCTTTATAAAAGTTAGGCACCTTCTGAAACTCTGTGCTCATAAAATTAATAATTTGGTAGTTTTGATTGCTGAATATCTGAACCAAAAGAACATTACAATGTCTACAGACTTTTGACTTGCCACAGGCTGGATCTGTTGTAAACTCTGTTCATTATGTTATTTACATTTGATTTCTATCTTCGTTCCTTAGGTAGAGCTGAAGAATAAACTCCAACAAAACAAACACACTGGAGGTTATTCTTCACCACTGAATGCAGCATGATGTGGAAAACAGCAAAGAATAGAACCAAAGGCTATTTAGCAACAGTTTTTTGAAATGCTCATTGAAGTTAACAAAACCTTTTTTTCCAGCCCAGTTAGACCTTAAAGTAACATGTGATGCCAGAGTGCACCAAGTTAGCTGGTCCCGAGCAAAATCATACTAAGAAATTTTTTTCTTTTACTTCTCTTTCTACAGACACATTTGCAACAGCAGGTGAATGTTTAAGCTTTTATTCCCTTACCTTAGCACAGTATTACACTGTTTTAATGTCACCGTGTTGCAAATACTGCACTGCAACAGAACTTCTAAGTACGTGGTGAATTCCACATTTCGAGTCTCATTGTTAGCCCAGCCTTAACTTGGTGCAACTCACACCAACTGTAAACACCTGGCTTCACTCAAAACATAGTTAGACTTTTGGCTCATCTCACCTGCATCCATTAGAAATTATCACTGCAAAATTGCAAGTATGCCTATTCCCCCTGCATTTTGTCTGTAAAACCAGAGACTGTGGTTTGAAAAATCTGACCTTTAATAAGTAAACAGAAATTGAGCTGACAGATTGCATTCAATACATTTGGAAAGGAAGATATGTAAAAATAACAGAGCCTCTGAAAAAATATTTGGAGTTTAAAAAACCACATTTTAAAAAGCCAGTAAAAATAACACTTATGACTACATATTCACTTACCCTACCATGCCATGAAAAACATACCATATGACTCAAACTCTACTAGCAGCTCTACTTTGGATACAAAACATTCCAAATCCTCCTCCAAATGCCTTCTGCCACTCCTCAAATCCTCACTCTCTATGTCCAAAATTTTGTACTTGCACAAGAGAATTTCTTTTGACCTCTCATCTACTTTTCTTTTGAATGCTTTACTTTCCTGTATGCACATTCCTGCTGCATTCTTTTGGTTAATTCTTGTAATCTGTATTTAAATTTAAAGCAGAGGTGGCATTCGTGCTTCAAGGGCTCAAGCTTTCATTGGCAGCAAGCCCATTTTAATTCCTACAGCATCATGAAAAATTGCAGGAATTTTGCACCTTGCAGGGCTGGACTCTGGCTTCCACGACTTTGCACTATCAGAAAAAACCCAACTCTAAACACTAAAGCACCGAGTTCTTCACAACTGAAGCACTGATTCTTTTAAATTGATAATTTGAACTATTGAAATAGAGCAATGGGTTCACTCTTTTTAAATCTAGGGATTAAGTAATGCTATTGATATTAAAACTGAGGTCTTATTACACAGCTATGATTAACAACCCTGCAGTTTCCAAGTTTGGTCCAGAAGCCATTGAAATCTATGAGCCACTCAACTTTGACAGCTGTTCCAACACAAAATATGCAGCAGGAGCAGCAGCCTCAGTCTTACTTATTAAATTCAAAGGAGCCATTTTGGAGAAGATTGCTCCAAGTGTTGCCCACTTCAAAAAGATACACAGGATTACAAGAGGAGCCAAATGTAAAATGTCAAGTATCTTTTCCACTTTAGTAAAAAATTATTTTACTTTTATTTGTTATTACTGTATTTTCCTTTTTGCCTAAATGTTGGTGATAACTTAGAGCAGCTTTTCATCCATAGAGATACAGGAACACTGCCTTGGTCACCTGCTTTGAATGAAATGTATTTCTACATATAAACCGTAGCACCCTGCACTTCTATTGTTCACTTGTGTGAAAGGTATTCCAATGAGAGAAGTAATAAGGCATAAAACTTTTCCTGCTTTTCCTGGGGGACAGCAGAAAAGGAGAGCCCTGCTGTGCAGGCTGCAGAGGCTATGCAAAACTCCCCTGTGCACCTCAGAGCTTCTCCCTCACCCAACAGGGCCAGGGGAACCTGCAGCCTAAAGCTAACCCAGCTAAGGCAGTGACATCTTTGTAATGGACAGGGCTCTGACTCAGCTTCTTTGAGAAGAGGTTTTAGCCCAGGACTACAAAGATTCACTGGCCAAAAAAATCTCTCATCAGAGCAACCAAGAAAGAAATCAAATATGCAGAAGTCCTTACTACAGTTTGCATGTTCTTCTCCTGTCTCTTCATATAATTTGATCCTAGAAAGCATCTCCTACCTAGTCAACAAAAGACCACCAAATCTGTCTCCTGACAGTATATAGCACCTTTATTTGTCCCTGAGAGCTCTGACATCCCTAGAGATCAGCATCATCTTTGCCATTTGCTGCAAGAATTCTTCATACAACTTTTCTTACTAAACAAACTCTGTTCAAATCTTGCATAATCATCTGATTTCATCCCCATAAAAACAGATGCACATTTGGCAAAATTGGACAGGCTGTTGGAGAAATTTTAAGTTTTCTGACAAATAAATCCACCTCCGACACACACTGTGACTGGATTTGGACAGTGGATATTCTTACAACATCCAAAACTTCATGAAGCACCCAGCACAACTACAGTAAAAATGCATCCCTTTTCAAGGCTCAGAACAAAAGTGCTAAAAACTGAATTGTATTTTATAAGTTAACTGAAAATCTATATATGGTTTAAAAAACGTTTTTTTAAGGATGGTTGTGAAGTTTAATTTCATTTGGTATCTAGAAGAGAAACTGCTCATTTTCAATGCTCACTTGGAGCCATATGCTTACAAACAAAAGCAATCCTACAGTGTTCAGCAGAAAAACTCACATAAAGCCAAATCTAATAAGGTCAAGTCTATTATTGCAAAAACAGACTGCTGATGGACAGAACTGGAAGCTGAAGGGGAGGAGGTAGCAGTGTTACACTAAAAAAACCCAATTGTGACTACCACATTTGAGCACAACCACCTCTAAAAGTGAGCACAACTTCTTTAGCTAAGCAGAAAAATAAGCCAAAAGACACACATTTCCTCACCCACCTCGGATAATCCCACAAATACTGGATTAAATTGCTTGTTATAACTGCTCCATTTAATGCCTTGTAGTTGATGTTCTGTCTCAGAAACTGAAGTTCTGAGCTGTCCATCATGCTTGAAGTTCTGGTTGTCTATCATGTCACTAAAACTGCTTCTATCAGTTTATGAAGAGCACAGTGCAAAGCTTAGAAATGGAAAAGGCACAAGCTACATCTTAGAGCCTGCCCTCCCATTCAAAAAGATTTCTGCAGATAGAAGTGAACTGTGGCAAAAATTAACAATGCTTTTAAAACACAGCATGATACAAATAGCTAAGTACGTTTGCTTCTTTCAATACTTCTGTCAACACAGATATGTCAGATTGGTATGTTTGCAAGGTTTACACATAAAGAAACAGTCTTCAGTTACTGGTTTCCTCTGGACTTCCAGTTTTAGATTTGGCAATTCATAGTTCCTAGGCATTTTATATAAGAACATTTCTTTTCCCTAGTCTGAAATATTCAATCTAACTTATACTGAGAGTAAAACAAATCAGACTGCTTCCAAGCAGACCTGAAAGCACCAGATCAATATTATGTACCAAAACATAATATATTTTGTATAAAATGACATATTAGTACAATGTCATTCAGACTATGTGTTTAACTTCTTGGAAGCAGTTTATCACAGAGGAAATTGAGGCAACCTATTTATAATTCTTAATTCATGTTTTGGGACACTATTGTTTTGAAGGGGGTTTAATAGTTTCCAAACCCTTGTTAGAGATCAGAAAAATAACAATTTCAGCACTAATAAACCTGACTTTTAGTTTCCTTTCATTTCACTAAGCAGGTATCAAGGGAAATGTACATTTAATCATGCCTGCAGATTGGTCTGCTATAGGGTTGGTTTTTTTTAAATTAAACCAGATACCTAAAAACTATAGCTCAATTTGGAATAGGGATTTTCAACTCAACATCTCAAAACACTTGGAAAGGCAGCTAAAACCATGATGTCCCCTACTGAAAACCACAGAGGATTATTTAGGGATTTCATCATTTGAGCAGCCCCATGGGACAAAATGGAAACTACAGTAGGCTGTACCTGCCTACTTTAGGTCCATGCCACAGCCACTGACTCAGCCACCTACACAGCTACTAAATCACCCACATCTCCAGTGTTTCCTCTAAGAGCTCTTCTTCTGCAAGTTCTCAAATGTTCTTCATTGCAACGCTGCACAGCAACAGCAAAATCTGCTCTAGCACTAACAAAACAGTCTGGAGGATTCTACAGAAACTTCCAGTGCTTTGCTGGCTTTCTTGCCTGGGAACATTAACATTTTTTTAAGGTCACTTTTGCACTGGGTAAACCAGCAATCATGGCTGGTACACCTCCTCTATTATGCTTCATACAATCATTTCCACTCCACCACTCTGCACCTTCCTACTCCCATTTTGGTTCTCTCACTTCATCAACTTAAAAAAGCTCTTCTTAAAATAACAGGTTAGTAATGGTATATTACCAAATGAAACAATGCATGATTATAGACTCTATATTTAGCTACATAAATAACAGAGCAAAAAAAAAGTGCTTAAAACATTTGCATCCACTTTGATTTCAGCCAGTAAAATCAAACTGTCCTCTAAATATATGAATAATACTGAATATGTACTTTCTCTCATCCATTTGTTTCCAATAACTTCGTAGATACTTAAAGTATTTTCCCCCTGCCTGTTGCAGGAAAACATGCCTCCTCTCAAATGAAAGTTATTAACAGTTACCATTATCTTTCACTTGTCTGTTCTATTAGGTGGCACTACAACAAAGTACCATCAACTTCCCTAGGACTTTCTGCATGATTTTTGAAAAGTTGGTTCAAACTTTGTCAGTCTTCTCCTCTGAAAATATTGTTATGTTTAAAAAGCTTTCTGTTGCGGTGGTTCATTTTCTTTTTAATTTAAAAATCTCAAATATAAAAATAACTGTCCTTAAAGCAACAGCTTAAAACATCAAAGAGCTGCTAATTTTGCTAAGTAAACCAGAGGAAACCAAATGTTCATTTTAAAAAATATAGATGTATTGTTCTAAATATAAAATTGAAAGCAGAATCAAACTGCATAAGACCTTGACATTCCCAAGGGGCAGGTTTCTGACCCCATGTGCACCTACAGATTTTAGCTTTTGCACAGTCAACAATTAAGTTTCAAAACATAATGTTGTAAAATTGTACTATATACCTCCATTCCATAAGATACTTATTTTGCTCAGAGTAACACCACTCTAAAGAACGTGTGCAAGTACTACAGACCAGTACAAGCAAAATCATTCCTTAATGTGACTGCAGTTGAACATGGGAAGAATTCAGCCCAGCAAAGATCCTGCTGTGCAGGGACTGTTACACTGGCTCGCATTTAACAGTCCCATGGCAGCCCTAAATGGTAACTCTGTGACTCATCATGTGAAGAAAACACCAGCGAGAGCAGGTCTGGACAATTCTGATTTCCTTTCTGTAAACTCTTGCAGAGTCTCTTAGGAAGTGGCAGGGGTTAGATAAGTCTAGAACTTTTGAGAAACTGAATGAGAACTCCATAGACAAAAGTGTACTGCGACAGAGTCTGCACCATCATCATTCTCTGCTGCCTCAACATATCCAGCACTCGTGGGATGTCCAGCATCTGGAAGAAGAGAACAAAGAATTATAAGTGACTGGTGAGCAACAAAACTGGCTTGTAAGGAGGTTCAGAGCAGTACCTTAGTGATCTCAGGACAGAATCAGCTGTTCTAATTTCAGCTCTGACAATTCATTGCCCATGCCTGCAGTATGGACTGCACTACACCACTAATCACCTGGGAAGTCTGCATAATGGTAAAGTTACCTATCTCATGGGGTACTGGTCTTCATAAATGTAATGGCTGAAAAAGTCTGTCAGTGTTAGGAGAGGGATGCACAATTAAACAGTATGTTTGTTGAGTTTCAGTTGACATATTATATCATTAATGAACATTTTGCAGCTTCTGTCCACTTCTGGCTAGAAGTTGACAGGACTGATTTTATTGTATTAAATTACCACTTTGTCCTCTACTGAGACTGATACTGCAAACACATTGCACTTAGGAACAAAATAACAAGTACAGAGACTGGCTACAAAGCACGTTCTTGAATATGTTCCATTCTAATTAAGACAAGGAGTGGTAAAGTCAGGATGAAATCCTTAAACATGCTCAGTGGCCTAACAGGGCATACCTTGCTCCACTCAATGACTCAACATCTCAGGGAGTCAAGAATCCATATGAGCATTCCAGTGCCTGGTGTGTATGTGGGCAGCTCTAGAAGATTATTAACTCCTGCTGAATTCCCAAGAGCCATTTCAAGCACAGCTGTAAGGCCTCTCCCAAGGGCTGCTCAGATGAACAGCCATAACACATTCCAGGCAGGTGATTTACTCTTCTGTTACCTGGCATCATTTAAAGCACAAGAAGGAGGAAGAGCTCACCTCATTGTGTTCCAAGCAGGCGATCATGATCTCTGCCAGTATCACCACTCCTGTCCGTCCCACACCCGCACTGCAGTGCACCAGGAGGGGAGGATTGGAGCTTTTGGGCTCTGCTGTGCTGTTGGTATGGCGCCGCACTGACTGGATCTCCTCCAAGTATGCTATTAAGTTCGACAAGATAAGAATAATTAATGTGGGAGATGAAGCCCCCTAAGCTATGCTGTTACACTGCATGACCACCAGAAAGTAGTAATTTAACAATCGACATGCCACAAAAAAATGATACATTGTATAAATCACAAGCCATACCCCAACCATAGCAATACAGATCTACAGGGATCATCTAACTTCTGTATGGGTTTCCTTGCCTTGTTCCCCTATTCCTACTAAAGATGGCTTGTGGCCATCTCGCCACTGCTGCAACATACCCAAATTCTGGTAAATTATTTGCTTTAGACAGAAGGAGTCACTTTAATAAACTGTCAGGTATATTCCTGCAAAAAGTATAATTCAATATCTCTTACTGGTGTGAAGAAACCTTTCACAATGGAATGCTTGGCACACTTGTCAAAAGTTACTTTGTATATAGCAGCCATCTTAAAAGGTATTAAAAAAACCACCACAAACCACACCCCAAAACAAACCCCAAACCCCTATGAAATACAACTTACATAAAAATCCCTTTAAATCTTCTGGACAGCCGTGCTCTGGCCAGTCAGTATACTGCAAATGCCAAACCGTTCTCTCCTGTCCTGTGAGAAGATGTTTAATCTTCAAACCTGTAGTTGCATAGCAGCCTGAGTCGGTACGGAACCGCGTGGTAATCTTGAATCTCCCATACGTCACAGTGTTGTGTCTTGAACCAAGACGTGGCCAGTATCTGAAGCTTTTTTCTCTCCCACTTTCCTGAAAAGTAGAACACTTGCTTAACAAGAAACCTAAGAACATTCACACAACTGATGTTCCTGTAGTAACAACTGCATCTCTCCTCTACTATGTAGTACTAGCGTGTTACAGCCTCTCACTGAAGAAACTAACTTTCCAGCAGAAAGAGTTTGCAAATTCATTGCTGTGCCAAAGAAATCAAGACAAGAAGAGGTCACCAGAAACTTATCTTTGATAGGTCTAATTATTGGAGCAAAGATCCCCTTCCTCTAACAGATTATTTTAAAAAATCATTGTGGGATTTTTGGGAGAAACCTGACTCAAGTTTTACTCACTTCCTCTGCTGTCACCATAGCTATGATCGCAATCCCTTGTTCCCAGATCATCTGCCAGAAATCCTGACAGGTATTTTGCAAAGGGCCCTGCGTGGCAATGTAATCCCACTCTATGCCACCAACAGAGATCTGTAAAAAGAAAGAGATTAGATTAGTAATTACTGAAACCCTCTCCCCAGTTCTAATGTCAGCCATTTGAAGTTGCACAAAATGAAAAGAGACTGCAGCACCACAGAAGTAGAAGTAGATTGTGAGTTATATCTGCCCCATTTTTTAGCTGCATCTTGTCACATCAGGTGCAGGAGACACAATTGTGTATTTCACAGTTAAATAAACAAATTTGTATCATAAGCATCATGTGAAAAACTGAGAAAACAAAATTGTATTTCTCTTTTGCGAATTTAAGGTATTTTAGCAAATTAGGGTTTAGAGACACTTTCATACACTGGTGCTGTAAATATTATTACAGTACTAGCTGTTATTTCCTGAAAAAATATTATCTTGCTTGAGAAGGGTCAACATTTGTGAATGAAGCAGAGAAGCTATGATGCCATGTTGTAAATCTGTAAATAACAGATTTATTGGAAAAAGACAGCAACTAAACTACAACTACAACTGCTGCTTTGATAATCCCAATTCTTTTCAGAAAAATCATGAAGCCAAGTGTAGTTACACTTAGAGCAGATAAATGTACTGAAAAATGAATTAACTGCCTTCCAGGTTCTTGCAGTCACCCTTCAAATTCTTTTAAACAGAGCTTAAAGAGTTAAGGATGGGGAAAGAGGGCAGCTGAAGGTTTTGAAAAAGCCAATTTCCCTCTGGCTCTGACAGTTCCTCTAACCATCCAAAAAAAGCTTAAGCTAGGAGCTAGCTTACTGCCTGTTGTGGATACGGTCTGAGAGTACAGAAAAAGAAGAAACCATGATTGTCAGTGCAGCTCAAAAATACCGTAGTCATTGCAGAGAATCCCAGTTTATTTAAAACCTGTTTGCCTCCCTAGCTCTGGGAAGAATGGCCATGTCTTCTATTAGCAGCAGTCCCCAGAGGGGGGAACACAGAAAGGAGACAGTAGATCAAATCAACACAGAAGCAAAATGCAGAAGATCCCTCCCATAATTAACCCTCCATTATTCTAGGAAAACAGGTTCCTGCTTTCCCCAGAGAAACCTCTGGAGAAGAAAAGAAAGAAAGAGAGAGAGAGAGAGAGAGAGAGAGAGAGAGAGAGAGAGATGGAGGGGTTGTCACTCATCTCACCAAACCAAAACTGATAGCCAAATGCATTTTTTGTTCCACATGAAGTGGGAAATTCTTCTCCAGGAGTATTTCTCTCACCTTGATATGAGATGCATTGATGTAACCCGTGTTATTTTCTTTGGTTGGGACCAGCTCCACTCTGGTGTCATCATAGGGCAGGACGTCCTGGAAGCGGTTTCTCTCGGCATTCTCAGGCAGCCGAGCTATCGCGCACTCGCCGTCTATCAGCCGCTTCTTCTGAATGCGCTCGTACTCGGTGAACACCATCCCCTGCTCCAGCCTCTGCTCCAGGACTTTGCACTGCAGGACACAGCACAGATAACCACACAAACCCACAGGCTGAGGGGAGCCTGTTCTAACAGAGAATTCATACTTTCTTCTCCTACGTGCTTCCTCAATGCTTTTCCAGCTGTTAACGTTTCCACAAACATACCAGAATAAATTAGAGGCAACCCTAACCAGCAGGAATTTTGTTCAAGTGGAATTTAAGCAACCTGTTATACTTCACTAGGTCACAAAGATTTATGTGGATACTGCTGGTAAAGGAAAAATTACTTTATAGTTTCTGTAAAGACAGTCCAGCTGGGGAGAAAAAAATTGACCAACCAGACAGCTATGCCATACTACATACTGCTTCAAATACCTTGGATCCACCTGATTAATATAGCAACTAGATAACATCATTTGAAAGGTGTCCTTTAACCCCATAATAGTAAAAAAACCTCAAAAATGATAATAAAATCTCCCACAAACTTAGTTGTTTGAAGAATTTTGCTCACAGCAGGAAAGCTGCCTTAGAAACTTGCTGCAGCTAAAGTACAAACCCAGAATTTTTTCTAATATGTAATTCAATCTTTTTTATTTAATAAACTGTTCCCTCCTCCCCTTTATTCTTTTGAAACCGAGTTGTTTCTAAATCATAAGACACTTCTGGAATTTCTGCATCTCTTTGCCAACAATAAGGAGGAATAATATGTCAGATTTCAGCCAGAAAATTTCATCTATGTCACATGTTCCCAGATTCTCACAGCAACTGCTCTGTGGTATCAGGTCATAGAAGTGTCTTATATCAAGTAAGTATGCCAAATGTTGCAAAGGAAGGTGTAAACTTCCATCATATGCAATTTGCACATCATTACACCAACTGTACAAACTCCTTTATTATCTTTAGGCTAAATTCACATATTTAAATTGATAATAACATGAAGCTGAGCCATGAAATAGGCACTGAATCAAAACTAAACTTCTAAAATACCTGCACTCCGGGCTTCCTTTTACGTCACATGTCTATTTTGCATTGCCTCCTCTCAACTGTTTTAGGAACTACTCCCTCTGCTTATTCTACCTCTACGTGACTACCAAAGAGAAAGTGTAGTGACATGACTTTGTCATAACTTTATGGTTTCTCCTTCTCCACAATGCTTTGGGCAGAGCTACTGAATACAAACACAGCTGAATCCAGTAAAGGTCAACCCAGAAAGAGATGACAGCTCTAGGTAAGAGGAAATATCCAACACAGGTACTAAACCTGTATCTCAGTAACATAATGCTAATTTTTGTCCCTTAGCATCTTAAGCAATGTATATGTAGTTCAACACAATTTTTACTGAGTGATTTGCAATTAATTTTCTTGGTCTGTTCATTTAAACTGCAGCTGGTGAGAGCAGGGCTTTTCCTCCAGGTTCTAATCCCTAGATTAGATCCCTAGAGACTAGAAACAAAATTGAGCTAGAGGGGACCTGCAGCTGAGGATGCCCAACCATGCTCAAAATCAGACTCTATAGAGACCACTGGGTGCAGAATGGGCAATATTCACTGTGGAATTTGGTGTATCTAGTTGCTCCCTGGTCAGATGTGTGATAGCAGCATTGTTCTTCATAGCCTGTCACAGCCTGAATATGGACTGTATTTCACTTTCCTGCACTTCTTTAATGGTATATGAGACAGGCTGAAGCAGATTTACTGATTTTTTTTTTTATTCTGGTACAAGCTGATGGAGTCTTAACATGTCTCAAAGAATGATCCTCAAATTCTAGAACCTGATGACCTCTCACTGATCTTTTACTGAGTTTAAAATTTCAAGTTCCATCTATATTTTATGGGCTCTACCTGAAGAAAACAGATAAATACAATCTGTACAAGTTGTATTCTGGGGATGCATTTTAACTGCAAAACTTACTCCAAACACCATATGAATTACTAATAGTTGCAAATAAAATCAATCTCACACTCATAATTTTCACACATTTTCACTCTGGAAAACCCAAAATAAATAAAGAAAACAGGATGAGTTGCACAAAAATATATCAATAGGTACTAGTTAATTCGCTTTCTGTATGTTCAAAGGGTAAATTATAGCTGAATCACTGTCACCCTAAAGAAAAATCTGAGTTACACCCAATACTTCTAGCAATGACTTGTCAATCAAGAATCTTTTTATTTTGTTTCTATTCTCAGCATTTGAATTGCTTTAATATGAAGCATTTCACAGTCAATAAAATGAATGAATTAGATGATTTCAAAAATTGTTAGTGTAAATCAAGAATTAAAAAACTTGAACATACTCGTTCATCATTTGTAGCTCTTGTTGATTCTTCCTTCCCCTCATCTGGCAGAGGCATTCTAGTCAAAGCCAGTCCATTTAGGGCAGCTAGCTTCAGAGGCCCAATTTTTTTTGCATCATTTTTATTCTTTTTCATACCCTGCAAAAGAAAAGCTTTAATTTGTAAACATTCTTAAATATCTGATGAAGTTTTAAAGCAGAAACCAGATGAGTTCAACTAAGCAAAAGATATTTCTCTGGCCCCTTTTGTGAACAGCTCTGACTTTTTTCTCTGATAAGCACTGCAGGGAGAGATTAGGGTGGTGGGACTACATTCCTCCAAGGACACAACACAAGTCTGTCTTCATTCCAGACAGGTTAATGAAACTGCATGAGAATGACAAATATTGTTCTCTACAAAGCTCATGAATGAGGGTGTGAGGTGGCAACTTTGGATAATTAACATTCTTGAATAGACCTGAGATCACTTCCCAAACCCAAAAATACAGCAAAATGATTCATGACTAGGCTGTTCAGTTTGCAGCCACTTTTCTTCCCTACAATCAGGCAATGATCACATACCTTTAAGATATCTGGATATAGTTAAGCAGTTTACTAAGTTTGCAACAGACTTGACACACAAATCATGAACACAGAATTGAAGACATATTTGAGTCCTGGACTGGGCCATGAATCTAAATTATGGAATTACCATCCATTATTAGATTAAAAATATCAAAGGGGAATTTCTATGACAGAATCAATTCAAATTATTCTTTTAAAAAGTGTAAGAGGAAACATCATCATTCCTGCCATTGCTAAGTTTCATTGTTAACAAAAATACACTGAAAATATGAGCACATATGCTGCTTGAATGATAATTAATGCTTTCAAAAGTTAAATGGTGGTAAGAAATAGGAAGACAAAGCTAAGAGGATGAGACTGCATTTAAAAGTGACATGAACACAAACACAACAATAAAAGTTCATTGGAAAGCAAAATGTGCAAGCATTGGTAGGGGGCAGCTCTCTAACTAGGATATTCATCTTAATTATGAATACATTAAGGTAATGTTCTGTATTATGCAACAACACTGTTTCTGAACTAGAAACTATGTTATGAACACTTTCAATGAAAAAGTTCTAATATTAATTTCATTTAAAGGTTGACAGGAACATGCCATAACTACGTAACTGCCAAAAGGAAAAGCAGGGTATGATTTTGGTAGACACATTACTGTCTGAAAATGTATCTTTTTGAGAACAAATACTAAGTAACTATCTAAATGTGAACACAAGAAGGAAGGTATCCCTTTTTCCCCCCTATATCTACATTAAGAAAAACAGAAGAAGATGTAGAAAAACATACACAATTATAAAATTAATTTAAGCTGATGGAGGTTCATTTAATTGTGTTCAGTGCCATGTATAGCACATCTGACAGACACTTGTGAGAGCAGTTACTTTTTCAATACAGAGCTCTTGCACAGGTTAGTTTTTTGCAGTATCTGCTGTTACCACAACTGCACAAGTTCCCCTGCATAGCAGTTCCCCTGCAGTCCAATTTGTGCAGAAAACTATTTGACACTAATTCAGGTATCAATCAATATTAAAAGGCAAAATAAAAAGAATGGTCTTCCTCTATTAGCACTTGAAATCTGCCACAAACTACATAAAACTGAACAAAAGTTTAAAGCAGAGTGGGCGCAAAGGAGTGCCAGAGAAATTGTGCAGTCCACACAGACCTTGATGTTTCTATGAGGTGGGAATTACGGGAAGGGTGAGACTTGCAGTTTTTCACTGTTTACAGTGTCCTAAGATTGGAGTAGGAGAAAGAGATATGGCAAGCAAGAAATATCTTCAGTGGAATAAAAACAGCTTGAAGAGAAGGCAAAAGGGAACGGATACAAAAAAGGGAAGGCATGAAGTAAAGAAGAGAATGCAAGGAAAGAATTTATTCCTTAAGGTGTCAGTTTCCCTCTCAGGTCAGAAGAAGCAGGCAAACAATTTTTTTAAAAAGTAAACATTTTGGCTATATGTCATTTTTCAGTGAGAGGAAGATGAGAAAGCTGAATGGAAAGAGTTGCTTCTGCTCCAGATAAGAAGTAGGGCAGAACAGGGATCTAGAACTGATTTTAAATTAGCTTCTTCTAAAGCTCCTAGACAGGTTAGCTTTTCAGATGGATGGAGACTGCACGGCTGGATTTGTATGGGTGGACTAAACAAACAGAACTCAGACATGGCAGAGAAGGGGATAAAAGATAGCTAAGCAAAGTTAACCAGGGAAACAGAAATATAAAGGTCAAGCTTAAGGTAGCTTTTAATTCATATGTTTTAAAAGCATCTCAGGCTGATTAAAAGAACCTGCAAACCTCAAACAAAAACAACAATGAACTTCTACAGACAACCCAAAACGAGACAAATAGTATCCACTTACACCTAGAGGGGGGAGGCCTTCCACAATATTCTTCTTCCCAGACAAAAGATCGGACACAGGTCTCTTCTTTACTGAGTCCTTCCTTACTCTGTATCTCCCTGACGTTGTAAGATCAGATTCTGACATAGATGGGGTAAGCAGTCCTTCCCCTCTTCTCTGTACCTGGCTTTCTACTAGTAAATGTACGGGGCTCATATCTTTCATTCTCTTTTCTGCCTCTGTGATATGTAATTTAGGCTCAAGAATATGCAAAGGGCCAGCAGATGAAGCAACAGAGCTATAAGGGTAGTTTAGTACTGAATCACGAGAATAACCTCCCACAACAGATGAAAGTTGGGTTTGATCTTCAGGGAGAGGAGAAAGACTTGTACTGGCCTTATTCTCTTCTTCAAATTCTTCTTCTTCCTCACTACTGTGAATCAGCATAGTGGCATCTGAAAGGGTTTTCTTGTGATCACAGTTCATGCATTCTTGCTCACCTTCCTTTTGCTTCGTTCTCTCCATCAGAATGTTGGGCTGTGACCCTTCTGAGATAACTCTTGGAAGAGCCACATCTGCTGCAGAAGCTGACATGGTCCTCTCTTTAATTCTTATTCCTTCAAAGCTGGGAGTCAAGCCTGCAATTTCAATACTGTTCCTTTTCTGCAGCTGAGCATGGCGTGCCGATGTTAGAGGTTCACTGACCTCCTGAAGAGAATGTGCCACAGGCAGGCTGTCTTCCTGAAATGTCTGGACAGAATGGTGCACTCGCCTTGTGATAAGATCTGGATTGCTGCTGCTGATGTAGATGTGCCGTGAAAGGTCTGGAGTACTATTTGCAGGTCTTGGGTACGGGTATGGGGGAGGCGGTCGATAGACTTGAGTCTTCATTATATTCGGTGCTGGGTAATCCTGAGACTGCAGCTGCACATTTGTCAACTCAGGCACACTGACTGCCCCAACAACTGGGCGCTTTTCTGCAGGATAGGGATAGGGGGACTGGCTATGGAAGCTGTAGTTCAGGTTAAATGGATAATGGTTAGACTGTGGGGCAGCAAAGTGGGCATGCTCTCGAATTTCCGGCTGACTGTAAACTAAGGCATCAGGCCTGCTGTAAGCATATGAGTTGCTGATGTTAAGATTTCTCATTGAATGACTCTGCCTATCTGTGTGCACCATCCCCCTGTTGAGCTGTCTCATCACAGTCTCATAGTCCGGCGTGGGACGATAAGAAGGAGGTATTAGTGCACTGTGTCTGTGTGATGGGACATAATCAGGTCTGAGGACATCACTTCCAGTAATGCTTGGGTTAGAGGACATGGGGGATGGCTGCAAGTAATGCTGTGGATTGTTCAAGGAGTTTGTGCTGTGTGCACTATAGACACTCCCATTGCGGATCCGACCACTGTAGTCGTGAGGGGTTCTATCCAAGCTAGTCTGAGAGTGACAGTAGTATCCATTCTGATTGCTCACAAAGAGGTTATCTGAAAGCAAAGTTTAAGAATAATCTTTATGTCCAGAATATCAAACAAAGTTATCCTCTATTAAGATAGCTAAGGTTATCATCTATTAAGGTAGCTAAGGCAATGTTTGAGATTTTCAAAACCTCAGTTATTCTTAGCTATGTATTGAAATGGGAAGGAAAAAACCCAAACCAAAATCCTAGCTTTTCTGTTTCTTGATACCCAAGGTATATACACCAGAGTAACGCATTATATTTATTTCAATCATGCAAATCCCTATGGGAAAACACCATCTATTTAGGAATTACTTTCTTCTGTTTAGGATAGGTTTCCTAAGTTTCAGTCCAAGATAAACAAAGCCCATATCAATCAAACCACCCTACTGAAAAAATGAATGTCTACACTAGGATTTGCACTAGTGTAATCAGTTTAAACAGCAAAGAAAGAAAAAAAAAAACCAAAACAAAACAAAACAAAACCCAACAACAAACCAAAAATACCACCAAAAAACCTAAAAACAGCTGCATAACAAGCAAACAAAAACCCTTGCTCTTCTCTCTTCTACTGTTTCAGAATGTATGAAGATATAGCATCACAAGACTTAAAAAAAAATCAAATTAAATTCTCTCCAGAAATCTTGGAGGCAGTTTAAACTACCACCATATATTGTTCACACTCATATATATACCTACACTGTAAAGAAAATGGTCTAACAGTTTTTACATCCAAGACATATTTAATCATTTTAATTATTACTTCATTGGATGTACAATTTGCCAGTCGCCAGAGAACAATTTGGTCATTGCTGTAGATGCCTTCATGATTTAACTGTTTGGGTTTGCCAAAATAATTGCCACATTTATGTTAAGGAATTTGCTGACAATCAAAAATTGTTTTATGAAAAAAATGTTCAAAAATGGGACACTTGTGTTAGCAAGTACCCAGCAATACCAATACAACACAAAATTGCAAAGAATTCAGTTACATTCTGAATGTAGCTGAATACCTGTATTTCATTCAGACATGTGTAACTCTGTTTTGATAGAAAATGTGCTTAATCCCTTCCCAGTGAGCTGGCTTTTTAGAGTACCCTTTGTCCAGCAGATCTGTAGGTCTGGAAAGTTCTTATCAAACTTGAGGACACTTTGCAAAAGATTAGATTCAGCCCTTCAGGGCAGCAACTTTGTTAATTAAAGACACAGTGTGTAATAATCAAAATAATGAGAGTAAGCAGCCACTGTAAACTGCCAAGATAAAGAGTCTACATTGCCTGAGAATATTAGCTAGGGTTTGCTTGGGTTTTTTTCTTTCTCTGTTTCAATCAGATATGTATACCAAGTCCATAACTGGCAAACTTTGGTCTTTGAATCCTCAACACCTTGTAGTCTAGCAAACTTAGACACGTGTCTCTCTTCCTGCATTCTCGGCTTAATTTGTTTTTTAATTTTTTAGTTGTGTGAATTGTCTTGGGGCAATCTCTTTGCAGCTATTAAGACCAATATTGACAAGGATTTCATAATGCCATAACATACCAGTTTGATACATGAAATAAAAAAAAGTGATAGCTCGAACTCACACAAGTCACCTCAGTCTACAACAGCTGTACATGCTATACTAACTAGAATTGCTCATCTCCCATAGGAGAGGATATGGAGGAGGAACAGTGGAGGAAACTGGGGTTGTTTAGCCTGGAGAAAAAGAGGCTCAGGGAGAACCTTACTGCTCTCCACAACTATCTTAAAGAGGGTTGCAGTGGGGTGTGTTAGTGTCCTCCCAGGTAACAAGCAGCAGGACAAGAGGGAATGGCATGAAGTTGCACCAGGGGAGGTTTAGATTGCTATTAGGAAACTTCTTCTTGGAAAGAGTGGTGAAGCATTGGAACAGGCTTGCCCAGGGAAGTGGTGGAGTCAACATCCCTAAAGGTATTTAACAGACATGTAGATGTGGCACGTGGGGACATGGTTTGAGTGATGGATTTGACAGTGCTGTGTTGATGGTTGGACTTGATGATCCTACAGGTTTTTTCCAACCTAAACAATTCTGTGATTCCATGGCTCTACTTCACATTAGCCTATGTGTCTAGAATAGCAGCAAGCACTGCCACGACTGCTCTAGTACAAACCTACCCCATGTTCACCTATCAATTTACTCAGCTATAGCTAAAGCAGCAACCATTACAAATTATAGTTTTTACCTTATAAAACCGTGTAGCGTGGCCATAGATTTAATGAACTTACCTTGGGAAGATGCATATGGTTCACTATAATGACCATTGTAATGCAGCTGAGGTGGTGGAGGCATCATATAAGGCTGAGGCTTGGGCTAAGAAAGCAAACATCTTACTGTTACTTAAAAACTGATGATTCATTTTAAAAATAATTATTGGAGGGTTTTTCATACATAATGTATACCATTATATATATATGTAAAACATTATACATATTATATATAATACTATACACATAGTAATACTATGCATTATACAATATATTATAATGTGTATAATATTATAAATAAACACATACAAAGCCTTAGTGTTAAACCATTTCTCTAAATATGCAATGTAAGTTTCTCCTTTAAGGTCTACAAAAAATAAATTAAAAAAACAAGGAAGAAAACCTTGAAATCACATTCCACTACACCAAGATTGTATCTTGCCAACTGACATCTAGGAGAGTCTCCTAGAGACAATGTTCAAACTGAAAAGAGAAGTGTTTAAAATATTTTTCACTGCAATTGTTTTAAGTCCACTCTTTAGATATTACACAGCAGCTCTTCCTACAAGTCAGAAACAGTTCCTCACATACTAGACTCATATTTTTCACTGCTCATTTCATTTCACTGAAGGGAACTGATATTTGATTCAAAGTCAATTGAAATCCATAAAAATGCAAACATAAAGCTATTTGCTTTCCTTACCATGGACATCCTGGATGAAGATCGTCTTCTAACAGGATTCACTGTCACGGGCTGAGTTTGTCTAAAGGAGAAATTTAATGGTAAGAAATTACTCTTAACAATAGCAAGACCTATTTCAAACATCAGAAAGCACTTCCAAGTTCAATTAAAAATCACTCTACACTTCCAGGAGCCAAGTCTGTGTTACTCTTCCACAAGAGTCTCAAAAGGAAAGAGCTCTGTGCATTAGCCAGAGCCACCATTACTAAGCAAAAACCAAAAACCCAAGATCAAAATACCTCAGTTAATCTCCTGTTCTACAAGTTGCATGGTCTACAAGTCAGACATAAAACTGTACGGGGACTGTAACGTTACAGATGTTACAGGAACAGGAAAGCATTACTATACTGCATTAGCATTTGTATGTTCTAACATTCATGCTAATGGTAATGAATTTTCATAATTTGTTGGATTAGCTCCAGGACATAAAGTTCAAAAGTCTTAAGCTCCTTTCCCCCCCATCCTACACTGCACCTGTGCTCTGCATCTCGTAGCAAGATAGGTCAAAAGACAGCATGATACAAATGCAGGAACTGCTATTTTTTAGTGAGAAAGATGTTTTTAAGCTCACCCTTTGGGAAGAGAAGGACGAGAAAGGATTGGAAAGCGTGGAAGGGAAAGAATGAGGGAAGATTTCTGAGAGCCCTCCTCAGGTGGAGAGTCCAAGGAGTCTCTAAAGACAAGGTATGTACAGATTTAGAAAAAAAAAAAAAAACAACCCGAAGTTGATACAGGCATGCATAAGATGGTTTTCAGCTGCAGGACCAGATGACAAGAAATCTTAAAAGTAGAGATAATCAGAAAAGCTTTTTTGAGGACTTAACCTCATGTAAAACCACATTGTGGTGAAACAATTACAATAAGTAATCCCAGAGGCTGACATTTAATATAGAACTACAGATCTGACATTGTTTAGACAGAAATGCACAAGTCCCATGAATGCACCACTTCTACCAATGCTTCTAATCACTCTCAAAAGACAGGTTTACAAGCTTTGAGGTTTGGGGTTTACTCTATCTCAAATTTATCTTATTTCTCAAATAAATTAGCATTAAACACACTAATGAGTCACCTGTGGCACAAAATACTTGACTATCTTTCCACTGGCCTCAGCAGATATCAAACATCTATCTTCCCATGTACAAAGAAGAGTGACACATATGGAAATCATGCTTTTCCAATGATAGACTATTAATTGTGTCTAATTCTCTGTTCTTTGACTGAAGAAACTTAACTGAGGGAAGGCTGTTCCAGTAAAATAGCTCCAGTTCCAGCCATTGATTTACAAGTTGGAGACCAGCCCATTTAAATTTAATTTGATGAATTGTATTAAATTTACTTTGCACTGGTGCTACTTGAGCTACTCAGATTCCATGGATACCTAAAGAACCACATACCTCTTAGCTGTCAATCCAGCACATTTCAGGAGTGCTTCACATACACTGCCCGCCCTTTTAAAGCCTCTAGTGTCCTTCCAGAGCAGTTCACCCAAACACAAGCCAAAACCCTGCTGGTTCCAGTAGCACTAGCAATATTAGACCCCCAAAGCAACTGAAGTCTCTCACAGCACAGTGATGCAGAAGGGAAGGCCAAACATTATTACTGATGGTAAGATTTCAGCACTTAATACTGTCCTCTGTTATAAAATAGGATGTATTTCAAAAACTGGTGGTAAGTATTTTCTCAAAAAAAGATTGAAAAAATGAACCCAAGTCATTAATTACTACCATCGAGAAAGGACAGTAAAGACTTTACAGAGGAAGTGGGAGATTTCACTTCCCAATGGAAGCTGCAAAGGCACCAAGAGTTCTGCTGATGAATTCTACTTACAGGCTGCATTTATTTAGTCTGTAAAATTTGTGTCTAGCCACACACATCCTCCACACATATTTTGCTGTTTCCATATCTTCCTGCCAAAAAAACAAAACCCAACATTTGCATTAAGTCAAACATTCATACCCTTCACTTGCTTTCAGACAAGACACTGAAATCTTAAACTTTTAAGATTAAATTACCATTGACTGGTTTAATTTTAATGTAACTTCATTAATGTCACCAGGTTTTCCCCAAAACTCTACTTTGGAGATGCAAATATACATTCTAGCCTAACAATTTTTGTAGACTTATGAAATTTGTAAGCAGAAGCCTTTTGCTCAAGACACTTATCAGCTGTAATACTAACACAGTTTATAGTTAAGATTGCCATAAGATTGTCAACAGCTGCTTTTTGACAAAAGGAACTGGTAGATGCTGAATAAAATGAATTCTGCAAGGAATGCCATGGACCGTTCCACCAAAGCTCTAAGGCTATATTTATCTTTAATTGCCACTGATTCAAGGCAAAAAGCACACTAGAAATTTCACTGGAATGGATGAAAATTTTTATGACCGCATAACCAAACACGGCAATGTACTCAACATAAAATGTCCAATTTTTAATGCCTTCCCACAGAAAGCTGGCCAAAGGCAATGTTATTAGATTTGACTCACCCATACAGTTCAAAGTAGCTAAATATATAGATATTAAGTTTTAACCTTTGAGTTAAATTATAACTTTTAATTTGTTTTTATTTACTGGTGACTTAGTGAAAAAAATAAAAATGTACTCACAGTTTGGAACTGAATTGTCTCCTCTTTGTTTGCCAATTCTAATGCAAAAAAGGATTTATTGTGGGACATGTTGGCAATATCATGCCACCTGCAGACAAAAGGGACAGGATATGACTGAACAAGCTCTGATTTTCAAACCACAGAAAACGCGACTGCAAACCAGAACCACCATCAAGAATGTGGATAAAGAACATCCTCATGAGGGGAAGAGGAGGGGCAGACACTGATCTTTTCCATCCCACGACAAGTGACAGGACTCAAGGAAATGGCCTAAAGCTGAGTCAGGGTAGGTTTTTAGGTTGGATATAATGAAAAAGTGTTTCCCCCAGAGGGTAGTTGGGCGCAGGAACAGACTCCCCTGGGAAGTGTTCACAGCCCCAAGCCTGACAGAGTTCAAGGAGCATTTGGATAATGCTCTGGTGTGACTCCTGGGTATGGTCCTGTGCAGGGCCAGGAGTTGGACTCGATGGCCCTGATGGGTCCCTCTCAAGACAGTATACACTATAAGTCCATGATTCTGTGAAAAACCATTTTATGATTCTGTGAAAAAGTTCATTAATCTGTCTGAACAAGTTGTAGGACATCACTTCCATACCATTACAACGTGTACAGTAAGATTATTATTTGTCTTCCACTTGAAATTCTTTCAAGTGTTCTTTAAAAAGAAAAGTCAAATTTAGACCAATTTAGTCATCAGTAAATTATAACTTTCCAACTGCTTGAAAGCAAACCATACATTCCAGGAAGAAAAAAATAAACCTACACTAAACAAAGCCTCTGAGGTGTTATTATGCATATTTTCTAGAACTCTTGCACATTCACAGATGAAAAAAATGTAGACTGCATAAAATATATTTATTCATCTTCTTTTTAAATGCAAATTTAGTTTGAACCATTAGTATTTTGTTAGTGTAAATAAAGCCTGTATCATAGATTTATTAAAAGAATATTCTGGAGTACACAAACACATGGAAAAAGCATGACCCGCATATAGGGTTCTGTCTAAAGGTGTTTTTAGGACTCCCATTTTCATTACATAGAGGTGTCTGTTAGCATTTTCCATAGTTATTGCCTCATGTGTATGAGGCAGAGAAACATTAATGTCTCCATTCTGCTGTAGAACAAAAATCCCTCAAATTTAAGGCTTTGGTTCATAAGCCTTTGTGGGCACAACTATGAAATTACCTGAACCAACCTCAAGCATAATCCAGTCTTTGTAAATTATACTAATGGGTCATTTGTCTACACTTTATTGCCACCCAAATAACATGATATTGCTCTCCATGATGGAATTGCCCAGAGTCATATAACAAACAAGCAAAGGAACAGAAAACTGGATCCTGAAATTGGAATACAAATACTTTCTGATGCTTCCCAATGTGCAACATTTTTCCTATGTTTACAGACACTGCATCCATAATTCTTTCAGAATTTATGTGAAATGCATGGACAAAACTTTATTCCTCTCCCTGTGTGTTTGGTAAGTACAGCTGTTTTTTAATGCTGTAGGAAAGAAGAGCAGGACACTTTGACAACTCCAGACAATTAAAAAGAGCTCAGCATCAGCTCTCCTATCACAGCAGAGACAGAAATTTTTCTGAAGGACATTTAATAGTAGTGAATTTCTAAATTTTGTTAAACAAAACTACTAACAGAAAGAAGCACAGTTGGCTACTTTCCCTAATCCCAGAAATTCACCAGTAGTGAAGTTCCAGTAACTGTTGGACCATAAGATTTCAAGATTTCTGTTCATATTCAGTCAAAAATTCAATTCTAGAAGATTAAAGTTCACTAAGAATAAAACTTTTCTTGCTTTAGTAAAAACTAAATTGCCGAGACTCATTTTATAAAATGCCCAAGCAACCTCTCTTGAAGTCAGTGGGAAGCCATTTCACACGAAGACTGAATTTTAAGTGTTTAGGTAAGTGACAGCTCTGTCCACAATTTAGAAGAACATTCAATAATAAACTAAAACAATGTATGAATCCAAAATAATAAAACAAATGTTAGTGCATAACTCTCCACATATATTTATAATATATGAAAGGAATTCCTGGACAATTTCATGAGTGAATATTTCTATATGAAATGATGTGAAAATCTCAGGGTTTAAGATGTCCTATGTGTAGAGAATTGATCCTTTTTGATTCAATAAATGTTTTGCAATGCAACTGTATATTAAATATTCATGTCTAAGGATTAATCTGTCTTAAGGAGATTCATTTTGCAGTTAATACACTGATAAATTCCCACTGGCTCCAGTATTCACTGCAGCATGATGACTACGAGACTACGTTCAGGTTTATCAAATGCATAAATACACATCATTTTAAGAGTCATTGATACTTGTGAGGAACACACTTAAAATGTGGAGTTCACTAAGGTATTTTATCAAAGAACAGTACTAACCTAAATACAACAGGAGGACGACCATTTTTGTGTTTCACAAAGATACCATCAAGACATGCTCCAATGAATATGTCACTTCCTTGGCTGTCCTGTAAAAAGTTGCAAAAAATTATGCAAGCACAGACACAAGTCTTCGAAAGCAAAGTTACATAAGAAACAGCTGCTTTTAGAATTCTGGAGGAGAAAATTCCAGGTGGTTTGGCATTTGGATTTTATTTACTTTTGGCAGGAAGTAACCACTAAACAGGGAGAAAAGGGCAATTAGACAAAGACCAAAACCCCATTTACCTTTGCAGGATAGGTCTCTTCACCATAGCCCTCCATTCTTTCCACTTCTTGCATATATAACATTTCTGCATCAGGAGGAGTAAGGCCTCTACAAATAAAACAACAATCAGCTAATACTGCCAATAAGAAAAAATCATCTTCGTTTTACTCTGAACTACACTGTCAAAGCTTGAAAAGCATCCCCAGGACACCCTGGCAAACCTCAAATCCTGCTATTTCTATCTGTACCAATGGCTGGTGTATTTGGCTCAGCCTTTACACTTAGATTCTAGTAACTTCTTTCTCTCTGGCATCTTTAGGGGAAAATGGCAACAAAGACCAGTTAAAATTACCATCTCTACTATAATGGCAGACAATTATCACACTCTTGATCAAATCCAGCACTGTCTCCACATTTCCTCACTTTATCAGGGGCACCCATGTTCAAGACATGAATGTCCTCTATACTGATGCAACATTACTGCTACAGGGGAAATATGGAGTCTGGCATTTTACGTTTCAGAAAAGACAGTTTCATCCTCTAAATGCTGACTATTTTACTATAGTGCTTTGAAAACATGAGGACAAGATCTGTAGGTAAAGATAGAATTCTTTATAATTAGACCAACTGACAATAAAACAGTTTTCTCACAGACTTGCAGTAGTATCACAGGGCTTAAAAGCTTGTTTACCTACCCACCAACATACCTCAGTTACCTCATAGAAGACATTATTTCTACCTGAAAAATCCTGTCATGCTCATTTTTATATCTCCCAATACTTTTTCAATCATAAATCTCTCAATTTCTTCCCCAATGTCATGAAGATTAAGTTTTCTTTGCTGAACCTGAACCATGCAATCTTGTTACAAGTGAATTTTAAAGACAAGTGAAACTGCAATTTTTCAAACTGTTGTTTTAAAACAATACAGGGAAAAATGTTCAGTATTACTCACATAGTCACAAACACTTTTCACTAATTAATTGATAAAGAGAACTTAACTTTCCTTTGTCCTGGACTACTGCACCTTAGCTCCCTTCTACCTAAGATCATAAGCATTCTGGCAGTTACTGTCTCTACATTTCTCCTGCCCTTAATACCTCCCAATGTTGTTTATTAAGAAACATCCTTACTGGGGTCTGAACTTCACATGAACAAGAGTCAGAAACATTATACATGTGAAGTCACACTATGTAATTTTGTCCTGTATTCTTTTCAAGCTGAATCCTCTAATTTATTTTACTAAATACTCTGCTCTCTTTTTCATTTTTATTCAGCAAAAACTCTTGTAACTTTAGTATGGATGTACTAGAGAAAAACTCATTTAAATGGGAAGTGAAATTAGTCCAACTGTTCAAGATTCACAACTTTCTGAGCTACAAAAGCTACTGAAGACCAAAATTATGCATTGAAGAGCTTTAGGCATGTTACCTGTACTTCTGATGTAGCAAGGCAACTTTCTGTGTTGCTTCTTCCAATATTTTTTCTTCTTGTAGCCAACCCTTAAGGTAAAATAGCATTTGTGGAATGAAATACAAAAGAAATCTACAAAATCAAATGGTTATAGTTTCTTTACACATGCAAATCAACCCTTGACTCTAGTCTTAGAGCTTAAATGCTGCAATATGCACAAATAAACCCCAAAAGCACAAACACTGTTTTGAAGTAGTTTTACTCACTTTCCCATCTGTACCTCAACCTTCTTTTCAGTGTAATATACAATAAAATTGAAAAGACCTTACTATATCTCTGTTTCTCTGTAATATAAGGTGTCATATCTCACTCCAATCTCAAAGACCTTTACTAAATTTGACAGCCTAGGGAGCAGTAAGATAGACAGATCATCGAGGCCTCCTAAAAATGATTTGCATTTGCCAATTTTAAGAAGGATTTGAATTTGTCAATTTAATAATTTAAATGTGCCAATTTAAAGAAAGTACTCACCACTGGAAACAAAGCAAATCTTTGTAGAAACTCCTGAGATTCATACTGATCGTAGTCTCCAAAATCCGCTAAAAATAATAAAAAAAACCCAACAACTTGGATTCAAACACTTATAACAAAATTATTCAAAACCCAACTAATTGCAGCAAGATCTCCAAGTAGCAAACCTCCATCCTACTGAACTAAAATCTGAAAGCAAAACAACAGAACAAACTAATCAATAATGTTTATAAAGAAAAAAGGTAAAAACAATCTCCATCTTTTTACCTTGTTCAGAAAAATTGGTAATATTCCTTGTGGGTTGAGAAGAAGAATGATAAAACACTTAATATGGAAGTTATTTATATGAAAGGAAAGCACCTCTGACACATTACAGCAATACAGCTTTTGAGATAAATCAGTGTTTAGAATTAACCTATTGTACTGATTTTAAATACAGATCATTCTTGAAACCAGTTGACTTGAAACAGCAAGCACTGCTTCTGTTCATTCACCAGCTAAAATTACAAACCTACCTGGCATAAGCTACTTCAGTCACTAGAGCACATTAATTTAGAACCCGTGCTTTTTTTGAGTTTTTTTTCATTGTGTTATCAACACATACAGTTCATCTCTTATACAGGAATAAAAAAGGAAAGTGAAAGCTAAAAGGATGAATATTTTCCATCTGGAGAGTTATATTGAAAGATTTCTATAAACAACTCACTAAGCAGAGAGACATTTACACTGTCCAAATACATGGAAATAACACAGCAAGTTTTTTTCAGTTGAAAACCATTAAGACCTGGCTTGGATTAAGCAGATTCACTGTTACATAAACAAGGCATAATACTATTTATCCTATTCCACTGGTAACCACATTTTCAAAAAAAACATAATCATCATCTTTATTGTGATACAACCAATGTACATAACTAAGAAAAAAACAGACAAAAAAATCTTTAGTTGTATATACTGCCAGTGATTTTAAGTCCTGTTCAATTTTGGCAGTTTTACAATTGCTGTTAAATGTACTGAAGTGGCATTCACTGTGAATGATATATAAATAACAATATACAAACAGACTAAACACAGCTGTTGCCATTACAAATTTTTGAGAGCTTTCATATCAGACAAGCACGTTGCAAGGAACACAGAACATGATCAGTGCAGACAGACTCAGGACTGGTATATACTCCATCCCATCTGACCCTAGCTAGGAGAAATAAAGCTTCCTTTTTCATAGAGGTATCACAGAAATGTGTTTTCAGGAGTGATTTGAACACAAGAACTGTTAACAGTCTTGCACACTAACTTTGAAATAATCTTATGTGATAGGAAATTTTGGATAAAAGGTAGAAATGCATTCAACATTCAAAGTTGCTTATTTATAAAGATATGTCAGAATAAAGAGTCTTCATTAACAGAAACAGAGGAAGGGTCTGTCAATGTAGGCAGACAACTGAAGCCTTTGTCCCTAAAGGAGCTCCAATGTCTAATTCAAATCCAGCTCCAGAAACGACTTGTTAGATGCCCAGGTACACCTCTGAGGACAGCACAGAAGCAAGTTCAGCGTCTCTGATCCAACTGCTCCTCTCCTCAGCCCATACGACAAAGTCCTAAGGAGCAAGTCCCTTTCATAACTTACTGAATTGGGTCTCTTGAGTGACAAACAGAAGACAAGCAATAGCAAATATATCACCAAAGTTTCTAATGCAACATTAGCTAATTGGCACAATTTCTTACTTACCCTGAACTGCCAAACCAGCCAGATGTATTGCTTGTTCCAGTGTGCAAGGAATGTTGCCCTCCAAGATATCTTTCTTTAATTGCAAATAATACTGATACCTACCGGGGGGTGGGGGGAAAGCAAAAGTTAACATGGGTTATTCCTCTCTGCATTCCCCAGTTTGAGTAGAGGGTAGTCTTCCTCATCATTTGGACCCACTACTTCAAGGCCTTTTAAAACTCCGGCCTCCCTTAACTTTCACATACCATTCTAGAATCAGTGATCTTAAAGAACCTCCACAATTTCTATCTACTACCAAACCCTTCTTTTTTCCCCTCTTCCTTCCTTAAAAATTTTGTTATTGTCTCTTTACAACATTAAGTAAGCTGCTACTGGATTGCTGCATTCTCTTCCAATAGATCTAACAATGTACATTTCCTCAGTCCCAGTAGTGATTTTCATTTCTGCATTACAACTTCTGACTCCATTTTGTTCTCATTTTCAAGGCACCATGTTTTTTCCTTTTAATCTATGCTTTTCCTGCATTATCTCTCGTACATGGAACCGCTACTAGCTGTATTGTTTGTCCATAGCCTGAGCCACTATTTGCCTGAATTTTTCTGCCCCTATCAGCCACCCACAGAACTTTCCATCTGGAGTCCAAAACACCTCAAAATTGCCATTACAACTACACATACTTGGCCAAGGAGGACATTTGTCTTCTATAAGTCTAGTTTTAAAAAGTTCTTCCTCATATTGTATGTAAACTCTAGTGAAGTAAGGTATTAATACTGAGAACAAGGAAGTATGTGCTGCAATTCATTCAGTGATTAGAAAGGTCAGGTAAACCCCACATAGATTTTGTTCATGTTAATGGACAGCTCTCTTCCATCACTGTTTACTGCTCTGTTAAATACAGTGATAATTTATAAATATTGTTAAGACTCTTGGGGATCCTACTAAAAAACCCAGTATATCATATATACAGTACATAACATTCCTATACAACACACACAAAACCAGCTGGGACTAAAGCCAGGCCTTAAAAAAAAAAAAAAAAAAAAAAAAAAAAAAAAAAAAAGGAAAAGAAAAAGCCCAAGGCATTTGGAGAATGAGTCTTCCCAGTCAAGAAGCAGAAGGTGAGCTCTTTCCATAGAACTGCTTTTAAAAGTAAACATATAGATAAAGAACCTTAACACTACCTCAACAGAGCACATCTCTTTCTATATATAGCATTTCCACTTCCTGGTGTACATTAAACATATAATTTTCTTGAACATGTTCAATCTCATTTATACCAAACAGGCATGAAAAAATCCACAGATTTCTGAAATTAACCCAGACCCTTAATAGCAAAGTAAGTACCATCCTCTAGGACACAAGCGTAAGGCTGGCACATAAATTCCTGCTTTCTACCAGGCAGCACACTGTCAAATTTTTGTTAAAGCTCCAGCATAAACACCATATTCTTTAAATAAATGCCAGGGAAGACTATTCAAGGTTTTTCAGGCAATTTAGCTTTCCAATGCAACACAATCATATTTATCTTACTTTAATGTATTCTACTACACCAACACAGAATCTGAACCATGGATTTTTAAGCCATTAAAATTGCCAAGAAATAGCACAAAACTTCAGAGTTTTCGAAAAAAAATCTTTCAGAAATTACACATAAAACCAAAAACTAAAGCTGCCAAACTGTAAAGCAGTACACAACAGCACCAGTGTCTGCACCAAGAGGTCTGCACCTGGTGACCCTGAAAAACTTTCACGTCACAATTAGCAGAGAAGGTGTCTGGCAGGGTATTTTAGGAACAGAGACAGTTTCATGTAACCACAGAATAAATTAAGATGAAAAGGACCTGAGTGATCATCTGCTTCAAATCCCGACTCAAAGCAGGGCCAACCTTAAGTTTTTAGCTTAAATGGGTCAGTTAATACAAGCAGGTATTTTTGAAATAACATTTTTGTAATCCAACTATGGGTTTTGTACTCAATTGCCAATGAAAAATAATCATTAAATCAGAACTCTATCCGTTAACCATTAGAAGCCAATGCACAGGCCCACAGGAATAACAGGCTAGTATATATGCTGAACTTTACTTTTCCCCCTGCAGTCAACAACAATTATGTGATGTTTCCCAGTTTCACAGTGGAAATATACACCTAATACCAGAACTAACATCCATATTTATGGCTCAGTGATACACACACAAAAAAAAAAAATCACAAGGTGAAGTGCAGCCTATGGTTTGCCAATGTACTGTACTAAAAGAACAGAAAGTACTGAAAGCAAAACAAAGAAAGCATAGCTTAATAAAATCTGCAAGTGCTTTGTGCAGGATAGATGTCCATGAAAGCAACATATGGATCTTCAAAACAAAAACCAAAAAACACTCCAACAACAACAAAAAAGCTTAAAAAGTCAAACATGAAGGGACTAAAACAATTAAAGGTCTGACCATGCAGGTAGTGCCTGCTACTTAAACAGGTTTGAGCAGATTCCTAAGATTAAAAAAAAATTAGTTGCTTGCTTAGTTTATCACATATTTAAATTACTCCAAAGATAAATTAGCATAGAGTTTTAACACAAATTCTGCCTAAAATAGTTTTCATTTCTATAAAGGTAGGGGAGTGGAAATCAGACAACTTTTAAATGAACTATACATTTCAGAATTCTGAGAGCAAATTTATAAACACATAGAAGTTTATACTAAGAGCTTTACCTGGTAATCTCCTGCTGAAGCTGAGAAACAGTAGGCACATAGAACACTACTCCAAAATACACAGTTGGCTCCAAGGCATACTTGTCCAGCTGCTTTTTCAGAGGCTTGTCCAGATCTACCCATCTGCGTTGATTCTGCTTATTGTAATACCAGAGACTGAAATATGTAATCTGAAAAAGAGGCATTTCAATGATAAAAAAGTTAATATTGTGATATTAAATAAAAGATATTGTATGAAAGTTTTGCTACTTAGAAATAAATGTTTTAAAATGCCGAGTAAGGCTATGGGTTATTGAAAGCTTCAGGGAACTACAGAGACATTTACCATAAAAAGCAGATATTACATCCAGATAACCAACTCAGGTACATAAGGTCCCCCACTTTAAACAGTACCAGAACTACTTTTTATTTGGAGATGCTACACTCATGTGTGACAGGAAATCTAAGGGAAGTGGGGAAGGCAAGTGGAAAATGACATTGGACAGCAGTGGAGCAAAGCATGGCTTCCCTAGGCACCTGGTAGGCAGGCTCACATGGGATGCTGAAGGACAAAAGAGCACAGGACAGCTGCTCAGTCAAAGCTGAGCTCATTAAAGCATATGCTGGCTCACAGCATGAGCAGGAAAATGATCAGATATAGCAGAGCAGGAAGATACCTTGCTTGAGTGGGCAACTCCTGACCAAGCCAAAACACAACATACAGTATGCACTGGAACAGACCACCCAGAGAGGCTGAGGGATGTCACCCTTGCAAGGTCAAAATCCCATTGGACAGCATCTTGAGCAACACAATCTAATTTTTATTAGATCCTCTCCCAGAAGGAGTCTGGATCAGAGTGTTTTTCTCTTGCTCCACAGTACAATTCTAAATCCATACTGCAGTCACCCACTAAAATTTTAATTTCTCCACTATGTTTAAACTGGCTAAAATTTGCTCCCACAGTACTTATTTCATTCAGTTCTGGACCAGCAAACAAATGTGGACTGGAAAATATTCATGTCATTATCATAGCAAAAGTAGGTATCATAATCAGAAGTGTTTTAACTGAGGGAGAGAGATAAGTGAATGTTAAGAATTACCAATTACATCTGTAGGTATTTACATGAAAATTCTCCAAATCCCTGCTACATAAACTTTAATGCATGTAGAAATTGTAGAAATATAATCTCTTTAATCCAATATTTTTCCTTCCATGTTTTCAGACATTTTTAAATTACACAAAATAAAGCTTTTAAGGATGAAGTTTTATAAAGTAAAGGGAATATTTATCATGATTTCTCTAAATAAATAATTTCTGTGAACTAGCCATGGAAAAATTGTCTCCATAGGAAAAAGCATATTTACTGTTGTTTTCTCAAAAGCTCTAGCATTTTGATGTTGTGGAACACAGATTTGAAACTCATTGGGGAGCAATAGCTCTTAGTAGAAAAAGGCCACTTCATTACATTCCTGCAAAAACTCACCCATATACATATCTGAAAATTCTTATACATACAAGTTCTTAGTTTACAGTCCACTCTCATGGTATTCCAGATTTTCCTTACAGCTCTGACAGGCTGACTCTGTGTGCAACAACCACAGCACCCCATCCCAAGCTTCCTGGACAGCAATTGAATCAGTGCTCCCTATCAGCACAGACCAAGTAATCTGAGGCACAAAAGTCAAGGTGTAGCATTAAACTAATAAAACTATCTATTCCATAAAACCATTTTGTCTGGATATTAGCAAAAGTAGGAAATTAAGCCAGTTCTAAGGCATAATGTTCCTTTGGCATTGCATACAGGCAAAATGTACTTCTTTGCTCCTCTCTAAATTAGCATAAACACAATTCTAAGTGATTGTTGGTGGGTTTTGGTGTTTGGGGCCTTTTTTCCCCCAAGGTTAAAAAAAATCCTTCAAGTTAAAATTAATGCTATCATGTAATCCTAAAACTAGTATTTATAAGATAAAAAAAAAAATATGTTCAGACAAAATCTGCCTATAGCATCTGAGATGCTTTCTATAAACTCTAAAACAACTCTGGCCCTCTGATAAAAAGACAGTCTATAATACAGAAAATCAATTGAATTAGAACTGTTCATAGAAGAAAAAAGCTGGTTTTTTTCTGTATAGAGGAAGATATTTAGAGAAAGTGCAGAATGGGCAAATTTAAAAATCACAGTAGAGAATCAGACTGATTCCCAAATCAGAAACAGAGTTCTCTGTAAAGCAAATCCTACAAACCAATTTTTTCTCAGGTGGGCACTGTATGCTCATCACTCCTAAATTCTGAAAGCCAAGAATCAAATCTAGAAAGTCATAAATACCTTGAGTTTCAAGGGACAAAAGAAATATGCCTCTGAATATAAATAATATAAACAACACATTTCTCATCTCCCAGTCCAGGCACACAAAGTTTGCTGATACCATTCTTCAATCTCCCAATCATTAGGTGACTACCACCACCCCACAAGGATATTGTGAAGACAGTATCTTAAATTCCCTAAGATGTTAGGGAATAAATCCCAAACAGTAGTACCACAGAAACTCCATTACAAAAGAAATACCATGTTCACTACAACATCACATGTTAAAAAGGATAAAATGTACTAAATGACTGACTACTCCTTAATCCTTCCTGCAGACTGAGTAAGGAAAGGAACGTGTGTAAAAAGGTGTATTTCTCTTTCATCACAAGACTGTTAACACCATGCATGCAGCCACAGGAGCCAAAGTCAGACTGTGATGCTGACATTCTGCTCTGACCCAGCCCACTTCTCTGACAGGACAACCACACCAGCCTCGGGCTGAGCACTGCCTAAAATGTGGAACCACAACATTCTGGGCAAGGGCAATGGCCAGGGCACAGACTGAAAGCAAAGGGTAAAAGCTACAGCTGAAAGACTTCTATAGATGACAGCACACAAACACATTTGTAAACCAACAAAAAATACACCCCCAAAAAATACAGCAATTGTATGAGCAAACTCACTTGCACCCTTGGTGTACTTAAACCTCATAGAAGCACATATGTATAACAAATGTGAGGAGAAAGAGACCACAAACATTGCCACTGTTTCAAAAGCACTGATGTAAAATACTCCTGGTTCTACACTCTGAATTTAAACTGAATGTATAGACTATTTTTAAGGCCTGATGATCACTTGAGTAGATCTATTTCTTTGAAAGACTGATGGGTTTTCTTGCCTACACACAGAACTGAGCAGTTACTGGCATAATGGACTAAGAAAAATGTTTCCACATTTTAAAATATGCTCTGGAATCCAGCATATCTTTCAAGCCATGCAAAATACCACAGACCAAAGCTGGTCTTCTGACTTCTATGCAAACCCTTCACTTCACTTCAAGGGCAAAATTTGATCCTGTGAGTTTTCAGAGGAGCTTATGCACCCTGGAATATTCGCACTGATTAAAATAGAACCCACTTTTATTCATTGCTAAAACATTTTATTATTAGCAGCTCAGGACAACATCCAGTGCTAAAAAGAATGGCATGACATAATTCTTAAAATATGTTAAGCTGTTAAGATTAACACTACTTTGAGGTTTGTTTATTTTAGTGACTTATTTATGACCCAACCCCTCTGAAGAAAATCAAATAGAAATAAAAAGAACATATAATGTCTGTACATTTAATTTCTATCTGTTTTCTGATACTAGAGACAGTAAATATTTTTGGAGAAAATTTCAAGAGCTGTCAAGAACACAGTAGTACCAAAAAGCCCCACATAGTATTTACAGCTCACAAGTTGGTGGGAGTGACTTCATCATTGAAGTCACCCAGACTTCCTAAGCCAAGCAGAGGAATTTCACCAGGTATGAGTGCCACAAAACTACATTACTGCAGGTGACTATATGAGATCTTTTGGCATGATGTGCAGTGGAAGTTGGAGAAGTGGAGCTGATCGGCCTCAAGAAGAGACAAAGTAAAATCTTTCTGTGGACTTCAACTGCCTAAGAGCAGGACACAGAGAAGACAGAGCCAGAGTCTTCTTGGAAGTAATCACTGCAAGTATGGGAAGCACTGGGGACAAGCTGCAATGTGGGAAATTCCAATTAGATCAGGAAAAAAATTTCACAACAAGACTAGCCAAACACTGGAACAGATAGCCCAAAGAGGTGTCAAATCTCTATCCTTGGAAGCACCTGGATGGTAAACTCACCCAGGCAACCCCTGAAGCACCTGATCCTCCTGAGCAGAGGGTAAGACCACGCAACCCTTGGAGGTCCCCTGAGGCATGGCAGTGTTCAAAATTTTCTTCAACCTTACATATTTAATAATGCATTTTCCAGTTAATTTCCATATCCTATACTATAGGTCTTACAAAGTTTGTCATAGATTACAAATAGGCTAGAAAGGAGAATTATTTTCTAATGGTTAATACAGCGCCTTCTAATTAATGCATTTGGTTATCTGCCTCAAGGGTACCAGAGGAATCACCATCCTAAGATCTGAGGCAAAAAATCAGAAAAGAGAAAACAACAGCAGAAGAATGTAGTCAAAATATATTTTCAAGCTTTTCCTCTTTTACACTGGTACATACAAGACTTCCCTGATCAGAATGCTGAAAACACCTTCTTATTATTGAAGGATAAGCACTCAAAGCAGTCAAACTCTTAAAATCCCATTTAGTCCAAGGGCTCCACCATGTCTAGCTTTATTATATGCTTGGATACAGAACAGCTCCTGCTATCAGGATAGCACAGTTTAAATAAACCACGTGCAGGAGAACTGGGTCAATAATTTTGTACTAAGCACAACTGGCAGATACCAAATGAAAGCTTTTCCCCACGCCCAATGTTAAGAGCTACAGAAGGAGACAACAGGCCTTGAAAATTCTCCAGAAACTCCATTCTTATCACAGCAGACAACCTCCTCCACTTCCCAGTCTCTAGCTGAGAAAGAACTTGGAGCAGCCTGGATTGGCCAGTGTACAATATCCAAGACTTCCTGGAAGTAGTGGAGAAAAAAAACCTCTGTGACTCTCGTCATGTACCAGCCAAGTAGAAAGTTGCACTTCTCTATATACTACCGTGACCAATTCTTGCAGAAATAGGAGGATCACTGACAAAAACTCCTCCCTTTCCCCCCATATTGAGGCTATTTACTGTTGGGTACTTTTGTCTATACTGTTTTTGTTGTTCTAGCACTGACTAGCTCTTCAACTGTAGCTGCAGGAGGGAATATTTAGCAGAGTAGCTATATGAACAGAGACAATTTATTCTTAAATCTTAGCTCTTTCATAATAGAAACATTTTTTCCAACACTCACACACAATTATTTTCTCCTAACTACTCTAATATGGATTTCACAAATCCATTCAAACAAAGTAATTGCCAACTATAGTTTAAAGCAAAACAGAAGGGATGAGAAATAAATATGCAAATCAATACGTTGCAAGGTAATCTGATGTATTTTAGTTTATTCAAATGAAGCACTGTGCAAATCACAATACACTGTTTCATGCCCTTCAAATATCTTGAATAAACAATCTTCTAACAGGCAAGGAAGATTTTACTCATCAGGACATGTGACAAAGGCAAGCTGACTAATTTACAAGCTAAAGAGCCATACCTCCATAGTGCACAAAAAAACGTTATATCCAAGACATATTTTAACTTCTGGCAGAGATAGGTCAGTTATCAACATGACCCAGAAATGTAGAAATATACTTTTTTAAAAAAAAAAAAAAAAGCTACTTTTTCCCACCACTGTTCAAGGCTCTGAGAAGGATGAACTCACATAACTGCTTTTGACTTCCACCTTACACATCACTGACATTAGAAGAAGTATCATGTTCCTGTTCATCAGAAGCTTAAGTTCTGATTGCTTTAGTAAAGGGAAAAGCCGAATTTCAAGGCAGTCTAAAAATACTTAACAATAAGCTAATGCCTTTGCTTCAGAAGTAAAGAAAACCTCTTCTGTCAAAATTGGTATAAAATCGTACAGCAATTCACTGACATGATGGTAAACAAAATGCCATTAAGTGGTATATTCAAATTCTGACTTTACTTTATAAAACTGCTAAGGAAATCAGGGGCAAGGCTTCCTAATTACCACTACGGTTTTCATGGAAAACCCTTAATTTTGTGCTGCTCAGTATAATAAGACTGAGTGCAAACCCTTTACCTGAATGTATATCTTCTTTTCTTCAGAGAAAGGAAGAACTACAATAATTGAAATAAGGCAATTACTGATTTTTGCCTGACTGCTCTATCCTTCAATTTATCTTGGTTCCTAAATTACAATTCTCATGCTCTTATAATTAATATTTTAGATGGATTCAAATTTACTTTTCAATAAAGCAGCATCTTTTAAACTAATCAGATTACACGTGGAAGATCTGCATTCTAATATATATTCATCCATGTAAATTTCTCCTTTCCTAATTATAAGGAAAATCTGGTTCAGGGAGGCAACCACAGCAGTTCAACGATGAGTGCTGCTTCTCCTCTTATTCCTGCAAGCATCATCTAAAATGTTGTCAGACTTTGACACAACACATAAACATAATTATGTTAATGATCCCTCTGTCATGACATGGCCCAACTCTTATTTGTCAGTTAATATGGTATACTGATACACCAAGTGCATTTATGGTTGCACTTGGTCTAATTTTAAAAACACTCTTTTCATATGCAAAACACATTTAAGAAACCACCACAATGAAGTAAAGGGGTTTTGTGTGTGCGTGTTTTCTCCAAAAGAGAACAGCTGTTTTAGAATTCAGAGCAAAGTTTTACAGCATAGTTCAAGCACTTCCAAAGCACTGTTTCAAAACTTTGAAGTTATTCAGGATCCAGATAACCTTGGTTCCTTTTCCTCTGCATGTCCAAAACAAACACAGGAACTTCCATATGCACAACACATACACTCCACAGAAGTTCCTTGTTCTTATACTTGTACTCTACCACATATCTGCAGTTAAGTCAGAATTTGCTTGTATATAAGCAAATTTGTCCCTTCTCTCTGGTTTAGAAGTGCTATTAGAAAACAACAAAAATTCAACAGGAGAAAGACACCAGTTACAACATGTCCTGCCAAACCTAGCTAGCTAATATATCTAGCTGTTTTAAAAATACCTATATTTTCAAGGATTTCATTTGCATACTCATGCCCTGGATGCAAGATTAGCACTGTTGTATGTACTTTTTAAGGTAGTTAACCACCAGAGCTCTCAGCAGTTCTTCAAAACTTGTGATTCCAGAATGGTTTTCTTTAACAGCTTTTTGCATAAATCATGTTTGGTTATAGTTCCCTCACAAGATAAAAGACAGGCTGTGCTACAAAGGGCAAGTAACTTATGTTCACTGTTCCCTTTGGCTTCTTTCCCCAGTTCCTTAGTTTAAGAGAGCTGGATTACATACTCATTCCTGATGAGTCACATTCTAGCAATTCCAGAAGATCCTCAGTTTAATGAATTCATTTCACTTTTCTATGAAGTTTATTATTCAGTAAAAAAATAAAATTGTCAATTTATGTAAATGTTCCTAAATGCTAATTATGTGTCCATACTAGTATACAACTTGGAAATTGAGAAGTACTAATTGGAAAATCAAAAGAAAAACAGTGTTTAGCCATGCAATGCATAATTTGAAGATTACTCATTTACATAAAGATCTGTTAAAACAAATATCTTAAAAGATGGCACCCCATTAAAAATAGTTCAGTTCACTGTCCAAATTAAGTAATTCCAGACTACACCAGAGAGAAAGAGGTATTTACAAATGTTACCACTGAATGTGTAAAAAATGGCAGATATTCCCCTAATGCCTCATGCAATAAACTGTTTTGAAGATGCTTGGGAACTGCTTGTCCTAGCTGTGTAGGCCATATACAGTAATCTGAAACTGATACCTTGGATTTGAGAATGGTTCTGAGTCTCAGTATTCAGATAAACAGTCATGCTTTCATGTTTAACACTTGGAATTCAACTCCATGCTTTAAGGCTGCTCAGTGCACTAAAAACATGCAACTTCTTAGAGAAATACTTTGCATTTTACTGTATCAAAGACTAAAGTTGTTTTTGCAGATTTAAGGAAAGTGCTGAACACTTATTTCTTTCTGAAAACTTTCTACTAAGCAAGCTGTCAGGAACGATCCAGTATCTGCTTGGCAAATCTGACTATTTAAAGGCAGAACAACTTTTTTTGAATGCAAGCTCTGGAAAGCAATTTATATCCCTATTTTCCATTCCCTTTTATTGCAACACATTTTCCTGCCAAAATAATCCATGCAAGAATGCATGACTGGAGGAATCTGCTCAGAGTTCAATAGTGTACTGTCAACTCCCTTATTCTGATATATGACTCTTAATTGAGGGAATTGCATCTCTTGCTCTCTTTTTTTGTTTGTTTTGTTTTTAAAAAGATTTTTAGGAGTGGTTCCAAAGAAAGAGATAATGAAGAATAGCTGAAAAAACTGCACCTCCAGCACTCTGTGACTAGTTCAATAGAAGCTAGTAGTCATCATTCAGGAAGACAAAGCCTTTGCATTTTGCAAACAGTAAAAATTCTATACTTTCTGTGACTTAGAAGTCACATCTGGAAGTGGACAGATGAAACTGACAAATTCTTTTACACAGCAATAATTGAATTCTAAATATATCATATCCAATGTGTTCTAAGTAAACACTAAGGCTACAAGCGTAGCTAGATTCTCCTTTTGCTAGAAGGAGAAAGATTAAAACAAGAAGGAATACCCTTGAAAAGAATTGCCTTTTCCAAAATAACTGTACACTAAAAAAATACTTGGAGACTCTACAAGAATGCATATAGCAATTGAAAACAACCACAATAAACAAACCCTTATAGATTAATGGCTTCACACCTATTTCACTTTTTATTATTCTTTAAACAGAAAAAAAACACATTTCTGAGAACAAATGACTATATATAACATTTCCCGCTGAGGAACCCTACAGTAATGCATGCTTTCTAAAATAATAAATGTTTGCAGGATTGTGTTCTAAATATATTTGCTCAATATTTGAGCAAAGTTACCAATGGTTGCCATTGCTTGACAATAAAAAGATAATATTTTAAAAGACCATAGTTATAAATGCAAATATTTATTATTAATTATTTTCAAAATTACTCATATTTTAGTTACCTAAGGCCGGGGTTTTCATCCTGTATTTGAATCACATAATCAAAAGGTCATTCTATGGCAGATCACATAACAGAACAAAAGCCTATTTTTCAGAACAGTGTTAGCAACACTAAACTTGTATCACTAGTTTTCTCTCTCCTGCCCCCCAGAAGTGCACATGCTGTCACAGTTCAATGACTCCAAAATCAACTAAACTAAACCTTTCAGACTCTAGGGGAAAATGTCAGTTCATCCAGGACTGAGAGCATTCAAATACTGCATTCAAACCACCTGTGCTCAACAATGTTATGGTTCATATGCTGGTCATCTATATAGATTTCTATTAACATTTGAAGCTTAGCATTTCAGAAGGAATTCACTCAACACAGGAGACGCAGGAATAATCACTAAATGTGTGGAATAGTAAATTTCAGTTCCAAAAGAATCCTTCAAAATACCAAGTAAGGAGATTCTGGGGGAAAAAGTCAGGTTGAACAGATATTTACATATTCAACTAGCACAAACCAAGTCTCGTCATAAGGCCAGCACTCAATCTATATGACTATATATGAGCTCCAAGACAGTGTCTGCAAATGTATTTGTGGTATTTAAACAAGCAAGACAAACAGCTGGTAACTGGTACACTTATCACATTTTGCGCTCTAGATTCTTTTCACAGCACTAATCCATAGGAAAAAACCTACATGCACACAAATAACATGATGTCTTTCTTATGACTCAAGTCTTGCTGTATTAGAAATTATTTTCTTCCTTTGTGGGTTTTTTTTAAGCAGAATTTTCAGCACCATCACATTTTAAAAAACATTGCTTTGTTTATTATTCTAAGCTTTTATTCAACAGAACTTCTCACATTTCCTCCCCTTGGACATTCCCTAAACTCTGTAACAACTTTTGCAATTGTTTAGGAGCAATCGAACTCCCCATAAGGACCAGAAGGTGAAGAAACAGTGGGAACACAGGACAGCTGCTCCAGTAGCTGATTACCCTACATGGCCAGGATTTACCACATAGGTCATCTAGCACCAAAAACGAAAGTTATGCCTTCACTTGACAACTCACCTCCCGCAACTCGAGCCTCTGAGCCACTGCTTCCAGACTTTCCTGGCCCGTGCTTTCCACTGACAGTGTGAACTCCACAAATTCATTGTTGAGCAGCTGGATACGAGCCACCAAGCAACTCTTGCTGGATACTGTGTAACGTCGAGTTCGTTTCAATTTTAACCCAAAAGGTAGAGGCATCTTCTTTTTCCCCCCGAGGTGGTTAGTGATAAAGAGCTACTACCACTGAGACCTGGAGAGGTGACGAGAAGCCACCTCCTCTCAAAAGGTAAGGAGCTGTAAAGTCTCCAGAGATCAACCAGCAGCAGCAGTATCCATTAAAGCCAAGCAAGTTTTCCACCAAGAGACAAGGAGAAAAGACATCCACTGGAGTCCTAGTAAGGAACAAAAGAGAAAGAGAAGAAATACAAGAATCAGAAATACTTTGACTGAAAAGAGAACGGTAACATGGGAAAAATAACATGTATATTTTTTCTGAATCTAAATAATCAGCCTACCTTTCCAAACTGCAGAGCTCTTATGTATTCAAATAATGAAATAAGTACCAGAGTTTCTGGTTTTTCCACAGATGACATTGGGTTTTGGCAAGTTGATCTCTTTTTTTAAACTCACAAGTGAATAATGAGTCTTAATCAGGTGTGACTGCAATGTCTTAAAATAAATATTTATAAACTGAATCGGTATTTAAATGAAATATGTCTATGAAATCTGATGTATTTGTAGTACTGGACAAAGGCATTTTCTGTAAGAGCAAATCCAGCAACCTGGCTTGTTTTTCAGAGCATTGTGCAGCCTCAGCTACTATCTGCTGTTGGATTAAACACAAAACCAAGAAATGATAAAGAAAGAGAGAGAAAAAAAAAAAAAAAAAGGCAAGGGGGGCATTAAAACACACCTTAGCCATTTCCTACCAGACAAAGTGCAATTCCTCTAATCTTCCATGGATTACAGCAAATCGTACCATTATTCCTTATGCTAAACTGCTGTACGATGCTTCAGGTTATGCTTTGCCTCACCAAGGGAGTATGTGAATTCCGAGAACCATTTGTTTTCTAACTTTTCTTTGAAAAACATACTCTTACCCGGACTACAGCTAGCCACCCATCTCCCCACCTTTTGCAAAGACCTTCACGCCTCCTCTCCTGTCAACTCCTTTCCATGCTTTGCCTTTCTCCTTTTCCAAGTATTTCCTTAGCGCTCGCAGCCGGCTCTCTGAAACTTGTCATAGCGTCACGGAAAGGTCCGGGCTGGAAGGCGCCTTAGCGATCCCCTCGGAGCACGCCGCTGCCCTGGGCGAGGGATGCCATTCCCTGGTGAGGTTGCTGTGCCCCGGGCCGGGCTGGGCTGGGCTGGGCTGGGCTGTGCGGGCCGGCGGCGGCAGCGACCCCGCAGCCCCGCCCGGACAACGCCGCTGCTGCTGCCGCTCTGCCCCTGCACCTCTAGCGGCAGCGCCGCCCCGACGGAAGGGGAGAGGAAACAGACGCCTGCTTTTCCTTCTTAAATCCTTTCCCAGGCTGGCACCTATTAGTAGCACATATTAAAAGGCACAACTTGATTTCTGAGGGCTCTCAGCATGACCAGACAGGAGGAATGCGAGGATATGCATTTCTTTGGAAAGGAGGAAGCGGAAGAAGTAGTCTTCCTAGCACACCTGCTTTTAAACTCAAAGGTATGGCTGTAAACAGATACCACGTTCTCCTTGGACATTGATATACCCGCCTAGAAACTTATCCAACATAACCACAAACTCTTTAGGCTAAAAACCCCGTATCAGGCTCGCTACTCCCCAGCCAGCAGCACCGCAAAGAAGAAAGGAAGGTGGAAAGACATTAAAGGCCTACAATGGGGAGAAAGAGGAGGCGGCATGGCATTTTTTCTCAATGACATCTTTGCAACCCTACTCCAAAGAATGACCAGAAGCAGATTTCGTGACCTCGTTTGTGATGATCTTGAAGCAGTTCTACCATTCTACACAATCCCCATTCTCAACAGATACCACCTAAAATCTTAGCTGAATGAGAAAACAACCCTCACCCAAACACTAACAAATTTATTTTGGGGTGTAGCTGTAGAATAAGTAACAACAGATAACAAAAGGTTTCCCTGAAAAATTTAGGGATACAGAGGGAATCCTCACTTTATTACTCCCTCTGCACTTTGATCCTCCAAATCCAGCCCTGCTTGAACAGCATGCAGGGAATGCTCTACAGACAGAAGCTTTTAGTCCCCTGTCCACTGCCAGCACAATCTCACACTGGGTTTATTCCTGACAGAGTAACTTTTAGCTGGCTGACCTTAGCTCACGTCCCCGAGGCCCATTTTCCAATACATTCTTTGCACAGTTAGGTGTCCTCTTTGGTGCTACAGCAATGAGAGAATCCAATTTACTCCTCTCTGAAAGCTACAGTCAGAAATGTAGAAGTGTAGAAGTGTTTTAATCTCAGGTTTTGTGGAGCACCACTGAGTATGAAAGACACTAAATCTTTTATGCCCATATCAAGGGTTAGAAAAGTATTCTAAGAGTATGGGGGAAAAAAGAAATTCACTAACCACAGGCTAACCTGACAGGTGAAATTTCCAAACCGTCTAATGCTGACATGAAGCAGGCTCAGACTTTCAGTTCTTTCACTATACAAACAGGTAGCAATGCAAACATAGGAAGGAAGTTTAGAGCAGAATTTTCAGAATGTGCCAGCCAGGAAAATTCTCCAGGTTATGATCTGTTGTTTAGATTAAATGCTCCACTGAGCATTTACCCTAAATTATTTCATTTTTGTACGCCTGACATATTCTCATGACTTCTGAAACCCATTTATAACAAGAAAAACTCAAGTAATTAACTTCTAGTCCACGTCACAAAAGACCAACCAAAAAAGATTCCTGCAATGTAAGAAATATTGAAGAATTAAGGCAAGTTTGCTGAATAACACCAGGGTATCATCCAGTGTCTTCTACAGCTAGCCATGTGTAGTTCTTGCAAATGTAGCTGTGCTGGTTTTATTCAGCAGCTGTGCATTCTGCAGTCCTAGGTGCTCTCAAATTTGCCTGCTGCATTACTTTAAATTCAGATCTACCTGCACTGTTTTAAGCTACTTTAGCCAAAACTCATGGCTACATACTGCCAGGAGTTACAAATCCAACTGATGACCTTTAAAATAACAAGCCTGTATTTACCAAGCCTGGAATTTTCATACAACAGCTAAAATGCTTTTAGTGGCCAAACTTTGTACCTTTATATTTCAACAGAAACCTGTGGTTTCAAAAATGCTATATTAGAATTTCAGCAACATGGCTGTGACTAATGTGTGATTACTGAGCACTGTGCTATCTTTCTCCTTTACCTTCACATCCCACTCCCCCCTCAATTATTAGCATTTTACTTTACAAATATTTTTAAATAGTCTGCATAAATGACAGTAATCAAAATAAAACTGCAATATATCACGGTGAAAAACGGTTCCTATTACTTCACATTCTTGAAATATATTTATTTTAATTTCAGAGATATTTGGGCAGCCAAAAAAGTAATCAAAATACTCCACCCTCTCCTTGTTTTACCAGTTAATCTTTGACATGACTCTTGGACTGAGAGAGCAGCAGTAAGTGCATATCTCAAACTTCACCCACCTCCAGAAGCACAGCCCCACAACCATTTCAACCATCTACTTTTCAAAAAGTAAGTGGTTGAAACTCTTCAGCCTTACGGTACACAGCAGAGAAGATCGCCCGCTATGTTTTTACTGTGCCCGCTGTTTTCCCCTTACCTTGCACAGCGATCCAAAGACACCGGGTCTCCTTTCACATACGTGTAGCTGAAAAAAAACCCCAGCGCTCCCAGACTTCTTCCCCCGGAGCCATCTCATCTGTATTCCTCGGGAACTGACTTACTGTGCTCCTCTTGTCCCAAACAGCTGCTATCTCGGCTAACCCACCTTCTTCTCAGATCACTCATAGTGAAAACATTCCTCACTTCCTGTCTCAAAAAACTTGCTCTGGATATCATTCCACTGGGTAAAGAGCTGGGGGGGTGGAAGAAAATACTACAGCAAAATAAACCTGTGCCAGCCAGCTCTTCAGGCGGCTTCTTTCATGTGACGCTGTGCCGCATGAGCGCAAATTGCGTTCTCAGAAATATTTTCAAATCGGCCGTCCCTGTGTGCCTCTGTGTGTGTGCATTTAATTTCTTTTCCTGGAGGCGTTCCCCTCGCTCTATCCATGCGGAAGGATACGCTGAAAGAATTAAAGCGAAGGCCCGTATGCTTGTAGCCCATTACCTCAGAGAGTTGGAATGCCTGGCAGGGAGAATGTCAGCAATGAACAGCTGCTTCTCTGGCTACAGGGGCACTACAGAAATAGGGGTTACAACAAATAGCAGGCAATCCTTGCTTTTTTTAATCATATGATCATTTATTTTAAGCCTTTCCAATTAAGGAAAATGTCTTAACAAAATTTTGTTGGTCTTGTTTTCGTGCAGCTTGGAAATATCTTCAAGGTTTAATCCCTGCGTGCTTTGCCAAATGACCTATGCACATACGTTTATGTCCTTGCAAAGTTTCAACTGTTGATGAGATACACAGCAAAAAAATGCAGACTAAAGGCTGAACTTTCAGCCTGTCTGGACTTAAAAACTCCCAAAGGTGTCAGTAGAAATTATACCCTTAATAACAACTGTCTTAGCAAGATTTAAATGCATATAAATTCAGGAATATTTACAGTGTTTAACTAATGCAAACACCATAAGAGGGGCTGTGCTCCAGTCTCACAAGTATATGAAGACCTTCATGTGCTTGTGTGCACATGAAATCAACAAATGTTCTGTGCAATTTGGAATATTGGCTCTCCACGTTGAGCAAACCAGGCAAAAGTATATACAAACTTGGAACCAGTCAGGGACGAGGAAAAAGGTAAAGTGAGTATGTGAACACTGACTAATAACTTTAAAACCTAGAAAGTGTTTTGGTAATGTGAAATGCACAAACATGCTACTGTCTGAGCAGGTCTAACCTGCAGGTCAACTATGCAAATAGCAAGTTGCTCACGAGGACACTAATCTCAGCTGAAATATGTAGGTAATTTGGTACTATAATGAATTCTTCTGAGTTATTTCTCTTAGACACAGCCATCTTCCCTGAGATCAGAGAAGCATCTCTTTTTTTCCCCCTCCATTCATCAGCCACAATTATGATGAGCAGTCCATAAGCAATATATAAAACATTTGTTGAAGGAATCTTATGTTGAGTAAAATAAACTGACCTTGAAGTAAATGGATACCTTTTCTAAAGGTGTCTGTTAGAGGACAGAACTGCAGTTACTTGTTGGAGAAAACTGACTGATACAATGTATGAAAAATCCAGGGTTACAGAGGCAACCCCTCCTATTTCTAAACAATTCATACTGGAAACAAAGTCTGAATTCTCTTATCTGTCACATTTCCTATTCTAATTCTTCATCACACCTTTTTCCTGCCTGATTCCCTGCCTAGAACTTGCATTTATTAGACCTTCCTTGCTTTCCATAGTTAGTTCTTGCTGCATTTTCCTTCTTTTCATTCACATTGAAGACAACACCTCATCTTAAAAGAGACAGCTAGGACATTGTCAACATGGTCCTCTGCAGCTTACATCTTCTTTTGAAGCTCATCACATTTGTATTCACAAATATTTTTTTCTTCCGCTTTATTCCTTCTCATAACCCCAGCTTTTGTCCAAACTTTGTGGTTTTCCACACTTACACCATATTGCCCCACCTTTTTTTTTTTTTTTTTTTTTTTTTAATCTCATCACCTCTCTATTACCTGCTTTGCTCCAAATATCAACTCTAATAAAAGGGACAAAGAGGCAAAGGCAGCCCTGAACATGTGATGGACTCTGGTAAAGATACATCAACAAGATACAGAGTGGTTGCCTAAGGGCACAATACTGAGCTTCTGCTTTCCCCCTTAGCTCCATCAACACTCACAACATTCATGGTTCTTGACCTCATCTTTGCCATACTCTTTATTCTGTTGTGGAAGTTTATATGACGAAGCTAATAATATCCCAGAACTGAATTTTGCACCCCTTGTTCTATAGGAAAGTTTCTGCCCACTGGGTTGAATATGGCTTGCCCATAGTGGGACAGGGATAAACCTATTTTTTTTCTCAGAAAAAGGGAGACATCCTCCCTTCTGAGACATGTTTTTGGGGGGTTGTTGGTTTTTGTGGTGTGGTGGTTTTTTTGTTTGTTTGTTTGTTTTTTTGGGGTTTTTTTTTTGTTTTTTTTTCATCTTGGTCCAAATATGTGATTGCAGTGTGAGTGTACCATCCAATAGATGGAAGTTGATGCAAACATTCACCTTATTTCGGTTCTGGAGGAACTCTCTAGCATCTAGTCTTTGTATTGACTAAAGGTAAAACAGAAAGTTGGAAGCAAGCCAAATAGGAAGAAGAGTCAGCCACCCTCCAGGCAGAAAAGTGATATGCAAGTATTTACTCCTCAGCCTAGTGGAGAGTTACCCATTTGTGATAAAAACACAGTCAGGATAACCCGGAAACTGCTAGTCAAAGGGGCTTTCCCACAGTGCTGAAAGAATGAGGAAGTCGTGGAAAAATATCTTGATTTAAACCATGCAAAACAGTAACTTCATGAACTGAAAAGTCAGTATACCTCTAACTCTAAATCTGAAAGCTGTTCTCTAAACAAATTCACTTTATTCATCATGTTTTGGCTCTGAAGCCTTCCTGTTTTTTCATCATTCTATTTCTTATTTGTGAGAAAGCAGATGTCTGGGTCTTTATGAATGATTATATATTTTTGATGGTAGTAGAGAGGAGTGCTAGAAAAACGACCATACCATATGTCTATTACGTGCTTGAAGCCTGCAATTTCACGTGTGTAAGTTTCATTTTTACTTACAAGGCACTGTAAAGTATTGACATGTTTTACTAAGCAACTAATTAGGATTATAGAATTTTCCTATTAGAAGAAAACAGACAGTTTTCCTACACAGAATGTAGTGCTGAACTTGAAGCAATGAGCTCCTGCTGTTATTCGCAAAGGAAACTTTTCTCAAACACAGTATCTTTTTCTAAAGTAAATCCTTTGCTTATGAAATAAACTTAATTCTTGTTTCTGTACTGCAATAATTATTTTCCTTTTTCCAATAATACAACATAGTACAACATAAATGAAATTTTTAAAAAGCAAAATATGTCTCTTAAAGCTTAAAATGGAATGATGTAATTAAACTGATATGTTATTGGTTCCCTCTCACTGTGATACCAATACATTATAAGTGGAGTCAGGCAAACAGGTCAGATCATTAGCAATAATTAGTCTAAGCTATCTCTGTATGATGCTTGATTTATATTAGGAACAGTGATGCAGAAAGGGATTAATACAGCTGTTAACTACAAAGCCTGGAGTTTATTTTAATCAGCGGCATTACTTGTAAAAGACCCTTTATCTGTAGGCTGGGCTTTCTATAATATTACTACTCATGAAATCAGCTGAAGTGAATCTGGGGAATTGGTGCAAAAGATCACTTGTTTGCCTCAAACATTACTTCTTTTTTGCTTGCTACTGTGCTTACCTTGTAGGCTTTTCTCTACCTCATTCTTCCTCCCTCTGCAACTAATTCCTTGCAGCAGTAAGAGCAGTAGATGCTTGTAGTGGGTGTGTGTGGCCGCTTTTGGTAGTGGAGGGGCTACAGGGGAGACTTCTGTGAGAAGCTGCTGGAAGCTTCCTCCATGTCTGATAAAGAAAATGCCAGCCAGCTGCAGGATGGACGCTCCACTGGCCAAACCCGGCCACACACACACACCCAGTACAATTCCATCACTGGAACTGGTAGTGCCTCTGGGATGACATTTTTAAGAAGGGTAGAAAGGTTATTGCATACAAGCAAATTTCAGCCAGAGAGAGGAATGAAAATATGTGATAGGAACAGCTCTGCAGGAGCCAAGGTCAGTGCAGAAGGAGGAGGAGGAGGTGCTCCAGGCATCAGAGCTGAGATTCCCCTGCAGCCCGTGGTGCAGACCATGGTGAGGCAGCTGTGCCCCGCAGCCATGGAGGTCCCTGTGGGAGCAGAGATCCACCTGCAGCCCGTGAAGACCCCACACTGGAGCACATGGATGCCTGGAGGCTGTGAACCTGTGGGAAGCCCATGCTGGAGCAGGCTCCTGGCAGGACCCGTGGCCTTGTGAAGAGATGAGCCCACGCTGGAGCATGTTTGCCATCGGGATTTGGGGATCTGTGACCCTGTGGGGGACCCACATGGAGCAGCCTGTTCCTGAGGGACTGACTGTTCCCCATGGAAGGGATCCATGGCGGGGCAGTTTGTGAGGAACCGCAGCCCATGAAAAGGATTCACATTGCAGCAGTGAGTATGCAGCCTCTGTGGCAGACTGTTTCTACTGGGAGCAGGAGAGGAGGAAGCAGTGTCAGAGAAAACAGGTGATGAACTGATTGGAACCCCCACTCTGTTTAGGATCCCCTGTTCTGGGGGGAGACGGATAGGGAATCCAGAGTAAAATTAAACCCAGGAAGAAGAAAGGGGTGCGGGGAAGGTGTTTTAAGATTTGGGTTGATTTATTATTAACCTACTCTGATTTAATTGTTAATTAATTAAACTAATTTCCCCACGTCTGTTTCGTTCTTGACAGTAATTAGTGAGTGAGGTCTCCTGTCCTTGTTTTCAACACGAGCCTTTTTGTTGTATTTTCTCTCTCCTGCACTGCTGAGAAAAGGAGCCGGTAAAGAGGCTGTGCTGGGCACCAGGAAACCGATATAGCTGTAGTGTGGCATTAAAAGTTACTTGAATACTTTGTGTATGGCTGTACCGTAATTTATTTGTTTTTTAACAAATAACCGAATACTCAATTTGTGTAGTTCTCAAGAAAGAGCATTGATACTGACATAACGCCGCGGTTGTTGTTCTGGCATTCACGGTTACGGGCAGTCAGCAGCAGGCCGTGCGGGGAACGGCCCGACCCACGCCGCCGCTCCCTCTGGCCCAGGCCCCGCCGCGGGGCGGGCGGTGCGGCCGCCGCCCGGCAGGGGGCGGTGCCGGCGGAGGCCGCGCGCTGTGCCCGAGCGGCGCTCGGTACCCGCGCGAGCGGCGGTGGGAGCCGGGCCCGGGGCCGCGGGGGACGGGGCGGCTCGGCGCGGCCATGGAGATCGGCACCGAGATCAGCCGCAAGATCCGGGTGAGACAGGAGCAGCCGGATCGCTCCCTCCGCCCGTGGCAGGAGGCCGGGCCCGCTTGTGGCGGCAGGCCCAGCTGGCGGCTGAGGCAGCGGACTCCGGCCGGCCCCCCGGTCACCGCTGCCGGCGGCGGGTGGCCTCGGGACTCCCCCGGGAGGGCGGGAGCAGGAGAGTCATTTTTGTGGGAAGCGGAGTCGGGGCACCCCGTCCCCCGGCGGGCAGCTGCCGGGTGCCGTCTCCGGGGGCGCGCAGCTTGGCCGGGTGTGAGCCCCCGGTATCGGCAGGGCCTGCCAGCGGCTCCCACTCGGCAGTCACAGTTTGGAAATCCCGGCAGGTTCCTGTGTCCCTGCTGAGCCAGGAATGACCTTTTATCAAACCGTCTTGGATTCGTTTTCTTTGCACCTTACGAGTCCGGGTGGTCTCTGCTTAAAAAAGGGCAGCTGGGAGTTGGAGGTTGAATGGTAGCGCCAGGAACTGGTCTGTCGGAAATAGCCGAGAGTGAGATTCCGTTGCTCTGCTGCCAGCCCCTCGCTGTTAAAAGTTTCCTATGCTGAGCAGTAGAAATAGAAAAAGTTTTACATGTTAAACCAATGTGTTCAAACAGTAAATGAGAGAAACTTTGCTAAGCCTCCCACCTCTTTGCAGTTAGAAATACTTTGTTGATCCATCCCTTAAATAATATTTCATTATTTTTTAGGGTGCTATAAAAGGAAAGTTACAGGAGCTGGGGGCTTATGTTGGTAAGTTTTGCCATGTGTTCAGCAATCTTCTCTAGATCATTTTTGTTACGTAGGAAAAAAACCAGCTTAGCTAATGGAACTTACTTTTACCTCTGTTACTGCATACAGAAGCCTTAAGCATGAGAATTGCCTGAAGTGCTGGACTAGTAAGAAAGAAAGAAATGTACTTCACAAAATATTATAGTCTAAGCATAAGGGGAAGCAGTGTGTGAACATCAGTATGTGAAGAACTAAAAGAAAATAACTTAGAAGTCAAATAGTCTTTCTCTTTAGAAATGGTGGCAAGGGATTTGAAAGAAAAACAAACCATGATGTCAATATCTAGGGAAATTTCTTTGAAGCATTAAGAGAAACATTATATAAAGCAAGAGCCTTGGAAATACATCAGCAGTTAGCTGTGACCACTCTGAGATGGAATCATGTTTTCTTAGGTGTATTTTTAACAGTTCTTGAATTCAGGGTGAGGCATCTGTCAAAATTAGGAGAGAGGACAAAGATGAGTTAGACCTAAGAAATCAAAAGGCCACATCAGAAACATTATGTGGGACAAACCTTTAAAATATAAGAGTTTGACCATTAAGGAGAAGACTAAGAGCCATGATGAGCTAATGATGATGAAATACATGTACCTGAATCTTAGAGGCAGGGGGAAGGTTTATTTTGGTTTGTGATAGGAGGGGTGAACAGTGTGAACATCTGTGGTGTTGCAGGTTTGTTTGTTTGTTCGGAATCCAGGAAGAAATGGATATTGCACTTCAGAGCAGCTATTTTCTGCAGCAGTAAAAGTTGGTAACTTAACACAGCATTCTGTTGGAAACACAATACCTCAGTCCTGAAATTGCATTGTTGTTGTCTGTGACACTTCTTGGATTTCAGGTGAAAAAAAGGAATTGAGAGCATAATTTAGAGATCCTGTGAGTTGCAGGGCCAAGTTCAAAGTTTGTAGTCTGAGCCCAAATTCATCTTCTTTCCTATTTCAAGGGAGGCATTGTATTTATGGAAAGGTGTATTGGCTCCATAGAAGGGAGTTACCTCTGTGCTGACATTGTGAACTCAGCTGGTGCCTAGGAACCGTGTTTAGAACTTTTTAATTGTAAAATCACCTTTTTCACCATCTCAAAGCTTGTCTTTTTAACTAACTCATTTTTTGTTGTTGGGTTGGTTGATTTTTTTTACCATCATTCCAGGTTTCATGGTCACAGTCCTTGATTCTTTGCTTTCTCTGTATTTCTGAAATAAAAGTCCTTGTCTCTAATAGTAAGATGCTGGTGGAATACTAGCCATCTTTGATTCCAGCTATGACTGATTATTATTTCTTTGTTTTCCTTCTGTCTCTTGTGTTCAGAGGACAGGTTTCCTGTATTCCCAGGATCAGACAATGTCTGCAGTTTCTTCTCAGTCAGCTTCTGGACTTCTTTAAATAACTTTGTATTCTTTATTGCTAAGTCTGTCTCGCCTTGGCCTCTTTTCATTTTTAAACCACTGTTTCCAAAGTCCTGTGATTTTTTAGGTTTCTTTTCTTGACTAGAGTAGTTCAGGCAACTTTTCAAGTAATGTTTTTCAAAAACTCCATTCTTTCTTTCAGGTAACTAGTAAAAAGTTGGTTCTCCCTCTGTTACAAGAACCATGCCTTTGTTTCTTTCTGTAACTGCTAGTTCGTTTTTCTTGAAGTCTTCTGCAACAAGATATGTTGAAACTTACTTGTGTAGGGCTTACAAAGGAAATATTCATATATTTGAAGCAAGGTGAAGTCAGTTAATTATTCATTAGCTAGGAAATTTTTTGGAAGGCTGTAGTTCCATGTGCCGTTTAAGTTGGCATAAGCCAGCAGAGTTACCAAGAAAGTTTCTTTCCTTCTTCTATCATACTGTTACAGGTAATTGTGCTAACTTATGCTTTTATTGGTACTTAAAATACCTTCTTTACTTTATCAGGTGTTGAACCACCTGAAGAGCTAAAAGTAGCTTGGCCAATAAGTAAAATTCATTCTGAGTTCCTAGGTCTAAACATCAGTCCATCTTGTGCAACTTGTAGTTTGCAGTGAGAAAAAACCCAAACACAAAGCAGCAACAACAAAAAACTGAAACATGAAAAGCCACCAAAAAGAACTGAGGGTTTAAGCTAGGAATGGGTTATGTTGGGATAATTGAGTAGTGGTAGTGCAGGTACAATGTGTGAATGTTATTTTTGTAGTCTAGGGTAGAGATAAATTATTACAGTGTACAGAGACATAGAAGAAAGGCAATGCCTTTCATTTGGATTTTGATTTCTATTTTTCATTTTTTAGGTCTTTTTAGTGTTGTGTACTGTCTTAGCTTGATTAAATAAGCACAGCTGTATTAGTGCCTTATTCAAATTCATAATTTGAACAGTATTTCCCAGCTGTTTCCCTTACTATTGTTACATTCATGTCATGCTGTGGAGTGGAATTGGAGAGCATGAGATGTTTGATTAAACTAAATTGAAGTCTGTGCTCAAGAAGCACAGCTAATGCGTTAGAACAACAATTGTGCCAGTCTGTCCTTCAGCAGAGCTAGGCCAAAGTGAAATGCCAACCACCAAACTCCCCAGACCCTTAATGTGGTAATGTTGGGCTCTAAGCACCTTCCTATGCATTCTGACGAGTGGGAGTACCTTGTATGCAAGGGAATGGGTTTCTCACTGTGTATGAAATTGCATGCATTACAGAATAGAAATTCAGTTGCTGGGATTTATTTTTGTAGGTAGAAAATCTGGAAATTAATACAGTTTTGATTTGTTTGATGCACATACCAGCAATGGATATTTATTTGTTTAGTTTTTATAACTGAAGGAAATTTGACACAAGGGTAAGGCGCTGTATTTGGCAGTATTTGAGGTGATGAATATTGTAAATGTTTGCTAGTACTCAAGAAAAAGACTACAGGCAGCAGAGTGGCTATCTCTTATCTTGTTCTTCCTTCTGTTCTGTTTACTCACTTCAAATATGTTGATCTTCAGCTGACACCTTTGTGAAGTTGATGATCTTTTATTCCTTGCTTGTAGATGAGACTTGTATTGAACCTCAGAGGAAGTGGGAGTCTTGTTAATTTTCTTACCTAATCCTCTCTCTGCACAGTCTTTATAGTAAGACAGAAAAAAAAATCGATTACATGTTTAAAGAAGTTTGCTATGTCTTCCATGATTTATTATACTTTAAAAACAACATATTTCTCTTTCTATTAGATGAAGAGCTCCCTGACTATATTATGGTTATGGTGGCCAATAAGAAGAGTCAAGAGCAGATGACAGAAGACCTTTCCCTTTTCCTTGGAAACAATACTGTCAGGTTTACTGTCTGGTATGTTTGCAATATGTTGTCACACTTCTTATCAGTAGTGCAGGACTGCTTTCTACAAGTGAGACCTGACATCTAAAAAAGTTATTTATCTTCCCATTATGTAATTTATATTAATAAGAACTTCTGCTTTGCATGTCTAATAAGTAGATTAGTTTTAGTCTGTCAACAATTAGACTTTTGAGGTGATAGTTAGATGGCAAAGTACTGGAGGACTCATTTGTTTATAAGCCAGTCAGATTTGTAAATTAAGGGCTCAGGTAAGTGAGGGTTGTATGTTGACCTTAAATTATTCCTGCAAAACCCACTGTGATCATGAGAGCATTGTTCACTGCAGTGAGATGTAAAGAACCAATCTGTTTGCTTTTAAGCTAACACTGGTTCAGATTGCTGTGCATGGGAATTACTATATCAGGGCAGATGAGCAGTGGATCTAATTCTGTGTACTGTCTTTGACAAGGCTTAGCACCAAATGCTTAGGTATTCCCACCTCTCAGGCTGTTTATTTATTACCACCACCCAACTCTAAAAACCAAAAGTAGAACCTCAGTATTACTGTGAACAGGACAAGTTAGAACACTAACTCTACTGTCAGCCCCTGACAATGAAGGTAGTTTATTCCATGCTGCATGACAAACTTAGCCATTATATTTCTCAGGCATTTTGTAATATTGAATTTGTTTTACAGTGGAAACCTGTAAGTAAATCCACATTTCAGGCATTTGACTGTAGGGATTTTGTTTCTTTCCGAGTTGTGTATTTTTTCAAGTTAATTTTATTTCCGAATCACCTACCTAATAGAGCTTTAAGGAACATTATTTTGTTTTGTGTAGATGAGAGAAAATACTACATTTTTTTACTTTTCAGTTTGCTTTATTTGACATTTTCATACTGACAGTTTACATTCACTTCCAATATTTCTTCTATGTAATTGGTTCCTAGCAGCTTTTCTGTTATTGAATGGCAGAGAAAAACATTTTAGACATTGGCTCTGTTATGAAATTATAAACATTGACAAAAAATGAAAAATAGTTCCAGCTAGTACAATTCACTGTATTAGCTGTTTAAACTAATGGATTTCCAGGTGATAGTGCAACTTGTGTGGATATAGTTTGATTTTACTTACACAGGTTACATTTTTTTCCCCTGGCATTTGTCAAAAATATAATAAAGGAGTACAATTAAGCATGGAACTCTTTTTTGAAAATTGCACAGGCATTTCTTTGCTGCCTTTTGTGGCCTGCCTAGATGAAACTTTTGGGTTTCAATGTATCAGGAAGTCGTGCAGTTGTCTTTGTCATAGCAGTTTTAGGAATCAGACAAATTAGTGAAGTTTACAAGTGGAGGATGTAGCTCCTGTGCTACAGTTTTGACTGAATCCTGATATACAGTAAGAAATAATGTAGCAGAAAACATTTCCATGGCTTTGTAAATAAAACTAAAACTTTATTGAAAAAATAATAAGTATGTAGAGAAAGCAAGTTCCAGCAAAGAAATCAAGGTCATTTTATATATTTATATTTGAAATGGTGTATTGACTATGTGCAGATATTATACCACCAGCTGGTTTTGACACCTGCTTAAATTTTAAACATGGAAACTGCTTTAACCCTAAGTCAGTATTCTCATTTTATACATATATATATAAATACAGACTCAATGTTAAGAGTGCTTTATGAGGTACCAAAGTAGGTATTGATTAAAAGAAGGATGGAAAAGAAGACAAGATAAAACCTATGAATAAGCTGTAAGGGGACTGGTGGAAAAGTGTTGCATAGCATTGTAGCTGAGAGTTTTATATGTTTTTACTTCTTCTAAAGACAACCCAGAATGTTTATGTTCTTAAATGTTGGTTAAATACAGTACTCAGCAAGATCTGCCTTCCTTGGTTTGTCTCTCTAGCTGGTAATTTTGGGCCTTCTGGCAGAAGTTTTGCAGCAATTGTGACAGACCTGGCAATCCTGCTGGTTGGCCACCACTTCTTACTCTGAACCAAGTGTCAGATCAGTTACTGAGGCCAGTGTGAGAACTGGTGTGCATCACCAGAGCTCAGCTGACAAGTGTTCTAGTGAAAGCTCACAAGGAGGACGAGTATAAGCCTTCATTATACCCACATGCAGTCTTTTCAGTATGTTCTTGTTTCTTAGCTCCTTTCTGATACTCAGCCTAAATTATGGACTTGCCTATTATCAGGTCTGAATTCCAAGTAAGATATGAATTTAAGGGTTGTGGATTTTTTTCTTTCTTCTCACTGTAATGTGTGTTTATTTTTAAGCAGCCTTGTTGTATTAAAGCCCTGTAATCTTCTATGTTACTTCAGCTCAGTGCCTTTTTTACAGGCAAAGGGCAAATTTGGTACTTCACTGAGCATGTCTCAGAGTATTGTTGGTATATACAAAGCATGCTGGAAGAATCCTGAGAATCTTACATGCTATGAGTTATATACTGTTTGAGTTTGAACTTAAAATTATGTTTAACTCTACTGTGTAATTAAAGTTTCATATACAAAGCAAAATTTTAGGCTATGCTTTAGGCTTCTAACTTAGGTTTTTTGAATCAATCTTCTTGATACTTAACTCCATTGATTGTAGTGAAAGGTGGATAGTACTGGCTTTGATTATGTAAACCAACTAAATGCCAAAAGCAGATGATGTGATGAATACCTGCATGTGCAAGACATACTGGAGGCAAGATACTTTAAGCCTTCCTTTTGCAGTTAAACATACTCTGGTTGATGGAAGGTGAAGTCTTAGATGAAAGAAGTGCTTGTCATAGGGGTGGAAAGGCAGTGGGTTTTCGAAAAATGATTAGTCTGAGTGTAAGTTGAAGTTTTTTATTTTTCCTTTTTCTCTTGCTTCCTTCCCTGCCCGCTGTCTGTTTCAGGCTCCATGGCGTTTTGGATAAGCTGCGATCTGTGACCACTGGTAAGTAAGAAAATTAAGTATGAGTGAAGGTAGGCTTATTTTTTCTGTGTAATGTATGTCTAATGAATTGCAAAAATATCTCGGCTGTTTTGTTAATTTTTTGTTTATGTGGTCTTTTGGATCCAGATTGTTAAGAGAAGTCCTTTATATTTCGAGATAAAGCATTTATTTTTGAGTCCAGTGTCAGTGTGTTTTATTTATGTTTCTTGCTGATGTATTCAGCTGAAACAGCTTTCGACTTGTTGTATTTTCAGGCCTGTGCAACATCTTGTTTGCAGTTTCATAGTTACATTTATTGTAAAATCTATATTGCTGTGCTTTAATGTAAAAGTGAAAGGTACCTGTCTCCACAGAACCAACCAGTGTAAAATCTTCAGAATCTAATATCTTTGAGAGCAACCTGCCTTCCAGCAAAAGCAGTTCATGCGTGAGCGATGAGAGGAGGCGTGAGGATATCTTGCCACCTCTTGCAGTGTCAAGCTCTCGAACTGAAAGAAATGACTCCAGAGTTTCAACCAGCTCACAGGAGCAGAGGAACACTGCTTCCAGGTAAGGCTGCTGGCTACTTCCTAACACTCCTTCAGACATCAGTAGTTCTGTGAGTGTAGTAGCCATTCTAAAGAGTACAGACACTTGGAAAGATACAAGTACTTTTGAAGAGTTAAGTATTGCTACAATTTGTTGTATAAAAAACATTGAATCAGAATTCAGTTCTTTAAGCAACGTATGGGCTTAGATTAATTAACCAAACTGAAAATATCAATCAGTGTGTTAAATTTGTATAAACAATAATACCTTAATTAATCTTCCCACCTGGCTTTGATTAAAAGACCGTTCTCATTTTCCAGGACTTGACTTGCAGATAACAGTTGGCGATTTCTTTTTTTATCAGGCAGCCTTGTGAAGATGGTTCTGCGTCCCGCTTAACATCTACTGTCAAGCCTTTGAGGGAGTTGTCACCTTCTGAAGCTGTAATTGACATTAAACCTGAACCAGATGATCTAATTGATGAAGACCTGAACTTTGTGCAGGAGAATCCTTTGTCACGGAAGAAGCCCATTGTGACTGTAACGTACGGTTCCTCTCGTCCCTCGGCCGAGATCTACCGGCCACCAGCTGTCAGGGGTGCAGATGGCAGCGCACACGTGCCCAGATTGTCACAACAGGGCAGCCTGCAGGAGAGCCGGCAGTTAGACACACAAGGCTGCAGGTCTTTGGAAACAGGCCAGCTGTGCAATCCAGAAGCGTTTGGCAGCTTAGCAGAAGGTCACAGACCCACCTCCAAACACGGTGCTGATAAAGTGGGCAGTGAGGTTGGTACAGCCTAAACTATTGCAAAAGTTTATTCTTGGTAGGAACCTGAATTGCTATGTACACTTCAGGAAAATCTTGACCTGGGAGAAATCAATACTTCCGTTACTGGTACATGGTAGGTTTGAGATTTCATCCTTTGGGTCCACTGGTAAAAACAGATTGCATAATTTGACATCATTATCTGAGAGCTTGCTGCATCTCAGAGTTAATTACCATGCACATCTTCATGTCATATTGACTTAGACTAACAGCACATTACTGAGCTGCATATGATGAATCTGAAATTATAATTCTGATCTTAAGATCATTGAATCAGCATGGTCTTCCCTAAGTGCTGTGTATACCCCCAGCTTTACACAGTCCTGTAAATCAGGATTTTTTGCATGCTGTTTATTAGCCCAGATACATTGATGATGATGATTGTTCTATTTAGAACCATGTCAGTTAAGAATTCTTTAGGATGGATGCTGGACAAGGACAAACTAAAAGATGATTGCTGCCCTAACTACTTTGGAGGCCAAGTTAAGCCAGGCAGGGTGGTAGTCCTAGCTGATAGACTACCCATATGAATGAATTAAGAGCCTTTATTGAGAGGAATGAAGATAGTTATGGCTGCTAATGTTGTCATGAAGCAAGTATTTTACATACCTTGTATTGCAAGTGCATCTATGTTTATTTCTGCTCATAAAATTCTCTGTCTTGGCCACTACTTCATTCAGTATAAAGAATAATGAATTTTATTTGGAAATCTAGAATGCTTTACAAAGATACATGCAGGTGTCTTAGTTTTTGAGAACAGAGAAGTGTAAATGAGAACATAATGATTTATTTAATGTTGTACATAAATCACTGATGAATGTCAGGAGTGTGTCTCCTTGAAAATGTTTGAAAAAGATACTGTGGTACTTTTCTTTTGTTACTGTTTTGCGAATAACGTCCAGAAGAGACAACAGCGACCTAGCACTGTCTAAACTGGACTGTCCTGATTGTGTGTAACAATTAGCATCCTTTGGAATATGTCATTTCCTTGCTAGAAATGAATCCTTACACTTATCTGAAATTAGAGTTGATACAGAGGAAGAAAGTCATTTATACTGATTTCACTTTTCTCTCTTAGACTTTCAACATACTCATGTTGAAGAATACTATACATTTCTTTGGAAAACCCTCGTTTTCTGTAGATGTTGGATAATTTTCCTGTACTTGAGAGGTTTTTCTTTTTTTGCCCTAAACGTAGTGTAAGTGTGTCTGATTTTTGTATTATCCAGTGCAGTCACTTGTACGGCTGGAAGTTCTCCATCTCCTGGCTCCAGGGGGAATTGCAGTGCTTTCTTTGCTGGTTTATCGATACGAGGTTGATGCTAAATGAGCTGTTGTGCCTGCTCTTTATGTTGTAGGAGGAGAGCTCCAGGAAGAGGCGGCTGCCTGTTGTAAGCTCGGTAGTCAAAGTGAAAAAGTTCTGTAATGATGGAGAAGATGAAGAGGATGAGGAAGACTACGGATTGCGAACAGGAAGCATCTCTAGCAGTGTGTCTGTACCTGCAAAGCCAGAAAGAAGGTACTGAAGATCTCAGTGATTCTGAGTTTTCAAGAATTAATATAATGAACAAAAACTTCAGAAGTGGGGAAAATCAGTTTGCACTTTTGAAAATCGACAGACAAAATTTAGTAAATCATTTTAATATTTTTGTACTATCTCACAACTCTGTGGATGAGATGCCTGTTTATGCCACCCTTTTGCCTTTGATTTTGTAACCTGTTTTCATTATTGCATATAAGGTGCAATGGAATGTGAATTTTTACTTTATTTGGGTAAAGTTTACTGGCAAAAGAACACTAACGTTGACATGTTTCAGACCAGGTATTTATTGTGGTAAAATAATTTTTCAGCAATTGGAATTATTTCCAGGAATTGTTTTCAAAGCAGTTATCACTTGTTCTTTAAGGTGATTTTAACTGTTCAGAGATCTGAACAGTCTTCAGAGGTTTTTCCTTTTTTTCTGCTCCCTAATTCTGTCTAAGTGTCAGGCATTAGTCAAAATACACATCTTTTGTATCTGATTTTTAACAATAGAGGAAGAAAATTTAAACTAGAGAAGAGATGGTTTTACTGACCTACAGTGCTTGCTTGTATAAGATTTATTTTAAGCTGTAAATTCAGTGCACTGTATTGAATTTATCTTCAGCACCACAATACATTTATCTGATTTAAGCTTCCTTATTGTTAATATTAAAGACAAGCAGAAAGCCTATTTTTACAAATAATATCTTTTTGATAGAGTCAGTCTGATTATGCAGCTGGATCATATTTCTCAGGATGACTGCATAATTATTGGTGTCAGCACAAACACAACAAGAGATAAGTGGTGGGCAGAGGTGGGAAGAAATTAATGGCAGAGAGTGCCTTTCACATATAGCATGGTTTTACAGCAGCTTAAGTTGGGAGGTGAAATCACACTTCTGGACTTCCACTTTTTAGAGCATTTTGTGGATCTCCATTCACTGAGAGAATAGATTAACTGAAAACTGTTCTGGGTAAAATAATTGTAGATTATGATTTCTGCTAATATTATTCCTGCATTAACCTGTCGAAGCAACTGTCTTTAACATGGATACAGTTGCTGTGCAATCCATGTACAATTAATTTTTTTTTTATTTCCTTTAGACCTTCATTGCCACCTTCAAAACAGGCCAATAAGAATTTAATACTGAAAGCAATCTCTGAAGCACAGGAATCAGTTACAAAAACAACCAATTATTCCACTGGTAATTAACATTGATTTTGCTTGTGCTAATGTGTAATATTTCCAAGCTCTGTTGTATAAATCCAAGCTAAAGAAAGTGCTTAGAGATAAGACAGAATGCTAAATAGCAAGTCAATTATACATGAGGGATTTACTGTGTCCTGTTTCATTACATTGATGTTCAGTGATGAATTATGAAAACATAAACCAGGGAGAGCAGTGGTATTTCAAATACATTAATCAAGATAGTAAGTCTGTAAAGTGTATAGATACAAGATGGAAGTGCCAGAGTATTCTGAAGACAATAGTTGCCTAGGGGAAAATAATCAGAATAGGCCAGGTGGTTTGAGCTATTTACTTGACCTCTTTTCCCTTTCTTCACTCTTCCTTCTGAGAGGGGAGGAGAAAAAAGCCAAATAGCAAAAAAAAAAAAAAAAAGCACTTGATATAGGTAATAGAAGTACAAAATAATAAGGAACAAAGTGATCGATGTATATCAGAGTATGTTGATAAGTATCAGGGTGTGTATGATGATGTGTATTGTCCTTCAACAGCAGTTGCAGTTCAGTGATTTTAGTTGCAGTTGACACAGCAGTTGAGCAGTTGTCTGTGTGTGGGCATTCAGTTCTCCCAGCTAGGAGAGACTTCTGAAGAAGGGCAAATCCAGTTGTTGTCTCGTGCTTTCATTTCACTGGATGTTGATAAATCCACGTGTTGTAGCAGGACACATTGCACCTTGCCAGGGAAGGAGCATTCACTGAATTACTTAAGCCATGACTGAAGTGTCTTGCCTGCTCTCTCTCAAATTCTGGAAACTGTAAGAAACAGTGATGCAGGAAGCTTTTCCCTGTGTACAAAGCACTATGGTAGGAAATTAGACATAGGTAGAAAAGTCTAGATTAATGAAAACTATTGATCTTTTTGATAGTGGTGATCTTGTAGTTTGACTTACCAACATGAGAATATTTCAGTGGAGAGACCAGAGGGCACAACTTTGATGTTTAATGGAGGTGATTTGTGAATTTTATCTGAATTATCATACAGGTTCTTCCACTTCAGAATTAATATTTAACATGTTTTTAAAGTATTTTGAATGGAATATGGAAGTAAACTAATTTAAAACACATAGATAAAACAAACAGTAAATTCATAAATAATGAATCCAGTACTTGAGTGGTACTTTTCAGTTGTTTGTGTCAGAAGTTAAATGCTGCTCTGATACTCAGCCAAGGGAAGAGTTTAGCTTCTCACAGTCAGGTCTGACAGTCTTGGCAGAAGTCAAGTAAAGAAGTCAGCCTGTTGTCCTTGCTACCCCCAAATTCCAAGCCACAGCTATCTGTACAGAGATTTAGAAGTATCTGAAAGGAGGTTGTAGTTTGATTTCTTCCCAAATAACAAGTGATAGGACCAGGGGAAATGGCCTTAAGTGGTGCTGGTGGAGGTAAAGATTTAATATTAGGAAAAAGTTCTTCATGGAGAGGGTGGTCAGGCATTGGAACAGGCTGTCCAGAGAAGTGGTGGAGTCACCATCCCTGAAGGTATTTAAAAGAGGTGTAGATGTGGCACTTGAGGACGTGGCTTGGTGGTGCACTTGGCAGTGGTGGACTAGATTTACAGTTGGACTTGGTGATTTTTAGGGTCTTTTCAAACCTAAGTGATGCTATGATTCTGCTGCCATTAAGTTTTGTATTCTCTTTGCAAGCACTTTAGCAAAGGGTAGCTAGCATCATATGAAGAGACATGTTGATGATCCAGGATTATTTATATGAAAGATGGAATGAAAAGTGATTTCAAAAGTATCAGAAAGTACCATATTAATTATATGTAGAAGTGGATGAATGAGTACTTTGCTGTTGTCACTGTAATCCTTGTCATGCTGTTCTGTCTTACAAGTAAGTGTTCTGAGGTGCCACTCAGGGTGCTCTATGCATATGCACAAATATGCTTGCATACTAAGATTTTTACAGGCAGCTTAAAGATGCATTTTGTGAAGACAGATGCTTGGGATTTTTTTTTGTGTGTGTGTGTAGGAATTTGTGAGAGTTATTTTAGCACAATATATCTAAAAACAGTACTACTATGTGATTGGGTAGTATGTAAATGATTTGCCATTGTTTCTCTATTTAAAGTTCCACAGAAACAGACTGTTCCAGTTGCACCAAGAACTCGAATTAGCCCAGAAGACTCACAGTTAGAAGTAATTCATGTGCAAAGCAGACTGCCTGTTTTGAGTTCTCAGCTTCAAGTAGAAGAGTCAAAGGAGCAGACAGTTGAAGAAATTCAAGGTCATCTGATAATATTCTTTTAAGAATTTATTCTAGGGGATGCCATTTTACAGGCTGGGCAGAGAAAAGGAAAGGAACACTTTCAATTTTCAAGTCTGCATCAAAAGTTGCATGTGGAACTGCCTTCAAGACTGTGTAGCTTGGCTGTCAGATAGATACATGTATTCAAACATACACACAACCTCAGAGGAATTAATCAGTAAGCAAAGAATGGTATAGCATTGTGGCATGTCACTGAAGAATAGTTTTGCATAAGCACTTATATTTGGATAGCTTCTCTTTTCCCTCTCCTTTGCGTATTTTCCTTAGTATCTTGTAGGAGTAATTCTGTCATGAAGCTTAAGTGAGAATGAAGATATTCTAGAGTATTTAGAAGACTTTTCCAGCATATGAAGTATTAAAAGATTCTTTCCAGCATGTGGTTTCTACAAAAATGATTCTGGTATTTTATTTTCAGTTTAAATATAAGAATACTCTATATCCTCTTATAGGACATCTAATACCAGGCTAGCAGTGTTAGCTTTGGGTTTCACTTCTGTTTTGGATCTCCTAAAGGGCATAATATTTAAAGGTAGTCAAAGTGCCTTTTCAACATGGTTTTCTTATAGAGGATGGGGGATTGTCTTTGTTAGTCACAAGGAATCATAGAAGTAAGGCAGGGAAAAAATACTACTATAACAAGTACTTAGTTTATACTTGCTAAGTGTTTAGATATTTAGATAATGAATAAAATTTGGTTTTGAGTAAGGTTTTTGTTACATCATCCCATGATCATTGTTAAGGAATGGTAAACATTCATTATTAAAAAAAGATTTTTGCAGTTGCTTATTCCTCATATAAATGTATTTGGAATCTTTCTGCCATCCTTAAGTAGTTGAAATTGTATTTTAAAGTATGTGAGAAAAATGCTTTATCAGCCTTTGAATTAATGCACAGAAAATAATTATGCTAAATATTTTCACTCTTTTGCCATTGAAATGGAAATGACAACTTGCTTAGGAAATCTACAGAAAGCAAAAACAATTTTTAAGCCATATCTCAAATGTAGAACAGTGCTGCTCTGATTTGCTTCAGCTCTTTTAAGAAGACTATAAAGTAGTCCCTTGTTAGTTGCTTTCCTCTCTGTGTTTTCTCTGAAAGGCTGACTCCTCTACAAATGAGGAGGAAGAGCTTGGCCTTCATCAGTTGCTGTGCCCACAAACCTCATTTGTACTGAGCAGCAATTATGGGAATGAGTAGTGTCCTACAGTACTTAGCTTTTGCCATGTTACTGTTCCTGAAATAATGAGAAAAGGGTTCATAATAATGAGAATGGCTTTTGTTGTTGTTAAAAGTGTGAATGTTTTTGTTGTGGATTTTTTTTATCGAAAGAATTAGAGTGTGCACCTCAGTCTCTATAGTTTCATGTTGACATGCTATAAAATATGCTTCTTTTGCTGTTTTTTTTAGGAATTGAACAAAAGGAGCTCTCTTGTCGGCTTCAGATTGATCCTATGATTGAAGATGCCTTGCAAGTGACTCAGGGTTAAGTCTTGTGATCTTTTATTTTCAAATCTAATATTACTGGGCAGTGAATGTTAAGATACTCTTTCAATTAATTATATTGATTTCTACAATTTTCTTGTTTCTGCATCTCTGAGGAATGAATGCATTACATTAGTAGCTGTTCAGAGGATGAGAGGTTTGGTGGGGTGGTGGGGGGTGGACTCTCTTCTGCATAGCCGTTCCATTTCTAAAATTTCCTGTTCTAACCTAATGTGGCTTATGGCTTCTGTTGATCCACCTCTGTGGAATTAACAGGGAAGTAAAAATGTTTTTTGGAAACTACTAGGAAGAAATTAAAACAAAGATTATCTTATTGATCATGTAAATTGATACTAGAAATATGCTATAAGTTAAGAGTACAACTACCACCTTATTTTACTCTTCTCTATGTAATTTTTCTCCCAATGCAGATTACTGTGACCCAGAATCTATGGTCCACTCAGATACTCGGTCGTTTATCCTGAAGAAGCCCAAGTTATCAGAGGAAATGGCACCACAGAATCAGCAGTTGGGAAAGAAGGGCACAGAGGCAGTGCGAGTTCACTCAGGACGCCTGATACAGACACGGTAATGAGCTGCTTCATTTGCACTGTCACTAGTCAGATTGCTTGTTTGTGGTTTAGACCTGCTTTGTCTGTTCAGTCAGGGGCTGTGAAATCATGCAAAATGGACTGACTTTGAATAGAAGGAAAAAAGGCCTCCCAGGAATCCTTCTAAATGGAAAATAATCCTAGGGTCAACTGTAGTTTGAGCATATCTTTGATTTGCCAGAAAGTAGAAGAAGGAACTGAAAAGTACTGCTCTTTTGTTCTGATTTCTGAAATCTTAGTCAAGTAATAATTAAATTGCCTTTAGTTTTATACCTGTTTCACCCTTGGATTACATTTCTTAAGAAACATCTTTTAACACAGCGTTGAGTGTGGTGAATCCTGGGCAATGATTTAATGCTCCTCACTGGAGAGTTTGACCAGGAGTAAGCTTAAAAGTTCATGTCAGCTTCAAACAAAATTCCAGGTAACAAAATAGTCCTACCTTTTATGAGTTAAAACCACTCTGAACAGTGTGATGAACTTCATCACGTGAGCTGCTCTGCTTGAGAAACTGCTGGTGTTTCCTTTCTGTCAGTGGCTTTTGGCAGCCTGTGTTAATTAAAAACAAAACCAACACAGCAAACAAACCCAAAAGGATAACCTGACAATATCACAGTTGAAAGCTGTGACTGTGCTACAGGAGAGAGGTGAATTTTTGCGTGTGAATAGGTCAGTTTCTGACTGCTTCAGTCTGAAAGTTCTACCTCGTGATGTTTTTAATGTTCTGGTTTCTGTCTTCTTAAATGCTTTCTACGGTGTAATTGCTTTTAGCCTCACTTCGTAGAGAAGCAAAGTTTATCCCATTGCTGTTTGTCAAAGATGAGAACTCCACAATTCTCCAAATACTTAAAATCACCTGTCATTCAGGAAACCCCTCAGGTGAAATGGATGGGATGGTGAAAGACTGGAGAAAATGTATGTGTCCTGTGTTTTAATGCTCCCTCTTACCCATGCTGACTAGTGTCAGATACAGGACACTAGGTTAGCCTGACCTTTTAGTCAGGCTGAGTGTCAAAGTTCTTAGTATCAGTATTTCAATTCTCTCATCCTAGTTTAAAAACTTTTACACCACTGTTTCACGATGTGCTTTTCAGTCATTTAGAGGAGACATATGTTTTGTGTGTTAAGAAGTTTGTAATTCCAAGAATGGTATTTGCTCTCTTTTTCTGCCTCAGAACTGCAAATTCCACAGGATTGGCTGTAAATGAGATTTTGAATCTGTCTGTTGAGCAGAATACAACAAATTGAACTTGTACCTGAGAGCTGTAGTTCTTATTAGTGCCTCAGGGAGACCTGAAGGCTGTTAACTGGAGTGCATTACCAGTGAATACTAAAAGAAGGTCTGTTACTGCTTGACTCCCCATTGATAAGCTTGTACTATTTTCACCCACTAGCACAGCTCACATTCACTCAAACCTCTTTGAGTCAGAAAATCTAAATTTACTACTTTTCTTTGTTTGATAGAGACCAGCTTGCACAGCCAGAGAAACCTGCTAGTCCCAAGTTCATTGTGACACTGGATGGCGTGCCCAGTCCACCAGGATACCTTTCTGATCAGGAAGAGGAAGATATGTGTCTCATGGAAGGAGTAAAGCCAGTTACCCATCACATGTGTGTTGGCAAAGGATTAAAAGGTCTTCGAGCACAGCAGACGCAAATCATAACCAGGCAGCTGGAGAACTGTGACGGTAATTATACTGACCAACAGGATCTAACCTTGGTGTGCTGCTTTGATCATGGCTGCACCTTCTGGATGTGTCATTCTTAAGAAACCAAAGTGATGGTGTTTATTCTTCTAATTAAAACATTCTTTAGGCAAATGAAATGTGGGAGCTTAGTGGGACCATCTTTTCAGAAGCCTTTGTCTTGGTATACTAGAGCAATATGGCATGTGGTAGTTCTCCACACATCTCAGTATGGGTAAAATTTGGTGGATTTGGGGGTTTTTTGTGTGGTTTTTTTGTGTGGGTTTTTTGTTTGGTTTTTTTGTTTGTTTTTTCTTTGGGTTTTTGTTTGTTTGTTTGGGTTTTTTTTGTTGCAAATGTAGTTGGTCTTCATTGCTAGAAATCTGCTCTTCTGGTTGACCTGTTATGATTTGTCCCTGTGTTGATGGACAGGAGATGTTACAGTTAACATATTGACATGCCTTGAACTTTTAAAAATATATCAGGTGGTATTAATATTTTTGTCGAGGGTCGTGACACCAAAAGGAGCCTGTTAAGTGTAAGGTGTGGGTAGAGTCCAGTGGCTAGCACCTGAAAGCAGAACTCAACAGTGCATGGTTTTACATGAAGGTTTCTATATTCTCTTTCTATATTTCTTTTGAATAACATGGGAAATTGCTTGCTGAGCCACATGTTTGAATTGTTTAGAATGCTGACATGGTGATGAAAAACACAGAAGTTACTGTGTTGCCATAGGCTTGTTGAATACTTGCCTGAGGGCTGTGCTTGGATTCCTGTTTTTTACTTAGCTTCCTTAAGAAAATAAAGATCTTTATTTTCTGTAGTAGCAGTGTATCCAAATTTCTGAACTAAATAAAGAATACTATTTGATGCTGAGAACCCTTAAATTTCATGGATCCAGCTGTAAATGTGTAATGCAATTATGACAGCACCATAGCAAAAGATCTTTTAAAGTCCTTTCAGTCCCCTGGCTGCACGTATCAGGCAGTCTTAAAGATTAAGGGAATGTTATGTATCCATGCTCTTTACTAGCACAGAGTCATTAGAGTACTTCCTTGCAAATCCATGCTTTTCCATGTGTAAGCCTCATACTCCTCACCAAAGCTGTTTGGTACAGGAGAGTGTTGCCAGTACAGTCCTAGCTCTGTTAAGGGTTCCTGTGAGGTAGCAGGGATGGGGCTGAAGCTCACACACAGTCAGATCCATGTGGAAGTGATCTGTATGAGCCAGTGTGGTCCTCCAACAGGATGGGATTATTTGGCTTTGGTGTGTTGCAAGTAGAAGGCATAAATGAGGCTAAGGACAGAGGAAGCTGGAGCAATTTGTGTCATTAGTAGGACCAGAGAGGAAGTCCAGGCAGTGCTGGAAAACTTTGAAAAGCCAAACGTTTAGGCAGATTTGGGAAAATAAGACAACAGCAATGTATGGACAATTGTCGGAATTTGGAGAAAAAGGTTTTACAAGCAATGTTAAATAGGAGAAAGTCAAAGTCCCATGTCGCCATAAGAGTAGTGAAGGTATGGAATGTTTCAGCTTAGAATTGCTTAAAACACTTTTTGGGTTAGAATCTGGGTTCAGGTAACTGAAGTGTCTGAACAAATTACATTAAAGTGTTTCTTTTTCAGTATATGCCCCCATAATAATAAATCTGATTAGCATAAAAATTGATTTTTAACTTTCATCTCTTGAAATAATTTTCTAGAGCAAAAAAGATTTTGGAGGAAGGAAACATGGCTATAATTAACTCATGGCTCAGCAGAACAGGTTGGAGTGTTGTTTTGGCTGTTCAAGTCTTTAAATCAATTAGGATTTGCAAAGAAAACTGATTTTTCTCTGTAAACAGTGCCATTTTGATCTTTTATCACCAAAAGGCAGCTGTCAGTCCAGTATTATGACTTTTCACTTTATGGTTTTGGAAATTTTCTTCAGAAAATAAGATTGTACATAAACTTTTACTGTCATGACTTCTGATTAAGAGAGAATAGAAGTACAGTGAACTTTGATTATTCTAGATTGCTTACACCAAATTGCATATAGAATCATAAAGGTCCCAGCTTGGGGTTGTTTTTTTTTTTTCTTCTTTCTTACCATCCAGTGGAAATGGAAGACTTAAGTATGTTACAAAAGCAGGAGAAGGTGCTGGAGCGCTGCAAGTACTGGCCTGCCTGTAAAAATGGAGATGAATGTGTGTACCATCACCCCACACTACCTTGCAAGTGAGTAGTACAGAGCTCATCCACTTGACCTGTTATTTTGATTTTTTTTTCCAGTGCTGCAAACTTGTGCTCTGTGTCAGTAAATATTCCAAGGCAGTACAAACCTGTCAGGATAGGATCAGAGCTAGATTATCACACTGTAATTCCTTCTGTTTTCTGCTCTTCTCCCGAGTGTCAGAACACAGGGATGGCAGCTGCACCCTTGCAGAAGAATTAGTTTAGAGTACTGGTTGGTGTTCCTGAGTTGCTTAAAGATGTAGGAATTAGCATCTTGAAAGAATAGGCCCTCTTCTTCCAGCTGTCAGAGTGCTTTTGAAGGTTAGGTTATCGTTACGTTGTAATGCAGTGATTGTGGGTTTTAAATTTGATAGGGAAGGCAAACTCTTGAACGTGCCCTGTGCCTTTGACTTCTCTTCCATAAGCAGAACAGTCCAGAAAAACAATGTCTGTTTGAGGTAACTCTTACTAGATTGGGTAACTTCAGTTACTCGGACATTTGATTTATCTTATAAAAAATGGCGTAACTAAATTCTAAATAAAACTCCTCAGAGAAAGCCGTGTTACTTAGGGAGCACTGCACCTCTCTCTGGGGAAGGTCTGATTTCACATTGCCTTTGCCACTCTGTACCACACACTTAAGAGTGACATGTCCTGGCTTGCAGCAAGGAGTTTGGGACCAAACTGCCCTGAGAGTGAGGTGGTTCAGTTGTTCACTGCATGGGGAAGGGTCTGCAGGGAGGGAAGCTGAGTGCAGGTGTGTGGGTGCACAGCTCATGCACAGCACCACGTGCAGCATTGGGAAGGGACCAACATGTGCCCCAGCACTGCTGCACCTCTGGCTTTCTGTGATATTCCAGCTTTCATGTGCAACAGATGTTTGGGGATTTTGTTCCAATTACGAGCTTTTGACTCAATTTCTTTTCCCTCAGAGTTTTTCCTAACTGCAAATTTGCTGATAAATGCCTGTTCATCCATCCAAACTGTAAATACGATGCAAAGTGCACTAAGCCAGACTGTCCTTACACTCACGCCAGTCGACGGACCCCCCACCCATCTCCTAAACCAGGTGAGCACATCTTGTTTTCTGAGCTTTAAATGAAAGTGCTGAAGGGACAGTGGTATTTTTGCAAACAAACTGACATTGATGAAAATTTTTTTTTTGTTTGAGTTGACCTAATTTTCTTACAACTCTTAATGCAAGATGAAGAATAATAATCCAGTGTTACTGCAAAAAGAAAAATCCCCCAGTGCTCTTATGCAGGAATCCATATGAAGGCTGTGCAGGGCCAAAGTGGTGACTTGCACAAGTCCATTTCTCTGAAGGGATTGGCCAGCACTGCAGTTCTGCTCAGATTTTTTTTCTTAAATTGGACACATTGTACCAAGGGCTTGTGACACACACTGAAAACAGAGTTCTGTCTTTGAATATTTTTTTCTCTAATGCCAGTGTAGGAGTGAAGTTGGTGTAATGATGAGATGACTTTTGGGGTGAGGTTACTCAGTGAAGGCAGTAGCTGTGTTTGATATGGGTCAGTGTTGCTGAGTCTTTGAACTGTGCTGAGGTGCAGGGCCTTTACTGCATGTTCTTTTGGAATTAATTTAGCCCCTAATCAGAGTTCAATGCAGTTTTGTTACCTTGCCAGAAACCAAGTACAATGTGCTTGTCTCCTGTATCATTTCCAGCAGCTTCTCTGTATTCCTGGAAAGTGCAGTGCCCTGCTCTTCTCAGTCTGGTCAGTTGAAACTCTTAACTGGCTTGCTGCTGTCTAAATTTAACTTTTGAGGTTCTCTGCCTACCAGAATCTCTGTGTAATTTGTTGGAAATTTTGCCTTGACCATGGTACTTCCTGTTCTGAAATGGTGAAGAGCCAAGTTAAATGATTACCTGATAGCCTTGTTCTACTCCAGGATCCACTAACTGCATTGGGAAATGCTGTCTATATTTCTTGCTGAACTTCTGTGAATTATAAAATGGAATTTCTAGCAGAAGGATTGATATATTTAAGGTTGTATGGAGCTGTCTTAAAAAGGCAATTTATTCTGATCCAGACTCACTTCCTGTTCTTTTTGTTTCTACTATTAGCACCCCTGCCCACACTGTCCATATCCTCCAGTAGTCCGCTGTGCAAGTTTTTTCCAGCTTGTAAGAAAATGGAGTGTCCATTTTACCACCCAAAAGTAAGATATATCTCCTATCTTCCTTCCTTTCTAGAAAGAGACTTGAAACATGCTACTTTGGCACAGGAAATGTTACTAGGATTTAACACTTTTTGCTTTACTTTTCACATTTTAACTTTGCCTTATAAGCAGAATACACAAAAGTAGTGAGTTAAGGAATTTGGAAAATTATACTTTGAAGTAATCTTTCTACCAAATGCTGCTGGGGAGCTTCAAACAGGCCATATCTCTTTTCAAAATATAGCCAGCCAGGATGCTGGGGGCAGAGAGGAGCATTTTGGGAGGCAATATGTCTCAAGACTCTTGACTATTCCTTCAGATATGCTGCAACATACAAAACCTTTAAAGATTGCCCTAAAATGTATTAATGTAATCTATATGCTACAGGAGTCTATTACTTGGGTATTTCTATAGAGCTGTGTCCCTGATTCTAATGCCAGGAAGTTTAGTGCTTTTTCAAGCCCTAATAATGCTGAAATACCTTGCTCTATTAGCCAGATACTCTGGCTTTTCTTCCCCCCTCAGGTAATGCTGTGTCATGCTCCCAACTTGTACACAAAGATCAATTCAAACTGAACTCTGTAAACTCTTGCAAGCAAAGGAATTTCCACCAGTCAGTGCAGTGGCAGCTTTGGAGCATGAAATTCCTAGTTGGTACTTTTTAAAAAGGATGTTTTGTCACTGGGTTGAGCTGATTGCACTGGTGGAGGGGGGTGTTGGCTCAGTTGCAGGTGAGATGTGTCACACGGCAGTGCAAGGGTCACAGTGCAGCTCAGCATGTTCAGGAGTTCAGCAGCCAGCACTGAGCAGCCTCTTCTGAAATACTTCTGGTTTTAGCATTGTAGGTTTAATACACAGTGTACAAGACCAGACTGCACTTTCTACCATCCCACTGTTGCTGTACCTCCACGCCACGCCTTGAAATGGACTCGAACTCAAACCAGGTGAGAAACACTCTAAACCTAACCAAGAAAAATAAAAAGTATGTTGTGACATTACTAATACAGTTTTACTTGCAGAAGTAATGTGTGTGTGAGGAACAACAAAGATGTATGAAGAAAGATAGCCCTCTCTTATAGGCAGCTTTCTTTTAAAGACAACTCTGTGTTGTTTGGTAGTAGGTGTATAAACATTAACTAGTGTGATGCAAGCCTGATAAACAAGTGCCCTGCAGCTGGGATCAGGCAGAGTCACTGGAATCCTGACCTGGACAGGTGGTGTTGTCTGAGTTGTATTTGAATAAAGCTGAAAATCCTTTTACCACTGTTTTATCTTGTGTCTAAGCTGTATTTTCCACAACGGGTTCAGCTGTTTCTTTGGGTGTTTCTGGCAGAGTAGCTCCTTCCTGTCATCTACCCATGATTTCATAAACCAGTAGCAACATTCCCAAAGCTGCAGCTATGGGCCTGCATTGACACTCATGTGATATAATGATGTTTTCACTCCAGTTAATCCCCTCTGCAAAGGTTTAAACCATTACAGGGGTAGGACACAGAGCAGTTCTCAAATCATCTTTACAGAGGGGTGGAATTGTTCCTTATGGAATTCTTTTTTTTCTTCTTCCTCAGTGAATGAATATGGTACAACCTGGGACTGAGCTTTGCCTCCTCTGGACAGTAGAGGACAGGAAGGACCACCAGGACACAGGATGCTAGGAAAGACTCATACATTTTGGACTTTGAATATACATTGTTTTCATAAAACGAGGTTGATTGCATACTTGAAATGTCCCTAATTTTCCAAGTTTGTAAGTTTGGGCAATTTTACATTTTTTTTACACTGTAAGAAAAAAACATCTGTGTAAGGAAAGTTTTACTTCAAATTCCATTAAAAACCTTCAAAGCACATTTTGTGTTCTGTTTGGGTAATGTTCCTTGTTTAAGAGTTGGTGTGTTGAAGAAGAAAGTATGGCAGCAGAAGTGCTTACAAAGCTTATTCTTGTGTTGGGATCATACTGGAAGTACTTTTTGTCCAGCAGGTGTTTGTTACAGTGCACATGACTGTACTGCTGTCCCAGCACCCAGGGACTGAGCTCTCCACCCCAGCACAGGCACAAAGCAAATGCTTTGTGCTTTGGGTGTTGTTCAGTGCAGTGTCACAGTCCTTCTGCTCTCTAAAATGGGGAAAAAAAAAGACAAGGGAAACAAACTGTTTCAGAAGCCAGAACAATTAAAGAATTACTGATACTGTTCTCCACTGAAAAAGCCTATGAACTGCCACTTCATTTGAAAATAGATAGTCTGAGATGTCTCCATTTATACCAAGAAGAAAGAAAGTACTGCTGAACTTTCTTCTAAGGAATTCTTTTTTCCTTAGAAAAAATTCCTTTTCCTTAGAAAAAAGGCATGCTGTGGTTTTCTCCTTCAAGAAGGTTCCTGTGACTTACATGGCAAAAAAATAATGCACACACATGCCCATAAATATGGTTAAGTGATACTAAAATGATGAAAAGTGTTGAACAGTAACATAAATGCACTTTTTTATTAAATCTTTTTTATATTTTGGGGAACTACATTTTCACAAAAATATACAAAAGAATTTCTTTTTACAAATATTTACATTCAATATCAGAAAACAATGATAGCTACATATTTTCAACTTAAATTTGACAAATATAGTCTTGAATTCTGAAACGTAACACTCCAGGAAAAGTATTTTAAATTTGTTTTTTAAATAAAGTACTCAAAGTTCATATTCAAATTTAAAAAAATCTTAATTAATGCAAAAATCTGACATTTAATTTATATATATATATATACTTTAAATAAACATACAACATTGTTACAGGAATTAGATGTTCATGGTGAAAACCAAAATGGAGTACACTTAAACCCATGATCCTTATTACAGTAATACATGACCATACCTTTGGACTAGTTTAAATTACCTTTTTTTTTTCTTTTTTTTTTTCTTGTTAAAGCAAGAGGGATTATCTGACACACTCCATAATGAAACAACAAATCTGACAGACAACTGCATTTTAAGCTTCAAGAACTACAGTAAACTATTTTTGTAAGGTGACCTGACAGGAGACTGGAGAGAAGAGGATGTGCTCTGGTGCTGCACAGAGCACTGCTGGAATGGGTTTCCAGATGAAAGACTGCAAAGAACATTATTTTTCTACAGAGTTTCCCAATGCCTTCAGTAGCTGTCCCTTGCAGATATAGCTGCCACCATGAAGCTGTTTTCCATATGAGATGAGGAAACAAGAATTTGAAAGGGCAGCAGAAGACAAGGATCATCTCCATTGCTGCATTTCCACTGCTGTGCTGGGCTGTCACCAACTGCACAGTGTTCAGCGTGAGAAAAGCTTTTCCTCTGCTAAAAACTGAACAAATCAAGCTACAAAGCTAGAAGTGTATTTTTTTTTTTTTTAAGGAAATGGTTCTAATGCATTTACTTAGTTTGTTACAGTTTCAAGTTATCATTTTGGGCTTGAGTGTATTCTAATATGGAATTTTACATCAAAAATACCTTGACTTGCTTTACAAATCAGTAATGCAGCTTTTCCATTACTGTATGCTGTAACCCATAACTGAACTGAAAAAGCAAAAATGAAGCTAATTACCAGATACTGCTTAAAAAAAAGTCAAGCTGTTTTGCACCTGAAATCACAACACCAGGGTACATAGTAGCAAGAAAAGGAAAAACAGACCAGAAATGCATAAAGTACTACCCAACAGCACCAACATTTCACAAAGGTACAGGAAACCATTTTTATTTCATGCAGTGTGTGTCTGTGTTCATGCCTGGAGTTCCTTTAGAAAGGATATTTACTGGATTCCAAAAGAATACAGTGTAGCACATGACCTGGGTGCAAGTGGTGATTGAAAAAATCATGGTGTTAGGGCAGTACCACTTCCAGCTCCATTGTATGGAGAGATCCAGCCCCTTCTCCCCCATCTCAAGAATTTGCAACTAAGTTAACAGTAAATTAATTCTTAGCAACAGAATGCTTGGGGTTTAGCTTTTCATTACAAATGACCACAGAAACTAACAGCAAAGCTGTGGTTAAAGTTGTCCCTCACAGCCACTACATTGGAAAAATAAACTTTTTTGATGGCTGGGAGGGGGGAGCTGCTATAGGGGCTTCTGTGGGAAGTAGGAAGAACAGTAAGAGCCAAAGCTGATGAAAGAATAATGGAGGATATTATGTGAACATGTCTTTGTGTTTTCACTAAAGCCTTACAATCTTGCAGAGGACTGAAACTAAAATACTAAGGCCTTCTACTACAGCCCTTTTTCAGAACTCACCAATGCAACGCCTGTTGCAATAATTTACATTTTGTCCTTATGGCCTCATCTTCTGCCTCAGCCCCACAAAGAGCAGCTGAAGGCAGCAGCAGATTTATGAGCTCTGCAGCACCACACACAATGGGACAGGGCCAATGGTCCCTTTATCTTAGAAAACTGATAAAGCACAACTGGCCTTAATCCTCTTAAAACACCCATTATGTGGTGGCCACTTAGTGGTTAAGTGGATACAACCTGCTTTCCTTACAAACAGATCTTCACTGGAACAAACACAACAATACTTCGGAGGATATCATAAAAAAACCCAAACATTTGAGGTTTGTTGGTTTTGGTTTCTTCCTGTTTTCCAATAAGCTCTCACATGACATTTGTGCCCAAACTAAGTGAGAGAGATACATGCTGCTAAGGGCAAAATCACTTTGTAGGATTTTGAAAGTATCCAACACACAGCAACAGAAACTAAGGAAACACCTGCTTTGGCTTATGGAAGAGAAATCCAAACATACCAAGGAATAGGAACATCCTGCCTCTCATGTCCCAAACTCCACTGCCCTCTAGGCAGGTGGACAAAGATCAGCCTAGCTATTCATGAACAAACTTTGTGTTTCTTATAAAGAGTTGCTACAAGTATAAGTCCAGTTGTCTAACCAGCACCTATAACGAGTTTGGATTGTTTTTTACATGAAGTTTACCATAATTATTTCCTTGTTTAGTAATGGTTTACTATGGGATAAAATCAAGAACTTTATTTCTTGATTTATTTCTACTCAGATGTATTTGTTGGGTCTAATTCCATTCACCTGACTTCCTGTATATCTGAAAGCGCATGGAAGTGCTGAAGGAAAATTTGGCTCAAGTAGGATCTGAACTGCCCTCTGCAGATTACTCTTGCTGTCAAACCTCAATTTAAATGTAATAGAGCCCACAGCTTTCATGTCTGTCATCTTAAATGTTGTGAATGCCTGGCAACAGAATCAAGAACTGCTGAATAGGAAAGAAACGAGAGGCAGTAATTGCAACAGCTTGGTTAAGAAGTTTTCTGAAGTATAATATTTCTTTGGTTTAATATTTTTCGTTTGAAGAACATTTTCAGAAGAGGCCTATTAAAACAATCCGTGTTTGGTTTAGGTGGAAAGATAAGTAGCCTTTTAAAATACATCCTTAAACTCTTTTGCCTGAGCTCTCAGTACTACAGAACACTTCTGTCTTAACAGCACTTTCTTCGTTCCACTGCATCCACTGCCGCTGTGGGTAACAGCGTGTCCCTGCTTAGAGTGGAGACAGCAGTGAGTGGGAGTGGCTGCATCTTCCCAAAAACAGAGCAACTAAAGTTGCCTGCAGCCTTTCCTTGAGCTCTCTGCTGCTCTCCAGTCCTTACACTTCCCAAGCAGCCACTGAATGCTTCCCACTTGAAACAAGATGTTTGCCACTCACCACCACCCCTGTCAGTTCTTTGGTCTCTTGCTTTTGCCTATTTTTGAGTGTTCCTTTCTCGCTTTCCTTCTGCTTTTTCTCCAATTTGTTTACTGGTTTCCTGTTACTGCTTCCTCCACCCTATGTTCCATAATTCCAAAAAGAAGAGGAAATGATAAACACGGAAATTAGAAGAATTGCCTACTGTCATCATGCTAAGACCTTACACCTTTTGTTATTTCATTTTAAGCAGAGGGATGGAGAAGAGAACATGTTCCATGCTTTTTTTCCTCTTCCTTTCCAAAGAAGTAGTGAATGGGTTGGATTGCTGATCTCACAGTTAACAAAAAAAAAAACCCAGATCAATGTATCAAGGTTTTGACTGGTTTGCTGATAGTAAACTGAGAAAAGGATGGTGAGTGTTTACCTGTTCTAGCATCAAATAGACTGAGAAAACCACCTCGTACTTCTTAGCTGCAAATGATTTTGGCAAGGAAACCTATCATGGCTTTTATGCATATTAGACACCTAAAACTATTCTATTTTTATTTCTAAAAGGAGATATGCAGGGTTCAAGTCTGAAGTCAAAGTTAAGAGCAGAAGCCAGGGCCAACAAAATAAATGGGCTTGGTGTAATCACCCAACAATGAGTGGTAAAATAAATGGGCTTGGTGTAATCACCCAGCAATGAGTGGTATGAAGATTGACAGCAGGCTTTGGCAAGCACATGGATCTATCCACATGAGCAGAAATCAAATGCTGCTAAAAATTTTAGAAAAACCGAGCAGATTGAAAGGAAGCATAAAAAACCAATCAGAAAAAAAGCACACAAATGCAATGCAACTAGGAATGTTTACATCACTGATGTGGCAATTCATTTTGTGATTTGCAGTCTAACTTCCTCCTGTAGAGTGTACAGGATGCTCCACTTTGTCCAAAACATTGACAAGATGACATCTGTCTATAGCTTATGTTAACAGAATTTTTTAGAAAACACTTTCAGGATTAAGGCTGGTTACATCTCTGACACTGGTAACGAAATAGGGAACACGTCACCTTGCCTAGCTAAATGCTGTATTTGAAGCCAAGATCCTTTGCTTGTGACACTCTTACAGCTTGCCCAGCCCATCCAGGCCGGCTCTGGGTGGGATCCCGAGGCAGGGCAGGTGCTGCAGGGCAGGTGCTGCACGGCCGGCACTCGGGGCGGCTCAAGGGCACTGGGTCTCTTGGCAAACTGGCAGCTCCAGCAGTGGGGCTGAGGTGGTTCAGGCAGCAGCTGAGAGAACTGGATCATGGTTTCAAACTAAGCCACTCCTGAATACTATCAAAGTCCTGCTCTTTGTACTGAAGCCCTTTATTTTGGTCTTGTTTTAGACTGAGGAGATGTCTCACCTGCAGTGGACCAGCTTTCTGATGGCACAATTCCAGGTCAGCGTTAATCTGACTGCTAGAAAGTTCAGTTATGCTGAAATGAACCTTGCTAACACTGAAAATCCTGATACAGAGCAAAGTCAGAGTTGCTCTGAATGTGTGCTTTTCCTCATCTGTCACCAAGTGATAAAATAGCCTTAATTTTCTGAAATCCTATCCTTTAGTTTCACACAGCATTTCTTACTTTCCCTAGCAAAAGAAGAAAGTCATATATGCTGACTGCCTTCTTGAGATTAAAAAAAATATATATATTTCAAGTCTAAATGATTCAACATATTTGGCTAATCTGCTCTCTCTGACCTAATTCCCAACTGTATTCCTCAGTTCCTGCACTATGGCAACTTTCAGTTCTAAATGTGTTTATCTTTTTATATTTTCTTGCTCCTAGGAGCTGGATTTCCCTCATTCTGTTTTTCCTAAGTATGCTTATTAGCTTTCAAGGGCATACTTATTTTATTATGTGAAATGCATTTCATTTTTACTCAGTTCTCTGGTTAATTTCTTTTATTACAAAAATATCGCCAACTACATATCCCAAAGATTTATGTTTGCTGCTACAGTAAAAAATAATCCACTATGAGTGATTATATTATACAAAGAGCTTTTGCCTCCCCTTCCCTTGTGCTGTATAACCCCAGAAGAAGTTTTCTCCAGCTTCAGGCAAAGCCCTCCTGCTCTCAGTTCTCTCTGATGCTTCCAGATGAAAGGCTGTCACCAGCTCCTCCACATTCCAGCTTCTTCCCTGACCTATCCTACAGGATTCTGTCATCCTCTGACTTCTCTGTGGAGCATCCAGCCTGAGCTTCCACTGCCCATCAGAACAGGCAGCTGGTTCCCATGTACTCATGCTTCAAGCATGGGTGGCAACAATTAGCAAGTTACTACAGTAGCATTTAATGTAAACAGCAAATGAGGCACAATAGCAAGCACCATCACAGACAAAAAGACCCAAAACACCATAAAGCTGCCAGCTTGGACCATGCTGACAAGCCAGCTCTTCACTTCAGCAGAGAATCACAGCTACATTATGCTCCAAACTGCAACTGAGGCTCTGCTCACTCCTCTCCTCAGCATTTGTGCTCATTCTAAGCTGGCTGTCCCCATTTTACCTGGCAAACCACAGAGCAGTTTCACCAGGGAAAACACTGGCTACCAGCACAGGCTGCAAGAGGGGGAACAATGCTGGCAGTTTGGTTTTTAAAGAGTTCCTCAGCTTCCAGCTCCCATCCCAGCCCTTTACAGTAGCAGTAAGGTTTGGAACAGAGTAAAGAAGCAGAGAGACCTGGAGGCTGCAGCCCTCAGCCCAGCCCCTCCTGCCCTTTTTTGCTCATCCATCAGCTCTGGTGTGGCCTTTGGGATCCCTCAGGGGAAAGCACCAATGGACAAACTATCAGTGGAGAGGCACAGCATCAATGGAGGGGTAGAGGGAGGAGAAGAGAAGAGGATCAGTGACAGGGATTCGAGGAACAAACCCTCTTGATCCACATACCTCCTTCACTGGGTGAAGGCCTACACAAGAGCTCACAGAGCCTAGCATTTTGTGAGGAAAACTCAGAGACAGAAAAATATGGACTTTGATCTGGCAGTCTGAGTAGGACAGACTATGAGTGAGCTCTTAACAGTCATCCATCTTGATCCAACAAAAGGCAACTTTAAAAGACAGGCAGGACAAATCTTGCTTCGAGTCCAAGAGTCCTGCACAGATGTGTTTAATAAGGGATAGAATCACAGCCATAAAAGAGCACACTGCAAGCCATTTCTCTGGTAAAGAGAAGATATAAACACCAGAGACTCATTTTCATGTACAACAGACAGACAAGAAACAAGGTTATGAGATACATCAGGTCTAATCACAACTCTCATAACCAATTTCCCTAAACTCAAAATCACTACTGCCAAAATCTCCCTGTACACTTAGGACCAAATCCTTGGAGTTTTTGCTCTTGTAGAATAGCAGCTGCATGACTGTCAAGACTTTGCTAAGAACCACCATGCTGAGAAACCTGATAACTGTTTAGTTCATCAGCTTCTTTAAAATAAATACTTGTTATAGTTTGGTATATAAAATATATTATCTAAGACAGTTGGGTAACTAGTTTTGTATACCACATAACAAGGAGAGCACAAAAGTTTGGCTCTGTAACTTTTCTCCTTCTCTTCTACCTGCAAGCCCTCCCATTCCCTCTGTAACCAACACTCACACAAGATTATTACAAGAAGAGATGAGGTTTATTTCTTTTTCATCTGGCATAAGAAAATGCAAGAGATGAAAAATACCAAAGCCTCTTGACTGACCTAAACAAGTGCCACTGTCAAAGCAATGCTGGCTTACACAGAAAGAAAGCTTTCTGTTCACAGCAGAAAACCACAATGAGAGCAGTGCTGATAATTAGTGAGTTTTGATCCCTGCTATATTGTATGAAAATTAACTGTCTGTAATGCTTCTCTCTGACACGATTTAGACAAATAGCTGACAAAATCCTCCTCGCTTGTACCCAAAACACAGCTTTGTTCAGGATTTTATTATCACTGAAATGTTTTTCCAACTTGGAATCTCAGTTATGTTGCAGGATAGAATAAATGCTCGAGGTGACAGCAGATGATTGGACATTTTTTACAATCAGAAGAGAAATCTGAATAGAGACATCTCCCAGCTAGACCTAACTCTATTAAAAAGTTCAAATGTATAAAATATAATGCTCAGAAAGTTCTCTCTGAATCTTCCCTATGATGCTGAGAAAATAAAATCAATTCATATTGCTCTGAAATCCTATTTTTGCCACTGCTGACATCCCAAACTTTACTGACAAGAAGACTACAAAATCCTCACCCTGGTCCTCATTTCCAGCAGAGAGGCTCACAGCCCAGTCAAGTAACACAGCAATAATAATCTCTCTTCCACTGAGAATACTTTTATTCACAAGGCAAAAATTGGAGTTAGACTTTTAGGTAGTGGGCAAGGCACTCGCAAAGTGAGCAAATCTATTTTTGCTCACAGAACTAATTTAATGTTTAAGTGCAACAAAAACACTAAATTAGCCATGAAGATCATGCATATCCAACGGCTCTCACCAGACATGACTGTGACCCAGGCCTCTAAATACAGAAATATTTCAGTCACAAGGAATCAATTCTATTATTTTCTGCTTCATCAGATATGATGTTTCCTTTTGACCAGCCATAGAAATATAATTTCCATTATAATAATTAAACATTTATTAAAATACTATATATTTAAGAGTTAATATATGGTCTCTCTCAGTAATAAAATATGGAATACTCTTTTTATCTATGCTATTTAGACCTCAAAACTTAAAGGAAAAACATTCATGCTGAAAATAGATCAATGTACAGCACTAGGTCAGAAATAGCATCTCTTGATTAAAACCCCAAGAACTTGCTGTGAAACTGTACATTGATTAACAATTCACTTTTTCCTTTCATCCACATAATTTGATTTCAACATCTGGCAGTGAGTGGAATACAAACCCAGATTATCTGACACTGAAGCAAACCTAGCAGCCTCAGTGTGTTTGTGACAGTCCATCCTTCTGGCAGACTCCAGGTCCTGCCTTTCAGAGACAGATTGCTCTGTGTCTTGGGTCACTTCTTATGCATGCAGGGCACAGTAGAATGTCACATTGCAATCCTGGGTGTTTCATGCCTGGTACTTCATGCAGTTTCCTCTTTGCAAGTCTCCATGTCTCTCTCAATGAGGCATATGCACACACTTCCAAACAAATAAGCTGCGTTTTCAAAAAGATATTAAATATGAGATATAGAAGAGTGCAATGTTGTTAAAAGAAATGATTAACACAGCCAAAAGAAATTCCCATTAAAAGTATGATGTTCTGAATATTCATGTGAACGTTTTAACTTGTCAAATACTAGCTGTTCACATCAACATCTGGGATATTTATTCTGTCACAAATATCTTTCTCTCTATGTCAGAACAGGAAAGCAAGCACATGGATAAAAGGCTGAACGTGAACTTTACATTGTTATGGGCTGTCCATGCCCAGTGGTGTGCAGATTCTGACAGTAATGGCAAGGTCACCTACCTGCAGTCGTCCCCGCCAGCACTGACCACGTATCTGTCTCCACTTGTGAACCGAATGTTAGTTAAGTGGGCAGAGTGACCTAAAAATCGTTTGTGTTTTGCCTGGAAAAAAACCCAAACAACAACAGAATGAGAGAGTCTAAATATTCTGTACCCTCCTAAATCAAAGAAGGTGTGCATGTTTTTATCTACCTTTTTATTGCCTCACATATTTATAACGTTCGAAAGTTACACAGGTTATCAAATGTGAAAGATTTCCTGAAGGAGAACTATTATTGAGCTGCAATGCAGACTAAATAGTCAGCCAATAAGAGAGCACTTGCAAACTGGAAAGAATGCTCAAGCTAATGCAATAATATTAAATACATCTTGTCACATGACTAACTTCCAAGTTTTGTGTATTCCTCACACAGAAAAAATTACTCACACTGAAAAAAACTCCTCACACTGAAAAAAAAAATCATTGCAATTGTGTGAGCAGTTTTTTATCCCGTGCAGTCTCAAATCTTGAAAATTAATATTTTTAAATTTAAATTAAAAACAAATTTAAAAATCATTATAAACTAAAATTATGAAAACCAGTGAAACAATTTAACAGTGTTAGTGAAAAATCTGTAAACTCTTCATTTGTGAAGATACACAGATGGGACTGAAATCACCAGCTATCTTCCTCATCTGTCGAATGGATCTGAGATATGGAAATTACTAACAGCTTTGAGATTTTCACTAGGCAGGCACTATGCTAAAGCAGACTGGCAGACAATATCAGTAATATTTGAGCTCTTGCATAAAATGGTAGGGAAACTGATGTGGAGCATGAGTATGAGACTACAGAGCTAAGGAGGTATTAAAAAAATACAGATTTAGAGAAGAAAATATTTCCGTCATATGTCTTCTAGAGAAACAAGACAAGATCCTAATATCAACAGTTACTTGTTGTAACCATGCAAAAACTAGTTCTTACAAATTTTTCAGGACATGGAAAGTCGAACAGTTTGACCATGCCAAAATCGTCGCCTGTAACGAGATTGATTCCCGAGTGAGAGACACAAGCACAGTTCACATCAGCTTTTTCAGCATGCCTGGACCAGATTCCAATTACTTCATCCCCTAGAACACTGAAACAGAAGACCAAGAAATTCTTTTGAAAACCACTGCAAAAACAAGAGTCAGGAAAGAGAAAGCAGATCTCATGTTCTAACTGGTTCTATAAAAATGCAATGTTTACATTTTCTCCTCACACATGCACACCTTATATAGCTTTTATTCTGTAATTTATTTTTGAATCATTCCATAATTCCATTCCATTCCCTGAAACTGATTCAGTGATATAATTCCCAAAATAATGTGGCCCTCTGGTTCTGAGAGAACCAGAGGTGAAATCAATAGTAGTACTATTGTCCAGTGAGGCATTTGCAAAAATAAAAGAAAAACAAAACAAAAGAACAAAGAAAGGACAATTAGAAATAGAACACCATGGCATAAGCCTTAGATTAATAAGTTCCAGCTTTTGGAAAATAAAAAAAACCAACCATTTTCTAGTGTCTATAACTATGTTCTGTTTCTTCTGTAGTGTTTTTATATCAATCTAAAGAAAAGTTTCTCTGGGTCCAATGAAGATTCTTCATTATAACCAGAGAGAGAAAAATTGTGCTGTCTTGCCTTAAAAATATCATTATTTTAAGAGTCCAGAAAACTTCCTTTGCAAAGCCTTGTAAAAGGGCTTTTTTCTCAGCTCTGCTTAAAAGGTATATGCACACTTCCAGGAATGCAAAGAAACAAGGAATTTATCATTTGTTAATAAGTGAATGATTTGGGAATTTTTCTGTGATTCTTTCCCCCCAGTTCAGAGCACAGTACACTACATGCAAAAAGGCATGATTTACATCAGACATACTGAATTGGATCAGGAAATACCAGTTTCTTGGTTTTGTCTCAAAAAGGTGACAAAAATTGATTACCCAAACAAAAACCAGAAATCTATCAAAATGAGCCCTGCAGAGCCCTTTAAAAGCTTATAGTTTTATTTGTATATTGCAGCAAATAGCCAGGATTCTTATTGTTTATAGTGGTTCAAATGTGGAAAAATTCAAGTATTTATTCTTAATTTTTGTCTGAGGGTGATAATTAGAGGGCAATAATTAAAAGCAGGCAACAGAGACTGAAAAAGGGCACAGAGTCAGATTTTCATAGAATAGGAAACAAATTATTTAGCTACAAAATAAAAATAAAATATGCTATTATATTTCATGTAATATCTTGACAGAAATATAATAACTAAGGTATTTAAAAGTATTTTTGTATGCCTTCTAATATGCAAATGTTAATAGCAACTTATACAGATACCATTAGTGTGGTACTGTAAATAAACTCGAATTGCCCTAGTTGTGTATTGTCTTTTCATGTTTGGATCTGTTTTAATTGGCCCTGTGCTCTCATCACTATTTTGATAAAGAGCCCCTGTACTGAGGGAATCTGCTCTGTCCTGCCTTTTGCTGTGCTCATTTAAGGGAGCTGCTGCTAGAGCAGATGTTGAAAGAAAATATCTGACTGACTTAAATAATGCTTTTAAATAGTAGGTGCTTCTCCTGGAAGTTCCAGGTGTTTTAAGAGGTGTAAACACATGAATCATTTACCTTGTCCAAGTAGCCCACGTTATTCTGTCAATCACAGCCTGGTCCACAAGCTGCTTTCCTGAAGGCACTTCATACACTTGCCTTTTGTAAGACCCCGTAGAGACCTTTGAGGTGACCACAGAGAATTTACAATACATTAACTTGTTTCAAAATATGAAAGTATAATTCCAGAGGGCTTTGAAAAGAATCTTTGTGACAGTTACTTTTTACTCTATAAAGTAACAGCTATTAAGAAAACTTAGTCAATGAGTTGAAAATTCTCAAAAATCTAGACAAGCATAAGGCAATAGTGGGAAAGCATAAGAAATCTTAACATTTAAGATTAGTCTAATTAGTCTAATTAGTAAAAAGTAACTGAAACAACTCACATTCTGCACATATGTGTTAGTGTGTGAGTATATACAAATAAGGCAAAATAAATTCCTATCTTTAAAATGGACACAAAGGTGTTCCTCTTGGGCTGTAAATATTGATTTGATAATGACAGAAGTTTATTTCTCCTCTCAGATGGAAATAAAATATAGAAAGCATATTATATTTATTTCTATTTTAAGAAATGTCTGGAGCCCTCCTATAGTTGGAAGCTGTGACACTATGATTTTGGTGCTGCTCCACAAAGTCTAGCATTAAAAAGACACGTAATGCCATCATGAGGGTCAGAGAGGTGAAGAATTCATAGGTTCCCAGGTCCTGCAGAATGACAGACTGTACTCCTTCCTCTTTTAAGATTGCCCATCAGCATCAGAGGTAAAAAGGCAGGGAGACACATCACAGGAGGTTTGCAATGTGTCTTTGCTTATTTTATGTATTTGATCTCCAGGAAAACTATTCAAAACTAAAAACTTAACACTACAACAAAGTAAGTCTAACAGCAGCACCATACTACAACACTTAGTTATGAAACTTAAGAAGTTGTCAAAGGAGAATACTTGCAGAGTATCTGTCATGAGTATGCTTTCCATTCAGTACCTTGAACAATTAATGACTGATACCTGGAGATAAGAGCTATCAGCAGAGAAGTCCATCTGGATCACAAAACTTGGGATATCTTTGCAATAGCTGATTCGATTTAGTGTGGGACCCAAAGTCAGATCATAAAAATCCACTGCATTCTCACTGGAACCAACTGCCAGGTAACGAGAATCTGGGCTAAACCTGAACAGATAAAAGGGTTTCATGAACACAGGCACTTAATATTTGAGAAGTACAGAAATTTGCATTTCAAGTATCTGCTATCCAGGACTGGCGGGAAGCAGAGTATTGACTCTGCTAAGCAAAATAACTTTTGAAATTAAATTTTCAGGGAATGCATATCCAGCAGAAGGTGGCAATAATTTTGGTACAGATTGCACATATAAGTGAACTGAGAACATCTCTCGAATAACTCTGTTCATTATCAGATTTCATGACCATCTTATTGTCTAACAACTTGTGACATCCCCCAATGATACTCTGACTCCCTGATGCTATACTTACAAGGCTAAAAACTGGAAAACTGAAGTGCTGTAACTGAAGAAAATCCAGAATTCCTAGATGAAATGTACTGAATAAAAAGGTGTAAATCAAACCTTTTGTTTGCCTAATGTATCTTTGCCCACTGATTTCTTTCTTCCAGTTTTGCTTCTAGTTTTGAAACTCAGTAGCTTCCTGAGCTGAACAAATCCCTCACAGCCACTTCTGTGTTACTAGGGAAGTTTCTTTATTTCTGTTTTCTCTGAAACACACCTTGGGACAGCTTTCCAACTCCAGCAACCCCCTAACCCCTAGCAGAGCTCTCCTGCAAGGTCTCTCTGCTTATATTTCTCTCTCATCATTACTTTGCTCTCCAAAACTTTCCTTAGCTGATTATGACCAATTTATCTTACAGAAGAAACAGTCTGTTCCTCCACCCAGGAAACAGAAGCAAAATTTTACTTCTAACTCCTTTCTAACAAACACAACAAACAGCAAACTGACAGACTGGCATTTCCATTATCTCTCACAACCCAGTCTTCATCTGTAAGTTTCTGATCTCCTTTTACCTTCTATGAATCCCTTCCCTCGACCACACCACACACTCGGTGTCACTGGCAAACCTGCTGAGGGCACTCAGTCACACTGTCCCTGCTGCCACCAAGATGTCAAACAGTGCCACTCCCAACATCAGCCCCTGGGGGACACCACTCCTCACTGGTGTCCACACCACCAGTTGTTTTGACTGATTCTCTCTCTCATCTTCATGTACCTCCTCTTCCTTTTTTTATTCCTGGTATCAGCATAATCACACAAACTCCACAATTCACTCACTGATTCCAGCTCTCTGAATATAATATTTATATTATATTTTATTATATTATATTATATTATATTAATAATAATATGTATCATTGCAATGTTCCTCAGAACACAGAATGGTATTTTTAAAAAACAAAGTATTAGAGATTTATAATCTAGAAATCTAGAGATTTCAAATCTAGAGTAGACCACAAATCATATTTTCTGACCTGATATCTTGAATTGCTGATCTTCTGTCCCTTTTTTTCCCCCAAATTTTTAGAGAGGTCACAAGCAGGATAATAAATTCTCCATTTTTCATGCCAATTGCTACCATATCACCTTCTGGGCTGTAACAAACAGTACGAGCTGCATGTCCTAAACTGACTTTGTTCAGCATCTTCTGTGAAGAAATAAAAACCCAGAATAGTAACTGTTACTATTTGTCCATATTTTAAAAGCATCTTATGCTAATAGTTTGTTAACATGCTAACAGCATCAGATGGATTATTTTCAGAATATAGTAAAAAACAAGTTTCAATTCTGCAACACCACCACAAGTCTATTTTTTTTCCTAAGCAAATATTGTCTAACACCTACCTTTTCAGCAATATCCCAGAGTCTTACTGTGCCATCTTCTGCAGCAGAAAGGAAAAAATCTCTGGATGGATGTGTTGCTAGGCCCCAGATGGGTCCATCCATATGACCATTAATTAGAATATTACATGCAGCATTTTTCTCTCCAACTTCAATTATTTCAGCATTTCTTGTCCCAACGAGAATTTTCCCCTTGAACAATAGTGAAAGAATTATCTCTGATAAAATGCATTAACCTCCCAAGATGAATAGTAATTAAAATATCATCTAGAGCTAGTTCTGTCAAGAAAGTTTGCTTAAGTCAAGTTGTTAAATAATCAAAGAAATTTGTTTTTTAAACTCCTCTGATTTATTAAAGTACAAAGGCCTGTAGATACCATAATGCTGGCTGAGTTATTGCTTGTCATTTGATATCTGAAGTGTGAAAATAAAATAGAAATATTTAATTAGTCTTTAATAACAATATGTATGGAATATTATCCTAAGAAAGACTGAGATCTCACAAAGTAGATTTTTTTCTGCAACAGTATCAGTTGTAGGCATCTTCTAGCTTAGCCTTTAATTCTAAATACTCGCTATAAGAGAAAGCAGAACTAATTTATCTGACACTTAGACATGAACCCACAAATTATAAGCTTTATTTCACAGAGAGGCAGCTTTGTTTACCTTGCCTCTGCAAACAGAGCGAACACAGTCTGTCATTTGTCCTGTCTCCAGTCTGAAGGCACGGCACCGTTTCAGCTCCTGGTCCCACAGCTTAACTGCTCCTCCTTCCTTTGAACTGTGAAGGCATCAGGAAGAACCATGAGTATAACAGCTGGCACAAGAAGGACAACTAATGGATGAAAGAACTACATTATTGAATGTACTGTACTGCAAATGAAGTATTTTAGTGTGCTTCAAATTGTTAAAGATTCAATTTGACTGAACAGCTGATGTTAACATGCTGAGCCTCACAGCCCAGCAAGACACACTGATTCCAAGTCCTCACTGTTCTACTGTACAGAACAAGTTGAAAGATGGGTGCTGCTGAGCTTAGCCTGAATGAGTAGCTCTGAGGGAATTTGTCTAGTCAAAAGAAGAGTTAAGTGTGCAAACCACAACCTTAATAATCAGGCAGAGATTTTCAGATTATAGTGAGAGAAACAGAAATGGTATGTATTTTATTTCTGTGAAATGAATGACCAAAGATTTTCACTTTTGTAAAAATGTCGCTATTTTCACTGCTGTAAAATAAATTACACAGATACAGCAGAAAAACTACACAACTAATAGGCATTAATAATAAAAACACTAGATATTAAAAACTAGGTATTTCCCTCCCGCTTGCAAAAGAACCTGGTATTTCAGTGCAGAACACATTGAAATAAAAAAGTTTCCAAAAAAGAAATAATGTCTATTGAAATAGTGATAAACCTGGCGTTTCTAGTTGAGCTGGGACACATCTTACCTGTCTTCAATCTCCCCCAACAGAAACAAAAATACAACATTCTACAATATCGAGCTGCTTGTATTACAGCTTTGATTACTGAATAATCTTACAAAGAATTTTAGAATGTTTAATCACAATTACTGATTTGTAGTAGTAGTAGTATTAATAAAAGAGCTGTTATGAATTATAAATTGATACTCCTTGCAATAGTATATTCTTTGCTTCTCACTAGCACTTTTTTGACATATGATTGATCATTATACTCAGCAAGAAGATTTTATCAAAACAGGCTGGTGAACTGCAACTAAGGCAGAAAAAAGCATGCAGTTTTCCTAAATGAAAATTTGTTTTGCATACTGTCAATACTTCATTCTCCCACAGGAGATGAATTCTGAGTTCTTATTGATTATTATCTGTTTCAGATCAAATATTAATTATTAAGAGCCTCTGAAACTAAGTGACAGAGAGAATATCCTCCAAATAAAATAACAACAACATTTATAATAGTAGAAGGATGGAGTGTATTACAGCTGAAGCATTTTCTTATCACTAGGAAGGCACCAAAAAATTAAAATGCTGGAAGAGATATTTTGTTTGCAATCCCAGAAACAAAGAACCTTGCTGTACCTTAGATTTCAGAGAAGACAGTTTGCCTCTGCCATCATAACTAAGCAGATCTTTCCTTTGAAAGAAGCTGTGCATCATACTGCTCTAAAATTTATCATTCATGTATTCAAATCACAACTGTGCAAATTACTTGAGTTAACAACGTCACTACATCTTCAGTGAAAGAAGTAACCCACAAGGACTAGGTAACTTTTTAGCGCTTGAAGATAAATGGGTGTTGGAGCTAGAAAACCTATAAGGCCCCTTCAACCCTAACCATTCTGATTCTAAATTTCAGACTAAGTGCTTTCTCTTACAATCAATGGGAAAAATGTCTAGTTGAAGCTCATATGGGGTTACCTGCACTTTTGATGTGGTGGCTGCTCTTTTTCTTAACATCTATCAGGGATCTGAAAGGGACAACTCTTCTACCTTTAATGTTTCAACTAGTGTTGATGGGATGAATCCAAACCATTTTTAAGGAGTACATGTGCACGCAGATAAAAAAGAAACAAGAGACTCACGGCCTTTCTTTGCCTCCTGTAACAATCAAACCATCCCTTAGTGTGGTGTACATTGTGAAAACAGGTCCGTTGTGAGCTTTGGCCACAATTCGTATCAACACATGATCCTTCCAAACACAAACATCTCCACTGATAGTACCTGTAAATGTCAAGTTATTCTGAAAAGGGGAAAAATATACTCATCATCTGATTCTGAGTAAGGCAGGAAGAAAAACATTCAGAAACAAACACCATTTGCATTTAAAGGCTAATTTGCTTTTATTTGCTGCTGCAGAAGAGGAAACTGTGGAAGAGACAATAAGGACTTCTAGGGACAAAAACATTGAGCTGCTATATTCCTTCTTGAAGTCTGAAAGATGCTTTCTTGTAGCTTAAAAAACCCACTGCATTTCGTTTTGCAAGAAAAAATGCAATGACTTAAGCTTCAGTCATATGGTTATCTATGCTTTCAGCTGATCAGGTGTGCAACATGTGGCAAAAAAAGTAGAATATCACAGTAAGTACTGACATTCTACACAAGCACACAAGCAGGCAATTTGCAACCCCTTGCTATATATATTATACTTGCAGTAATTTTTGTGGTTAGGTGAAGAGACTCACATGATTACAATAACCTTTAGTTTAGGAAGAAAAGAGTTTGACTTTACTTAGAATTAAAAGCTGTCTGTTCTTTACTTCTGCTTCCTGCTCTTGAAAGGTTATAAAAATAAATTTAATTACCTCTGAAATTAAAGGGCTATTTATAAGTATTCCAACAGGAACTGGTTTTTGAGAAAAACTGGTTTAGTAACTTAGATGAATCCTCAAATTCAGTATCATGTGTAGTATTATCATGTTTCAAGAGCATCAGTACACATGTACACATGTGGCACAAACACTTTCCTTGACTGAAGTGGATTGATCCTTTTTTTTAAGGGGGTGTGTGTGTGTGTCATTTTACTCTAATAAAGTAAAAGAGGAGTGGAAGTTGAGAGCAGATCCTCAGATCATCCTCACAGCATATCTGTTGGGCTATTTCCAACTTCTGCTTAGGGAGAGCTGAACCAGCTCCTTCAGAGGCAAAATCAAGAAGAGCACTCCCAGAACTGCTCCCTACAGAATGGAGCAGTTGGAGAATACACCAGGTTTGGCTTTATTCAGTTTGCACAGCTTTTCACAAAACCCCTGAAAGCTCTGCATCCTCAACCCTCATACCAAACCTCAGGTCATGCAGCATACAGCCTGACTCTCAGATTAAGAACCTGTCTCTCTGTAAGAAAGTTTACAGAGGTTTCCCAAACCCCTGACTAACACCTGGGCTGGGCATCAATAACAGTTACCATTTGGAAAACTTCTTGGTTTTTTGTAAGACCTTCATCTAAATCAGGCAGACACCACTGTGTAAAAGAGGTAGTATAGCAAAAAAAGGAAACCACGGCCCAGTTAGAGTTTCAAAAATCAAAATGGTGTATATTCAATTTGGACCCAACAGGCAGATGGTCAAACAGGACAGAAATGCAGGCAATCAAAGCAAAGGACCACTTCACAAAAGGTATCTATGGCTTTCTGCCCCACCGAAGATATGAGTAGTGCTCATGCACAGCAACTCCAGACCCAGCAGTGCTGTGGAACTTAGCAAGATGGCCTGCACATGTCCAAAATCCCCCAAAGCAAAAGAAACCCCTAAAGCAGTTGTCTAACAATGTCCAACAATAACGAATGCCCCGGGACAATGCTGCTCTCTGATCACCCATGAGCAATAGCACAAACAGATTACAAAACAATCATTTCCAGGTGGGTATAAAATCAGCCTCATTTCTACTGTTTGGTTCCTGCATTCTAGACTCAGCTTTGTTTTACCTGGATTAAATAACAGGCAGTGTGTTATCAGTTGAAAGTATCTGTTTGTTTCTCCAGAAAACCTACAAACCCATAGTCTTGTCCTTTATGTTCTAAAGAAAGCTGGTACTAGTTCTAACTAGCACATAAGTATTAGGAATGCTAAACCGAGTTTAACAAAACAACTGATACACTCATTAGCAGGTTATAAAAGTCTCACTGAGCTGAATAAAGGCAGAAGGATAAAAACAAGTTTGTTTTTATGCATTTTCAGGTGGTTTGCTGAAGTACGTACCGCTCCAAAAGCCACAGAAAGCATCGTCTGCATGCGGGCATCTTCTATGGAGCTCAGCAGCCCTTTTTTACTGAGGAGAGCTCTTCCAGCCAGTGTCCAGAACCTTACATGTTTTACTCCCACAGAAACAAACTGTGTATCTGAATCTGGCCTGAATTCTGCTACAAATATGCGCTGGTTGTGACCAGCTCGGCTGGCAATTTTGGCACCTGGCAGAAAGAGAATGGGCATTTTAAATTTGCTGAGAAAAATACACATTTCTGGTTAAAAATGTTAAAATAATTTTGACTCATATGAAGATTCCTCAGTTGGAATCCTTAGCTGCCATTCTGAATCAACCCTTAAGATGAACACAGGCATGTTCTGACCACACATCCTTCATCCTACGTAAGATTGTATAAACACACACCTGACGTTGCATCCATCCCCACAAAATCTATCAAACAAACTGTGAAAGATCACTTTTTATTAACTTCATAGCTCATCTTTAAAATTCTGAGAGTTACTAGTTGATCAACAGCAATCCCCAAAGAGAGGAAGTAAACCTCCAGGCAGAAAGGAGACAAGGAAAGGAGCTCAAATCTCTTTAGCCTAAATCAGGAATACGTATCAAAGCTGATCTGAAAACATGTAGCACAGCTCAAGGCACCAATTATATGCATAAAGGAGTTGTCCTGGCACCCCATTTCTGCAAGTTGCAACTTCTGGGAATAATTTTAGGAGTATGACAACCTAGTCAGTAATCAGAGTTTAGAGAAGAATAAAGTAGTAGTAGTAGTAGTAGTAGTAGTAGTAGTAGTAGTAGTAGCGGCAGTAGTAGTAGTAGTAATAATAATAATAATAATAATAATAATAATAATAATAACAACTAAAAAAAATAAAACCTTACATTATTCTTACTGGAAATCAGTGAACTATCTTGATCTTTACACAATAGTTTCAATAGAGATATATTTAACAGTCACTAGAATGGGTAAACACATCAATTTTAGATCTTGTTGTACGGAGCATAATGCACAGTATTTATCGTAATAATTTTTGATCTGCTGATGCTTTAATGTTACGACTTCTCATGACTCAAGGCAACATATCTCTAACAATGTAAACACCTTCTACAAAACCAGTCTCTTTCCTACCTTCCTGCCACTTCCAAATGGTGATGGTGTGTTCGGGATCCAGCCCTACGGACAGCAGCAGTTTGCCAGTGGCACTGAAACTGACTGAGCAAACGCCCTTGGAATGGTAGCACCGCAGTACTGACAGTGTCTGCTTGTTCATTGCATCCCACACGTGAATAGAAGGAGCTGTAGCTACACAAGTATTAAAAACATGCCATTAGTATTCATTTTGAAAATGTGTGATAATTTGTTTATTAAAGCAGTTAATACTTCTTAATAAGCACCTCCCAAAAATTGCTGTGATCAGATGGGGGAGAAAAGGAAAGAAAATAAAGGAGATTTTGGCCTCCCTTTGGAAACCAATTTATGACAAGCAGGATCATTGGGTAGGATGAACAAGTTGGCCTCATTGCATTACCAGAGATGTTAACTTGTCATTGAATTTGTTATGGGACTTGTGAAGCACAACAGAAGTTCTAAAAGCAAGCTGTCTTCTCCTGGTTTTCTCTTAGTAAGATGTAGAGCAACATGCTAACTCAAAAACCTTCATAAAGCTGCTCATCAAGAACGTAACTTCTACATGGGGCTTTTGGACAACGATAACTACAGAGAAATAAATTTACAGTGCAGGGCCAAAATCTCCTTTCTACAAAATGGCCACCTGTCTGAAATGTTTGCCCTCTTAGGAGAACATCAGCCAAATGGTCAGCTTGCTTACCGATGCAGAACTACGGTATTTAGTCTGCACTGTTTAGACTGCAAGCTCTCTGCAGTACAAACTGTCTTTCCATGCTACTAATTTATGTGATTATCTCTACCATGATGACAGCTGGGATTTTTTTCCCAAATGCAATGCCTTCCCAAAAGATCCTGCAATCCACATATAGCTTACAAACTCTGAGCAGCATCTAAGGCACTTCCAGGACGGTAAGATTCTCAAACTTCTTCACTTCTGATCTCTAATAAATTTGACTGCAGAGTCTGAAGGCTACTGGTACTTGTCATAGACCCAGATTCACATAAAATAAATTCTCTTTCGGATTCACGCTTTGTGTTTCTAATCAGCTAAATTTAGGCCCTCAAAGGCATGCATGTGATGGGAAATGGTAGGCACAGGGACTTAAGCAAAATTTCAGCCACATGAAACTCAGTTTTTGAGCACAATTCCACAGCTGTTCCAAAACAGTCTTTAGAACCTACTTCCTCATTTCTTGTATTTCCCACTGGAATTTCCTCTCATGGCAGCAACATGGTGTTATCACTACCTTTTGAGAGGTACTACAGCGTAGTATGGACATGCCATTAAAACAGAAAAGGCAGGAGTTGACAGCAACTAGCACTTCCCAAAAATTGTCAGCAAACTCCTTGCTGTTCTTATGGGAAGCTGAGGGAAAGTTTTATTATGGCTCTGAACTGTTTTTCACTCTTCAACACCCCCCTTGGTAAAACTGTATTACCCTTGAACTGTGCACCTGCCCTATAACCCTGTCCAAAGGTTTTCTTTTGGGTGGCAGGCAGAAACTCTCACCTAGTTTCCCTGAATAAGAACTGACAAAATCTTTCAGAGCATGATCTGCAAGACAGAAAATATGGACTCCGAGGTCCTTCTATGTGATGGAATCCTTCTGAAAGTTTCTGTCCTGACACTGAATCCTGCCTGAGTACTCAACACTTTCACAAGAGAGATGTTCTAAGGTGTCGTCTCCTTCTGGGAGCAGTTAGATAAAGCTACCATGGGCTAGCAGAACAGAAAAAATCTTTAGTAAGGTGGACCAAATCTACACCCACTCATTAGGAAACTTTATTTGCCATTCCAGCCTAGTACAAACATTATTGCTTCAAGAACCCCTGCATCACTGTAGACAACTGAAAATTGGAACTGAAAAAGCAAAGGTTGTTGGTAAGAAGGATGCCAAATAGCCATCAATAAATTTTAAGTAAAACTTTTCAACTTTCAAATGAAAGCAGGCAGCAGCTTGGATTCCAGACTAATGGTACCAGAAAGAAGAAAAAAGTAAAGAGTGCTCATTTGAGGCAGTGACAACAGACTTTAGTAATATACACAAGCTCAAACTGAAGTTGCAGTACAAGGAAGGCACGTGACACAGGGAAAGTCTCCAGGCACCATATGCAGGACTAAAGATGTTATTTTATGTAAATATCCATATCATCATTGTTTTGTTAAATACAGGTTAAAAGTGTGGGAAAAGGTACCTACATTCTTCCTCCCATCCTTAGAGCAAGCACCATTTGCCATATTTAAGAGAAGTCAACACATTGAAGATGTCAATGTACATTTGTTCTTACAGAACAAGCTTTAGATCCACATGAAGATTATTACACTTTCTAGTACACATGACCACACATTAATGCATCTCTGAAGATTCTTCACAAGACAGACAATTATGGCTGCTCAACAATGAACTCATTCGCACGTGATGGTGATGAGTTTTTACAATTACAGTTGAAGAAAAACATATTAATAAAAAATATCTGTCACAACTGTCAAAATGTCAAAGACCCAAAATAATAGAAGAAAAAATTAAATTGACATCACAAAAAGCAATTTGGATCAGTGGCAATAACTACATGACAATTGTACATAAATGTGAAAGGTGATTCGTTTTTTCACTCAGTCACCTAGGCCTCCTCAATAGGATTTACTTTAGAAATGCATATTCAAAATTACACTCAATTGAAGGTCTAAACCAAATGTTGTCAGCCCCAGCACGTCTACAAAACTGGCAAGCATACACAGGAATGCTACAGTAGCAGTATGTATTAGAACTCACTAATCACTAAGCAGCAAGAAGGGAATATGTTTCAACAAGAATAGATTTTAAGTGTGTTCTAACATTTAAAGTTTTTCTATATTTACAGTATGCTGAGCTGTTTTGACTTATATTCAGTGCTGACAATAATATGGCTGATACACGGGGTTTAATAAACTAAAAATTAATCCACATCACTTAGGGCTCTATAAAGCTGGAGATGGCTACTAGATAAACTAACTACACCTGAAGATGTTAAAATTTTGTTTCCCTTACCTGACATATCTGCTGAGTCTCCTGTAATGGAAAAGCAGCAGAAAAATAATTAGATCAGAAATAAGATAAGTGCTAAAGAAAATATATGCCACATCCACTGTAATTTCTTAACACACACCTTGATGTCATCTTTTTGCATTACAGCAGCACCAATACTGCTGTTAAAGATGAGTAATTACTGATAAAAAGAGGTCACATCAGAAATAAATCCTAGAATGAATATATTGAATGAATAAATATATTTTGATTTCCATTTTGAGCCACAACACAAAAATCTAGTTTTGGTGTATGCTAGGTCTCTCTCAGCCAAAGTAAATGAAAAATGTATCTTTTCATGTCATTGATATTTTAACAAAATAAGTGGGAAAAAACCACTAAGAAGTAGCATTTGAGTAGCTAAAGATTCAGTAAATCTTTTGAAGATTTAAGTCATGACAGTGACACTATTTGTGCCAACCATATCAGTAGGAAAAGTAGCAGCAATTAAGTATGTTCTTTATAGAGTATATATACAGTCCTTAACATCACTTTCAAATCAAAAAATAAGTAAATAAGTGCTGTTTTAAGATATTTCAATTCCAGCTTATTTTTAATTCTGTTCTTAAAAGTATATATAATTTTTAAGTGTCATTTGTCCCTGATTTGTGTGCCTTAATTCACATTACAGAACAGTTAAAATTGTTCTACTGCTAGTTGATATAGAAACCACTACGAAAATCAAAAAAGGATTAAGTCCTGTGTTTTGTCTTGGTTAAGATGAACATTGTAGAAGAAAAATCTTCACATTCCTCCCCTACAGAAAGGCAAACAGGGCCAGATTTAAGAAATATGATGAAAACAAAATTCTCAAAGGTTTTTAATTCCTGCAAATGTTCCTTGCAATCAAACCACAGACAAAAATCTGCTGATAATTTTTACATTTAAATAATTTCCATTAAAAAAAATGTTTAAAATTATGTGAGGCAAGAAACTCACCAAGAAGGAAGCTATTTTAGCTAAGCAGTTAGTATTACCAGTGAGTCAATTTTAATGAGAAATGCACCTAAAAATCCAAAAGACACAGGACAGCAGATAATAAACTCTTCACAACTGATTTGATTTACATGAAACCTCTAAAACAAACCTAAAGGGGGGGGAAAAAAGCTATTTTGGCTGAAATGAAATAAGGGGTTTTTTGTATTCTATGCACTGAAGAAAATAATGTGCGTTTGAATCTGCTGAGAACCAATGGAAGATATGAAAACTACAACCAGATTGTAGGTCTACAAAAACCACTATTCTACAAAATCTGGAAACAGCAATTTCTACCAGCTACACTAATGCAAAATGGTCTTTTTTAAAATGTTTTTCCTTTTTTTTTTTTAATCTGTTTTTTTCATAGATCTTAATGTCACTATGAAATATATATATATATGTTTTCCCTCAAAATCTCAATTGATCTGTAGGGAACACCATTAGGGTTTTGGTTTTGCCTGGAATATTATAGCTATACCCAACCACCAAGTAGGTATTATAAATCTACCTGATGAGGTAAAACCTACATAAGATTGACATGTATTTTAAGAAATGAAGGTTACCTCTATTCTTTGGAAGGTCTAACACAAGCTGATAGTTCAATAAAACCAGACTAATTTAATGGGGCTTACGGTTTCTGAAAAAATAGTTTTGGTAATAATCCAAACAGAAGATAAGTTTAATCTTTCATGCCTCAAAATTTTTGTCAACTTCATTCAATTACACTCAAAGGAACATATAAAGAGGACAGGTAACTGAGTAACACTCATACAAACGGAGAGAGCATAATCAAATATTTTTGTGATTTATCATGAATTTACAAGGCCCTGATTGCATGCTGTTATGTTAATTCTTTTTACAAAAATACAAACATACCTACTTGGCCAGTTGCCACTATGTTGGTAAACTTGGGGTGCTGATTCACAGTGAGGCACAAAATATCATCGTTGTGTTCCTGGTAAAATGACTGAGAGCCTAAAAATAAAAAAAAAAATCAAATCCTAGTTCAACTTTAATTAAAACATTTATACACACATAGACATGGCTAATGTTTGAAAATTTTATAATATTTGTTAGAAAACAGCATTATGGTCATGTTGCATTTTGAATTGTAAAACCAGAAAACAGAAACTCCTAATTTTGACTTCAACACACAGCATTCAGTAACTCCAAACTATTCCCTCAAATTTTCCACAGCAAGTTGCTTAATTATGTCAGAAACAAACGGCATTGTGTACTTTTTTAAAGGTCTAAGTTATCTAAACTCACTGGGTTATTGGGAAGGAATGTATGTGATATAGATCACTGAAAAGTAAACCAAATAAAAATGTTAATTTATTTTTAGAAAAAAAAATTAAATTACAATTACCCCATTGTTCAGCTCTTTTAGTTTCTGTGATCATTTCAACACGCAAATTTCAGAAAGTTAATACCAAAACCAACAAATCTTTACTTCCTTTAAAGCTCAGTCACCAGGAACATTTCAGTACACTTGTTTGCTTATACAGCTATTATGAATATTTTCTACAGACTGAATTTTTAGCAACAAATAGTATTTTCCCACATACTTTTACAATGCTTAAAGCATATTACTTTCTTTATAAACTGTAACTCCACGTGTGTGAAGAAACATTTTCCCTCCAGTGGGTTTTCTCCTACCTGTTGCCACATTATACAAGATCCCAATAGAAGCAGTGTGATAAACCACGTCAGCACCATCATTCAAATAGTGCACATTGTTTCTGCAGTCCTTGCCTCGATACCCAAATACCAGCTCCAAAATTAGGTCCTAAAAAAGACAGTCACATCAACAGACACACAAAACCTTAAAGCAGTTATGAACCTCCCATTCTTCTGTACGATTTAATTTTTTTAATTACGTCCTTATGTCGTAAAGGAATTTAACAACATCTCAAACCAACAGCAACTGAGCTCATCCCTCCCCTGTCAGATAACACAGCTGCTCATTCCTGTCACACACAGCAGCCACCCCTTCACACCTCTCAGGGGGATGCTGCAGAATATGCATATAATACACCCATATATATACACTGAAAGAGGTACTCATACACATGCACATATATAAAAAAAGTCCAGTGAAGAATAAAGTTCTTTTAATGCAGAAGACACTAAGAAACAAAGAATATTTGTAGAATCAACAATATTTGGGCTGGTAAAGAACTGTATTTTCCAAGGCTAGATGAAATTTTAACTTCAGATTAATCAAAAATTGGTAACTTTAATTGCAACTGCCATGTAATGAAAAAACAGATGCCAAAGCTAAACTCATCATTAATAAAATTTTTAAAATTATTTTAAAAACTCTTATCAGTGATGAATTTAAAACTAAGTTTTAAAATAAATTCTAAGAAGATTGGAATTAAAAAATGCTTAGTTTTGTTAGCGACAATACACCCTTTAACAATCCAGTTATCTAAACAAGACATCCTGCTTTCTACAGCCTGTTCTAAGCTTTCCTGATTATTAAGAATTGAATTATACTCCATTTCATTTGCAAGAAAAAGAAATATGGTCTTTTTTTTATTTACAACAAAAAATTCTCTCCCACTTTTTCTATTTACCCACTATCCACTATTTCCACCTTTGATGTATTTAGAATAAAACAATCATTCAGTGTGTTCATAGGTGTGTCAGTTTCTGGCAAAACAAAATCCTAAAAGAAGACAAGAAGAGCAACATTTTTCTTACCTCTATAGGTCTCTTTTTTTTCCCCACATTATTTGTCTGAAGTTTCTCCGGCTGTGGCAATGCCCTACTAACTGGTGGTCTGAAACAAAGAACTGTGAATAAGAGAAGGCTGTCCGTCACCCATTCCATACTAACAGTACCTTCCAACCTGCTAATGCATAGGGACATCTTATAGACCTGTCACACTCAACTTATATTCATCTTTAAAAGAAATAACTCTGTCAAAGCAGAATGACAAAACCTAACGATCCTTTGTTTAACATGCTAGGTTCTCTAATTCTTCAGCAATCCATGGGGTTAATGCAAAAGCTTGGTTTAAAATGACTGACCACTTACAAAATATTCTTAGCTTTTTCCAGCTGTTTTCAAGATTCTTTCATCTTCCCTGCAACAATTTTACTGAAGAGAGGCTTACCTAATTAATCTAATAATGCCTCTTCCTACATGCCTCCAGCAGACCCCTAACCTCTCCTGCTTTTCTAATAGTTTATAAAGAACTCCATATGCACCTGCCCATTCAGTGTTACATAATTGAAATGAGATATTGATCAAAGCTTATGTGGAAGTAAACCAGGACCATGCAAATGCAGGAGTAACAGCCATAACTTACGCTCCACTGTTCTGAATAGCCCACATTTAATTAAGAAATCTCAATTAGATACGTTTAACAAATATCCATAACATCTTTCACATTACATTCAACTGTACCTCTACAAAGAAACACATAAACAAATCAGCTTTATTTATTAAATATATGCAACTATTCTTAGTAATTTGCAGGAGCATTGATTATTGATTCTATAGACACAGCAGATATAGATTTGTTGCTGTGATAATAATCCTTTAAACTTGACGTTTAAGAGGAGCAATTTGCTTAAAAATAAATTCTATGTATAGATTCAGTCACATCCAGATTATTTAATGCAATAGGCAGTGTAATAAACTAATATCAAACATCAAGCAACGGGTCTCTTTCATATTCCTTTTTAGTATGAAGTACTTCTAATTTCATCTCTGCTCTTGAGTGATGACTTTGATTCAAAATAATGGCTGTCTTTTCTTAGAACAATATGATGTGTTTGTACACTGTGTATTTTGAAAATCAGTTGACAAGCATTTTTTTTTCAGTTAATCAAATAGAATACCATTTTCTTAGATTTCTTTATTTTCCCTGCTTAATTTTAATACAAAACAGCTCACTCCAGAATGCTGGTTTAATTTTGAATTGCTGGTTCGTCATGGACAACTCTTCAACAGTCTCATTACTATTCCTCTAGAAATTACCAAAACACAGCATAAAAAGCCCTTCTTCAACTTTTCAGCCTCATATTTGACACAAAGCACTAAAACCTCATCTCTTTCCTCCTCTCCTACCCTGGCCCTAATTCACTTATGTCCCTGAAACACAGAGGGAAAAAATAGTTGGAGGGGGAAAAAACTCAGCAAAATTAAATACAACAGAAGAACATATTTGAAGTCTGATGAAAGCAGTAAAAACTGGAAGGACATGGTTCTGACAGAGGTTTATGTTTCTGGAACTGAATATTTCTCTGCGGCTTACTTCTAGAATGTGGCATTTTTATAACATTCGCTGCCTAAATAGAATGGGAGAAGAGGTAAAACAATCTCACATTTCAGAACTTCTAGAGAAGACCATCTGTACTTTAAGGTTCTACAGATAAAAATCCAGGTTGATAACATCCTTAAGTAATTATCAGAGTACACTTAAATTCTTGCATTACCACACAACAGAATAAAGCGAATGTACATTGGTCAGGAAAACTTGACAACTTCTACTCAGCTGCATTATCTCACAGGTCACCTAAACAATTTATCTAAATATCTCTCCAGGAAGGACTAATTCTATATTGATCCAGAACAGTGGAACTGGAACACAAATTACAAGCATGTATGTATTCTCTTCCTAATTAAGTTTCAAGATAACAACTTGAGCATTTAAAAACAGGAATGCTGAAGGATATGAGAATACATTTTCCAAGTCCTCTTTAAAGGTGAAAAGTTGAAAATATGTTTAATTTGCTATGTAATGTGACTAATGGCATATACAACACACAGTGGTCATATACCTGTATGCATAACTCACTGCATGCTCAAAAATTGTGTGGAAAAGATGGGAAGGAGAGCATGAATATCATGTTTGGGTGAATTCACGTATGGATAGGGTCAGCTTCAGCATGGGGAAGGAGAGTTCCAGCCATCTATCATAAGGGAAATAAATACCTCAATATTGGTACTTTATTTTTAAAATTAAAATAGATTTGGTATATGTATTTTAATATTTCTTGTTATGAAACCATAAAAATCAAGTAGAAGCGTTTTGAAGTAGTTTCTGAAACAAAAAAATTACCTTGTTCAGTTTTAGACATAGTTAAAGTATTACTACCCATCTTTGTATGATCTACTTCATTCCATATTTTCCTCATTGTTACTGAGTATCTAAAGTTACTAACAGAAGAAGGAATGATTTTCTGTTTTATAGCATATGTAAATTACCACCAAATACCACCAATTACCACCAACTCTTTGAGTTCTGTGGTAACTCATAACAGTGTGCTTTGCAATATTGAAAATATTGTGTTTTGAAAGTACAAGTATTATTTTGGGCACAATTTCATAGAGCAGATTACAGTTGTTACAAGAACAAAAGAAAACAAAAGAAAAAGTCCCTTCCTTTGGGGGGCACCAAAGTTGCACTTCATACTTAGGGGCATTTGCAGAGAACTTAGCAATTGATCTTGCACTACTCTTCAGCATGAAGTGTCTTGCACTGCCCTCCCCAAAAGGTGTGGGCAAGCATGTAGTATAGAATGAATTTTAAAAGTAAGGAGGACTTCTTTCCATTTACTCTTGGCAAGTTCTTCAAAGTCATTTGTGAACTGTATAGTGGTCTGGTTTCCATTAGAAGATAATGAAGGCTGGTAGTTTCTAAATACTACTTCTTGACAAAAATGACTTATAATAATAATACATATAAATAATTATTTATATATGTATAAATAATTATTTTCACGTGTCCTATGAGCAGTAAGAGCTCATACTCCCTAATGCAGATGCAGGGAATCTAATGCTTAAATAATTTAGTAACATATACACACCTTGACAGGTCAGGTGAGACTGTCAGATCATCACATGTAAAACAGTTGTCCACTAGAGGGCTGGAAAGAGGGCTAACCTTTATATTTTAATAAATATTACTGAAAAATACTATTGGTTTGTTGCTCTGTTCTTCTCTGTTTTTCTAAAGTTCCTACAGCCTTCTGATGATTTACTTTTTGTAATAAAGTTTCTCACAGATTTTCACATAAACAACCTATTATTATTATAACTATTCTTTCATGTTTACATTCTTCTCATAAGGAGGAGACTGTTGATAAACTGTTGAGTTAACCAGTGTGGTTGGAGAGGAAGACTTTCTTCCTCCAATCCATGGTCACTGTTGGAATTCTATAAATGTCAACGTCTGTAAATAAACTTCCCTTTTTTTACCTTAGACATCTCAGTGCATAAGTGTCATTTCTTTTGTGTCTTATTGCGACACTCGTGAAACATAGGAAAGTATAATCCTTCATGGAGTTGGAATTCATTTGTAAAATTGTATCTGGCTTATTGTATGAAACAGAACTCCAATGAATATATATAAATTTCAGATTTTTCGTACAGCAATATTCTGAAGAGTGATAGGTGCATGGTATGGCACCCAACATGACAGATGGCTTTTTGAGGAAAATGGGAAGTGGCAGTAGAAGATGGACTAGATAGGAAAATAAAAGCATTACCTGGAACCTCTTTTCAGCAGCAGATGGGAAAGAGAAAAGGATTACTTATACAAGTTTGGCTAAAGTTAGGTGCCAGTGAATTATTCATATAGGTAATTATTGCTGACTTCCTGGTTTGTATACTTCTTTTTACAAGGGGATTATTCACTTCACAGACTATATAAATCTATTATTTGTATAGAAAACTCCCATTCACTTAAATGGGAATTATGAACATGTGTTGGCATGAGAACATAATTCTTTGGAACAACTCTAATGTAAATAGAGAAAAAAAGCAGAAGCAGAACCAAAAACCTCTGAACTATACCAAGTGCTTAGAGTCAGCATACACAATACCTGTATAACTCAAAAAAAAGTTGTGTAGGTTTAACCTCCTGGAATAAGCTGATGGATGGAACAGTCAACTTGCTATTAAAGACAGATGCTCAAGTTCAGTCACAAAAATACATTCCTGTATACTAGAGTAAAATTATCTCAGCTAATCAGAATGTGTGGGGTACTGAGCACTACTGATATGTACTATTTTTTCGTGACTACTTAGTTCAATTTCTGTTGATTGAAGATACTTTGCACTGGACAGGTTTCCTCAGTCATGTATGATGGAATACCCCTATACTTTGGCTAGCCAAAAACCATTATTAATAATTAAAAAGCACATGGGCATGTACAGATTATTTCCTAGTATTTGTATATGCATGGGTGCTTTACATTAGTTTGATTTGCTGGTACACTTCCATTGGTTTGATAAGTTCTTTTTTTAAGAACCACTAAGCAACTTCACTGTGGCAAGGTGAACTCTAGTTAGTTTCTTTCACTTATAAATTAAGCAAAATTATTTGAGGAATAATTTAGGAAAAAAAAATCCTAAAATTTAAGAACACAGTGTTAACAACTCACCAATTCAGAGACTGATTTTTTCCCATACCGAAAACAATGGGTTTTACTGAATGTCTTCTAATTAGCTTTAACTTTATTTTGCAGTGCAAGACTGATGCACTATTTATTCATGAAGGGAACAGCTAAACCTTTCCCATAATAAAATCCAAATGTAGTTTGAACAGGTTTTGCAGTCAATAGCATGCAATTCTTCAAGGAGTAGAAAATTCAAATACCCTCCAGATATTTTTCACAGTAAAGCAAGGACTATTTAGTTTCTCTGTAGCCACAGTTTGTGCCTGCCATGTTTTGGTTTCGGGAAATTCTTTTCCCAGAGACACCTGTTGTAAACAAGAGCATGTTATTGTAAGCTATCTTGTTTTTCTGCAGGTGTCTCTGGGAAAAGAATTTCCCAAAACCAAAACGTGGCAGGCACAAACTGTGGCTACATTTCTCTGTTAGTAAAACCAATCTACACAGATCACAAACCAAATGCAAATCCTCCAACTCTCATCTCTGGGCTGTGCAATCACTTCTGTAGACATTTCCTTTTAGTTGCAAAGTGAAGTTTTTTCTTTGCATTCAAAATTGAGATTATTTGGTAAATCTTGATACTTCTGTAACTGGCTTTTTCACTTCTTCAAAGACATGGGTTTTAGCTCACCTCTGAAAGGAGAAAATTATTACCTCAAACTGGTAAAGGGAGACCATTCTTTTCCATGTTGTTCCAGCCTACAGCTTGTAATATAAGTAACTAATAACAACTAAATTGATGACTGGAAAGAATGAAGTCTGAAATTTCAGGGTTTTCAGCCCCAAGGTTTTAATGCCCTGCACCCATTCCAATGGGCAAAAAGGTTAGTTTCAAAAATCTATGGTTTAGAAAACCGGGGTTTAAGTTAATGTTAAATTTAAATTTTCCAGTAAAATAATTTATTCTGCATATATGGTAAACAGAGAGAAGAAGCTGCTTGTGCAAAGTCCCTTGTTATAGTTTTTCATTTTGACTCCTGGCTTTTCCCTTCTCCCAAATCACACAAGTTGACAAAATGAAAAGAGAAGATAAAGATGATTTTTTACAAAAAGAGCTTTGGAATTTGTATTATTTACATTCATATCATAAGTCACTAGGCTGACACTCAGAAAAATGTAATTGCATTCTGTTCATTTATCCAAAACATATATGGAAGATGTCTGTATAAAATCTCAGAATTTCTCCTTCAGTGGCAATTACAAGGTGATAGTTGTGAGTTTTGGATTAAAAATATTTCATTTCAATAGTTTCCTTCCTCTCTCACTCCCTCAGAAGCACAATTTAGATTTATTTACTGTCTGTATTGAACACAAAAAAACCTCTCCACATCCCAATCTTTAAAGGACAAGTTTGTAAATATTTTTTAGGTTGCTTCATATTTTGAATACATAAGGAAAATAGATTATCTATTTCTGCATCTGTCTATATGTCCCTGTACACACAAAAAATCCTGAAGAAAAGAAAAACTAACTAACTAAATAAATAAAATTGGAGGCAGTTTTGCCACAACACCTGGTTGTGAATCATATCTGGGAGTGTATGTAGAGCACCAAAAGAATTTTTAAAAGATAAGCTGCTGGGATCTTTTCATACAAGAGGTCTCAGCACATGAAGTAAGTAATGGTTTTATCTGCTTGCAAATCTATAAAACTTTTGGTGAAAAATTTTAACTGGAATTCCTGGTTGTTTAATTTTGTGATCTCTTGGTACAGCCATTTGTCTGTAAGGTACAATTATCACAGCACTGCCCCTTTCACAGCCACAAATAGCCAACTTCAGGGGGTATAAGACCAGAATAAGAATGGAGCATTATTCTCCAGAGGCAGCTCCCAACCTTCAGTGCTGTGCAGTTCAGGGAGTAGCTGAGTCAGAAGCGTTTTCAAAATCAACCATGATGGACTTTTTTTCTGAGTAATTTACCTAGCACAAATACATACTAGGAAAGAACTCTTAGTAAAGGATAGAAACAACTTTTAAATGCATTTTGTGCTGCTGAATACCCATAATGCTATTACACAACCAAATTAAACACACAGTATACATCTTTTCATGTAAAAATATTATCTATAAACATTATTATTCAGAAGTGATAAATAATTCAAATTACAGACCTAAGTGCTGCCTCACAGCAGTGCCATTTTGTGTTTCCAATAGAAGTTATAATAAGTATTCCAATTTCAATGATATAGCATGGTAATTTCACTGCTAGAGAATACTATATCATTAGCAGAGCTGGTGTTTAACACTGCAAGCAAACCTTAGGCCAATTGAATCTGAATGAATCTCGAGTTCCAGTCACAGAGGCAGCTCAGTCTACAAGTCTGGAGGGTGGCCTAACAGCCTAAGGATTTGCTGTACTGCAAATTTAACAGCATGTTTTTGCATACGCATAAAGAGAGCAGGTGCAGAAGTTCATGACCTACACTAAAGAACACGATGTGGACCCAGCAGCTCAGATCCTCAAGCAGTGGAGGTGCCTTGGCCAAATGCTGCAGCCAAGACAGTAATGCTCCCTTCACCCATGAGCTTTACCAGCTCCAGCATGATGCTGCTGCTAGAGCCACCTCAGGCACCTGTGCAATGTGCTCACTGCACTCTGTTCCAGGTTGGACCTCTACCCCAACACTGAGATGCTGTGTTACACACCCACAGCACTTGGGCAAGCTCTCTGACTCAGACTGTGAAGTCAAGCTGTTCCTCAGCCACTCCAAAGTACTGAGGAAAGGAGGATGAGGTTTGATCACCTCCTCCCAAATGCTCTAGCATTCACTCATGTCAACTCAGAGTGAGAACTGCACTTGTTTGTACCTTAACCTTTTCTACCCATTAAAAAGCTACTATTTAATAGTACAGAGGTAAATCCCTCACTTCTGTTGCAAATTGTAACTACTTTCCCAAGCAGCTTAAGTTACTAAAATGCATTTAATTCTGGACTTCTTGTACATGAACTTACCTGACTACCCCCTGCCTTCATAGGAAGCAAAAATAAAGAGTAATAAAAATAAAATAAAAATTAGTATCTATGACAGTAGACTAAAACATTTCTAAAACATTTACCAATCTTACACAATATTAACATCAGAACAGCAGTTAAAATACATACAGTAACAATAATCTGGTTTTATTCTTCACAAAAAAAAATTCTTTGAAGTTTAGGGCCTCAAACTTTTCAACAATGTAGGTAATTGAATTCTTTCATGATCTTTTTTGCATTCTGAATCACAATTTAATTACCTTACTACAGAATTAATTCTCTTAGTAATTTTTCTGAAACTGAAAAACACAATTCACTTGGCTTCCAGAAACAGTTGTTGAAACAAAAGAGGTTAACAATAGCATTAAAATGAAAAAAAAAGTCTTTAATCAACACTTTCATACATGCACATTATTTCTTTTTGATTTCCACATCAAATATATCTAATAAATAAAGAGAAAGACCATTTCTCATAGATACAAGACAGGGAACCACAGTTTTATACACAGGTATCCCACTCTCTCCTACAGCAACACAACTTAAAAACAAAAGATAATACAAAACTCCCACAAAAGTCACACTGCATTTCTCAACAAGGGTGTCACAGACCTGTCCAGCTTCACTGTGGAAAGAGGTGTGAGCATTGCTCCAGAACTCCTCACATTCCTACAAAACTTTCTACTCTCCAGTTTCACCATATCCTTACACCCTGTTACACCCTGTTGCTTTTTTCACTTCCCTCTTTAGTATTACTGTTCCCCAGTTGCCATATTAGGAATCCCTCCTTCCTTTTTCCTCACATACCCTGTCCACATCTATTTTGTGGACAACAAAAAACTTTCAAGGTCCTGTGGTCAGCTGCAGGTTCTACAACAGAGACTGTTCTAGAGGTTATAAATCGTTTTTGTTTGCATCTTTTTTTATCTTCTGGGTTTCCTGTACTCTGCTCCCCATCCCATTCTTTTCTAAAGCATACAATAGTGAACCAAGATATAAAACTAACACTGCAAAGCAACCAACTTCATTTTCCAAGATTCATTAACAAAAAGCAGAACCACAGTGGACAGAATTTTCCAAAGAAAGGTAGAAGTTATGTGAAGACTGAAGCAATTAGAAGACAAGAAGCAATTAGAGCTGAATTCATCAGAGCAATTTGCTGGCAGAACCAAAAAACGGAGAGCTGTCCTTCACTAAAACAATTGTACAGGCTCATGCCTATAATGCCATCACTAACTACCAGTCAGTATTCAAGTTTCAAAACAAATGTTATTAAGCACCAGCAAAAAAACTCAATCACCTCAAGGAACTCCCCAAACATAAAAATATGCATACATAGTAGTCTTTTGTGCTGTCTGAAAATAGGTACAGCCTAGTCCTTTGGGTAACCTTTCTTTTCTTCTTCAAAAAAGTATTTAGATTCTTTTTATACATACCCTTTTAAGTTAAAAATTATATATTTAAATATAATTTTTTTCTACTATTCTCTTTTCAGGTTGATTTCTTGGCTAGAATTGTAATTTAGTAATTACCTTTCATCTAAAGTTGGCTCCTTTTGTTGCAGATGAGGCTTAATTCCAAACATTGGTCTAATGTTTGTTGATAAGGCTTTGATGGTGTAATTAATTTCATTTTCCCTTGTCACATCACTGTCATAACCTAACAAAACCAGAGGGAAGAGTATCAAACCAAAATAAGGTACAACGATAAGAACAACAATTCAATCTTAATTTGTATAGATTTCACCATGTACTAGATTACAAAAACAATTATAGCATGGATTATTAGTAACATAAATACACAACAGAAAGAAAGTAGCTGGGAATCATGAACATTGTTAATAAAGACATTCAAAGAAAAGGAATTCCCTACAATATCTTTGTGGAAAAGAAGCTATTATAGAGTCAAGGGACTTTATTCCTGCTTGGTTGGCCCTAACCACAATCACTAACAAAGAACCTCACTACCTGACATCTGCTCTTTAGACCTGTAAGATTCAGTGCCTGGTTGATCTCAGTTCCAGGACCCATCCATTACCATGGAATCTATAGGTCTGCACAAGGTTCCTACACAATGCTTAGGGACAGTAAGGCACATCAAGATGATGTTTACTATAGTAAAATAAACATGTTGGAAAAGTTAAGTTGTGACAGGGTTGTTACTTATTCTCCATTATTTTATTTTTTCAAAGACAGAGACTACTAATGCCAACAATGTGGTGGTGAATAGTTCTTAACTCTAACTGAAATTGATAGGACCTGACCAAGAGAAACTTTTGTGGATAAAGATGTCAACGTCTTTTCTTGTAAATCTTCACAGACCTCACTCTATTTTACAGTACTTTTGAACACACATCTTAAGATTATAGGGAAGATTACAGGGCTAAGATGTTCTAACAGGTATCAAGCAGAGGCTGAACAAAAATTCTGAACATTACAATTTTTGACTAAGAAAGTTAAAGCTGACAAGTCCTCCTATAGGCAATTAAATCACTTTGTGGATGTATTGATCAGTACTTTTAAGAAGAAAGACAGTGATTAAACATTATTTCCCAATGAATGTTTAATATTTAATGTATTGCTTTAGTTATTTAGCTCTTTTTAGTGACAGCTGAAGTTATCTCCTTACATGGAACTATTTAACAAGTAGCAATGATAGTTTAAAAGTGCTTGAACACTGAGGAATCGACAAGAAGGAAAAACTGCACGTGGGAGAAGAGAAAACAAGTCTGGAGGCTCATAAACCCTTAGAATTATAACATGAAAAATAAAACAAGTATGGAAAAACCAGCAGAAGTAACGCTACAAAATAGAATTAGCACATTATAACAGCCGATATTGTGACCTTGAAATAGATATATTAACATCAGTTTTCTTCAGTCTCCTGTGCTTCCATCTTAGGGAAGCAGATGCTGTAACATCAAGATAATGATGATCTTGCATTATACAGATTTCAATATCATTTCTTTAGAATTAGTGACAACATTTAAACTGTGATGATTCTATTTTAAATATAGATTTTGGGTAGCTGTGTATAAGTGATACTTCATATTTTTCATTTAGAAGATATCGAGAGTCTCTTTATGTACTCTGACTCAAAGCAGTAACTCAAACACTTCATTATCATTTTCTTCACAGCAGTTTATCAATCCTTTCCCCCAAACCTAATTTTATTTAGCATTTTTGAAGAGTATTTGCTACTTAAGATAGAAACAATCCATAAATTATTTCTAAATTTGTAGTTTTACATTAATAAATTCTTCTTGAAATAGCATAATCCAGCTAGTTGTATGAAGTATTACTGACCTCCATCTTCTTCAGAATCTAGATCAGACTCTTCACTGTCACACTGCCTGCTGTCCCGATGTCCCTCCATCTCATAAGTCCACAGCATCAAGGAGGTGTCTGCTCCTCCAACAGTGACCAACAAGCTGTCGTCGTAGGTCCAACGGACATTTGTCACATGGGTACTGTGAGCAACATACCTCTTAAATTTTCCAAACTTTCCCTAAGAAAGGGAGAAGGAAGGCAAAGATCAAATTTACCCAGCCTGCTAGACGAAACTGAAATGAGTTGCTGGTGCACAATGACATCATCTTAACTTCCTTACAGTTCATGCTTCAGCTGTTTTGTATTTTATATGATTGTAACATTTGATTTGCCAAGTGCCTCTCCTATAGAAACTTCATGAAACGGTAACCTTATTTTCATATCAAGCATGAGAGAGTTAGTTTATAAACAGATTCCAGCAATAAACACTGGATTATTTTCCTAAGAGAGACAATAATCTAACTGAATTGGAATAAAACACAGAATATTTTGAATCAGTACTTGTGAAATGTTACCATCCTTAGCATGGCAACATTTCAAAACTGAAGACACATTTACCACCAAATATACTGGAAAAGTAGAGGTACTTGGAGAGCAGTAAAAACACAATGTGCTTCTGGAATGGCTTTTCTATGATGCGTGATTTTAAAGGTCTTCATCTTAGAAAAAAAATGACAAACGTTGGACAAAATGAAGGTCCTCAAAATCATGAATAAAATCTAGGTGTGAAAGATATGTTCATTGTCTTCCAAATCATTCTCATTCTTAAAGTTTTTCCTGTTCATTTGTCACAGTCAGCAGCAGGACACTGCATGAAATGGCTCTACAGTCTGACCTGGAATTATCATTTTTACTTATTGCAAGTTTAATGCACTGCAAACTACAATGTAATACTGAATGCTTTCTTTGATCAAAATGAGAAAAAAATATAAAAACATTATTTTCATCTGAGTGATGAACTTTCACTGTTTTGGAAAGGCAGTTTTATTAATAAATATTTTCTGTAAACAGCTGAAAATTACTTACTTTAGCAGGGTATCGAAACAGTTTCACAAATCCAAAATCATCTCCTGTGGCTAATACCTTACTATCACTAGTGAGGCATGAAGCAGTTACATCTGTGACTTCACCAATTATTGGCCAGATCCCTTCACAGCAAGAGCCCAAAACACTTGTCCATGATGCCCAGCCAATCTTTTCTACCTACAAAAACAACCCATTTGAGACAGAGCATACTTCTTAGGCACTTTTGTTCCATATCCAATTTTGAGACAAAATCCTTGCACTGAAAGATACATCACATCTAAATTAAAGTATTTTAATATATTAATCACTTATTTCTTCACCATTCAGAATTTCATTTGAGACCTATAATTTTACCTCCATGAACTTTCAATTCCAAAACCTAAAGAAGTATTTTGAAAATTTTTACTTTAGCTGCCCTTTCAGGCTAAAGAAAACAAATTATATTTTCCAACATTGCCTTTCAGTACCATGGGAAACATCATTTGGAAATTATCCATTTTTGCTCTCTGCCCTATGACAATGGGGCAGAATACCTGAGAAACCAAAACAACATTATAGCTACAACATACTACTCTTGCCTATATGTATTATGGAAACTGTATTTTATTTTTATATAAAGACAAACATGAGGCTTTCCACAGCAAGGTTAGGGTTAAGTAATCTGCAATAGGTTTTCAAGGGTATTTAGGTACCAGAAAAGACACATAGAAGTCTAGTGAGATTTTCATGACTAAATCAGCCAAATGTCTGTTTCTTAATAGAAGAGAAAAATGTGAACCCCCCTACACATTCTATTATTTAAAAAGTTAAAAATTACAGTTTTATACAACATTCCCTTTATGTAGTATAGATGGCTATATCATAATTCTAATTTGCAGACAAGTTAAGAAGGCAGTACAGTTCCTCACCTCCAAACTCGGAATAGTCTGTTTTTTCCCCCGAGGGGCTTCAAAAAACAGCTGCTCTTTAGCACCAGTGTTGACTTGCAAAAGTTTTCCTATAAAACATATGGCATACATATTGTATGTTAACATAGAAGATTCCATTTCACAGAAGGAAAAAAGAAAGGTTAGTTTGAATTTTTTATTGCTAAGAGCATTGCATCAATTATTTGTTTCTATTGGAAAAAACTGCATACATAAATAATGGTCTTCTAAAAAAATCTAAGTCCTTTGACCCCTTAAATTCACAACTCCTCCTCCTTTCTTTGAAAACTGTGCTAATGCATCACTTTTCTCTCCTTATTATGGCTGTCCCATCAGATAGTAGACAAAATGTACTGGGTATAATTCAAAGCATGTTTATGATAACTGGCTATTGATGCATGTGCTTTTGGGATGGAGAAGCACATATGCTGCCTGGCCACTGGCTAATCCCAAGCAGGTGACTTCTTTACACTTTCATATTACTTCATTTCTGAGGGAAATTCTCACCAATGTTCCTGTCCTCTTCCTTTTCAAAATTCTCAAAGGAAGATAACTCACAACACTCTTTCAAAATAAATCAGGCTGTTTCCAAAGTGATTATGGAGAGGAATAAGAACATGAAGAAATAGGTTGCACAATTGCACAGCCTTGCTTTTTAATGAAACAGGACTAAATTTAGTATTTTAAGTAATCACATATTAATACCCTGGAACACAGGAAATCTGGTCTTTCTGCTTTGTGTGACAACAAGGACACATATTCCTGAGCTACAGATACAACCACATTGTACAGTATATTATTAAAGCAGTAGAAATATAGAATCATAGAATGTCTGGGGTTGGAAAGGACCTTAGAGACCATCTAGTTCCAACCTCCTGTGACTAGACTGGGTTGCTCAGAGCCCCATCCAGCCTGGCCTTGACCACCTTCAGGGATGGGGCATCCACAACCTCTCTGAGCAGCTATTTCCAGTGCTTTACCACACTTCTAATAAAGAATATCTTCCCAATATCTAATATAAACATACTCTCCTCCAGCTTAAGGCCCTTCCCCCTTGTTCTATCACTAACTGGCCATGTAAAGTCAAATGATAAACAGGAAAAGACTTTTTAAAAATCCAAACAAACCAGTCTATAGAGACAAACCATTTTACTTCAAATTGCATAACTTCTAAATATGTATGTGGCAGTAAAAATCGTGGGTTTAATATTTATTCAGATGCTGTGAGAGCATTTTTGCAAGCTGAAGAATCAAATCTCCCAGTGACACCACAAACCCATACATGTATTTTATTATTCTATAACGTAATCAATCTTCCAGCACATTTTTTCAATGAATGCTGCTTACCTCTTATGTCCCAGTCCATGTGCGTGATGTAGCTGGAGGCTCCCTTGCAGATTCCTACTCTTTTACTGCTCATTACATTGTAAATATCTACAAAGTTGTCACAGGATGCCACAGCTAAGTACTTTCCAGCCCCTAAAACACATCAGTACAAACACAAAAACATTTTCAAAAAATGTTAGTGCTCTGCATATTAAACAGAAGTAAATTCTGGAATTTAGCTATATGCAACTTGGAATTCTTTGACATCAGCTTGCTAATTTATACATATGCCCCAACAAACTGATTTTCATATCACATAATCAGCATGAAACATACAGCTATGATATCATTAAATTTTCAAACAATAAAAACCACTTGCTGAAATTTTAAGCATTTATGGCATTCAGAGAATGGTAAGGCTTAGGGAACCAGAAAGTAATGTTGTATGAGAATTGGTATCAATAATTTGCATCAAATTTCTCCAGCAGATGAGTATTTTAACTGAAGTAGGCTTTGCATTCTGAATTCCTAAAATCTGAGCCGAAATGTTGAAAATGTTGGAAAAAAAGCCTAGCCTCACTGGAGGTGCTAAGGGGAGAAAAATAAGAAAAAAAGTTGCCAGAAGTTTCTGACACATCAGTTTCAAGTATTCTTATTAGCTAACAGTAACTTCAGTGATGTGCCAAACTCATGCAGCTCATAAAGTGGAACCCTAGGGACCTGCTGGATATTCATGATTTAAAACTGACTGTTTTATTCAGGGGGTTACTATAAGCAAACCTACTCCAATAATCCCATCCTTAAACAAGCAACACAGGACTTCACACCAGTCTTTCAAATTGTTACTGTTAGTTTTGGCGACCTATTTTTTACATCTAAAAGCACTACAAATCTTTACTACTTTTATCTCTTAAATGTGATAAGCCTTACTTGAACAACATTGATTTTAAAATTTTCATCTAAAAAAAATCACTTACCAGGAGAAAATCTGATTTCTGAAATAACATCTTTCCTGTGCTGGAAAGAGACCAAATCCTCCAGGGTATCTGCATTGACTATCAAAAAACTTCCATCATTGAGACCAACAGCTAATGCTTTTCCATCAGGAGAAAAGCAGCAACATCTGCCTCCTATGAGAAATAAAGAAATTGCACTCAGATACATTTACAGTGCATTATCCTTCTTTCAGATCTATTTTTCCATTAGTAAAGGAAAGCTATTCTTATACTATAAAACTTCCAAGGAAGTTTTCCAGATGCTGCCAAAATAATTTCCAAGCTGCGATAGCATACGAACAGGTACACAGGCCCAGAATCTGAGAATCTGCATATTAATTGACATCTGTTCCACATTAGTAATACAGATTAATCACTATTGTCTGTATATTTTTAACTTGATCTCCTTCTTTGTATCTGGTGCTGCCTGTTTATTACCATTTGCTCTGATAAGGAGAACACAGCTGGAAAACACCCTCTGGATTTTCAGAATTCAGTCATTTGTTATCACAAACAATAAGACACTAAGTCATGGGATCCTTCCAATAAACATGCCAAGTGTTGTTTGAAACACAGCTTAATTTCCAATTTAAATTTATATATGGTCAACCGATATAGATTTATTTTCATGCCAGAAGTTTCTGTTAACATAAATATTTTCCCCTACTATTTGTTCCTCTGATAAACTTTTAGACAGCAATCCTTTACTTACATGGCTTCAGCACAAGGCTTTGCATTCATTATGCAGTTCCTTTCTCCATTCTCACATTTATTTTAATTGCATTCAGCTGAACACAGAAATGCACACCAAAAAATCCTGATTTTTGTCTTGTAATTTACATGAATACTGCAATATGTCTTGGGAAAAATACCTCACTATCACATGTAATTGTCACCCTGCATTCAACAACATCCTGAGCTTCTGCCCTTTAAGTTACTCCTGACCTTCACAGATATTTTTCTTACAGTCACTGGATCTTGCCTTTTATCATTAACAAATATTATTTCAATTCCATTACTCAGTCTGCAGAAGTATCCAGCTTTCTGTACACAAGAACTTTTTAAGATTGCCAAAGCATCTCAAAATGTGTCTCATCAGCAAATAGTCATCAGAGACCTTTTTTGCCAGAAGTACTCTTAAAAATATTAAGAAATATCAGCTTTAAAACTTGAGTTCACCAACTAGACACTTTCTTGTTTAATCCCTGCTTGTGTGAGCTTTTAACTCTTCTGCATTTACTTTGTCAATCTGCATCATCTTCAATTAAGCTTCTCATTATGTTTGAATCAAACTGCATTGCTGAATGCCAAAGAGATAAAGCCTATGGTATTCCTTTATCTAGCAGAGCATACATAGCATTAGAAGCTTGTCAGGGCCAGTCTCATCTAATCCTAAACAAATCACCTTATATGATGTCACTCAAAACAGATCTTCCATCTGTCAAAATAGAATTTAATTATATCCTAAACAAGCAAAAATTTTGACTTCTCTTTTCTTGACATTCAAGATCCTTCAACCATTCACAAAGAAGAAAATGTCAACATTTCTTCTAAGATTTCTTCCAAAAATTTCTAGATTCAAAGTCTCAAAAAAGCCTTGCACTATTACAAGCAACATAACATTTACGTAATTGATTCAACTTTCATTGTTAATTCACCAACTTAAATAATTTACAATTGCAAATAATCTTGAGAACATAGAAATTTTTGTACAGATTCATTAGCTTAAGGGCTATATAACTCATGAACATAGCATTAATAAAATAATTTGAGCAAAGAAAGGAATTGATTCTGCTTTCAAGTCCTGCTTTCAAAAGATTCATAATGCTTGATAATATTAATTGCATTGGTAAATATTTTTTGATACTAAGCATCTTACCCTTTTTCAATTTGCGAACAGCTAACATACAATGGCTAGGAGATAAATCCCATATTCTTAAGGTTTTGTCATCACTTACAGTGGCACAAATAGGTAAATGAGGATGAGTAGCTAGACCCCAAACTTCCCCCTCCATGTGACCCTGAAAAAACACAAGGAATCAGAATTCTTTTTATTTTAAATTGAAATATGAAACAATTTAAGACATTTGATAAAGAAAAAAAGAAAGAGAGAGAACGTGCATTATTTAGAGGGTAATAAATATCTGAATAAAAACACGGAATGCCTGAAAAAAAATCACTCTGGTATTTGTGCAAAATTATAGTAATTTGTAATACAGAAAACTTCGGCAAAACAATCTTCACACACAGGTATGGACAGTGGGACTGAGTGCACCCTCAGCAAGTGTGCAGATGACACTACACTGAGTGGGGTGCTCAGCACGCTGGAGGGAGGGGATCCCATCCAGAGGGACCTGGACAGGCCTGGCAGGGGGACACATACAATGAAGCTCAACAAGGCCAAGTGCAAGGTCCTTCCTGCATGTGGGTCAGGGAAATCCCAAGCACAAACACAGGCTGGGCAGAGAATGGACTTAGAGCAGCCCTGAAGAGAACTTGGAGGTTTCGGTGGACAACAAACTGGACATGAGCTGGCAATGTGCACTTGCAACCCAGAAAGCAAACTGTTATCATGGGCTGTGTCAAAAGAAACATGACCAGCAGGTCAAGGGAGGTGATTCTGCCCCTCTGTTCCACTCTGGTCAGACTCCAGTACTGTGTCTGTCTCTGGAGTCCCCAGCACAGGAGAACATGGACCTGTTGGAATGGGTCCAGAAGAGGGGCCACAGAAAAGGTCAAAGGGCTGGAGCACCTCTCCTATGAAGTCAGGCTGAGGGAGGAGGGGGTGCCCAGTCTAGAGAAGAGAAGGCTTCAGAGAGGTCTTGTTGCAGCCTCTCAGTACTTAGGAGAGAAATATGAGGGAGACTTTTTTAGTAAGGCTTGTAGTGACAGGACAAGGGGTAATGGGTTTAAGATAAAAGAGGGTAGATGCAGGCTACATAGAAGAATTGAAATGTTTTATGACGAGGGCAGTAAAACACTGGAAGAGCTTGCCCAGAGATGTTACAGATGCCCATCCTCAGAAACATCCAAGGTCAGATTGGAGCTCTGGACAGTCTGATCTATTTGAAAACATCCTTGCTTACCGCAGGGGTTTTAGACAAGATGACCCTTAAAGGTCCCTTCCAACCCAAACTATTCTATGAACTAGGTTTTTTCTTTACCTTAAGTTCTAATATTTTCTTTTAACAAATACAGCTCTTTATCTATTGCACTGGCCACTCAGAGAGAATACAGAGATTTTTACTTAACTATGAAAGAAAATACTACATTGATGCAAAGTAAAAATCTGTTTAGTAGTCAAGCTTTAAAAAATGTTGTTTGGTATGGCAAAATTTTTTACATAATTAAAACTAAAATCTCAAAACAAACACCAAGGAGACTTTTAAAAATAAGAGTAATCAGTACCTAAAAGAAATTAATAAGGAATTTGGAGGAGGACCACTATTTCACACACTTTTCTTATTTTTTCAAAACAGATGTATGATCTTGGTCTGTTTGGAAGGATGAACTCATTGAACAAACGAGTAATGAAATTCTATGTCCTATCTTGCTCATTAAGGAGTCATAATGGTCTAGTCTAACTAAAAGTGATGGTAACTCACTAACTTCATGAGTAGTTAAAGTGCTTCTTATTACACAAGTCTTTACTTGAAAAATAAAATCATGCTTGTGGTATGACATATTTGACTGATATTAAACACATACCTGAACCAGCAGAGTTATTGGTCCACTTTTATCCACCTCCAATATTTCACCATTCTTTGTGCCCACTAGAATATGACCATGTCCTAATGATATGGCACGTATAGAAGGATTATCTTCTAAGAGGAGACCTAGAACATTAAAATGTTGGAAGACAGGATTCTCAAGTATGCCTTAAAGAGGATTTTTCACATATACAGTACATTCTCACTATAGAAAAATCTACTCAGTAATAACAGTGAAAACATTCCTGCACGAAAGAACATGTCTGGATTCATTTGGGAGGATTTAGCAATACATCAAGTAGTTTAACCAGCCTGACTCTGTGCATGTGAAGTATCAACTATAACACTATATTGCTACCGATTATGTACCCCCAATTCTAGCTTTTTGTAAAGAAGCTACGAGAATGAGACACCCTGGAGTACAATGTTTTCATTAATGAGTATTTACATTCATCATGTTTGAAAATCAAATCATGTACTTTACAACACAGCAAACATAATTTTAAGGGAAGGGGATGGAAGAGAAAAAACTATACAGAATGAAAATACAGGGACTGTAAATTAGTGTTAAGATCAAGAATAAGTGGTAGAAACAAGAAAAATAAAATTGAAAATTTTCTTTAATTATTTCAAAAGACATATGCATTTACAGAAAATTAACTACTAATACCTTACAAAGTTAACCACAATTCTGATTTCCTTCCTTTCTCCCAAACAAAAAAGATCAGGTAAGAACTTCATGATCAGAAATAGAATAGGCTTTTTGCTTGCCACTTTAACAAAAAAAATGCAAGAAAACACCTGGATGATAAGCAACTTACAGCTAGATCAATTAATCTAGGCTAATAGTAAACTAAATTTTATGACCTGCACCCACCAAATGTGCAAACAGACGCTACAACAGATGACTCCTGTCCCAAAAGAAAAATTACTTATTTAGAATCAATAAAGCTTAAAAAAAATATTTTTGTATTTATTACGTCAAATGTGGATTCTCTCTTACTGTGGAAAGCAATTTCACAAAGATTTCTAAAGAAAGTACCTTAAAAGTAGAACAAAGCATAGACAAAGTCTGTGTTACCTTTGGATCCAGGAGCTAGAGCAGCCCTTTTGATGGCATAAGTTTTGAGACAACGTTCAAAGGTATCATCCCAGAGAGCTACTACTCCATCCTTGCCTCCAGTGACAAATCCCTGGGGGAAAAGAAATAAAAATCACTTCTTATAATTGATTATTATCTTTCCTTAATTTTCAATGATTTCTGCCAATACTGAAAATGGACTATATACAACACTGTAATGCACAGAGCTACAGATGTTAGAGATGAAAAGAACAGGAGCAACAAAATGAGCAATTTCTCCTCCTGATGAAGGCAGCACAGTTCTGCACAGTGCATGTACTCAAGCTGGATTTAGAAGTTCTAACCTGTATGCTTCTACCATTCTAGAAAAAAAAAGATATCTAACATACTGTAGTGTTTTTCCTTGATATTTAGCCTCCATATCCCTTTTGCATTTCTTCTCATTACTCGAAACCAGACTTTGTACTGTAAAAATTTGATTATTGCTTATATTTTTCAAATATATGCACATTTGTGCCATTCTGTCCTTAAAAAACATATACAGGTATTTAAAGAAGCAACAGGTATGGTTAATACTGAAATCATTAGTTCCTTCCTTCAGAGCACTCAGTTCTTGCAGAATGAATAACACATGTGGTGTCCAATGCTACTTTTCTGAAACGCGAATATTGGGAGGTGGAGTGACTTGGTCTAATCTAGCAAAACACCAACACACGTAACTTTAAAGACACAAATAATCTAACTGGAACACTCATCCATATTTAAGCACATGCTTAAAGGCTTTCCTGGGCTAAAAAGGAGCCAAGAATCTGGAGAAAGTACTTAATGATTTACAGATTGAATTTGCTTATGGGTAGACAGTAATTACAGCACAAAATAGCACAAGTATGGTCTTCTTCCTCTCTCACAAGCTCACATATTCCATTGAATTTACTGATGCTTAAATCAGGTACTGTTATTTATTTAGGAAGAGGTTATGGAAATTACAGAATAGGATGTTACTGACCACAAGGGTTTGACAAACAGCATGCTACATAACAAGAATAAGAGACTGCATAAACACTATTTCACACTAGTGCATAAAACACTGTTTTGAATCCAGACCACACAGGGCTTTTCTGTAACGAATATAAGGACATGGATTCCTGAGTCTGGGAAAGGTTTAGCTTTATCATAGATTTTTTTTTGTCCAGACATAAAAAAAGCAATGAGCAGTTTATTTACTTTTTCCAATGCGTGCATGCTGAACACAGGACCATCATGTGCTTTGACAGTTTTTATGAGAAACACATCTCTCCAAATACACACATCCCCCGTGGAGGTTCCAGAGAACGCCATCTCTTCTGTCCAGCCATACACTGCACACATCATTGTGTCAGTTCTTCCCAGTGCACCTATGCAGCCCTTTCTCCCAATTAGTCCTCCTCCTGGTTCAGACCAAAAACAAGTCATTAGACATCTGCTTGGAACTGTAGTGCAAGAACTATATAACCAGACCCAGAGCAACAAGTCGTTTTGTTTTAGCCTACCCATGCTCCCCCCCAAAAAAAATGAGAAGAGAGCTCACAAAATAAATTTTATTACTTGTCAACTTTCACTACAATAAACCAACCAACCAACCCCAACCAAACAAAAAAACAAAACCCAAAAGACCCAACCCTACTTTTAACTTACTACTTGAATCTGGATTTGAATACGTACATATACTCGCACGGACATATATAGATAGAATGTATTTGTAAATTTGCATATAAACAAAAAATTAACATCTACCACACACAGTTCATAGAAACTACCAATGAATTGTCTGGAAAGAAAAAAAAGTTTAGCTCTTCACATCCCACTCTTTTCATGATGTTCAGTGAGAGGATTTTTAACTTTACTTTAGAGGTTTACTTATAGTAGCCTACAGATAATAAAAATGTTATAGATATATAAATGTTATCATTCTTTTATACCTAAAATCATTTGGTAGCTATAGCACACAGTAACTTCTAGCTGGAAAGAAAGATTTATATCATCACAGTGACATAAAACAGGGAAACTTCATGTGGTACTAAACAGAAGTCCCTCAGGATCTGACACTTCATATTGTTCTTGTACTGAGATGTCAGGTCTTGGAACCCCTCTGCCCTCACTAGGCAGTGATGACAAACTAGTCCAGGGCATGTGCCTTGTGTCATTTCTCAACCAAATGCACCTGCTGTACTGCAGATTTCAGAAAGCTGGCATTTGTTCAGCTGATACTCTGCTCCTCACACTAACAGTGCTGAGTGTGTTTCCAGGGGCAGGGACAACCTCACCAGTGTGCCACTGAAGTTTCACACAGATGGGCTGCAGCATTAGAGGAATCTGATTCCTCTGACTGAGCAGTGCCAGAGAGCAAAACTGCATTTTAAACAACTTCCTTTCTTTCTTCAGAATCATCACGTCCAAGCTTTCATCACAGTTAAAATTTCTTTCTAAAGAATTCATAGTAGGCCTTTTAGTAAATATTCTGAGATGCTTTTTTCTTTCTATAGATAGAAATCTCAATTGTGAAAAGTAATAATTTACATAGACTTCAACACCTTGCTCTCAGGCAATCTTGATTAATTTCTGTTGGAGCTAGAACTGAGAAAAAACAGTGTAATTTTTTTCATCACCATTTTCTCTACACAATTAATCTTTATAAGGATTCAAGTGAGTTAATGGACACAAATTCTGCATGAATAATTAGAACACTCTTAGCAGATAAGCTAGTCTTCTGTAGTATATATGCTTTTATATATGATTTGAGGTGTGAAACAATGACATTCACACAAGTATCAGGGAACTGGCTTTTCACTGTTCAAAATTTCTCACCAGAAATAACCTTGGTTTTTAATTCTCAAGATCAACAGAGCTATCTAGACAAAGAACTCTCAACTGGCAGATGTGTCCTCTTCAAGTACTTTGTCTGAATTTTGTATGTGAATTTTTTATAACCTTCATAGTATTTAACTTGTGCCTTTTTACAGCGTATGCGCTGTAAAGGTTCTTCTCCCAAAAAGTGTTCTATCATTTTAGAGCAGCACTGTAAAATTTTCAGATATGCTATATTATTATTATTATTATATATAAAAACAGACAGTAGAAAATGCAGGGTCTTTTCTACTTCTGTAGCTCCAGCTCCATGGCAGATTGACCTTGAAAAGTATTTCCACTACTGCCATAATGCCAATTAGCATTATTACTGCTAGGGCTACACTAACTAAGAGATACACAGAAAAAATATTTGCTTTCATGCCTGAAACATACAGTAAGAGATGCAATAGTTATATTGCCAGTAACAGAAAATGCTCTAATTCTGAAAAGTGTTCTTACCTGCTCTCCGCCAGAATTTCATGTGTTTAATTCCAACTGTAATCAACTTATCAGGCATGTAAGGATTAATCTTAACAACAAAAATCTTATCTTTGCTTCCCCTGAAATGCAAAGCAAAATAATTTAAATAAAAGTATAAATCTTAATATTTTAAATATGTTTGGGGGGATTTTTGTTTTATTTTTATGTATACCTGTTCTATCTTGCTAACATTTACTTTCAAATCATTACTAGTAGTTTATAATGAAGAAATAGAAGGCTAAAAAAGCAACATACTGAGTCCTGTTTTATTTTCATTACCCTTCAGTTTCCAAGGCAGGTGAATAATTAAGTTGCTTCAAAGAGACACTAGGAGGCATTTTCTTGGCAAAAGAAAATATATTTGTGTTAAGTTTGGGTATATGGCATTTAGAACTTCTACAACTCATAATGACACTTAAAGGGATAAAGTCACAAATCTTATTTTAAATTCTCTTATTTTGACAACAAGCTGCCATTGTCATTCACCATTTAGCTGATTTTTCTGTGTTTGTTAGAACAAAATTTATGCTCCTATTGTATCTTTGATGTAAAGTACAGTTGGTTCTAAAAAGATTAAAACCTCTTGTGTTTTAGATTTCTTACTCTGCTTCTATAAAACTAATGTTTTTCTTCAGTCCTACAGTTTGAAAAACAGCTTTTGACTATGCTATCTATGCAAAGCAATGCTTACAGGTTGTTCTTAAAATGCAGAGGAGCCCCCAGCCTCTAATTTTTGCTCCTTGTTCCAAAGTGGCAATAATCTTATTTTCTGTCCTTTCACTCCACTAGACGAACTAGTGGCTAAAAGCATGAAACAGTTTCTTTCCAAACCATTTTTTCCAAACCTTTTCTTTCTGAATATTTAAGAGGGCAAACAGAAGTGCATAGAGTTTTATAGAAAATATTTCAGAACACAGTAGTGTCTTCTAAGTCATCTTTCTTCACCAGTTGAGCGACCACTGTAATAGATCTTGTTGACTATCAGACCTTCAACATGACATGAATGCTATTGCCTGCATCACTGATGCAATAGAAACTGCTAATTTATTAGAGAACTCTTATTCTTTAATGAATATATTTTCCTTACTGTCATTTGATAGTAAATCTAGGTACAGATTTTAAAGCATAGGTAAATTCCTACCTTACTGCTGAAAGCTTTTCTCCTTTCTTCCAATCCCAGAGTACAATGGTGTGATTGTCATCTATTCCAACAGAAGCCAATCGTTTCCCATCCGCTAGAATAATAAATTTATTATTAAGAGAGTAGATAGATAACTATGTTGCAATAATAAGAAACCATATTAAAATATTATTACTTCACAAATAGCATAAGAAGAATGTACAAACAAGTAAATAAGCATATGATGTTTTTAGAGGCATGCTCTTTCATCCATTTGCTTTTAAACTTGTATAAAGCGTAGGACTTTAAATTATCCTGTCTCAAATTTGAACTTAGATGCTCTCTGTTTGCATTAAATCCCTTGCTCAGTTAGCTGCTGACATAATTGCACAAAAACATTCACTACAGGTTGTTCTTGTGAAAATTTTATGTTCACTCTGAAAATCTTTGTTCATTTCTGAACAGGAAAGCACTGAAGCCATACCATGATATTTGAGAAATGCCCTTAAACTGAGTAGTACTATGAAGTCTTGGAAAAGTTTTGACACATATTCCACATTAACCTTCAATAAATAAGCTGTTTGTGCTCACTCAAGATCAATGACTTTCTGACATGTATCCATTTTTGGAATTGCTATATATCCATGCCAGAATTTGAGAAATGAGATTCATATCTTGAAAAAGGAGAAAAAACAAAAGTAAGAAGCATCAAAGACCACAAACCATTCATCTTTGTGATCACACACCTTCGCTGTGAGTTCAAAGATCTTACCCAGTAAATCCAAACAATTAAAGAATGAATAGAAGCTAGTGGAGCAGAGGAAATTTAATATTGGTACAGGAATTCAATGTAGGGGATGTAAATATCTCAAGGGATTTAACTGATAGTCTTCTGTTAGTTTAAGGTGGAGAGAGAGCCTGTGTTTCTGACCAGAACAACTCCCTGACTGGACTTCCTGAACAGATCAGTGTGCTACCCACACGGATTTGGGGATTTCATTTAAAAAAGAAAAAATTACACACCTGATCAATTTGCTCAAAAATCTTTTTACACAGTTGTAAAGCAGACACAACACTGCAGATCTGTGCACCTGCCTTGTACGACCAAAGAAATTCTGAAATGCTCAGCTCAGCTGTTAAACAGAACAGTAGCTGTTCTTGCATGTCCTGTGTGCAAGACTCCAAAGGACATCATTCTAATGAATGCTCATTTTAAGATAGTGTCTCTCATTTGATATTTAACACTGGAGAATATTTTTAATACAAAATTTTCAGTGTAAAGGAAGCCCCAGTTTCTCAATAGAACTGATTACTTGTATTTTCACACAGAAAAGGAAAACTGTAAATAAATAAATAAATACTTATTACCTGAAAAATCAACAGCACAAACACCATACTGGTGATAGCCCTTTAATACTGAGAGTGGCTTTATTGTTTCTGTATCCCAAATGTGTATTGAGGAATCTCGACCAACCTGAAAGTATACATATTCATAGCCATTTTTCATTTCTCACATTTCTATTTTACACAGTTGTTTAAAAACTATTAAGAACACTTCAAAAAGTATTTGAAAAAAAATTACACTGATAGAATTTTCCTGATACTACTGCTGTCTGGCTAGCAGAAGATTACTCCTTTTGCTGCTCCCCAAATACCACTTTCCCAGCTGACTTAGGCACATAAGTCACAATTAACTAAAATCCTCCTGTGGGGTGGGGGGAGGAGGGGGAAAGCCCTTCGCTGATTGCACTGTAACATATTTATTCCATCAATTTTTCCTCAATCATTCCCCGTCTAAAAATAAAAGGTTATTTTTATTGCTAGTATGTCAGCTTCTCCACGTTTCAGAAATCAAGGTGACTTCTGCTGCTTTCTGGTGTCATTACAAAGCAGATTCTAATACACTGATACCTGTGGAGTAATTTCCACTAGAATGCACTAATGTAGGTAACAAACCTGGTAAGGAATAGAATATAGTTCATTCTTTTCAACTATGTACAAAAGCACTTTTAGTCAGCACTTAAAAGATCATCTGCAATTCCAAGTGTTTTGTACCTCAGTGCACAAGTAAAAAGGTTGCAAAACCAGAACAAAACTCTCTTGCATTTAAGGCTCAGAAAAACTAGGATCTATTTCTGGTTTTGTCACAAACTTAACATGAGATACTTGTAAAGCTTTTCAGAACATCCACTATCAGGAAGATCTGAACCAGGGTGGCAAGAGGAATTTGATTACTGCATTACCTAGTTTCTTTATGTAACATAGTATACAACAGTATGTAATGTGTATGTATAAAACAGTATATAATGAAGTGTATATTTCTGCTGATAGCACAAGTCATTGTACATTCAGGGACTTTTTTATTCACAGCCTTTACTACTCCAAAATTAAATCAACTCAGTTCTTATATTTAGGGCTAATTTCTTAACTGACCTACAGAGTTATGTTAATCTCAACATTTTTGTAGAAATCAGGAGCATAATAAAAAAAAATTATTTCTATTTAAAAATTCATTTCACATGTTTTCCGATTTATTATACAATAACAAGAGCAACAATAATAAAAATTATAAGAATAAATAAAGAACCCTGAACATCAGCTCAAACCCCTTCAAATCCTAGTGTATAAATATTTACCAGAAGGCTTATTTGTCTGAAAACATGAGTGAAAATAATACCTTAAATAACTGCCTGGTGAAAGACAGAATTAACTATCATTAGTATTAGATAATGAACTTGAGCAACATACATTCCATTGTTGTATGCACAAACAGTACATAGTTTGTGTATAAGTGATAATGAAAAACATAATGCATTAAAATGGAATGCCAGTCTGTAACAACTGCTCACTTCATACTATGAAATAGTAAATGAATGCAATGCTAATATAGCTAACTTCACAAACAAGATATTAAAAACTGTATTTTATCTGCACAATTCCTCCACCTGTTATTGAGAAGCTGCAACATAATGCTGAATAAAAAATATTAATTTATTCTTAGTTTTAACTGAGGATCAAAAAAGAGTCTATCTATGGTAAGATAGACTCTACCATAATATAAATAACTGTAAAAAACACTTCTGTGTCAGTTTTTACCAGGATTCCGTCTGCAACAGAAATGCAGTCCTTCACCTGAATAAATGTAGACTGGATGCTCTTCCCCCAAGACCTCCGAGGCCTTTCTGAATTCAGTAGTAACAACTTCAGGTTGTTATTACAGACAAACACGAATCCTACCTGGCCTGTTGCCACATAGTCCTTTAAGGGATGAATAGCAAGGCAAAGAATGTCATCATCGTGCCCTAGATAAAAGCGCTGTGTGTTCTGCTGCCGGTTGTACACCACTCCCACTGCTGCCACGTGGTACACGATTTCACCCGTCTGCGTGTAAAAGAGATTGCTCCGACAGTCGTAACCCCTGTAACTGAGTCAACAAAAAGGGTTTGCTCACCAAAGTCATAAACATACTCACTGAAACTGAGATACAATCGTGCCAGATGGATTTTGTGCGTGTAAAACTCACATTACTTACCAATCAATGTTTTGGTGGTTTAAAATTATATGAATAATATAATGAATTATATATTATTATATGAATATACTTTCCCATTCCTAAAGGAGCACCAATTTATCAATCTAATTTACTATCCAGACATCAGTACTACAAGCACTAGTTTAAAAGCGGTATTTAATTGTTACTTTCCACAGGTAGTTTAGAAGAGAAAGTAATAGCTAGTAATTTTTTCAGACCACATGGAGAAGTTGGGCATGCAACATGTAGTTAAGTGAAGTACAAAATGTCCAAAGTAGTTTTAGTTTTGGCTATTTCCTACTGCTCAAAAATCAGGCAGCAAAACATGATAGTTTCTGGAAATTTGATAACAGAAAACAAATGCATAATTTCTTTTCTAGAACAGTTTCTTATTTTGAAGGAAAACTTGTCTGCTTTCTTAGTGATACAGGAACTGGCATGAGTAGGCCAATTCCCAACTGAGATCTGTATGCACTGTCTCAGTACACTAACTTCTCCTAGGTGTGACTAAGATCATGAAGTTATATACATCTTTCCTTACATACACAGCACAACCCTATGCACTGGGGAAGTAATGAATCAATAAAGCAGCTGACCAACTTCAGTTTAATGAATATTACAAAAACCATGGATCCACGTTTGTAAACACTAGATCTATGCATTATTGGACAACAACAGAGCACATACTTGGCGCAGATTTGAATACAATGTATTTCTGTTGGCTCACCTACATTGCACACAATGGTACTTCTGTCATTGTATGTGATCAGAGAAAAAGTATTAAGATCACCACACAAAGTTTTTAAACAGAACAGCAGATAATCCAGATCCACTGCTCCCCAGAAGAAGAATATATTGCATTTCATGAACTTGCATCTCAAACTTTTGGAAGATCATGAAATTCCTCCCTGCCCAGTTCTCTGACCTGTCCATGTCCCTCCAGATGGCAGCACAGCCATTGGGTCTGCCAGCCTCTCCCCTCAGCTTTGTACTGTCTGCCATACTGTGAAGTCCAAAGCTGGGTCTCATTAGATAACAAAGAAAGAGAAGTGAACTTCCTAAACTAGCAAAAATTGTGATAGCACAGAAATAAAGCTTTTAAATAAGGCTCCCTTCAACTTACTGTTTAGATTGGTATTCACAGGCAGATTCTTAACTTCGTATTTAGTCCCGGTCCAGTACCTTTTCAAAGTTTGCTGAGTTACTGTCCTTTCAAGGTCTCTAGCAGAATCTCTTCACATTTGATCTGAGGCTCAGCTATGTCTGCTCCCTGCTCCTCTCAAAGTGACCAACAATTTAGGCTCACAATACAAGTGCAGGCTCTTCAGTCCTGCTTTGCTCCCCCTCCACCCCCATCCTTCACTAAAAACCTTCCCCTGCAGCAGCATGTACAGACGTTTTGAAGCTGATTTCTGCCTAACCCAAAGTGCTGTCTGCTTGCAGCCTTCTTAGATGTACAGCCACTAGGTTTTTAAGGAACAGAATATACAATGACCTGCAGTAACTATGAAGAAAGAAAACAAAAATAACCTATTACAGTATATAACATCACCATTTTAAGTACATGACAACACTAGGTGAGGGGCAGGGATTATAAAGGCAGGCACAGTGCCAAAGACAATACCTGAACCTATTGTTGCTCAGACATCATTTTCCTGTGCTTCACTCTGCATTACGCTCTGCTAAACATACTGGATTTCTTTTGCAAGTACAGAGTAATTAAAAAAAAAAAAAAAGGGCCAAATATGCACCTTAAAGGAGAATATGAAAAAAAAAAAACCAAAACCCAACATCTACAAAAATATTCATGCTGAAAAAATACTGGGCATTGAGCAATTTCTTGCAAGCTTAACAGTCACCTATAAAAGTAAAAGGCGTGAAGACAGCAAAAGGGTTTCAGGTCCTCCTAAATGCAACCCAGAAACTCAGAATTTTCCCAGCTCATCATAACAATTGCCTATATAGCCTAAATAAAACATAATGAAACTGAGTATATTAATGCCATGTAGCACAGGACTACTCAAAATACCCAAAATGTATCTAGGATGCAGGAAAAGAGTTCTTATTACTCATAACTTCTTGCGATAGAAGTTAATTTTAGTTAATTTCTTCTAGTTATTACAAAAATGAGTACAATCAATTGTTTGCAATTAAAATACAACATATTTTGCCAAAATATCCAGTAGTGTCAACAAAGACTTTTTGTCACCAAATTAAACACATTTGGTCTTTCCCACATGCCAGTTTACTAACTCCTTGACAATACAGGTACTTTTCACCAGAGGGAAAGTGATGGGCCTAGGTTAAACAGCAATAAAGAGAAGCATATTTCAATGTAGAAGATCATTCCCTAAGAATATTCTACACAGTTCCAAAATACTTACATCTCTGTATTATTAAACCAATTTAGAACTGAGATTACTAGCTAATCTCTGAAAAAAGCATTAAGAGAAATAATTTATTCACATGCGGAAAACAAACCAAAGAAATTTACAAGGCATCTTGATTAGCAACTATAAATTAAATAATAATGAAAGCAAGTTCTGTATTGTAGTTACAGGATAACATATAATAAGGCACAATAAAAATAAGGCTGTATTCTGCCATAGTTAATTATCCAGTTAATTGTTCAAGTTAATGACAGTAACTATCAGAAGATGTAGCTTCCTCAGTGCTACATAGGGGGAAAAATTGCCATTACCAAAGTCATGAATATCAGGGGCTGCATTCAATTTGAGATTAACATGTAAACACAAGTGTTCACATGTTTGTTGGATACATTTACACCTACACTTTAATCAACAATGTTGTAGTCAATACAGTCTGGTGAACCTGCAGGGCTGCTCAGCTGGCCATTTTACCTGAGCCAAATCACTCTCTGCTCCACTGACTACTAACAGGATCTCCAATGACTGTGATGGAAGTTCAGATATACACATAAAACCATCTCCTTTTGGGCACATCACTGTGAATTCAGTAACCTGAAGGTGAATCCTACCCACATCTGCAAGTTACACATCTATATCCAACTAACAGGCAACTTCACAAGTACTGTCCTCTCTGGGAAAAGAATCAACGTCTATAGCTTGTCTAATGCTGAAAGCATTTCAAAATTTGCATGTTACTCTTCAAACTATATGGGGGAATTTTCCACATGTAGTCCAACCCTCCCGCAAAAATCTCTCAAAGAACCAAATGTCAAAACTAACAAGATTGAGAACAGAGTCTTTAGTACAAAAGTTGGGGACTTATTTTTTTTTAAGATATTCTGCATAGTTTTCTCAAGAGGACCCACTCATAGGCTATTCCCTTCAGATAGTATTTGTAGGTACTTGTAGGAATCCATGCAAGGTGCTATAAGGCTCTCCTTAAAGAACATTCCCATGTCATCTTGAAACTGTTACCAAATTTCAACTTACACTACGGTTAGTTCAGTGAATATCCTGAAACTCAAACTAGATTGTGCTTAAATACTTTGCATACTGAAAAATCATTCTATGATTCTATGAATATTCAAAAAAATAAAAAAAATCATTCTTGTGACATCAACAGCACAGCTCTGGGAGAATACGGGACATGAGTATTACATGTGCATCCTTATTTCCTTCCAGGAAAAATAAAGCATAATAAGCATTGAGTCCAAGAAAAAGATTCTGAATAGTTCATGTTTCTGAACCACCACCCTGCCAAAGACAGGGCAGAATTAAAATACAGGAATAGTCAAAAACAGGCCAGATTTGAACACCAATTTAACAACCTGTTTCTGATTGTGATTGACACATCTCTTAGAGAAAGACATACTTGAACCTCTTAATAGAAGTTCTTTCCTAATCCATGTTAGTCAGAAGCTGGCTCACATACTCTGAATTTTATTCCCTTCCAAAACAGGAAGTAACCAGAGGTTTAAGAGATTTCTTACAGGTTATCAAGAATTTTTTAAAAGTTTGTCTTTCAAGGCAGTTGACAAATTCAAAACACAAGACCAACAAGCTCAAAAACAAAGAAAAGAAAAAGAGCTTCTGAGTCCCCTAATAAAAAAGAACCACTTCTTACATTTTCAAGAAACATCCAAGACATTTCCATTGCAGCTAAAGAAAGATGAAGCAAAGCAGACTTCCTGAATCAGAGAATATGCCTATTACTCACTTGGATGTGGGTCACTTTAAAGTTAACAGCCTGGACATTGAGAAAAATCTGTTGTTCAGCATGGATTCTTCATTAGTTTTCTTGATGCCCATTGGGTAACCAGACAGAACTCAACAGGACATTCTACTTCTGGTCATTCCTGGATATTCTGGTCAAGCTTCACTTCTGTTGTGAAGGAAATAACAATAATACCAAAGATCCAGGGCCCTTGCTTGTGCTACATCTTCAGGATCATTTGGTTTTATTCTTAGACCAAATTTTAAAGACTACATACAGCAGCTACCCACCTTAATGTATTTTCTATACAGATATAAAAATCTTCTACTGAGAATTCTAAAGCACAAAAAGAGAAATAAAAAACCCGAGCTCTGAACCAAGCTTCCCAGTTGTCATTATTTCCAAAGCTACTACCCAGACTACATGTCTTCTGCAGACAAAATTGCTGATTTGAATATTAATTATTCTTAGTCAATTCATTTATTAAGCATTCCATGTGGAGCCTAACTAAAATTGTTTAAGTGCCATTATAAAGACAGACAGTATCAGCAATTTCTCCCTGCATCTAGTTATATCTGAAAAGAAGCTGTATTCCTGAAAAGAGGTATCTTTTGAAAGGAAAACATGACTTGCAACGTCTTATTAGGCTTTGGTTTTGCTTTATATCAAGAGAATTTATATTTCTGATCATTATTCTAATGCAGTAACATCTAGTACCAGTTTGCTTTAAAATCGCATCTTTTTTTCTGATAAAAATTCTTCACTTATGGAGAATTATAGGAAACTACTAATCCTAATGATGGAATCATAGGATGCATCCAAAAGTCATTCTGCCACTCAAATTAGCTCCAAAAAGAGAATAAACTCATTTTTAACAAATTTACAAGACCTATTAAGAATTACATTTAATTACTAAACTAAAAGAGGAACATGTAAGTTGTTTCAGACAAGGTACAAACAGTTTACACTTTTCTAATTTTAATAAATCACTACTAGAAACACTACTTTGTCCAGAACCCAGCCATCTTCAACTACACAAAGTTTCTGTGCTAGCTATCAAAATCGTACATCAAAGAGAACTATTATTTTCCAGATACTGAAAACCATGGGTGAGATTACTGAATACTTTATTTAGTCACATGTGTTTAAGTAATAAGTACCAGCTAAAGTTTCAGTGTGAATTCACCTCAGAATTCATGTGCAGAATTATTATGCTGGCATCAAAGCTTTCTATTTATTTAGGGTAAATTTATTTCTAGAGATATAAATAAAAATGTAGCAAATCATAAAGCAACAGACATAAAAGCCTTGGATCAGATTAATTCATTATAGACACCAGTATACAAAATTAAACAGTCTGCTTGTAAATGTTAAAGAATCCTAGTTTGCATACCCATGAACAAAATGTAGTCTTATACTGTTCCCTGGAGCTCGCTCACGTCTCTTAGAAGCTGCACTTTTTCTTTTTTCTTTGCATTGCTCTTTAAGTTGAGGTAGATCTTCTTTGTAAACCTTCAAGAAAAAGCATACTTAAAAATCAAAAGACTCATCAGAAAAACATGTTTCTGCTCTGTTATCACTCATGAAAATGTTACTCTGACATAACTGAAAAAACCACTCCAATACCTGTAGCTGGTGACTATATAGTGCAACTTGGTTTTAAATTGCATGCTAGCAATTTAATGTAATAATTTTTCTCTCTGTTAATATTAATCAATATCTTACTTGTAATTATTAATTAATTGTTATATTTTAATAACCTTGATCATCAATTATGCATCAGGTAACAAAAATTCTGAAGGTTTTGGTCAGTTTCTGTGCAGTCTCCCCAGTTTTGAGATTTCAACAGTCTTCATAAATCACCAACTTAAATCCTAGGAAGCTTCCAACTGCCATTAAAACTAAAATCTTTACCTGTCGACGATAGGTGATCTGTGTCTCTTGTTCAATTTCAGAGTCCAGCTCTGGAACATCAGACTGATCTGAATCTGATTCATCACTATTAGAATCAACCAGACTCTCTGTCACCAAGAAAACAGAAATAAAACAGTAAGCAACCTCAATTTCAAGCCAGAAAGTTTAAACTAACCACTTAAAGTTTCTGATTTGATAATCAATGCTTATGTTAACTACACCATAAACTGCTAATAATTAATAGGAACAATTCTGCTGCTACGTAAGAAGCCATAAATATGATAATTAAATATGATAATTTTGAGTGTTGGAGTGAGTTCGTTTTTATTAACTAAAACTCTTTCTTCAGCTTTAATGTTAGGAGGAAGGGAAAAAAAGAAGATAATGAAATAATCAGTATAAAGCAGAAACTAAGACTTGCACAAAATAAACAAAGGGTGCAAGGAGAAACTTATGTTTAAGCAAGCCACTGATGCAAGTAGAAATTCTTAGGTTAGGGGGTAGGGAAAAATTATAGATGGGAAGAAAGAGGTAAAATTTTTTGTGACTGCAGGGAAAAAGGGTAGTTCTATAAAGTTTGACATGTAGGAAGAGCCTATTATTGTTTCCTTCTGCATATGTCACTGACAAGTTCATCACTGCATCTGTATTTATTTACCTTTTTGCTGGATCCACACTGATATATATTCATCTGATCTGAGCAATTAGATGATGAAACAGCCCATTTTATTGTAACTCTGTATTCTCATTTCCCCAAAGGATTCTCTAAATTCCTTTAGGAATTTCCAAGGGAGGCACTCACTCAACTGTTTTGATTTTAGGAAACTCATGAGAATAATCATTTAATTAGTCACTAATGGAAACATGTGCTTTGTTTTTTCCCAAACATTAAACATCTATATTTGGCTTAAAATAAATAAATAACTAATCAGTTATAATACTTAAGTTATTCTCTAAATATCTCAAAATTTTAAACAAATTAGTATAAAATAGTATTTTTCCAGTGGCACCTGAGCATCCAGTTGTTGTCAATTTTAGTAAAGGGTGATATATACAGAATTCAGAAGTCTGTATCCGTGATTTGAACTTTTAAAATTTTCCTTCACAAAGGAAGCACAGCAGTGAAGAGGTTTTCATACCCTTGCTTGCCTGAACACACAGGTTTGACCATTGGCCAAATGCCAGTGCACTAATTTTTTTTCATCTTCACCAAAGATGAATTAGTGCCAAACCAGGACAACAGGGTACCGGCAAGTATTAGACGACTCTATCAGGTGCTTGAGGCACCTGCAAAGTTTAAAGAACTACAGCTGTTGTGATTGTGCAGACTGACAATTTTGAATATTTATTTCAATACTGCCACCAAAGAATTTTATTTCTCTTTTAGCCTCTCTGCCTTCCAGCCTTTTCTTGGTGTTTTCTTCAGTCAGTTAATTACCTTGGGGTGCTATATGAAGAGTGTCCTTCAACTTGCGGTCGGGGACAAACTTCCACTGAAAGACAGAATGATCGGCTCCTCCAATGGAAACAACCCACTGGTGATCGTGTGACCATCTGACGTTTGTCACGTGAGCAGAATGACCAAGGTATTTTTTAAACTTTGCTCCTAGAACAAGAATAAAAATCTCTCTCATTGTTTGTGAAATAAAATGTTTCAGAAGCACCTCAGAAAATCATATTAAGGAACCCATAGAATAAGTAGTGTTCAGTAAAAATATTCTAATTATTACTGGTATTTTAATCAATAGCAACAACTTTTTGTAGTTTTCACAAATTTTAATATGTGTATAAGATACTTTTTAAAGTTTAGGTTAAAATAAATTAACTTAATCAAGTTAAATACAAGAACACAAGATATACAATAATGCTGTATGAGGTACACCAGAGATTTTTAGAATTTCACTGTATTAATTTTATTTTACTTTTTACGAACTAAGATTTTGACAATTATTACTTCTACTTTGAAAAAATACAGTTATTTAAATCATGTATATTTAGGTCTGTGAAAACACCCCCATGTACATGCTTGTAGCACGGGTTCCCAATGTACAATCTCAGTGCACTTCTAGCAATTCATCTCCTCCCACGTTTAGCAGTAGAACTGATAGTAGTAGTACAGCTACATCCAGTTAACGTTTTCATGGCTACATGAAACTACAACACAGTCATTGGAAGAGTTACTGGAATGAAGCTCCTAACAGCACTCCATTATAAGAAAACTTTTTATACCAGAAAGGCTTCACTGTTTCAGAGCTGTTTGAAGAACTTCATTCTAGATACCATTCATGTTTAATGCTTGCTACAACTGCATGCATAGGTCTTAGGACATATCTTCAAGCTTTATGTACTTAAAGAAATGTTTTGAGTGTTGTTTTTAAAGACTGATATTCCTCCATTTTTTTACACTCTTTTTGAAAAAAGTGATATTAAAAAAACATTTCATTTTCCAGTTTTCTAATACATTTTTCTTGAATAGCACACAATAGTCACAATTAAAAATATGCATATAATTGAATTCAAAAGCATTACCTTTCCTTAGACATGGGTATCGAAAGAGCTTTACTATTCCGTAATCATCAGCTGTAACCATAACTTGACCAATAAAATTTGCATCCACAGAATTTATATCATTTATCTCTGAATATTTGGGCCAGATTCCATTAACTTCAAGGCCAGAAACACAGGTCCATGATGCCCACTGAATGCCTTTCAATTCCTCCTTGTTTGTTACTTCTTTTCCACCTAAGCAAAAAATAAAGGGCCATTTCTCAATATTCACTCATGCAATTTTAAAGAATGCAACATTTTAAAAAATTCTCTTATAAATCAAATCCAAGTGCAACAGAATTAAAAACTGATTTCTGAAATCAACCTGATCTAGTATTACCTATTATTATCAACAGTATCAGTAAGAAGACTTCTCAAGGCTATTTAACAGAAGATAATAGGTTTGGTACTTTATAGTTTTTATTATTTCTTGGTATCTGCTTGAGAGTGTGTTATTTTTTAAATGTTTATCAAAAATACATGTCATTCTAAGTCCTAAGTACTAAGACAAAGTTCATTAAAATTCTGTTGCTGAATGATCGTAGAAACTTGGATTATTTAGAGCAAGAACTGAAGAACTCATACCTGGCCACTACAAATTACTAAAACCACCAATTTTGTGCTTAGATCCTCATTACATTACCTCATACCAGCTCTATCTGTAATGAGATTGATCCAATTCCACAGCTGAGGAACTGAGTTAGACAAAAAGCCCATTAAATAAGTACTGTGTCTTCTGGAAAGGCCAGAAACCAAGGGCTGGAGCAGTGCAAGAACGTGCAAGCAAAGGCAAGAGCTGTGAGTCAGACTGAACACACACCTGCAGAGGGTGAGCTGGACAACAATTCACTTTTAACCCTTCAATCACTAATCCATGGAAACAAGGATTAACAATACTGGTTACATCCATAACTAAATCTTGCAGATCTTGTGCCAGACAACAGCAAGTTCCTTAAGTCATAGTGAAATTTCAAGTGTTACAAAATTTGATCATTATTTTGAAATATTTGGGAGATTCCAACTCCACTGACTGTGATAAACTTTTTTCATAAACAAGGTTTCCCAATCCCACATTCTAACATATGAAGAAACTCCAGGTTGAAAGCTGCCTATATAATTTCAAATTGCTCCTCCTGTGTCTATTTGTTACTGTCTAATTGAATTCTCACTATCCTTTCTTACACATCTTCTGTTGCATTCAGTGCACAGAATGAAAGTTGTGCATAGAATGAATTAGATGCTTCAGCAGAGAGTCATAAAAAGCTCCAAGGATCTGTGAATAATGTACAATGCAAAGAATAAATCTTGTATAAGAATGAAGGGACAACATAAAAAGTGGTGATAATACACAGTTACTACAAATACAAATACTACAAAGATGAGTGGGAAGAATACAGAATACTATATAAAGAGTATATGCAACAGACAGAAGTCAAGCACTGTGATAAATACTGCCATTGGCATATTCTAATAAGGACTACTTTTCAAGCTTTAAGATAGTAACATGTGCATATGTCCTCTACAGAGAGAACTACCTTGATAGAAATTATTTCAAGACTATGGGATACTTCAGTGAAGTTATCAAGAAAATTGTCTTGAAAACGCAATAATGGGGTTGTCATAAAGTTCCTCACTGTAAAAGCTCTTTTAAGCTGAATTCCTCAGTCTGCTGCAAACATAGTTCTAGAAAACCAAATGCCTCTTCTGAGCTGCAACGTACTGATTATTCCACATATTTTAAAAACCATTCATTGCAATCAAATGATAATTCATTTAATATCCAAGCTCCATAAGAACAAAGATATTAAGCTATTGCAAAATTTAATTTAAATGCTGCATTTTAATTCTTCTAAAGAAAGGGGGAGAAAAAAATTATTTTTGAGAAACAAAACAAATTATAAGGCAGCATCCCTAGTATAAAAAGATGCATTGGAAAGAAGAGTAAACATATAAGGATAAAAATATTTCAGTAACTTTGCCAGAAAAGGCAATGCAATTGTACTTATTCAAATGCAGCAAATATTCTTACAAACTTACAAAAAACTTCCTCTATACACCCATGCTTTGAACCAGGAATTACATTCGGCTTTTCTTACTAAACAACTATATGTTATTTCTGTTACAAGTAACAAATAACACAAAGGCAACTCAGAATCTTACTTGGCATTCTGTAAAAAAGCCTCTTTCCATTGCCATCATTAGTCTGTAAGTATTTACTGTCTGAAGACCAATCCATATGTGTGATGAAGCTTAAGGATCCAATACATTCCCCAACTTTCTTGTATCGCTGAACAACACCATATATATCCACAGAGCTGTCATTGGAACCCACAGCTAGGAAATTCCCATCTGGAGAATATTTGAGTTCATGAATAGCTTCTTTCCTGTCTTTGATATGAACAACCTCAGTCATATCTCTGTAGTATGAAAGAAAGCATGTCATAAGTAGAGAAGAGCCTCAACACACTGTCAAGTTCCCAGTCTAAAAGATGAACAAGATTGTGAAATTATATATTGAACTTAACTATCCTATGTGCAAACACAACACTGCTGTTTTTAGAGTTTGTTAGGGCTTCATGGAAAAAAATAGAAGGAAACAGTGACACAAGAAGGTGCTTCATGGGGCTGAGGGACAGTGAACAAAAGGAACTGCTCAAACCGGGTCCACAAGAAAATTTTATCAGGTGGGTAATGAGATCTTTATTCACCCAGGAAAGAAACTTCACTGCCATGAGACACAAATCTCATTTTCCCTTTAAAACTGTGGGATTATAGCAGCACAAGGCAGTACTGGTTTTGTATGCACGATGTGCTGACAGTAGAATTCCAACATATGGAAACAATTTAGGAAGTAATGAAAATTTATTTCTTAGTAATTCAATGATAATTCATAAATCTGAACCCTAAAGTAAAGCATTTCCTAGAACACTGCCACTCCCTGCAAATAAACCAATATACCTTTTTCAAATGGGTTATTATAGAACAACACGAACATATGTAGCACACATTCAAAAAATATGAGCACCCTCCACAATTTAAAATAAAAACGCAGATGACCACATGCATGGCCCCAAGAGTATCAAAACACTAATACTGTATCTATTTTTAGTCGTTTTGCAGCATACCTGACTCGAAGCACGGTGAAGGAGCCATCCTTCATTCCAAGAGCGAGATGGATTCCATCAGTGCTAACCGCGGCACAGCGAATGGGCTCCTCCATGTTGCACCGGGCAATCAGAGCATGGTCAATTAGACTCCAGATCCTACAACGCAGTAATTATTCCAAATGTAAAATGGGTGTGAAGCTTTGTCATAGGTAAGGTGAAGCCCTCAATTTCTGCACAACGCTGGACATGGCAGTGTCCCTATTTTAAAATAATTTTCCACAAAGAAAATCTAAGACATAAGTGTAAATTTTGCATACAGAAAAATTAAAAGGTGGAAATATCTCTAATGAGAAAATGTTGGAATTAATTTTGATTTTCTGAATATAAAAAATGATAGCATATGACAATACATACTTTTAGACCTCTCCTCCAAAAATTCCACTATTTTGCTAATCATTTTAGCCAGAAACATTAAATAACAATTAAAGACTTTGATCAGTATAAACAACTTTACCTATTAAAAAGTCATTGATAACTCCTTATAACTAATAATATTAAAAGACTACGTTTTTATAGCAAGGTAGATTACATCTATTATTTACAATCATATCTGAAATTTGAGAGTAATATTTCAATATTAATAATTGAATTATTGATTTTCTTAACTGTGTTACGCTTCATATATTTAACAAAAATGCCAACACATTTAACTTATAAGAAAGAAAAGGTGGTTTTGACCAAAAGAAATAGAGATGAACATGTAAGAGGGAGCAATTTAGTGTACTTTCTGAGAATTTATTTTCTGTTTACAATGCATGAACTAGGTTTGATGAAATTCATACGTTAAAAGTTAATTTGCATCATTTGGAAAAGTAAATATGGCAAGAGTAAAATGTGTAAGTTTTTATCACAGTTTTTTTTCATCGCAAGCTGTGCATGCTTAACAGAACTCCTGAAAAGGAAAGACTTAAAGGATACTTGTCTCTGAGTGCTCAATGTTAGCCTAAATGAAATGTTTCCAAATTTCATATATGGGGGAGGGTTGGGGAATATATACTGTCACCGTATTTTATTACTGGAGAGAACTAATTTCCTGCATAACTTAACTGTAGAAGTACATCAGTGCCACATTTTAGTAACTTTAAAACGTACACATTTCAATTAGGTTACCTACAAAATGAGTTGATTGTATAAAATGGTATGCAGTTTAACAAAGAAACAAAATTTAACCTGACTGATCGATCGTCGCTTCCAGTCATGGCCAGGGGTTTGGTAGGATGGACAGCCAAAGCCCACAGCTCTCCCTCACAGTGCCCCTGCATTATCAGGAAAGGCTTATTACGCTCATGCACCACAATTTCAAAAATTTCACTATCTTGTGTCCCAACGAGTATATGGTCTCCTCTCCAGCAAACACTTCTTACAGAGAGACCTGTAGAAGAGATTGTTACTGAGAGATACATCCTCAGAACTTGTAAAACAAAGGTAAAGTAGCAAAAGACAAAGCACAAAAGCAAGAAAATGTCAAGACGTATCCAAATCCCTTCTCTTATTCCTGGATTTACTTCGTTTACTCTTTTTATCTATTTCATAGATAGTGGCATACTTGCCCCTGGAACATAAACTGTTTTTGTGACTACTAGGAAGATATATATATAGAGTATACCAAGAGGTAAGACAGCGGAGTAGCAGAAAATGCAATTAAGAAAATGAGCAACAGGACAGGTCGTAAAGACAATCCTCAGAAGTATAAAAAAAAAAAAAAAAAAGAGTGAAGGAAAAAGAATCAGGAAACACATTTTATTCAAGATAAGATTGTTAAAAATCTGCTTGTTCTGTCATGGGCATTTGACAAGGCAAAAGTTTATGATAAGAGTCTGTTATATCAGAAGGAGACAAACTGGAGGTCAGAACAAGTCTGAAAGAATGAAACAGAATGAAACAGCTCTCAGCTACATGCATCACAACTGAGAGACAGCAGCTGAGTAAATTTAAATTTAAAGCAGAGCCACTCTGCTGGGCATACTTAAAATTAAATGTATTCCATCTTGTTGCAATAATACACAATTTTGGTGGGAATGCCATGTCAATTACAGCATACAAAGACTTCACTTGCAATCAGTTATGTATTGACCCTGAGTATCTCATTGCTATCAGACATTCTAGCACATTTTCAAATTCTTGGCAAGATATTAGAAAATAACAAAAGTGACTGGGGGCAAAGAAAACCAAACGCCAAGAAAAGCAATATTGTAAGTGACATTGGTGCTTCAGTACATTGTTTGTATTCTTATCCTAAATCATTACAGCAACAATATCTGAAACTCTATGTAAAATTTTAGCATGACATGAACAGTAACTGAATTGAAGTCATAGTTACAAGTAAACAGTGTTCTAATTTCCACAAAACTATGGATAACATCCAAATAGTTTTAATGAAAATTCGGGTAACTAGCAAATGAAATAGTTGTACTCCATTGTTTTACACTGTAGATCTCACTGCCTCAAGTTCCCTTAAAGCATTACTGTTCATTGCTAAAAACTGCTGTGCTCTAGAAACAATGTGCATTGAAAAATTAAATCTGTGTCTACATCCTCATCATATGTACTGTTTGTAAAAGTAACTGTGACCTTCATACTAGTGAGCATGATCTATTCTATTTCTAGCAAATAGTTCATAGTAAGGTACATAAAACAACGTTTTGGGTTTTAAAGACTTTTCTTGTTCAAAATTTCCTATCTTATTGGTATATTGAAAGCAACAAAGTTCTCTTTACCTTTATATCCCTGGTCTGTTTCCCTGAGATCAATCACAGTAATTGGTTTAAAATTTAAGTCCCACAAGCGAACACAGCCATCCCTGCCACCAGTGGCAAACCCCTCTTCACATGCATTCATGCTGAAAATTCCTGCCTAAAGAGAGAAGGAAGTTACTTTTAACAACATACAGAGATTAGAGAAAACCAGCATGCAACTAATACAAGCTTCAAACATGAGCAAGTCAGAAATGGAAACAAATTCAAAACAAGCAATTAAGTGAATTGCTGCAAGAATGCTTTCCTTCTGATGATCATCATCATAGTCATGCTGCTGCTTATCCCTAGAAAGAGCTTAATTTCATATCCTCTTGCCTTAGGACCTGGTCCATCTCCAATCAATGTCAGCATGAAGATTTCCCATTCTCTCTTAGGCTTGGTTTAGCGTTTAGTTGCTAGTACTCAGCTGCCATACAACAACACAAAAAAGTCTGGGATTTATTTTTTTTTAAACCAAGGAAAATTGATTTAAAATTTAAGTTTAGAAATAAAACTTAAGAAAAACAATGACCATGCTACAGCATTGAAATATTAGTACGAATTCTATTTTAAAGGTGAACGTCAGGAAACAAAATCCAACCCGTTTTCTTCAACTCACTCGATAAATGTTTTCTTCAACATAACAAAGAGGCAAGAATGATATATGCAGTATTAAAATAAAGACACTACAGCCACATAGCCATTATATTTGATTTAATGATACATATCTAAATGGCATACACACTATTAGGGTTTTTTTAATTACCTACACAACTCACTAGCCTTACGTTCAGAAATAACTCACATATTCCAGTAAGAAAAGCTACTAAAAGGGCAACTTTAGCTGATAAGCCTATGTGAAGTTAAAAAATTGCTCTATATTTATTTAAAGTATGTAATATTCAGCTATGACAAAAGTAAACAAGAGAGCATTAGAAACAATGGAAGAGAAAATCTGTTTCTAACTCCCGTCCAAAAGAAAGTAGAACAGCCAATAATATATATATGTCTTCTACAATTTTGGTCTGAAATTTCAGTTCTGTAAAGAAGTAAAGTTCCAAAGTTCTTTAGATAGGGCCCAGATTTTATAGTAATGATGCACATTATCTGCAAAGATGAAAGCAATTTGCAAAGGAGAGATTGGCTTTTGGGGGAAAAAAAAGCTGTACACTCACAGAACAAATTAAGATACAATGTGACTTGTGAGACTTCTGGGGTACTCATGACTATTATCTCCTACCAATATGCTTGTTTTTCTTAAATTACAACTAAGAAAAATATCCTAATGGACTGCTCATAATTAAATATGGATCGTGTTTGCTTCTCTAGCATCAGGTAACAAGGATATAATTTTTCATGTTAACAAAAAAGAAATCTCTCAGCTTTCACTAAAAAAAGAAGCCTACTAGAATGTCAAATAACAAAACTGAAAGACTAGGGTGACAGAACTCAAATTTTTTGACATGCCATGTCCATTCTCAAGAAAGAGACTTTCATGACAAGCCACAAGTTCAGGAGCAGTAAATGTCTAAACAGAAATGCAGTGGAATGTTTAAGCCATAAGCAGCTTAGAAGGCTAATTCTCATTATCTCCAACGTCTTGAAAATCCTCTGTTTCTTTAGGAGCCTAGAGATCTTTTAAAATACAGCACAAACTGTATTCTTTTTTTCTCTATGTGTGTCTGTCTGTTTTACTGCATTAACCTTTAATATTGTGAGAAGTCTTACGAGAAGCAGCTGAGAGAGCCTGGAGAAAAGGAGACTCAGGGGAGACCTTATCACTCTCTACAACTTCCTGACAGGAGGCTGTAGCCAGGTGGGGGTCTGTCTGTTCTTCCAGGTAACAAGTGACAGGATGAGAGGAAATGGTCTTCAGTTGCACCAGAGAAGGTTTCGATTGGATACTAGTAAAAATTTCTTCACTGAAAAGGTTTCCAGGTATTGGAATAGGCTGCCCAGGGAAGTCCTAGAGGGATAATCCCAAGAAGTGTCCAAAAACAGGTGAATGTGGCACTTGTGGATAGGGTTTAGTGGTGAACACAGCAGTGCCAGGTTAAAAGTTGGACTCTAATATTGGAGGCCTTTTCCAACATTAGTGATTCTATAATTCTAGGTGCCATGGAATAAATAAAAGTCTAGAGAAATTCCAGCTCATTTTGTAGCATATGCTGAATTCTGTCCAAGTCTAAGTCTTTTAAAGCTCTTTTTGGAATGCAATCTTGATAATAGAATTATTTTCTTTTCTCTAATTAACTCTTTCCAAAATCCATTATTTAATTAGTCAGTATTAAAAAAATAATCAGACATTTGTCGATGTGGGAGCTGGCAGAATGCTCTGAAGATAAGATCAAGTGGATCCAGCATTAATCTGTTTTCCATTCCACAGAATATCCTTATCTTGAAAAGGACATACTGGTTGTCAAGGAGATTTGGCAGATGTGCTTGCTCAATCTCTTGAAATGCAATAGGACACTCATTTCAGTCTTTGTGCCACTGGGATAACAGAATGAGATGAAAACTATAAAAATGTCCCTCATTAATGGGGACTGTAAGTACCTATGGAAGAAGCTAAGCTTTGCTACATTTCATATAATTGTTAGGCTTTAGGCTCACACTTTAAGGGGGAAAGATTCTTTATTGGGGTAGCTTGGCCAGTAAATCCTTCCTTTTAAAAATTGACAAGATTGTTAATGCAAATCAACTTTGGAGTTTTCATGCTTCTTTAATCCTTCAGCCTGAAATTGCCATTAACATAATTTGATTCTTGATGGTTAAAAACCCTGTAGCAGTAATGAGAAGCAAACAATTGCACTGACTTTGTTAAATCCAATTGAATGTGAGCTGCAAAGACTGTGCTTCTGAATAAAAATAAAAGGTGTAAGTCAAAGACTTCCATCTTAAAACTTATGAAGGTTGACATACAGATTGCATTCTTCTTTTACAAATTCTTCACTTCACTTCCTAATGAACATGAAAATTTTGGAAATAATATCTCAAATCGATCAACATTTTCTCAGAATGCTGAATATTTCCTGTTTTTTTCAACATAACCAGCTGGTATCACATCTGTGTTCCTTCAAATTCAAAAAAAAAAAATAGTCGAACAGGAGTAAATAAAAAAATAAATGTCCAGATCTACCAGAAATTATAGTTGAAAGCTGGAGAAGTACAAAAAGAATTTGACAAAGATGATCCCTCCTGCATGAATACTTAGCCACTACTTGAATCCAAGAAGTTTCCAATACTGAAGCAGTTTATGGTTTTCTACTGCTGCTGGACCTATCTTGCCCCTAATGGACAAAAATCAACTGTCAGTTTATCTAAATGCTAAATGTTTGTATAAAATCCACCACTCTGACTATGCAATTCCTAACACACATGATGACTGCAGCTAGCTATAATTAGGACCAAGCTTGGAAGATCATATGGAAACTTCAGAAGCAACTGACTACTACTGAGCAACATAGAGAACAGACACTGTACCAACACAAAAACAACTCCAGTGCCTCCTTTTTACTCCCAGATACTCAACAAGACACAGAAATGTAAAGCATGTAAAGCAACACACATGCTGGGCACTTAATCTGAGATATTGTCTCTCCCAGACATACTGCACAATAAGGAAATGGATTGCAAACATTTAAGATAGGTGTCAGTGAGTTTGCAGTGGAGAGGCACTACAGTGAAATGTGATCTTCCTGTCTAACAAACCACCCAGAAAACAGTTGAAAAATATGCATATTACTACAAATATTTAAAGTAGTTGTCTATATATCTCTCATTGGCTAAAAGAAGTGGGCAGTTACCTTTGAAACCAATGACTAGTCTAAGCAGCAAGAGAAAATACTGCATGACTTAATGTGTTGGTACATGATACTAGCTTAAAACCATTCATTTAAGTTCATGATATTGTTTCCATCTATATTTAATTAGTATCCAGCCAACTGACATAGGCGTGCAATAGTTTTAACAGAGTGCCTGTTATTTAACCTCGAGCTTGTTATTTAACCTCAGTTTCTGACATCAATCCACACAACTTTAATGTGTACCTCTGAAAGACTATCTGAAAATTAATTATTCATCTGCTGAGACAGCATCTTATGTACATTTACCATGCAAGGAAAAGCATAGCACAGAAGAATCTTTAAAACATACAGTATTTTAATTAAGCATACAATTTTGTTTTAATATCTAAGTAAAATCTTGTAATATCTCAATAGTCATGGACTACCTTGAATTTAGAACATATAAGGTGATAAGTGGAAGATTCTATAATCTGTTCTTTGCACTTTATACAAATGAGACATCTATTAAAAGATTTTTCAAAAATTATTATTCAAGGTATTTATTAACTTTCCAGAGCCAGATCCATGACCTACAAATAATCTCAAGGAGTATTACCACTGCCAGTGCATTTACACATGCTTTCATGCTATTGTTTTCTTTCTCCCCTTTAAAATTTTCATTATTAGGATCATTACTTAGGAGGCAAATCTAGAATTGGAGTTTCCCATTGTTATCCTTTGATCCATGCACATGGACTCTGTGCCTTTACTCCTACATCCTGTTCATTTGCATCTTTTCCTACTTTTCATTCCTATTTCTATTTTAAGTGAACTCACTAATCCTCTTCCAACTAATTCTCCAGTCACCTCAACTTATGTGCTTTCAACTTCTTGTTTTTACTCAAACTCCGATAGAAATCTGCAGGAAACTTTACTTTCTCTTAGTATTGCTATGACAGAAAACAGATAATCTTTCTGAATTAAGAATTCTTATTTTGCTTGTTAGTGTTAAAGTTGCTATCTGTTTCCTTGGTTGCTCATACCAGGAGATCATGTTTTATTTTTCACATTGAATTATTCTTAAAATTAAAAATGCCTTTTCAGCTAAGGCAACTGCAACAAAGAGAATCAACCTTTGAAAAGTACAGGTTTTCTTTATTAATGCAGAAAATAAATCTGGGGCTGGACTATTTCTCCACATCATTAATGTGCTTTAGAAACTGTTTTCCAGTATCTCGGATATCTGCTACTTACGCTGCAAGAAAAGAATGGTATATATGCAAATAATGAGATGTCTTCCTTCAATAAGTTTATGTCACACCTGTTGAGGAGTAATGATGCAGGATGATGAACAGGTGTGAAGGGATGACATTTCCAACACTAGCATACTAAAGAGAAATTTGTACCAGTTCCCCACTACATGCACACTGCCCCTTCAATAATATACATACACCATAATCTTATTTACACTTGCATTTTCTTCAGACAAGAAGGACATAATTTATAATTTATAAAATTAAGTACATTAATTTATTAAATAAAGTAGGCATAAAATATCATGATAATATTTTAGCATGGCTAGAGATACTGTCATTCCAAGTTTCCATATGCTTGGCTTAGAGTATTCTGCCAATATTATCCTTTAAGGTGATTTTTTTAATTAAAAAACATGGGTTTATTTTGTTGGAAAGAAGTTTCCATATTTTATTGGCATTTTTTTCCCCTGAAATCGGTGAGATTTGTAGTGACTCTAATCTCTTGTAAAAATGAATTCCAAAGAGATGAACTAGTGTCCCTACTTAATTTTCAGTACTGCAAAGTACAATTCCATTGAGCCTGGATGACAGAGCCAAAAATAGAAGGCTAGATGAGACCTACTCCAAGGTCACCTGAGCTCTGTCCATTGATGTTACTGAAGATAAGGATGTTACTACACTTCAAATTTGATCTTATGGTCAACTAAGAACTGACACAGCACATAAGGGAATGGAGTATCAAGCTCTCATAATCTTATGTTTACCAGTTGTGTCATTTCACACTTAAACAGCAGAAATAAACAGCATTATTCTGAGAAATAAACTGTTGCTGTTCTAAATAGTCCAAGTAACAAGTATGTTAATATGCAGGACAGCTGTCTCCTACAGCACCAACAGAATGGGAGAATATTTTGGTATCAGTTTTCAACAGGAGACTAAGTGCACTCTTTCCTCTGGGAATTGAGGTCTGCATATGCAATGTCCAATCATCTCAGGAAAACACAGAATAAAATAGAACACTTATTATGAAGACTGAAACCAGATCTGAAGTTATAGAGCAAGAAACAGGGATCACACTGTAAATATCCCCTCATACTTCCTGATTTATAATTTGTGCCTTCTTGAATACATTTAATATTTCTACAGATGCATACAGGACAGTATGCTTGTGTGTGTTTATCTGTAATTTTATTGTATATATTTACATACACTTCTATATATATAAAGAACTCTCAAATGCAAAATATAGCCTGGGATACATTTCACACACAGATGTGCTTCATAACTTTATCTTTGTTCATAACCAGAGACAGTGTCATTATACAACTATCTGAAAAAGCACTCCAATCATTTTTGAATTTTTAGTTCATTCAACAAGCTGCAATCATCCTCAATGTGTATTTCTAAATCTTTGGTAAACCAAGAGTCTCCTTACTGCAACTGACCTTAACCTCTTCCACACACACAACATTTATCACTTCGTCCCCTCCATTCTACCTGATTAAATCAGAGTGACTCTTATTCTTCAGTTACAAATGTCAGGCCACCCAGTCCAACAGGCCAATTAAAACAAACACATTCTTACAGGCAAGAATCATTAACTGTTATTGATTTTTATCTAGAATTTTGAAGTTGCAATATCAGAACTCATATGCTTGTTTTTTCACACCATGTTAAATTGCTAATATGGGAACTTCAAATATTATCAAGAAGGTACAATGCTTTTCAAAACAAAAATTAACATTCGACCAGCAAATAATACAGCTTCATAAAGTGACCTTAGCAGTTTCCTGATTCATAGTTTAAACCAACCAGAAACTGGTTGGCTTTGTTTTTAAGTGACACTTGGACAGTTAAAAGTCAAATCCTGCATATTACCAAATGAGAAGTTATGAAAATTTAGTATTCATAAATCAGATTGCAAACCAAAAAGTGGGGTTTTTTGCTGCCTACTTTAATCACAAACTCATATGCTTTGAAATAACATGGAAAATGTAATTAAAACCTACACAGCAAAATTATAATCACTTTATATTCATATTAAACATTTCAATTTAAAAAAGATATTACCAAGCACTTTGGAAAAATTTTATTATGCTTTCACTGAGATGCCTTCACTTTCTAAGGCTATATGCTGTTCTAAAAAAACATTCAAATAAGACATCCTGAGTAGGAATGAAACCATTTAGAGCACAGACAAGGTGACCTTGCGTTGCTCTTTCCGGCTTTCCAGAAATCTACTGAACATTTACTCTGAATGGAGAGAGCTGCACTCACAGCATGTGCTCCCTGGATGGTCCGTACGAGGTTGATCCCTTTCCACACGTAGATGTCTCCGTTCAGTGCGCCGGAATACGTCACTTCATCCCTTGCACAGGCGAGGCACAGGATTGTCTGCAGATCACCAGTCTTGCCAAAGACACCACGTTTTGGTGTCAATGAATTGCCACACAAGCTCCAGAACTGCAACATAAAGTGATTTAGACAGATGGCTGTTTCATTAATACCTTATAATTTAATATGTAATAATTTAATAATATTTAATAAAATGTACATCTGAAAGAGAAGTAATTTGCCTGCAAAAGATATCACCATTCATTCTCTTTTCCATGCCTTACTTCTCCATTTTAATAATGTTTTATGCCATTAACCAACTTTATCTTTCCATAAAATCACTGTAACAGAGTAGTAGGGAAGGAATTTTGAGATATCAGTATTAAATCAAACTAAAATTCTTTCAAATGATAATTTGTGAGTCAGTTGTATTTTCAGTTATTTTTGAAAAGCATTTCATAACAGAATTATCTTATCTTTCTTTCATGACTTTAATGCTGAAAATGCTGCATTTGTACTTTATGTTACTTTATACATTTAAAAATACCACATAAGGATGTAGATTTCTGACAAGACTCTATTTTCTCTGTTTGAAGCTGGATTTATTGGATATGTAATTCACATCAGAACCATGGATCACAAGAAGTAGCCATCTGAGGCAGAGATCTTAAGAACTTTCTAATAAACCATTTGTATGTAATTGCAGCAACCATAGGAATTGTGAACTCCCTCCTAGGTCACCCAACATGTACCAATGAATCCTGAACTAAAGACATGCAAAGTCTCTTGTCAGGGCACAATACCTGCCAACTAAGTCCCCACATAAACACTGTAGTTTCTGAGATCTCTGCAAACAGGAAGCACTTGCATACTCCTTTCAAACTCTCCTGTCCAAACACATAAACAGGCACTGTAAAGTGAAGCTGCTGAAGTAATCCAATGCAAAACATGAAAGCATCACTGCTGACAGGTTACTCTTACATTGTAAGAGTTTCCTGCATATGTGTTTATGGAACTGTATTTCACAGCAAGGCACTCTGTTGCCAATAATCAATTCAAAATTCTGAGCAGACCTCAATTAATATGGGATAATGTAAGAAGTTACCATGAATAGATTTTTGTACCTGCAATACTGTAATACAAAAATAACCAGAAATTACCAATACTATTGGAATAGCTAGTACTGATTAGACAAATCTCAGTATCTTAACTAGTTGTGCTGGTTTGGGCTGGGATAGTTAATTTTCTTCACAATGGCTGGTATGGGGCTGTGGTTTATATTTGGCTGAACACAGTGTTGATAATACAGAGATGGTTTTGTTAGTGCTGAGCACAGCTTGCACTGCCAGGGGCTCTTCTGGTTACCTACTGTGACACTGGCAAGGAATTTGGGGGTGCTTGGGAGGATGGGAAGAGACACAGCCAGGACAAGTGACCCAAACTGACCAAAGGGATATTCCAGACCATATGCCATCATGCTCAGCATATAAAGCAAGGGGAAGAAGGGGTGGGGGGGGGAACAACACGGGGACATTTGGAGTGATGGAATTTGTCTTCCAAGTCACCCTTACATGTGCTCTCCTGGAGATGGCTGAACACCTGCCTGCCCATGGGAATTAATTCCTTGGTGGGCTTTGCTTGCATGTTCAGGTTTTGCTTTCTCTATTAAACTGACTTTACCTCAACCCATGAGTTTTCCAGCTTTTACCCTTCCAATTCTCTCCCCAGTCCTGCTAGTGGTGGAGTGATTGAGCACATGGTTGGGGCTTAGCTGCTGGCTCGGGTGAAACCATGACAGTAGTATTTTCTTAACTAAAGTACAGATTCAAGACATAGAACATGTTGTTGCTTGAGAAACAACTACACAGTAACTTCATAAATCAAACACCTGCTTCCAGATTGGAGCAACATCGTCTATGTCTTGAATCTGTACTTTAGATAAGAAAAGCAATTTTTCAGTATCAGGTCACTTGGAATTATCTACATAACTTGATTAAGTACTATTACAATTTGCATATAATATCATCTGAGAAAAAATACAATAGTATTAAAAACACGTAAGTAATTCTTGATATCTGAAAGAACAAGAAGGTGTGGGTTAAGAAAAACTCACACCAACAAAAACCTCTTGCCTGATCCAAATGCCTAAACACCTCTAGATTTCTGATTTTCAATAATGGTTTTGCAGAGCAAACAGCAATTATTTTTAAAATTGTGTTGCTATTTAGAAAAGCTCTGTAGAGCCTTAAAAGTTGCTCAAACTTTTGCTTATCTAAACAGGTACGTTTTGACATCATAAAGCCATCTTAAATATACTAAATCACTGCTGGCAAATATTAGCTCACTATAGGTATAAAGGTGCCCTTAGAGAAGTAAAAAACAAAAGATCATTATTAAGCAAGTTCATGGAATTCTGTAACTGAAATGCTAAACATTATGCCAAATCAGACTTATGCAATCCAGCCAACAGATTTAAGACTTTTTCCAGTAGGCCATTAATACATATTACTTCAAAAGTTCATTTTATAAAAAGCAACACATTTTCCCCACCATGGAAACTTACACACAACAGCAAAACAGAACTTTCAAGCTGCCATCTACTGCTGTTATGTGGTAACACAGAAAACTGTGCATGGGAGAAGACAGTGACTTTTAACTGATGTGAAACACGGTTCCTAATCACTGATAATCCTGCTGACAAAGTTAAACCTGAAAACGAAGTTGTTTCTGCACAGCATTTGCTACATGGATCAAACAGAGCATGCTTGAAAAAGACATGAACTGTCCAAATTATGAACCCAGTAACAGGTACCAAGTCTCCAAATGACAAAGGCACAAATACAAGTACGGAAAAGAATTAAAAGAAAGGAAAATGCTTCTTCTCTTCCTTTCTCTTCCACTGTCTCCCCATACTCTCTCTAAATGGTAAGAAATGGTTTTTCAATTCATTTCACCTCTGTAGTGCAGCGATTCATTGTCTGTTCAAGATTCAGAAACCCCACTACCTGGAGCCACCTTAAACGTGTGCACCCTGTCTTACACTACTTTGGATTTCAAACAGCGTGTCTTAGAGAACCTAAACTTTAAATGATATTACAGTCATTACATTCAATGCTACTGACAACTGTTTCATTCCTACTACATTACTTCTGCCAGGGCATGAAGTCTTTTGAGCAGAGAGGGCCTGTTTTTCACTATACAGATCTTTTAATATATCTAGTGCAATTAGGTGTGATTCATGATTACAGTTGTAAGAACTAATATTATTTTTACACAAGATCTTCCATATTATCATTCTATATTACTTTTAGATTCTATTTCTGTGTATTTTATAGAGCATATATTACTGCAGCTTAAATATTTTATACATGAAGAGTTATTTCATTACCTTGATGTGTTTTACACCACAGCTGACGAGCTTGTTTGGCTGGTATAAATCCCAAGAAATATCAAATATCTGCACAAAAAAACCCAAGGATGTCAGCAGAGATGGCCTTTCTAGCACAGGACAGTTAAAAGAGTAAAAACTTTTAGCAAATTAACAGGGAGTCTGAAATGCTTTAAATAGAAAAGACTTTTTTATCCTCTCATTCCATACTGAAATTTCAATATATACCCAATATCGTTCTGGCTTTTTTTTCCCCTGGAGTAATTAAAACACATTATAAAACAACATTAAGGTTCATTTGCAGACTAGAAAAATTTAAGCAGTTATTTGCATTTTGATTTCCCATATGGGGATTAGGGTCTAAGAAGTGCATTAATTCTGCACTTCCCCTACATGTTTGCAGTCTCAACAAACCATACACAAATAAATATTGAGTTGCAGGTTTTATTCTAGAAATAAATGCACCCATATTAAACATCTTCATGTCTTTTATGCATATCAAACTTTAGGCAAATACAATTTCTAAAACAAAATGTTTTTTGTTCAGACATAGGTCTAGTACGTATATACAGGCATGGTTTAACAAACTAAAATGATATTGATGCTCAGAATATTTAGTTATACTTACTCTGTCTGTATGACCAGGAGCCATTGATAACAATTTTCCTTTTCTCCAGTCCCATACACAAACTGTGTTTTTTGAATCCAAGCCAACCGAGACCAAACGCTAGAAGTGTCGAAATTAAACAAATAAAAATAACTCAAAATATTAATGAAAGCCAAAGTCATTATTTTGAATGAGTTGCAAAACATGTGTAACATATTTGAGACAGAAGCAATAGCTCCATTTTGATATAGAAGAAAACATAAGCTATATCTTACACCAAAGCTTACATAGATGCATCTTTTCAGGTACAACATCATGACCATAAAGGTCTTCTTAGATAAAAACACATTTCTGATTTATAATGTTTAATATACATAATTATATATAGCACACATGGCAAGCTGCATTCAGGAGACATTTTCAAAAAAGGAATAATCACTGAAGCTAATGAAACTGTATTTATCTTTAATTACATGTAACTTGCAGAATTTAGGATTTATTTTACAAGTTCAAGAGATACAAAGAAAAAATATTTTCTTCAATCTTCTTGGAAACAAACAAAAGATTAAAAACAGCTAAATGCTTTGAAAGTCTTTTGCTTGATTCTTCAAGACACGTATGAGTAAATACTTCTTTCCAAATCCTTTCTCAAACCAGAATTTAAAAGGCCTCAAACAAAATTTCATGGAGTCTTTATTATTCAGAAAGACTTTGAAGCCATTTACACTGTAAAACTAGGATGGGCAAAAAGATTATTCCAAAAAGCTCAAGAAAAATAAAATTTTGAGATCTTTCTGGGCTTTGCACTTCGTCTTGTCTTGAATGTGAAGACACCTTGCACTGATTTCTTGACACAAATGATTGACTAAATTAGCCAATTGTATCTGTTAATCAGGCAAAATGCTGTTTTTCTTGTATTAGGAATTCTCACAGAAAGACTAATAGGACTGAATAAAAAAAAAAAGCGCCAGTGACTTGGTTTAATTTTTAAAGAAAATGAGTATTTTTGTTTAGTTTTTGCATGAATTGTGCCATCTTGATGTTGATAAATGAAAGTTTTTCAAATGTTTGGGCAAAGCTTTTTTCACTGTTCAGCAGTTAATACTTACACACACTTTGAATTAACGACAAATTCAGCTTCAATTTCTACACAGATTATCCAGTGAGTTTGTAAAAACAAAAACAAAATCCAAACTTGAATTATAATCTTTTTTCCCAAAGACAGAAACCTATTCCAAATAACATAACTCCTTTACTGTCTGAAAAACTCCAAGATTATGAGAAGAAAAATAAATAAGTTAAATACAATTTCTATCCATGCTTACTCTTTATTATTACTATAAAATCTAACCTTTCCATTCCATCTTTGAAAAGTTAGGGTATTTCAATCCTAATGTGATGTATCTTGATTTTAAATTATGAAGGCCATTCAAGTGAGGGAGGAACACAAGTTTACATGACAAGAACAATATAGAGAAAAGATGTTACTGTCAAGTAGAAATGATGTGCTAGAAAGAAGCTGACTCTAGAAGCTTCTAGAGTTCCTAAACAATGAGAGGTCATTTCAACAAACTCAGAACTTTCCTGCAACAATTACAACGTGTTTTAAACAGAAACAAGTTACAGGTAGGCTTTCCTCTCGGGTTCAACACAGTTCCATTTGATATTCTCTTAAGGACAGCAGCTGCTCTCTACAATACATCCTCACTTGAGAAAACAGCAGCAACTAACAAACATTGATCTTTGTAGCAAGGAAAAGGAACTGAGAATATAGCTAAATCTGAGTATCACATTGCAAGGCTGAGTGGGAGGGAAAGAAGTGTTTCTTCCTGGAAAGCACATCTCCAGAAAGGATTTTCTCAGTTAATACCTTCTCAGCTGCTACCTAACATGTAAATATAACCATTAAATTTTCCATTTCTAATACATCAGTCAAGAAAGCCTCTTTACTCAGAGGAGCAAGTGTCTGGTAAAAACAAACAATCTCTATTATAGGTAGCAGCCCTGAGAACCAATTTACTACTCAGAGAATGTTCAAAAGCAACAAAATTATAATCCAATAAAACATTTTTCTTGACTCTTAGATACAGGATACATGAGTCTGAACAAACAATCAAAATGTGGAGAGCCACCAGTGAATGCAAAATGCACAACAGAAGAGAAGATACTGCCTGAAGGAGTCCAAGATGGGTAACACAATGGGGCTGCCATCACTCATGCACAAGACATGCCCCTGCACAGGGGAGGGCCACTGTCTCCAGACATTTGGTCTAACCCTGAACTGTGGCCCACAGACTACAAGAACTACCCCCTACTCCCTCATCTCCATTCAAAAAGCTTTTGTAGTTATAATTTTCTTGCCAAAAGTAAATATTTGGCATTCATTAGTAATGTAATTTTATCTTCCTCAACTTGAGAATAAGCAGTTAAAACCTGAGACAATACACTTTCTTTTTTTAAGAAAAACTATGCCACAAGGTTTCTAATAGATAAACAATTTATTCAAGTGTTTGAAAAAAGAATATTAATTACATACCTGACCATCCAAATCAAAGGCCAAGCAAGCTATACCATGTGTGTGAACATCTTTCAGAACAGATACAGTTTGCACAGTGTATGAATCCCACACACAGATGTATGGCTCCTTCCCAACTTGACCTGTTGCCACCAACACACGTTCAGGGTGCAAAGCAAGGCTGCCAAAAAAAAAAGATACAAAATATTTCTGCATGAAACTTCTGGTTTTGCCTAGTTAGTTGTATTAATTTTTTTCCTTAAAAATTCTTTTACAATATTTTCCCATGGATACTAGATAATAAAAAGTCATTTTGTATCACAGATTCCACAGTAGCTGTGAAGTTCTAAATATAGTACATACCAACATCTTTCTTGAATTTAGCCTTCAAAAGCCTTCTACATTTAAATTAATTACAAAATAGTCAATAATCCTCTGTTCCAAAAGTGACTAAATTTTGTCAGATTTTCATGCACTGAGAGAAATATCTTTTTTTCCTTTCTTTGCATTTCTTAAAACTCAAAAACACAAACAATGGAAAACAGAAGTTAGTGTTTAACTATCTACACATCAATCATCAATAGAGAGATATGTGCATGTCCAGAAGTTCTTTGTTCCACACAGTATTTGATGTCTTTTTTATTAGAGGACAGCATTCTGGAGCTGTTTCTCTGCTGATTATACAGCAACCCAAAGCACAACTAGCTTAGATTAAGAGTGATTATCTTAAATAACTTAATTTTAATATAGAACAATTGGGAATAGCTGGTTTTGAATAAATATTAGCTCTCCATATTTTTAATATTGTAGAGAATTTTCTTATAGTTTGTATTTCAGTCTTCCCGAGTGCACTTGAGGATCATCAGAACTGTTCTGCCAAATCTGAGACCAAGCTAGAAAACATTCTAGCCAGCAAGATATTTCTTCATTTTGTTTCTGCCAGCAAGCTGCAAGGGAGAACATGAGGTCTGAGGACTCAGATTTCATAATACAGAAAAATAAGAATATGTTCTAAAAGGAATCCAAATAAACTACTTGATCATATTCCACACATACTAGGTATGTGTCCAAAATGATGTAGAAATACCACATAGAAGTCAGGAAGACATAATTTCCAAAGCTGGCTGTTTAATTTGGCTAAAAAATTTCCTAGCCTGATGAATCCCAGGGTAATTAATGAATGATTTTGAGAGACTGGTGGACAGAACCACTAACAACACAAAGTAAGTATATATATCTTCTCCAAATGATTTGGAAAGGAGAAAGGTTGAGCACTTTGCAAGGTTAAGATGATCTTTAACTTGAACACAGGTTTTGATAAATAAAGTTCAAAGGGAGACAAGGGAAGTCTATAAATATAAACAAAACCAGCAAGGTTAAAGCTAACCATGAAATTACCAGAAAAACAATCTAATTCAAAAGATGTATACATTTTTATATACAGAAGGAGCAAGAGAAAACCACATTAGAAGATGCTTAATATTTTATGAAGTTACACTACAGTACACAACACATTTCTATATTTTTCTGTTTTAAAATAGCAGTTCTGCTACTAGTTGATACTGCTTGATGAATTCCACATGCAAAACTGAGCAGAACTTCAAACTTGAAAAGGTAAAAAGCCCTTAATCTTTCCATTTTGCTATGGGAATTTCTGCTCTTGACTACTCTCTGTTATCCTCAACACCAGGATAAAGTAACCAATACTTCCCCACTTTGCTTCACAGCACTTCCAGAGTTGATTCCCTAGTTCTTCCCTTCTTGTTTATTTGACAGAGCAACTTCACAATTAAAAAACATTGCAGAAAGGAGCTGGTGGCAAAACTTACCACATTTCAATTCAGTTCTGCCACCTACTCCTGACTAACACCTGCACATCTCCCAGAGCACACAAAGGCAGATGGTGTACTCACAGGAAAAAGGAAAAGCATCTGGAGGGAGAGAAAATGCTGCACCAAAAATTATCTAACTTTTTAGAATGGCGCCACAGAAAGGGAACGATTAGACCAAATAGACAAAAAAGAAATTCGAAGAAGGAAGTGAAAAGAACAAGCAAGAAAAAAAGAGACAGAAACTAAGAAGAAAATAGAAAAAACACAGCAGTCTTACACCACCTCTTCAATCCTCTCCTGATCTGTGCTACAAGGTGCCCAAGTACAAAAAAACCCACTCACACACCACCATGGACATGCAAAAGCAGACCCTCTATTTCTAATTAATAAATGGCAAGTAACAACCAATAGCAGTATCACAGTATTAGTTCTTTCTACATCACAATACAAAATACTGGCTTAAACAACTGAGCTCAAATTCTGCCTTGATATGGAACAATAATACAGCACAAATTAAGATCCAAAGCCTGTACTGTAAACACAACAGACAACACTGTAGAATTACCAACATGCTTCTCCTATCACTTCAGTTTCTATAGTAAACTGCTAATAACTTTCCTAGACAGTCATTGAAAGAAGAAGAAAATAAATGTACAATAAATATTTTAAGACAGTAAGCTTTTTTAAAAAAATGAAATACGGTGAGTTTAAGGAAATTATTTAGCAAAGCTTTTAGAAGTGGCTGAAGAAACACTTGAAAATACCTTTCCTCATATCTTCTCAGAGACCAAGGAGTGAAGGACAACTACAAGAACAAGTACTACCTGTAAGTATTCTATCTCACAGGCTATCAGAGCAGATGAAAAAGACAAGCATGGAAAAAGTCAAGGGACTACTATTTCTGTTACTAACACTAAACAAAGTAACTACAAAATATATTTACATGATTTTAATGTAAGACAACGTTTTTCTGTAATAATCAAGTCTTGGCTATTATTAATCCCGTGGGGCAACATGCCGAATTATGGATCTGAAATTTTGGGTCCTCATGAAAAATCAAGGATTAGATTCCAATTTTACACAAAATGGTGACTCTGTTCAGCTCTTTCATTGGACTACGAGTGGTCAAGCAACCCCTATAAGCATGGCAATCAATACAAAAATACAGTATCTTGATCTAACCTCCAGAGTAGAAGCATCTATACAACTCACATACCTGAGAAGCAAAACACTTTAAATAGCTTCCTAGTGCAGAAAGAAAGAGTTTAACTAGAATGGGTGCCCAGAAACAAATAACAATAAACACCTCCCATACATGAACGATACAAACTCGTGGGTATGATGCAGTTAACAGGATCAAACAATGAGTTTGAGGTCTTTCTGGGTACTCTGGGCATGATCTTCAACACCCTTCTACTGAGGTGTTAAAATCATACAACTGTTGGGATGGTATCTGCAATAGCTGCTTGACATTCATCCATTCAGTTCCCGAGATCAGGCAGAAAAGTATGGGTATGGCTCTAAAGGCAGCTTTCAAATCTGTTAGTGTGGGACCTGTGGGCTTAGGTACAGTCCCTCGCAAATATTTTCTTGCATTTATTTTTGTCTTAGGGAGAAGGAAGAGATTGCTTAGTGGCATAAGAAGCTCTGCACTCAAAAGAAAAGGACACATGTTCTCTTTACTGCACTCAGAAGGAGAGAACTCGTGTTCTCTTTACTATCCTGGTAATGAGAGCTGGTGTGACCTACCCAGGTTAGACTGCTGAAACTGTGCTTGCATCTAGCCCACACAGCTAGACTGTAAACTGGTGCTTGATTTCTTTCCTCGTCCTTGAAGGATGACTAAGCTGATGAATGAGATCCTGCCGCTTGGCCAAAAAAGGAAACAGATATTCCTAATGAGACAAGTTCTTCAGGCCTTCTTGTCTGCCTCTGGCCTTTCTGACCTGGGCTTTTCCACAACAGATGTTAGATCTAATGTAGTGTCTCTGAAGAAGCAGATATGTAAGAACATGTCCAAAAGGCAAACATGATCATGAAAAAAGAGCAGGTACTAAGCTAACAAATTGCTAAGCCTAATTCATTTTTAAATTGGGTCTAGAACTTGGTACTTCTCAGAAGAGTTCAGAAATAGAAAATTAAAAACAAACTTGCCTGTCACTATTGCAACAAACTAAATAGCTGGACTTGTAGTGAACTGCGATTTCCCCCAATATGTCTGAATGGCAGGTCTTTTCCTAGCCAGATACTCAAATTGGGCTGAAATGCAATAGTAGAGTTTTAACAGCATACTGAAAAGGGATATGTTTCTCACTTTAATACATTCAAGCTCCTCTTTCTAACGCAGAAAGAACCAGAAAAGGTTCTTTCTCCCTTTTAGAGCAATATGTAAGCATTTCCCAACATTTTGACCAGATCCATGCACTGTATAAGACCAATGTTAGATTATTATATTAAATACTAATGGCAGCCACTGAAAAAAAATAAAACCTGTCCATGTTGTGCCTGCTTAGAATGAGACTAGAGACATGGACAAGACCCTCCAATTTGTGTGAGGTTTGTAGTGGCAGGGGATCCTGACAGAGAACAGTCAATAATAAACTACTTGATAATAAAAGAAATTAAGATTATTTTTTTCCTCTTTACTTGGTTTGTGCTGAGCATTAGCAGGCATTGATTAATACAGACAAGCTGCAGACAAGGGTAGTGTATTAAAGATGATGTTTCCTTAGCAACAATATTGGATGAAAATCCAAGAATATATTCATGTGACTACTCCTGAGCTTCACAAAACTAGGGCACCAGTAAAAATGCACAAAAGAATACTGCAGTAAAATAACAGCATCTCAGACATCTATTAATTAAGGGTTAATTTCAAGTGTGAAATTGTTTCCATGCTTAAATAAGCAAAATATTTTCATGGTATGTTTACAGACATTTTACATACAGCTGAGAATAGTTTCTTATTTGCTGTCACTTATCCATATTTCCCAGAAAGAATAACAGGGAGCTACAAACCATTTCTGTCACACAATTTAAGATCTTAAAGCAGAAAGACCTGTAATCAGCAAACATTTCTCATCAAAGTTTAAACAGATCAAGTCAGAGAACACTTATTTTCCATAGACAGAACAAAGCAGTATTCATCATGGAGCATCACTATCAGCCTTCCATATAGGTATTGCCCCAGGGCCAATAATGTCAAATAAAGCTTTCTGAAGCTTCCTTAAATTGCACAAGCATCCAACTTCAAAGTAAGAGAAGACAGGGACGGTGAACTCAAACAGTACATTGGTTATTCCCACCTGCAGTTTATCTCAGTACCATTCCATATTTTCTCCTCTTGGATCTGAATGTTTTTAGAATAATGAGAAACATCTATAAATGACCAAGAGAATCCTAAAGATTTCTTTGAGTTTCTATTTGTTCCTGAACTCCAAGGAGTTAGAGAGTGAGTAAAGCAACACTGAAGCAAAGTTCCCAACTCACTGAATATGAGAACTGAGTAAAACATTCTGGTAAATATATGTCCCTATATGAAGATGTCCATTTTTGTCCTGCTTTGTCACATCCTCCACTGCTGAGAAAGGGATTAGCTTCACTTTCTAGTAAGTTATCATTCCTAGAAAACTGATTAACAATAGAGATATTCCCCTTCTTTTCAAATATGAATGATTTTGCCAGTGCCAAAAGGAGAACTCATGGTTTGACTGAGTGGGGTTGCTGGATTTTTACAATTTCTACATGATCCTGACAATTTAATCACCAGGTTTTCACAATGTGAGGAAAAAAAATCTTTTCTAATATGCTCCTTGAAAAAGAAGACAGCAAAATTACTTACCTGTTCCTAGCTAAAAAATCTTCTCACATGAAAGTTAGAAGTATCATATATTCCAGAATCATTTGGGGATAAATTTGCTAAGATAATGTCCTGTTATTCTTCAATAGCTATTCATATTAAAGAACTGGTGGTACAATAATGGGACATACTAGAGGTAAGTAGAAGGTAAGCAAGAATCTCACCTAAAAAAGTCCAACTGCCTTCTTTCCTCACCAGACAATGCACAGACTTAAGACTAATTATTTAAACCATTATTACATATGAAGCGTCAAATATGACTCCCCTAGAAATAGCAGCAAGGAAACAAAACAAAAAGGAAAAAGAGAGAGAGAGAAAAGGAAAGAGGAAACCACAAGTGCAAGATCTGTGGAGAGAAGACAGTAACTTGGGAGGGGGGCAGTGCAGCTGGTCAGCTCCTTTGGGTCACCAGATTTGATGACCCAAAGGAGATCCCTTAACAAATCAGGAAGTACTAGTACAGGTGTTCAACTGAGGTGTTTTCCTACAGAAAAAAAAAAAGTCAAGGATATCTCTAACACTTGTCGCAAATTGACCGTCCCAGCATCTCACTTTGCACCCAGAAAAATGAAAGGAACCAGGATACCACTTCAAATTGGGACAACATCTGACTCTTGTTTAGAAAAAAAACTATAAAAATGCTATAGAGGCCACAAAAGTATTTACACAAAAGACCATCTCCTAAAACAAACAAAATCCCTACATGTACCAGAACCATAAATAAAACAGGAAAGAAGCACAGGAAAACTAGAGAATATTAAAGGGACTCAGAAGTCAATGTGTAGTGGGTAGCCAATGAAAGATGTCACCTTTGAGTTCACAAACTTCATTACTGAAAACCAACAAAAAGCAGAAGATGGATAAAGAGCATTCATGTCTATTTCAAGAAAATACAAATCTTCTGCTTAAAAATTATTTTTATCTCAAAAATACTGATCCAGTTGACTAATCCCAATGAGGAATGTAATATAATGTAATACTCATTCCCATAAGCACATGCTGTAACCTGCAAAAGACAAAATCATGATTATTTATAAATTATTACTGAATAATATTTCAAAGGCTATTCATTTTTGTGGTGATTTATTTATATGGCAGAAGAAACAGCATTGAAAAAGCAGGAGGCAAAAGAGGAACCTGTAAGTAAAAAACACAAGTATCATCTAACGTGCAACCTCAATCTAAAAATAAAAAAACAAACCAAACATTTACCAGTTCTTCAAATATTTCTTTTATTTCCCCAAGTGCTCCAGAAGGCTATTTCACTTAAAATGTCACACTCGCCACAATAACTCTCCAGGCAATTTCCAAATGCTGTCAGATGCCTTGTCTTGATCTAAGATAAAGCATCATTCACCTTGCTTGCTCTTGTAGAGGGATTATAATCAGGGAACAGGGATTAGCATAGTTCTAAAAGTCAGGAGAAGGTTTATACTGTTGTCAGCTAACCAAAACATAGAATTAATCCACTCATTCTGCATGCAAGCTGTCTTGATAAAATAGAGACCTCTAACCACCACAACTAAAAAGCATAATTTTTTAAAGTGATTTTTACCTTTAAATACATTTTGGGGTTTTTTCCCCCAATGGCATGTATATATAAGATTTGCATGCACCTATATCACAGTCTGACATTTACAGGAGCTTTGCTCTTGAAATAAGTTACCCTATGGTTCAGAAAATCGAAGGGTCACTGCTATTTTTAAAATATCCAACTAGATTTAGTCACAAGAAATGTATCACATAAATAGAAAGAATCAAAGCAGTAAAACACTCTTTCAGAACATTGTTATAAAAATATGTCGTATCTACAAATTCCATTGGCAGTTCAGGTAAAGTAAAAACTCTAAGTAATCAGGAGTGAAATGCATGAGCACTGTGAGAACACAATGATTTTAATGTAACTGTGAGCAATTTCTAAACATGATTTTCAGCTTGGACACATTTTCTTTATTATTAGGTCAGATCCTTTGCCTCAGTTTTGTTTTTCTTTCCCTTGAATTTTTCACCTGAATCAAGCATTTTATTTACATGTAATTTTATGCCAAATATCAATATACTTCATATGAAGCCAAAGGAAGTTTAAGGTGTAATACTTTCTATAGTCAACATAGTGTAAAAGGGAAATGAAATATTTCCTTAATTGTAATCTGTCACCAATCCAGCTAAACCATCAGTGGAAGTACTACTGCAGGTACCTCTAAAGCTGATCATTTTGTTCACAGTGACATTATTCTCTCCAGTTATACCACTCACCCTCTGGACATTTCTCTCGATTCTTTAATTCAACCCCCCAAAAAGGAGCCTCTAAAAATATTTATCAAAGATGACTCCATGAATATCTGAGCAATAAGAAGTTGGACATTGCTGTTGGATGAGAAGATTTAGTTTTGGGATCTGGTTTGGGGTTTGGTTTGTGGGGGTTTTTGAGGCTTTTGTTGGGTTTGTTTTGTTTTTTTTTTTTTTGTTTTTTGGGGTTTTTTTATTTTGTGGGGTTCTTTTGCTAAAATGACATGCTTTTAAAGCAAAAGAATCAAACTGACCTTTGCATACAGTTACAAGTCTTGATCCATCCTGTCTGCAGCCCAAAGCAATAGGCACTATAAAGGAATTCCTCTGAAAATGCTTGGAAGATCAAACAGTGAAACGAAATTAGAAACCTATGAAAAATGGTTGGAAAGACTTTTCACTGTATTTTCTGAAGTAATACCTGAATACCCAGGGCTTTCATAGAAGAATAAGCATCAGGCACCATCTTACAGAACTTACTCAAAAGAAAAGGAGTCCAGCAGGAAGCCTTTCAACAGTAATGAGGATTCCCAGTTAGACAGTCTTTTGCAAGGACAGCTTAGGCTAAGGACAGCTACTCTGAAGAAAAGATATAGTATTTCTTTGAAGATTTAATAATGCAGGTATCCTCTAGCAGCTAGGCAAAATAACAAGGAGAACTGCTTTTCTAACAGAAGTGGTCTCACAAAGATATCTTGCTTTAAATGCAAAGTGGTAGTGGTGTTATCAAATGGTGCACACCATTGGAATTCTTTGTGGTTTCTATCTTTTGCAATATAAAACTGATAGGCATCATAAACCTGGCTTAAAAATACAATCACAGCTTTTGCTACCAAGAGTTAAGGCAATCTTGGCTGATTCTGACCTTTTTTGTGCAAATCAAGCACTGCATTTTCAAAGTCTATTACTATGGTAATAGCTATAACAGCAATGCAAATAATGACACTGGGTATTTCCTGTAAGCCAGTGGAGTAATCAGAGCAATCTGTGCCCTAATGAAGGTGATCTGTATGTATCTATAACATCCTGTAAGGCACTTCACTGTTACACCAGGGGAAAGGCATACTACATCAGATGACACACCAGAATCTTATTGAGCAAAAAATATTCACTATGTGTATTTTGAAGAGAACATTCAACACCATCTAGGTTAAATATTTTACCAAATTATTAAGATGGTTAAGGGAGCTTTCACACTCACTTGCTGCCTAAGTTCAAGGAAAATTACAGCTTTTTCTTTTCAAGGTATTTCAAGTGCCCAGTAGTTTTGCTTACCATGTGAATGTAGCAAAACCAATAGTTTATTATGTTGTGAATAAACCAATTTCCTTGATCATAATATAACAACATTATAATTTAAGTATATCTTAACAAATCTAAATTTTAATGTGAGCCTATGACTAATCTTTATCAGTACAGATTAGACACCTTTGCCACTTTAATGAATAATAAATTATTTTTCCTTCAAAGTCATTGATGCTAAACAAGAGTGCTGTCCTAAATCACAAATATAACCCTGTAAGTTGTATAATAATATTTTGAAAAACTAGGTAAACTACATCTTGAAGTAGAAAAACCCCTTAAGGTATTATAAAAGGTAAGACTAAATTTTATGGATTTTTTAGCTTAATGTCAATGTTAGCTTAAACTTCAAAAACCCCAAAACGTAGATGACATAAAACTAGAAACATCTTTTTGTAATTATTTCAGGTTCTGTTCCAAGCACATCTCTTTTTTAAAAAGCCTGCAATGCTTGTGTTATTAACTACAGTAAAATCTAAACTAATTTTTGATATGTTATACATAACATGTACACTATGGTTTTCAATCTAAAAAAATTAGAGGGGGATAAAAAAATCAACAGTTCAATTTTATTGAAACACGCTAAGTTACTGCCTATCACTACCATAATAACACTGCAACCCCATAATGCTATTAAAAAATCAACCAGGAACATAATCTACTTTCCTCCCCATATCAAGAGAATGACTAACGTATTGAACCATCAAAAACACAGGTAAGCAGAATTATAACTTCTTTGACTGCAATTTGGAAAAACTAAAAGATTAGGGCAGACCTCAAAATTTCTGCAGAAATACTTCAAAATTTTTAGGAATCAAACATTATTAAGCTTTTGGTTACATTTCCTGTTCTTCTCAGACATTGTCCTAGAGCCTCATGTTGTTGCAATAGTTCTGAGAAAAAGACTCAACTACCAAATCAAGAAATGCATTTTCTACAGCACCAAGACATTTTCCCATTTATTGACCTGACCTTGCCTGTGAGTGCTGACAGAATCAGATCACAAGGTGATGTGACTGCTGGCTATGAAAAGCACAATGCATGAAGGCAAGCTCCTAAGCCTGTAGCTCCTTGCTGTGTTGATCTACTCTAATCAACTTCTAGTATGTTTCAAATGTTCAGTTCTGGTTGGATGTTTTCGGTATTTCCATTCGTGTAGTTTTAATCAGGAAAAAGAAAGTTTTCAGTGGTATGCAGGTGTATTAAACAATAGGCTTTTTCTAGTCTCACTTCAAACTGAATCCAGGTAAGTTTTTATTCTGTATTCCTAAAATATTTTTATTTTATCAAACCAAATCCAAGAAGAATGTTTTTTAAAAGATGATGTACAAAACTCTAGGTAAAAAAAAAAAGACTTGTAATGAAGATTCAACACTAAATCCCTCAAAAAACATCTTTCAGATAGTATAACGTGTTCCAGAATAGGTCTAGAACTACTGAGAAAACTTGGCTTTCCTGAGGGAGAAGGCACATCACTGTCTTTCCTCTCTCCCCCTGATCTGGATATGAACCCAAATCCTCCCTTCAGACTTTTACACACTTGACAATTTGAGACCACTTAGCATGGAAAGCTGGATAGATCTTAACTGGGACTTTGCCCTTGTGAACCACAATATAAAATGGTCAGCAGGGTAACTTGTCCTAGCAATTGCTTCTGCTGTAAGAAATGTCATTTTGACTGATAGACAAAAGATACTGAAGCTAGAGGCTTATAGGAGGACTGCTTAGTTTAATTATGACATAATTTGGGGTTTAAGTCATGACTTCTTTCATGGAGGGAAATAAACTGAGTATGCTCAAAAAGATCATCTAGAGATGATAAAGTGAGTTAACTGATTTATCCTCAGTATGAACAAAAAAAAACCTATGACACTATAGAGGCCCAAAGAATAAGCTAAGGAGATGTGATTTATCAGCTGGAAATATAAACTTTCTGAGGAAGAAGAGAAAGCAATTCTTCAAAATATATTCAGAAAAGAATAATGCCTTAACAGCTTATTAACAAAGTACAATAGCTTGGTGAATTAACCTGCTCAAGTGATTTGGGTGCCTGTATTTGACCTCTCAGAATGGCACATCACATGACTTCAGCACTACCTTGCTTTCATCCTTCGAAGCAAGAACGTGGCTTCTTCATCAAGTGTGAATGGAGAGTGAACCCTGGGTGCCATGTTTGAGCAGGAACCTACCAGCACACATCCCAAAGTCCATAGAAAATACTATTAAAGGTATTCCATTTCACAGTAAACATTCTATTGCATACCAAAACCCTATGAGCTATAGTTAATGTCTAATTTTCTTCAAGAAAAAATAATTTGAAAATTTATTTCCTTGACCAGATTTACGTTAAATTATTTTTATTTGAATTTGCACATGGGAAGAAAGTAATAAATAATGTTTGTAGTCAAAACACTGAAGCTTTCCAACAGAACCGCCAATGCTGGAAACTCCTACTATTCAGCATGGACCTACAGGTTTTATTTTTGGTTGGAAAGTCACTTGAATTGTCACTGAGCACCACTGAAAAGAGCTTGGATCCATCTTCTTTACACTTTCACTTCAGCTATTTATATACATTGATCAGATGCACTCTGAGCTGCCTCCTCTCTGGGCTAAATGGTCCCAGCTCTCTCAGCCTTTCCTCAGGAGAGATGGTCAAGATTCTTAATCATCTCTGTGGCCCTTCAATGGCCTCTCATTAGTATTTCCTCATGTCTGTTGTACTGCGGAGCCCAGAAGTGCACACAGTACTCCAGGGGCAGCCTCACCAGCACTGTGTCAAGGGGAAATACTCCTGTCAAGGACCTTCTTTGGGACTTAAGAACAAAGACTGGTTTCCTAACACCATAGCTAATAATCCAGACAGTATGCACCTTGTACTTTGCCTAAGCATTAGACAAGCTACATTTTGGGGTGTTTCTATGCATGATCCATTTCACATTTGAAGGATAACTATAAAATGGATTTTACTCCTGTTTTCCTCTGGTTATTAGAGGCTACCAAGGGGGATGACCAATCTTCTCCAATGGCTATAATTATTGAAATAGTTTAGGAGATTACCTTTCTGCAAATGAATAAAAAACAAAGTTCTTTTCTAGAAAGAAAGATCTGGACTGTATAGAATTCAAGTGCATACAAAGAATTCCTCATCAGAACATGCTAAAGCTTTTTTTCCTCTGTCACATTCATAATTCGAAAAACACAAGAGGTTGCACATGACAATTAGAAACTTTTCCTTAGGTGGCAACCATGGTATTCATTCAGTTACATTCCCTGAAATCCAAAATACATAACTAATCATTAAATTTCTACTAAGAATTCATAGTTCTACTGCCAAACCAATTAATAGAATTTCCCCTGACAAAATTTTGTAGCTGTACTTAGTATCCTTTGCTTAACATTTGTGCTTGACTGTCATCTGGAGTTAGGTCAGAAACATGCACCATTTATTCCAGAGAAGAACAAGACAATAAACCTGACAGCAGATACCCCAACTTTCAATTGCTTCAACTGTTGAGGGTTTTTTAGAACTCTTAAGGTCTCAGACTACTGGTGGAACACAAAATATGGAAATAAAGTAACTTCCCTCTAATGCTCTTGTGAAACCTGTTTGGCTCTTTTTCTGAGAAGATATTCTCTTTTGTTCATAATTTTTTTAAACTAGAATCTAATGAAAAGGGATCAAGGAGAGGCAGAATGATACAATGAGGTGGTAGATATACACAGCACCTTTACTAAAAACATCCAACAGCAGGTCATCCAAAGTCATAACAATGCATAGTTAATGAAAAGAGAAGGTGAGGAAAAGATCTGCTGCCATTCAAAACTAGGATGTGACTAATCACTGCACTGCTAGAATTTCTGCTTGCAAACCACAGCTGACAGCCACAGAGAGGAAGGCTGGACCTGCCTCCTGGAGAGCATTATCTAGGAGCAGTCTTAGAAAGTGGCTGACAGAATCCAACAACTTCTTAGATGTTGATGGTTAGAGGAACACTCAGAGTGCGACAATAAATAGATAAATCAGAGTTGGCAGACAGCACTAACACCAGAGAGCAGAGATGACTTTAGTGGTTTTGATTTTCACTAGAACCTAAGAAATGTTGATACTAAAATGAAATGGTTTATTTTGCCTTGGAATACAGGAACAAAATCATAGTATCTCAGGCAGGACAATCTCTCGTAGATTAAGTTGAAATTTGAAATATAAAAAGATGACTTTTTTTATAAAGTCTTAAATAAAGTACCTGGAAAGATCACAGTTTAGTGGCCAGAGGTTTGGGTGCTTATTTTTATTCCTTGGGAAACAAAGTTCAGGTAATTCCTATGGAGTTCATAGCAACAAGAAAACTTGTCTTAAGAAAAAACATGATTTAGACAAGCAAATTATTTTCTTGGAAACAGCCAAACCCTCTCACTGTGAGAACAGAGACAAATGCTTTGCCATTCTTTCTAGCTGTCTTGCATATAACTCTGCTCCCTGTAAACATGCAATTTACCTCTCTACAGTCTTGCATACAGAGGGGCACAAAGGGGGAAAAGAACCACGTTTTAACCAAATAGAAAAAAAGTAGAACCATTTATTTCTCCTCTGTCTTTGTAGCATGGTATTGGTTAGTTTCTAGTACTAGAACTCCTAATAGCAAAGAACTTCAATGTTCTCTGAATAATTTTTTAAGTTATGTTTGCTCTAAAAGCAGAACACTGCCTGAGTCCTAGGGCACATAAAACATGATTTCTTTCCCTCAACTTAGTCCAAGACAAGGAAAAATATACAGACTTCAGACAAGAAGGGAAATGAACTTATTAGACAAAGCCTATGGTTGCTCAACAGCAGAGCCATAAATGCCATTATCAGAAGAGATTCAAGAGTTCTTACTAGCATAAAATGTGCCAGCTACTACCTTAAGCAATAAAACCTAAACGTACCACAAACATCTTAATCAAGTAGCCACAGTGATAAAGTTCTAGGAAGAATATACAAAAGCACTATTATTTGCCAGCTAGCTCACATAATGGATATTAAAAAAGTAGGACAGAGATAACAACTCTTCCTCATTTGTCTCCTTCTGACAGAGAAACATAATTCTTCTTCTTGCTGTGACTGGCACAGTTGTGCAGTTGGTTTGTGTCAGCATAAAGATAATGGTGCAAAAGGAGAATTACAAGTAAGTGCTAAAGTTTGAAATCAAGAACAGACATCATGGAAAGCAGAATATAAACTTTTCCCGAGTCTACTAAAGCTCTCAAAAAGATGCACTGGTTTAACCTTATGTTTTGATTTTATTTTTCAATAGCATCATCAATGTCAGATGAAAAGTTAATTCCCAGTAAAATTACAGCACTTTGAAGCACACAAAAATAAAAAATGGTCACAGGGCTAGCATTAAGAAAAAAAAAAAAAAGAAAGAAAGAAGAAAAAATGCATCAAAAGGAAAAACTATTCTACAAGTCACCTTGGAGCACGTCAGCAGTCTCCTTGGAGCACATCAGCATAGAGAATTGTCCTAGTGACATCATAGGCTTTTGCCAGTAGACAGCCATTTAAAAAGGTGGATAAATTCAGGGTTTCCAATTTTCTCATACCAAGAAAATAAAATATATAAATATGCATTAGCTAGCCCAGACAAATAAGAAGCCTCAACATGAGTATGAGTTTTACAGTATGACAAGTTAATACTCTGAGGGGGCATCTTCTGCAATCTTGATTTAAATACAATCCCCCTAAGGTCTCTCTCACATGGGAAGATCAGCCAACATTAAATAATCTAAGATCCTCTAAATCAATAAAATTATGGAAAGAACAAAGCTAAGATCGAACCTGAACACATCAAGATACTGTTTCTTCCTCAGCTACCAGAAAGCAAACCTTTCTACAGATCACAAGCTAGTTTGGTGATGCATGAAAACCTAGAGAACACACACTTGAAACCAGTAGCTTTGTAGGAAAAACTTGCATTTTCATTCAGTATTAGTATCTCCTGCACATACACAGCCAAGGTTGGACAGGAGAACTTATCTTCCACAAACACAGCAGACATCCAAGTTATGCTGCTGGCAACAGATCAAAGCAAGTCACCCGAGATTTCATGTACAAGATTTTTCTCCTTATTTACTTCTGAAAATGTAAGAAACTCAGTTATCTGCACTCCCAAAAGATGCAAAGTTCCAAAGCATTTCTGAATCTGACACTTTCCACAAGTGTTCACATACATCCTGGACCTGAACAATAAAAATATGCAAATGTGTAAGAAATGGGAGACAAGTAAGATTGAAAACACATAACTGTATCCTTCAGAATAGTGAGTTGATTTCTGGAAAGTAATTCTCAGAAGAGATTAAAAACGAATACAAAAAGCAAAAGCACACCAGCAAGCAAGAGAAGTTTTTTTAAAAATGGATTACAACTTAGATTGTTCAAAAAAAAAAAAATTAAAAACCCCATAGACTATTAAAAGACATTTCAAATTATCCTAATTATCTTCTTCTAGTCCAAAAGAGTTTTCAATAGATCTGAGGGACAAAACACTGAAAGAGAGCTCTCTTACTTTTAGTATACACTTAACTGAGGCTGAGGAGTTTGGGGTGTGGACACCATGATTAAAATTAAGATTAGAGGTTCATACTGAAACAAAATTATGTTAAAACACCTAATCACATTAAAAAATCTTGCAGCAGGTTTACAGGATTTCATTTAACAAAAGCAGGTAAAACTTCAAAGCAGAACAAAAACTCGTTGCTAGTGTTAGAAATTTCCAATGGAAAATGTCCTATGACTGTCCATTACTCCAATACTGTTTTCTACTACTAAAGAAATGGTCTCTGACTTAAGAACTGCAGTTCCTCTCTCCTGATTGATGTTTACAATTACAATGTCATCCAAAGAACACTAACAATATAAAAGTTCTCATAATGAAGAGTACTAATAATATCACCATGTAGTGAGCAATATTTATGCTTAGTCCTTGTAGCTATGGAGCTAGGCTCATGAAATTTTGATTCTTTAAATACATAAGATTTTCAGACTCCAGAACCGCTTTCACAAATTAGATCCCATACTTGTAAAAAGACACTTAATCCTCCCATTGCTTTCACTAAAAAGTCCTAAATACCTCAGCATTCAGACAGTACCTGCCTGAGACTATTAGAGCACAAAATATATTAATTCTTTTGCAATACAACAGTTGAGTTTATCTTCAGAGAGAAAATTCAGTAACACTGATTACTATATTATATAATCCCATTTTTGCACCTGTTTTTCATGTTTTGTTGTTTGGGGTTTTTTTCAATATTTCACCTTCCTATGACTCCTTTAAATATGAAGAACTAGCATGCTTAGATACCCAAGTTTAGTCAGGAAAAGTGTGAGATGGCATTTAAATGGTACCACATTGCATTTTAGGAAAAGTAGCAAGTGAAAGACTTATCAATGCAAGTCTAATCATATTAGAAATAGCCATGCTGCTTTTAAATCAAGCATTCTTCTTTAAACATACTAATATTTCTGTATATCTTTTGCATTTAAGAAGCATGCAAAATTTTAACTGCATAAACCTGTAATGCTTTATCATACTTAGAATTATATTCTCGCATCAATACAATTCAGAGCAGAAACTCTGCTATGCTGGGCCATGGTACCATTCAAATCAAAGTACATACTCACACAAACCAGACATACTCTTTCTCTCCAGTTAGCTGACTTACAGCAGATTTGGTTGGTTGGTTGGTTTTTGTAGTTTTTGTTTGTTTGTTTAGTGCTATTCTACACAATTCTGTCACATTTTAGCCAAACGTAGCACACTGTACCAAAACTGAGAGAGACTGAGCAAGAAACTGTTACCACATGCAAACAAAAAATTTGCCCAGTTGTAGCTCAAACCATTTAACTCCTATGCTACAAGTGCTGCTGAAGCAGACAGTGTCATTCGGAAGCACTCAGGAATACATGGTATTAAATGTGTAATATTACACTGCCGCGACCTCAGAACAGCAAGCCATCGCTTCCTTAGCACAACAGCAAGTTGCAGATCTGGATTTCCCACAGCACCTGACATCCTAGGTGGCTAGCAGTTCTTAAGAGAACAGTTCTTCTTGGATTAAAGTGAGAATGTTAAAACAATTAAGCGAGGCAAATAATAGTGATCCAAACTCCTGACTCAACACCCCTAGTACAACACTCCACCGTGGTATATTGACTAGGTTTTCTTCACGTATTTAGCACCAAGGAGAAACATACTACGGAAGCGACACCCTTCTTAGGAACATTCACAGCCATACTTCAGAACGATTTAAATTTCTTCAAGAAGATTTAAACAAAGGGAAAAAATTATGACCAAGTTTTCTAGTGTGTCTAAAAGCTTAAACGAAAGACATAGCATCTGCTCTGCTCTCTACAGTCAATACCTGTTACTCATGAGTAACACATACAGAGGTATGCCTTGGAGCACTAAGCATCATAAAAACAAATTTTGTGCTGTAAAACATACAAAAGACCTACAAAAGTATCTACTGCTAGCTCTTACCCCAACAGGAAGACCAAAGGAAATCAGAATTTTAAATCCATCTGCAATGACACCTACTGCAAGGGAAAAGATTGATGACTCAGGCTCACATCTGCCCTTCATACTCCTCAAATTCTCTCACTGATCTCACAACACCACTAGGCTTACAAAAGCATCCTTGGAGTGGAAAGACATATAAGAAATTATACCAGAACACTACTTTTGCAACATCAGTTTGTAATTTTTTAATGGACTCGGCACCTGGTAACATTCCCACCCAAGTGAACTACTGAGCAATAGAAGAAGCCTCAACTTCTCAAGAAACGCTGTTCTTTTAAGATTACCCTAAAAGTTGCGTGAGTTAGAGGCAGGCCACTAATTCCCCATGTAATCGTCGCCATTTAAACACCAGACAAAGGTCTACCTGCTACAGATTAACCTCCTCCGCAGCCCAAGTGCTCCGGGGCACACACGCGATTACTGCTTCTCCTCCCGCCGGCCCTTTGACATTCAGGGGCGGCCGGGGACCGAGCGGCGACCCTCGGGCTGCCGCGCCGGGCACAGGCGCCCGTACGAGTTTCGGCACCGCACACCGGCGGCAGCGGGGGACACACAGCGCGGCTGATTAAATCCGACAGCTAAAAGCCATTTCCAGGCTGTTTTTACCCACGGCGAAGCCCGGGCAGGGGGGGGCGGTGAGGAAGTGCTGACTGTCCTTGATGTATTTCGGTCCGCTCCCCGGATCCCCACAGCACCGGCGGGACGCGCATCACCGGCGCTGCCCGGGACGGCACCTGGGGCAGGCGGCGGCGGGGGGATACTCGAGCCCCGCTGCAGGGGGAAGGGAGGAGCGGGCGGGGGACGAGCCGGGCTGTGGGGTCGGGACGGCCGGAGCGGGTCGGAGCCCGCGGCGGGATGCGGCCCGGGGGCGCGCGGCGCCAGCGGTACCTGATGATGTCGTCCTGGTGCCCCAGGTAGAATTTCTGCCGATGCTCCCGGGGGCTGTAGACAACGCCGACCCCCGCCACGAAGTAGACGATCTCCTTGGCCGCCGTGTAGTAGAGGTTGTTGCGGCACTGATGACCCCGGTAGCCGTAGACCCACTCCAGCCGCAGGTGGCAGCTCGGCGCGCTCCGGTCAGCCATGTCCACCCGCCCCCGCCAGCCGGGTACGGCTCGCTCCCGCCGGAGACCCCGCGGGAAGGGGGCGACGGGCCGGCCGCCCCCTCCTCTCGGCTGGGTGCCCGCCGCGCTAATCCCTGCCCGCCGACATGGATGCCCGCCGCCGCCGCTCGTCCGCCGCCGCCGCCTCACAGAGGGCGCCGCCGCCCGAGCGCGCCTCGCCGCCCCGCGCCGCCAGACATGGCTGCGCTGAGACACCGCCCGGGACGCGGAGCGAGGGCGCGGCGCCGCTCCGGCCCCCCCGCGCCCCGGATGCGCCTGCGCCGAGGGCGGCGCCGTCAGCGGCCGGGCGGGCCCGGCGGGGGCGACGCGGGGACCGAGCGGGGAGCCGAGCGGCGGGACCGGCCACTGAGTGGTGGCGGAGAGCGGGCGGTCGGGAAAGCGCTTCACCACCGCGCGTTGTGGCGTGTAGCTTTTCTTTTTTTTTTTCTTTTTTCCCCTCCTCCAGCGAGGCTGTGTCTTGTCCCCTATCCCTAAGTTTAGGGGGGTTTTTGTTTTTACTGCCCCTTCGGGGAACATCTCCGTCCCTCGCCTTTCCCCCGGCGCACCGCCGCCGGCTCTCGGCAGCCACTGGGGCTGGAAGAGTCCCAGCCCCTTCTCGGCTGTGCCGGGAAGCCACCCCCCGCTCTCACTGGGGACCGGCGGCACGCCAGCTCCCTGCCATCCGAGAAGAAAATGTCAACTGTAATTTTTAATGACGAATAGTTAACCCTTTCAGCCCTGAGTCGTGCACCACACAAAAGTTACTTCCCCGTTCAAGCCCTAATTTCCCCATACACAACTTTTCAGCCTCTGTTCTCAAAGCGTTTTACACTGCAAAGTCACCACTTTCCCACATCACAGACGTGGAAGCGACTTCTCCGTGCTGCAAGAGGCAGCAGTGCCGGGGAACCCCCTCGCCACGTCCAGAGTTATGGCCAGGAAAACGTGTTCCCCCTCAGCTTTGTCACTCTGAGTACCTCGCTGGCTAAATAAATGTACAGTACATGATCATGCGAACAGCTTCGTGCTGTGGAGTTGAACACCTGTTCTAAAAGGTCCTGGATAACTGTCTGGTTTGACAATTTAAATCTTTTCCTTATTACTTTCAGCACAGGTTTGGCTTTCCACGTGTATTTATTTTATTAGAATTTATTTTTAAATCTCCATTTCTTTATCTTGTTTTGCTCTTTTACTATATTATAACTCATATTGACTGTTCTCTCACAAAACATTTACTCTTAACTAGTTAGTTCATATTGGAGACATTTTTCCATGCTACTTTATTTTCATTTTAATTAGAAAGGGTTTTTCTCTTACATCTTTCTTGCATAAACTAAATATTTTATTAGTATTTTCATTGTTTTAGAAAAATAATTATTTTGTAAAAATGCATGCATTTAAGCATTCCAGTCAATTAACTTTATATTAACATATTTGCACAGTATAAAGCACTGACAGACAATATCTTTCTCAAGCTCTTACAATGACAGTGTTTGTGACGACAGGCTTAGATGCAGCCTTCAGTCCCACACATTTAATGAAAACAACACAGCATGGAACAGAAATCTGCAGAGAAATTCACATAGCCTGAAACTTACACCCAAGGAAATTTACACTTCCATGAAACATATAACTTTTTGAAGTAAAGGACTTTAATCCCTAATCATGACAAAAATATATACTAACCAACAGATAAAACAAACCTTATTCTCAGAAAATCATAAGCAGTTTTTTCTCCTTCTATTCTCTTCCCAAACACCTTGGACCACCTTGGAGCTTGGGGAGCCATAGTTTCTCAGGAAGTCTCGGGAGGGGTAGGTAACAAGCCAGGGAAATGGACTGAAAAATTCCCAACTAGCTTGTCTTAGAAGTGCAAAATGTATTCTTCTTTCTAATCAGATGTTAACTCGGCATGGCTGTTCTGTGTTTCTATCCCATGGGAAAGGTGGTTAGAGGAAAAGTCTATAATGATGCCTAATCTCATTCTGGAAATTGGATTGATTATCAGCAGACATAAGCACCTGATATATTTTACTTCTGATGTTGCAAAAGCTCATTTGAAAGTGGGAGTATTTTTATGGTGTAACTTAAGAATATATTCATTTTCTATTTACTACCCATATAATATATATTTAAAACAGAATGTACAAAGCCCTTAATTATGGTGTCTTTACTTTCTTCTACTCTCTATAAATACATTTTTTTCTTAGATTAACTAACGTGTCGTATTAACTTCAGTGAAACTAAATATGTTAGTCTTTTTGTCTTACTTGCAACTCAGAAATTAGAACATGAGAGTATTTGGTAGATGAAAGTGAATAAGCTGTTTTCAGTCACTTGTTCCAAAACCAAAACTGAAGGGGAAAAAACCCCCAAAAACTAACGGCAATCAGAAGAAAAATTAATATGTAACAATATTGTGTCTAACTGGAAGCTGCAGATCATCTTTTTTGTAGTGAACAGAAGAACCCATAAGCCTACTCAGAAAAAACTACATACATGCAGTGTGAGGATGGGAACAGCTGCACATCACATGCACCACACAAACAGCCAGCATTTTCTTTAGTTTTTTCAAGAATTTACCATCATCTCTAAAATGGGGCAACGCCTGAGAGAAAATTACAAGAGGAAAACTATTTATTGTCAGAGTTTACAAACCTTATGCTGATGCACAAGGGGTGCAAGTGGAATTTTACACACTTGGCATCTATTTTTGACAGGAATAGGAAGCAGCGTAGTGTAACAACCTCTTCCTCTCTCCTTGCTCTGTCTAGCGTTCCCACTCGGACACACATCATTCCTTTGGCCTCTGGATATCTCCACCCATACCACTCACTCACAGTGGGCAGTCAATGCTTTGGGAGCCACAAGGCCCCACAGTATCGCTCCATCAGTGTGGCATTCTTGTACACGCTGTACATTTACCCCAGAACTCAGACACCAGCCCCTGTGGTTTCTCTTTCTGGGTAGATGCAGAACCCGAGCCCGGCCAGACCTTTCCGAGCCGTTCTGGAGCAGGGAGCATCCTCCGGGCCCGGCGGGACGGGCACGGCGCTGTCCGAGGTGCTGATGGCGGCAGGAGGAACGCGTGCGGCCGGCGGCATTGGCGGGGAAAGGACATTTCACAGATTCACAGAATATTCTGCGTTGGAAGGGACCCACAAGGATCTTCCAGTCCAGCTCTCATATGGATGGCCCATACAGGGTTTAAACCCACGATCTTGGTGTTATCAACACCATGGTCTGACGACTGAGCCAATGGCAGGGTCAGGGATGCCTTATTGCCCCTAGGGCTGTAGTGGGAAACAAATGACCTTTTATATACATAAAACATTTTATGTTCTTCCAGTAAGGTGTTTCACAAGAGTTTGGCTGTTTTGCCTTAGCTGCCTATGGTGGGGTTTATATCTTTCCTATTATGTTCTATATATTCCTATATATACATAACTTTAAATTATGTTTCATTAGTATATGGTGACACAGGTACATCACCTCTCTAAATGAAATCCTGTAAGTGGCATTTTTATGTTTCACAGTGCATACTTATTAAGAAAACATACTTCTTAGCATATTGCAAATATATTTACAATGTATTTCATGTTCTGCTAAATGTAACAAGGCTTAGAGAAGTGATTTCTTAAACAAATGCTCTTGGAACAGCTAATTCCAGAGCACACAAGATGAGGGATTATTCTCTGTTAAGTCTTAAGTAATACAGAGTAGCTGGTTCAAGTAGTAATTATATAATATGAAAGAGATGAACAACAGTGACAACATTAATTTCAACATTCTTGGGGATTAAAAGGTCTCACTCTATTGTGGGAACACGTCTGAAAATTATATTTTGCAAAACTAAGAAACCAACTTATGAGAGAGTAATAAGAATTGCCTACTACCATTTAACAGCACTGAGACAAACATGTTGTATCACAAAGGCCTGCTTACTATTGGATAAAAATAAGGAGGCAAGGAAAAAAGACAGCATCACAATCTCAAACACTAGGTGAGCTAATTCTCCTTCAGAAAATGAAAGTTTAATGAGATATTTTATACCATGTCAGAAACATACTACATGTAAGTGATTAAAAAATTTTAAAGAACTAAGTTATTTTAATAAATTAACAACAGAGGTTTTTTTAAGAGTAACATTAGAAACAAGAAGGCTTGACATAATCAGTAGGTCTACTGCATCATCAAAAAGCAAAGGAATTAATTACAGATAAGAAAATGGCACAGGAAAAGTTATTAATTTCTTCACATCTCATCTCAACATGGAAGAGTCTGGGAAATACAGGATAGGAGCGTGTATGGGGTATGATCACATAAGGAGGATTCTTTATAATAAGCTAAAGAGCAATAAGCCATGACTACATTATACTCTATTTCCAAAAATTCTGACAATTTCAAAATGGTATAGCTGATATATAACTGCTTTTTAAAATCACTGTGTCAAAGCAGCGTCCAATTCTATAACCATTTTAAAAGCAAGTTCTATTATAAACTTGGTAACAATGAATTCATGTTTTCTTTTGGTACTGATTGATGAACTCTATATAATGGCTGACATTAAACTGTAATAATTATATATGTATAAAATTAAATATTACAGACATTATTTTTTTCAGTTTCTGCAAAGTGAAATTACACCTTGATAATTATAGGAATTGTATTCATTTGGTAAACATTCATGCTAGGCACTGGAAGAAACAGGCACCCTATTGAAAACACAATGAACATGTCCAAGACAGACAGCAACCAAGGCCCCAGTACACTTATTCACAGAAATTTGATTTAGAAATGTCTTCAGATAATGGCTTCCCAACTTAGGTCTGGCAAAAGGATGAATAAGATAAAAACATAATTGAAATTAAATTAATCCATAATTAGTATAGAAAACAATAATTTCTGGACATTTGGAAATGATGCAAGCACATCAGTAAACAACACCACCTGAAACTGCAGAGGGAACTGAGAGCTGATACAAATACTGAGAGCTGCATGGTGCCTTCCTTAGCTATGGTGTTTTTACTGTAAGATCTTGTTTTAGGGTAATCCAGAGTCCAAATCCTCTCTTTTCAAGTGAAAGAAGGGTTTCTGATTTCAATGGCAAAAAATCTCAGTCCAAGAACTTCCATCACAGCATATATTTGTTCCTCAAATAAATGCAAATGAACTTCTACATTTAGTTCTATCTGAAGTTGTTGTAGTTAAAATAATGTTTAATATTAGTTTCAGAAGTTAGGTGCTAACATTTATATTCTTTCTTAAAATGTCTGTCATGGGCTTTGGGCCTAAAATCTGAGTTAGCACAAGGAACATTCAACTAAAAGAATTCTTTTTAGTCTATAGATAATGAAAAAGCTACTGTGTTTCTGACTGCCAACAAACTGACACCAGGATGCATTCTGATGCCCCTCAGTGGAGCACTCAGTTTCTTTCCACAATGACACTGTGTTTACACACCATGGAACTAATCAATGTACACACAACTTGGATCTAAACAGCTTTCTTTAGTGTGCATTTTAGGTAAAATTGTATGTGTACTGAAATTATTCATCTAAGTGATTTGAAGAACTTGTATCAAGACCAGCACGTGACATAACATACGACAACCTCAAGGTTTCAATGCAGCACATAAAGGGATGGTAGTTAAATCCCAAGGCATTTTCTATCAATAGACTTATGATAAAAATCTGACTCCGAACTCCTAAAGTCAATTTCAACTGTTGACTAATGACTAAATATAGAATGCAATTTACTTTAAATTCTACTTATGTGATGGATATCTCAGGCTCCATTTTATGATATGATCAAAACCAATGTGAAAAAAACACTTTTGCACACAGAACCTTTATACCTGTTTTAGATCCTTTCTTTACAACTAGGATAGTGTAGGATGATCAACCCCAAAACATGTTGTTAATATTGTTTTGGGAATGAATCAAAATTTCAGCTGGCTGATGATAATTATCAGATTAAAATTGTGAGGTCAAGCTGACCTCCTTTTACATAGTAGTTGACAAGGTTTTCAAAATACAGTGCACAGTACTGACTTTGCAAAAGGTCTCCAAAAGCTTAGCTGTCAAAAGGAATCATGAAACATCTTAACCATAAGTCACTACATAGCATCAACATATAACACTGCAGGTTTATAAAATATGACATCATTTTCTAGCAATAATACAACTTTTCACAAGAACTGAAGGAAATAAAATACTTAAACATTAAATAAAGTAACAGTATCAACTCTCATAATGCCAAGAAACTTTAAAAGTAACATAATACTACTAAGCAGTGGAATGCAGACCTTGAATTAATTCATTTCATTGTATGACTTCATACTACCAGATTTAACTAAGCACTGGAACAGATCAGTTAAGGACTGGAATAGAGGCACACTGCACTTCAGTCAGTCTGCCAAATGAAGTAAAGTAAACCTACTTTTAGGACAGCAAATAGTTTTCTTCAAGTGCTTCCAATTGTAAAAGAAAATAGGGGCCATAAACTGCTACATGATATAATTTTTTAGTGTAACCCACTGTGCACAAGGCCTTTTAAAGGCTTTATAAAACAGCTACTCGTCATAAAACTCCATTCATCCTCAAAACAGACCTTTTCCCCACATTTTTGCTCTAAAAATGATAAACTAATAATAAAACAGACTAAGACTCCTAAAACAAAGAAAGTAGATTTGTAGGGCACCTACATTTTTTTTTGTGCGAGCTAACAGGTACATAACAAATGATGATGCTGTAATGGCTTTGTAATTAATACAGGCTAAATACCAGGAGATCTGTATTTTCTCTCCACTGCATTTATATACACAGATATGTATGACCAAAACCATTTATATCAAGATTTCCAGATATAACTGCTAACTCAGTAGTATTACCAGGTTTCCTACTTTGATATTTAGGATCTGCTGCAAATAAGTGTGTTAGTCTAGCTGCTCAAAACTTGAAAAGGAAGAAAAATAGTAAAGTCCAAGTATTTTTAAGCTCAGCATCCAGTCATCAGTGGATCCTTTCCAATTTTTTGCAACCTATCTTTAAATGGAAATAACATGCCAGCCTTTTTCATAGGCCTCTGGTTTTTATAACTGCATTGATTTATTCTAGTGTTATGAACACCAATCTACATTCAGCACAGCATACAGAGCATCTGCATCAAACAAATAGTGCCTCATATGGAGCACTACAGATAAAAAGAAAGGTAATAATCTCACTTGAAAATCATCCCATTCATCCTGTACACTGAAGGAGGTGTGTATGTGATTACAAAGAGTGGGTTCAGTCAATGCATAAATTACAGAGGACAGACATAAAGTCCTATGAAGGAAGATTGATGTTTAGGACCTGAAGATTATTGCCTTCTCATTTCTGTTATCAACTGCTGGATGGTTCCTTTTCAGCTAGACCAAGATAACCATGATTAGGATATCATGTATGGTAAGAAAGAAAGAGCAGAACTCTTATTTTTGATTGCTATTGATGCATGTTGCTGTCTTAGCTGGTCACAGAATGAAACCTGAAGCTGTTACTACAAATTACTTTCCCAGACAGTGAATCCATGCCTCAGAACAAAACTCTACTCTTAATGCAATTTCATTTGCATGACATCTCTTAATTTTCTACAGTCAGCAACAAATGGGTTCTACAAGCAAATAATGTGAACTCAGCTTCAGATGTCAGAATCCTTGCTGAAAATAGCACATAAAAGAGGGAACTTCCTCTTTGTGCCCTTCTGCCACATCTGTGTGCCTTCCCCTGGCATGGCCTGATCTGTAGCCCCATTTGGGTTCCTTCAAAGAACAAAAAACAAAACCTGCTCTATGCTCTGTTGTTCTCAACTCTCCTGACACCAAGGATATCTGACTCACCAGAATGAACCTTTTTTGCATGTCAACTGTCATGATGCCAGCTTTTGCTCAAAGGTGAGCAGGACATTTCCAGCTGAGGCAATCTGCAGGTAGATGCATCACAACTTCAACATTTGTTTTCAAGTCCTTGCTAATTCTATTGAGCTGCAAACTACATCTTTCTTCTGTAATCTTGTATCTCAAGAGACATGAGTAATTGACAGAAGCAGTAGCCTGCATCTAAATGAGTTAGCTACTAATGGATACAGGACATTTCTCCTCAGAGCTGCCTACGAAATTTTAAAATATCAACAGAATTTTTGGATTTATTTTTAGGTTCTATTTCTGGTTTTATTGTAAGAATGTACATTCATGAGGACAGATAAGGCTGAGTATTAGCATTCCTAATTCAAGAAATAAGTATGATTGATTGGTGCACAGAAAACTCCCATGGGAGACTTACAGCCATGGGAGACAAAGTCAACCTATTATAGACAGAAGAGGAACGGATGCTTATTTCTAATACCTGAATCTTTTGTTCTTGGTTCAAACAAATGAAGCCAAGGTTCAAATTACCTATGTGACAGTGATATCATCACAATAGTCAAGCTGTAAATAAAGCAGCACCACTAAATTTCCTGTCCATTCACAGAGGATGAGAATAGTCACCCGAAACATCCCAGCTAAGTTCAGGTCACCTCTAATACAATGATGTGCATGGTTATACAAGACAAGCACATGACTTTTCTTTAATAAAGCCTGGTGATTTCTGTAGTTATGTCACATACCTATCATTGTCCCAATATAGCACTGACTCAATAAACATGGAGGAATTTATTATAGTTGGAGAACATTTGACTATTATGATCAATTAAGAATTTTTATCTAAGGTAATGGAAAGGACTAACCACTAGACTACAAAACTTTTGGCAAAAAAATGCAGACAAGCCTATATTGCACTAAAGCCAGGCAAATTCCACCTTTCATAATATCACACAATGTTACACTACTTGTAACATTTTACATGGAAAAACGTTTTTTCACCTGGAAAACCTCCCCCAGGATGCTGCAATTACTAAATTCTGATTATTTTTTTTTTCTGTCAATGTTAAACAGAAAAATTATAATTTGTTCTCCTAGAAACCAGATACATGTCAGGTGTAATTCCTCAAAATAATCTTGTTGAACTTCCCACAATATTAATTTTCCTCATTTTGAAAGGGTGGGTGAAAGAAGTGGATAGCTCTAGCAAACTACAAACAGTGTCTTAGCCCTGAGCTCTGGGAAAGAAACAAAGCATATTCAAAATAATTCTTTTTCCACTCTCTACACACAAGGATTCCAAAAGTAATTCCTGAACATTGAGATTGAAGTACTACTAATGGTACTGAAAACAACCACTGATTTCCCATAAGCCACTGAAAAGCTGTTTTGTGATAGGTAACACTTACAGCTACATGGCAAACCTGTGCTGGAGCAGGTTCCTTGCAGGATCTGTGGCCTCATGGAGAGAGGAGCCCATACTGGAACAGGTTCATGGTAGGACTTGTGACCCCATGGGGGACCCACACTGGAGCAGCCTGTTCCAGAAGGACCCAAATATAATTCCTGGCTGGTTAGCTTCCATGCAGTTACACTGGAGGGGGACTGACATACAAAGCACACAAAAACAGCCATAGGGACTCTCTGTGTTCTATTCCAAGATTTTAGTAAGTTAAAGAAGTGGAATGTGGCCACCCACAGAGATTAATATTTGGAGAAAATACTGGTTAAAAGTTCAAATTTGGGTATTTCAATAATCAATATAAATGAGAATCCCCATATTAGAAAGCTCAGAATATTCCTCCACACAGGAAGTGAAAAGTAGTATTATCAGTGGAAAAGACTTCAGAGATGATATGCATAGGTTGACCTGTGTGCCAATACCAGAGAAAAAAATTCTGGCTTCATATATCATTTGGAAACTGAAAAAACCCTCCTTAGCCACAACCAAACAGAGAACAAAAACCCCTTGCGGGGGGTAGCTGGGAAGAAGGAAAATTGATTTTCCTGTCATTTGCAACAGTGCAAAATCTCATTGTAAAAAAGCTGAAGATGCATCTTGCTCTAATTGCTACCATAGGACAACATTAGTTCAGCTTGATCACTAAGTGCAACGAATACCTTTCCCAGCAGTGAAACAAACAAAAATTGCTGCAGAACCATCTTCCCCTTCCTTTTGCTGAGAAGCTATATGGCAGTATCTACTCATCTGACTTCAGAAGACTGTGACCTTTCCATGGGGTCACAGCTTCCTTTGAGCAGCCACCTGCTTCCTTCAAAGCATCCTCTACTCCCCTGTGCTCCTCCACGGGCTGCAGATGCACAGCTGCATCACCATGGTCTTCACCACAGGCTGCAGGATCTCTGCTTTGGTCCTGGAGCACTGCTTCCCCTTTTCTTTACTGACCTTGGTGCCTTCATAGCTGTTACATATTCTCAGTCCTGTCTTGAGCTGCACTTGTACAGGTTTTTTCTCCCCTTTTTAAATTGTTATGCCAGAGGTGCTACCACCATTTGCCTTGGCCAGCAGCTCTACTGGACATAGGGGAAGCTCCCAGCAGCTCGTGACAGAAGCCACTCGTATGGGCTCTCACCCAAAGCCTTGCCATGCAAACCCAATAGTCCTGTGCACTGTCCACAGGACAACCAAAGCAAAGCTGTCTATAACTACTTTAGTTCAAGCCACTTACTCCCATATTTGAATAAGTCACAGTCCTGGGACTGCTATTTCTGCCTCTCCATCTTTACACCTGACATTGATCTTGCTAGCCTGGGTATTAATTTCATGCATCTTGGACAAATTGATAGTTTAGGTGAGACAAAAGCAATAAAACCAGAATGATCTCTTTAAATGGCAACAATGTGATTTTAGCAATCTTGTCAGTGTTCATTTCTCAAAGATTTTCACACCACAAATGTAGTTACTGCTCCAAGCATTCCTAGAATTTTTTCTTTTACTTTGGTTGATGGTTGCAATCACCATTTTATAGTATATATAAACTAGGAGCAATGGTATTCCAACTTTTAAATCTCTAAATATCTCAGTCAAAAAATTTCCCTGCAAAAACTAATGAACTAAAGGAACTGATAGAGTCTGCAAGACTGAAAAGCGTTGTTCACAGCAATCTGTACTTTTCTCAACCAGGGCTCCATGGCTCTAAAGGACATTTTACCCAAATATGGATTAATGGACTGTATTGTTCTTGTTTAGGCATTTACTCTAACTCCTCTAGATAACAGGACGAAAAATGACAACAGTTAAGAACAGTCGGGTTACTGGAGGTCTACTGATCCCAGCATTACAGATCGAACTCTCCGTCACCAATGTAATAAGCCCACGAGAGACGCTGGCAGGGAGGGGCTCGGCCAAGAGCGGGGCCGCAGCTCCGTGCCCGGGGTCGCAGGGCAGGGCCGGGACCGGCAGGGCTCCCGGAGGCCGCCCAGAGCCGCCTCCCCCGCGGCCCCGGCGCTCCGCCCCAGCCGGCCGAGGCGGGGCCCGGCGGCTCCGCGGCAGCACCGGCGCGGCCCCGCTCGGCAGCAACGCGGGGGGAGGCGCCGGGGGCCCGGCCGGACCTCCTGAGCTGCGAGATGGGGCTGGAGCCGCTCTTCCAGGCCTGGAGCTACTTCAGGCGGAGGAAGTTCCGGGAGTGCGCGGATGTCTGCTCGCAGCTGCTGGAGAGGCCGCCCGGCGAGCAGGTAGCGCGGCCGGGCCGTGGCGGGAGGCGGCGGTGAGGAGCGGTAGCGGCCGCGTCCCGGCTGCCTCAGCACCGCGGGCCCCCTCTGTGCCTGCTGCAGCCGCGGAGGGGCCGGGTGCCACCCCCGCCAGCGAGGCGGCGAGCGCTGGGCCGCGCCGAGCTCCAGGAGCAGGAGGCCGGGCAGCGCCGCCCCTCCGCCCCCCCTTCTCCCCGAGGCTGGAGCGGCGCTGCGGCTCCTCCTCAGACACGCCCCGGGAGAGCCGCCCCGGCCCGGCCCCAGGGCTGGGAGCGGGGCCGGCGCTGCGGGTACTGGTGCTGCGGGGGTGCTGCTGGGACAGCTGTGGCGCCCAGGCGCTTTGCAACGAGAACTTCAAGGGACTCAAGATTTTGCGGAGTTGAAGGGAGAAAAGCTGAGATTAAAAGTGAGGCCTGCTAGGGATGTTCCTGTTGGTTTTATACTGATGTTTAGATATCGTAGCTGCTGTATGGTCCAAATCACATAACTTTAACAGTCACGCATTTTAGCTCAGCTTACCTACGAACCCTACTTTGGGACAAGAGGTGTTTGCCTATCTCTCTTTGCTCTTTTCCCAGCTGCAGAATCTCTGGAAACCTAGGACATGTTTTTCAATACCTACATATTTTCTCACCCTTCTGTAAGAGCAAAGGTTTTGGGAAAGTTGTTTCTGGATTAATGTTTACATGCATGTAAACATTTTTACGCCATATTTTAAAAACAGCAGTTGAGTAGGCTTCATCTTAAACACTTTTCAGTAAATTTGTAAGTCTTTCAAAGCATCCTATAGGCAGATGTTTTAAGAATCTTGAACATAGTTCTTTTTATCACAAAGGACAAATCTTTAAATAAAGCTGCCTGGTCACACAACAGTGTAAATATAAAGCACAGTAGTTATTTGAACTGGTTTAGGATAGATATTTAAAAGATTTTTTTGTTTGTTTTATACTGTAAGGCACCAACAGGGAGCCATCAGCAGAAACATTTTTAGTGGAGAAAGTATTCCAAGAACATTATTCCTGAATGCTAAATGGGACTCAGTATTAGTTCCATGCTAGTGCTGTATTATTTATATTTTTATATTTTTATATTTATGTATTATATATTACTGGGTCTTTATATATGTGATCTTTGCATATGGAAGGACAACACTTAATTTGTGAAAGAAACACTTGAGATAGCACAGATAACAGTAAATAAAAGTTGTAAAGGTCATAATGCTTCTGTTGGTCTTAATTTATAGTGTTTTTAATAAGTAAAACATTTTGCAATCTGTGATCTCAACATGGGAATGTAAAGACAACTGCATTTCTATTCTCTGTTTAAGCTCAAGTATAAAATGGTATTGTTATACCTGTTAGCTCCAGACTTCTGCTGGGCTGTTTCCAGTAGCACTGGTAAGGAATAGAAGATGTGTGAGGCCAAGAAAAAATGCTTAGGAGAAAATTAACAAAACAACGAGAGGATGTAGTTGGATAAGGCCTTGAGCAACCTGGTCTGGTGGGAGGTGTCCCTGTCAATGGCAAGGGCAGGGTGGAACTAGATGATCTTTAAGGTCCATTTCAAATCCTTCACATTCTGTGATTCTCTGATGTAGATTCTGATTGGTTTTCCTTCTTCCAAATATAGATCGCACATGGTGAAACATTTAAGTACATAAATTTATTTTTTTCTTAGACAAGGTACACATTCCCTTTAGATAACAAGGACCTTGTATACTAGCAATGTGAGAGTTTTTCCAAATTCTGTATTGAGACAAAAAACTGATGACCTAATTTAATCTTTGAAATGTTCACACCAGCCTGTAAGCTTCATCTTTTGTAAGAATGAAAGAGGAAAAACATTTAAGATATTTTCTTTTGAGAACAAGTGTAGGTGGGGTTGGGAACATTGTCTATACCAGATCATAAGCTCTTAGAAGTCTTACGTGAAGTTTCTGAATTTTAAGATCAAGTTTCATCACTGTTTTGAAAAAACTTTCAGGCCACAGTTGCAGGCAAATGACCAGACTTTATAACTTCAGTATGTTCATTTCAGAACTGTTCCTGTTCAGAGTTTTGTGTGAAAAAGCTACTCTTCAGCAGCAGCACATTTCAAATCTGCTGGAAAGTTCAGATGGAAGAGAGGCAGACTTGAAATAAGATTAGTTTGGTTCTTGCTTCATATAATCTTCTTGAGGAATCCTTATTAATAGCTCATTTTAAGCAGGAATGAATGACTTACAAAAGTATTTGAAAGTATATCTGAGATTGGGAAGTATCAGTCTTTCTCTAGAAGGTTTAAAAATGCATGGCAGGATGTTTCAGTCCTTGTCTGAAAAGATTTCATACAGCAATGTTCAAGTAAAGTTTGCAGACATCAAGTGGATTTTACTCTATAGAAGTATTTCTTGTAAGGAATAACAGTTTAGAGATTTTCTTAAAAATAAAATAAATGGAGAGATGACAAATAAATGGAAATTCATGTTGTTTCAGAAGGGTCATGGACTATATTGCACTCATGGTATGTGATAGAATGGCTACACAGCTCTTTTCCATCATTCCTCTCTGTTAAGTCCAGGCAAAAAGCACAGCTCCTGACAGAAGATGTAGCATTATTTATACCAACTATTCTTTGTGGTACAGCAGGTTGCAGAAACCAGAATATTGGTTAAATAACTTCCAAGAGTGCAACTTGAACCAAACTCAAACCAGTTCAACAGGCAAAATATTACACCTAAAATCCTTTCAGCAAAGCATTTTGATTGTCTAATTAGAATATAACTTTAACATTCATGGCAATCTTAACATGGAATGGCATTTCTCTTTTTCAGTCAATTGTGTTCATGATATTTAGATTTTACCCATTTTATTGTAATCAACTTAAAATTCTAATATTTTCTGGTTATCTGTCCAAATAAGCCTGTACTTATTTTATTATTCTGCTTCTCATTTGTAAAGGTGTTTTCCTTATCCATGTTGTTGCACTTATCAGCTCATTACTTTCTAACACTTGCTGCTTTCAGGTACCAGTCTGTCCTCTTCACACTGCGAAACATCAGGTGTGGAGTAAAGGAAGTAGTAACATGCCTCAAGAATATATTTTATATGTCCTTGAAACCTTACAAACTATTTTGAACTTACGTAGTACAACAGAACGAAAAATTGAATCATGTTTATGGATTGTAGCATATATACCTTGCATTTAATAAAATCATTATTTTTTGAAAACCTTTGAAAGGTACTGAGATCCAACACTGAATACTGAGGTAGTTAGAACTCAAATAAGTGACACACATTTCTTAACTCTTCTGGCTTGCCTAGTCTAATCCTATTTTACATCATTCTGAATTTATTCCAACAGTAGTGTATCAGGAATTTTGCTGTAGTTGTAAACATTAGAAAAGTGATCTATGATTATTTTATTTCCACATTAATTGAGAATCCAGGGTCATTCTCAGGGAGTTTGATTTTGATTTCTGGTATCTCTATTACTTTTGAAATGGCATGTTAATGAAATCAATAGTTCCTAAATATTTTGATTCAACTTTAATTCTGTCATTTGCAGCCACCTACCAGAAAATGGTGCTGTTTTCCACCTGTGTCAATTACATTACTAGTATTTAATATAAACTGGCAAATTATCTAAAATTAAGTATGTGTCATTTTTGGTACCTAACCCAGTAAGTATGGTTTATAATGCTTAAAAAACACATAGCAATTCTAGCAGATTTAATGCTCAGACTCTTAATGGTAGCACTTCTGCAAATCAAACCCAAGATATGTGATGTTGGGCACCAGGAAAGCAGACAGACAAATGACAACACTTGCAGAAAGTTTGGATTAAGTGAGCTGCTGTGCAGCACGAGGGAATACTCAACGGCTGTAATCACTGTGCCATCTGTTCTTATCCTCTTGTCCCATATTCTGCTAAGCATGTGCTTCCCAACCTCTGCAACCAGGGAAAGAGGGATCTTGTAGGAACAATAGCCTCTGTCACTGTTCAGGGACTCACTTCTTTGAACAGCATACGTTAGGGTACAATTTAAGCTACAGGAGCTGGTGTCTTTTAAAGACATGCACAGGTTGAGTTAGACAGTGCCTCTTACAGGTCAGAACTTTTGCATGCTCAGGCTACTAGCCTTCTCCCTTCTAAGGCATGTAATGTAACAGCAGCTAAGTAAAGGAAGAGACTAACAATGCCCAGCTGGAGAATGTTTTCATGCCTGAAAGAGGTGGCCTTTCCTGTGTGAACACCTGCACTTTTTTCCCAGCTCATCTGCTGAATGATAGCACCACCCCTGCTCCACTGCACCTGCAGCACTGTCCTAGAGCTATGGGCTGCTGAAACAAGCTTTTTACAATAGCCTTAGAAGTAGGTACATTTTTGCCACCACACTTAAAAATGTAGTAAGAAATTTTCTTGACCAGTACATCTTGACCTGTGTCTTGATATACCGCTCCCTGTACTTATAGCTTAATATTCAGGATATGTTTGTATCAAAGCTAAAATGACAAGGGATTCTCCTTTAAGAACATAGCAAAAGATGATATAAAGATCTTATGATCTTAAAAATAACTTTACTGATGATCCAGTCAATAGTCACATGTACAGACATTTAGAGGCTGTCTTAATTGGTGCAGGAATCTCTTTGAACCCTGTCACCAGATGCAGTAAGTCCTAGGAGGTTTTTAAAGTACTTTGTTGACCTTTTAGCTAACAGGGCATGAATCAGAAATTTCCTCACATAGCAGTATCAAATCCTGTGCCATTATAAATTTTAAATTCTTAAAAAGTACAACAAAATGGAAATGTTTTAAAATCAATGAAGTTTTTCTGAAGAGTTCTTAATAAATAACATTGTGATAGGAAAATAATTAGCTACAACTGAGTTACATCTTGTGGAATATTGAATTTTTTTTTTCTACAAAATATCCTGTGCATTTCTTGATTTAAGAATTAGGAATATAAACAGTATTGGTGGAATTCACTTCTGTGCTGACATTCTTATCTCAGGATAAATAAAAACTGTATTTTGTGTGACTAGCATTTGGACACAGAAACAAGTAAAATACTGGTGTTCAGTTTAATTATTTCCTATTGTAAGCAAACATGCCTTGTCTTCTGTGTTTATAGTAATAGCTTGACCTAGAGGAAATACAATCCAGGACTGTCTCTGTTGATCATCCTGATTAATCACCTAATCTGATTACTCTTTGTGTTCCATATGTCAGATTCAAGGCAATAAACAGAACCCATGTATGAGGCCTGCTCCAGTTTAACAATATAAAAAATTTCCCTAATAAAATTAATAGACATATAGTGTATGTTCTTCCTTTAACTTGATTAATGGTCTTCTATGAGGATTTGCTTATGTTCATTCATCCTTTCTTCTCCCATGCTGAACTTCCAGCTGCTATAATTTGCATATTTGTTTTTGTAAAATCATAATAACGTTGTCACGGTTATGTTTACAGGCATTGAACTTGATTTGAAAAACATCTTCTAGAGAAATCACTTATTAGTGCAAGAGACTAAGTTTATGCATGAAAATACTGACACTTAGAGTGAAGTCATTGTTTCTGGGTAAAGATTTTGGGATTTTTTTTCCTGTGTTTTTGCTCTTAATCATTTGAGGAATATTTTCAGGATAGAATCATTTTAATATTTTGTATGTATTAAATTATGCTCACCTGAAACTAATTGTAGAGCGAAGCCTTATTATAATATAAGGTATGTAATATATTCCCTCTTCCAGGCTATGAGCATCAAAAACCTTAATTATTCTAAGTATTTTTGGTATTCAAATAAACTGACTTTACATTTTAATATTCAAGTGCCCTCAGTGGATTTAGGGATCTGGATTAAATAGTTCCTTCATTGCTTTTACAATCTTTTGATTTTCAAGGGAGCTTTATGTGTAAATGAAGAATAAATTTGAGCTTTTGTTTTGAGAGACAAGCTTACAGGGCAATGCTATTTGTTAATCCCCTCAAAGAACTCTTTATTTGAAATCTAGTTCCTGTGGATTACTTGCATGAGTAGCAACTGCTGCACCCACCCGTGTTAAAGTATATTATATTTTAATGTAATTTTTGTTATTCCACACTTCCATTTAATCTAAGGGTCCCGTTATCTGCTTGAGGGTTATTTAAAATCTAAAGTTACTTCTGGTCAAAAACTGAAACAATGTATTAGTTTGTATTAACAATGCATACTCTCACTACAATTATGGGAGTGCAACGGTTTTAGTATTATTGATCAACTCTATTTTTTTGCCAAAATCATGAGGGATGTAGTTTCTAAATTTTATAGTAATGTAAGTGCTCCTACATAAGCAAATTTGTTTGATTTTTAATTTAGTTTTTAAACTAATGAGCAGTGCCTAAAGTAAGGTACACATCTGTAACATCAAGGTGTTTTTGTATTAGTGTTGACATAATATTCCTGACTTATCCTCATTAGTGCTGGTGCACATATGGTATGGAAGACCACCTAATGTTCTTAAACCATCTTCATATGTGCTGTACTACTCAGACACAATGGGGTGAATAAAATGCAAGCTGAAATATCTCAATGTCCTTTATTACTTTGAAAGCTGAGTAGGTTCTTTTTTTAGAAAACATCTGCTATAAATAAAAGAATTGTAATAATTCATTTAATTATACAACTAAAATGCAAAGCCAGTTTCAGTGCCTTAGTCAGGCCCAGGTACGTCACAGTCAACTGAGATTAATCCCTGAATTAATGCTTGGTTCCATTGAATGCTCAATGTATAAGATGTGTTATGCATTTTAACACCAATGAACAACTTTTTGGCTCCAAATACAATCCTTTAAAGGCCACAAATTCCAGCACACTACAGAAGGAAGATGTCCTTCCCCAGTGTTCCAGGTCCCTGCTGTCAGAATTTACTGAGTAGAACTGTTCAAACTGAAAGAAGTAGACCATGTCTCATGCTACAGAGGGGTGATCTTGACATTGCTGTTCTCCTGGTGGAGATGGAAGCCAGCTCTGTGTCTTGGCTGCACAGCAAGCCAGCAGCAGGGCAGTGCTTGAGCTGGGAGAAGACATTGGTGTGATCTAAGAGCAGACTTCTAATACATACAAGGAGGTTATCAAGAAAATGAAGCCAGGGACCACTTGCAGTGGTGCAGGGAAGTGAAGGAGGCTTTGGCTTGGTGTGAAGAAAAACATTTCTCAATAAGGGTAGTCAGCAGTGGGACAGGTTGCCCAGTGGCATTGTGCAGCCTCCATCCTTGCAAGTTTTCAAGATCCAATTGGACCAGACTTTGAGCAACCTCAAGTGACCTCATAGCTGACCTTGCTTTGAGGGCTTTGGACTAGAGATCAGAAGTCCCTTTATAGTCTGAATTACTTGAAAATTGTATATTCAGTCTGATATAGTTGATTTAACTGTCATATATTTACACAATGCCGGACATGCAAGAAAATTTTCACTGCCTCTAGGAGCAGAAATGATCTAACACTACAAAAAAATAACTTTCTCTAAATAAAAATTTAGAGAAAGTAACATCTATCTCCCACCTTCCTTGTCTAAAGCTAAAGTAATACATTAGGAAAAACTCATCCTCAGTCCCTGGAAGTGAATTGCAAAAGCCCTGAAGGGTAGTTTAAATATTATGTAAACATGATAATTACACAATAATTGGTGATAAACCTACATTTTTTCCTGTCAGTATTTACTCAGTTTTACCAGAGGTTTTCAAGTAGATGCAAGCTTCAGCTTTTTCACTTATAGTAAACTTAATCTGATAGGGGTTTTTTTTGGTTTTTTTGGGTACTACAGTAGGCTGTTAATTCAACATTTATTCCACTTGCAACATTACTGTCCAAATGCCATTAATACATCATTTTCATCATAAAAGTACCATGAAAAAGTGCTGAAATTTTCTTTTGTCTTCTTGAGTGGTATCATTGTGATCACCAGCAGCAGCTAAAAAATGTGTGCAAAAATGGATTTTATTAAGTAGGCATTCTAAAGACGATGGTGTGATAATCTGGTTAATTTTTAGGAGATGTGCATACATCTTCCAAGTTCATTTTCTTTTAATCTATCATTTTTCAGCATCATAATGCTTGAATGTTAATCTAAGATTTGGCTAGGATGATCCAGCAGAAGAAAAAAACAAAGGTATCAGAGAGATACACTTTCTGCAAATTTACTTTCATTGTGCAAAACATTGATTAGCTTCATAATGTGTATAAGTTGAGATAATGTAATAAAATGGAAGTTTGGATTTATGTGTCACAGAGAAAATGTTTGTGCAAAATGAGATCATCAAAGAGTATAAATGCACTTGTGTTGGTATTTTTATTGTTTGGCATTTCCATTCCTCAGTTTCTATTTTCTCTCTTTTCAGGAGCTTGATTCTGAATACACTGTGTTTCAGGTAAAGTTCTTTCCATAAATACAATTATTAGATGCAATCATTGGGAAGAATTTCTGATAGACTGAATACTGATACTGATACTTGTTTTGTTGTTAAGTCCTCAGTAGCATTTTTTTTTTTTTTTGGTTATTGGTAAGGCATTACATTTGCTAAGGGGAAGATTTTTGATATTTTGAACAGGCAGCTTTTATATTTGATGGAATTTTATTTCCCTCATATTTTTCCTGTATCTTTATTCAGCAGTTCAATGCTTTCTAAAAGCTAAATTGAATCTACCTTGTACTGAATGACCTTCATCTGCAGATGAGATTAGGAGGAAAACAATGTGTATACACAGACAGAACAATGTTTGTGCTCTTAGGGCTCACTTTCATGTTTTATTTAATGCATGTAATGGTGGGCCCTTGCCCTTGCTCTTCCTGCCCTTGCAGCTCAGGCTCACTGCCTACCTTGTGTAGAGTCTGGTAGCCTTGTAGGTGCATGATGATGATTTGTATAAGTGATGGAAGAGTGAGAGTAATTAATTAATTTTCACTCTGCCCACATTAGCTCTAGGTTATTGCAATGGCAAGAATAGTATTGCGCAGGTGATGGCATCTTTTGGCTCTAGCCCACAGTCAGAAAGATTAAATGCAATGTGAAACAGCATCTTTAAAAGCAGCTCTATAACATATTTTACAGATATTTAATTGCACTCCATGAATTCATGCAACTTATTTACATAGAGAATGGTTTCACTGAAATACCACTAGATATCTTCTTGAGTGTAATTATTACCCTCCACAATGTAGTTGTGTTCTGGGGTTTTCATTGTGTATGGAACAAAATACATTATAATAGAAAAGATTATTGGAGAATACAAGTTCTTAGAAAAGTGTGTTACCATGTTCAGAGAAAACATTTAAATTTAAATACTAAGTTTATATTTTTAATTTGGTTTTTGGACTTTCCAGGAACAAGATGAAAATACTCAATTCAATTACAAACTTCTCATAAACTGAGTGAAAAGCACTTTGTCACTTTTCTTTCTGGAGTTTAGCCTTACATACTGCATACTATATACTTATATACTGTATCACATTTCTGTACCGCCTTAATTGCTATTAGGTATTGTAAATTTTGTTCTGATGATGAGTTAAGCAAGCTAAATTTGTTATCCTGTGAATATGTGGGTTGTCTGAAATTAGTTTCCCTTTCTTTTTCCTACCATATAAATGCTGTTTCATAAAAATGCAGTTTATCTTCATAAGCTCCAGATATGGTGCTTATCACAAAACAAAATTATCACTCCCACAAAGAGAAAGCAGATAATCTGTAATCTGCAAACAGATGTTTAATTAAGGACTACTGTATGATATTTGAAATTTTTCTTGGCTGTGAAGCCTTGGACTAGGAGCTTTAGACTGGAAGAGATGCCTACGGAGTCTATTTATAATGACAGATATTTGTCCAGTAATGACAAAGAGACATGTTGATTTTAAAAACACATTTTCACTTGTTAGTTAGTGGAAAAATCACAATAATATACTTATGTCTATGTAAAGAACTGACCTAAGTTTTAGCAATTACTGTAGAGGAGTTACTACTTCCAAATTCCAGGAAAAGATCACTACTATGGGCAGATTTTCTTACTTCTAGTAAGAAATTAGCCTCTGCTTGGCTATACAAGAGCTCTAATTGGAGCTATATTCCCCAAATACACATGGTTATGTTTACTGCAGATATACATGTCTTTGAAAAGAACAGAGTACCATCAAGGTATTAAAAATTCAACAAACTAAATACTTCATAGAAGCATGAAAACCCGTTAAAGGTGTTGAACATCTAACAGAAATCTCAACATTAATTAAAGGCTGTCATCCTAACACATAAGAAGAAACTAAAAGAAAGTAAAGCAGATCTGGATTATGACTGTCTGGCCTAGATTCAGATCATCCTGCTGAATTCCCTTCTCTTCATTCTTGAACAAAAATTTCTAATTGTGGTTGAATCAGCTGGCTGAAGCCCTCCTTTACTTCTGCTTGGAAGAAAGCACTTTTAAAAAGAATAGTTAAATATTTCAGCATCTTCAGATACGCTTTCTTTTTGATTGACAGAAATTTGCATATAAGTATAAGGGAAGTGTATAGAAAAAGACAGGATGAATGAGAAGTGTCTCATTAAATGATTTCTTAAATTATTAAATAAGCCTGAGTTTCAGATTTTCTCATACCTCTTACTTATGGAACAAGTGTTTCCATGTGTTTGACCTTTATTTCTATTAAGATAGCATCAGTCTGTTTCTATTTTGAAAGGACTCCTTAGCCAATACTGAATATGCTTTTCCACCAGATTGCTGTACTATGTGTTAGAAAGGAAACAACTCTAATTATTTTGGCAGTGATTTTTACTCTGGAAAATTTATGATGATCTATTCAATATCTGATGGAAGATCAGGGATTGGTCTTGTGACTTCCTTTATTATGCCAGTTCTATGAGTACATTACAAGCATATCAAATTGTCAAAGTGGTCGGACCTGCACTTACTTTGTTGGTATTTCTATATGGCTGCTACTGATTTTTCCTGTTTTCTTTTTTCTCCCCACTGATTTGGTGTCTTCACAGTCTACACAAAGCTTGTCATATAGGCTAGAGTTATGCTTGTCTTTCCACACTGCTTAGATTATCCTCCAAAGCATATGATGTAGTAATTTGTCAGGTCAGGTCACTAAAATGCATTCCAATACATTTTATTAATTTTTTTTTATTTATGTATTTATGAATTCTATTACTATATTCCAATATATTTTATACCAATTCCAATACAGATTATGAGTAATCTGAAATGCCTAGGGTATATATTTATACAGTGTTTTACAGCTGATGCTTTCAACAAAGGACTTAGTCCCCTTTTATACCTCCATCAGACAGATGGATATACTCAGCTGTTTTAAGTCAATACCTGGTTCAAGCCTAATAAAACTGTGAAGTGAATGATAAAGAAATGGTAAAATTGCTGATTAGATTATTTACTTAGTGTCTTGAAGATATTTTACTTTTTACTTATCCTTATTCAGGCTGCCTGGAACCTGAAAACACGAGCTTTGACAGAAATGGTGTATGTGGATGAAATTGATATGGATCAAGAAGGAATTGCAGAGATTGTCCTGGATGAAAATGCCATTGCTCAAGTTGCACGTAAGATTGACTTTCACTTAAATACATTGTCTCAACTAGAGCTCTTTTGGCCATTTCTTGTGTCATCTGCTATAGAATAGTACAAACTGAGGTGACCTGATACAGCATTTAGTGTTTGTAAAAAAAGTTTTTTAGATTGTTTTATGGTTGCATGGCAATGTTGGGATCCACCATGTGTTCTTGATGTAGTACTTAGGCCTGTCAGACGAGAGTTCAGACCGTGCTCGATTGTGTTTTGTCAGCTTTTGCTCCACATTTGAGGAAATGTAGTGAGCATACGCTTGCTTTTTCTATCAGTATGTTGATTTCTTTTACTCCTTTCTGGCTTCTTTAGGCACTATGAGAAACTAGAGGAAAAATCTGCTCCCGGTGTACTGTGAATTTTATCCATATGCCTGTAGTGTAGACAACAGTCAGATTAAACCTTTTGGCATCATGTCCTGCAAATGTTATCTGAACTGATTTTCTTTCTTCTGCTTTTCTCTACTTCATTTTTCTCTTCCTTCACATAGCAGTTCTTCACCTCTGCCATTGATTCTTCTATGCAATTCCTTTTCAGCTTCATCAATTCCCTTCCAAGTGGACAATAATTAGTTGTCTTCCACTACTTTTTTGGCATTATTTGTATTTTTTTCTGTTTCTTTAGTACAGTGTACGTGGAAATTTTTATGTAACTTATTAAGTGTGGCTCTCTACCATGTACCATGTCAAGGAATTTAAGGGAAGAGCTGGACGTAGGCCAGAACTGATACTTGAAGTTTTGAAAGCTTTTCTTGTCTGTATAGATGTAGGCAATTGCATATCTATCTGATTACATTTTTTGAAATTTTCATTACATGCTTGGTCACAGTCAAGCAATACTGGAGATGTGTTTATACATTGTGATCAACTAATTATATACATCTGTCTTAAAACGCCATAGTAATAAAATTTAGAATTTTATTTGATTTTTGTGCCCCCTGTGGTAGAGATTATCTTCCAATAAAAATAATTTGATGAGTACTATTTAGAAATAAGGCATTCTGGAGAAGTATTCATACTGTGTTGAAACTGAAAAAAAGGTGACTTTCTGGATAGTGTGTCACAGATTTCAAAACCAAAGAAAACTATTACAATAGTGTAGCCTGCCCTTCTGAATCATTGAGATAAGACTGCTATTTGTGCTTCAAATCTGCTAGGTGTGCCTGAGCTAGTATATAATTTTTCACAAAGTATAAGAACTTTCCAAAGATAGAGAACCCCCTGCAGTCTTTTGCAAATTACTAAATTTACTAGCTTTTATCAGTGTGCCATGTCTTTAGTGGGAATTATCGACTATAACTTCCCCTGTTGCTTCTTTGTGAACATTTTATGCCTGATATGTAGGTATTTTCAAAGGTATATTTCCAAAGTAAATAGTTAAATCTGTCATTAAATGATCAGTGTCATTAACTCTGTCATTAAATCATTCAGTGATCTTTTCTTTGATAAGCTACACAGTCTTCTCATGCTGAGCTGTATCTTTTAATTTTTGCATTGAATCTTGAAACTTTTTTCTTAAGCCTTTCTAGTTATCCACTTTTCTTTTGTATTCACCAAACTGGACAATGGTCCACTAACATGCAGAAAACATGTTTTTCTCCTACACCTTGATTTTACTTTCTTTATACATCTAAGGTGCTTTAAGGTTACACTTTTGCATAAAAGCACAGAAATCAACTGAACAGAATGCAAGGAGGACAGACTCAGTGGTCCCTAGTGACAGGACCAGAGGCAGTGGGCACAAACTGAAACTCAGGAGGCTTTTTCTGAACATCAGGAAACATTTATTTTTACCTGTGAGGGTGAATGAGAACTGGAACAGGCTGCCCAGGGAGACTGTGGAGTATACCTCCGTAGAACTATCCAGAAACCATCTAAATAGGGTCCTGGGCAACTGGCTTCAGGTGTCCCTGCTTGAATATTTTTGGACCAGATGAGCTCCAGAGGTTCCTCCAAACCTCCACCATTCTGTGGTTCTGTGATTACTGCACTTGTGCACATGGCTTAATAAAAATGGATGCTTACTGACTGTGGGCTTTTTCTTTTGCTGTTAAAATGTGTTAGCCATAGTTGGTCTTGACTCGGGTCTTTCACTGTGGCATATCTTTCAGGATATCCTCCTCCACTAAAATCATAGTTCACAAACATAAAAGTGTAGCCACACCTCTCATATTACAATTGGTATTGTCTATACTTTTCCTACTGAGCAGTTTAAATCCTTCTGCATCAGTTACATGTCCATTTCAGTTTTACATCTGCCCTTATCTTAGTTTCCAGATTAAACTCTCTTAATAATGACTTTGCTGTCAGTCATGCATTATTAAATAATTACTAAAGTGTATAGGCTCCATGGGAAAAAAAAATACTTTTCACGTCTTCACACCTCTTCACACATTTGTCATGAAATCTTTCTTCCACCAGTTGGGTTGTTGTTTTTTTTTTTTGTTTGTTTGTTTGTTTGTTTGTTTGTTTGTTTTTTTCTGTGTTAATTTTCCATCAGTCTTGTTTATTAACAAAAATGTCCTAGAGCATTGTTTTACAGAAAAGACCATTATATTACTTTTGGACGATTGACACCATTAATTTTCTCAGTTAATATTGTAATCATGTTTAAAAGTGTTACCTTGACAGCATGTTTTTCAGAAACTTGTACTAATTGGCATATAATCACAGCTATTTCATTAACTAGGAAGTTAAAGGAGTCATCAGCAGTCATCACTAACTACTGAAATTTCACTCTTAAATTCTGACACTTCTAGTGGCCACATGCACTGCTGTGGCCTTTTACATCTATTCATAGCTAGTTGGCTTGGGATTCTCATGGGAAGGACTGAGTTGCCTGGGGTGAAGTCAAAGGAGCTATACCCTGTAAGCCTTCTCCCAGTACACCAAAAACTCAAAACCATTGTGGTTATTAAAAAACATGTCTGCAAAAAGGAATTTTAATGTTTTGCCTCTTTTATATTACAGCAATAGTTTTAAAAATAGTTCAGAAAGTGGAAGAGTAATACATTTGTCTGCTAGTCTGAAAAGTTGAAAGCCACTTTCCCCATTTCTCTGAAGAGTGCCCTAGTTATCATGTTAGAAACTGTGTTGTGTGAACTATCCACCATTTTTGTTGTGGAGTAAAAACTTCAAGATTCACAGGACTATAAAAGGCAAGTAAGCAATAGAAATCCTAAGTGCGTCCAGCCAAAAGAGAGAGAATCCTAGGGGTTTTAATTTACTTTAGTACCAAATGCATATTTAGTTGGTTTTACCAAGGAGATAATGGTTAATACCTTATGTATTATTTAACTTAAAATACAGCTGTAGTCAGGTGGCTACTTAGGGTTTATCTTGAGGAAAAAAGAAGGAAGAAAACTGTCTACCTGTCAGTTTATCTTCAGTTCTTGGAAATATTTGCAATAAAAGCAGTTCATAAGTATATAGAAAATATGCAGATGAGTAACAGTGGTTTGTCAAGAATTGTCTGTGTCAAATCTCATTTCTTTCTGTACATAGTAACATGCAGTATAGAGACTGCAAAGTATAGATGCCATATGTTGCTTTTAACCAAGTGTTTAAAACCATCTTATAGACATTCACTTAGCAGGTTAGAAAAAACTGCCCAATCAAATGTCAGTTCACATGGGCTCAAGCAGGTTCAGTGTTTTCATTGGAGACCTTTGGGTATGGATGAGTTCACACCTTAGAGTGCTGTAAATTGTAGGTGGGGATCTTACCAGGGTCTAATGTCATGAGATACCATTCTCCATCTGCTCTGTAGGTGAAGGTTTAGATTTACTTACTCAGGTCTGGGTACCAGATAGAAAATACACCATTTCAAGTTAGCCTGGTCTCATTGTTTCAGTAACTTTATTACTTTAGCACTGTGTGGTGTTTCTAAGATGTTGTTGACAATTATTTGGGTCAATCCCAGTAGGCATCCACACAGGCACTTGTTTGCTCCCCCCAGGTGGGATGGAGAAGAGAATGAAGAGGGTGAACGAAAGAAAGCCAAAATTCATTGTTTGGCAGGTTTCTTGCAATAGTCTATCAATTTATCAGCAGTAAAATGCAATATTTGGGGTTTGTCTTTTTGTTTAGTTCTTTGTTCCCTCAGTTTGAGTAAAGAAATTTCTGGCTTACTGTTTATGGTAAAACATAATCATGTTTGAGGTCCTCTGGACAAGGAAGTAATATCTCAAAGTGAAGTGAGAAATGCACTTATTTTGTAGGACCAGGAACGTCTTTGAAACTTCCTGGAACTGGCCAGGGTGGAGGCCCCAGCCCAGCTGTTAGGTATGTGATAGTCTATTTTTAAAAATGTGATAAGTTAAAAGCGAACAAATCTGAAAATGAAATGCTTCATGTATAACTGTTTGAATTCCCTATCAATAAGTACCACTTAATGTAAGGATAATGTACTTAACATCCTCAGGCCAGTAACTCAATCAGGAAGACCTATTACAGGATTTGTGAGACCCAGCACACAAGGTGGACGGCCAAGTACCATGGAACAGGCGATAAGAACACCTCGAACAGCTCTCACAGCTCGCCCCATCACGAGTGCTTCCGGGGGATATGTCAGGCTGGGCACGGTGAGTTGCTTGCCTCTGTTCCCAGGATGAAGGATTTCTTGATCATAGTATCAGGCACAGTGACTCTGCAGTTTACTTAAAAGCTGCATCTAAACTCAAGTTTGGAGGAGAGGAGATTTTTAATTTTTTTTTATTATTTTCAAAACAGAGTTTGAAAATATAACTTTTGTGCATTTGCTAGTCTGTTTATATTAAAAAATGCACATAAATTCACAAGTTCACCAGGATTCTTATAAATTCCAAATTCACCTGCTCCTTGAGACAAATTTTTATTCATGGAGGGCCGTGCAAAGACTATGACATGATTTCACCATAAATGTCTTCCCCAAAACAATTGCTAAGCATTCAGTGTCTGTCACTTCAAAAGTTAACGAGAATAGTCTATAATAATTTATCCCATTCTATTGGCAAAATTAATAAACTGCAACCAGCATGACTATGTGATACATATTAAAATCATATTAATGGCAAAATGTGGCATCTTCTCACTATTGCAGGTAAAACTAATCTCCTTCAAATCCTTGAAGATTTTTGTTGGTTATGTATCCCAACTACCAAGCTACATGCTTAGGCACTGTATGTAAATAGTGGGGTGAGACAGAGAAGAAAAAGGAAAAGTCCATTCTGCACAGTAAAGCAGTAAATCTACAAATGTTTTGTTTGGTATTTTGGTGATTTTTGTAAACTGTTTTGAAAATCTTCAGGAAAAGTGTAGGGGATCTTCCCAATTAAAAAGCTTCTTTTTCCCCCTCAGGCTTCAATGCTAACAAATCCAGATGGTCCTTTCATAAATCTGTCTCGACTGAATTTAACAAAATATGCTCAGAAACCCAAACTGGCAAAGGTATGTACCAATTTTAGTTAGTGTTGTGATATCTTTTTCTTATTTGCTGGTGTCGTTCTAATGTAACTGTACCTGGGATTGGGGATAAAAACAATGATGAACAGTGGTTTAGATATTAACTTCAGAAAAATAATGTGTTACTCACCTTTTGACAGTGTTTACCAGACTTGAAATTGAAGGTATGTCTGAAGAGGTTATGGTGAAAGTATAACTTAGGAAAAGCATTCATATAGGAAAAAATATTCCACTGGTAAATAACTTGGAGCTGTGCATCTAGGAGTGATGAAGGGCAACTAAAAGGAGAAGCCAGGAGCAAAAAACCAGCAGAACCTTCCTTAGCGTCTAGAAATGTGGTTCTGTGTACAAATAGATGGCAATCATGGCATGAAAATTTTCACAATGTTTGGATTTTTTCCTTTGCTTTTATGGCATGAGTTAACACTTTTTATGTGAAAAGGTACCATTTTTTTTTCAGAGTGCTTCTTTATTTTCAGTTAAGATCATCTGATTGACTGTCAATGAAACTGTCTGGCCATAGAACAGGTTGGGCATGTTGTCTGCCCACCTTACAGATTTCAGCTCTGACTGGCAGGGAGCTGAAAGTTGTGTGAAGATTTATCGTTCTCTTGCTTTTCAGTTGAATATTTCCCCAACACAACCAGTTAGTTGTATGGTTGAACATGTTTTCTGTGCATAGTGTGTTAATAAAAAACAACTGTTGGGCTGAGGCCAAGAGCTCCTTTTGCACAACATATCAAGTAATTATCTCTAGGGAGCACAAGGTATCAAACACACTCTAGGGAGCTGTATTTAGCTCTCAGCCTAAAGGTGAACAAACCAATATGAATTCAGTTTATTTTGAGAAACATAATGGTGAACACTGTTAAGAAAACTGGCAGTATCTGATAATGTGCTGGTGGAAATAGGTCTTCCAGTCCAAAACTTTGGTTGACAGTTTTTTCATAAGCAGCCAGGAAATTTCTTTCCTTTTTAAGCCTGAAATAGACTGATAGGGCATTGCATTTCAGTGTGGTTTTCAAAGGAAATAAATCTTGTGTAATTGCACTGTGTCCTTCACCCACTGCTTGCATCATTGTCCCTTGGCCTCTTAACCAAACTAGGTGGAAAAATAGGTATCAAGTATAGTAAGCTCCAGTCTGGTGAGGTAATCAAAGACTTCCAGACTAAGGGCAGTTACAAATCAGTTTGTTATCAGTGCTGAAAAAATATTGCGTGCTTTTTCTCCAATGATGTCCTTGCCGGCAGTCAGCCAGCAGACACATTATTATAAATCCATTACAGTCTGGATTCTTACAGACTTAATTTCTTACATTACAGGAGTGTGAGAAACCTGGGAAGGATTAAGAAGCACAAGACATGTCCATAAAAACTAGGCTTAGTTCTTCTGCTTGAAGACAGCTAGCTTTTCATTGTGATTGCTAACTACATGCTATTTAAGTAGGTAGGTTAGCTTTCAGAGGAAATATTCTCAACAACGCTTGCAGGAATAAGAAACATACATATTTTTAACAATTTTGGATTTTAATTAGCATTTTTTATGGCAGATTTATGTTCCTTCGTTTCATATGAAAAGAAGCTTAAGCCAAAAAATGTAAATCAACAGTCATAGAAACATCCATAGGCAGCAAGTGTACTTGTCATTATTATGAAGCTAATACATTATGACATTAACATTTCACACAGAACGTAAGATCTAAGTTGAAATTTGGAGCTACATGGATTTGTAGCTTTATTTAAAACAGAACAGCATTAAGGCTAAAGCCAAAGCAGGTGGTGAGAATGCAGATTGAACTCTGTTAAGAATAATTGATTAAAGTTTTAAAACTTTTTGAGCTGTCACCTCTCCCATTGCATAAAGGTGATAAACATTGTGCTATTGAATTCACATAATTAACCAGTCTATTCATGTTTGTATTTTAATACCTCCTACATACTTCTTATGTGTTTGCAAAGTAGCCTCTGTATCTTTTTTGTAATTAGATTCTCTGTCTGAGGTTTTCCGATGTTTTGAAGTATACAGAAATGTGGCTTGTCTTTGACTAACATTAACCACGTTACAGACTATCCCAGGAAACACCATAGTAGACATATAAGGTATCACCTGTCACCAGAGAAAGCCTCTGGTAAATCCCAGTTAGCAACTGTTCTCTGGTATGAAACAGAAAGTTTTATCTCTTTTAGCTTGTGGGGTTTTAGTAGACTTATTAAGATAACTCTAGATATTTTTATCCAAGTGAATGTTCAGTCACTTAAATCCTTTTGAAGGTCAGAGTCTGTGCATAACAGCAGTAACTTCCTCGTGCCAGCTGTGCAAGAAAACATTTTTTTTACCACTTTAGATTTACACACTTTTACTGAATGCTTCTCTGTTACTGAACGAGAGGCGAAAATGTCCCACTACTCCTTTATTGTCTATTCTTTTCTTATCTACCTATTCTAAGCTCCTTATAAATGTGTTACTATTTATAATTCTTTAATGTGTTTTAATCATCTGTTCTGAGTCTTTTCTAACCGAAACTAGAAGAAAAATATGTTGTAGTTTATTTTCCTCACAAGATCCGACAATTCGTTAGTAATTCTCTAGTTTCCTGAAGGTAAATATTTAAAGAATTTTGTCTAAGAAAATCTGGCAGAAGAGTCATGGAAGCCCTTAGGAGACTGGGGTCTTGTTCTGTATTTCTTTCCTCATGGGGCAATATTTTCTCCTGGTTTTTTAGAAGGAATTAAACAAATTTAGAAAAATGTTCTGTTCTTTTGGAGCAATTAAGACCTGGGATTTGGATGCAGAAGAAGGTCAAGGTTCAACTCAACTGAACCTTGTGTTACTAGCACCCGTAATACATTTTTGGGAACAGAGGCTTTCAGTCTCCATTTAGTTATACAGTATCTTTCAATGTCATTTTATTCACTGAAAATGCCACCCCCATTGCCTGATATATATTCATGTAATATTCTAGAGCAGAACAGCTACAAGGTAGTATGACTTAATTAGCTTTATACAGGAGGAAATAAAGCTGCAGTTATTTTGCTGTGTAATTGTTGTGGGCTTATAAGAAGTTAACACAGCACAACTGATGAATGTGACTTCTTTAAGCTTTGGTATTATGGTGTGTTTGAGTTTCAGAAGCACAATATTACTAGCATTTATTTATCATTTACAGACAATTTTTAAAAATATTTTTTTTCTTTACAGATTCCAAAACATCGTAGAGCTTAATTTTTTTTTTCTCCAAAGGCAAAGTTTGCTCAGCTTGCATTCTTAATAAATCTGTGTTTCATTTAAGTAGATTTAGCACTACCTAAGCATCTGAGTGTCCATTGCAAAAAAAGCTTTTTTTAAATCACTGATTGATTTTACAGTTAAAAAGTCATTAAAATGGTACCAGATTCTTAAATATATATTCACTTCCAGGTCATAGCTGCCTTTTTTGTTTTAAAGTGATGTTAAGCACTAAAGATAAATGGCAATTCCACTAATCTTTTGCAACAAATTAGGAATTAAGATGCTTTCCTGTGATGACAATGTAGCACATCTATAGTTTTTGTCTATTGGAGTCTTAAATAAATGTAAATGTAAGTATTTGTTATCTGTGAATGTGATTGTTTTCCCAAAGAATTAATTTCTGCTTAGCATAATCAAGATTAAGTATTCCTCTAAAAGAATATTATCAATTTTTCTCTTCAAATATGACAGTGTTTTAAATATTCTTCTGGCAGGCATTGTTTGAATACATCTTTCACCATGAAAATGATGTAAAAAATGTAAGTAACTCGTATGTTTCTTTTTCCAGATTTTATTATGTATGATTCAGTTATTTCTGTCAGTATTCTGCCAAACTAAGGATCCAGGTAGAACATCACAAGTACAGAAGTGAAGCATTAATAGTTGTTTGAGAGGGAGAAATCCTTTCTTTCAAGGATGATAATCAGGAATGATAATTGGCAAATACCAAGATATGGATTGCTATCTTTTTTTGAGAAGCAAAACATTCTAATTCTTAAATCTGGGTCCCTTGGCTATCAATGCGACAAGGTCTCTGAACAAATGGATTCATGTTAATGGAATTTATTGGAGTCTCAGTGGTAGCTGAACTGCCTAGAAATTTCAGAGTCCTGAGGCTTGAGTATAAGTTACAAAAGAATGTCCATTAAGAGAGGAAGGTGACAATACCTGACAAAACAGATATTGTTGAACATCACTTGACATTTTATACTCCTGAGATGATTGCTTATGCATTTGGGTGAATAAAAAGAAAATGTATTTGGTGAAACTACATAAAAATAAAATATCAATAGAATTTTGGATACTTTTTCTAGAAATGTAAATCTGTAGTGCTGAGGTGTTTTGTGACATCAAGAGAAAGGTTATATTGTCTATGATTGTCTGTAATATTTATTCTTCAAATATTTTCCTAATTATAGTTTTCCTCTTAACCTATCCAAAATTTGTTACTTCTCAGAATGGGAAAGATCAAGTTTGGGTACATATTGTTTAAGCTTTCAGAGAGAGATAAATGTTGCAGAGGTTTTTTTGGCAGTTCACCCAGGGAAAGAATCTCTTTATGGAAATTAATAAAGTGTCAATATATTTCATTGCTATGTTAGATATGTGCACCCAATTGAAATGGAAATAAAATGTTCAAGTTTGTTTGAAAGAAGTTTATGTCAATAATGCATAGTTGACCAAACAGTTATTGAACTTTCTGCAACACTACTAGCTGGTGTGCAATTAGATCTGGAGTTAAACTCTCCAATTAATAACATACACCAAAAATATTTTGCTGTTGTTGACATAGCTCCTAATAATTTCCAAATGTACTGCTATGTGAAGCTTTTTAATCTAGTATCAAATGATTATGGTTGTACGCTGTCAATTTATTGCATAGCATTCTTTTAAGAGGATTGAATTGCAATGCACTATTAATCCAAAATATCATTGAAACAATAAATGCAAGTGTCAGAAATGTCAGAGACAAATAGAAATTAACATTTATATATCCAGTACAGAATATGAAGGAAGTGCCTAGGTTTTGGCCCACTAGTAATTAAAAATTGATGTTTGTTACTGAAAGTCCAGTACACTAAGAATAAAAAGGTCACTTAATATGATGTTTAGTGTCCACCTAAGTGTCTACACTTTAAGGACATGCAGGCTAGACATAGATATATATAATGCAAGTAGTTTTCCAAGTAGTTTTCCAAGAACTCCAGAAAAAATTGGAAGATGTTTTTGCACTGTACTCCATATATTTTGAAGTCCTTGCTGAGAATCCCAAATCACTGTCTTGCAGGAAAAGTTCTGTCTATATTTTTTTACCCACCTGAGCCATTTAAATAAATACTTGTAAGCAAAGAGGTGTCAGCTTAATCACCACCATTTACTGTGTAATGAGAGAGAGATCAGTGTTTGGTTAGTGATTACATTGTCTTGGAAAAAAAAATTGTTGTGAATTGAATTCATACATCGTAGAATGAGCTGTCTTTATCATGCAATGTATATCTCTGAAGAGATATTTTTTAGCTGTTCGGTTTGCTTTCTGTCATTTGCTTTCACTGACTCTTTCATGTGCTTTCTACACCATTTGCAATATAACTCCATTCTCCAAACTGTTCTCCCTTCCTTTTGAACCTCATCTGCATTATTTTTTCTTAAAAAAAGAAACACTTTAGTGCCTTCTAAAATGTGGCTGCATCACTGTTTATTTACCTCTCCTAGCAATGGCATTTCACAAATTCAATATCTTGCATCTCCCTGAAAAGAATTTGGTCACTTAGGGTTCATCAGAGAAGCAGCAGATATGTTAACTTTTAAAAAGTTGATCTGGCTCTTGCTTGATAACTTCTTAGAACATTCACTGACATCTCTTACATCTTTGTATTTCCTGCTGCTGCCTGACGATGGATATTCTTAAAACCCAGCACTTTCCTGCATGAGATGAGATGAAAGAGCTTGAAAGGCTTGGAAGCCTGGGAAATTGACTTAAGTTTGAAAAGTCTTTACTTTGGGCTTTCTACACGTATAGAATACCACTTCCTGCAGTTTTGCAAATAAAACAAACCAGTAGTGACAATATCCTTTCTTTGTCACTATGCTGAACTGGAACAGTCTGTACTGTTCTCATTAGCATTATTATTTGAGAAACAAAGGCAGTTTTATTATTTATCTTCTGTTTCATATTCAACCAGTATATAGAAAGAAAAAAAAAAGACTCAGCAATTTCAGTTGAGAAATGCCATTAATCAGTGTGCATTCAACTGGATAAACAGTGCGAGGAAATTGGTTCAAATTAAAACTAAATATATCTGTAATCTATCAATTATCAGAAACGTGGGGATACAAGAAGAACAGAGAAGCACTGAGCTTCTCAGCACTTGAAAATATATTCAAAAGTCTTTTGTCCTATGTAATGAAAAATTAAACACTTGTCTGAAGAAAATACTATTTCTGTATCCATTATTGTACTTGACTTGTTTCCTTTTGAACACATACACTTAATAACTGACTTTCTGTACTCCTTTAGCTATTTCTAAAAGCCATTTTATGGGCTAAGTGCTGTAAGCACAGGGCAGTTTCAAAGACTTGTCCAGAAATAGTTCTGCTGCTACTTTCTTCAGTAGACCATGACATTGTATTTTGCCATCATTCACAGGTGGGTAATGATGACAAAACACTTTGTCCTGAGGAAGCACAAAGATTGTACAATATATACTTGTGGCCAGAAGTCATGATCTCTCATTTTTCCTTAGTTCTTCTCAATACTTTGTAGTTTATACTCTCATAGAAATCTATTTAAAATGGAATTATGTTAGATCTACAAAATATAGAAATCCAGAAGACAATCACCAAAATAAATTGTGCTAAATTGACTATGGCTAATGTCATTTCCTCAGCCATCTTATAGACTATCTGATGTTGAATTGTCTACAAATAAGACTTCAGTCAATAATTGTTGCTGGGAAAATTACTGCCATTCAACAGCACATGAAAGAAGTAGCAGATGCTCACGTTTCCATCTATCTAATTTCTAGGTGCATACAATACTCTGTGTGAAATTACTGTTTCAAACAACTTTTTACATTTACCAATTTAATTTTGCAATATAATAGTAAATTGCCAGAACCCTACAGACTGTTTTATACTGCATTACAGCTGGTAGATAGTTTGGAAGTGTTAGTTATAATACAGTTTAGAATAGGAAATTAATGGTAAAAAAAAAAAGAAACTCAGAATCATGCTAAATACAATTAAAGAATCTACATTAATTTTCATTCCTTAAGAAATACTTCTTAAAAAAAAAAAACACAAAATCCTCCAAGTATCAGGTTTTTTTAAGATTTCTATTTGCACAAACATAAGTGAGAGTAAAATAAATTTGTTCTGAAAAGCTTCCCAGGGTTAAGACTGTTGTTGAAATGGACTCTGCATTCTTGAATATGCTAAGTGCTCTAGACAGTAACAATTTCAGCTCATCAGTATGTCCAGATGATGAGTTTACATCCTAAAGTTTTTTAAAACTTTCAGGACCAGCAATGTATGTTTTGAACTGATATATGTATTATAATCAAAAATCCTTAAAAGGATTTATCAGTATCTGCCAATTCCAAATCCATCCTGGTTTTCCCCTTCAGTTATTAATGTGACTACACCAACGTCCAGCAACGCACAGGAGTGCAGACAGGCATATCACTACTGCTCTTATAGATTGGTTTTAAATTCACATATTGTGTAGATTGAACATTGATTTGTACCCAAACTGTACAATTAAAAACCCAAAGTATGCAGCAAACTGAAATTTAAATATGCTAGCAGTTGGTATTGACATGGCAAGTTGAAAGCTTTTATTTTTAAAAGACTATTTTAATCCATTTACTAAGAGTTCAAGGGACACATTGTCAAAAGACTTTTTTTGTAGCAGAAATTTTTAACTGTTAGCATGCATGAAGCCTTCTCAAGCAAACACTTTTTAGAAGTATTTGTAACTTTTTTGATTGTATTTTGATTGTAGTATTTTTTGATTGAAGTTATTGTAATCGCTTGTAAACTGTCAGAAACAGGATGTTCCTGTTCCTTTCCTTTTTCATTAATTGGAAAATATAAAAACAGGATTGAATTTCATAAACTAACTTCAAAATGAAGTCATGCTGTGTTTCTTGATGTTAGTAGAAGATCCCAGGAAGAGTTCAGGATCTGCACTGACAGATAAACTGCTGATGTTACTGTCTACTAAGCCTGAAGCAGTCTTAGTTCCCATTTTCCAATCACAGCCAAAATTGTTAGCCTTGCATAAAATAGTTATCAGAAGCAATTAGGATACCAGTAAGGAACCTGAATGCGTAGCTACAGAAGGGATCATTTTCTGAAACTCAGTCCTCCTTCTTGAGCCCTTGCCATCAGAGAACTCTGAGGAAAGCTCTTTGGGAGCACAGTGTTTGCAGTATAATCCTTATTCCTCTGAAGTGGCTGCTCCTGCTGCATTAGAAGCAGGTGTGGTATTTGACAGTCACCCACGTTGTTTATACATTTGTAAAATGCAACAAAAGTAACCAATGTTTTAACATCAACTACTTCCACAGATTTTCCAGTACTGGGACAAAACTGCTTATGTACCTTCATGTGAAAGGACAAATCTGTCTGGAAGGGTATCGGACAATTTCTGTCTTGGAAGCAAGCTTATTCCTCAGTATAGCTGTAGCATCCAAAGGCCCCGTTGGGCAATTTGCAAAGACATTAAGAAACAAAGGGCAGCCAAGATAAGAGCTGCCATCTAAGGCCTTCAAGGATTCCACCTAACTTGCAGAAAAAGTGAATTAAGAGTTGTATGTTTAGTTTTCTCTCTCCTGTCACAGAGGCAGGGAATGACAGCTGTCTCTTTCTCTTAGGGACAGCACTGATGCAACAACTTATCCTGAATTGCTACTGAAAACGAACTATTCTTTCTCACAAAGCCAAAAGAGAGCAACTTGTCTAAATTGTCATAGCTCCACTCACTTTTCCTCATTATGTCAGATCTAAACCCATTGACTACTGGCATCCTCATTTTGCTAGCAGAAAGAACAGGAATCCAGCGTAGGCGGAGATGTCACTAAATTGGGCTCTTACAGCATTTCAATATTCAGATTAATTTTTCCTGGAATTATTTCTTTCTCTGCTACTGAGTGACTGGTGCACAGAACTTTTACCTATTGTTCCTAACAGATAACTTGTTTCCGATTTCTATGGCCTGCAAAACGTTTACCAAAAAAAGCAGGCAAGAAAGGTCAATTCTTTGTTATAAAAACACTGTGTTAAAGCTTCTTACCCTCCTTCTGATGATATCCTGAAAATACAACAAACCGTAACATGGCTTTGATATGTTCTGAGACAAAATGAAATTTAAAAAAAAATAAACACAAGTGTTTCTGTGGTAGGTTGTGGTACAGAAAAGACATATATTTGTTTTAACAGAGGTGTTGAAATATAGATAAAACATGAAAGACCATAGATTCTGGCTGTGGTGGCTGATCAGAGCACATTGATTAGCTTACCTGCTTTTCCAGTGTACCAGACAAAAGAGATTTTAGATCTCCACTATCTTCAAAAGATATCTATTTCTTAGAATATTTCTCTGGTTTTGCTGTAATAAAATAATTGTTTGTGTTACAGACTTTTTAAAGGAAGAAATATTTCTTGTTGTACACATTTGAGAGTTTCCAGAAGTGATGGCAACCTGATATTAGCAATGAGATGAAAATTTCTACAGTATTTCTAACTCGCTGAACTTTATTTCAGTTGTTTTTTACTTGGTTTTAACAACTTTACTGAAAAAGGATGGGAAGCTTGGAAGTGTTTGTGCTTAAACAAATAGTGAATATATTCTGAAGCGGCACTGCAGGAGTCTGATCAAATGAATTTTCTCTTTGATTTAGAGAAACTGTTTGGATTGCTTTATAGGGGCAATTAATCCTTACAGCTATTTTATGCACTGAACTATAAAAGTAATAAAGAGCAGTGCCTCCACCTCAAGTTAACTGGACTTTAGTTCAAAATTTTCTCTTTAAGAAATCTTTACTGTGTTTTCTTTGTGTAAACATTAATTTTAAGATGATGGGTTTGTTTTGGAAGGCTCTAGATTTGGCAGCCCTTGCCACTGAGCATGCACAATTCAAGGACTGGTGGTGGAAAGTCCAAATTGGAAAGTGCTACTACAGGTAAGCCATTGTTCATTTCTTCTGTGGTGACTGATTTTGAGTGCAGAACCTGTCCTGCTGGATGTGTTGGGCAATGCTGAACACTGAGAAATAGATCACTAAGTGGTTTTTGTTGGAGAGTGCTGTGTTTACAGTTAAATCTACTTTAATGTACAAGGAGACCACTGCTTGAGATAAAGGCATCCATATTGAGTAACTGAATTTGTTGCAATTTTGCCTTTGTTAGTGAATTTTAAAGTAATTATTTGAAAAGTCACTCGATAAATGCAAAGAACTATTGTTAAAACAGACCACAAAAAATAAATATTACAGTATTAGTTCAAGAAATAACCTGTCAATGAGGGCTTCAGATTGATGAAATAATACAGAATAAAATATTCATGTTAGACACTTTCTGCCAGAATTACATTGCCCAAGAACTACCAGTCAAAAATGTGCTGAGGCCTCAGGCTGGCACCCCATACAAAAGCATCAAATCAGAGTAGGATAATGAGAAATATTAGAAATTCTTAAAACAACTACCCACCCTTTCCTTCTTCCTGGGCTCAGCTTCACTCCCTATTTTCTCTACGTCCTCCCTTCCCAGCAACACAGGGGGACAGGGAATGGAGGTTGCAGTCAGTTTGTCTCTGCTGCTCCTTCCTCCTCAGGGGAAGGACTCCTCACACTCTTCCCTTGCTCCAGCATGGGTCCCCCCCAGGGTCACAAGCCCTGCTAGTAGACCTTCTCCAGGGTGGGCTCATCTCTCCACAGGGCGACAGTTCTTGCCAGGAGTACGTTCCAGCATGGGCATGCCATGGGGTCACAGTCCCCTTTGGGCATCCACCTGCTCCAGCACGGGTTCCTTCACAAGCTGCAGGTGGATCTCTGCATCCTCTTAGTCCTCCATGGGCTGCAGGGCCACAGCTGCCTCACCATGGTCTTCACTGAGGCCTGCAGGGGAGTTTCTGGAGCATGTCCTTCTGCTCCTTCTGCACTGACCTTGGTGTCTGCAGAGCTCTTCTCACAAATTCTAACTCCTCTCTCTGCTTGCCATTTTACTGTTTTTTCATCCTTCTTAAATGTATTATCCCTGCATGTTACATTATTCCTATGCTGATTATGGAGGCACTACCACCATCATGGGTGGGCTCAGCCTTGGCCAGCCGTGAGTCCATCTTGGACACCTCTGGATTTGGCTCTGTTGCACATTGGAGACATGTCAGCTGCTCGTAGAAGCCATTCCTGAATCCTGAATACCAAAACCTTATCATGCAAACCCAATACATGAGCTTAGAGGTCACTCATTACTTTCAGGATTTTTATGAATCATGTTATAGAGACTAATGCATCCAAGCAGATACACAGATTTCCAGGATCCCAAAATACCTTATTGGCTGTGTTTCTTTGTTTTAGCTGGCTTGTTTCTGTTTGTGTTTTGCATTTCTTCAGCATGTATGTGCTCTTTAGCTGAAGGAAACAAAACGCAATTTGTATATGAGAAAGTGTACTATTTTCTGTTGTTGAAATTGCACAGTCCTCCTAATTGTTATGTAGCTTTTATAGATTAGTGCAAAACACCTGACTGTAATTATGCAAAATAAATGCCTTTGAGATGAAGTAGACTTCTGTGATGTTCATTCACAGTGGAGATTATCTGTGTGATCTTTGCCATGGGTGAAGAAACTCTGGTCTGAAACAGTTTGGGTAGAGTTGAGACATTAATCGCTCATTTTCTACTGTCTGTTCTAAGAGCAGGAGAAATCCCTATGAATACGAGTACGTCATTACTCACCATTCAGCCGTTCCAGAAGGCTGCATGTGTAAGAGGGGACAAATTCATGGAGTTGTCTTTTTTATAGTTTTGAATGGTTGTTTTGTTATCTTTATATAATGACATGTTTTTTGTTAATATGCACACAAATATGTGGTCATAAAGTGTGCTTTCAGGCAGCTTATATTTGATTTAGTTTGAACTTGTTCATTATTTAATAAGCTTTTAAAAAATACTAAAAAAATCCAATAAATAAGTACCTTCTATATGTCTGTTGTCTCTTTAGGTTGGGATTATATCGTGAAGCTGAAAAACAGTTCAAGTCAGCCCTTAAGCAGCAGGACATGGTTGATACGATCTTGTATTTGGCAAAAGTAAGTTATAGATACATCTTTGTGTTTAAAAGTGTGTGGTCTCCATGCCTGAGGCAATACATGCTAACAGCTGCAATGGAAGTCAATAGTTTACGAAATTATTTTAGAGCTCTCAGATTTCACAAACAAGATTTAAAAAAATCTCCTATGTTACTGGATTCTTTATTCTAAACTCCAATGAGGATTATGTAGCTAAAAAAATTATTGGAGTTCCAGTATGAAGAACAATGTGGCTGTATGTGGTCTCCTAGGAAACAAATGCAATAAATCTGTAAATAAAGAGCAAAGCTCAAAATCCTAGTTTCACAAGCAAAATCAAGACAAAGTGAGCTTAGAGGAAGCAATCAGAGACCTTGAAACAGGGAATGTTCTGTCAAAATAAAGGCATCGAAAGCTTTAAAAGTGGCATAGCTGAGTCTCAGAACAGGATACACATTAGATTCTAAATGTTTTCTAAGACATTCAAGAAAAGATGGCCTGTGAGAAACTAAAGCTGCATTTTTCTTCATCATGTCATAGAAGGAGATGAAACCAGTTGCTCTTTATCAGTCCCCTTAAGCCAGCTGTCACAGGCCTGTCCAAAAGTCATCACTGCTAGTGGATAATTCAGATATTCATATATGCTTTACATTTCTTGACCAATTTATGTTTTGAATTTAAATGATCATCATTGCCACCTAGAGACATGTCTTCAATACTGTGTTAGAAATTCATTGAAGCTTATTAATTTTCCTGTCTCTATCACAAGTCACTCTAGAAAATACATAGGATCACACAATGGTTTAGGTTGGAAGGAACGCCAAGGATCATTCCAATCCCCCTCCCTCCCCACCACCCCCTTGGACAGGATACCTTCCACCAGACCAGGTTGCTCAGAGTGCCGTCCAACCTGGCCTTGAACACTGTCAGGGATGGGGCATCCGTAGCTTCTCTGGGCAGCGTGTGCCAGTGCCTCACTGCCCTCATAGTAAAGAATGTCTTCCTACTACCTAATACAAACATACCATCTTTCAGGTCAAAGCCATTCCCTCTTGTCCTGTCACTACATGTCCCCCTAAAAAGTACCTCTTCAGCTTTCTTGTCAGGACCCTGTCAGGTACTGGAAGGCTGCAATGAGGTGACCCCACATCCTTCTGTTCTCCAGGCTGACTCAACTCTCTCAGCCTTTCCTCCCAGGAGAGGTGTTCCATCCCTCTAATCATCTTGCTGGCCCTTCTCCGGGCTCACTCCATCAACTACACAGAATTATTAAATTGGCAGAGTAATTAACAAACAGTGATTCATTCCAGGAGATTTGCATCCCCCTACATCAGTACTAGCTCAGGCAGGAGCTGCATTTGAACTTCCACCTCCCACTCTATAGACCAGCTTGCTCAAGTATAAAACATTGCACAGCATGATTTAGTGACTGTCAGTGGACAGGCAATAGAGTAAGGCACTGACATATGGCTCAATTTAACAGAACTGAAAAAATCAGGCTTGAGTTAAGCAGCCATTAAAAAATAATAAGATTTCATAAAGTTCTGTGGAAATATACAGATACTACAATACTAGTTTGTTTTGTTTATATTCATTATTGCAACAGCTATCTGGGTTTTTAATAATATTTTCTTGAAAGTGATCTCTCCCTTGAAATGTAGTTTACAAAAATATAAAAGACCAAAAGAAAAAAATAAGTAGGAGTCTTTAAAGCAGTCAGAACCTGCTGCAAAGTTACAAAGTATTTCATGACCTAGAAGACTTGGAAATGGGATATTTTTACAAGAGATAAGCAAGAGACCAAAAAGAAAATGGAGCTATTCTGCTTTTAGTACATAGACCATAATTACTATATAGCAGGTCTCCCCAAAGCAACTATGAGTAGATGGAAATTGCCTCACCTGTTTTTTAATTTCTTTTGCCACTTATCTAGAGAGCAGCTCTACTGCCTACAGAGATGTTGACCAGTGTGATATCACACTGGATATGGGAATTACACAATAGGGTACTCTGGCTGTGTGGTCTTAGCATCTGTAGTGAGTGCATCTTTGGAGTCAACCTCTAGATAAGGTGAAACACCATCTGAGCACCATTATCAGGGAGATTATTCAATTTGCATCTTGACAATATCCATGCATGTTTGGCATGCTGAAAATCAGCTGACAAATAATGCCTTGCTGTTGGGATCTGAAAACCTCTAGATAAGGCAATAGAGCAGATTTAAGTCATTAATGCTCAGAAAACATACTTCATAAACAAAGATAAAAATATAAAAAAGGGGTAGATCTAGGGGAGTTTCACACTATTTTTTGAATAGGATGCATCATTCATGGTTAATGATGTGATTAGTGCAGTTCTAATCTACTAAGTACCGTGCCCTCCAAAACCCTTGCTTTTTTGTAGATTTTCATAAGAAGGTGTTTGTTTCTAGCTTAGTACAGGAAATGTGACATTAGCAGAACAAGTGTAAAAGGTGCCTGTATTTTTTCATTTTGACAACAACCAACTTGGAATGACAATCTCTTTCTTGGAAGACACTCACAGTTGTCAGCTCTTTGACAATTAAGAATGTCATTGAGTGGTCATAGGAAAGAATTTTTTGCAAATGTCTACAGCAGTATATATCTATGGGATTACAATGTACAGTTGTGATTGTTGGCAGTCAGAAGTCCATGAAGTTCAAGGGCAAAAGCAGAAATCATGATTGGAGATTTCTCAGGTGTTCACTGGTATTTGTCTTACGTTTCATCACAAAAAGATTATACCAGGATACCAGTCATAGATTCTTTCTCTTTTTTAGTAGTATCAAATACTAGCACTGATTGATGTACTATTTCTCCAACAAAATCCTTTTCCACTCAGTGGGAGATAGATAAATCGTTCTAGCCATCTAGTTTCCCAAAGCATGTGGTTTTTCCCTTTGCTGTAGCTGTGTTTACCATACCCGGCAGCAGGAGGGCTTTACAGTTGTACTCTGCCAGCCGCTGAGGTGGTCGCTATCAACACTGGACATATTGGATGTCCAGTTCTCACACAATTATCTGCATTGCACATTTTCATAATCAACACAGAAGCCAAAATCACAGAGACAAAACTGCTCTCTTTCCATAGGATTTTATTGTTTGTGACAGGGGAGGTTGCTTGAGCAGTGAGGAAACTTGAAAGTGTCACTGCTCTGTGCAGTGCAGTCTTATTTGACTAAGCAGAACATTTTGATATAACAGCACCATCAACCTGAAGATCCAGTTCTTTCAAGCCTAAACACAAGTTTTTGAAAATACATTAAACAAGGAAATATTCAAGGTGATACCTTCACCTCAGTGTCAAAGTATATTATATATGATAATAAATAACAAGAAAGTTTAAATTAGTAATATTCAAATTTATAATGTATAAATGGTATGAGGTAAATTTAATTAAGTAGCCCATTTTTTCTTCATTACACAGATTTATTTGGTATTCACTCCATTATTTTCTCAGTATTATTCATCATCTCAGCTAATGGTTTACTGCATAAACGGAGGTGTCATCCCTTTTATTTATCCCCCTTGTTAAACAGCAGAACATGTATAAAAGTCAGACATTTGACATCTATATACACTTTTTATTTGCTTAGGTGTATGTGCGCTTGGATCAGCCTGTAACAGCTTTGAACCTTTTCAAGCAAGGGTTAGAGCGATTTCCTGGAGAAGTGACTCTTATTTGTGGAATTGCCAGAATCTACGAGGTATGCACCCACTATGCAATCCTTATAGTGGCCAAATTTAGCTGCTTGAGCAAGAAAAAAGAGTCACTAGTTGAATATAACTGTAAGGTCATCAAAAACCAACTGTGCTGATTTTTAGTGCCACTAATGCAGAACAGGTAACTTTCCACACAGGTAACCAGGTAATGTCAAGGGACCCCTGCAGGTTTATTTGTTTCAACAATTAATCACACCAGTGAGATCCCATTTGCCCTTGGCATGCAGAAGCAAGTCCATATTAAGTCAAGCCGTCCAGATGTTGTCCTTGCTAGTTTATATATATTTCATCATACTAAAACTGCTCAAGTCACCAACTAGCAAACTTAAACAGTTTGTCTGTGTTGTTTTTTTTAGCACTATGTGTTACCATTAGTTTCTTAATGCTCTGAGAACAGTTAGAATGTGAATGTTTCTTAGTTAGGAAGTAAATGTTGTATTAAAGGGGATTAGTTATAAAGTAGTTTCATTTTAGCATGGTAACCATGTATTTAGTATTTTAAAATTGTATATTTTCATGTCAAACAGTGGATTTCTTATTGTTTTACACTGAAAGTTGGTGATGTGCTATTCCAGAACAAATGTTAAAAACAATGTAATGATTTTTTTTTGTCTATATTCATGCTTGGCATTCTATCCTGTTCTCATCATTCTCATCTAACCCCTAAGCCTTAATCCATTTTCATATTAAATCCTTTTTGTCCTTCAGCAAGAAGAAAACAGCTGCATAATTTTTGGAGGCTTTTCCTTCTGAATTGTTGAACGGTTTTTAATATGGATATTATTTTGCAGAACCATACATAACATTGCATAACCCTTTAAGGAATTACTAAAGAGCAGCATATATTTGATAGGATCTAGTTTTGCACTAACACTTGAGTGCAGGATTATAGCTTCATTAGCGAAGATCTGTACTGCAACACAGGACTGCTTTCATTACATAGACTCACAACTGGAACATATGTATCAGGCATCTTAATCAGAGCTTTTCTTATCAGTCACTAACTTTTCAGAGTACAAAGAGTTGTAGAGCATTTTTGGTTTTTAAAAAAAGCATAATTTTTAAAGGGACTGCTTTATTACTATTTCCTTTAATCACAAGAAATCCTTTTTTTTTTTTCTTTTGGTAGCTAAATACACTTTTGAAGTAATATAAAGGCTTATTCTTTAGTTATGTTGGGAGCACATTGTATCTACAGTACACAGGTAGAAATTGTTCCTATATAAACACAGAAGTGAGACTGATCTTTTAATTTACTTTTTTTCTTGTATGGGATAGGGTTCTCAGGGCCTTGCACCCCTCAGAAACAGTGCACTGTCATTTATAGCGGTGAGTTTACTCTAATTCATCTTCCAAGTAGCAAACATCCAAGCATATATTTATATACAATACAGTTCTCTTAACTGTCATATCCTAGGTAGTACAAGTTTTGGTAAATTCATGATTCCTGTTTCCAAAGGCACATAATAGATTTTCATATGCAATTATATTCTCATTTGTGTTCAGAGAATTAACAGGTTGATTTAAAAGGCACTGAAAATAGCTGAGACATTGTCTGGGGAAATAAGTCTGTTCTGTGATATCATGCTGGGGAACTGACTGCACAGTTCTGAGTATCACAAGACATTGTGCAAGAAGGGGCAAATGTCTGTTGCATGTGATGCTGCTCCAGCACGGGTCCCCCACAGGGTCACAAGTCCTGCCAGTGAACCTGCTCCAGTGTGGGCTCCTCTTCTCATGGGGCCACAGGTCCTGCCAGGAGCCTGCTCCAGCAAAGAATTCCCACAGGGTCACAGCAGGGTCACCTGCTCCAGCATGGGGCTCCTCCACAGGCTGCAGGTGGATCCCTGCTCCCCCAGTGACCTCCGTGGCTGCAGGGCACAGCTGCCTCACCATGGTCTGCACCACGGGCTGCAGGGGAATCTCAGCTCTGGTGCCTGGAGCACCTCGTGCCCCTCCTTCTGCACTGACCTGGGTGTCTGCAGAGTTGTTCCTCTCACATACTCTCACTCCTCTCTTCCTGGCAGCAATAAAATCTGTGCAAAACCTTTTTTTTGCCTTTTTAAATATGATCTATGTTGTCACAGAGATGTAACTACCTTCTCTGATGAGCTCAGCCTGGAGGCCAGTGGTGGGTCCATCCCAGTGCTGGCTGGCATTGGCTCTGTTAGATGTGGAGGAAGCTTTGGCAGCTTCTCACAGAAGCCACCCCTGTAGTCCCCCTTCAACTTCCAAACTCAATACAACAGGCTGTCTCTTTTTCTAAAAAGTAAAAAACAAATCTCTTTTTTTAGCTGTAGCATAGAGTTAATTTCAGGTAAAGATATTACTAATAAATCAATATGCATTCCTCTCATGGATGTGTGTATTGCTTGTGAAGATGCCAAACAGTGGTGTTGAATGGTACAATCAGAGAACTTTAAGAGCATATATAATTAATCTCAATTAGGTACTGTGCAGGGCATAGATAAAGCACTCAGTAGATTAGCATTTTAATAAGTTCCATATTAAAAATAGGTGGAAAACAGTGGAAGTAATCAGAATTTTTGTCCAATTGTATAGGAAATGAACAATATCTCCTCGGCTGCAGAGTACTATAAAGATGTCTTAAAACAAGACAACACTCATGTGGAAGCCATTGCATGCATTGGCAGTAACCACTTTTATTCAGACCAACCTGAGATAGCTCTGCGGTTTTACAGGTATCTGTGCTCATGGAGGGGGAGGGAGGGAGGGGGAACAGAATATGTGGGAAGGTAATATAAAGGGTTGATTCTTGTAATGCAGGAAAAAAATTAATTAGGAGATTAGCATGGGAGTATGAATGAGCTTTTGGGCAAACGTTACCATAAAATCAATTTGCCAACTTTTGTACCATTTTAAGCAGTTGATAAGTACATCACTACAAACTTGTATAATCATTGTATGAGGAATATGTAGAAGTATCAATAAAGATTATCAAAACAGTTACCATTCAACCAAAACCAAAGGAAAGTTCTTTCAAAACAGCATGAGGCAGTTTGAGAACACTGGATCTTACCCTCAGCTTCAATTGCAGAATTGCACACTGCTGCTTGATTTTTATTTCAATATAGTCAGAGTGCCAAGGAGCCTGACGTTCTCTCACTAAGAGCAGGTTAAGTCAGCAAGAGCACTATCATCACGTTTCTGTTAGACTTGAGCTCTTTAGGTTCAGAAACTCAAAGTCATGCTGCAGACAGCAGCCCTCTTTTTCCCTGGCCCTCATAGCATTTCTGGTTTTCCTGTAAATATTAATAAAAAGATTTTTTTATAATACATCAGCATTTTAAAAGGCATATTAAACAATATCAGTGTGAATCAAAATCCGAGTTATACTTGATGTGTAAGATTAATATAGATTCACATCTAAATATACTATTACTAATTAGAGCAGTACTGAAGGATGGGAATCAAGCAAATAATTGAAGTCTCACGAGTTATATAAAGTAATTGCAACAAACTACAGCTTGATTGATGTCAAGGGATTGAAAAGAGGAAACAGAAAGTCTGCTACATCTCTGTCTTACAGTAAAGTCAGATTATGTGACTTAGTCAAGAAGTCAGAAGTTACTATTTTACATCGACTTTTGCACAGTGGCGATTCTAATAAAAAATACCTTGCACTGCCCTTCATGAAACTAACAAGTGTAAGACTATAACACGTGGTTTTTACACCTTCTCAGAATAGGGAGAAAGGAGGAGAGAACTGTGTCTTTTAGAGTAGAACTCCTACTTGAAATTAATTTAAAAAAAATGAAACAAATGTTTTCTTTCAACCTAGACGGCTCCTGCAGATGGGTGTTTATAACTGCCAGCTCTTTAACAATCTGGGCCTCTGTTGCTTCTATGCCCAGCAATATGATATGACACTGTCTTCATTTGAACGGGCACTGTTTTTGGCTGAAAATGAGGAGGAGACAGCAGATGTGTGGTACAACTTGGGACACGTGGCTGTGGTATGAAAAATATTAACCATCTTTCTGAATAAATACAATTTATAAAAAGTGTAAAAAAATAGCTAGGAAGGAGTAATTTCCCTTCTTGAAAATACAAAACCTGATAGTGTACAGGATAAAGTCCAGTACAGATGGAATGTTTATTTGCCCTTCCATAGGGAAAAAGCAGCAAGAGAAAAAGAAAATCTGTACTTTACAGAATGTGGCTTTCTCCTGCTAAAAGATGCTCACTCACCACTGTCTTTAACCTTCCCATCTTTCTAAAAAAATTGCAACATACACCAGGCCTTAAAGGCCTTGGCTGCAAAACAAGCTAATCAGACCAAAAACAAAAAAAGGAATTAAAGATATTTTTCTAGGAACTGTTATTTGTTTTACATGGAGAATTAGACTGATTCCCTTGTCATAAAAATGCACATTTAACACCAAGTAGCCAATACTAAAACACTATGTAGGTCATAGTTGAGAAGGTATGTTCCTCTGTCTTAAAGGCAGCTGTAGAAATATGGTGTAGTTGTGTGATAAACTTTGTTAAATTTCTACACAATTTTTCTTAAAGTCCTGCCCATTTTTGCAGATGTTCTTTAAGAAGTTGTGTTGGATTTCTCTTCAGCTGCATGCCCAGAATAAGCTTGCTGAATAAAGTTTTTGACAGCTTTCTAACATGACTTGTCTTCAATTGCTGATAATGATTTGAGTCAGAAACACAACTGTTTGTCTTGTACTGCAGCTAGGATAAACACAGTAATGTATACTGCCTTAAAGATGGAAATTTGAACTGATGTGCCTGTATTTTTCAGCATTTGTCACTTTTGATATTTAACCTGATGCTGTGTCAGTGTCAGTCTTAACACTATAGTAGTAGTAGTCAGCTGCTCCATCTAAGAAGTGAATCTCCCTTAACTTAAATATGTGTAGAGACAGAGAGGCAAGGTGATTTCCTCTCTGGAGACATCTCAGTTTTTCTTACCTTGCTAGAGACAGTAGCAGATAGCATAATCTTTAGATGACACTTTAATAATTTAAAAGTTAAATTAGATGAAGGGAATATCACTTGAAACATGGAAGTTTGTGCTGGAGAGAAATGATTCTGTCTATAGAAAGAATAAGCAAGAAGTGAGAGGGTCTGGGAAGAAAGCACATACATTTCTGATCAGCATGTTTTTATTGTAATTTGCATTCCATTGTAGTACTTACAGGTGAAAAGATACTCTAGAAACCAACACAGATGCATATTGTTTCCAATCTTTTCCCAAATGAAAACACAGTCTTAACTTTCAGGGCATAGGAGACCTGAATCTGGCTTACCAGTGTTTCAAGCTGACATTAGTCAACAATAACGACTATGCAGAAGCTTACAACAACTTGGCTGTGCTGGAAATGAGGAAAGGTCACACCGAACAGGTCAGTGCTGAATCTCAGCCTAGGCAGAATGCTTCATTCAGGCATTTTGTATTCAACAAACATGTAAGTTCTCTGAGGTGGAGGCATCATGTGAATGTCTAGCTTACTCTTACAGGCAGGAAGCGTGGATAACTATTATAGATGTTTCAGTGTAAACTCCCCATTGTCATGCCATCTCCCATTAAACTGCTTATCCTTTGGCATATCCAAATGAATCATCAAAGACAAGAAAGGTTTCCAATAACTTTGCAGTTGCTGAGATGTTGGTGTTTTTTTTTTAAATAATACTTTTGCATCAATAAGCTTGGTGGTTCATCTTACCTAATGTGAGTATACTAAGTGTGTTGTGCTTAGATGTATAATTGACATGCATGGTGGAATAAATGTAACCATTTTTATACACATGCATGGAAAATGAGTAAGTGTTTTTGGACAGTTTTGGACCGAACTACTGTTGGCTTGTTTTAAATCTTAGGAGAGAAAGCTAATTTGATGGGTTTATATATACATTACAGAACTAAAATAAATTATAAAAACATTTTTTTAAGAGCAAATTCTCTTAGACAGAAGTTAACTTTATTCAGATAACCTAGCAATTACCATGGAAACACTGAAATGAACCCAGCACTGGATGTTTCCAGTGACAAATAAACTTTGGGTTTAGTTTCAGTTTCATAATCAGTAAATTTGTAGACATTTAATTGCCTAGTGGAGCATACCCTCAGTTGAGGAAGTTGTGATTGCTCATAACTAGCACTGCAGAGCCTTTCCATTAGTATAGCTTCCTGTCTACTTTAGCTTAAAATTTTCAGTTTTCTTCTTGTATCACATGGATAATTAAAGATTGGGATAATCTTGGCAATAAAAATATGCACAGAAAAATTTAAAAAGGGATGGATGATATTTTGCTTATCTTGGATTTTATTTCACAATGTTCTTTCATAAGTACTGTTGCATGTACTCAGATTTTTCAGATGTAGGAAGTTTTAATAAGTTCCTAGCTCAGTCTTGCCACAGTTTGCAGTTAGTTTTGTTTTTAAACATTTTGGAGTTTTCCCCATTAAGTTCTCCATTTTTTAGTAAAATCTTTCACAAGTGGATCTTAATTCTGCATTGGATTTACAGCATGAAATTATATGCTCTGATACTTAGTTTGTTTTACCTTTTTACGCCTCTAATTTGCTGGTGAGAAAAAAACCCTGATTTTATTAAAATGTTTGAGTGTGAAAGCTGTCATTTATATGATAAAATTTATGGTTTCAGGGATGCTTAAAACAGAGCTGTCAGGGTCAACAAATAAATACAGTGGGGTGTTCTTTAAATACTTTGCATTTTATTTAATTTACTTGATATATTGTCCTCAGGGTTTTAAATTGAATTGCTTAATTGAGTATGTCCCAATATTTTTTTTTCCTGACTCAACCAAAATTCTTTGTTCATTTCAATGTTATGTGACTCTGTTACGCCTACACTCTTGATGTAACCTTTTTGAATATGTCTTTCTTAGTAAAGAAAACATAAGATGATTTCTTCTAAGAATGATGAGTATTTCATTAGATTCTTGTTACTCTCCCTCCCAGATTTCACTATATTATTTTTTCATTTCTTTGTATAGGCAAGAGCTTTGCTGCAGACTGCTGCATCTTTAGCACCTCACATGTATGAGCCCCATTTCAATGTTGCCGTACTCTCAGAGAAGGTAATGCATTATCCTGTTCTTGTAATCTAAAAATTGAGCCTTGGTGAGGCAGGTGGTTCTTTATGGTTATTACTGAGAATTCCAGATAGATAAGATAAAAGAATACAGAGTGCATAAACTGAAGGAAAATGCTAAATTACATTTTCATTTTAATACCTAGAAGTGTGTCAAAGTAGCCATTCCAATGTTTGCTTTTGGGAATAAATGAGGCCAGCTGGCTATGAAGTAACTTTATAATTGTACAGATGCCTGGAAGATGAACAATTGTTTAACAATTCCATCTACAGTCTTTACAGTCATAAGCTTTTTCAGAATGTGAAGTGTAATAATATCATATGATTTATTAGTAATGCTAGAAAGAATATCCTTTACTGATAGTATCTTACTAATCTCAGAAGGAAAATCTGTTATTCAGCTTTACAACCTCTGAATTCTTTGTGTTAATGATCTATTTCATCCAGAATGTCTAAGACACTGTATTAACAGTGTCCAACATTCCCATTAATAAGAGAAATTTGTACAATTTTTTCTTGTTTCTTCACAAGAAAAAAATTGCTGCTTTTCTTGTGCCTACATCTTCATGATTCTGTTATGATTCTGTGATGTGTGGGCAACTCCACTCCTACAGATGCTGAAGTATATTCATCAAGAAGTGAATAACCCATTAATTTGTAAGTGTATCCTCTCCATTGTGAAACACAAGAGGGTGTTGAATAATTGCATTTTTTACTTACTGATTGGGGAGTAAATCCTAGTCTGCAAATGTCTTGTTACGTCGACTTTGCACAAAGAACTCTCACAGATTATGGGAGAAGACAGACAACCACATCAGCCAGGTGTTGGTGCAGTGTGGTAATGCAATCCTCACAGTCACTGTAAGGCCGTGGTTTATAAAACATGATTTCTCTAGCCAGGGCCTTGGCTTTTTCTCCTTCCAAGAATTCTTGCTGCACTGAAGCTATGTGTTGAATGCACAGGCAAAAAAGGCCTCCTGGCTGTCCATAGCTCCTCCCTGTCCATTCAGGAGTAATCACTTTTACAAGATGTGTTCCCAAATATTTGGGTTCTTTTTTTGGTGAACCCACTTTCTGAGATGCTTTCCTTTTAATCCTTCCAAAAACTGATGGCTATTTAGGAAAAAAAAATTAAGTTCTCTAAGTAGGGAACAATTTCTTCTAAAAGCAACAGAGGAGCACCATTATTTCTCCAACACTGTTGTGCATCTCTCTGAGGAAACAGGAAACCACAGAGTTGTTTTTTTTACAGAGGCCTGATGGGCTGTGTTTTGCTTGTATATACAATAGCACTTCTATGGAATTTAAAAGCAAAACTTCTATTTTTTATTCCTCCTTACTTCAAGCACTGGGCATGGCATGTGCATTCTCCAAGAAGTTGGGTGAAATGCAGATGTTATGTTGATGTCTCGAAGTATCCCTCCCATTAAAATCACATTTCTTTCACATCCCTTAATGTAAGTGCAACATAATCCTGCACTCTCTTCCAACCAGCTGTGTTTAAAATTTGTGAGCATCAGAAATGTACTGCACAGGATGCAAAGAATACATGATGCAAACAATGCAGTGCTTGGATTTTCAAAATTAGTTTGTGTTTCTTACAGGTTGGAGATCTTCAGAGAAGTTACATCGCAGCTCAGAAGTCTGAAGAAGCATTTCCAGGCCATGTTGACACACAGCAGCTCATGAAACAGTTAAAAGAACACTTTGCTATGCTCTGATGAGCAGATTTTTTATTATGTAAGAAGTTAGCCAGAGCAAATGTCCCATACACATTTTGAGAACACCAGCTCAAAGTAGATGAACTATACTTAATGCATTCCTGTGGCAAAGCTTGTATTATTTTGAGTAGCAAGAAAAGATTGAGTTTCAATTACTTATTATCTTAAAAGATAACACTTACTCAAATGCAGCTAGAAAACTTTGCAACTATGTACACAAGAGATTACCGAAAAGGGGTTTTTGTCTGACTTTTATGTAGAAAAAAATTGGTTTTAAACTTTCCCGTGTGACAATCTGTAAAGAAACAGTAAAAAGACTTCCTAACTGGTTTTCAAGTTGGCTTTTGATACAATACTTTCTTATTGAATGTTAGGTTTTAAAATTAAAATACTTTAAAAGAATTTTAAGTACATATGTAAAGCAAAAGTTCTTATATTCCTTGCAGTGTATGAGTTAAATAAATTCAGTTTGTATGGTTTGTCTCATTTGTTTATGTAAGTTAAATTACATCCTTACTGCCATGAAAACCTGGGTTGATAGTCTTAACATTTTGAAAGACTCCACAAAATTAGTACAAAATCACATAAATGCATGTGTTCCTCTTTGCCCAGGAGAGAGTTTATTCTGGATCTCAAGGAGGGAGAAGGGTATTTAGAAGCTTGCAGAATTAAGAACTAGTAGTTGAGAACAAGGCATTGATGAGTGATTACATGTGCTGCCACATAAACACTGCTGCTAAATAAGTATTTGGATCAATCTAACTACAGGAAATACCACTACTAACAACAAATGAAGACTTTCTGTCATACTTTGTGTTTTAGCTAAAAGGAATAAATTTACATGAATTCTGAACCTGACCTTTTATAAAGACCTTTAAGAAATGTGAGGTGTTAAGGCAATCTGAAATGGCACATCCTGAAACAGACCTTGGAAATCTTTTCATGTTTCTGTGATAGAGTAGGAGAATGTCTTAGCTTAAGGGACAACCCTAAACATGCTTATGAACCTTATGTCTTTTTTTTTTTAGTATTTCTTACTTCTCCACCCTCATCTTTGACTTGTAGCTGGTGAAGGTGGATGCTGGGGAGCTTAGAGAAGTGTGCCCACAGAGCATTCTGTAGGTGACAGAAACATTCATTAATTGCTGTCACATGGTGTGAAGTGCAAAAGCATTATTGGCTGAATAAATACAGCATCTTTTATGGAATTTTATTTTGTCCATTTTCATTTTATATTATTGGAAATTCATCACAAACTATTTAAAAGGTAATCTTAATTAACAGTAATCCTCATTAGTTAAGATTTTACTTGCTGCCAAAATGCAAGAATTTAGAGGGAAGTTCTATCCTTTGATCTGCAGTATTTATGTCTTTCCAGCTGTCATTACTAGACTTAGAAAGGTACCAGAAAAGAAAATTATCTTAGCAGTTTAAACACAACTGTTGCGAATTTTTGAATTTCGTATTATTAACTCAAAGTAATTTTCAAATTGCATAGTAAATAAGCCTATTTCTATATGGACTGGAACAGAAATGAGTAATGCAACTTCAGTTTTCAATCCAGCATGGCTGCTTGATAGTTCCTCAGGTGCTTGTAAGATGCCACTTACTGTTTTCACTGCTCAGGTTAATGATCTGAGTAACTCTTTTTCTTCTAGCAAAGAGTGCCCCTTACAACATGGATCTGACTTTATTATTCTTTTCTTATTGGGGAATGTATGAAGATCGAAAGGGAAAAGGATTATGTATGTTAAGGAATCCTTCACACAATATGCTTGTGCAAATCAGATATTTAAAAAAACTTCAACTCCACTCCCCCCCCCCCAAAAAAAAAAATACAAAGTTCTGAACAGGGATTAAAACCTTTTTAGCTCCCTACTCTGCAGCATCTGCAAGCCATTCCAAATTTATCTTATGTGGTGTATTTTGATTGTCCCAAAAAGCAGCAGCAATTTGCTTTGTTGATCTTTCGTGCCCCAAAGCGAGGGTCTGACAGTGTATTTTTCACAATTAGCACTGTACAAATGAAATCAGATGTGGTAATGAGTACAGCAGCACAGTGCCCCTTACAACAGATGAATCAGCAGGCATCATGTTCATCCTGGAAGAATGTTTCGATTTCATTGTGTGTAAATTCGGTGTGAGCCACAGCAAGCAGATGAATCGGCAGCCCCCGGGGCAGAGCGCCTTCGGTGAATTGAGGGCGACACCGCACAACACAATGCACCGGAGCCGTGCTCATCCCTGCAGCAGCATCCTCTTGGAGTGCTGCGACCTTAATACTGCAAGCAGCATTTCTGTAACACAGAAATCACTTTTCCTCTAACCTGCAGCACGGCTCCATGTATGTTTGGCCAACATTTACAAAGCCTCTTCAGAGTAGAGAATAGAATACAATTTTTAAACCCCACATTTTTTAATCTACTGTGGTGATAGTTCCACAACAAAGCTCCCTGGAAGCAAGCTCGAAGCAGATGTTTGGGGAGTCTTGAAATTTCTGTGTGCCTGCAGAACAGGCCTGTACAGTTTATGGCTGTTGCCATCAGTTGTGTCCTTCTTCTTGACCATCCTTCTTGCTGTGATCTTTCTAATGGATGAATCGAATTAAAAGGTCGTAATGTAGGGTTAGGTTATTAAAGGAATTTGATTCTTCTGCTAGCTGTTACAGCCAAGGCTGTTATAGCCACAAAACTGTGGCTGAAATTAATGCACAATTCACACTTAAGGGTTGTGGATGATTTTGGCTGCAAAAAGCAGCTTCAGGAAGCTGCACAGGACAGAGACAGTTTGCTATTAGGTGCCAGTTCCGTCAGTCTATGACTGGATATGATCCAATTTTGTTATTGCTACTGCTGATGGGTTTTTTCTTTGATTGCTTCCTGTCTTTGTAGGCTAGAGGGAGAGATTTTGGGGTCATTCTGTCTTATCTCTAGTATGACATAAGTCAAGCTTTTAAAGCCAGGAGCTTCTTCTAATGAACTTATTTTGTACTTAAGTAGCAATTACCTGCTGGAGCAGCATCAAGTTTTGTGAAAGATTTTGTATTTAGTTACTCTCCCTACCTACCAGATGTTTGTCTTTTTTCTGATGGATGTTTTCAAGCTTATTCATGTCTTTCCAGGCTTAACCCACCCTCAGCCAGTGGGTACTCAGAGTGGGCCACAGATCAGTACTGTACTGCTGTCCCACCATCATGAGGAACAAGAGAGCAGATGGTGAGAGTAGAATGCAAAATATCCCTTTCTCGGCAAATGAAAACAAAATTAAGTTTTTATTTGTGCCTTAGAAGATGAATAAAGCAAAAGCTAAGAGAATTTGATATTGAAGTCATTTACAGACTTGTATTTCCAGTCATTCTCCAGCAGCATTTGAGTTCCTGTGCTGGTAAGATGGTGTAGCTAGTTTCCCTGAATAGTGAAGTTTTTAGAGTTAATGGGGGCTCAGAAGCTGCAAATACTCAGAAGCATCTGTAAGCAGGTTAAATCTGGAAGATATGCCACAAAAGCAATTTTTGTTGCAAAATTATCAAGTACACATAGCCTGGATTACACTGAGTAACTGAAGGAGCTGTACAAGTACTATATGTTCTTTTCTTCTGTTAATTACTTACAGCAATTTCTGAGTGCAGAGCCTTCTTGTGTTTAGTTTACTAAAAGTTCATAAAGATTTAGTTGAAAAAAAATTTCCTATTTAGATACTAAAATGAATAAAATATGTAAAAATAATCAAGTCAATGAGTTAATTGTGAAAAACTCTTCCCAACACATAGTGCATTATGTTGTGTGTAAGAATCTACCAGCCCATTAAATTTGTGGGGGTTTTCCCCCAATTCCTGCTTGCTTTTTGGCAAGTATTTCCAGTGAAACCAATTATAGTGTGCCAAAGTCTTGAAGCCATTAGAAATGAGACACAAGAAGAAACAGCAGGATGCAAACCTTGCTCAGCACTATGGAAAGGGCAAAGTCATTAAGAGCCAGGAGGTTTGGTTGCAGCAAGTAGACCACCCCAATAGTTTAATCTCGTTTTCAGCTTATTCAGTTTACATAACCATAAAGTAATTGCCAAGATTCTACACTTCAGCTTTGGTATCGTTTTATACTACTGTCAGTTCCATATTTTTCTAAGTCTATATACTTTAATAATACCAAGCAACTTTAAAGCTGTTACACGTTAACTAATTATCCTTTACAGCAATAAATTTAGATCATGCTAACCTAGGGTCATCCATCAAGAGACTAGACTAATGGTACATGAGATACCACCCAAAAGCCAATTTAGAAGCAGCCCTGGACTATTTTTATTCCTGGGAATTGCAATAAATCAACAGTTTACAATTCAGATAAAACCACAGAGTTGTAAAGCATATGGTCACTGACTCTTTTTTGAATTGGTGGAACAAAAAACAAATGCAGATATCTGTCCTAGTTTTCAAAGATGTAATTGTTAGTTCTCCCAGAGGTACTGATGGGGGAGGCCCAGTAGAAAAACTTTGAAAGCCCCTGCCTTCTGCCTGCAGTCCTGCAATGTCTGATGGATAGGCTTAGCATGCTGTCATTACTAAGCATTCATTTGTTAAGGTGGCTACTTGAATGAATGCAAGGTCTGAAATTCAATATAAATCCTGGGAAGGTAGGCTAATAAGCAGACAAGCACATTTATCAAAAATCTCGGCAGTATAAACGTGGCTGTCATTATTGCATATGTGGATGACATCCACAAATAGCCTGTGTCTGTAAGTCAGGGAGTTACTGCAGACAGTGAAGGAAATAATTCTCCAAGAGTACCTCAGACCCCAGTCTAACAGGACACTTGGAAGAGTGGGTGGAATGGGACATCCTGTTTTGCAGGGGTATATGCATATTAGCAAAAAATAATTAACATAACAGTAAATAAAATGTGGCTACTTATAAATGACTGATGTTCTTTACACTTTTCAGCTATACCTCTGATAGTCTTTATAATCTTATTACCCAATGTGTGTGTATTTATCAAACATTAACTGTTAAGCAAGTACAAGCGAAGTTCACAATTTTTCAAACCACTGGCATTATGTGTAAAGTCTCATACAGTCTACCAGAATGAATCAACACCTTAAGGGAAAAAGTTAGACATACTCAGCCATCTCAGAAAGTGACTGTTATTAAACTGAAGCTTCAGATGCTCCAATGCCTTTAAAATGAAAGAAACACCACTGCCAGAATAGACACTTTTCCAGTTAGATCAAAACTTAAAATTCTTTGGAAAAAGCCTAAGTAATGACAGATATTTGATTCTGAAGGGAAAAGAGAGTTGTTTCTTGGGGTAGCCTATGGTTCATGTCACAACATCACCTGTAACTTCATATCATGTTATCTTGGTGAGCACTACTGTGCTGCTACATAAGCCAATGACATAAAGTAACAGAAGTTGTAAGCAAAATCCCTTCAGGCTAAATATCTGTCGTTTCTGGGAAAACAAGGTTATTCAGGCACAAATCTCTCAAATGAGAAAGAGAAAGCTGGAAAAGTGTTATTTGGATTGGAAATAATATTTTCATGTAATACTAAAAGGCACCTTTGAATCTGTTGGAGTTTATCCCATAGCAACATAGCCAACTTTGTCAGGATTAGGTTCTGTTGCAGCTCAATATCATTTATAACAATGTGCAAACAGACAAACTTTACACATACAGGTCTGGTCAAGTACCCTGAGGAAAACCAAACACTCTTGTTACATGGGATTCAAAGATGTACATACTATAAATAAATTCTCCTTTCTCCTCTGGAAGTCCCACTTTAGTTGAGGTTCAGAGAAGCACAGCAGGTATTTTGACAGGCTTCAAATAGTTTATGGTCTACCACAAATCTCTTTGTCTCTAATGGATCCACAGAGTGCCATGCTCCTGGGAGCAGTGCCATCCTTTTCTTTGTGACCATGGATGTTTGAAAGTCAGTGCTAGACATGGTCATAACACTTTCCCACCCCTTCAGGAGTTCATATCACCAGATATGGTGAGTATAACAAATCTGTTTTAACAATAGCAAAGGAGCTAAATACAAGAAAGATGAGGGGTTCTTTCATGCTCTTTTCTCCATGCATATCCATAGTAGGTGTCAGTGGTGTGCTTCCCATCACTTGATTATACCTGTATAGTAGAATAGTTTTCTTTCATCAATCCTATTTCAGGAGTTTGTACCCAATGTTTTCATCTCTACTTAGATGACAAAACTTCTTACAGCAGAGAAATCATAGATACAATAGCCCCTCATAGCTGCTGAGAAATAGGAGCACTCCCAGGCTGAGTGCATCTCACCAGGCAAGGAGAAGTCAACCACCCTGTGATGCTCCCAGCTGCAGTCAGATCTGCTCTCTTACATGGATGAGCTTCAAGGCAGATTTTGATTAAGGCTTAAGTAGCTAAAGGTGCACATGATAAAAACCTCAACAGACAGCCCAAGACCTTGTTTTAAGGCTTGTCTTACCCTTGAAATGAAGTTGTTAAGAAGATGTGTGTGCTCCAAGGCTTTGCATATCTCTCAAAGGCTTGGAGGCTGCTACTTCGCTTGGCTGGCACACTGTTGCCACTGAGGATAGAAAGAGCTGTCCCCCTCTCCTGGGAGTTACAGCCCAGCTGTGTGGCTACACCAGGCTGACACATGACAGACAGCTAATGTAAGAAATTCCTTCCATTTCTGGAGTAATACTTGCAAAATTGGAGTTTTCTTTAAAAGTGACTTGAAAATGGGAATCATTCTGGTCTCTGTGAAATCCATCCTTGGACCAGACAGTTAATCTGAGATGCCAAGTAACCTGGGAATTGCTAATGAATGATAAGTGATATGGTGATATTTTCTCAGATATTATGACCTAGTTTCATTTTTTCTTTCAGGATGTGTTCATCCTGCTTTGCTGCACTTGCACTCTCTGTGACTTCATGTTCTGTTTTCAGGCAGTTTGGTCTGTATGACCCCAAAATATTCTTTTCCCCTTCCAGCTGCTGAATGTGTAAGCCTGGCTTTTCCCAAAGAAATGCACTCCTCAGACAGGCTTCATCTCTGTCCACTCAAGCTGTCACCATGCCAGGGCCAGCTTTGCAACACAAGTACCAATAACTCTGGAAGTTGTTCAGATTTGCCATTTACTTGAAGAGAAATGAGAACAGCCCATTTTGTCTGGGCTTGTCATCTGGACAAGCTGGCTTTGGGTTTGTCCTGTGGATACATTTGCAGAGCAAATTAAATTTCATTTAATTCATCATGCTGACTAACAGGAATTCAATCCTTTTTCAGCCTGATAACCTGTATTTAATCTGATGTCCTTTTCCTGTGTTCTGGAGGTTAAGAAGGCCACAGCTGTAGACATGAGCAGTATTTACTTTTATCTGTCTCAACTGCCTCCTGTTCTAACACACTGCAAACTCCAGAGCACTGAAAACATCTGCAGTTTCTAAAATGTATGGTGAGGATAGAGACTGCTTAGAGTAATCTTCCCTGAGTTCACAGCAGCCCTGTCAAATCACCCCTGCTCAGCATGAGACCTGCTATCTGGACACCTCCAGCCCCATCTCCTCCACAGTGCACGTTCACTGCAGCAGAGCAGCTGCCCAGCCAGGGAGCACCCACAACCCACACTAGCAATGACACTGGGGCTTCATCCTGTGGTCAGATTTACAGCCATGGGGCAACATTTTCCACAGGGCATGTTGGTCTGTATGACTGACACAGGGTTTCCCAGACTTCTCCCATGTCTGGTGAGGCCACAGCATCCATTCTGCTTTCTGTTTGACAGCTCTCACGTCTCCTTACATTGTGGCGTATTGCTTTATCCTTTTTGTCACAACCTCCCTGGTGTTGGACTGTCCCAAAGGAACAGGAGCTGAAACATTGGTACAGGGTGGGGTTAAGTGCAGTAGCCTTTGAACATGCTAACAGGATGTGAAACAGGGCTTGTGGGAGCTAAGTGATACAATCACAGCCACTGAGCTGCCAGCAGAGGAATGTCCATCCAAACTGCCTGATGCTTCTCAAGAGGCAGCACAAATGTCACTGAGGGTCAGTGAGGATTCCTCAACCTCAAAGAGCTGCGTGAGGCTCCCCTAACAAGTTTTAGTCACATTTAATAAAGAATATCAGGGAGCAAGCACATGTTGGGATCCCAAAATTTGGTCTAGTCATTAGAAGAGAGACCTGGAAAGGGGAGGAGAGACATCCGAGGCCCAGCTAGTGCTCCAGCTTCAGCACATGTTCTGTGCTTTTCTGTCTCCATTTCCATACATGTAAAATAAGGCTAATGGAATTGTTGCTGCTATTATAATAATTATAAATGAATGCATTTGCTGTCAGCTGACCCCATTTTTCAGTGCTTGCACCCAGTGACCACTGAGGTTTTCTCATGAATAGTCTTCCCATGGAATGGTGAGAGGCAGCGTGCAAGGGGGTGACAGGACAGAATTCTTAAAGGATTTTGTGTTTGATTTCCCTCAGTTATACTCACAAGCACTGAGAATAAAATCTGTGCATGAAGCTGGAGTGCTGCAGGCACACAGGGCTCACAGAGCTTTTCCTCCTCTTGGACAAAGACAACATCTTCCCTCGCCTGCCATCACCTCCCATAAATGTCAGGAAAGTTCACTTGCAGCAGCTTTTGGAAATGCAAAGCTAATATGCTCTTGAGGAGGGAAATGAGGCCATTTATTTGTCTAATAAGATAATGCTAACACCACAAATGGCAAGTTGGGGTTCAGAAAATAGCATTTCTTTTTGAATCATACAGGAGGTCCTCTTCATTTTATTTATTCATAGGGCCTGAATCAACAGCTGCCCAGAAAGAGATATTTAACAAGAGCAAACACAAAGGAGGTTGTTCACCCTGGGCTCCAGATACAAATAGAGAAGAAAGAAGAAAATGTCACATCTGCATAAACCCTGTATGGCTCCCTGGTGGGTATAAAAATACCTCTTTTGAATACCATCTTGTAATTCTAAAAAGTTGAGGTAACCTTTTCTTATTTTCAGCAAATATTTCCTTTCTAATCCTAATGTCATGTTTCACTTGCTCAAATTACAATCAAATCCCAAACCCATACCTCATTCTGTTGTTCAGATCTTACATCCATTCTATTTATTCAAAAAAACATAAATGTTTTCTTGCCATGTCTTTATTACAAAATACAAAATATGTAGTCTATTGTTCACTCTGAAAATGTGTAGTTCAGGATGGCAAAATAATTGCTGGTGGAGTCAGAAAACTTCTAAGAAGTGATTATAAATGATGAATCCTGATAAAGGAAATAAGATTGTTGCTAGAAAATGAGAAACAAATAGAGGAAAAGAGCATACTGCCCCAGAGGCAAAATGTGCTCCCTGGATAACTTCTGCTTTCATAGGGATACAAGACATTGTAAAGAAACAAAATAGTTTTGTGTCAAATAAATTATTCATATGACCATTACTAGGTATAGACTTCTCTTCATGCTCCTCCACATACACACAGAGATAAGAGCTGGCTGTTCATAAGATTATATAGAGTATCACAATATTCATTAGATCTTCAGAGAACTTAGGCTGGAGCTCAGAGATAGAGTGTACCACCTCCTGAAGGAGAGGCAAGTAACCTGAGGGGGACTACAAGGTTATTGTGAGGTTATTGGGGAGAAAATTGGAAGGGCCAAAGCCAAACTGAAACTCAATTTGGCCACTTCTGTTAAAGGAAAAAAAAAGTTTTCCAAATACATTGGCAGCAAAAAAATGACGAAGGGGCTTCTCTATTCTTTGCTGGATGCAGGAGATAGCATACTATCAGGGGATGAGGAAAACACTGAGGTACTTAATGCCTTCTTTGCCTCAGTCTTCAATACAAACCCAGCTGTCCTCAGGATACCCTGGGGGAAGTTAGTGGTGGGGAGCTGGGTGAAGCTCCCATAATCCAGGAGGAATGGTTAGTGAACTATGCTAATTAGACACTCACAAGTCTATGGGCCCAGACAAGATGCAACCTAGAGGAATGAGGGAGCTGGCAAAAGAGCTTGCTGAGCCACTTTCAATCATTTACCATCAGTCCTGGTGAAAAAAAAAAAAAAAAAACAACAAATGTAGGAAGCCCTAACTGACTGGAAGTTGGCAAATGTGATGCCCATTTGTAAGAAGGGTGGAAGGAGGATCTGGGGAACTACAGGCCTGTCAGCCTGACCTCAGTGCCAGGGAAGGTTATGGAGCAGATCATCTCGAGTACCATCAAAAAGGCACATGCAGGACAATCGAGGGATCAGGTCCAGCCAGTATGGATCTATGAAAGACAGGTCCTACTTGACCAACTTGATCTCCTGTGACAAGGTGACCCACGTAGCAGATGAGGGAAAGGCTGTGGATGTTGTTTACCTGGACCTCAGTAAAGCCTTTGACACTGTTTCCCACAGAACATCTAGTGCACCCTCAGTCAGTTTGCAGATGACACCAAGGTGGGCAGGAGTGTTCATCTGCTGGAGGGTAGGAAGGCTCTGCAGAGGGACTTGTAGAGGCTGGATTGATGGGCTGAGGACAACTGGGGAGATTGCATAAGGCAAAGTGCTAGGCTCTGCACTGTTGTGACTGTGTTGTGACATGGGTCACAACAGCCCCTGTGCAGCACTACAGGCTGGGGGAAGAGTGACTTGAGAGCTGCTCAACAGAAAGGACCTTGGGGTTTCTGGTTAAGAGCAGCTGAACATGAGCCAGTGTGTGCCCAGGTGGGCAAGAAGGCCAATGACATCCTGACCTGTATGAGCAATAGTGTGGTCAGCAGAGCAGTGATTGTCCCCTGTGTTTGGCACTGGCGGGTCTGCATGAGGACTACTGTGATCAGTTCCAGGCCTCACACAGCAGGACAATGAGATGCTGGAGACTGTGCCCAGAGAAGGGCACTGGAGCTGGTGAAGGGTCTAGAAAATGTTTTATGAGGAGTGGCTCAGTTCCTTATGGGGATGTTTAGTCTGGAGAAAAGGAGGCTCTGGGGAGACCTTATTGTTCTCTACAACTATCTGGAAGAAGGTTGTAGTGAGTTGGGGGATAGTCTCCTCTGTTGTGTTTCAAGTGAAATAACAAGAGGAAATGGCCTTAAGTTGCACCAGAGGAGGTTCAGATTAGATATATATATAAAAAAAATCACTGAAAGTAGTTAAGCATTTGAATACGTTGCCCAGGGAGGTGGTGGGGTCACCATCTCTGGAAGTGCTCAAGAGGTGCAGCATTTAGGTATGTGGTTTAGGAGTGTTTATGGTGGTGCTGGATTGATGGTTGGACTCAATGATCTTGAAGGTATCTTCCAACTTGATGATTCTGTGATTCATACAATCCATTTTATGGGCAGGTTTTGCAGCATATGTAACCCTTAAGTCAAGAGAAGGCTGCAGAACAAGAGCTAACAAAAAATCTGAGGGAGGGAACTGTTTATTTAGTGTGGCTAAAACTTACGGTCAGAAAATAGAAAACCCCTTGTGAGAACTGGAGTTCATCCATCAGCAGCTGGAGTCCTGACAGCTTTTCTACTGCTATATGAATAGCAAATCACCTGTTGTCACCATCTGGATCTTAGTTCCTGGAGGAAGCCTGCTGGCCCCAGGAGAAGGTGGGCATTCATCATGATCATCATCTTCTCCCTGACACTTCCTGGGCCCCTCACAGGCCAACGCTGGAGACAACTTCCATGCATCTCCTGCTGAATAGAGTCTGAACAAGTCTCTGAAACAGCTTAAATAGCAGCAACATGAGAAGGAAGCAACATAATTTGACAGGGAGATTTGAAATAGAACAGGTTCTTCCTACCTGCCTCCTTATCAAGAAAGCCCACCACTTTCTTGTGAAAGTGTTTTAAATGCAGAAATTCATTGCCTCTTTGAAATGTGATCTGATAATAAACACAATTTTGGGAGAAGAAAGAAAGGCTCACATTTAAAGTGCAGAACCAAAAATAGCATTCTCTGCCTTCAGCATTTTACTGCTGCTCCCCCTGTGATGCAGTGAGCAGATGCAGAAGGTACCAACCCCAGAATCCTGTCATATGGGCAGAGGCAGTGATGTAAGGAAAGGTTGAGATGTGTTTTTTCACAGAAGGATTGCCACTGCCCAGTAAGGGACACAGTCATAGGATGGCCATAGAGGTACAGTGCAACTTGATTCAACTGCCCATGAGAAATAAAAAAAGGCTGAAAGCTGGGAAAAGAATATATCTGCCATTTGCAAAGCCAAGCAGCGCAGGGGAAAGGAGGGCAAGTCACGTTCTCCTGCATTCACGGGGCTCAGATTATCTACTCATTACGCTTCCCAAAATACTGCTTCCCACAGCACTCTGCAATGCAGTCTACAAAAGTGGAAGTAATCTGGGCTGCACAGTTGACTTCAGCTCTGAGAGAACGCTTGGTTGTGCTATGTGTAACGCTCATGTTATTGTCAGTGTGCCAGTAAATGTCATTGCTTTTTCTGGGAATATACCATGTCAGAAAATCATTTGGGGTAGGAGTTTAATTTTCCATTGGATTCAGCAGCAGCTGAATGCTTTCCTCGACGCATGTCAGCAGATCAGGCAAGTAGTCCATCCTTCTGCTTCCCATCAGCACGTGGCATAGCAGCTTCCAGTCTCAGCAGTTGCAGCTCCCCCATCCATGAGTTAAATCAGCATTTGTGTTATGGCCCTTTTCTGTCCCGGCTGTGCAGCACTATGATTTTTCAGGTTTCACAACAGTGACAGGAGTTGTCAGCATCCTGTCACAGCATTGCACTGTGAAACGTCCTTTTTGCAGCTCCAAGTTTCAGGATGATGAGTTCAACAGCCCAATCCCATGGAGTTAGATGTGCTGGGTCAGTACCCACTGACTGAAGACCAAATCTGAAGACCCCACCGGACCAGACTCCAACCAAATCCAGGATGGACAGACACATGGTCCCAGCTCCAGAAGCTAAAACTTGGAAAACCAACCCAGATGCCTACCTACCTCACTTACCTGTTGGAATGTTCTCCCGGGAAAATTCCCTGGTATTACATAATTTTTAAACAATTCACCTGTCAAAGTCTCAGCTCTTTGCTCATAAAACCAACATGGCATAGTTCGTTCACCTACATGGAGTTGTGAAATTAATAATAAATGGATTTGAGTTCATTATCTGAGAAGAGCTATAGAAGTGTGACTTATTTTTAATAATGCATAAGTAATAATTTATTTAACATTTCTCTGTATTCCTCATCAGGTTCCTGAACCTGACTGCGCTTTCCTGCTCTGTCTGCAAGTTCTCTCATGAAAGCTGACAATAAGCTTCAAACTTTTTTGTTGATTTTTTTTTTTTAGGGTAATGAGATACTGTGTCACAGTCATTAAATGCCACAGTCATTGTGGCACCTGTTCTGTTAAAAATAGGATATCAAATTTACATGGAACAGGATATGACAAGAAATTAAAAGAATCAAACAACTGCTTCGTAAACACAATTTGTTCAATCCAGTAACTAGAATTAGTGTTATTTCTCCACAGTGAGTTTATGCTGTGATGTGGCACATTTGTTTCAAGACTATGGAGTCTGGATGGAGAAAAATAGACAATTCAAACACTGAATGCTGTGTGCTACTCTCTCTGCAGAATCAGCCTGTGTTTCAAAATGACACAAAAATACAGTAAATGTTTACTTAGATACCATTTTCCTATACAAAAGGAAAATATTTTTCCAGAAGAAATAAATAACAATGTATCCTCTCTACAATCTGCATTGCAGGGATACATGTCTGAAGTGAAGCAGGCAAATATTCAGAGGCTGAGGCTGGTGCAAGCTGGTGGGCTTTGCCAAGTCAAGCACAGAAAGTCCTGAGTCAGCCTCGCCTCCAAAATCAAGCAACTGTAAATAGAAAGCTGTTTGGATCTATGATATTCTGGGTAATCTGGAGATTTCTGTCTTCTGCAACAGCAAGAAACATCCTGTATATCTGGTTTCAAATGAAATCTGACCTCGTTCTCTCATTGACAGCAAATGGCAGCCCCTGGGGAACACCAAGATACCACTGGGTTTGAGGGAACACAAGCATAGGAGAGACTGGTGGCCATCTAGGCTTTAAATCCGCGTGAGGAGAAGCATGGGTGGCATTTCTTGGTTTAGCCTTCCTTGGGTTTAGCCTTCCTCAAGAAGATGCACTCACTAGGAGTGCTTTTATCTCCATGACTTTTGCTTGGCAGCACCCACAATAGCTAAGAAGCTGCAGCTTTTAAAGGAAGCAGTGCCAGAGTTCAAGAAAGAAACAACTAAAAGAGGTTTCTGTTCCTGGGAGACACATATTCAAACTACTGTTTGCAGGCAGGGTATCTCACTATCCTCTGACAAAGACTTTGAAGCAGAAAGACACATTACCTGGGCTTCACTCTCCTCATTAATGCTCTGGTTAAACAGGGAAAAGGAATAAGGAGAGGTGGATAAAGGAGCACAGCCAAACTCCATGAGATTACTCAAGCTGGTGTGAGAAGCTGTTCAAAGAAATCACTTATTGAAGTTGACGTAATAATGTGACAGGAGCTGTTAAGAGAATGATTGTGTTACAAATATACTGTATGAAAGGATAATGCTTTTTGAATATATTTTCTAAGCAAAGCTTTGAAGGTTATAAATTGTTTAGAGCACAACTGCAGTGCTGGAAATAGAAAAAGCAAACCACTGACTGGAGCACTGAAGGTTGCACTAGAACTCATTGGAAAGTAATTTTTATTTGGTAGCTAGTAGGAGCAAAGCAACGGGCAGTGTTCTGTGCAGCTTTTCACTGGGGAGGGATTTTTCTTCTGCTGGACCCAGGGAAGGCATAATTTCTATCATTAAATCTCCAGTTTGGACATATGGACTTGCTGCTTCTGCCTTTTATCCTCTCCCCAAAAGGGACTGCAACCACCTTTCTCTGTTTCTATGCTCTTCTTTGCCTTTATCCATAACAGGGACTTCTTACACAGCTCAGGAAACACGATGCTGTTTTACTCAAGGGGTATAGCCTTTCACACCTGGCTCCTAAAGCAACCTAAAGACAAATAATAATGATAATTAAAAAAAAAAAAAAAAAAAAGAAGAAAAAATATACAGAGAGAAACAGCCTAGAAAAAAAATAAAAGAAAGAAAATAGCAGCTGTTGCCTTAAGAATGTTTTTCTTCCATGTTAGTGTAATCAGAGCTGCAACTGTGTTCCCTGGCAGTCTCCAGACACTGGTAACTAAACCCATGCGTATAACCCTGCCCTTGGTTCTGCCAGGGACGGCAGAGGACTGAGCAAGGGTCAAAAGTTTATGAGTGTGTGTCTGTGCTGACACGTGGAGGGGAGCACGTTCCCTCCCGCAGCACACACGGCGCTACACGCGCCTGGAAAGGTCACCGAGCCCGGCTGAGCCCAGCCCGGCGGGCAAGGGGCGGAGGGGGAGCGCAGAGGGAAGGGGAGAGCGGCGGGACCAGATGGGGCTTCTGCGGGAAAGGGGCTGGTGGGACACGGGAAGGAGGTGGGAAATGGAGAGAGGGGATAGTGGCAGAGGAGCATCACAGGCTGGGCTGACAAGAGGCTGGTCTCACACAGGCAGACGTTACGCTTGGCAGGACCGAGCAGGAGACTTGATAGGTCTCCCGAGACTGGGAGAAGGTCAGTAGCACAGAGATTATCCTGCTAACAATATTTCTTAAGTAAATGCTTCCTGTCTGCAATCATTTTGGAAAGGAATAAAGAGAGTATGATGCAGGGAAGCAAGCTGCACAGCAGCTGCTGTACCATGAGGAGGGAATCACTGTTCTCTGCTGCTTTTGGGTGCAGAGAGAAACACCCCGCACCAAAGAGAGCACCTGTTTAAATGCTAAGACAAAACCAGGCAGCTGGGCCTCGCTGCCTGCAGCAACCCACAGGCTGTGACCTCCAGGAGGCACCTCCAGCTGTGCCAGACACTCTCTCCACACTTGACACCACTGAGTGCAATGGTGAGATGAAGAGGATGCATTTTGGAAGGCATCCCCCTCTCCTTTAAAGAGACCATACAGAAATGCCCAGTTTTATCCCACCCTTGGTTTTTATACTTCCTTACCTCCAAGCAAATGCAGTGCAAGCTGGAGGTGCCAGCCCATGACACTGACATCACCCTTCTTTGTGTTTTAAGTCTTCGGTATAAGAGACTTGCAGAAGTACCAAAGTCTTCACTATGTTGAAATGAATTTCAGTCTCATCTTTGGCTTCATTTCCTGTGGTATTAAATAAATCTTCCTACTAATACCAGAGGAGCAACGGAAGGCAGAATCTGCATTATCTGTATCCAGGAGAAGAAAAGGAAGATTAGTTATCAACCTGATTGATCTCTGTGTTATTGTTTCACAGCTAGCAGGCTCCATCAGCACATAATTGCCTTCAATATGGAAGAGCCCTTGACTCAGCTGAGACTGGTACTCCCTGTGCTAGGTATGGACTCTCTGTGAGACAGTCCTTGTCCTCATGAGTCATCTAAGTGGATAAAACTGTTCAGAAAGGCAGGGAACAAGCAGATCCCTGAGCACCAGTACTAGACAGACCTTATTTCCCAAGGATATTTTTTTCTAATGTGACTGGGTTTTTTTCACCTTCTACAAGGTGACCTTGTAGACAAAAGTACCTCCACATTGTATGAAGCTATTACAAAAAAAAAAAAATCCCTTTAAAAAGGTTGACAGCTTACTGCATGGACAGTAAAAGTATTCGTTGCAGAGCATGACAGAACAGAAGGCAGAGTGCTAAACTCTTTCAGTTACAGATCACTAAATTTGAAGGAAAAATGAGGGGGGAAAAAGACAAAACACAAACTCCAAATCCCCTTCAGCTCTGAAGGAAATTATCACTCACTGAAAACTGATCTTCTAATCTTTACTTTGTCCAAGTCCAGGAGAATAATTCTGGAGTTGCTGAAAGCGCAGTAAATACAATACAGACTAAGACAAAAGCACTGGAAGCTGGTGATAACTTCTTTCACTCTTAGTCATTTCTATGGGCTTCCTTTGCTGAAATGATGTAGGCTGCACCCAGTAAAAGAACCACTTCCATGAAAATTTGTAATTTAAATTTTTTATAAATATATGATAATATTTACAAATATTAAAAAAACTGTTATAAATACTCAATACTAGACTCTCCAGCATTTAGTAGCAAACATCAATCTCTTATGTACCACAGTCTAATGCTTGTAAATGTGTTATCATTAGTTATCACTTTTAGGTGCTAGATATTTCAGTTTTGGGACCATGTGGGGTATTTAATTGATTCTTGAGTACCACAGTGAGGACCACTGTACAAATGCTTGTGACCAGATCAGGGATCTCAGTGAAAGAAGAGAGAAAGAAAAGTCTTTGGCTTAATTACAGCAGCACTAAGCAGACCTGCAGTGTTGGGGCTGGAGTGCAAGGACAGGCTTTAGCACCTGCCAGCAAGGCTGCACAGTGTCTCCAAGAGCAAACACAGCTGGGTGGGGTTAATGGTGAAACCCCCTGAGCCAGGGACCTGTGTCCCACCCACACAGCTGGAAAAGCCCACTGGGGTCTCCCATGCTTGCAGTGTTCACAGTGATACCTAGGGTAAAATATAAGATACACCATGAGTGCATGGTAAATCTTCTTGGCCATTATTAAATATCTAAACCCAAAGAATATCTGCTTTCTGAGACTCTTACACCAGGTAGGTCCCTTTCTTTTTGTGAGACACCATTTTGAGGTTTTTGCATGATCAAAACAATTAAATATCACTTTCTGTACCTTGTAATGAGCAGGGGTGCAGCCTGCAGTTCATAGATCCCATGACATTGAAATCTTGGTGATCTCCTGCATACCTCAATTTCTCTTCCTGTGAAACAGAGCTGAATATAGTTGTATCTATTTGGAAATTTAAATGCTTCACTTTAAACTGAATGTTTCACTTTAAACTGAAAGTACTTGGAGATTTTTCAAGCAAGCCTTACAAGTATGAATTTTTTGAAAATTCAACATTTTAAAAAATGTAAAATAAAATAAAGTAAAATAAACCAAATCCTCAGCTTCCTTTTGTCAGCATGTCAAGTTTAATCATGAAGCATCAGCAGCATTTTACCATACTTACATAACAATGTGTTTATTAATTTATCCAGCAGGCTAACTCATGTTCCCACTGAGAAATACATAATCCTTAGCTATTATTTAGAACCTTTCATCCACAGATGTCAAAAAACGTTACAAATGCTGCAGTGCCTTTTGTCAATGCACAACTTTTATTAACATCAGTGGGGAAAGGATTAAGCCAAACACATTTCCTTGAAATAAATATTTATTAAAAAATTACCTTGTTTGTTCCACCTCACTGTCTTTCAAACGTGAGTGTCATCACAGAATTCACTATTTACCCTTGGGCCCTGACTCATCCCTGCTCCGAAGGAGCTCTCAGAGGCCAGCAGTCATCTTTGTGAGAGCACGGGGAGCACTGGAGGAGTGACTGCATCCCGCTGCCCATCTCCAGTGACCGCAGCCTGCCCAGCAAACAAAAGCGCAGACGTAAATTAATCACACAATTGCATTAGTGCCCTCTGAACCAGCACACTCAGCTAGTCCTCCACTGAACTCTGCTGTACTGAAAAGACCTTCAGCTGGATTATGCTTAAGCAAAAGCATTAGCATCGACTGCAAAGCAGCACCCTGTTCCCTCCCACGTGGGCTCTCGGTGTCCTGACATTGCTGCAGAGCCTTTGCTCTGAGGGCAGCGCTGTGAATGCTGCCACATGGAATAGTTTGGGGTCCATATGCCTTCTTTTAGATCAGGATCTGAGAGCCTGCAGGCAGCCCACTGGCCAAGAGGACAGGTCAGGGGTGAGAAGCTGACCCAGCAGCATGAATCCCCTCCCCCAGTGCATCATTGCTCTGCAATCGCTTGGTGCTGCTATTTCTGCCCAGCAGGTGAAAATACACCTCGCAGCCTCGTGTAGCCCTGAGGATTATTCTCTTGCCCTGCCTTGGTGTCAGGATGAGGGCAGCTGGCCCTTAGGTACTCTGTTGGAAATACCTCACAGGGTATTTTTGCTGCTATCTTCCCCATCCTCTGGATGCAAGACCTGACTGACTTTACATAGATGGGCTCTGCTGAGGTGCACTGGGACTCTGAAACACCTCCCAACCAGATTCCTGCTAGACAGTAGGCTGAGGAGGAGAATCTTCCAAGGAAATGTTGAGAAGGGGTGACAGAAATCTAGTTTTCACCCCTGAAACGCATTTCAATGCAAACCTGGTATTCAAAGCCCAGCACCCACTTTGGGCTTAAACATCTGAGCCATCCTTTTCAGAACAGGCAGTGGATCGGTTCTTTTAAAGCACACACAATCCTAAAATTGTTGTTACAATCTCTAGAAAATGTGGGTGATTCCTCCCCATCCTTCACTCAGCAATACTGCTACTGGTTTGAAATTAAATCAATTTAAATTTTATCTTGCCCTCAGGACAGCAGCTATCTGTACTAGCTCTGCCAGGCAGTGGATGCATGGTTCACGGGGATTAAACTGAAGAGATTCTGATTTCTAATCCAAGTGCAGAAGTGAGATAAGCATGGACATGTACAGCCATGTACCAATGGAGTTATTTTAGGCATGGGCAGTAGCTGAACATCAAAAACCTCAGTAGCAAGAGCTTAGGGGCTTGTGACTTTTGAGTGTGCAGGACACAGACAATGGTTATGGGACTCTTTAACTTGAATGCTCCTGTCATTCTGAGAATATGGGCTGGGTCACTGGGCTGCAGCTCAGTCTTGAGGAGCTCAGCTCAGGTGTGAAGCATGAGGTGGTCTTTTTGAGCCATACTGAATCACAGAAGTTGCTCTGTAAACTTATTTGATGAAGCAAGAATTCTGTTTAATGACAGATTTTTTTTACGACATCTCTGTTGTGAAGGGAAGACTGATCTCTGAAATCCTCATGTCACAAGGGTGTCTGGTGTCAGCCACTTTCTTTGCACTGCAGATTTTGAAAGTGCAATATAAAAAGTGCAACAGAAGTCACAGTCTGTTAGTCAAATGATTTTGATCTCTATTTAAATGCAGTTTCAGTCTAAATCAATGTTGACCTACAAAAGGTGGTTTGTTTCATCACCAGGTTTATCTTTTTATTAATAGATAAACTGACAACTGAGGCAAGCAAATGTAACTCCAGTGAGACCAACACAGTTGATTTTACTCGTGATATTCCTTGTTGCCTTTGAAAGATTTTAAAGCAGTGTAACTGGGCCTCTGGAGCTTGCCAGCTCTTATTAACCTTGATCAGCAGGCAGGCAGGCAGGCAGAACTAAGAGGCCCTCATGATTCAACGTGGCAGAATCTGACCTCTGTGTTTGCCTCCTGTGCAAATTCATGCAGAACAAATTAATGCTTGAATGCTGCATCTCCACCAGAGACATGGAATTCCAAACACAGCCAATTCTCCCTGGGCTGTTCCCAGAGCCCAAAGCCCAGGGTAGGACTGTGCAAGCCAAAAATGCAAACCCCACCTGGGCCAGGCACGCTGGGTCTGCAGGAACTTGTGGTCAGTGGGCACTGATTGATTTCACCAGGAAAGCCTGTATGGATCTGGAAGCAAGAATTTCTTGTGATGCCCACAGCACTGTGGGTGAGAAGCTGCTGCCCCTCCCCAGGCCAGAAAGGATGTTTGGCTGTGGCTACAGGACAGCAGAGATGGGCACACATGGGGTGCCAGAGGTTTTTGTGAAGGGCAGAGGGCAGTTGCAGAGGCAGGGATGGAGAGGGCTTTGCAGGGAGGGCAAAGGGACAGGCACAGGGAAGTGCCCAGCACCATCCCCACCATCCCTCAAGGGGATATCCCAGAGGAGATGCCTGAAACAGCTGCTGTCTGGCAAAGAGGACATTTAAGCACCATGAATTAATTAGAAGGCCCAATGGCACAGGCTGGTCTCCCCTCCTGCTGCAGCAGAGGTACCTGGCGCTGTGGGGCTGGGAGCCAGTTTGCAATGAGAGGCAGCCAGCAGCACCAGCCACGGGATTCCTGCCTGTCCTGGCATCTCTCCAGAGAGAAATGAAGTAAAACAAAATAAAAAGTGACTCCCTGTGATTCAGTCCTTGACTTGTCCTAAAATAAACAATTCTCTAAGGCTCACAAATCACACATTAGAAAAGCCCCCGCCAACCAAAAAAGCATATATTTGTCTCCCTTGAATTCTCCACTATGCTTTCAACAACTAAAACCTGGAATAAATTTTCACTGCTATTCTTTTGTGAACAATAAATAATTTCTTTAAATATGTATACACACAAAATGGGCAGCACTTTCCAGAAAAGGGTTTTAATTATTATTGGTATTTTCTGCATTGTATTTCATATGATATTATCATATTAAATTCAGTCCTATATGAAACTGTGGCATTTCATACTTACCTCTAGGCTGTGCCTGCTTATTTTAAATCATCACACCCTTTTTTAGGTTCTAATGTTAGAGTGGGAGCTAAGGTTTGCTTTGATTGACTGACTTTTCTGACTGAGCATATTAATGCTCCAGATTGACCTGAAGATTAAGAAATAATATATAATTGTATTTCTGGAACTGTGAAACATCTTTGCTCTTTGCACAGTTTTTAAGGGTTTATAAAGAAAGGCCTAAACCTGTAATTTTTTCTAATTAATCATTGTTTCTGCTATATATATTTTTATTATAAAACATGTCAAAGAGATGATCTTAAGATATAAACAGAGAGCAAAAACAATCTTGATTGTTTTTAATTTAGAACATTTTTTGAAGCATTTATACAATGGTAATGACATGGGTTCCACACTTGTACTTGATGATACCAGAAGCTGTACAAATAACAAGATAGAATCAACCCCTGTGGAGAAAGAAGATTTTAAAAAATAGGGCTTATTAAGAAGCAGGAGGGACATGGAGTTGTTTTTGAAATTGTGACCTTCCCACTTTCCAATATGCCTCACTTTTTTCATCCCTAAGGGTGTGACTGTAGCTCCCAATCAGCTGAGGTTTTGGGGAGAATTAACACCTGCACCAGGAGCTTCTGCAAAGGCAGAAATATGTGCAGAAAACTTACAGTCAGAGCTGAAAAATAGGACAAGCTGGGTAATATATTCACCATCTGTGGTACAAATAGAAAAGACTGAAGACCACATCTACATTTTCTGTCTGAAAATGACCGTGGGTGATTTGGCTCACGTTTAAATGCAGTACCATGAGCTTTCTTCCTCCTCCTCTCCCTCCTCCTCTTCTTTCTCCCCAGGTAGAAGCTATCAGCTGGTGCTGATGGTTATCTGTGCTGCTGCCACATCCCAGTCAGTGACCTCCATGTTATCAGGCTGTCCTTCACTTTTCACCATGCACTTGCATTTCAGCCCTCCTGCCTCCTTGCCTGGGCCTGGGACAGGGTGCCAGTGGACTGGAGCACCTTCACAGGGCCCAGATAGAACATGAGACCTCTGGGAGACCAAGGGACATCCTCTAAAGCATCATGGCCAACACTGGGTTCCTGAATTTGGTAAATGATTGCCACACTGTCTTGAAACAGCTGTGCAATTTCCTGCTCTTTCTTATCCAGAGATGGCTGCAGCTGATTCTGGATAGACTGAAGCCCAGCACCTCACACAGACAAGCATCTGCCAAACCCTTCTTTCTCATTTATTTGCAAGCCCTCCAGAAATGGGCCTAACCCTACAAACACTGACTGCATTGGAAAGGAGTGGTGAGCACGCAGTGGATCCTTGGCTCTGGCACAGCACCTGCATCACTGAGTTGCTACCTCTGAAAATCAGAGTCTCCAAGTTTCCACAGAGACAATTGTTAGAAATACTCGTTGATTGATTATTCTCTTATTTATCTGACATGCCTTGTAATTATCTCATGCTATACTTACTTATTTTATTTTGCTTTAGTTGCAAGTGTAATTAGCAACAAGGCTGCTAGCAACACCTTAATGTTTCTCTGGGTGTTGGAAAGAATAAAATGCTCTGAATTTCTAAAGAAATCCTGGCACCACTGATGTAACTGCTACTACAGATGGCAGTATTTGTAACTTGCCAAGAGCACGAGTAACTTAATTTTTTTTTAATTAGTAATTCTAGCATGGGTCAGAGCTGTCATGCCTGACTGACAGATTGTAGCCCATTGCTTTCCATCAGAGGATAAGACTGGGTTTCTGATGTTTATAGGGGACACTACTTCATATCTGTCCAAACCTTTTCAGAGAGGGGCCTTCAAAGCAGCCAGTCTGCAAGAGCAGTCCAGGGTTAAGATATCCAAGTCCTCTGCACACAAGGTGAAAAATGGGAGTGGGGTTAGAAAATCTCATCTGGGATGATCAAGCAAATATTTCAGACCTAGCAGCATCTGCTGGCAACCAAACCCCACAGAGTCACTCACTCACTACCACACTAGCAGGACTGGGACTAAATTAGAAGGATAAAAGCTGGAAAACTCATGGATTGAGATAAAGACAGTTTAATAGGGAAAGCAGAAGCCACATACACAAGCAAAGCACAACAAGGAATTAATTTGCTGCTTCCCATGGGTAGGGAGATTGTTCAGCCATCTCCAGGAGAGCAGACCCCCATCATGTGTAATGGTGACTTGGAAAGACAAACTCCATCACTCCAAACATCCCCCACTGCCCTCCTTCTTCCCCTCATGTTATGTTCTGAGCATGATGCCATATGGTCTGGAATATCCCTTTGGTCCATTTGGGTCACCTGTCCTGGCTGTGTCTCTTCCCAACCTCCCATGCACCCCCAACTTTCTCACCAGCATGGCAGCACAGAAAGCAGAAAAGATCTTGGCTCTGTGTGAACCCTGCTCAACAATAACAAAAACATCTCTGTATTATTAGCACTGTATTCAGCAAATCCAAAACATAGCTCCATATTAGCTACTGTGAAGAAAAGTAACTCTACCCCAGCCAAACCCCACACATTCCATACCATTTACATCCTACTCAGGTCCCACACTTTTCAATACAACCTCATTAACCATCCCCACCCTTGCCATTCTTTGATAATTGACAACTTTAACAGCTTTTCTGCAGCTCCCATAAGATTATGGGAGTGAATTTCCTCAAAAGAGGATGAAGTCAGGTGGAGACACAGATCACAACTAGTATTCATTAGAGCGTCTTTTCTCAGTCAAGCTGTCTGGCTGAATGGAATCCAGCTGTTATTATGGAGACCAGACAACCATCACTGAGGATATTCAATTGCTCACTTGGGTGTTCACACATTCTCCCAGTTACCTGGGAGCAACACTTGCTTCCTCAGACACAAAGGCACATGCTGACACACTAGTGGGTTCAGCAAAGTGCTTGGAGTCCCTTGTTTCACTGGGTGTATATTTAAGCCTGAAGTTTTTGTCTGCAAATAGCAGCCACTGCCTTTTCAGATGTGCTTTGAGTTGTACACCATGGTGAAACACTGGTGGCTTCAGACAGATTCAGCAGCCCTTTTGTGCCCTGAATTGATTGGTAGTGTAGTCATGGAAAGAAGCTTTCCTATGCACATGCCCACAGAGTTTCAGTGTTTTCAGATGTTGGCAATTGAAGGTTGCCATAATCCAGATGTATGAGGAAGTAGAGATCACATTCCTCCTGTAATCTCTGTATTTCCTTGATTTTGCCTGCCTAAAATCAAAATCCTTCTGTTCTCCTAACTGAAGGAGTGTATTTTGGCAGGGAATGTAAATTGCATTTTTGTCTTTGGTTGGGCAGGCTTAAAATAACTGTCAGCCTTAGTTCTTTTGGAGACTGGATAGTGTGGGTATTTATAGTAAAACTGATTTGATGGGTTAAGACTGAAAAATTAGAATCTATATTACATTTCAAAATATTACTGTACAATTCTGAGATGCTGCCATGGAGACTGCATCATTACTCTGCTTTACATGCACATTCAGTCACTAGGTCTTCTCAGGCTTTCAGAGCAATTCTGCCACACATCCTCTTCCAGCTTCCAACTATGAAGCTTCAATTCCTTCTTCAATGTAAAATAGTCATCAGAGCCATTGCATAGCCCAACATTAGTTCTCCAATGGCTCCCCATCTTTGTTCTTCCCTGCTCTTAACCTGGTGGTCATGATTAGAAAAATACCAGCTTTCTTTTATGACCTCCAGAGCACAAAACAAGGGCTGGCAGCAGGGAACTGCACAGCAGCTGTCTGGAGAGGCAAACACATGGGGCCTGAAGACAGCAGGGGCACCCCTTTTTAGTTTTTTCTAATCTCCCCACAATTTCTCCAGAGTTTCCAGACTCTGAAATTTTACAGAGTCTGGAAATAACTTCATATGATAAGGGCAGGTACAATCTACTTTGTTTGAAAAATATTCACCCTTGATTTCTGGTGAGATCTTACACACCATCAAACAAGAGTAAGACATAACATAAAAACATACAACCTAGAAGTTACTGAAATACAAAACTATACAATCATCTAAACCAATGGCATTATGGCTCTAATACTGCTGGTGACCTCAACAATGATTGGGTTAATCACCTAGAGCTCATTATCTCAATGAGTTTCCCAAGATGTTTATTTTTAAAAGGTGCCCTCTTAGCCCAGTTTTCACAAAATTTATTTTCTGCAATGGTTTAGCATTATGGTTTAAGAAGTTAGTGCAAATTTCTCAGTATCTGTGGACAGCCATGAAGCTTTCAGTTTTATATGTGCCATTTTAATATTTTTGTAGAGGACTATACCTGCCTAAATCAGTGGGAATGGCCTGGCACACCCTGCAGTATGTGCATGCTTCCCACACTCACTGCTGGGCTGTCTCTGAAGCACTCAGCTGTGCATCAGCTCTCAACAACCCCACATGAGTTTCTGGTGCAATGGCAGTGGAGGTGGCCTGTAAGAAAGCCTTGTCCTCAAGCTGGCACAAAAATAACAACTTGCTACTGAATGAGGATACTTCAGAGCATGGGTCACTTGTCCAACTGCAGGTAACAGAGAGGATTTAATAACTGCACCAGTTGTTGTTGCCTGAGCATCCAATATACATCTCTGTGGTGGGGAGAGGCAGCACTGTGTCTGTTGCTTTCAAGCTGTGTCACATCATGTCATGCAGCACACGCTGATGTGACCAGATGCAGCAGGTAATGAGATCTATGCCAAGTTACTGAATAGAAGGAGATTATTTTAACACACTGAACACTTGTCATGTTGGGCATGTTTCTAAATGCTTTTGTCGTCAAACAAAGCATTGTCTATATGAATGGTTTTACCACCAAAAGAAAAAAAAAAAAAAAGAAGCAGCTGGCAATTACTGCCATGGCACTGGAGATTATCACCTCTCCTTATGGGGTCAGTTGTCCAAATGCCAGTATTTATGGTTTGGTCTGGAATCCCTAGATTAGAACTGTGCCACCAAGAGAGATCTCATGAATCATCACATGTAAAGCACAAGGCAATCAGAGCTTCAATGGGCAATCACATATTTTCCCTCTTCATTTCTAGCCTGTGGATCTGTAGGGCACATGAGATAGGAATCCCAGTGTATTCAGTTGCATTTTTTTGCATGAAAATCCCAAAGGAACCATATGCTACAGCACAGTTAGGAGATGGAAACTCTTGCTCTTTGAGTGTGTCTTGCACATATGTTGCTTTTGAACTAGGACTACAGAACAAGCACCTGTAACATACTTGAAAAGGAAAATGATGAAAATGTGGAATGATGTCCTTGTTGTACATTACCACTTCATTCAGTATAGCAATCTGGAGTACAGTTTAATTCTGGGGAAGACAGAATACTTGGGTTTCCAGCTTTTCAGGATGTTGATCTTCTGCTCCAGCACAGGTGCTTTGTTTACATGGTATCTCACTGGCATTCAACAACTTCATTGTCCCACTGCAATGGGATTTAATAAATGTTTTCAGCAACCATTCACATACCTTCAGTATCATTAACAAAACCAATACCTGAGAAAAAATCTACTTCCAGCTGCTTCTTGGCAGAAGGAGGAGCACGTCGGGTGGTATTCAGAGCATGAATGCAGTGTGGTCACAAATGCAACCACATGCACCCCAACACACTCAATGTGCAGTGCAGTTTTCATTTTTTTTGGCTGTGACCCACTTTTTACACAAACAGTAAAAATCTGAGCCTCTCTCACGCCCAAATGCAGATGAGAAAATACCCAAATTCTGCTTAGATGAAGTGCATTGACATGATGAACTCATTGCTGTCAGCCCTGTAACTCTGGGGACTGGGGGGATTCCTCACTTTTTGTTTAGAATTTACTAGTCATTCTTAGCACTTTACACAGTCCAGAGACTCAGCAAATTTCACAAGATATTGGCTCCAGAGCAGCTGGGAAGAAATCCACCCACAAAACTCTGGCCCAACATCTCTCCTAGCTGACGAGATGCATTAATTTCTCCTGAAACCCCAGAGGCCAGAGTAGGAGGACATCAAAGTGGACAGTGCTGCTTCAGTACTGACTTAACAGCACAAGCCCTGATGCAAATCCCATCAAATCAACTCAAGCAAAACACATATCTCTTTATAGAAGGTACAAGGTCTATCCCACATTCTGAAGAGCAATCCCTGTCTGCAGATACATCCAGAAATTATGCCTGTTTACTTAGGCAGAAGAGTGATTGTGGAATCACTGGGACACAGCATTACCACTGATAAGTATCAAAATAATTTGCATTCTATATATGTCATTGCTAAAAAAATGTATCCCTGTTATTTCCTTTAATGCTATCTTGCAGATGGACACAGTTGGTATTTCTTCTCTTGGACTGTGTTGCAAGGTCAGGGAAATCACCAAACACAAGGAGCTCACGACATGACACCTTTCTTGATTTCTTGCTCAAAAGAAAGCTCTAGGGCATGTAAGAGCTCCTGCTCTTGCTAAGTTTTGCTACTGTTGTCAGATAGTCTAAAAATCTCTTTGTAGCTTTGAGTTATGATCATAAAGAAAAAAGTACTGCCTAAAGCTGCAGCTTTATGATGGTGGGTACTGGTGCTGTACTGAAGTGCTTTCCACATGCTTCAAGAAATACACTTAAACTCACCTTCTCTTCTGGGCAAGGTATAAAGAGCATTCAATATTTATTGCTGGAACTTCCATTTACATCAGTGCCTTTTTCCACCATAGCATCATACTTCAACTGCAAAGGGAAGAGAAAGCTTTTGTATAGCAGCCATGAACTGCCCAATATATGCACAGTAATGTGCACGTTTCATAGATTCAGAATGAGCAAGACACTTTCTCCATAACTTCAAACATCAGGAAAACTGCTCAAAACTTTCTGCTGATAAAGCAAACCTCTGTCAAGTATACCTGAAAGCTGGTATGGCTTCTCCAGGTTAGCATGATGCCTTAGATTTTAGCTTTCATATTTTTAGATTCTGTACCACCTAAGGATGTAGTTCTGAGCCTCACATTAAGTGCCAGTAAGCTCTCTTCACAGAACAAGTAGACAAAACAAATCCTTTCCTGCTGAGGACCAAGGACAACTTTCAGCCCAAAAAGCATAAATAACGGTGGACTGAAGGGAAGAACAAGAAGGATGGGACCTCACAACCTGAAGCTGTAATTGGACAATTAAACCCCAATATGCAAATGAACCCAAACTTATAAAAATATAAAATCTTGTGATCGGGGAGCCATTTTGTGTGGCCGTTCCTAACCCACCCTGGGTGCAGCCTTGGTCAGGCTCCTGTAATGCCCAGGGTGGGTCCTGGAAGCCTTTTACTAAATATCTACTTTATTCTCTAGCTCTGTCCAGCCTCTGTTTCAGGTCAGCCTTCCTAAGGCACCAAGCACATCCTGCTCAGTGTCCCTTTAGAGCACAGAAAACAACAGTCCGCACTGCCAACCTCTTCACCTCCTGGAGAACAACAGGGCTGAAAGATGACTGCAGCCAGCTACTAAGTGCAGCTAACTCCTTTCTTCTTCCTTCTTTCATGGATAATTTCCCTTAAAACAGCACAGGGAGGATTTTACAATTGATTATCCTCATGAGACAGTCTTTGAAATAGGAACAATATTTTTCTTAATGTGATTGTATAACATTGTCATGACTTGAATATTTTTGACAGTGAAATAAGCTTACCTAATAAAGTGGGTGCTGTGTTGATTCTTCTTTCCTCCCTTCCTCAAAGGCAGAAGTATGCACAGTACAGAGAGAAGGTATTTGCTGCTCTTCTTGGTTTTCAGCAATACAGTGCTTAAAAAGACCTATCCACTCATGCAGTCTTGTTTGTCTCATCCTAAAGGTAACTACGACATACCAGCTTATTCAGTGTTGCAAGGTAGGCAAAGCAAGAAAAAAGAAATTAGTTCAGATTCTTCAGTTTTCAGGGTGAAGTCTGATACCTGGTAGAACTCATCTCCTGCCAGCAGAACTCACATGTAGAAATGTGCATGAGGAACAGAGGCTTACTGAGGGATTAAAGTTCCTGGGCAATGCCCATGGCCATCAAAATACGCCAAAGAGCACTAACCACCAAGTTTCTATGTTGTTTAGCTCTCTATCCTGAAACAAGGGTGCAGGCATGAAGACCTCAGTTAATGCCAGTTTTTCTTTAGTTTCTTTCCCTGCCTATTTGACAAGTCATTTTGATGACATCTGGCCAAGTAGCAGTCAGTAATAACTGACTTTGAAGAACTTAGACACATGGCCTAGCTTTCATAATCCTACCATAGTTCCTGTTTTGCTAAAGGAAGCTTATGCAGAGGTGGTTTCAGGCATACTTTTAAATATTCTAAACATTTTTATCGATGATTCATCCCATTTGCCTTGGAAAGTTGTGGGTTTGTTTTGTTTTTGTTTTTTTTGCCAGAGGGCATGGTTTTAAGTTTGTTACATTATTCATCCATAACATCAATTGACGGTGCTTCCAGCCAGGTAAGTAAAGTATAAGAACTAACTGGCATATGAACCATAATGCTTAAGCAGGATCATTTCAGTATGGGAAGACTCAGACATGACATAAGCAGTAAATAGTATGTTTGAGTGTTCCTTATTCACAAGGACTTGAATGACAGCCTCAGCATGTCCCATCTCTAAAGAAAAAAAAAATGTTTTGTTTGTCTAGAATTAATTTCCTGACCTGTCATTCAGTAACTAATCTTATTTCCATGACACTTTGGCATGAAAAACACATGAGAAAATGTGATTTTTGAGGTGTGTGTACAGCTCTGGTTGGATGATAAGCACTGAATAAGATTTTTCTTATTCAAAGAATAAGAAAGAGACAAAGCTTTGGTCCAAGCACCAGAGAAGACATATATCTTCATGAAATATAAAATTAGTATTTGGATTTCCCAGCCGATCTGTTACAGAGTTTGTATTTCTCCTAGAAATCCAGATGGACATCCTGATGAGGAACTAAGTCAATTCAGACCATGTTTACTGCCTATAATTCCAAAGAATGAAGATTATACAGGGTGATATTAAATTTTCTTTCTCTTCCCTGGTACCTTAATAAGCGGTGCTTCCTGAAGGAAACAAGGGAGAAGCATCAGTCCAGTTTGACTGAGAGGTCAACAGTCTTGCCGTTGCAGGACAATAACATGGCAGGAGAGTAAGTCCTTCAGAATCAGGGTCAGGAACAACACCACAGACCTGTAACCTTCCGAATTTCTTAATTTGACTCATCCCTACAATTTCAGGTGTGGTTCAAGTAGGACTGCTTTCCTTGTCCTTGATATCTCAGAATAATTTCACAAGATGCCCCTAAAAAGCTTTTTTGATTTTTCTTTTACCATACCTTCATTAGGACCCATCCCTCATGGTCTGTGGCATGAATAGCACTTCTCCATGTACCTGATTCTTATCATGTGCTCCAGCTCTAGAGCTTGAAGAACATATTGCTTAATCCTTTACACCTTCCATTTGCTCTAGTAGAAAATGTGGATAATTAAGAAGAAAATATTAAAAAAGCAGTAGTGAAAATGGGAATCTGTACTTGGCCTCTAGCCCAGGTGGTGAGGCTGGAGTGCAGCCAATGCCATTCAGAAATCCTGAGGAAATCTGCTGGCAAACAATCAGGAATGGTCACCCTGAGATGACACATTCAGATGCACATCTAGACATGGTGACTTGGAAACATTCATAAGTTCATCTATATGGTTCTTATTTCTTTCATTTTCTTATCATCATAATTGCAAGGGGAAAGGGACATGGCCACTCAGAGGGAAAGACTGGTTTAGAAGCACAAAGCAGAGAATCAGAGAAACATAGAATGGTTTGCTTTGGAAGACACCTCAAAAATCTTCTAGTTCCAACCTCCCTGCCACAGGCAGGGAGATCTTCCACTAGAACAGGTTGCCCCAAATCCCATCCAACCTGGTCTTAAACACTTCCAGTGTTGGAACAACCACAACTTCTCTGGGAAACCTGTGGCAGTGCCTGACCACCCTCACAGTAGAGAATTTCTTCCTACTATCTTTCCTTAACCTGTCATTTTTCAGTTTAAAGCCATTACGCCTTGTCCTTATCCCTACATGCCCTTGTAAAATGTCCCTCTCCATCTCTTAGGTCTCTTTAAGTACTTGAAGGTGCTATGAGGTACACAACCTTCTCTTCTCCAGGCTGAACGATCCCAACTCTCAGCCTGTCTCCAGAGGAGAGGTGCTGGAGACCTCTGATCACCTCTGTGGTCCTCCTCTGGACTTGCTCCAACAGGACCAAATCCTCCCTATGTTGGGAGTCCCAAAGCTGGATAGAGTACCCCACTCAGGGTCTCCTCAGAGTGGAGCAGAGGGGGACAATAACCTGCCTTGACCTGCTGGCCATGCTGCTTTTTGTGTAGCACAGTATGTGGCTGGCTTTCTGCTCTAGAGCAAGGATCAGAAGTGTTCTGACCCACAACTGTTTCACCAGTTGATGGCCACAACTAAATCTGGGTGTTGAATTTCCATGCCCTAACTTACACCTCCTGAATCTCTAAGAGAGGACAACATTTAAATGCTAGTGGGGTACATCAGATCCCACTTTCAAGTTGCTGGAAATGCATGTGGTCAAAACATAAGACTAAGTCTGTCTTTCTCTTCGGACTTCAGCAAAATAGCAAGTTGCATGTCCCTCTTGCTCCTCAGTTTCTCTCCTTTCAGAGTAACTGGCAAAAGCAGCCTACCTTGAAGAATTTTTATGATAATTCAACACTTCCTTTTCTTAAAGCAATTTGAAATCCTGTGCTCACAAGCCTTCATATATGATAATATAGTTGATTTTAAACCAGAAGACAATTTATGCCTTTTTAGAACTCTCATAGCAACACGATTCATTAGAATAGCTAATAAATGATAGGCATTTTTTATTGTTCAAAATTTCTGAAGTACATTTTTTTCTATTAGTGAAATAGTCAACAACTGTTACTGCATCCTCATTTTCAATTTATGACAGGGTTGTAGAATAATGTCAGGAATAGAAATGCATCATCATTAAAAATTTTGGAGTTGACAAATAAGTCTTCAATGCTTTTCTCAGATTCCCCAACTGCTACAATGGGCATTCTCCAGTGCCTTCCCAAGAGTGTGTCTTGCTTATCAGAGAGCACAGATCTTCCAACATCAGGAACTTTACAGTTCGCTGGGTGGGAAACAAGCTGTGAACCTGAAGTGGCATTACAAACATAGATTGCAAAGGGTGTTGAAAATGATTAATCATGGTCAAATTGCCCTAAACTTGGAGAATGAATCACAAGGTATTGCTACATCTCTCCTCCAAATTAATTTAAGTACGGTGGGGGTATATCAGAAGGAATCACACCTATAGCTTTTCAAAATCTAGAGACCCCTAAAGTAGAGATGGACAAATATCACAGTGCACCTCACAACTAAACCTCTGCCCTTGCAGGCTTAGCTTTCTGAAATATTTTGACCTCTAGTAACTTTTCACCACTGAAGTATAAAGACTAGGAAAAGCTGGCAGAACCTTCCCTATGCAGCAGCAGCACAAACACTGCCAACCACTATTCATTTATAAGGGCTCCCCTTTCTCTGCCTTTCTATTACCAACCCTATGGAAACTGAGCTGATGAGTTCACATGCCCTTTTTGCACCTTTTTTTTTTCCAGGTTTGGGGCACTGAACAGCAGGGAAGAGGGCTGACAAACACATCTGTGGGCCTGAGCTGTTAAACCTGAGGCCTGGGAAACTGGGGAGAGCTGCAAGAGGAGCGTGATTGTCTCCTTACTTGAAGCTGTTCTTAGAAATCTCCAGTGAAATGTATAATTTTTGAGAATTCCTCTGAGACATGGATTTTGGTTATAGCTATAGGCAATGCATTTTCACTGTTCCTTGCACTTCCCAAGGATGTTGAAATATTACTATATTACCAAAAAATTCTATTAGCAAACCACCCCTGAGAAGCACAGCAGAAGCTCTTGGTTCATGTCTGTTACTACTGTGACCTTGGGACACAGGGCTCTCAAGATGGTCCATCCCATGTTAGGCAAATTACAGCAGAGCTGTCTTCTGCAGTATGGAGAGGGCAATGTCAGCAAGGCAATGTGGATGATAAATTACATGAAGAATCTACCCTACCTCTGCAAACATCCCCATGTTTCTCACCCCCTTCCTGTGCTCCCAGGATGCTGGCTGTCATTCAGAGCATTGGTCAAGGTAGTAATTTATCTGATGAAGGGGATTTTTGTTGATGAGAAAAGTCAGACTGCAATTTTTTATAGCTGTTTTACAGAGACATGAAGGAGCCTGAAGCATAAAGTGGCTGTCATGTAACTAAGATAAAAAGAATAGATTAGAAATACGAAAAAAAAAAAAAAAAGGAGGGAAAAAAGTATATGACTTTTGTGTCTTTGTGAACCCCTGAAGTCAGAAGTTCTTAACTTCTGTTTAACAGAAGAGACAAATGATGACTCATTATTTCTTTCTACCATCTTAGAACAGAGAAGACATTTTGGTTTCCTTATATATACACCGGCAACTTCCCATATCTAGACAGAACCTGAAATTGAATTACACAAAAATAATTACTCCTGAAAAGGCAAGATAGTTAAAGTGTGCAGGTAAGACAGCAAAGACAGAAAGAGAGCTTGCCTAAGAAATCAGCTTTATTGTCAGCTCCTTCCTGTTGAGGAGCCTTAGGGCTCACTGAGGCTTGAAAGACAGTCTGCTGAGATGAGCATGTGATAATATCTCCTCTGAGGAAAGCTCTCCCTGTTCAGAAGTACAGCAGGGTTATCCAGAAACAGCAGTTTCCTCTAGCCTACACCCTCTGTATTGTTAATATAGCCAAGAGCAATACATGCACCACTTGACAAGATGGAGAGATTATTTAATTATTTATGCACTGTTACATCCTATAGACATCAGTGCTGCCTTCAGATACAGCCTTCTTACGTGTCAGCACCTTGAAGATGTACTTAATGCCTTTGATCCATGAGACAGACAGTTAATTTGCAAAAAACCCCAAACCCTTTGGAATATTCAGTCAGCCTCATTGAAGGTTTTTCCATGCATTTCCCTGTCCTGCATATCTGGATCAGTCTGAAAGTTTGCTCTCAGAGTAATATTCTTATCAAGCAATAATAAAAAAAAATTTAAAAAAAAAAAAAAAAAGTGTACCTCTCTGAAGTCCTCGTTGGCTCCTGTGCAGTTCAACATCACAGAGACACTCAATGGCCATTGTTTGTAGTGGTTTTTTCCACCTCTCATCTTCGGGAAACTTCATTACAAATGGTGTTCCATAGTGAGTATGAATGTTTTCCTCATTCCTGGTGTGTCTCAGAGTGTGGTAGAGACAAAAGACAAAGAATTTCCAGTGAAACCAGATATTTTTAATCTAAAGCAGACACAGAAGCAGAAGCTGTTGAGAAACTGCATCATTGCAATGAAAATAAATCCTCTGTCAAATCAGACAACTAAAGCAGAAGATGCAAAGCCATAGCAATACTGGATTTTGTGCAGATTTCTAGCTAACTCCAAGACATTTTGCTTACTGGATTTGTAGCTCCAGTTATTTGGAAAGGATCATGTTTCATACTCCATACATAAATACTCTTGGTTTAATGGTCTTGGTTATTTATCACTATGAGAATTGATGAGTTTTAAATATAAATACTAGCAATTAGTCAATGAGCAGGTACTTCTAATTAAGGCTACCGAGTCAAAGGTCTTTTGGAGAAATTGTATAAACACTGAACATACATGGACATGATAGATAATTCTGTAGCATACACTATCTATGCAAATATCACACTTTTCTGCAACACCACATTAAGGCTCCATGTGATAGAATCCATGGCTCAAACGCTACATAGTGGTCTGAGGTCTCATTCCCCAGAACATTTCCCTATCTTGTTCTTTTTTAACTCTAACTGCAGATGAGGGGCAGAAATATTTCCACTTAAGCTTTTTATTATTATTTTGGTAAGCCATAATTAGGCTGTCGCTCACTCAGATCCATCTGGCAATCTGAATCTCTGTGTTCATTAGGGGAAGGAGTGATTACGATTTGTTCCAAATAACTGCTGTTTGAATTAACCAAGATGACAGATAAATGCAGATTTCCTCTGCTTCAGAGGCCTTAGGGGAGGTTAAGAGTGCAGAGGCTGCTTTTGGAGATATTTCCTCCACACTTAGCAGAATAGGCACAGTCCTCTAATGGGTACTTTCCACAAATACTTACTGCTAATTCAGTATCAGCTGAAGGGTGTATCTACACTAAGTTCAGCTCAGGAGGGGACTTTGGATGGGAACTCAGTAGTGCTCACTGTACTGTAGTTTTGGTCACACCAGAAATTTGTCTTGGCACACACAACCTGGAATCTGGAAGATCAATGGATGAACCACCAACACAAACTCAGTTCTCAAGACTGATCTAGAAACAGACTGGAGTGAAATCCCCTGAAAGGTGTACAGTGTGGACAGCTGATTCATAGCATCAGTGGTTTTATTCTTGACTTCCATTCTCATCATGCTGCACTATTTGGTAAGGCAATCATTCTCTGAAATGCTAGATTACTGTCTTTTGAAGAAACATTCACAGAAAAAGCACTAGATAAATCTAGAAACTGATGTACTTACCTACACCTTATTCCTTCTGTCATGAACACAAAGATAATTTCTAGCTATGAAAGTCTTAGCTATCACCAAATATACTAGAGGGAGTTAATCAGTTTTTAAAACTCTTTTTCCTTATATTTTCCCTAAAGGAAGAACCAAAACATTAAACAGAACATAATATGGAGGCTATTTTATAACAAAAGATTCATATAGATTACTTCACCAGACATGCTGTTTGAGTAAACAATCAGTTCTCATTCTGAGTAAAGCCTGGTCAGAATGATTTCCATGAAGTTATACTGTATTATGCCCTGATTCACAGGATGATAATTGTTATGAATAACCTGCAGTATTCAATGGGTTTTGTTGCTTGCCATCACACACAAAGCCAATGGCTGAACCAGTAACAGAGCAGAGACATTTTGGCAAGAGTTCTTGATTGCTTAAACCATAAATGTTACTTTTCAAAGTCACTAGCTAACGAAAAGAAAACTAAAAACCCAACAAAATCCCCCAAACTCCTCATGCTTTAAAACCTTTGCTCAAAATATTCAGTAATTAGTGGGGGGAAGAAGAGAACTGATCACATTCAGGCTCAAATCACTCTCTGCCCTGATACTTTTCTTCCCATATCCCACAGAATTGTATGAGTATCTAGCAGGATTCACCTTCCTCTCTGCCAGCACTACGCCTTCATCCCAGATGGCTGCTCTGGCTTCAGTCTTGTAGCTTATATTGTTTGACAGAGTTCCTGGCCTCTGCAGCACAGACAGTGTAGCACTGGGAATGAAGCAAGGTGGGTGAGTTCCTCCATTTTCACAAGGGGAAAAAAATCTTAATTAGAGTAGGTTTTATCAAAGTACTCCTTCTCCTGAAAGCGCTTTCTAACCTGAACAAGTTCAAAAAAGCTGTTCAAAGATGCTGCTGTGTCACTGTCAATTACCTGTGAAGCTCCACTAGGACAGGAGAAGTGCCTGAGGTGCCAAAAGTGGATAGGTTTGCTATGATCTCCCATTATTTCATTACAGTGAATTAATAAAACAATAACTTGAACCAAGCAGGGTGCTTTATCAGTAACTGGTCTTGATACACCCTTCTTTTAGACAAGAACGTTTAAGAACAGGGATTGCAGCATGATGAGAAATGTTGCTTCAATTTAGTATCACATGACACTGAATTTTACATTCAGATATCTGGGCACAATTCTCCTGCTACCCAGAATCCAGACTTGGCCCCATTAAACTCAAGAGGCAATTTACCAGAATACAAGGAAAGTATTTCAGGGTTACTGATTGCTTTCTCTCTCTTTGCTTTGTTGTTTCTCTCCCTTGCCTTCTTGCCTTGCAAAGAGTTTTGATTCAGCTGCAGAGAGACAAGTGGTTACCTTGGAAAGTGTGTACATTTGGGAGGGTTTTGTCCAGTACTGCTGCAGGAGCTGCTGCTGACAGTGAGCTACTGCAGCCTCTGATCACTGGGCTTTAAAAACTCAACCTCACACTCCAATGGAAAGATAATTTGTGTCATTTTAACAACCTCATCCTTCACTGCTTACACTGCAATGACTGAGATAAGAGTTTCCATGGTGCAGAGCAGCTCTGCAGCCTCAGGGAAATCAGAAACACCCCCTCTTTTCCCTGTTGGGTAAGTCCCACTCTGCAGCTGTACCTGCTGATCCATTAGAATATTGCCTCAGATCTTCAGAGATTACTTTTAAGGTGCATATCTTTTTTTTTTTTTTTCCCTGCAGAACAGAAGGATGCAGATGTAATATGGAACTTAGGATAAGTAATTATATTGTAATTAGTACAGTGAATTATGCTGATGGAGAAAGTGACAATGATGGGGAAAGAAAAGAATGGAAAATGTTTATATCAATGGAAAACTTTGCTGTTAGCCAACATGACATGTTCCCAAGACTGGGAGGGGAACCAATGGAAAATACGAGCTTCCTGGTCCAGCATGACCTGTGTTTCCACAAGCTCTTAGCACCAGTTTCTGCACTATTTCCTCAGGGACCAAACAGAAGAAAACTGACCCAAACTGCCACTGAATCAATGCAGCCCATTTTTGATATTACCGAAAAATGCAATTAAAAACCAAAACCCCATAGTCTGATCAAATGAGCATGTGCAAATATTATTTTGTTCACCGTAGCAAACAAATGGAATAATACTTCACAAAATCAACTACCATTTGATTCAGGAAACACATCTGTTGCTTTGATTCTGCCCAGGACTACTTGGACAGCTCTCTGTAAAGACCTGAATGCTGCAGAACATGGCACTTCCATAGGTTTATGGAGACAGACCATGGAGATAAAAAGGAAATTCTCTAGTACAAATCCTTAGAAGACAAGGTTGCTGTGCTCCTGAAGTATCAGTCTGTTTAAAAAAGGAACTGAAGGAACTGAATGTTGCATTAGACTGACTGTGCCTCAAAGAGCCAGACTGTAGATGGACATGCTGTTTTCTAGACCTGTTCTGTGTAGTACTAGCATACCAAGTGGTAAATCAGAGTCTTGCCTATATTACACCCATGACATCACCACTGCTTGAGAATCTGCTCCTCTGGGAGTTTTTTGGTTTTTTTTTTTTTTTTTTATAATTTCCAGCAAAGAAGCAGCTTCAAGAAATTAAAGTCCATCAGTGTGCAGGGGGAAAATCATTGCACATGAGGACATTTTGCTGTGAATCATGCTCTTTGTGTGGGAGAGATAAGTAAAGATTAAAGAAAGGTTTGAGGCATTTTTCTCCACAGTATTGCACCTGGCAAATTTCCAGAGAGAAATAAACCATGAGATCTAGGAGACAGACTGAAAGCTTCTCAAAGACAAAAATGAAAAGTTACATTCCGCTCCATTAAAAAAATGGCACCATATTTGAAGAAAGGCAGAATATATATCTAGGCAGAGTGAAGTCAGGGCCTGACTAAAGGCTACATTTCTCTTGTAGATTTTGTGGCTTTGTACTGCTATCACCACATTTCATCTTCGGCGTAAACATAGAAAATACAATTTTCAACTTTGATGCCAGGCCTAAAAAAGATTTAAAGTTTCTGAGGAATGCTTTTCCAGTAATCTATATTACAGTATCTGCAGATTTTAAACAGTCCATTAGACATACAGTTCCACAAAATGTTCTATTTTCAGACAGACTAATACTTCAGCTGCCTCACAAAATCTTCTCTTTCAGGATTTCTAGTGGAAAGATTTTCTTTTTTATCACAATGATGTCACAGATTAGTGAGGGCGGCTACTTCCTGCCACCCCCGTTATCCAAGATTTTGTTGTATGTGTTTAGTTTCAGTTTTCATCCTCTGCTTTCAAAATTAACTCAGCTGTGGATGAAGACATATATCCTATTAGCTCTATCCCTTTGGGGAATGCCTACAACAGCTGCAGCTGCCATTTCATTTCTCCTTAATACCCTTGTGTCCTAGAATACAAATAAAACAAATGTTGGTATCTTGTCCCCTGCACACCCCACATCATATTTTTTTAGAAGTACTGTAAGGCTACACACAATGTCTCTGATAAGACATTGTTAGTCACTTGCAATGAAGCCATTAGAATGGCTCCATAATCCATCCTGGAATAATGCAATTCCACACTGAATACTGATAAATGATCCAAGATCTCATAAGCCTTCTTAACTCTGAACTGTGAAATATGAAAATACTGCAGAAACCATGGCAGCTGACAGGTAGAGTCATTAGAAAAATGTATGCAAATCCAGCAGCAAATGACACTGCATAAAGTAAAGCAGTTTACAGCTAATGACTTGTACTGATGCACAGTCCCATATTCTGAAAAGAAAATGTCCAACATTTACATCGATGACAAGTGAAACACACATATATTTAGATTTGGATATCTTTTGTCCTGCACTGAACTCAAACTTGGGAGATAGACTTAGAAACTTAATAACAGCAATCTCAAATCTTGCTTATGCTTACATTTTGACATGCTAGTTTATATATTTAAAATTCAGCTAAGGATAAGAATACAGTATATCACCAACACTGAATTTCCATCTGCAAGATACCTTTACTGACTAAAACAAGGCTGTGTCTTGTTCCTGTGCAGTAGGAATATAAAATTTGGAGTATTAGGCTGATATTGTCTCAGATTTGCTACTTCCCTCCCCTCCCTAGCAGTGGTACACAACACCAGAAAAGGAGCTGATGGTAACCAGTAAATTAGTAGGGAATGTAAGGGCACACTGAGGGAAGTAGTTTAGACACATGCCTGCAAGAACTGAGTTCACTGAACTTCATTTCTCTGCTGCAAATGGGGATACAGACTGGGAATGGAGACTGGGATTCACAACCAAGCACTCCTGAAGGCAAAGGATGATGAGGAAGAACAGCCACGTCCAGCTGAGAGGAGAGATCTTGAACCACGTCCTGCCTAAGAATGCACAAACCCCATCAGGTGCAGTACCAAACACCATCCATCCCTTAGCGTGACTGTGGCAAGGGCTGCATTTCTATAGCACCTTCAGCCCAAGTGCAATGAGTGCTAAGGAATTTAGGTTTGTAATACTGAAACTATCATTCTCAAACTGCAGCTAAGGACACCCTGACAATAAAAAGTGCTGTTCTAAAGTGTGTCCTAAAGTGAACATACTTAGCCTCTGGCAAAACCAGGAGTGGGGGCAGTTTAAAGTTTCAGTAAATACATAGTTCCTACTGCAAAGCATGGAACAGTGACTTAAAAAGGAGAGAAGCAGAGGTCTATCAATTATCTTTCTACTAAAAGTGAGTTGTATTTATATTATATGGAACTTCCAGATCAAAAATCTAGCCTCTTTCAACTGCTTTGAAACTCTGGTACTAATTATAGTACTTTCTGCAATTGTATCTGTACTTTCCTTGAACCTGATTTTAAAAGTTTTAGTAGAAAGCTACTATAAATCAACATTAAGATTAATATAAAGTCCATTCAAAACTGCAAAGATTCCATTAACATTTCTTTCTTTCATCCAAGTAACTTGTACCTTGCAAACTGGTATAATTGGTAGCATCAGCAGCAATCTCCAACATGGGTACCTCCCTGCACTCTCCAAATCTGTGCACATTACCTAATAAGGACAGTTCATGTTTTCAGCCATTCCCTAGACTGCCTCTACATGCCCAGTGAACCTGATAGTTTTGGCCAGATTTCTATGGCTACAACCTCAGCACAGCTGGGAGGGTGATGCTGGTGAAGATACAAGATCTTCTAGCCATGGAGCCAGACTGTAAGAATCACATTCTACCTTCAAGAAAGCACCTCAAATCTCAGATTCAGGAACTGGGTAATTATTGTGGCAAAGTGAAACAGGTCAGTCAGAGGCTTACCTGAACAGAGAGGAGGAAAACGAGAAAACATGGGTTTGATCCTGCTGAAAAGGGTAGAACTGAATCTGAGTTTCCAGTATCTTGGCAGAAAATACTCACCACACAGTTACTGGCTCAAAGGCTTCTGTCTCCAAGATTGCAACGGTAATTCATCACCTTCTTCAGTCAAGCATATCCACAAAGTGTATTTTATTGAAGATTCAGTGGAATACCCATTGCAGAAATCCAACTGTGACTTCAATGTGAAACAATCCCATTTCAAAATGTCATAGTCCTATTTGTTTGGTCCATTTTCGTGAATTTATTTTGTGATTGAGAAGTAAAAATCACTTGGTCACTCATAATATAATAAATCTTCAAATGAACTGAAAAGGTTTCTTAAAGAGGAATTTTGCAAGAGGAATAAATAGGCAGATAAACCAGAACTGTTTTGTCTTTATCTTATAGAATATACCAGACACCTGAAAATGTAGACCAGAGGAAAAAAAAATCATGCTTTTCAGCAACTGCTTTGAAGGATATTCTTTCAATCTGCTAACGAAGGAGCTGTACTGTTCCTTGGGTTTATACTCTTCTGGGTATCATAATAACAGATCAATCTCAGAAACATAACCTTCAATTTTACATTAAATGAGGATACGGCATCATTTCCACTCTTGGTTGTGCTGATAGTATCCATCCATAATCAGCAAAGTGATTCCCAAAGAGAACAGAAGGCAGAGAGCTTGCAATGAGAAACATGCAGAAAACACAGATAAAAGCAAGAAATGGATGGGCAATGTGTGTGGTGAAATATGCTTGGGTCTCAAGCAATGATGTACCATGTACTTGAGAAATGACATATGGCACTTGCCTACAACCCTGGCTGGCTAACAGCCCAGTGCAATGTGGATTATACATAATTGCTTCACACCACTGAAAAGCCCCTTCTGCACATTGTAAACATATTCATATTAACTTCTTACTAATGAGACAGGAGATAGTGACGAGAAAAAGTCATTTCAGAGAGGAGTACCATGGGTTGCAGTGCAACTGGTGCAGCATTTTATGCAATATATTACATTGTCTGTCTACATAGCACATCTTGAGATGTGTTTAAATAACAGTTTCTGGATTCATGCTCTCCATATAAATATGTATTATCAAATAAGCAAAAATCACTTCTATACATTGTGCAGGAGCAAGTGATAAAATATTTCTTGCTGGAAACAAGACAAGACTCCTGTGCAGGCCCAAAGAACAGCCTTCCTCAAATTTTCCTCAGTGTGGAAAGAAGAAAACAGCTCAGTGTAGCTATCTTATCAATTTAAACCAGAGCTGCTGTAGCAATAAAAAAAGAAAAACCCTGTTGCTCCCTACTTCTTTCTGATTTTTATTTCATTTTCCAAAGTAATCTATTCAGAGCTACTTACTCTGCAGAGGGCTGCAGCCATCTGCCAGCCTTGAGCTCTAGTCAGAGCACTCCTGTCCACATCTCCTAGCTATTTATGGGCCAGGCACACTCAAACTCCAATTTATGTTACAGGCTTTTGTTCATCATGTGTTAAGTTTCGAAGATTTCCTTCAATGGCTTCGGGGGACACTGTGGAGCTCCAGCAGCAGGAGAATGCAAGCTCTCAGCTCTGCTTGTTTACTGAAAAACACTTCCATCATCTCCTCCCAACACCACCACTTCCTTACCTATAATTATGTGAATTGGTTTTTACTATAAAGTGCTGGAATTATAGAAACAGCTCATTTGAAATGTGCAGACTGTTTGCTTGTAAAACACTTGGCTCTGCCCTTGCAGGAATAAAGCTGTTTTATGCTCTAAATAAGGAGTAGGTTGCAATGCCACATGGCTGCTCATTATCACTACATGAAACTAGCTGTAATAAAATGCACATGCCCCATGAGTTAACTCCTAAATGGATTGGGCTGAAATTACCTGACACTTTCATTTCTACAGCTCAACGTGTTTGTGAGACATGCAGCAAGGTGGCAGGAGGGGTAGGACAGGTGTCTGCCACTTGTCAAAAGGAACCAAAGGCAGGAAGGTCACTGGATTTTCATCCAAATAAATTCAATTGCTTTCATGAACTGTATCCTCTGACTTTCATTTCATATTCACTTGCAGCCTTTGCTGCTTGTCTGCTGTTCCTGGTGTACATCTGGGTGTTGTCAGGGTCCATAAATCTGTCTGAGTACTGCCAACTGTTACCCATATGAATTCCAAAAACCAACATCACTAGATTTAGATGCATCAGAAAAATAATCTGATCCTACTTCCAGAAAAGTCTACCTAATTTCTGTCATGGATATCAAAGGGAACAAATCACCTGGAGAAGCCTATAATAGTTTTGCAAATATGCATGCATTTGAAGCCACTATTTATTTTTTAAGGAAGACTCAGTTCCTTACTGCCATCTTAGTGTGACTTTAAAAAACTCAAAGAGATAATTATCCATTTTTTTACATCTTTGACATACACGGTAGCTATAACTGAATTGTCACTGTTTAATAGGGAAGCCATTAATTTCTTTAATCCCATTCTGCAGACAAAGAAACTGAAGTGAAAAGCTGGTCAACTTTATCATGTGCATTTCACTTTTTAAATTCCTCAAGATTTGCTTATTACACTTTAAGACTTTAGTCCTTTGTTAAATTTTACATTATTTTTTCTTTCAACATCTTCAGAAATATTTTGAGGTTTTTTAATTAGTTCTTGCACAGAAATAATCTCACAAATGCACCAGTGCATCTGCATCTGATTAATTCATTTCCCAAATGTCCATGAGCAGCAGGCACTGAACAAGAGATGATAAATAAAACTTTCCATCGATCGACCAAATTTAGTTGATGTATTAAAATACTTTACAAATACGGACAAGTGAAATGTTCCTCTTTTTAGAGATGGAGAAAATAAGGCACAAAGAGATTTTAAAAAAATCAGACAAACAAACAGCAAAATGTGGATGAAAGCCCAGATTTCCTGATTTTCATCCCATTAGTCATTCAATGCACTAAGTCAGAACAGCCAGACAGAATTCTGATCTGGCTCTTAAAAGTTAATACATATGCAGAAGCATTTGAAATTTTCAGGCCTTTTTAATAAATTTGAATAAAAATGTAGCATAAGAAATCTACCTTTTATAGCGATACACCTAACACTGCTCTCTGTTACAGATCACATTTGAGAATTTCTATCAGTATTATGTCAAATGAACAAACAGTGAGAGGGCCATTTTAAGCAGTGTACACCACACTGTGAGGCTTTTAAGCCATGACTTACCTCTTTATTCTTCATGGTCCCAAATTAATAATCTCAGTACTGAGAAATGTTGGCAAATGCCTAATCAGTGCATGTATAACACAGCAGATGCAATGTGCCCATGTGTGCATACAGACACAGAGCTGAGACCCATGCCAATTTCCAGATGAAGAACTATCACTTTGATGAACTCACACTCACACAGGAGCTGCCTGTGCTCTGGATGCTTTCAGGTATCTGGGATCAATAAATACATTAACCAGGTCTTTACAATGCCATTTTAATTTTTCTTCCACTGAATGGCGAACAAAACAGATGGGTCAGGCAAGTGAGTGACTGCTGCTGGCTCTAGCTTCACTTGTCATTGAACTGCACAACTATCTGAATTTTGTGCAAAACTGTGAGAAATGGGGATGGCTGCTTCTGTGTGGGAAGGACTTATTGATCCCAGTTTGTATCAGACCAGCAGATGTTTGACTGCTTTGTTTATACTAATTCCATGAACCTCTGCCATTTTGAGAAACAGAACATAATAGACAAGGCAAGACTGAGACTTTTTAATCATGGACACTCCAAATGTCCAGCTTTCAAGAGGATTAATGATAATCACAAAGCCCACTTGCTGTATGATGCACATAGGCACTGCATAGTCTAAAAATCTTGGCTAAAGGGTAAGAAACATAGGAAATCCAATAAGCTTTTTTCACACTTGCCTATTGTTGCAAGTAAGAGCACATAAAATTTTATTTCTTTATGGCCAATTAATATGCAAGCAGCAGCTGAATGTGAGTCCTATTCATCCTTTCTAACACTACATTTGGTTTTATAGCTAGTAAGAAAAGCAGTTAGCTGCTGTATTTTTTAAATTCTGTTAACCTAACACAACTCCAGGACATTGAGAAAAATTCTAGGAACCATCTAGGTCTCAATAACTGATAAAATGGGATAAAATGTCACCAAAAGACTTGCAAAAAATACCAAGTCAATCAGTAACTCCAGCTGTTCCCTCACTGTCAGCAGGAGCCTGACGTCTCACTCCAGGATACCCCTTGGGAATTAAAAGTTCAAACTTTTGTGGATGTCATAAATTAAGGAAAAACTTAAAGATCACTGAAGTAAAAAATACATGGAGGGATGGTCTGGGTTGGGGGTCTTGAAATAAGACATTGACATATTTTATACAGATATGCAAATTAAGACTGGCACCAGCCCCACAGGACAAACAGTTTTTTCATCCTACAGGGAGATGTTTCTGCATGTAATGAGTGAAAGAGTGCTCCAAAATATGCTTTATGCTGACCTTTCTGGTAAAAAGAAATCCCAGTTGCATTTCACATTTTTTTAAGAAAACCCAGTGTGAGCTAGAAGTGGGACGGACAGCAGATGGTGGGGTGCAGCTGTAGCTGACATCTCCCTGGGGTGTGGGGTGTCCTGGGGCAGCAGGGCAGAGCCTGGCAGCCTGGGCTGATCCCACTGCCCCAGACAGAAGCAGGACACCGGGGACACCAGGAGCAGCCCTGGCTCAGGAGGACCCATGGCTGAGCACAGCAGGGTTGTGGCATCACTGGGACATGGGCTGATGGCCCCAGGAGGCTGACACAGGCTGTTGGTGGGATGAGTGAGACCCCAGATTGGGTAGATTGGGGTCTGTAAGACTAATTAATGCCCAGACAAACAGCCCCTCATCCATGTTTGCCTGCTGCTAAATCCGGCAGTCCACATTTGGGAGCAGGAAATGCAGGGCAGTGTGTGCCTTACTGAGAGTTCAGACACTGGGACCCCTGTATCTGGGTCAATCAGAGCTCCATCCAACCCTTTCCTGTATCAGGCAAACATCAGGCAATTCAAGTTCAAATCATTGTAATGACAAAAGCCACTGAGCTGGGATCTCAACAAGGTCATTGAAATAACCAAAACACGGTTGGGGTAGACACTAGAGAGGCAGTTATTACATAATGTCTATCAAATACATTGGTGCCTTCCCCACAGCAAGGAGATTTCACCTCATCATTACCCTTGTCCAAGGCCAGGACAAACCTACCATGCTGTAGCTAATGGACAGTTTCAAATTCTTTAAGATTTAATGAACCACCTACTCTTTCACAACAGTAATTGTTTTCCACATATTGCTTATTCACAAACTATGTATCTAATCCTGACTCTTCACTTCCTATTTACTGTAGTGAACAGATCCTCTGTTCTGCACAGGCAGTCCTGTCACCACGCTTTAAGTCTGGGCACATGTGCAAAAACCTTTGTTCAATAATTATGTAAAGTTAGTGGGGTAGAAGGAAATGTTATCATTATCTTTTGCTCCAGAGGATGTGAGGAGAATATAAATAAATCCAGACACTGCAAAAGCTTTGCTTCAAGCTAGGCAATTAAAGTATTTCAGATTCCCACCAGTCTATTTAAAGCAACTTAAATCTTTTTGATGGCCAGTAGTTCACTCCAGCTGCTTGCACTGGCTAAGCTTCCTTAACACACTGCACAAAGTGTGCAGGAAAATGGCTTCAGCTCCTGATGCACATTAATGCAGATGAGACACTGGGTTATGGACATGTCTTCAGAAAATGTTCTAGGCTACTTTTGTTACTTTAGAAATACACAAGTTCCCTCATAAGGCTTAGCACTGTTTCACAGGCTCATATACTTCAGCCTTCACTCATATTGGTAAGACTTCCACACTCAGAGCAGTAGCAGGTCAGCAGTTGGTTTTGAACAGCTTGCAGAGCTTTGGAAAAATTTAACTCTCTCTCAGTCAGTAAGTACTTCCCAGCATTTGCTGACAATATTGAGAATAACAGCTCTACCATAGCTGGATTGGCCAGGATATGGGCAGGCTCTTTGGGAGGTTATGCAGTGCTTTCACTGTCTGAGTGCCTGGAGCTGCTCACAGCCACTGAAAAACTCAGCCTACATGCTGCCTAGTGCTAGTAAGGAAGGGGATAGGGGATGGAAGTGATTGGAAAGGAAAAATATTGTTTGCTTGCATCAGGTTAGGTATATCTAAAAATCCAGTGGAGAAAATACTAGTATCTTGTATTTTACAGCACATTTCTCCCACCACTGCATCCCACCAGGATACAATACAGACTATAATCAGCTCCAAGAAAAAATGAAAAATCAGAGAGCCATTCATCTTTTAGGATAAACCTAAGGAAAAAAATATTATCTTAAACCCAAAAAACTCAGACACCTCGCCTTAAGAAGTCTGGTCAGTAATTTTTTTTAAGTTCTCCTGCATGCAGTTTTAGCAGAGGCTGGAGAAGTAGGGGAATTCAAGAGGAGGAACAACAGTAGTGTTAGGAACTGCAGAGGTAAAAACTGGTATCACCCTAGAAAAAGCTTAGAAATTCTAGAAATAAAGTTTTGTGACAAAGTAGTATTTTAATAAGCTTGAACTAAGAGCAAAGACTAATTCAGAAAAAAATATTATTTTGTAGTTATTTTTTGTAAATATTCATAACTGCATCAGAGATGTCAGACTCCAGTAAGTTACAAAAATATTTATAATGCTTGAGAGCTTTACACTCCCAAAGGATTCCAGTGCACTCCATAAATTTACAAGTAACTTCATCTAACTAGTATGATGCTCCCACAGAAATGAAAAGCAACAGCCCATTTAAGAGCTCACATTGCCACAAGGTGCCACAGGGTAGGGGAAACAACAGTGATACACTGAAAGAGTGGGAAGGGCAGACAAGCAGGACAGAATTACAGAAATTAGAAATGGGCCCATGCATCAAACTAATGCTCTGCTCTTAGGGAAGGAGAGGTAATCTTGGTGCTCATCTGGAGCCTGCCATTACTGACCTCAATATTCTGGTGTCTTGTGGAGTATATTCTCCAGTATTCTGGAGAACTGGTATTATGCTGGTAAGAGAAAAAGCTGCAACATTAGAATTGTTTCAGCAGTATTCTACATTTTCTTTAACTGCATCTTAATCAAAAGCTAATCATACCTGACCTTGTTTATCTAGTGATATCTAACCAGAATTCAGACCCAGCAGGCATGTTTCACCTAATGCTGAAGAGGGTAGAAAAGCCAAGTAAACAGTTGTAATTTTAATGTGGGTAGTGTAGGCTTTTTATACCAATTTGCAAAAGAGAAAAAAATACATTTGATTCAATTTTCAAATACTAAAGTGTGAAAGATAAAATACTGGGAAGCAACATTTTCCCACAACAAACAAAACAAAGGTATTAGATATTATTACTACCTTGAACATATCAAGATGTAAGGGATAAACTGTCCCTGCTGGGGGAGATTTTTTAGCATTTCCTTTATGGAGTGGAGTGTTGGGCCTTCAACGGTGAAAACAATGATTAGACCTTTTCCCCCAACTTTATGTTTTTGTTTAAGAAGAGTCAAGCTCTTCTTGTGGTGCCAAGTAATAGGACAAAAGGCAGCAGCAGAAACTGGTGCACAAGATGTTCCACCTGAACCTGAGGAAGAACTTTGCTGTGCAGGTGACCGAGCACTGGAACAGGCTGTCCAGAGAGGCCGAGGAGTCTCCCTCACTGGAGATGTTCCAGAACAGTCTGGATGCAGTCCTGTGCTGTGAGCTCTGGGATGACCCTGCTTGAGCAGGGAGGTTGGACCTGACCTTTCAACCTGACCCATTCTGTGGTATGTTGAAAACAGACAACAAAAAATGCCAAAGTGTTTTAAAACAAAACAAGAGCAAGTCCTTTCACTTGCTCAGCATAATTTCCTTGGGGTTTTGTTTGTTTGTTTGTTTTTAAATTAAAAACTAGGAAATGCATAGTAGAGTAAAAAAATAATTTCTAACCTATAAACAAGATTTCTTCCTTGTTTTTGCTTTTGTGTCAAAAATAACTTGAGGACAAAATATTTTCAATATTTTCCACTTTCTTATTTCCTATGTCTTTAAATGCTCTGTCAAAATAGTTTCAAACTTGTGTTGCAAAGGAAATCTAAAGAATAAACTTTCATTTTATTTACACTCTCATCATTTTTCTTCCTTTCTTTCAACTGCAGTTCTTACCAGCTTTTATTATAAATAAAAAAGAATGAAAAACTTGGAGACAGGCTTTGTGGTGAAAAGTCTCACACTGATTTCTAAAGTGATCAAGGCTAATCATCTAACAGCTACAAACTGAAAAAAAAACCCAGCTCTAGAGATTCTAAAGCTAAGGAAAGCCAGGCAAGCCAGATAATCCTAAGAGGTTTGGTTCTTTCAAATAACAAAATCCATTTGAAGTATTCTTATTTCTTTCCCTGTGAAACTTAGTGATAACTAAGGAGGTACAGGGTTTATATAAAAATCACGAAGGATATTTTTGAGGTCAGGCGCTATTTCTTGCTCCTTTCCCTTTGCACGTGAGAGCAATGAATGTGGCATCAAGTTGAGTAGCAGCAATGGGCATCAGATTTAAAACTCATTATATGGACCTTTCCAAGTAGAACTGATGCCTTGGGAAGGCTGACCTGGAACAGAGACTAGACAGAGTTAAGAAAATCAAGTAGGTATTTATTAAAAGGCCTTAAGGATACACCTTGGGCAGTACAAGAGCCTGGCCAGGGCTACACCCAAGATGGACCCAAAATGGTCACAAAATGGACAACCGGTCACACTTTTATAAATTTTGGTCCATTTGCATATTGGACATATTTAATGTCCAATTACAGCTTCAGATTATGATGTCCCAGCCTTCTTGTTTTCTCTCTTCAGTCCACCATTGTTTATGCTTTTGGGCCTGAAAACTTGTAACAGTTGTCCTTGGTCTCAAGCTGGAAAAGGATTTGTTTTGTCCACCTACTCTGTGAAGAGAGCTTACTGACAATATGAGGCTCAGAACTACACACCTGGGCAGCACAAAATCTGAAAACATGAAAGCTAAAACTTAAGGCATCATTTCCCCTCTTTAGAGGCTTGACAAGGCCTTTCAAAATTTGTGAACAAGGAAGTAATACATCTCAGTCATACAATTAAGCACCTGTAGGCTTAATACAACTGGTATGGTTTCACTATGTACCAGTTGCACAGCCTGGGGGACCTTATTTTGAGGAGCTTTACCCATGATGAGCAGATGGCTCCAGTCAGGAAGAGCTGGAATGCACACTGTTCATGTTTTCTGCAGCTGATTTTCAAAGCCAGTTGAAAACAGCCATACTCCAATTTTTTTTATTAGAAATATTATTATGTGGCATATTCTGCACATTGTATTTAATCCAACCATGCCTAAACCCTTTGTCTTCACTTTGTTGATCTCCAGTTACAGTCCAGGGATATCAGAGTACCATCACAATTAGTTCAAAGTTCCCACTCAGAGTGTGGAGACTGTTTGGAGACAGGAAAGAGCATTTTAGTATCAGCACAACACAGTTTTTGGCAGAGGCACACAAAAATTTTGACAGCATTGCACTAAATCATATTTGCAGCCATAGCTAAACTCTCCTAGGTAATGATCAAGCATAACTACGAGCAAAGTCAATAATCTACAAAATCCGAAACTTATCAAGAGCAGTGGAACCTTGTAGTACTTAAATCAAGACTGAGCAAGCCTCACAGAAGCAGATGACCCTGACCAGCTTCAGCATAAGCTCTAGATACTGACCTAGAACAAAATTCAGGCATAATGAATGTTTTCAGTAATGTAGTATCTTCCAAGTTTATGTAATCATCCTTTTCATTTCCTTCAATACCTTACTCTCTATGCTCACATTTCTCTCATTTTAATCCCCAACTTAGCTTTGCTACCACAATGTGTAATCCTGGCAATCAGACAGAATCTTTCTGCATGCAGCCTTGGTATTTTTCTTGAGCACTTACAGTGTAATAACTTTCATATCTAAATATATATTTTTATAGCTAAGTATTTTGACACATAGCAGGATTGGGGTGCAGTATAATAAAAAAAGACCAACGAATCCAAGGTAGCTCAGAGAAGTAAATACACTACAGTCAGAGAAATGCAAAAGGCTTCAAATTTCTTCCTGTATTTATTTTTTAATTTGATCTTTCAATCTTTTCCTGATTATCTGCAAGATTTTTTTTCAGTTGAGATGCCAATGATTCTAAGAAACTCATCTGAGTCCCATCTGGACTAAACTATTAGGCAGTCTGATATTTTCAGCTGCTTTGAGCAGTGAGTTGACACAGCTGGTTTAAAGTTCAGAGTTAAGACACAGCACATCATGACCTGTGTGTCACATGTCAGTCTGCCTCAAGTGCATCTGCAAAGCGGAGTGCCTGAATAAAAACCAAATCCCCTCAGAAGTGAATGTATCTATCATAATATGAGTCACAGAATCATCTGGCTTGAAAGAGACCTTCAAGATCATGGAGTCCAACATCAACCCAACACCACCATCATCACACCCAAGCCGTGTCCCCAAGTCCAACTGCTAAGATATCACCCAAGTGCAGGCAGCAAATTTCTGCCATTGGGAACCAATTCCTGTGTCCTAGCAGGAAGGACCAGCCTGAAAACCACCAATTTCTTCATGTTTTTCTTGAAACCAAACAATTTTGGAGCCCTGGGCAGCTGACACAGCTGGAAAGTCTGTGGCTTTGAGCCATGACCCTGAGGCCACCAAGATTCAGGACCTACTGGACATCCCCAGCTCCCCATGCCAGATGTGGTACCTGCTCCTGGAGCTCCAGGAACTGCTGTGCTGTTCCTCCCCAGAGATGCCTGATGAGCCGTTGTTACCAGAGGAGCTGTCCCTGCTGCTGTCGCTGGATGCAGCGATTTGAAGGCCACCTCGATGGAAGGCGGGACTGCTATGGGAGAAGAGGCGGGAATGGCAGGTTCCTCTGGCTCATCCAGCATCTTAGCTAAGCACATCTCAAACACATCCTGTCCTGGAATGCCTGTTAGAATTGCAGGAAGCTATGTACCATCATCTCATCAAGCTGACTGAGAACATCTCTTCTGTATTTTTAGAGATACAAGCCACAGCATATAACTAATCTGTGAATTACCATAATTAAACATCAGTATCATTAACACTGCTCACACCTCCGTCACACAAGTATTTTCAGTTGTTAAGTTAGGTTCATTTTAATGAATGCTAGACACATAATGTATTTCCTGTGGGGAGTATTGTGTGGTTTGGAAGTATTTATTTTTTTATCAAACAACTTTTGATTCTCCATGAGAAAAATATCAATTGCTTTCTGTCAGTCATACAGTGTTCTCTTGACAGTCTGAGCTATCTGTATAAGCCAATATCCTTGGTCTGACTTTATCAACTCTCCATATGGCTATAAGCTTACTTAGGTTTGTTACTCTATACTTCTGATTACATCAGAAGAGCTCAGCATTTGGCTCGTGTACAGTGTACAGCCTGAAAGGAGAACTAAGCCATTGGAACCTGCTCCGAGTGTACTGCTCTCCATTGCCAGAGCTTTCCAGAGTGCACTGCCCTGGGTCCTTAACACTGCCCTGCCCTGCCAAGCTGCAGAGAAAAAGTGCCCATATATACTTCATTTTCTTCTGTCACTGCCAGGACTAAGGTAGTGTCAGCAAGAGTTGGTATTCACCCCCCTTCAGTCACCAAAATGAGCCATAGGACCTGCTCTTCCAAGAAGACTGGATCCAGCTGGATCACATAATTCATTTAGAAGAGATGAGAGCTGTGCCTCAGTGTCTGCTGTGAAATCTGAGAAAACTGATAGACTATTGGTGACAGCATAATGCTGCCCTAGCAGGAAAATGAAGCCAGCCTGCCAAACTCTACTGATTTGCTAATGATGCTTATCTGCTGTAACCATCCAGAGAATTGGAAGTGGCAGAGTGGTGAGAAGAAAATCCTCGGGGAAATCAGTCTTAGACAAGCTTCTGGAATTAGCTAAAGGAATAGGAGGGCTCTAATTTGTTGAAGACTATTATTAGAGTTAGAAGTTCTCTTAAATGAGACAGCAAAACTTAGAGGTGATTTTGCAGGTTTTGGCCACAGGACGTCTTTAGAGCTGCCCATCTCATATACTATATCCACTGGCAAAATGGATTGAACTGAAAAGAGCTTTTATAAAGATGTGCAAAACCTAATGAAACTTCCAATCTTTGAAAGATGCAATTCTTAATCAGAGTATCTATGAAGGTGAGGGTAGAGATGTTCTGTGGGCAGATGACCTTAACCTAGCTGGGGAGTCAGTGCAGCTCTGAGGGCTGAGGACAGCTGGACTGTGGGGCTCCACATACCCAAGGGAAAGCAAATGAGCAAACACTACCATGCCAAATTAAGACACAGGGTCCAATGTGGGTCAGAGCCTGTGACTGCTTCATCACTGTGGTTAAGTTCAGAAGCAGAACAAACCTCCAGAATAGCAATCTAACACAGCTTGTAACATGTTAGAGTTACAGTCTATCCAAATTAAGACATAAAAAATATCAGGAAAGAATTCCACAGATAATCGATATGTAAAAATCAGATATATATCTACTGGACCTAAGCTCTACTCTTTTCAAAAAAGGCATATTCCACTATTTTGACAGTTCTCGTCTGATTTGTTCTTAGTTGGACTTTCTCACATAAGAAAATTCACCACCTTAGCTAGAAACAAAAAACCCAAGTTGTCCAGAAAAACTGTGCACAGTTCACATATAAACCTGGCCTGGCAGATTATCAGGGATAACTAGGGCATATAGAAGAGGTTTTACAGTTATGCCATCTGGTACCACAGTCCTAATGATCTGCATTCCCCATGGAAATGCCTTAGGGCAGAATTATTGTTCCTTGATATGGATCTCCCACATGCAATTTTATCCTGCAAGAAGGCAAGAAGGGCTTTCTCTGCCAGATACCTACTGTCAGTAAGTCTTCAATAGCATTGTAATGGAGCATTGTCTGATGTTCTAGTCACGTTAGATATATTCAGACTGTTTTTATTTCCTCTTTCCCCTCTTCCTGCGGATGTTGTACATTTTTGAAGCACTGGTATTAAAATAGCAGTTGGCTGCAAAAAGTTTGATGAAATCTTATTTTAGTCTTGAATGCAGTCTGTCAAAATCCACATTCTTCTGAAACTGAAGACATTTGCTACAATTTCTGTTTTATAAAATAAAATTGGAAAAAAGGTCCAGACAATGTTGAAGTACTCTTTTGCCATTTTTGGAATAGAAGTGTTCTATATTGAAAGAAGCACAGGTTATTTCTCTGCAGAGGAGAGATAAGATATATTGTAAATCCTCTACATCAAGAACATCAATAGCTTACTAATGATCTGAAAATCAAAAATTAACTGTTTAAAAATGGAAACACAAATGGTCACTGAACTTAAAGTGATTTGCAGATAACATCAGAAAATCTGAGGAATAAAATGAGATAACTAGAAAAGGACATTAAAGAAAATGAGAAAAGCTTTTATAAATACAGTCAGGATAAAAGACTGAGAACATTTCACTGGTCCTAAGCAGGAATAGTGAAAAATTTATGAAGGAGTGTAAAAGAACAAAGTGTTCAGTGCCTGAGCCTTCATAAAAAGAATATCTGTGATCAGATTCTTAACACATTTTAGTGGTGTGGAACACCAGCTAGAATTAGGAGAGAACAGATAGCAGATATTTAGTTGCAACGTGTGCATGATAGTGGAGCCTGTTGAAGTCCACCTTGGAAGATTAAGAAATAATTGAAACAATCTGAACTACTTTGAGGACACACAGAGGACTCATCAGAATGACTATAGTATGACTTTCCTTTTCTCCCACAGGAAAGGAAAAAGAAAAGATGGAAAATTGTGGGCTAGTCAGTCCAAGTTTAATACCTGGAATGATACCACAACAAAATGTGAAACAATCTGTGTATAAGCATCTAGATACATAAACATGGTAAGAAACAGCCAGCTTGTATTTATCAAAATAAAGTGTGTTAAACCAAGCTAAGTTCTTTCCAAGTGAATAACTTGGCTTTTCAGAATAATTTGCCTTTTTGGGTGGAAGAAGGCAAGTAAACAAAATGGATGTTCAGTTTATTGAAGTTGTGGCAGTCTCAGACAACCTCCTCACAAACAAACTCAGGGAATATGGCTTTTATTATATCACCATAAAATAAGCCCACCAGCTGTGGAAAATACCTGCTACAAGAATAGTCAATATTATTCTCAATTGCAGTTTGAAATACCAAAATCCTTCTTGTTCCCAGCACGTCTGTAATGGGAAGGGGTGAGTTCCTGCCAGCAGTGGGAGCAGCCCTGTGCAGAGGAAGTGTGCCAGACCTTATCTGAGCTTATCACCAGACAGACCAGTGAAGCTCGAGGCAGAGGGTTCACCTGGAAGCACTAAGACATCTCTGCAGAGAGCAGCCACTAAGTCAGTTCTCTGCCTATGCAGGTGACTGCTGCTGTCAGGGCAGAGCAAAGTAGCCACGACTGTCTTCCAGTAACCCTGATTGTCAGTGACTGTCAATGCAATTAGCAGCTTTATCCCATCTGCAAACCAAATTATTCCTAGGAAATAGTGATTGGTACTTTGCTACATCACTGTGGTATCTGGCTGTGCTTGAGCTTCTCTTCCCTAGTACCCTTTGGCCTGAAGATCCTATGACTCTGGCAGGTGGAAAAAAATGCCTCTTTCAGAGGGCACCTCAAAAAGAATTTTCTTCAACATGTCAGTAGAAAGAAAGGACACAAATACCTGTCTCATGGCCTTGAGGTACAGCAAACAAATTCAGTCTGGTTGTACCAGCCCTGTGATGAATGTCTGGTAGCAGTCCCAGATGGCAGAGGCACATGCTGATGTAAGTTCACCCAGCTGGTCTTTACAGTTTGGAATTTGAAGTAGCCGCAATTTTATCAAAATATTCACCAGTTCATAGATTGTACAATAATATATTTATACAAATCCACAGTAACTGAGTTGATACTTTCAGGTCATTAACTACAAGTCCAAAAATTTGATACATATGAAATTATCATGAAATAGACAACTTGGGAAGAATGAAAAGATTTTTTGAATAAACAACACACATTATTTTGCACACGTATATTTGTTTAAAAAGAGATGTACATTTGTTTACACAGAATATCAGTAAGTTACTCATTATTTTCCTAAGTTAGTGATCTTTTTCAACTGACATACACGAACTGAGCAATTATCTGAACAAGTGAGGCATACATGCAGTCCCCTATAGTAACTTCAGCTGACAGGCTGCCATAGTTAATTGGATCACATTGGATTGGCTCACATGTGCCTAAGCCCTGTATTACATCTGGATATAGTTCACTATATTTTTATGTATTTTTCTTAGACTTTTCTAAGCTTCTTTTTTATTATACTATAATAGTATTTTAATAATAAAAGCAGTTAAGACTGTTTTTTTCTCCTCTTTAAAAATCAGAGATCAAATTGTAGGTTCTATTCTTACCATAAAGTAAAACTACCTCTTTAATAATAAACATTCTGTGACTAAAGCACTCCTTTTTCTATCAGCTCTCTTATGGGTCATTTTCTTTCAATAAGCAAGGTCAGGAACAATTGGACTATGCAAGAGTCTCTCCCTCAGGAGGGTTTTAAATTATAACTTATCTTATCAGATCTACCTGCAAGTAGAAACTGATCTACAGATTCTGCCTGGGGCCTTTGTGGAGTCACAGAAATCAGGTTATTAGTGAGAGCCACCTAAAGGCTTGTCTACAGGGGACACTCCAAAAAAGGGGCTAGATTTCATCCAAAAGCAAACAATACAAAGGAAATATGCCTGTATTAACAATGAGTTAGGACAAAAGTGTCAGGGCAGATACTTTCCTTGAGTGCTGTGTGCAGTTTTGGACACCACAATATAAGAAAGACATGAAGTTATTAGAGAGCATGCAAAGGAGGGCCATGAGGATGGTGAAGGACCTTGAGGGGAAGCCAAGTGAGGAGCAGTTGAGGTCATTTGGTCTGTTCAGCCCAGAGAGGAGGAGACTGAGGGGAGACCCCATTGTAGTCTAGAACTTCCTCATGAGGGGAAAATGAGGGGCAGACACTGATCTCATCTCTGTGGTGGTGACCAGCGAAGGACTCAAGGAAACAGCATGAAACTGAGCTGGTGGAAGTTTAGGTTGGATATCAGGAAAAAGTGTTTCACCCACAGCATGGTTGGATGCTAGAACAGGCTCCCCAGAGAAGCGTTCACAGCCCCAAGCCTGACAGAGCTAAAGAAGCTTTTGGATAACACTCTCAGGCACATGGTGTGACTCTTGGGGTACACTGTGCAGGGCCTGGAGTTAGACTTGATGGTCTTGATGGGTCTCTTCCAACTCAGCATATTCTATGATTCTAAGATGCCAAGTTCCCATGCCAAAGAGTAAGTATTCTGACATCTTTGGCTTCTTAGATTCCTGCTCTCAGCTTGATGAGGGTGAAAAGCAGGGAAAGGAGGAATCTTCATCATGGGTCCAAACTACAGCCAATATTCACTACATTGGAGTCAACAGCAAGATGTTGTACCAAACTTGCTTCTTCATCCCTCATCAAAGCAGTTACATTACAAACAACTTTACATAAAGTATAATTGGTTCTATGGGGCTCAGAGGGGAAGAATAATAATGATAGGAATCTAAAATTTCTATGCCAGGTTATTGTCCAGCCAAAGCGGTTCTTTGATAGAAAGGGACTGCACCAGAAGAGGCAGTAGCTCAGCAGAAAGATATTAGAAAGCAGTCAAGAGGTCAGGGGAAAGGAAAAAATAAGCCTCTGCCTTTGTCCACTTCTAGAATTTCGAAGAAATCTTCTCTGTTGTCTTCTCCCTCATTTGTTGATAGCAATGACAGAAGTGCTAATATAAAAACAGCTTGTGAGTGCTTGTACCACAGGCTAAGTTGATAAAGGTGACAGGTAGCCTTTTTCACTGTGCTATGTACTGACTGAATGTCAAGGCAATAGAGAGATGCAGCCCCTGAGGCACTGCAGAGCTCACTACTGATGACACCACTGCTGAGACCTCATTAGGGAAGATATGCAGCTCAGGAACATATTAGTGCAAATGTGTGTCTGATGTGCGGATGTAAGAGATTCATCAGTCATTCCTCTCTAGCACTTTCTCTTTGCCCACCCAATCTCAGTTGCCTCCTGTGACTGGCTAAAATTACAATGAATTATTTCATCAACTTTAGGGCAGGAGGGCTCTGGTCTACTCTTTACAATACTGCAAGGTCCTGGCATTTGCCAATTTTGTGGAGTAAGCTACTCTAGAATTTAAGTTTGAAATGCAGGGTAGGTATGTCAGGAATTTAATTCTAATAACCTCAAGGACAGTGTTTTGAATAGTTTCCTGAACTAATTAGTTGATTACTTTTTAAAGCTTAACTGATAATAATTTTATTGTCACAGATAATAATCTGGAATGCAGCTAACAATCACTGTAATTAGATCCTTCAGTAATTTTTCAATAGGTAAGCCTTATCAAGATAATAGGTCTGATCTTTGCATTAGGTGGCACCTTGCATTATTATTGGGTTTTGCAAGCCTCAGGAAAAAAAACCACACTCACAAAACCCCCCTAAACAAACAAACAACCCACCCCAAAACAACCAAAACCAAAACCAAACCAAAACCAACCAAACAAAACCAAACAAAAACAACTAACAAAATTGCTTTGGGCAAACACACTGCAAGGTTTTGTTCGCCCTCTTTTCTTACTATCACTATTTCCTATCACAAAATTTTTTGGTGCTATCCCTGATATATTAGAAACATCATGCATCTTTCAGGACAAAATTTATTGCCTAGCATTAGAAAACATGATTTTATATTGTAGGATCAGAAAACAGAGGCAAATAAATGTTCTAAGGGCTATTGGGGCGGGGGTTTTTGAGCACATATAAATTTTAGAAGAAGTTGAGATGCAATATGAAGTGAAGCAGGAATGATCGTGCATGAAAAGGTAATGAATTATTTAAGAAACATCAAATAACCTTGCTTTAAAAAAACCCCAACCAACAGTTTCTCTAATTAAATTATTTTTATTTGAGATCTTTAGGAATCCAAGCAATTCTAGAAATCATCTGCAGCTCTGACAAAACTATGTCAGAAATTCAGGGCATGTGATAACCAAAGATGAGCACTCTGTGTAGAACAGAAACTCTGATGTCACAAGCTAAAAAGCAGTAACTTTTAACTTACCCTTACACATCTAGCATGTGTAGAACTATGGTAGAATTACAGTGTAATTCCTGCCCTTAGTCTTGCACTTCACTGACATTTGGTGTCAGTGCAGCTCTATCCACACGACACTTACATATGCACTAATGGGCCTGTCACCACTGAGAGCTACATGCTGAAGTCCTTACTTAGCATCTAGCCAGCCTTTCCTCAGGATGATGTTGGTGGAAGCTGTGAGGTACAATGAGTAAAATGCTGATTGAGCATGCAGCCACAGAGCATGAAGTGTAAGTGAATTGTCACGGCCCGCATCTGAGTAAAATTAACCAAGAGGCACGGCTGAACAAAATAGATCTCTAATCCTAGTTACTAAATTCCACTGGACTTTAATTTTACTACACTCTAATTCAACTGCCATTACATAACTGATGCTGATGTCATCTTGACTTAAGAAAATATTACATCATTTTTATGAGACAGAACAATAGAGACAATAATCTTATTTTAGGATTTTATTTCTAATTTAAATTCTGTAGGCCCTGGTGGGCAACAGAAAGTTTGGGGATTACAGATAGAAGGAGACTATCTGCTTTAGGAATGTTTATTAAAATGCAGCCTTAGTGAATCGTTCAGCAGAGCACTGAGGATTAAGCACACTACTCAGCCTGAATCCACATCATCTGCAAATCTGGTATTTATAGTGGTCCCTGCATTGCCCAGACCTTTAGCAAACTATTTTTAGTGGCTAATTGTCCAGCTGCATTACATCTTCACCTAGTTTCTCTTTCTTAGCCAAAAGGAAATTGAAACCCTGAGGGAGCACAAAAGCCAAGCCGAATATTAAACGGCATTGGACATGCTGGAATAGTGGAATATAAATGTCTTGAAGAAAAAAGAAAACTGAAAAATCATCACAGGAAAATCTATCTACTTTTGGGAGAGCATTTAAAAAAATCATACTTGTCTGTGAGAGTATGTTGAAAAAGCATATCTAACAGCTTTTGTGGTGGGATAAAGCAACAAAGAGGTATAAATTAAAGACTGGCTTTTAAAAAGCAGATTAGAACAGTAAGAGATAAATGCAAATGAAGGGTCAAAGCAGCATGAAGCCAAGAGAGCAAGGATGTGTGGAAAGCCCAGGGCAGAATGGAAGAATGGATAAAAGACATGCTGGATCAGAGGTTTTGAGCTGTTATAGCAGCATCACTGAGGGCTGGATGAGATACAGGCTTCTGTCAGTAGTGCTTTAGGAGTATTAGGTTTGCCTGAACCAGTCTGACATTTCCTCAGATGTGTTTATCAACTCTCTCTGAGGGCAGCTGGCCCCTGGCACTTTGCAGCTCTGAGGGGAGGAGCAGGAATTGATTCTCCATGATTGATGCTACTGTGCTTGAATGCAGTTGCTAATTCCTCTGCACAGCTGCACAGCAAGCTTCTCCCATCCCTGAAGCACAGCTGGAACACAGCCTGTCCGTGCTCTATGACGGTCTGTACTGTAACACTCCCAGTTTATGAGAGACACCTGTAATGTTCAGCTGTCTGCATTTTCACCAAGTGCCTGGAAGGGAATTGAGCAGACAGGCAGTTATGCTAAGCAAGCTATGGAGGATGGGACAGAGAGATGAAAATCAGGTTGAAAACTAGGCATTAAAAATCTCTGATTCTAACGTCAAGGGTTTATCTCCACGGTTTCTATCAGGTCCAGACTTGGCCCCGTGTTGAGATTTTTCCTCCGCTGCTCAGAATGGGGGCTATTTGTGTTAGCACTGTAATGATAATAATCTCACAGGCAACATTCTGAAAAGCTTCACAGGCTGAGAGAGTTGGGATTGTTCAGCCTGCAGAAAAGAATGCTGTGGGGACACCTTGTTGTACCTTTGAGTACATAAATGGTCCTACAAGAAGGCTGGAGAGGGACTTATCACAGGACAAAGGGTAATGGCTTTACACTAAAAGAGGGTTTTGTTTAGATTAAGTATTAGGAAGAAATTCTTTCCTGTGAGAATGGCAAGACACGGACAAAGATTGCCCAGAGAAGCTGTGCGTGCCCCACACCTGGAAGTGTTCAAGGCAAAGTTTGATGGGGCTGAGAGCAACCTGGTCTAGAGAAAGGTATCTCTACCCATGACAGGGGGGTTGAAATTAGATGACCTTTAAGGGCCCCTCCAAGCCAAGCCATGCTATGGTTCACTGAACTAATTAGCTGAGTGACATTTTTAACCTAAACAAGCAACAGTGGTGTTCCAGCATGTCCCAGCTACCAGACTGTCTCCAGTTACATCTCTTGTTGCTGTGATTGCTCAGGGCTCAAGCTTTCTATCAAATATTAACTCCTTTAGCATCCACAAGGTCTGCATTTTGGGTTTCTCCATGGCTCAAATCTGGAACAAGTAAACCACTTCAGCAAGTGGGAAGCATGAGTGCAGGAGGACCAGCTCAGGCTCAGAGGCTGCACATTGGATTCAGTAAGCTCAAACTTCCATAAAATATCCATAAGTTCCAGTTGGAGCAAAGTTCAGAGAGTCAGCTTAGCTGAAAAAAAGCAGTCCACGGTGCTGGACACTGACTCGGATGTTAAGCTCCTTAACTCCAGATTGCTGCATTTCCAAGATATTGGTACCTGACATGAACAAGTTAAAGCTCACTCAGATATTTCACCATTTCTGCGAATCACATGGATAGCAACAGAAAAGTCTGATTTTTTTAAAAAAAGCAGGCACATTTACCCTTTAACTACACAGAGAAGGCAGCAAAGACACACTGCTCAGGTCAGCACTCAACAGAGATGTCTTCAAGAGGCAACCAGATGATTGTAGAACAGTCATGACAGCATTTTCCAGTTCTGTTCCTTCTACCCTGCTGGTAAGGAGCCTGCAATTATTAAGCAGCTAACTATAACATCTGAAAAAGCTATTTATTTTCCCCAATACACCCAGACTAGGAGTTAAAAAAAAAAATCTAGTAAACTTAAACAGCCCTTTTGTGCAAGGCGAACAGTCTGCTGGCACACACACACATCTGACTGCCCTGGAGATCTGCTCCATGTGCACTGTGACTGCCATTTGTAAAGTTTAACACCGAATAAGCACTATTACTCATTGAAAGAGGACCATAATATACAGCATTTCAATCAGCTTCACAGGACAATGGATCTGCAGAGCCCAGGAAACTCATTAAACTTAAGGGAAAACATAAAAACAATAGGAAAATTCACATATGTTCAAAACAAAAAAAGCAGGGAGAGCTTTCTCAAATTCTTCTTAGCAGCCTGCTGGCTGAAGGGTTTGTTACTGAAGTTTTGCATTCTCTGTACTAGAATGCAAAACTCTTTCTTAACTCACTAAAATCATTTACAGTTTAACTGAGTAATGATCAAAAAGCAGTGAAAAAGCTATACTACAAATAACAACCAGAATGATAGCTGGATGCAAATACTATTGTTTATTTCCAAATAAAACACTTTAAAAAAAACCCCTTAATCTTCTTGCCTTGAGGACTCCAGAAGGAGGTGGTCATATTTACAGTCATATAATTGCACAGTTCAATGGTACAAGTTTTCAATGATGTGTTTTCTCAGCCAAACAAAATGTTAGTGCATTGGTAGAGACATGCCTCTATACAGCTGCTACATGCAGTGAGAAATACTCATCCTTGTGGTTCTGCTCTATACTAATTTCTATTAGAAACGGCTTTTGGTATGGATTAAGGTTCTTTCTGTGGCAGGAATGAGCAGACATGTTCATAAGCTCTTGTCAGGATCACATATTGTGATTTGTGCCTGTTTACATGTGCAGGCACCATGGTCATTAACAAGTTTCACAAACACAGCAGGGGACTGCAAGCAACAGCATCCTTGTCCAAAAATAGTCTGTAATTTGGTGACCAGCAGGAGCAAGTCCTGTGTTTATCTTCAGAAGGAACAAATATGCTTTACTTATGAGAAGCCTGTGTACTGTGTCTGTCTGAGAGGTAATGAGATATGTGCAGATTGGCAGTCAGATACATGGAGCATTAGGTAGCATTCTGACAAGCTCTATTGTCAGCAGAGCAGCCTCTCTGCTTTGAACAGAAGTTGACACAGTTGATATCAGCCTTATTTTGCAGTAAAGAGTCTCTATTTACAATCTCTGAATTAATTTATGTTCATATTAAGGTAAGCTGGAACTGGGTACATTTAGAGAACCACTCCAAGAGAAGCAGGCAAGAGAGCTGAATCATCTGTTCTTTTTTCCTAATACTTTGGAGTCACAGTTCTAAATTTTGTTTAAACTTCAACTTGTCCCTGAGAATAATTCGACTTGCACACTAATTTTTTTGTTACCTGAAAGCCAGAAATATTGTAATAATCTGAAGAGTCCATTAAATTTAGTGAGGTCAAGAAGGACTTTTTTTCTGTCTATACATATCATACATAGATTCTAATGAACAGTGCTTCATCCTTTCTGAACTCAAGCTCTCTTGCTCTTTCTCAGACATCCTCAAGTCATAATAAATTACACACCCACAAGATCTATAAAGGACATCCCCTCTACTGCTGTATGTATTTCTTTATATTCAAACCCATTGTATCACGCCTACATTCTGTACTGCCAGAACCCAGTGTTTCCATCATTAGATTACAAACTGCATGGAAAAAGGCCATGTTTTATCTTAAGACAACATCTCTCTAGTGAAGGGCACCATCAAAATCTAAAGACAAACACCAATATTAAAGTATAAGCAAGGTTAGTATCGCATATTGTGCAGTTAGTTAAATATCTTGAGGAGTTGCAACAAGACATTTCTGTTTGCTTTTCTTCTATTCTTCGAGTGTTAGGAAAGACTTCCTGAAAATACAGAAAACACTATTTTTCTTTAAAATGCAACAGTCATTGCCCTGGCAAGAAGTGAATGGTTTAATTCATCTGCATTTTTTCATTACCAGAGAGGCCCCCATTATTTTTAAGCATCCCTCTTCATGTGCTAACACTGCAGTAAATAACATCTGTACTAAAAGCCAGGTGGGTTCATTAGTTGTCTCTCCATCCATAGCTAACTGGCTCAGAAATACAGTCTCTTGCCAAGAATACCAGTAAGCACAGATTTATTTAATGTTACTCCCCTGTGAAGATGGCCTTGCATCATCATTCAAAGTCCTATTGCATTTAGCTCCCACTTCATCTGGGGATGCATTTGGCCTGAGTCTCATCTTGAACAGCACTATTTTAGTTACTTCCTTTTAAAAGGGAAAAATTCCTTGGCAGACAAGGAGGAAAAGGCTCAAGGAAGCAGCTCAGTCTGGAGGTCAGCATGTACCATTGTGGATCAATATCGTACTTGGTGATTGTGGTGTGCAGACTTCTTTCTACTGATCTTCAAACAACTCCTGCAAATTTGTTAATGACACCATATGAAAGGAACTTCACACAAAGTAACAAGGCTTTTAAATTTGTAAAGATGAGAGGTCAGGCATCAAAGTGTGGAACATCATGGAAGAGCCTGACCAGGAGCAGGATAATTTGTGTTGTTTAGCAACTAGAAGAACACAAGTAGAAGAGCAATGGCTAACTAAACACTGTATCTTTAGGAGACAAACACATTTTTCCTTTCTACATTAGCTTAGTAGAAACAAACATTTTTTACTGTTCATTGAAGACCTTCTTCATGGTTGTATTTGCATTAGGTCAGAAAAAAAAACAAAAACAAAAACAAACAAACAAACAAAAAACAACAACAAAAAAACCCCCAACAAACTCTGAACTTTCAATTTTGGCTTTACCTCACTAGCACAAATCCAAATTCTGATATCAAACTAAAGCACTTGCAGAAAATAGAGAAACATTAGTGGGAACTTCTTTAGCTCTTTTCTGAAAAAACAAACAGAAATGTTCTTTACTAATCTTAGGTTTAGAAAGTGCTTGAAATTGAGAGTTGTTTGGGGTCTTTAGAAATTCATGTTGTTTTGGCAGCATCTGCACTATATTAAAGCATGTTGAATACTGAAAATGTTTATATTTCATTATATGCTATTTTGACAAAACCAGTTTCATGGCCATTGACTTTGATTCCCTATTCTCATTGTCAAAAATGATATTACACTGCAGTAAAATATGCTTAGATATATAAATATTTTTTTTTTTTACATATCTGGGAAGAAAAATAGTAGACCCACGAAGCAAACAGTCTCTTCTTGTCTAAGGCCTCCTGCTGTTGAACTGAGCAGATGGGTATAAATTTCCTGGAAAAAACATAACAAGGAGAAATATCTCCGTTGAGTTCAGAATGCCTTGCAGTGATGGCAAGGTATCTGTCTTTTCAGACACCGTGGTAATTCTCAGGGGCTCACCTAGCAGTCCAAGATGGAAACACAATTAGTACTACCCAGGCTCCTCACCACGCTTGGGGAAACAAACATTTTCCAATGTACAGACATTTTCTAATGACATCACTAATGACTGCATCACTGGGCCTAGTGAAGGTCACCCCATTGTTTTTGACAAAGCTTTGACACATTTCTCACCTTCAGTAGCAACAGTTACTAATAAAGCTTCTTTTATTGCTAGAAATGAAGTGCAGATGACATCACATATAGAGGATGAAGGGAATTTTGGGGTCACTCCTTGGCTGGGATCAGGTAATGGTATGTAGGTGTCCCTTGGAGGATGGAGAAGGCAGGGAAAACCAGGTCGGAGGAAGGTGTTATCTCCTGCTTTCCGCTCATGGCCGTGCGTGGATGCCCTGGAGGCAGGAGAGGTGGCACCGATGGCTCCTGCCATGGGCGGCACTGCCACGTCCCAGGGGAAAGCTGGAGCGCCGCGGGGCTGCGGGCAGGAGCACGGCACCCGCTCTGCCGTGTGCATGGGGCAGCGGAACTACCGCCAGGACTCTTCAGTCCGCTACGTTAAAATAGGGCCTGTTTAATTGTGAAGAAACTTCTCTGGAAATGAAAGTTCGATCGCACCCGAAACAAACCCGGGATTGATGGCAGCCGCGTCAGGCTCGGCCCGAGGCCCCAGGCTCGCCCCGCTGCCGCTCTCCAAGCGCTGCGGGCCGCGGGCACCTACACCTCACCCGCCGCCGTGCCCGGCAGCACGGCCCCAGGGCGGGGCGCGGGCGGGGGCGTCCGCCCGCTGTGAGGAGCCGGCTCCCGTCCCTCACTCCCGCCCTCCCGTTCCTAGGAGCTGGCTCTCCCCCTGGAGGCCTCCGGCGGCATCGGCCGCACTCCGCCGCTTATGTAACGCGGGGCCCGGCAGCGCCCGGGGCTCCGCGGGGCAGCCTGGCGGGGGGAGCGCCGCTCGAGTGCTGACACGGGGCTCGGCCCCACCCCGCAGGGCACACCGAGCATTCCGGAAAGCACCCGTGGCAGCTGGCACGTGTGGCTCCAGTGAAAGGGAATAGCTGAGCCCTGCCCGTATGGTGCTTCGCGGACGTGGGGAGTTCTGCAGCCAAGCACTGGTGCTTGGTCTTCCCTCCCGTGCCTGAAGCCCTGCAGCCGGACACTGACGCCCTGGGCTGTGCCGGGCCTAGCGCTTGAGGAGCTCCTGCATGGTCGTTCTGGAGGATCCTGTGACAGACGAAGCAGTCCAGGCAGCCTCCTGAAGTACTCGTGTGACTTCTGCAGGCCATCTGTACCATCCGTGGTGTCCTGGTTGGTCGTAGAGAGACCCAGCTCCCTGCCAACAGAGAAACGCTATACCCAGCCTTGACGAGACCCCGCGGAGAGAACAGATCCTCCAATAGATGGATTTTAGCACCACCTCCATGGATCTGTCATAAGGACTCTGGGAAGACTGCTGAACCAAGGAATTGTGTAGGATGGTAGGTGGTAAAACTGAGATTAGGATCAAGCACTGTTTTCAGAGATGGGGTGGGGAGGCAGTGTAGCAAACAAGGAGTCATTCCATGCAAACTCTTATGTGTAAGTACCCCAAAGCACTGCAAATTCAAATGTATGCCTCGTGGCATAGCACAACTTCAGTCATAAGGGAGAAATAGCCTGCAGCCCCTTGCTCCTCTCACCACGGTAACGGCAACTTATCCGGCCGCATGCATCCTATCCTTACAGCTTTGATCTCTGCTCAGCAGAGGAAGGAAGCTGGAGAGAAGCTGTGAGGGTGTAACGGGCTGCAGTGCAACGAGGCAGCCCACGCGTCTTGGCGACACCTCCGGCGCGCTGAGGCTCCGGCAGCCCCGCATGGGCTGAGCCCCGCGGCTGCTGCGGGCCGGCGCCTTCCTCCGCACCCGAGTGCGGGGATTAATTGCCCTCTTTGATCGTGATAACGATTGCTATCCTTCTGCGGTGCTGGAAACCAAGCACCCTCCTGACAGGTAGCTGAAAAAAACCCAAATGCGTATCTTTGAAGTGTTGTGCTCAAGGCGATTTGTGTGGAGCTTTCTAGCTCTTTCTGTACCCTAAAAGGGGTGGGCAAAGAACCATTGCACCTCCACTGTCCAGCCTCCAGCACAGAACTAAACCAAACAGCCTGGCTTGCCTGACAAGCTGTGAAGATGCAGATAATCCTGTCCAGCTTATTCTCCACTCAGGGGCAATTTGTTCCCTTTAAACCCCTAACAGCATTTTGCCAAAGCTGCCATCAGGGAAATTGTGACACGAGCTGTGCAAATATTTACTCAGCCATTCCCACGCAGCTTCCCAAAGAGGTTATTGTTCCCCCCCACCCCCTGCCGGCACGAAGCACAGCCATGACTTTAATTTGGCGACCGCTAGTAACGTTAACATTCAGGTTTTACAGAACGCATTTGTTTCCAAAGCGTTTCCTTTAACAGGAAGCCCCTGGAGCCTGCACGCATGCTCTAGTCCGCCACCACCAAAACACCCAAAATCAGCCTCGTTACTCGTGGTTGCAGTCAAAAGCTGTACCGCGCTGAAAAAGAAAAGACCGGAAGGCCCCAGCGAGGATCGAACTCGCGACCCCTGGTTTACAAGACCAGTGCTCTAACCACTGAGCTATGGAGCCGCCGCTTAGAGTCTTTTCCGGTTGTGTCTAACGACCGGTCCCGGCTCTCCCCGCCGCCCCCTGCCGGGCGCCCCGGGCCTGGTGCAGCCGGGCCCGCCCTCCGCTGGCCCCTGAGGGGCCCGCCCTGCACGGCGGCCTCGCCGCCGCCGCCGCCGGGGGGAGCCCGCGGCCCGCCGGGAGCCGCTCCTGGCCCGCCGGAAAGTGCCGGAACTCGCCGGGAGCGTGCGCGCCGCCCTGTCCGTCTCCTCTGCCCCCGGGCGCCCGCCTGCCGCCCCGCCCGGCTCCGCTTCCCGCCCGCCAGCCCCGGGGTGCCGGTCCTGCTGGGCCCAGGCGGCCGCCGCCGTTCCGTGGGAGGGTCCCTGGGCCCGCTGCAATAGCAGGAAATAAAGCTGCTGGAATGAGCACGTCCGACCAAGCCAGCAAAGGCACCGGAGAAGAAATTCGGGGTGGGGGTGGGCCAGAGTCTCGCGTACAGCCGGATCTGTAGCGCCTAGGAGTAAAAAAACCCTGTCGTAACAGAGGGTGGTTTTTTTTCTGCGGAGGTTGGGGTGTTCTTGGGAAGTTTGAGCAAGGCTGCTGCGGGGCAGAGGTGCTGCCCGGGGCCTCTGAGCGTCACTTGTTGAGTGACCCCTTGAAGCGCTGAGCATGGACCCTAGAGAGGATTTCTAGGTAGTTCGCTCACCTGGTGCCTGCAGACCGGCTTTAGCAGAGGTTGTGGAGCTCAGAAGCTTCAGCAGACAGCTAAAAGGTAGAAGGCAGCCATGCTGTTGGACCCATCTAAGTGTGCTGCTGGTGTCCAGTGCTGGTGCTGGGTATCATCACTGCTAACAGCACACATTAGCCGGACGTCTGTGATCACTTATGGACGGCCTGGACATTTTTTTAAAACTTCATGGCAGATAAAATTATTGCAGTTACATGCTTTTCAGAAAGCTGTATTCAGGGCCCTGTCTTCATTCTGTACTAATATCTCTATGTAGAATTCAGACTTGGATCAACGGATGGGATAGGAATGCAATGGGGGAGCTTGTAAACCTGGCTTGGCATAACAAAATCTTGAATCAAAGAATGTTACACTATGGAAATAAACCTCAAAAGTCCACAGCAGCATTAGGGTCTGCAGTATCCTGGGCACTAGATGTGTAAATATGTGATTTCTGCCCAAAGACTTTTTCCTTCAAAGTATCTTCTCACATTAACCCCCTAATAGTTTTTAATAAATGACATCACTAAAATTTGAAATAAACACTGAAAAATTACAGCTGACTCAATAAACAAAGCTCCATGTGGCAGCTGGATAGTAGATTTCATCAGAGCAACAGGGGACAGGTCCATTTTCTCCATTGAATGATACTCATGGCATGTGTGTATATTTGAAGTGTTGTGAAAATATTCAGTGACGATTAAGTGTTTAAATCCACTAAGCACTTACATTCAATTCTTTCCTAACTCTGGGAATAACAAGAAAGTCTAAGTTGTATTTTTAGTCATCATGCCAATGATATTTGTGTTCAAATTATTGATGTATGTATTAATCCTACATTATTTGCTGTGTTAATTTAGGGACATGTCTCCTCTGAGATATGCTCGATACTAAGCAGGTTGCAGACTTTCCAGTCTTCAAAACTGTGACTGCCAGTGGCAGCTTTAGTGCTCTTCCAGATGGTGTGTGTGTATGTCCTATCTGCATGTGTGCAATGCAGTGGAAGTTTAAGAGCACTACATTGTAGCAAACTAAAGGTCTACAGATTATTTGCTATTAAGATAATGTTGTCATGATTAGTTGTCACACCCTGGAAAACAGAAAAATGCCATTGCCTTGCGGAAGACCATGCAGTTTTTTTCCCCCAAGCCACTTTTCATGCTCAGCCTGAGTTACTATGTGCCCATCTATGAACTTGGAAAAGTCAATGAAATCCCTACTGGAGACTATCATGCCAGTGCATCAATGCACAGAAATCCAGAACATATTTAAACATTATTTTTTAAAAGCCCCAAACACCGAACAAGTCCAAAACCAAACCAAACATATCCTTTATGAAAACTTGTTACATGTTACCATACTGTTCCCTTAAATGACTATTGTGTTCTTCTGCCGCCTCACATCACTGCTAAGGCAGAACAGGCAGGAATGATTTCAGAAAGGCTTTTTAAGTCCTGATGGGGATGGATCTTTCACCAGTAGGGCAAGAGCTGCCAGACATTCCAGCTGTAGTTCAAAGGGACCATCTTTGAACAAGAACAATCGTACAGGGCTTATTATTTACAACCCTTGCATCTTTAAGACACACAGGCCTCAAGAACTAATGGGCATTCCATTAATTTAATTAACCTGGGAAAAGGAGACCATTGTGCACTGAAAAAAAAGCAATACAGAACAGCTCCTTTAGGAGCTGAGACTCAGAAAGACAGGATTGTACAAAACCTGTGTGAGAGCTGTCAGCACAGCTGAGGCAGCTGACACTTACCTTCTCACTTCATCAGGGACTGACTGCTGGAGTCAAAGATGTTCATCTTCCCTCGAACACACACACACAAAAAAAATGCACCAGTTGTGATACTTGAGGAGAACAAAACTGGAAGTGGCAGCACGTACCAATGGGAGGAGTAGAGTGTTTTCTGTATTCTTCAGAGGGAGCATTATCAAAACCTCCCCCACAATCATAATTAAAAATAAATTCTTACCCCTCTTATAATCATCTTAAATGACTGAATGTAAAGATTTGAAATACTGAGTTTTTCTCTCTGTTATTGTTTTGTTCTAGGCTCATTTACATCAATGAAATAAGATTGACTGGTCTTCATTTGGTCTTGGAAGACAGGCACCAAAACCCCATAGTAGTAATACTGAACCTTGATCAAATAGTTATCAAATATCAAATAGTCCAAAATGAGTGGCAAGGTCAGAGGTGTCTGAATTCCAGATAAGAGAGAGGACCCAGTTCTCAGAGTGGAGGCAACTGTGCTTTAAAATTTTCATGCACTGGCACTTTGTTGCTATGTTCATATCACTTTGGGGAATGTACAGATCATCTCTAAAAACCCTTCTGATTACTGTGGAAATAAGAATCACCAAATAAACCAATAAATCATTTACATTCCTACCCGTACTCTTCTGTTCCTCTACACTGCTGTTTTCTCTCTCCCACCCCATTTTTTCAAACACATTTTCAGAGCCAAATCAATATCTACTTGGCAGAATTTCTTTAAACACATATTCTCATTTCACCTCAATATTACTAAGTAGCTCATCTTTTTATAACTGAAGGCGATTCTTTGCATATGAAGTCTAAAAGTGCTATCTAACTTAAAGCTACCAGAATCTGTTATTGCAGTAATCACTCCCTCACTAAGTCTGTACATCAGTGCCTGAACTGGAAAGCCCTCCCTTTCTTCAGTGCATTAGTATTGACAAAGCTAGTCCTTCAAATACATTTTTAATAACCTTTTTATATGGTGCAATATCACTGAAAGTTCACTGCATTTATTTTTGTCAGTTCAGAATGATGGGATTTTATATGAAAGGATTGAAAAGATTTTTCTGTTAGTGCTCTTCATTTGAAAGGCTCCAAAGCATTAATGCCGTGAACGTTAATATTTTGGCCTGATACATAATCTGCCTCTGCACATATTGCAGCTCAGCTAATGGGAGAAGCCAGAAAAGTAGCTTTGTGGATCAGGAGCACAGCCAAATTGCAGGGATGTCCTCTATGGTTGATGATTTCCATTTCTTTTTTGATTTTTTTAATGTCACTGTACCAGAACAGTGTCATAGGCTGCCTTTCATGTTACTGGAGACATCAAAGGGAGGTACCAAGGACCTGTCTCTTCACTGTTTTCCACCCTTCTCCGGCACTGACACTCCCACCTAATGAGTCCCACGTGCTTCAAACACAGCGTCCCTGTGCGTGAGCCCTTTTTGTGTCGGAGGTGCTGGTGTGCAGCTTTCCAGCTCTTGAAAGCCTTGAGCCTAGGTCTGGTCACACCTAGCCACACACATGCCTGTGCCCTGGGGCATGGACTGCTCCTGCTCCTGAGCTCACCGTGCCTTGGGCTGGCAACACAGCATGAGGCTGTGGGTGGAGGCAGCAGTGCATGGCAGTGCGTTCCCCCAGTACATTGCACCCAGCTGCCTCTTTCCCACAGAAAGGGAGGTACCAAAGCAGAAGGGTCCTGCTGGAGCCCTGCTGCAGGTGTCTGACCAGTAAGTTTCCTGGCAGAAATCCAACAGGATATGTTTGCAGGATCAGCATGTGAGGCTCCAGAGATCTGCCCCAACCAGTTGCCTACATTCCCCACCAAAGCAAGGGAAGAACCAGCTCTTAAGTGATAAGTTGGGTGGTTGCATCTCTGTGTGCACTTACTGGGGCTGGCACTGACTGGAATGTTCCGGGCAGTCGGAACAGATGAGCCAAAGAATAAAATGATCTGCCCTGCACACTCCTTACCAATTTGATCGCTTGGTCAGGGGTGAGGTCCTTGGAAGAGGACATGGCTCTTCTGAAGTGAATCAGCAGAGGATTTTGACATCATCCAGTGTCTTTCAAGAACATGAAATTAATTTTCCAGCTGTCACTCACAATTAATCTATTTATTCATGCAGGGAGGTAAAATTTAGTTCCCTTATATTACACATCTAAAAAGTTCACCCTGCAAATCTGTTTTCTGAGGAAAGAAGGAATTTCATGAGAGCAGACCAAGATTGCTTCCTGCAAAAAGGGACTGCAACAGTCTCTTTGTTTCTCATTGCAACAAAAAAAGTATCCTTTGCATTTCTCTATTTATTTCTTTTCTGTATTCACTTTCATTATTGCTTTATCTTTCCATCGTGGGGTAGGCCAGGAGGAAGGCTCAACAGAGAGCTTGGTTGTGTGATACTGTAGCAAATGAAAACACCAAAGAGAGCTTTTTTTTTTTTTTTTTTTTTTTTTTTTTTTTGAGTAGACAAGCTGATAGGAAATGAGTTTCCTATGGGACAGAGTCAGGGGGAGTGGAGTTCATATAAGATTTTCCACACCATTTCATAGCTATCCAGTTAAGAACAGGCATCAAGCTACAGCAAGGGTCACCAGGTAATTTTCCTTGACACAGAGTGCATGCTTCTCATTCCATCAAACCACGTGAAGGTAATGCAGTGAATATTACACTGACTTGCCAAACTGCATTAACCGCAGTGCTTTCTCTTCAAGACTTTAAGATGATGCCTCTTGGAATAATAGCTGCATGAGGCTTGTGGGAAATATGACCAAGTATTTGCGTCTTTGCAAAAGTTTGAATCCTTCAGCCTTCTGGAAGCAGGAGACATGAACAGTATTCATACACACCCTAACATTCATATAAAATATCATATTAGATATTCAAAAGGGACAAGAACAGGTTATTAAATGAAATCCAGCATCTTGCCAACAACAAATAGGATTGGGGTTTCCTAAAAATGAAAAATCATCAAAATCTAGAGTATGATCTCAGACAATCCTGGGTGTATAATCCATGCAGGGATCTGTCTCATCTACTTTAACTTTATACAGTGCAATATTGTAAGGAATAGAAACAACTCATTCTGACATTCCTGTGTAAGCAACACTGGGCATTATTGGAAGACCAGGAAAGTATGACAATCTCTTTCAGAGCCCCAAGAACAAAGGCCCATTTCAGTTTATACGGAATTTCAATGTAGCCAGTATATTTCATGGCAAGTCATGTCATGGCTACAAATTCCTTAGTTATTTTCACTATTTGGAGCAGGGGAGTTATCACATCTTCCATTCCTTTGTTTGATTTCAGCTGAATCCCTGGAAAGCTGTGTGTCACACTTCTCTACCTAGATTTTATGTTGACATCCTCCTGTGAAAAATGACAGGTGTGATGGGCAGATTTTGCTGGCTTGCACAAGACTTCTTTTTATGTGTAATAAAAGTTCTTGATTTGTATCTGCACTGCTTTTATGTGGCTAATCTAGAGCCCTGGGGCTATTCTAGTTGAAGCCTAGGAGCTCTATATCCCAGTAACAGACTTTGTACCAATACCACCATATTGTCCAGCTAAAACATCTCAATTTTAGGGGGGAAAAGAATTCAAGTGTTCACTTGGGCCAGTCGTTGAAACTTCAAGCAGCCTCCTGCTCCTGCTCACTTCCCGTTAATAGCAGCATCTATTGCATCACCAGCAGTATTAAAACTGCAATATCTTCTGCACCAACTCAGAAAGTAAATAGTACAGTAAATAAAATCAGTCTGTTTTTAATATAGCAAATACCACTGGCTGAAAGTAATATTTTAGAATGCATTTATTATAGGAAACTACTTAGGTAATGAAAGTAAATCTAAAAATCTAATGTAATTTTCATCCTTTATGCAGTTTGTTTGCTTTTTACATTTAATTCTGCTTGGATAATGAAAACAGACTGTTTTTTTTTTCTTGGCAATATCATATTTCTGATTATCAGACACTTGCCAAGGCTGCAGTGATTGGGTTTTGGACACCTCAGGGAAAAAGGTGAAATCCTGCTTTCAGCAAAAGGGTGAGCAGGGGAATTATTGAAAACACATATGCACTCTGGTCAGATCAGAGCCTGTCCACATGAGTGACAGTTTGCAAACAGCACATACCAGGCCATGCTGCACAAGTCTGGGTCACACAGTAAATCTTTAAAAGTCAGTGCAAGTCCCACCAGAAAGTGCTCCCATAAACCATTCCTGTTCCACACTCAACAACCAGGAGCCAAAACTTGGGTTTGGTTTGGTCCCAGGAGCACTTGGCTTTGCTCAGGTTCCAGACTCACACTGGACACAGGGAGCTGAACTGCCACTTTGGATCCCAGCAAGGGAAATACAATTGATTCTTCTTGTGGGCTGGTTCTACCTTGTTTAGCACAGTAAGTGAAGTCACATATGAAGAATGAGAAAGGTATCCACAGCTGTAAGAATTTTTTTCAAAAGTGTTTTAAGACCTAGCTCCAAACAGCAGGATGCAGGCCACTGTCAGAATTGAGAAGTCTGCACACCTGTGACAATTTGGGCAGTAGTTCTTGGAGAACAGTTAAGTACCTGCCTGTCATTTTCACAGTTCCTGTTAACTGGAGTAAAGTTCAATCCAAAGAAACTTGTCCTTCAGTGAAATACAGCTACAGACATTATCTCACTAATGGGCTGATGCTGGATTCAACATCCCTGAGTCTCAGGAAGGTCTGGATTTGAATTCTCTGGTTTTGGTACAGTCTCATTTTTGAACTGTAAATCCCTGATACCTTCCAGTGAGACAAAAATCCAACTCCGCAGAACTCATTTTCAGGTGCTACAATTGTTGAAGTCAGGGACATGAAGGATTACATCTAAGATGATCTTTGAGTTTATGATTCTTTCCCTTGAAGTTGCTTAAGATTGTAACAAGGGGATTTTATTATGGTTTAATATTAAACATCCTCATTTAGCTAACGCTATTAGAAGAATCTGATTTCTTGCAATTTCTTATACACTAGGGGGTGCAAACATCCTTTTAATGAGTCCAGAAATAAATGGTCTCATCAATACCAGCAAAGAAAGTGTCTGGCCCTGTGCTAAAGCCTGTGTGGGAAATAGCTAATGTTTTAAGTCACATTTGGCTCATAGAAATGAATAAATAAAAACACTGCTTTCAGCAACAGCTTTTTAATGTTTTCTGGGTTTATATATGGAGCAGAGAAGATGCTAACGTAGGAGTTACATAACAGGAGAATTCAGATGCAGCCTGCTTTGCATGCCGTTGCCGGCAGCTTTCTCATGTCCTGTGGTGACTCAGACACTGCCGTAAGCTTCGCGGAGGGACGCTCTCAACTTTTTACCCCACATTTTCATATCATTATGTGACAAGTTAGTTTTCTGACTCAGGCAGTGGCTGAAGTCTGTCTTTCAAAGCACTTATTCTTCTGTGCTTTGTTACACCAAGGTCTGTCTCTTGCAAGTCATGGTGTGAGGCACAGTGGGCTGAGCAAGGCAATGTTGTTTCACCTGCATGGAACAAAGTGCTGATTTTCTCTGTGCCAACAGAGCATTTAAGCTTTTACTTAACAGGAAACAGTGGTGGTTCTGATGAATTTGATGGGATTGCTGACAGGCATAAGAGTTAATCATATGTTTATGTACCGGTAAGAGCAATGGAGCAGTGTTGAGTACTAGTACAGATTTCTAGCTCCAGCATCAGTCAGTCTTCAGTCCCTCTGCTTATGCATTGTTACTTACTCATGCATCTTTACTTTCACACAGGGAACAGAGCATCTGAGGAGGTATCATCCTCTCATAATAATGCATTCTCCTTTTAGGTCACAGAAATAATTCTGCAGCTACAAAGCAGTGCTTATGAATGCAGGAGCCTCTTGTGCAACATTTCTTCCTTTGCATTTATTCATTTGCCCATTCCTTATCTCAGTAAGGCATGACCAGAGCCCCCAAAGTCCCTTCTCCTAAATGATGTACAGAAATTACTAAAATCTGAACTCATAAATTAAGCTTGGAAAAAAATCCCATGGTTTTATGCATATCTGTTTTGCCGAGATTCTGTTTTTCTAAATGTATAGGGGGTTTGCAGATGTCTCTGCATCTCAAACGCAAATGCCATCTTGTGATTGATGGAACCTTGTCTAAATACCTCAAACTCTGTTTTACCACTTGATACCATTCACACCATCAGCTTTTATTTCTGCAGAGTGTTTCATATTACCTTTGTTTTCCTGTGTTGCTTTCATCGCAGCATCAAAACAAAACCAGAGGATTAAAGCAGGTCAATGCATTATTGTTAAATATTTTTTTCTAAGGGAGAGCAGACCATTCCAAACACCATTAAGACAGAATCCTGATTGAATCTGGTGCAGCCAGATTAAATGCATGTTAATAGAGAAGGACAATTATTGTTGACTTCCTAATGCAAACAAGAACTTCAGACACTGATTTCTATCAGCCCATTAGAGCTGGCTGAATCCTACACAATGTTTTAACAGTTGCTTAGCAATGGCAAATAAGCTGTTCTGTCTCTTATCACTAGCGGTATAGTTAGAACAATACCTATTATTGAACTGAATAGGTATGAAATTAGTTTATACTGTTCCTCTTTTTGAGATGGCACTTGGCAGCAAAGTGAATTGTTTAGGCTGCAGGCAGAAGCAGCAATTTTTTTCCTGGAGCTAAAATGGAGATAAAATGAAACTGAGGCTTTGTGATGGCTGTTTATCTGAAAGCATCATCAAAAAAACTCTGCTTGTGTGTGTTTGTGTGTGCAGGAAGGAAGAGGTTTTCCTTCAGATATCTTCTTTGAATGAATTGCCAGGGTTGTGACAACACTAATGACTAGAGCCTATTGAAAAAGCAAATACAGCAATACTACCCCGCAATATAATTTCCTCCCTCCTTCCTCCATGGGCATCTCTAATGAAGTTCCTCAGCTCTGATCTGGGGAAATACACTGGAGGTAAAGCTACCAAAGCCATGATACAGAAGGACACTTTAGGCACTTGTCATTTACTGTTGCAACTCCTATCTCTTAAGTGTGCACCTTCCACCCTGGAGTCCCTGCAGCTGCAGCATTCAACATCTGCAGCAACATGCACGCCTTGCATGCAGGGTTCATGGTCGCCACAATAGGGAAGTCTTAGCAGAGCAGTATGGTTTGGTTCTGGTGCTGCAATGTCTTAATTATGTCTTTCCAGTTAGGATTTATACTCACAGTTCCTGCCTCCCACAGGAATACCCCAATAACATGGCTGTAGTCTACTTTGAGGTAGATGCTTTACAAGTCAAACTCTTAGATAAGGGCTGTGCATCCAAGCAAAAATTTCTTATTTTAGGCCAGCTTGTCATCCTCCAAGTCTGATGCAATGAAGTATGAATTATTTTAAGTGCCTTGAGTAATTTCATCAGGAAAATTGAAGAATGCTTCTACTTTGCAATAGACTAGTTTTGTAGCTGGTGCTTTGGGGCAGCAAAAGGTTTGGGTTTGAATATCTGAGGAAACAATTTAACTTTTGAATTCCGTGACAGAGAGAACCACCAAGCCACTGTGGAGATAATATGCCACTGTTTACTATTTCTCCAGTTGCATTTCATAGAAAACAGCAGCAACTGCTGTTGGACCCACATAGCTGGTCCCTACAGTGGTTCTCCAGGTTTAACCAGGACAGGCTAACAAAAGAATCCCTGTTTCTGAAACTTGAGTGTAACATAGTGTAAACCCCATGTTTGTGATTTTCCTGTACCCAGCTTCTGAAGCTTCTTAGTATTGAAGCACTTCTGTGCACCAGCAGAGGTAGGAATTGGGTACCTTTGAAATGCGGTGCATGGGGTGGAGCAACACACTTTGGGCTCCTGGCACTCCACTGGCAGCACTGCAAGGAGACAAGAGGTAAAGTGATTCTCAGATTGTTGGATGCAAATGTACACAGGATGACAGAGCATGTACCAGCTGAATTTAAAGAACAGCTGAATACAGGTTTTGAATCACAGAGTGCTTGAAGTTTGGGGCAGCCTCTTGGTACCCTCTAATTCAACCTCTCTGCTCAAGCAAGGTCGCCTGGAACCAGTTGCACAGGACTGTGTCCAGCTGAGTTTCAAAGATCTCCATAAATGGAGTCTCATAACCTCTCTGGGCAACCTTTGCCACTGTTTGACCACCCTCACAATAAAAAAATCCAATTTGTTTGAATCCAAAGTTTGAATTTGATGTGGCTTAACTTGTGCCCATGGTCTCCTGTCACTGAGCACTACTGAGAAGAGTCTAGCTCCCTTGTTTTCCTTCTTTTCCATCAGATGTTTATATGCACTGGTAAGATCACAGAATCACAGAATGGGTCAGGTTGAAAGGGTCACAGTGGGGTCGTCTGATCCAGCCTCCCTGTTCAAGCAGGGTTACCCTGGAGCACATTGCACAGGATTGTTTCCAGATGGATTCCCCCTGAGCCTCTCTCTTAACAGTTCCAGCTGTCCCAGCCTTCCTTCACACGGAAGGTGCTCCAGTCCCTGAATCATCTTCATGGCCCTTGGCTGGGCTCACGGTCAGTCCATGTCTGTCGAGGACACAGGAGCTCAGAACTGGATGCAATTCTGAATCCATCATGCAGACAAACCTAGTTCCTCTCTGGATCTGAACCTTCACACTCATTTACTTTTTCAGTCCCCAGTCCCTTGGTACAGCTTCCAGCAAGTGTGCAAAGTGCAGCTTTTGCACACCTTTCCATCAGAAGTAGGTGTGAAGCTATCAGGTTCATTACGCCAACAAGCATTCACAATCTGATTCCTGCAGTGCAAATCAATCTCATGTTCAGTGAAAGGAGCTTTGGTACCAACTTCACTGCCTTCTGAAAGGTGCCAAATGCTCCCTATTGTATTAATAATCCATGTAAATTTCCTGTGTACTTCATGGGAGAAAACCCTTATTAATTTCTTGCTGGAACCACTGGGTTCTTATAATGCCTACAGTATTAACCAGTCATTTACACTGATTCAAATTAGACCAGTTAGTATTTTTACTAATAATTTGATTGCTATAACCAGACACAGCAAGAGCAGGTTAACCTGAGCTTAAAGCTGGAGTTGAAGATGAAAGGTTTGATCACTCATTCTTACCTGAATTCCTGTCCTGAAGCTAAATAACTTCTTTTGGATAACTACATGAAAAAATTAAATTCTCAAACAGAAATATGAAATGGAGTGGAACTGCAAAATTTCCTATTAAAGGTGTAAAGGATTCCTCATGGGAGAACCTCAGCCAGGAAGATGGGCAGGCTGAAAAATGTCTTGGTCTGCCAAGTCACCAAGAAGCCAGGTACCAAGGGAGTAGTCCAAGGGCAGAGTCATCTCCCCACTTCTCCGAGTGTTGAGGGGGACCTGAAAGCAAGATTTCCTGTTAGGGGTGTGTGGGGGAGGCCCCAGGAACCTGGAATACCAGCGAGGTTGCCAGTCAGTGTGAAAGCTGAGCTGGCCAGAAATGAGCTGTGGACTTGGCCCAGGGCAAGAAAGGAGAGAGCACCTTCCAGTCAGACCTTCTCAAAACAAGGGCGTCATAAGCATTTCCACCCCAGCTGGATGCACAGCTCAGCTGACCCCTGCACAGTTTCAGTGGTATTAACATGCTTTCCAAACTTCTATGGTGTAGGCTTGCACAACCTAGAGCTGGAAAAATGCTGAGAACCTAAGTGATCAGGAGAACAGTCACCAAAATATTCCTTAAAAATGCTATAGTGTTGTAGGCAAACAAAATGTTCCAATGGCATTTAAATCAGTAAGAAAATTTTAAAATTATTTGTTTGTTTGGGGGTTTTTTGGGGTGTGTTTTTTTTTTTGTTTTAAAATAATACCACTAAAGGAATCCCAGTGTACCACAGAATTTGCCATGGTGCATTGCAAAAGCCAGGTGGGGCTAGCCCAGATTTGATCCTGGTTATAAATATAAATATAATAATAATAATAATAATAATAATAATAATTTTACAATCCAGTGCAGTGCCAGCAGTCTGATATTCATGAGAATCTCTGAAACAAGATAAAAAGACATCACATATTTGCATTCAGGTGTGCAGAAGGCTGTAAATTCTCTGGTTCTAACATCATGACTGCAGCATACAGAGACACTTGGGCAGACACAGTCCTTGCCACACAGTAGTTATAGGTTACAGTTTGGAAATACTGAAATGACTGAACTGGTATGTGAACCTTGTAGCAAGCCATCATTTGTGATTGCCTCAAAACAGCTTTCAGAAAAGCCACACAGAGTCTAGCTGGTGTGAAAGTGCTGCAGAGAGATCCCAGTTTTCTCTCATGGGGAAGCCTGTGTGTGCCATAAAACGAGGTGTGGGCTTCCCAGTGGTGAAGAGTGATGGGGCAGGTGTATTTGTGATGGATTCAATAAAGAGATGATATTTCAGGATGTTTGAGCATGACCATAACTAAACACTGGGGCTTTGACCCATCACATAATCTTGCATGTGAGTAGTGCCAGGTCTCCCACCTAAGGCTACAAATAAATCTGTCCCTAAAAGCCAACAGATGATTCAACTCTACCTCTCGCCTTCTGTTGTGAAAAATCTTCACCAGAACTGTAATCTCACTAATACTCACTGCTGAGGCTTGCAAACTAAAGTTTGGCTTTAAAGCACCAGGCTTCCTGGTGTCTCTGTCAAATCTTACACCACCTCTGTTGTTGTCTCATATCACTGAAGAGATTAACAGCATTTCCAAGGTTTCAAATATGGATATTTCTTTCCAGAACTGTCTAGCATGAACAATGCTGTTTTCATTTAAATAATTCTACCCACATCACTCTGTTTCTAAAGTCATGACAATTGTTGCCATACCACAACTACCTAATGGCAGGAGCTGGAGTTCTGGCCCTAATAGCTGTCATCTGCCACCCAACTGAAAATTTCGATGATGTTCCCTCACATACAGGAACCAAGTTTCTGGCACACAGAAATTGTGTGTCTCAGATCCAGAGTAGAATCCTATTCATGTATACTCAGTATAAGAAATAGAATTTAAAACCAAATCAAACCAAAAAAACCCAGCATGGAATCCTGCCCAAGCTGAAGTCAATTTTGCACTCCATTTTCCTGGATTGGGGTTTCACCCTGAGGATTTTGCTGCCTACTATCACCTCTAAAATTGTCTGCTAATGTTTCACATTTTATAATCGCTTTTTATTAATTTTTTAAATGTTACCTTCTTTTTTGTGAGCCTTAAACAAAAATTTCTGAAGGAGGATGAGGGTTTGCATCACTCACCAGCACAGAGTGAATAGAAATCTCATATAACTTTCAACAGAGAATGAACTGCAAGGGTTTGCAATATTTTGGCTATGGTGTAGCTCTAGCCTGCAATTTGGTCCCATCTCCTGCATTATGCTGCCATTGGCTGATGGAATTTGAGGTTAAAAAAAAACAAAAACCAGGAGGAAAAGCTGTCTATATGCAAACTACTGTCATTCCACTAACAGATCTTTTTCTCCTTTAATGTGTTATGTATAGTTTGCTCAGGTGTTAATTAAAACAGCAGCATGAGCTTCCAGTAAGTTTTATGGGGATTTTTAAAAAGATGAGGTTTTGTCTTCGCATCTATTCTGCTGTTACTATGCACTGTTAGCAGGAGGGTTTTTTCTTACCTCATTGCAAGAGAAAAATTACACACAACTATGGAGTTTAAGTTCTTATCAGAAGGCAAAACTAAGCATCAAAATTTCTTAACAACTAAGCACCATATATACCATGATTACAAGATATAATACTGTTTCCCATACTGTGATATCTAAGCTTGGCCTTATCCAACTTCCCCATCAATCACTGCACACTACTCTTTGGTATCATGTTATCATATTTCCATAATCATTAATCATGTTACCCAATAAATCCTTGGGCAATTATTTAAGCTGCTCTCTTAACAGCTGTCCACTTCGCATATTGCCACCTTGGCTGCTCATTTACCAGCATGCCTTTGATCTGGGAACTGTTCAATCAGATCAATAACATGCAAGGAAAATGCAAATGGTTTGAAACAAGAGAAATTCTTTCATGTGGAATATTCACATTTGAAACAAGCCTTTCAACTCTGCAGCCGAAGCTTTCCTTTACAGTGATAAAGTTCTTTATAACGATTTAACAAATTACAGCTAGGTAATGGCAAAGCATATTGCATTTAGCAGCAGAGCAAGTGGTAGGTGTGAGGAGGAGCTGGGAGCTCCCAGTCACACATGCACTGGCAAGCCCTCCTCCTTCCCAGTAACCCAGGAGATGAGATGCCAGACTATTCCCTGTGGGAGACAGATGAAGTGAGAGACAAAGGCCATTTGCACGTTCAGGTCTGTGAGAAACTGCCTTGTTTATCGCTGTGCCTTTCCAGTGGTCTCAGACCTGCCTTCCCTATCCCTTAATGGCTTCTGGTCCTCCCTGCATACTCTCCCATCAAGCTCACCTGCTCTCTTTCCCACCCTTTCCAGCTCTCCTGTGCATTATTATGATGGGACTACTGACTTTGGGGGATGATTTTTGTTGGTCAGGCTTTGTGATAAGTTTTTCCATGTGTGAGAAGACCTCTTTGGCTTAAGGCAGATGTACAGCTCCCATCTGTCTGTCAAGAAGATTCATGAGGAACAGCAAGACTACTAAGTACAGTTTACTATCTGCAATGACTATATGCCAAATGCAGATATAAATTGTAGTGCACTTGGAAAGCTGATTAATTAAAAAACCCTAACGCCACTGACAAATGCTCAAGTTTCAAATGTTTCTTTATCAGCATCATCTAGCTCTGCCTAGACTGAGAGCAGATTACCATCAAGTAATTTTCAGCCTTCCCTAGTGAAGCTTTCTCAAGCATTTTATTATTTTGAAACAAATCTTTTTCTGCAGCCCTGCTTTCAAATGGTACCCACTCTTAGTCACAACTTAGCATAGTGGTGTATAAATTTCCCCTCTAAAGAAGACAAAAAGGGAGGAAGAAAATGTGATATACATCTTTAGGAATTATTATATTCCATGCTTTGTTTGTTGTAGTAAGGGCTGTGTGATAAATAATGCCACATGGCTCTATAGTTCATCATTTTACCACAAACCTGCACTGCTCCCATTTGTACTGCAATCCCACCTCCAGGCCCCCAGTGGGGCAGCCCCATGTGCTAAATGCTGTACACATCTATTGAGTGACAGGCCATTCTTCAAAGACCTTATGAGCTAGAGACAAGAGATTCCTACTGGTCAGAAAGGTCCCCTTTCTTCAAACAGATGAACAGCAGATTTTGTTTCCATAACACTTGTAGCCACAGGTAGGCCGGGGGAGCTGAAGGAGGACAATTTAGATAATGCCATAGGTAGAGAATGAATAAAGAAGTCTGCCTTCATGAGACACAGGAAGGATACAGTGGAGACCACTGGAAGAATCTGGAAATAAGCAAAAACAGTTTTCCTGTGGTATGTGTGGAAAACAGACTTCAGTGGCACAGCAGTATGGATTTGCTGGCCTTCTTTCAGGATAACTTATTTGCCTCTTGCCTCTCTTCATCACTTTATCAATAATTTAATCCCCAAGTTCCTGCTGATAAATATGTGATATGTGTAGAGAGATACAGGAGTGAATACACAATGTATGAGCAAGTGTTGGAGTAGAACTCATTCTTTTAAAATAAATTGTTACTAGGTTATGACAACGACTGTAACAAAAATATATATATCTGCATAACATCTGTGTTGATCAGTTAACATAAGGATGTAATATTTATTCTTAATTTCAACACTTTATTTGGAAAGGTGGGTCAAATTTGTTGCAATTTGGTACTTTTCCTCCTGACAAGGTACATCATAACCTACTCTAGAAAGAATGGAAGAATTTGGAAGGCTGTCTAAATTGTTTTGTTTAATTTATACATCCAGTGAAAATCCAGGCCACCTGCCATTCACAGCAATGTGAACACTGTCATTCAGTTAAAAATGGGCAATACAACTTGCAAACAGAATGTTACGGAATGGTTAAGCAAGTGACAGGGACAAATAGGTGAGCTGCAAATTGAGTCATGTAACTGGACAGTCCTTTGGGGGTTATGTTTCAGATTTTCTGTACTTACAACTTGAAGTACAGCTCTGTGCTGAGAAAACCATTCTTATTCCAAGCTTTTGCTCTTGAGACATGCACAAGAAATCTGTAGGCCTAAGAAGATGCACAGGCTATAACAGCAGGTCATGTTATGAGCCAGCATAATTAATGGCATAGTTCCTTTGGCTTTGACAGCTTCCAGGAAGCTTCTATAACTTTGTGTGAGCAATGAGATTTTTTACTATTAAGACACTCTGCATTGCCTGTTTGTGAACAGTGCTGGGTACGGCCAAGTTATGAGATACAAGAACAAATCATAATGCTGAATTTTGGAGAAAGAAGCTGGCTGACTACAACTGGGAAGCCATTTAGGTATTTAAACATGTCTGGTGCCACTTTAAAATCCTTTAGGATTTCACAAGATAATGATCAGTATGACTCAGGTGATCTAAAGCCTTTTGAAAAGGATGCAAAGGAAGGAAGGAAAAGTCTCATCTCATTTAACTACAGCAGCACTCAATAGCTGCTACTGGAAACCCAAACCCCACTGCTGACCTCTCATGAAAAGGAAAGAGTGTTCCTGAGTGCTCAGAAGCAGCAAAAGCAAACAGGGGTGGTGGAAATTATATGTAGAAGAAATATTTAAGTTGAAAAAATGAAGATTGGGAGTAGGAGGAAATAAGAGAGCTGGCTTGGGGGAGGAAGGAATAGCATGAGGCAGATGTTCCCTTTCTGGTATTTATAATACTACCACTACAAAATCTGCTCCAGAGAGGAACACAGCCTGGCACAGGCAGGGAGCTGCTTGTACTGTTGCTGCTGATAGCAGAGGTTAGCAAATCAAGGGTGGTGAGGGCCACAGTGTAAGGAAATGAAGCAGCAGCAGGGAATGAGATATGGCTGGAGAATGAGAAGTAAGAGGTTTAAGTCCATCCCTTTTTGTACAGTTTGCAGTGGGAGCATGGTGTTTTCTGATGATATAAGCCAGTGCTCAACAATCTGGCCTGATGGATGCCAGCCCACACACCTGAGGAAAAACCTCAAGCTAACCTTCCCCCTATGTTTGTGCCTACAGTTCCTACTCCTTGTATCCATTCTCTTCATTACTTTCCAGGCAGGTGATAGCAAAATGAAGGTGGATGACACTTTTTGAAACAGTTTTTAAACTGAGATCTCCTCCTTTAATTTTGTTGTTTTTAAGGATTGGGATTTATGTATGGATTTAGACAGAGATGCTCCAATACCATACTACAAGACCTCAGTGATTAGTACAAATGGCTTAAAGACTCACTAAGAAGGAAGGCAACAAAACATGCTAATGACAGCAAACATCAAACACCACAAAATATTACCTGAGACTTATACCAGAATTCAGCTGTATTATCACTAAAGTCTTTAAAGCTACTGCAATATCCAAAATGCCTTAAAAATCTTTTGACTTAGTTTTTCTTAAAATTAATGAATCTCTTGTACTGCTGTCTATGAGTGAGAAACCATAAGCCAGTTTAAACAGGGTTATCAGATACAATAATTAACAATTTTACCACAGTATGTCAGAGATCAAGAAATAAGAGTGAAATCTTGATCCTAGTGAAACCAATATTCTCAGGGGCTGAAGACGTCAGCTCTTCACTCTCTAAATTTTGTATCATCTGGATAGAAGATTTTTAATATGACTGCATAAATCATGCAATTGGATTGGTCTCATAGCAAAAAGTATTTATATTAATAGCTGTTTCAAGAGTGTGCCACGAGTAAATGTTCCAAAGGACACACACAATTGTTCTGCAATAGAAAAGCTATTATAATGGCCCATTTTCTATTAAGCAGTTGCAGAATATTTTAACTCCTTTCTGTTCCTTTGTATTGCACATAATTTCTTCCCCAACTTATTCAATACCAATCCCAGGACTTTGGCAATGTACAGTTAATTGCTGTGACTGAGTTTTTAACCTGGTGAGAAAGAGCTGACCAGGAATCCCAGTAGGAGGATGGGCATCCCTGTGGATACTCTGCCCTCTGGGATGATACAGGATAGCACTTGTACTCCAGATTTTTCTCTGTGGCTCATCCTCTTAAGTTCTTCTGAGGTGTGGCTCACCCAGATGCTCAGTTCCTTCTTGTTGTTCTCAGTTGCCTGTAATAAAATGAGAAATGAGAAACAATTATTTTTTTAAAACTGTCTTTCACCGTGGGATATTAATGTCTCTTCTTCTGGCATTGCTGGTTCTAAGCAATAAAAAAAAGCTGCCACCCAAAACAAGACTAAAGAATAGCAGGGAAAGGGCACAGCTATGAGAAACTAGCCAGAATAAATCCTTCTGGAAATGTCCTAATAACAGTTACACCTCACTCCCACCGGGAAAAAAACCTAAGGTGGGCAGCAACACACTCTTAGGGCTTGAATGCAAGCAGACAGAAAAGCTGCAGTGTAAATGCAGACCAACTGACAAGATATAAAACTGCTTTAGAAATAAATTCCAGCAGTGAAAGTCTACCAGCAGGGAAAGATCATTTGTAAGGTTTAGTCAGAACAAGGCAAGAGTAAACACTGTGTGCATTCCCCTGGTTTTCTGAGACAGAAGAGGTTTTCCTCAGGCCACCAACTCCTCCTTTGGGAAACACGCACAAAATATTTCAGAAGTCCTGTCTAAACGTGTAGTGAAGGATGTAGAAACTACTACTGTAATATATTGAGCCAAATGTGGGTCATAACAGGGAGCTTTAATCATCTTCCTCAATAACAGAGAGGTTTAATCATCTTCCTCAGCAATGATATACATATATAAGCAAATAAAACGGATCTTGGAGAGAACACACATGCTAAGAACTGCAAAAGCAAATTGGTTTCTTTAGCTTAACTAGGCAGGCAAATGGATGGGGCTCGACTTCTATGGTTTTGCTTCATATTCTGCTACTAATTCTTATGGAATTAGAAACCCTCTTCTTCAAAGGACATCTCTTTTGGAAAAGAGTTTCCCTTCCTCCCCACCACAGGTTCTGCATACCCAGGGACAAGGCCTCCCCACATTTACCTGCTATGAACAGGTTTTGTTACACAGGAGTCTGCCAGCTTTCTCTTTGGACAGTACCATCCCACCTTCCTGCAGTTCTGCATGAAAAGAGATGGGGTTGGGTTGCATCAGGATACCTTTTATCCCCTAGTAACCCAGACTGTCCTGCTTATAGACACTCTCTTCTGTGGAATAAAAGTAATTTCAGTGAGGGTTATTTAAGAGGATTAGGGAAACTGGGAAATTAAAAAATCAAGAAATAGTCTGGGGAAAGCATCCTAGCTGGAGCAGTGCAGAGAGGTGGTGGTTGGCACAGGGACAGTTAGGAACATGCCATAGAGGATACCCTTCTTCAGCCAGAATCCAGTGCACAGTCTTCCCATGGAGCACTCAGCATTAAAGAGGCCAAGGCTGCCTTTTCCACACACAGTCTCTGCAGTTAGAGCAGGAAATGAACAATTCTGTGCTGTGTGGCCACTTCTTTTCACTCTGCAGACCTGCACTCTTGGTGTTCTTCAGAACAGAACAGAAATCTGCTCTGTGCCAGAAGAAAAGGGACCTGTTCTTGTACAATCTCCTGGCTCTGTAGTGTTGTACAGGGGAGGAACCCTTCCCCTCCTAATTAATTTCTCAGATCCCAGTGAGGACTACATTCCAGCATCAAGGCCAGCAGAAAAATCTAAAATCTCTCATGATGGAAAGAGAGGAAAGGCTTTCCCAACACATGGGCTTATCATACCATTTACTCACTTACTCCAAACACCTTTAAAAAATCCCTTGTGCAAAGTTAAGAAGAGGGAACCAGACAAGTAGAAAGACTTTTGGATTTTTCTTTTCCCAATGTATAGTCAGAGAAATAAAAGAGGGTATTTGTGAAAAGCCACCATGAGCCAGCAGTCTGATAAACAACAATAACCTTTTTCTTGACACTAATTCCTTTATTATATTTTTAGAAGAATTTAAAAGCCACTTATTTTTGAAAACTGTGATTTCAGGAAAAAGTATAATTTTCACATTTCCTCTGATGTGTTATATGCCCTGCTGTGTTATGACATTTCAAGTTTCATCAAGTCACATTAATTTACATTCTCACATGTTTTCTCAGTGGAACCTGCTCTTTGGGTCTATTTTCATTTATTACTTGATCACTTTAATGTATTTGTTTTACTGAATACTTGGGCCATATTAACTGATCTTTCCATACCCCATGCTTGCAATTCATTAGCAATCATTTCTCTTCTCTGCACGAAGAAAGGAAAAAAGGAATGAGTGAGAGAGAAAATGAGAGAAATACAAAAGACTTGGAAAGAAAGCAAACATCAGTTTAGTACACAGCCTGGGATGCAGCCTGCTCCATTGCTTGGGCTTTGGTTATGAGGAAATTTTATCTGGTGTGACCAACATAAATTAGCAACACAATAAAATAGATCCCATGCAATAAATGTAGCTGATTGATTGTAAGCTGCCCATTATTTCAACCTCCTCAACTTTGGTAAATGCGTTCACAGCAGTAAATCTGTGTTATAGATTTGTTTTGGTACTGAGTAAAGGGGACTGCTGGATCCTATCATACAGAAAGCCAACCAATTGTCCAGTCTTGTGCAATGATGATGTGAGAGAGCTGGGCATCAAGTCCCATTTGTGGGCTTGTTCCTTGCAGCAATATTTTGGTTGCCTGTGCCTCAGCTTGAGCTTGAGATGATGCCTAAATTCCCAAATTAGAGCCGTCTAAATTCAGTTTGTTCACAGTGGCCAGCACAGCTGAAGTACAATATTACCACTCTTTGCCTCCTGGCATAGATAATTTGAGGTAATTCTCAAATGATGAGTCTTTAAGTGAGGGAATCAGCCTATTTTGTCCACCCTTTCCCTGTAATTATTAATTTAATGACTGAATGAACCATGGTGGTTTTCCCCACTCTTGCTACCCTCTGCTTGCAAGTGGCACACAAATACAAAATGAGAGATCATATTTGGAAAACCTCACAACTTCTCAGTAAATTCCCATTCCCTTCTCAATGTTAGGATACTTGATGACACCATGAACATCAGGTAAAAAGATCCTGTGCAGGCAGCTGCTAATCCCCCAGTCCAGAAACCAGCAGCAAGACTTTCAATGGCTGTGCAAGGTGTCTTTCTCAGCTAAAGATGGTGAGAGCTGAAAGCCTCAGGCTCAGGTAGAAGGGAGCACCCTGCACTTAAAAAAATCATGTTGCCTGCAGCTCTGCACCAGCAAGGAGTCACATGCAGATCCAATTTGATCACCATAATAATCCATCCCCCTCTGTTAATACACTCCCTTGACCTACCCTGTACTGAGAACTTGCTGTAACTCCAACTTTGAGTTTGCAGCCACAGCATGACAGATACAGGCTAGTGGAACATTCAGCAACTTAGCAGGTTGTAGCTTGTATTCCCCCCCCATATCCATGTGGATACACACCTACCCCTCCCACACCTGCCCCTAGCAATGAAGACATTGCATAGAGTCCAGCTGTTGACTAATCTAAAGCTACATAGTTCCATCTGTCTTAAAAACAGCTCTGCTACTGGAAGAACGAGGGTAGGGGGAGGAATTGCCCAAGAGAGACATTTCTGGCATTTTGGTTTCTTTGTCATTAAGCTGGTTGGAACAATCAGGCCAGGCACTACTTTAGTGACAGCTGGGCTTCATTTTAAACCTCTTCTCCACCCTTAGGTAACTCTGGGGGAGTTACCATGAAAGTCAAACACTGGCAAACTCTAAGGGCAGAGGAGAGACTCCCAAATGTGACCAAAGGCACAGAGAGCCCAGCTCGTCCATTGTAATGTCCTTATGTCCCTGGATGAGTAGGAGGATGATACTAAAGCTTTGTGTAGAGGGTTGAATGGAGCAGCCTCATGTGTCAAAGCAGTGGAAAGAGGGGGCAAGGAAGACTTATCCCAGCCTATATATCAGTGCTGGCAAATGACCTGGTGCCAGTGGGAGAGTGACCAGCACAGCCCAGGGAGAGCAGCACAGATAGCACAGCATGCCTGGTACCCACTGCACACTGGTGACAGAGTGGAATGTAATCTGTGTGTTTATGTGCAGAGATTCCAGACTGCAACTGGCTCCAGCAGGACGTGCTGTCCTGCAGTGGGGAATGGAGAGGGATGCTTATGTAAAATGGCCTGGCAGCAGGGCACAGGGGGGACAGGCACACTCATTTTCCACTGCGTGCAGCAAAGAAAGGGATTACTGCTGAGGGGGGAGGCAGGCATGAACAGGGGGAGAGACATTAGGAGTCCAGATGTCTACTCTCTGAATAGAGTTTCCAAGGGTTTTGGAAATAAAATAGAAATAAGCCATACCATAAATTCAGATACATGTGCAAGGAATCCACATTTACTCAAGACTGAGGTTGTGTTATGTGACCTTAAGCAAAACTAATCAGCTGGACTGAGTCTCCTCAGTCTTCTCCAGCACCTGTGAACCTGAGGGAACAGATTTTGCAGAGCTAAAAGTCAGTCCCTCCCTTCCACTGGGATGCAGCTGTCTAAATGTCTTGGTCCCTCCTAAGAGATCTGGGAATATAGGGAGGGAAAACTGTGAGGGAACAGGGGCTGGTGTGATTCACTCATTCATGGCATTGGCAGCTACGTTTCATATTAACCCTGCTCAGAAAACAGTGGCCATGAAGTAATTCAACCCATTCTGGAACTTAGGTGCAAAACCAAGCAATCTTATATTGGTCACAATATAGTCAATCAGAATTTAAACAGTATTTAAATAGTATTCAGGCTTAATGAGGGCTGAGAGAAGGAATGCCAAAATGCCAGAGGCTACGTTACCTTTTGCCTTGGAGGAATGTGATTCCTGACACTAGCAGACTAAAAGAAATAAATAGTTTAGAAGCTCTGATGCCTTCCAAACACCAGGTGCAGCACTATCAGTGCGGCACCATCTTACCTAGACTACAATTGACCTTTTAGCTTCTTTTTTTTCTGTCTTTTCTCCTAGGAGGCACCAGTCATCACTGTCATGATAAAAATAGAAAAGTGCCATCTGTGTATGCCTAAAGGTTTATGAAATGAGAGAAAAAGAAACTAAACCAAGTAGCTCTCCTTTCTGTCACTTCCCAGCTCCCCTCTTGAACGACTTTCTCTATCCTTAAAGATGCTGTCCAGCTGAGCAGCCTGTCACAAGGAAATATGCACAGGAAAATATTCCAAATTTTCCTGTTTTACCTACTGCCAGTTGACAGCAAGACAGAAAGTCATCCCTAGCCAGTCAGGAAAGTTACTTTTTAAGTGATGTGCACTGCATGGTATATGGAGACTGAGATCAATGGAGGACAGTAGAAATTTAAATTGACAGTACACTAATAATTGTTGACATTAACTAATCAGATAGGAATTTTAAAGTTCACACTGTGAACACTGATATTTTCTATGTGAAGTGAAGACAGTTTGAACTGATATTTTTTCTATTAATAAGTGTTTGAAAGGATGGTAGAAGAAATTATTACTGTAGTAATCAGAGCTCTCTGTGTGAAATCGCTTCATAGTCTTTGAGATTCATAAAGCAGGAGATAGTCTTTATTCAAAAGAGTATGAGCCTTTACCTGACTACCTAATGAAAACATAAAAGTTATCATTGCTTTAAATAATCTTTTAATTTGTTTACCAATATGCTGTTTTCTTGATAATCTCTTGAAAACAAGCAGGCCCCAGGGCCCAGCCCCTGAAGAAATTTTGGGAGTTACCTAGAGAAAGCTGCCTGCCACCCTCCACTGATGGACAGTGACTCTGCCCTGTGGCTGAGCCTCTCTGCACCAGGCAGTGCTCTGCCAGGGTGGAGCTACCCACAGACTATGCCAGGCCTCTGCCATGGGAACAGGCACACAGGATGCCAGCCCTCTTATTTCCAATAAAATTCCTCTGGCTTATACATCTGCCACCCAGAGGGACCCTGCATCAACACTGGAGTAGGTGCAGCTCCGTTTGTTTAAGCACATTTCACTTCTCCTAGCACAAATCAAGCCCAGTCTGATCTAGTGGCATCTTTAGACTGCAGCACACACCAGATTAGACACTTCCCTGTGGTGTTCAGTGCATCACATGCATGGAAGAGTCCTGCTGGTTCTTACAAATATGAACATGTTGATTTGTAAAGATGTTCTTAGCATCACAGGATCGTTTAGGTTGGAAAAGACCCTTAAGATCATTGAGGCAACTGTTAACACTATCAGGCCTTCAGCACATATCCATTGTGTCATCAGTGCACGTAATTCAGCATCAGCTAGCTACACATCAAGGTTTCTAGCTCTTGCTTGGATTGGGAAGAACATTATTCCCTTTTCCCATGATATAGCTGAGACTAATGCTGTAACTTGTATTGATGTTCAACATATGAAATCCAACTAACCTTCCCTTTGACTGAGAATTATATTTGTGACATAATACTCCTACAATGGTATGCAAGAAGGAGTCTGGAAATGATCACTTGACACTCAGTCCATATCAGAACGTATCTTCAGCCAAAAAACCCCAAAGTGTTAACACCTGAGGTTGTTAACCTCCTTCCCAGCAGCCTGCTTATAGGGGTGAACACATTCACCCCTGATTCAAATCAAATCCTTTGGTTTTCTCCTTGTGTTCCCCACTCCCACTTCTGACTTTACCTTATGATCAATAGAGTTCAAGTTTAGGGAATATTACCAGAGTCTATGATTGCAACCTCTTATAATTATAATCTATAGGGTTGCTGAGAGCATTAGAACATCCAGAATAAATTAATTCAGTGTAAGTAAAAGCTTTGAAGCTAGGAGCATCACCAGGGTTTTGAGGCTTAAGCTCTCTTTAGATTACTTGATTAAAGTAGGTCCAAAGCTTCACCAATCAATATATTTTGCTTAGGAGTAGTGTTGATACAGAAGCATATTTAATGGGATCTGCAGTACCCCACCCAGAAGATGCTTCATTAAAGCAAAATGAGAAAACGTGCTTGGGGGGAGAGGGGCAAAATCATTTCCATGTGCTTGTGAGTGCCTGTGAAGATTACTTGCAGCCCTGGTACAGAATAGCCTGTATAGAGGAAAGGGGAGCAGGGAACTGACAAGAAAATTACAGCCTTGGAAAAGAAGTAACTGAATCTTCTATTAGTTTAAAATTGTGAAAGATGACCAATTGTAAATAGACACACCTGCAGCCATGCATTATTAAAGGGACAGCCCTGCTCTTTGGCCACTTTATTTTGTCCTGCAATCTCCAGTGGGACCAGGACCATTAGTCTGGTTATCTGGATGGCATCATCTCTGGCAAGATTACCAGCATTGTATCTGTGGGCCAATATTGACAAAATCACAATTATTTGTACTGAAATTAGGAAAACTTAAGCCTGACCAGTAGGTCATAGTTGACAAAAGCCAAAAATACAATAATCTCACAATGTTTTTTCTCACCTGAGAATATGAACATGCAACAGGTAAAACAGGTAATGTGGAAGAGCACAGGTTCAGTTCTGCTTCTCTTGCTTCACCTCCCTAGTTGGTTACACACCTCCAGGGCTATGGCTTCCAGAAACCAGCACCAGGGAGCAGGAACATTGCTTGTATCCCAATGGAAAACATCATCCATTGAGGTTTCTAATTGGACATTTAAGCAACTTTTTTTGCAGGAGCAATTTCAATGAATTAGTTATATTTTCCAGCCTACTGAACAGACCAGACAAGCAAATTGTGTGCTACCTTCACAGCACAGTGTGCTCCCTAAGGAGCCTGGCCCCAGTTTGGTGCCATGAAGCTGAGCTGCTCCCTAGCCAGGGCCCAGCCCCACAGCACCTGAGCAAGGTGAGCAAGGCAAACCTGCAGATTCTGCCCAGAATTCAGATCTTATCAGGCAACACTGCGCTTATAAGGCAGGTCCCAAAATCTTGCTGGGAAGTCAATCAGAGTCAAGTTCAGTGAGGTAATGAGGGCTGGATACAGCACAGTGACTGCTCAGCAGGTCCCCAGTGACAAGGCAGGTCTGTGCCTGGCCCACAAGCTGGGAAGTCAGTCTGCTGGTCACGGTCTGGATCAACAGGATCCTTGGACAGGCACAGCTCTGCCTAAGCATCACTGAGACACAGACTGACAGCCCAGGGCTCAGCTGAAATGGGGCTCCTGAGTCCACAGGCAGGTGTGTAGGTGGAGACCTCAGATGAGGCTGGTCAGGCCCATTAAGGTGCCCTGACATTAATCTGATTATGCAAGACAAATATTTGCATTTTTATTTCAACAAGAACCTCAGTTTGGAGCTGGTGTTTGTCCATGTCATGGAAATAAACACGTGCCGGAAAAGCTACAAAGAAAATGAAATGATCATGCCAGGAGACTTTCATGTTTGAAAAGGATTTTGCCCTGAACAGGATTTACCCCTGCACATGCTGGGATGTGCTGATGTGTCCCTAGGTAGTTCCTTTGGCACCGACCACCTGGGGAACCCACAGCCAGGGGTCCCACCAAAAAGTCTCTTGTCCTCCCCACAGTTTGAGTGGTATTATCTCTGACAGGCTGAAGGTTCTCCTCATCTGTTGCACCATCTGCCCACAGTCCTCTGACATGTAACTAACTTCCACATCCAGACTCCGGGTTACAGAGTTCCAGCGCAAGAGAAAACACAAGCCTTTATTGCCAGAGGTGACTAAAACTCAGCCAGATGAGCTGTGTATTTTTTTTTAAATAAATGATTTTTTTACAATAAATCCATACAGTGTTTGCTTTTGTGACAGAGAGTGAGACAAAAATTTGCAGTTTGAAAGTTCAAATTCAAAGACAGATGGGCAGTGAGATGTCCTGGATAATTTAGGGATTGGGAATGGGGTCTTTTTCATGAGTTCATACATCAGCAGCAGACTGAGGAGATGAAACCCAGCAATCTGATAAGACTCACTGGTAAGGAGATGCAAACAAAACACTCTGGCCCAGATAAAAATATTGTCAGTGCAAGACCCTCTCAGCTTATTATCCTGTCCCATGGCAGCCCCTTTGGATCCCTGCTCATTCTGCAGCTCCAGCTCTGTTTAACTCCCTGTGCAGGTGTGAAGTGAGCCTTTGCCCCAGAATTCTGGTGGTTGCTTGCAAGAAAAATTTCTGTCTTGGTGACAACCCCTTCCCTTTGGCAGCCTGAGCTGTGCTGAGACTCCAGGCTTTCTCTCCCTCCTAAACCTAACCTCAACATCAGGAGTGGGCTAAGTCTTCTCTGGCAAACCCTGGCCATGCCCCAGTGAGCAAAACTTCTGAGGGGCTGATTTTTCTGGCAACCCACCCTTCCCTTCAGCAGCCACTTTCAAGGTTCTCATTTTGTCTCAGAATCTGTATGTTAAAGCAACATGTCTTCTGTCTAAAATGAAATATGTTTGTCTTTTTATTTTTACACACATCAGACCATTGTCCTCATAGTGAGCTCTCATGTATTTTAGTGGCATTCACAGTCTGCATGAATAAACAACTGGAGGCACTTGAAGGGATACAAGCTATGTCTGCCTTTGTTTGCCAAATAATCTTTTCTTCTGTCCCTGAACCCTGAACAAGAAATTGTTACAATTCTACCTTGCAAACACAGCCAGGCACAAGTTATTACTTAGCTGTTTCAAGATGAATTGTTTAAAAAAAATTTAAAAATCTCAGAGCTTTTGAAAACAATTAATCTTTTTTTTTTTTCGTGGCCAGTGGTACTTAGCCCTCACCCAGGCCACCCCAAGAGGCTGCAGCACCTGGCTGCTCAGGGCTCCTGGCCATGCCCAGCCGTGTCCTCAGCAGTGACTTGTCCCGGCCCCTCCGGCCACGGAGAACGCCCCTGTCGGTGGAGATGATAGCACCAGAGCCATGGAGGTGACTGATTCGCTTCCAGTCAGATACATTGTCACAGACTATTAATTTTACTGCAGCCTCGTTGGAGGGGAGTGGTAAAAGCAGCAGGGCAAGCAAACAGCTCCTGTCAGCGTGGGAGTACTAAATGCCCAAATAATTGGGCTTCTAGTTCACCAAATCTCAGCAGCCCCCCGATCTCACATTCATTTACTCCCCAGTTTACTAAAGCAAACACAATGCCTGTGTAAGGTGAGAGCTCTTTCAGAGGTCAGATGCTGCTGGGTGAAGTCAGTGGAGTCTGTTTGCAAATAGTTGTTTTTAAAACAGAGATAATAAAAATGGTGAAAGGCCCTTAGTTCTCAGATTTTGTGCTTAGGGCAGCCAGTCTGCTAACACCTAGGATTGCCCAAAACAAAGCAAAGCAGGACAGTGAGGAAGAAGAAAGGAGGATGGAGACATGATTTTTCAGCAGGAGACATATATGCTAACACGGTACCTGGGAACTGGTTGATCATTCTCTCCCAAGCCATTCAAGTCCTCCATCCATCCCACAGGGGTAATGGCCTGAGGTTCAGCAAAACCCTCCAGGCAGGTTTTTAGTGTCATTTCAGCTTGGTACCTGGGAGCAGAAGGCACAGAGGGCAGCTGGGCACATGGTGAGGAGCAGACACAGTGCTGGGACAGCAGGAGCTGTGGCACAGAACAGGCAGCCATAATGCTCTGGAGCGGGCAAAACACTTTCAAAGGTGCTGAGAGAGAAGTCCCTCATAAAGGAAAAAGTGTTAACAGAGACAAAGCCACATTGACTTCCTATATCAGATGCTGAGCACTTGCTTCTCACAGGGATTCTCCTCAGTCCTTTCCCTATATACAACTCCTTTATGCCTCAGGTAGCACCAGGAGCCTCCCAAGCTGTCATCTCTTCCGTCTCAGCAGAGAGGAGGAGCTTTCCTTTCCTTGCAGGAGCTTTGCTTTCCTTTGCCTTTTTTTCCCTGTCCCCCTACCCTGCTTGCAAAGCCCAGAATGGCTAACTGGATGCTGTTTGCAGCCTGGTAGGCAATATTCCTCAAATCCTTTTGCTTTGGCATGGTGGATCCCCCACTAGATCTGGCTGCAGCATGGCTCCTCACTGCTGTGCCAGGAGCGGGCAGCAGGCTCTGGCCACAAGGAGCAGAAGCTGTGGCTCTCCTCCTGATGGATGATCTGCTCCTTACAGCAGTGTAACAGGCAAAGCCAGTTGTGTTTGATTACACCCCAGGTAGCCTGGCTTCTGTAACTGAGATGGTGAATGAACCAGGTTGGAATAAGCAAGTGTATTAATTAGTATGCTGATAGCTGAATAAAGCTATTTTTAAAATCACTGAACAGCACTGCACTTTACTATGATTGCAGGGATTATGTAAGAGGATGATTAAAACCAGGTCCCTGCATCACAGACTGATCCGTGTTTTAGAGATGAAAAAACAAAGCTGCAAAGGAATGAGAGGAGACTGTACTATTTTAAAAGATTCTCCTGCCTGCCCTAATTAAGGGAAAAGAAGCCATGTCATCAGTGTTTTCATTGTCATTCTAACTTATCCTACTTTTTCTATCATATTTTGCCAATAAGCCATTTATTTTTTAAGACTGGGTTTGTTCATATGGAAATGTCAGCTCAGGAGGGATCTGCTGCATCATCCCACAATACGGAGCCATTTTACAGGGTGTCCCTGATGCACAGCTTTCACCTCCTATGCTGCACCTACCAGGAGTGTTTTCCTCCTATTTGTTGATGTACTACCACTCATTAAAAAAAGCAGGAAAAGTAGAATGTGGGCACTACCTTTGTGTATTGTCTAACAGATTGAAAACAGACAGATAAGGAGAAGTTGTATCTCAGCAGCAGGAAGATGCTGCATTTCAGGACCAAGCTACCAAGAAATATGCTGTTGTTTTCAATGACAGTTATTTGGGAAAAGCCTCTAGAAACTGATTGTCATTAAAGACTTGGAGAGAACATTGCTTATGATGATAAGCAGAGATTTTACAATTTTGTTTACAGTCTCCTGTGCTGTAATGCTCAGATTGCTGTATATACACAATCATTATTTGATTCCTTACACCACAGTGAATAGCAGCTCTGCTGATCAAATATAAGGTGGCAACCAATCCTAATGCAAATAGAAATATAAACAAACCCTGCAGATTTATTGCCAATAAAAATTATGTCAAACAGTATAAGACGAAAAGCAGAGTGTATGCTTGTTATTAAGTCTGACAGATGTTTGCTGTAGAGGGTTTTCCATGAAGTTTCTCACCATTGTTAATCATCTGTACTTTATGATGAAGTTTAAAAACTCCTTTAATTATCTTACATGGATTGAATATGTCCACTCAAAGTATTGCACTGTGTTAAAGTTGAAGATTTATTCCTTTATAATATTTCTTTAAGAAGCAGACATCACAGAATCAATTGTTACTTCATTTCCTGGCATAACACAGGACCTGGAGCACACAGAACAAAGGCTTTTTTAGTTATTTACATTCTCTTCTTTCTTTCTTGGCAACTTCCCCCGCTGGCATGCATTATGCCAGCAGAAGGGTCTGATGCCACCTCTTCACAGGGGCCTCTGTACTATGAGATGTTGTTGTGTGAAGACAGGAATTTAACGTATCAACGTGGGCATTTTGTGTGCAACCATTTTGTGCAAGACACCCATCAAGTACCTGCCCTTGCAAGCAAGGTGGGTGAGCCTGGGGACCCATGTTTGCCCCCAAGTGCCCCGAGCTCAGTCCTTGTTTATTGGGGTCCCTGGGGCTTGCACTGCTGGCCATGCAGCTGCTGCACTTGAGAGAGAGTGCAGGCATGTCTGGATGGATCCACACTCTCACTGGAAAGCAGCTGCCTGTGTTGCCTGGGCTGCTTGGACTTCTGCAGCCCAAAGTTGCAGTGTAAAAGCTCATAGGCCTCATATGGCCCATGTCCCACACTTACACAGCCCCTTCTATTTCTGCATGGTGAGCAGGGGCAGGAGCCCTGCCATCCCATTCTGCCTAGGGGCTGCTAAAGGGAAGACATGCAAGGGCTGGGAGGACAGAGGCAGCTGGGTGCCCATACCAAGGGTGGGTGTCTTGGCCATTTCTGCCAATGCAGCCCCCGAGGGCTCTCCCAGAGCACAGCCATGGCACCTGCCCCTCTGTGTTCCTCAGGGCCAGGGCAGGCCCTGAGCAGGCTGGACACCACGATGGCTGCGGTGCTGAGGGACTGAGGTGCTGCAGCGGCCAGGGGAGATGAGCTTTCAGCACAGGGGTGGCAGCATCACCCATATGGCAGCTGGCCAGGAGTGGGTCACAGCTGGTTTTAGCCCACTGAGGGCTGAGGTCGACAAAAGGGAGAGACCAAACCACTGGGTGCCGCTGCTGCAGGCAGTCAGAGGGGCGGGGGTGCTCCTCCTGGGATGTATCTTACAAAGGAACCGGCACACGGAGGGCTGCTGGAGACCCACCTCAGATCGGAAGGGATCTGTGCACTCCTGAGGAACCCACGCCAGGGCAGGGATTCCTGCAGTGGCTGCAGGCAGAGCATCCCTGAGCAAGGACACCCCTGAAGAAAGAGCAGCAGGGAGACCTGCTACATAAATCACCTTGCCTGCCCATGCTGCCCCAGGGCTTGCCAGAGGCATTTTGACAATCAAGCACACTCCATGGTGCAAATAAGGGGTTTGAGTCTGGAGAGGAGGTAGAATAGGTGTTTATATGGTGTTTGATGGTTTAAATTGCAGTTGTAGGGGAAGCTGGTAGCACAGCTGGCATTCAGTGCATCTCTTATAGCATGCCTGAGATGAATGGCTTAAGACCCTTCTGCAATGCCCTATGCTGAAACAAGCCCATGACCAGGCTCTTGGCAAGCTTGCTGGCTTGTACATAAAGGCTAAAACGTTCTGTGGAGACTGCAGGTCTCTGTGCTCCTCTGCACACATCACTAGGGATCCATCCGCTGGCTGCTGCGTGATCCTTGCCTAGCAGGCAAGATGGGAGGGGGATCCATTAGAGGAAATGGTTCAGAGCACAGTTAAGAGGTTTTGCCTTCTCATCAGTCAACTCTCATCTCGTCTCCTTGGCCAAGTTTTTTGTCTCCTTGTTCAATTGCAGCAGCAGCGGGCACCAAGGATCGGTTACAAACAAACTTCTCCAGGCAATGCATGGAGTAGCAATTGCCTGGACAGATACTGAGCTTGGGCACTTTTATGCTCTTTTGTGTGTATCTCAGACATTTGCTTCTTCTGCTCCACTTTGTCCCGGGATGTTCACATCCATCTTGTCCCTCAGAGGCCTAGAGCCTCTGGATGGCATCAAGGGACACTTAAGTCTGCAGAGTTCCAGCTTCAGCAGCCAGACATTCTCATTACATGGCCGAGAAACCACCCTCTCTGCTTCAGCAGCCTTTCAAACCAGCTCTGAGAAACTCTGATGGGAGAACTGAGGGGCTTGCTTTCTTCTCAGTCATTTTCAAAGTTAACCTATAGATATTTAGGGCTGTTAGCAGAACACTTCCAAAAACACAGGATCTGAGGAATGCTATGTTTTATAATATTGTACTATTCAGTTTAATTATAATTGGAGAAAGCTATGAGACCATTATAAAATTTTAAATACTCCTTATTATTCACTCTCTGAAGAGAATCCTTTTGCAATGTATTCTTTGACTCTAGACTTAGGTGGGAGAACTGATGCAGATTACAAAGGTATGTTTTTCAGGATGTTATATATATGCCATTAGACATTTTATTACTAGATCTCTTCTGATGCTAACTAAAAACAAACAAACAACAAAAAACCAACACAACAACAACAAAACCCCCAAACAAACAAACAAAAAACAAACAAACAAAAAACACCCCCAAAAAATCCCAAAACAAAACAATAAACCAATTCCCAATGGAATCAGCTTTGTTTCTGGGCTGCAAAACTGATGAAAAAGGACCCTAACCTAACATCAGTTTAGTATGTCCAGACATCTGCACATGACAGCAAATTAACATGAGCTGGTATCTACAGTAGTGAAGATCCCAGGTAACATACTTAATAATGAAGGAAATAATTTTGTTAAAAAAAACCCCAAACAAAACAACCACTGTTGTTATGTCTTAATATGTGTGCATATTCTGAAACTAATATTCACACAAATACAATTGTTCAATTGATGCAACTCAGTAATTTTTATTGCAACTGGAAGACAATACATCACAGAAACTTTATGGTAGGTTTTGGGAAAGTGTTATTTACAATAATAGTTGATGAAATAGTTTGTCTTTGGCAACATGATTACACATCAAGAAAATGTAAAATGCAAGTATGCCTCTAAATCAACAATTTCATACTTCCTAAAGATCAGCTGATTGCACTTGCCTTCGGACTGCTCATTTAGGTAAACACAAATACAACTTAACATCACTGTTCATTCCCCGTCACAGTTCGTATTTTAATATTGATGAAATTGGCAGTTTCAGACGCCAAGTACAGGAAAAAAAAATTGGCTTATCACTGTACTAAATTAACTTATTGGCCAGTTAAGGTCCTGTGACCCTTAAGCATTGATACTAAATCTCTTGGTCTTTTGATTGCTTTATCACTTTTTCTGTAAAACAAAATACTTCAGAAATTACAGATCAGAGTATAAAAAAATGTACAAGTTCATAATGCTTTTCATACACACACAAATCATTCCCCCCCAACATTTTACATCATGGCAGTTTTAAGTAGTGAGTGTGAATGATGCAGGCATGGAACTGGTTATCAGATACAGGTATGACTTTCAATTGCTGTCCCACACACATACTCAGGAAATGTACAATGCTCTAGTAACTTAAAAATGTACTCAAGTTCAATGTCATCCAAACAAAAAAAAGAAGGTCTTGGGATTTCAGGCCAGAGTAAACAAATGAAAAAGATTCCCATTTCTAGATTGTCAGCCATTCCAGAGTCCAGCATGTAGTTTTAGTATTCAGTAAAATCCCTTCTAGCACTAAAGGCCAGCACAAGTTGTCATTTATCCCTTAAACCCTCAGATGATGAGCTCCTGTAACTGCTGGCCTGATCCAAAGCCTCACAAAATCCACTGAAAATAAAAAAATTAAACAAACCCCCCTTCCACTGATTGTGAAAGGATGTTACATCAGGCTGATATTCCCCTCTTTGCAAAAGGAAATGTGATACAGTAGAAAAACCATTATATCTTCAGATAAATATACCTTGTTTTCAATGCTAAAACAAAACCCAAACTCCCCAAACCAGAAAAGGCTACTTATTAGAACAACTCAAAAGTGACCTTTAAATCATTTCTGGTTTTAAACATATACCAGCAAAATACAGCACCATAGACACATTAGGTTGAGACTTTTTTTTTTTTTTGGTCAGTGAAGCTAGTACTTGTTTGCTGAACTGTGGAAGAATTATAAGGTCATGTACATGATCAAAGATAAAGCAACCCAGCTGACAAGTCTCTGCTTAATTCAAGAATAACCAGTACTAAAAATAAAAATGCAAAAATAAAAATCCCTAATAAACCACCATCAATTAATACTTTCTAAATAAAAGGGGATTAACAGATGAATTTACAAATGTATGCAGATTTATACAGAACACCGAATGTTGTGTGTAAATCCTTATAAACTTCATCTCAAAACAGAAACACACAAAATGTATAGTTTGACTTACACATCCCATTTCAAAGGAAAAGAGACATCATTACAACTTGGTAACTGTGCTAATTGCAATATAAATCAAACAGAAATTCAGAGTTTGGCAGGTAACTAAGAAGAGGGTTATCACTTAGGTTATATAGCAAAGTGTTGATGTATATTACATAGAGTAGTATAAATAATAAAAAAGTATTATTTAAATTAGATCACAGTGCTGCATTATGTGCATAACAGTGTTTGATATATTACTGGAGGGCTGTGAAGAACACTACTAAAACTTAACTGGTCAGACGGTCAACACTGATACTCTGTTACAATCAGGAGGATGTATGGTTCAAATGCTCTTTTGGTGGCAAAGTTAAGAAAATGTTTCAAAATATTTCCTATAAAATATGCCAATGAGCTATTCAGGCAGTAGTGATGTGCCCAAAAGAGCTGGGTTTGCATTCTCCAGGAAGTGAAGTAAATTGCATTGGAAATGCATTTTCTCAGTAGTTTTATTCTGATCCTGGAGCACAGGAGAGGAATGCTTTCAAAAATGCCTAGGCTCGGATTAAAGCAAAAATTGTATTAACAACAGTAATAATAGTGAAATGGTAAAGGCTTCCAGGAGCACTTGGGTATCTATAGCTCCACTGACTGCAAAGGAGACAAGACACCTTCAAGTTCTAGAAAACCTCAGATTGTGCACTCTCAGACCCACTGTGTGACTCTTGGGGTGTCCTGTGCAGGGCCATGAGTCGGATGGGTCCCTTCCAACTCAGCATATTTTATGATTCTACATCTTTAGGTGGATTGGGATGGGAGCCAAAATCTCAGTGAAAATAAATTACCACTACTAAGAAACCAGGACCAAGTGCTGTTTTGGTAATTTTATCCATGGTGCCATTTGGTGTACAATTTAGGATTTCATTCTCTGCTGTAAGTATGTTGATGTATTTCTACCTCACTCCAGTGAAGAATGCAGCCTCCAGCTTTTTTCTGTGTATTTTCCACAGGTAGACAGTAATTCAGCTGAACACTGGGAGCCAATGCACCTCCTTTGGGATTCCCTTCTCCCATTAAGGTAGGAGAGGAACCAGAATATGAACTTCAACTCAACTGCTGGAGAGAAGAGCCTCAGGACAGCTCTCCAGTCCTAGAGGGCACACCTCCTTGCTCCCACATTTGGCTTTTCAGCTGTATAGACCTGTGATCTTTGTAGAACTACTGCAAGTTTTGCCAGGAGAAGATCAGAAGCAGACTGCTTTCAGAAACAGCTATGGGGTGATACATTTAAGCTGTTCAAGACCTGTGCTTGCATTTTTAAATGCAAGCAGAATCTGCACCAAAATGCAGTAGAACATCCAGCTGCTTGCAGAATGCAAGCACGATCAGCAGATTTCACCTCCCTGGAGATGCTGGTGAAATCTGCTTATGGCATTAGCTCTGGCCTGCAAGAGCTTCTTGCTGCAAAAGGCATATTCCAAAGGAGCTCGCCATGAAGTCCAGCAACCCTTACAACTCATGCCTACGTGAAACTCGCTACTGAACACCTGCTGACCTCGCCCCCACCTGTCTTGGAGAAACGCTAATTTGGCAATACTTAGAGTGAGAAGAAGGGAAAGTTAGAGATTTGACAACTTCTCACCCCGAAATGGCTTAGAAGGAAAGCAAACAAGCAAAACCACACCACCTCCTATCTGGCAAGTGAGAGAGTTTGTAATACAGTGCAACTACCAGTCCATTTTGACATCATTCAGTTGAAGTAAAGACAACTCGATTAAAAGCTGACATCGTATTTCTTGGAAAACAAATCAATTTCAGTTCTTACACAAAAAAAAGAGAACTTCTCTGATGGAGCAGAACCAGTTCTGACAAAGTTGCCATTGTCAGCCAGGCACAAATATGGTTTAAAAGGTGACTCCTAAATACTTTATACAATCCAAATTACGTACTTCTCATCAACAGTCAGAGTAAGCATCAATAAGGACAAGTTGTTTTTAAACACCAGAAATAATCCATTGATGGCAGCCCAAACTGCTGGTTCCTGAATATACCTTTGTAAAATCCTACTAAAGAATACCTTCTTAGCAGATCAGACTTGGAGAAACAAATTTTATATGAAAATACATGCTTGCCAAAATTTTAGGTTTACCAGCAAGTATATAGAGGACTTGTTGAAGTCTTAGATAGGTGTTATATATCTATATCTATATATATATCTGTATAAAGATAACCTGCCTAATTAGATATTTATGCAAAATGACTGTTTTCTAAGATGAGTAATACTAGTGGTAATTATATATTTAGCCACCAAGAGTCCACATTAATGAATGGTACTTGTTCAGCAGATACTGATCTCATTTGCACTGACACACTGCAATCAGAGAAGTTGCTCTGGAATTAAGCGTTGTGGACAGCATCTGGCCACTGGCACACAAACACGTTGCTTTCCCTGGAGGACAGAGATGGCTGAGCCATGGTTTGTATTTTCCGTCACTAGATTTTTCAGTGCTGTTGTTTGGTGAATATTAAGCCACTACCGACCTGATACAACTATACATTAACGAGCAAAGGTGGTGGCAAAGTGATACTGTAGTATCTTCTATTTCAAATGACTCTCCCAAAAGTCTGTAAAAGATGAAGACCAAATGCTCTTGTACAGGGTTGTGTGGTTCACTGCCTACAGACTTTTGCTGTAGAGAGCATGGGCCTGGGAAGAAGCAGATTATCCCAGTCTTATCAGACAAGGGAAGTTTTATGGCTCATTCATCTCTGTGCTACTTGGCCAAGGGACTGGTACTTCCTGTTTTCCCCAACGTTATCTAAAGGGCTGCAGGCAGCCAACAAAAGTTAGCATCTATGTACTTCTGACTTAACTAATGCTGGGAATCAACTCTGCACGCATTGGCCCCTGCAAACTGAGAGGAACAAGGCTGTCTCTCACACTATCCATGGCTCTCTCCTTCCTTACCTCCAAAGCTGGCAGTTGTGCTGAGCTCTGGCAGCTGTCAAGCAGCTCCTGGATGCCAGGACATGCCGGCTGAGATGGGAGGAGAGGCACACTTTTGCTGTGCTGCCCTGTTCTTTACAAAATGCTTGCGGAGCACAGGACCAGGTCCAGACCAGCCTGTCCTTCAGTCCTTCCATCTCCTAACTGAGCACACACCACAGGCATCTCCAAATACAACTTCTAGCTCACTGCACTGAGTAGGAAGTCAAACCCTTCTCTAACTCACTCTTCATAAACTACATCCATCTTGGTGAACCTGCTGCCTGAAACAGCTGTTAGTGATAAATCTAGACCTATACTCTTTAAGAAACCGACCATTTTGTTCTCTTAAGTGGTTGGTTTCTGGGATTTTCTTTTTGCCTCTAGGATATTCTAAGTGTGGAATTTTTCATGCCAAATGCAAGAATCCAGGTGAGAGAGATTGTTTTGTTTATTTCACAGCTTCTCTCTGCTGTAGTGATTTTCAGTCTCACAGTCATCCCTACCAGGAGAGTAGCACTGTACCTGAATCACACTCTCTGTAACACTGGTTTTTATCCGGACACCTCCATAAGGCTCTTAAACTAACTTCAATTTTTCATGGCAAATTAGCAAAGCTATTTTCTTGTCTACTTATTCCTGAATCAAATCAGAGAGTTTTCCTCAATTAACCTCCCATTATTCTCTTGATTCTGTCATACACACTCACTACTAAATTTGCCCTCAGATTATTGCGTCATGTTACACATGTACAGACGAAGAAAAGACACACTTTTACTTTTTTCTTTTTTTTTTTCTTTTTTTAAACAGAAGTAGGGAGAGGGGGGCTGAATGTGCAGACAAGGCAGTATAATTCAACCATCCAAGCCCTACCAGAGCATGAAGATTTTATTTTTTAATATTGCAGAGTAAGTTCCCCAACAGTCAGTGTTTGTCCCTGAAGAAGGTTAAACCTTAAACACCTGCTTCAAAAAAACCCCAACAACAACAAAAAAAGAACCAAAACAAAAAACAAAACAAAAAATAAAACCCCCAAAAAACAAACTCTAAGCCTAAGGGCTTTAAAAATTAGAGGCATAGCCTTTTTCTCTATTTTCTATATTTATATGAAAATAATTCATGCTTCATGCTAAATACATTATTTACCTTACAAGAACTTTGTCATCTTTGAATAAAAAAAATTGTTTGCTTTTTGTTTTCCCCCTTTCCCTAAAGAATCCATGCAATGTGGATCAAATTTCTTCTGCTGGCTATGCTGGTTGAATCTGGAAATTTGTTGTCATTTTTGCACAGATGAATCCTGACTGATGGTCACTGCACACTCATTTCTGAGCACAGTGTAGGAGCTCTTTTGTTGAACTTCTGAATTTTACTGTTCACCAATATGCTTTCCTTCTATTTTTAAATACAGAATACTACTAATGGCAGGTTTTTTAGCTTTGTTTCCCCTGTTAGATCAAGGATGTGACCCACAGAAAAAGATTCTGATGTACATTGTATCTACTGTAATTTCTTAGACTTGATTACTTTTCACTTAGAAGACATAGTTTGTTTTTCCCTATTACTATTATTTTTTGCACGCAGTGCCAATCTTCAGGCTTATGGCTTTTTGAATATTCTTTTAATTTCATACAGAAGACAGAATTCAATGGTTAACGATGCTACTAACAGTCACCCCCCTCCCATTTCATTATTTCACTGAAACCCATTGCATACATAGTTTAAATTTCCTCAAACTTAAGAGTTACCAGTCTTCACATTATGAGCCACACAGAATACGTGGCACACTAGAAGTGCATTACTGCTTGCACAGTTGCCACCAGTGGCTGTCTGAAGACCTGTATGGCACAACATCTCCAAGTGCCACTAAATAGTTCTTGGTTGAGAAGTACGTGCCTCCTCTTTCCCACAAATCTCTTTATTCACATTCACTTCTAACCCAATTGTAAGGCCATTAAAAAAATTCTTAAGGGCCAGGCCTGAATGAATACTAAATTATGCACAGCACTTCTACTGTAAGAGGGATTTCCAAGTGCCCAATTTTACTCCCATCACATTAATGTTGATATCACTGCGTATTCAACCATGCATTTTTGACAAGCTGGAGAAAGCAATGGCGATTTTGGCTTTCTTTTTTTGTTAACTTTTTGTCTTCACGTAATGAAAAGCTTTTATAAATTAGCTGAGTGTCAGTATGAGTTCTATGGCTTCAATCTCCTTTAAAAATAAAAATCTTAAGGGTCAAAAAAACCACAAAACCCAAAGAAACAAAACAAAAAGAAATAGAAGAAAAACAAAAAAGGAAAAAATTGCTGATATTGCCACAAATCATTAGATTTCACCTGACGTGCTGAAACAAAACTTTGTAAGTTCAAACAAATCATTGATTTGTTCTAATTTTTTGTGGTTTCCTTTTGCTCTTTCTGCCCCTTTGCCGTCCGATTGGTGATGTTGTTCAAACAGGATCGAATTCCTGCTAAATGCAGGAGTGATCCTGCTGCTTCTTTCATCTCCTCATCGTCACTCTCAGGGGGCTTTTCTGTACGTCTCTTTTTAAGAGGCAGTGTGTCACTTGGTACTTTTTTCGCCTTCATTAAATGTTGTCTTTTCTTGTGCTGGGATGCATATCCACTGTCAGCTAAAGAATCCTTGGTCTCCTTCCGACTTTGCTTTTTGTCCTCTTCTTCCGTTTCGCTATGGCTCTCGTGGCTCTGGAAGCTAACTTCACTTCCTTCGCTGCTGTCTTGGCTACCTTTAGTTGCAAATTCATACTGGTCGTCAGCAGAGGAAGAGGAAACGGAGTCACTAGCAGGTGATGTGCTCCTGTGGTTGGAAGATTTGGCACTGCTGTAGTTGTGATCCTCCTTCGGGTCACCGCTAACAACTGGAGAGCCGCAGGACTGTTCGCTTTCCGTCCGCATCCGGCAGTTTGTTATTCCGTTCCTGTGAAAACAAATCCAGGCAGTCTTAAAAGCCACGGAGATGTGATCCTGCTTCAAAGCAAAAGATGATAAAGCCGACTGACAGCTGAATTGAAATTACAATCTGAAACTATGACTATCAAAGTAATGGCCATGCAAGCTGGTTTCAAAGCCTAACTGCTCATGGATTGGACTTGACATACAAAACAAGCCAAAAGATGCAACGTAGCACAAGAAGCAGGAACAAGTAGGGGATGGTTACAAGTAAATGATGTGTAAACCAGTATTTACTTAAATTTCAATTAATAGTTTATACTTCCAAAAATTAAAAAGAAAAAACCCCGACATTATTTTTTCTACTGGGTAAATAAACTCTGCTAAGCTGCATAGATAGCCCCTCATCTTTCTCATATAAAGTGATACTACCAAAAATGTGGGGAAGAGACACCAGCTTTCTGGGGCAATTCCTTGCCTCCTCTGAAAGACACTTTCCAACGCTAATTCCAACTCGCATTCCAAGTGCAAGGAGATGTTTCACCTGGAAGTAGCACAACTTCTATTTAGGACTCTTTCCAAGAGAAGGAGCAACCAGGTCCAGTCACAGTTCTGATTCTGACTGGTTAATAAATAACCTTAAAAGCAATACAATCTTAAGCCACTAGCTGCCAAGAAAATATTAGGTCGTGTTCAAAAACAAGCAGTAGAAAAATAAATCTGGATTTGCTCTAGAAGCTGTCATTTCCTCCTTTGGTTTTATGGCACCCTGTGCACTGGGAACTACTGCAGCGTGATATATTTAAAAACTAACAGTTTTTTTTTCTGGAGTGAAAAGTATTAGAGCATTGCCACTGACTTTAAAAAACAGAATACAATGCTTGCAATACTATTAAAGAAGGCACTGATTTTGTGAAATGTTTAACTCTTACTGAAAAGGAGGAGAGTAGGATGCTCGTCATTGAGTAAAGCCATCATTACTGCCACCTGCCAGCTTACCAGCCTTGAACCTCACTTTAAAAAACCCAACAAAAAAACAAGGCTGTTTAAACCATCACATGATAAACTGATTTAGAGCCTACTCTTGCCATCTTTGTGCTACCATTGGAGTGCTTTTGCACACTTGGGGTAGTGCTGGATTAATTCCCTTTCTTAAATGCATACACACTGAACATGGATGTTTCTTAAGAGGAATGGCACAGTGGCAAGTCCAGAGTATAACTGCTCTTCTACTTTAAAAAATGGGAATGTACTTTAGGTTTCAGGCAATGGACCTCGTGTATGGTTTCCTTACACAAGAAACAGCAGAGTATTACCCATTTCTGAAAGGTAAGGTTGCAAGGTGGGAAAAATAAGAGTGGTATGTAATCCCACAGTTCCTGTTCATCTAAATGCCCTTGTCTGCAAGAGCTCACTGAGATAAGAAACCCCCTTGCATTTATGAAGCAGTGACAGGACAATGCTAGAAGGCAGCAAATTCATTAGTCATTCCAAATGTTATTTACAGTGCTTTCAAAGAAATGTATAGAATAGAAGGTACACTTATTAGCAAAGAAAGCCTCTTGCCAACCTCTTTTGCTCAACAAAATTACTTTCACCTAGATTTCTGAGTAGATGTATGATCCATAAATTCCATACAGAACCCAGAAGGAATACACAAAGCTCCTTCAATTATTAATAACTAAGTGCAATGTCATTCATGATCGTGCAGCAAGCCAGCTGCATTTACTCTGTGATGGCTTGCAACTGCAGGGGTTGTCATTAGAGGATGCCAAATGCTTAGAAGAAATCATCCATACTAAGCTAGTTATAAGGTGAATTTATAACCAACTCCTTAAGATCAGCCATTACAAGGAAGCATGTGATGCATTTTAAGTGACAGATTCTTCATTTTTAGGGTAAATTTACATTTAAAGATGTTAAAAATTATCATAAATTAGCATAAAATTAAAGTTACTTGATTTTACTAGGCAGCTAAAAGTCAGAGCAATATGGCTCACTAAAAATCACACTTCCTAATTTTCCATTAAAAAAGAACAATCAATTCTTCCTCCAAGGAAACAAATACAGGACAGAATAGGTGGGAACTCAAATGAGATTCCTACTGACTGCAAGTGAACAAGGCTTCTAATGGGTGTGCTTTAAACCAAGATGCCCATTTTTATGCTATTTAGATCTACTCCTGTTAGTTTGTACTGAGAGACTGCCAATAAAAGGAAAGCCACAGCTCCATTGAGCAGCACAACCACGTGCCAAAGAAGTATCCCTCACTTGCCCTGCTCTTGAGTCTCTGGTGTTGCCTTTACATAAAGGGGCTATAATTTGGATTCAAAAGCTCTGCCCATGGGACTTACTCCAGATCCCAATTCCTCCAAATCAGCTTAAAACAGAAGGAAATGCCTGGGGAGTACAGAGGGACATCCCAGGGGAGGGTGTACTATGGGGTTAGCATCCCACAGTGAGTGCCTGCAAACAGAGATGCTGGTAAAGAAAAACAGAAGTTCACAAAGAGGTGCAAAAAAAAGAACTGCTTTAGAAAAAAAAACAGGAGATAAAAGGAAATACCAATACACTTCAGAAGAAAGGCTTCTATGCTGGAACTGTTCAGGAAATGGATAGCATTTGTAACTCAGAAAAAATCTTTGGGTTTCACTTACATTTTGAAAGATTTCCAACCAGTTCTGCTTGAGGAAATACAAAAGGAAGAGAAAGCAGGTCAAGGAGAGAATTAGCAAAGGATATTTGCAGAAAAGTAGAAAGTTATACAGGCAGAGCACTTTAGGATATTCACAACATCAAAAGTCATGTACCCTGAAAGTAAATTAATCTGATCTCTATCTTAATATGCAATAGCTCAAACATCAGATGAATTACTTATAATTGATATTAGTAGATTAGTAAGAGTTGAATGAACTAATATCTAAACAATTCATATTCCACACATGCTGCTGAGACATTCTCAAGCTCTACACTGTGCTTACATAATCATATATTCATTACAAAATGAATCTGTGATCTACTTAGTTCAATCTAGACCATCAGTGGACAGAACTCCCCCAGGTTTCAGGACACAGATTTCGGCTAGCTCAATCTATTTTTGCTCACAGTTCTGGTTGTAACTCTCACTTTGTTACTGAAACAATAATAGATTAACAAGTGCTTGCTTGATGTTGAGTATTTTCCTCCCCCTTTTTTGTTCAGACCTTTCTCTCAAAATTTCAAGAAATGAACATATTTTCATGTTTTAAAGCAGTGGCTTGCTCTTTCAGGAAAGTCGATGGGACAGTCTCTAGAGCTTCTCATCCTGCTGACATGGACTATCTTACTTGCCTGAGGGATCTGAGCCTAAAGCAATGTGCACAAATTCTTTTTAGAATATTTCCATTTGGTTATAGCACAATGACACAATCCTCAAGCAGTGCAAATGTAAGTTAGGATTTCTGAAAGTCTGACTTCATTCCCATTGTTAATGGATATGAATTCTGCTACCAATGTCATCAGAAGCCAGATGGGACTCATCATCTGGCAACTGGATCTCAAGTTAGAGGAAATAATGTCCTTTGCACAGTGTTAGTGCCTCTGCCTTTCAAAGAGGTCTTCCTCAGGAGGAGACAAAAGAAAGTCTGTCATTTTACCAAGTACAGGCATATCTTCCTTAAATTTCTCTGCTAGCTTGAAAGAAAGATAGGTAATCACATTCTGTTTGCAAAATGGCAGAAGTTTTGCTGAAAAATACTGCTTTTCACACTTTAGACAGGTATATTCCTTTGATAAAGAAAGAAAACCTATGTGGAGTTTAAATATCACCTTAATCTACCTCTGATCCTTCTGGATGACAGATACTGTGTACCCATGGATGACAGTTTTTGTATGTAACTGGAAACACACAGTTAGAAGATACAAAGAAAACAGTACAGGTAAGCTGGGTTTGTAGATTTTGACACGTTCCAGGTTTGCAAAAAAAAAAAAAAAAAAAATTTTCAAAGGGAAATTCAGGACAGTCAGAACTTTTAGCTACAGCTAGTTGAACTGCTTCTTAAAACCACTACAGACCAGCAGACAGAAGGATGAGCAAGCATATGAAAAGTAAGTGGTGCTCACTTGCTCTACAATGAGATTCTGTCAGGGGTTACTGAGTTGAGTTGCTCACAGTAGTGACAGAAGCTCTTACAAAGGTACTTCATAGAAAAATTGTATGCAAAGGACCACAGTAAATACAAACAATGAACTGCCAGCAGTATCAGCAGCAGATCTGAAATTAAGACAAATGGAGCCCTGTGCATTTTGCAAAGAAAGAATAATCAAGTCAAGTCAGCATTACTGTCCTTTAGTTACTAAAGGATTCTTCCAGCTCCCAAGGATAACTCATCCTGCCTGTTACAGGTGGGGAGGGGAATGCAATGCAACAGGGATGATCTGGGGTTTGTTAAGCTGGTCATGCCAGTGGTAAGCATTACAAAGATACAATTAAGAATTTATGAAAGGAAATACATACCAGTTCCCTTGTCCAAGCAAAAATAATAATTCACAGATAATTTAAGCAAATGGTAATAATTCTACTTATGCTTCAGCATCTACTCTGCACATGCTTCTTATGTTTGTTTTATTTAATCACTGCTTGAATGGCTGGTTCGAGGGAGGAAAAATAGAAACAAAAATAAAGCCAGCATAAGAAATTGTCACAATAATAAAAGCTATGCCCAAGGAATAATCTAGTAATTGCCCTATAATCCTAAAGTGGATCCTTTCCTATAAGTGGAAATAATCCTAAATAACCATTTTCCATCTTCAGATAAGGTTAAGCAAAAAACTCATTCTTGTCATGCCCCAGCCATTAGGAGTTGCATAAGGAACTGTGGCATTAGTAGCAGAAGAACAGGTATTTTAAAATCTACTCATGATGAAGTAGATACGGTTTTTTAGTGTTGCACCTCAGGGCGTTTTGTTGTTTTTCTAATGTTTTTTTGTCATTTTTTTTTTATTCCTCAAAATCAAGGAAGAGCTGTAGCTCTGCCAGTGCAGGTGCACTTGCTTTTCCTATGAAGAAGAAAAATTTTATCTTGGAAACTTGAACAGAAGTACTTTTTTTTACTGAGGGATATTCTTTGGGAAGCCTGTTTACAATTTACAGGTAATTGTGAAATTCCTTGAGAATGTCTGTATTGAACCCCAGCCAGCAACTATGTCCCATGCAGCTGCTTGCTCTTCCTTGCTCCAGGTGGGATTGGGCAGAGAACTGGAAAGAGGTAACCATGAGTTGAGATACGAACACTTTGAAATAAAGTAAACAATAACAAAACCAGTAACAACAATGACAATGAAGATGATTAAAAGAGAGGTAACAAAAAGGGGAATAAAACACAAGAAAGATAAGGGATGTGCAAGGCAACTGCTCCCAACTCAACCCATCCCTCAGGAGTGATCAGCTTCTCCCTGCCAACTCTCCCAGTTTATGCTCTATGGTATGGAATATCCCTTTGGCCAGTTCTGGTCACCTGCCCTGCCCCTGCTCCTCTCAGCTTCTTGTGCACCTGCTCACTGGTGGGAGACATGGGAAACTGAAAAGTCCTTGACTTGGGACAAGTTCTGCTCAGCAACTAAAACCATCAGCATATTATCAACATTATTCTCATACTAGCTCTGTACTGGCTACTACGAAGAAAATGAACTCCAGCCAAAACCAGGACAGAGAAACTACATATGTTTGGTGAAGAAGATTTGGATAAAATGGGAAAAACCCCATGTAAGTTCCCGTAAATTTTTATTTTTAACCTGCAGTAATTGAAAACCCAAGGTACCTCTAACAAACAGTACAAAATTAACCTATTACCTAGGCATATGTAGCATACAAAGAAGTTGTTTTTTTTTTTTTTAAATGACCAAGGATATTTTGTAAAACATCTTCTGCAAAGTAATCTGAACCAAATTACAAGGTCTATGCTAAACGGCTGGTGAGATTCTCTGTGGGTGAATTTCCATCAGTGTCACCTCATGGATCTGTCCACATTAGGCAGGTGAGAGGTTTAGGCTCAGTAGTTCTACTGCATGGCAGCAGGACTTGGACATAGTCACAAACCACCCACACACTATGGATAACTGGAGAAAATCACAAATATCATGGTGAGATTGACATTACATAATCTCAAAGGTTAGATCAACTTCCAAGCTTGTGCTCTTCCCAAGGGCTGATGGAACAGGTAATACCTGACCTGTGGAAGGTGATTATATGGTATGAGCTTTGTGCACCTTGCCAAGACACGTGAATGTCATATGTACTGGCCACTTTTACAGACACTGTCCCTACCAAAGCAACACAGAGGTCGTCCTAGGAAAACATTTAAAAGATGTTTTCCAATGGAAAGGAAGAGTAGGAGCTCACTTCCACAACCAACTCCTTGCTGCATGTAAGGAACTATTGGCTTTGCCTGCTTTCATTGAATACCTTTGTCAGTCAGTATTTTCTTTTCTACACATCCAGACTATCACTGCATTTGCTTTTAGATTCTCTCAGGGAACTATTTAGGGATATGGTCTGCCAAAAATATCCCCAAAATACGATGGATCTCATGCTAGAGACATGCTACACGCTGTGCAGCTTTGAAGCGTTATTTTTCCCTGCTGTTTTTTGGGTGGGTCTTAGACTTGTCAGCCACAACATGGAAAATATGGATGGTAAACAAGCTAAAAGTGGTGTGAATAAAGTAAATAAAAAGCTACTGTCAAAACACATCCAATTATGCTCTGTTGTGGAGATTTAACACCAGAGGATGATTTTCAAAGTAAAAATAGTGTGGGATGCCTTTCCATTTGTAGATTAGTTTGGAATGAAAGGCCTATTTGTGCAATATAAGCCAAATGCACTACAAAATAATGATGATCTCCTCAACTGCAATTCTTTATTCATGGAAAGTCGTGTTTGTTAAACAATTTTCAGGAGGGTTTTTTATCCCAAAGTACTTAATTCAATTGTACCTTATATATAAAATATAAAGTAATTACATGTAATTACAAGGGAAGAGCAACACATCAATACCTTGTGCAGGAACAAAATATGCCAGTGCATTCAGTCACACAGATGAACAGCACAGTAAGCTTTTCTCTTGATGGGAGTTAACACATCAGGAATCACAGATTTCAGCTTTTTAGTCCAATGCTATAGTTCTGGCCTCCTTTCCGAATAACAGATTAGTCAAAACACCCCACCTAACTACAACTGCAGATTTAACCCAAGACCAAACTTTTTGTTACTGTGTTTTGGCACTAATGGCACTGCACAACAGGACAACATACTGCAAGTTATTTGCACCAGCTTGGGGGACAACTAAACCAAAGACCATTAAGATACTGAGGATCTAAGACACAAAATGAAATTAATAGCTCAGACAGCAAGGAAGTGCCAACAGAAGAGCAGCATCTTACAGAAGAATCTACATACAGTTAAGAAAATCAGTTAAGAGGTTTCATTTATTATGCAACTATCTGCTACCAAGAAAATGCTAATGATCCCCTATGAGAACGATGAAAACTACCTTCTTCAGGTGGCCTTAGGCCTTTCATTTACAGCACCAAAGGAACGCTTCTCAAGAAAACAGACATTTGATTTAAAAAGTCTGCTGCCTGGCTTCTCAATATATAGGCAGAGGCACACAATTTCAGTAGAAAACTTAACAGGAGACTGCACCACCTCCTGTGACTGCCCAGACCTCCCTCCTAGTAAAAACTAGTGGGGAAAATCAACCTTCCTGCACCTTAACAAGTCTGAAAACATCCTCTGCCAGCCTGATTGAACCATTGTCCTCTGTGCAGGAATGACAGCTCAATCTGAGCAGTCCACCTACTCTTAAATTGCAGAAGAAGGCTGCATGGATGCTGTGGTAAATTTCCCCTGCTGCACATTTTAAGCCAAAGTTATTCTCATGAGACATCAAGAAAGCTCAACACGACAGGTCCTATTTAGTCTTGTGTATCTGAGGAGAGGGGTTGGCACCAAGAAACAGTGTTATTTTAACAGAAACTGGTAACAGAGGTATCCAGTTTTGAGAGGACCAGATGATGTTCTAAGAGGCACTGTGAATCCAGATTGATCTTCTTCCTAAAGAAATTCTGAATCATATTATCCCAGAGGGAAACAAGACAAATCTGCCTGCTGAACTCGCTCTGTTGAAGAGTCCCCTAACTTCTCAAAAGCTTTCAAAGCCTCTTGTCTGTGTCTCCCTCTGCCTTTCAAGAATTAGGGGATATTGCAGGAGATTTTAAATATGAGCAGACATTATGCACACCAGGAGTATATTCATAGCAAGCTATTTCTAATACTGCCTAAGGCTGGAGAAGAGAACAAAAAGAATTGGAAATGTCTGCATTAACTAATTATAAATGCTTTTCTGTGAGACAGAGCAAAAAGAACGTAAGCAAGGGAGGGGTAAAATCCCTAATTTCCTATCTGCATTAACAGGTAGCTGTTAAAGATCCTGTTCTCTACCTGCTGGGAAAAAAACAGGAGAAACAGTCCTTTGAAAATGTGTAAAATTTAACTATATACAGCTTTACAGCACAGCAATTTGAGGATGCCTACACAGAAGTAAGTTTTCATGTGGCCTGGAAGTAAAACAGTTCTATCTCCTCTGTGAATCAATTCTGATTATGAAACAGAGTCTAAGCAGGAAATACAGACAAATTCTAGAGAGAATATTGAGACCACTATGTTCTCCATTTAGCTTGAGAACCTCATAAAAATTATATATAATTAATGATCCAGTAGTCCCATGGCTCTGCAATCCCCACTGGAGCAGAATACAAGTCCTGGGTAAAGCCAGTGGCAAAGCTGATGAAGAGAGCTGACCCCTGCTGCTGGCAAGGCCAAGCTGTGGTAAAGAGAGATGGAGAGGAACTCTGCAGAATTCTGGAGGATGACCCTTGGGGTTGCATCCCTTCAGTGCAGCAAATGGGAAAACAGCTGACAAACTTGCTCAACAAAAAATACAGATTTTATTCCAATTAGTGTCTTCCCCTCTATGCATTTTAAGCACCAAGAGTACATGAATGTCACAGGCTCTCTCTGTCTTTCTCTCCATTTACTGGATGGAAATACTGCACCCAAAGGGCTAGACACTGATTCTGAAAGGGATAAAAAATAAAAAATCCCATGTAAATAGTAGTGGAATAAGACCTACCAAGGTACTTTATTTCACTGCCTTGCAGCCATTTCCTGAGAAAAGAGAGTGCAATTGGAAGACTGCAGTGAAGTGAGGTCAGCACTAATTATGAAACCCCACCCAGAATACCCAACTGCCTGAGCTGAAATAGCTTTTGCAGATACTGAGAGTTCTGAAAGAGGAGGGCACTGGCAGTACACTTGACCAAATTAATCTCTGTTATGACAGAATGAAAATGGAGCTACACCCAAGGCAAAATGTTCTTCCACCAATAAACTAGCATTGCTTTAAGCAAAATAAACCACTGAACCACAGTTCCTACTGCCATCACTAGATGTCTCTTACTGCCCTACTTCCTGATAGTTGAGTATCTTAAACATTTTACCCTTGAATGTTTCAGTATAACCTTGAAATAAAACTCTAGTGAAAGAAACTGCCTCACAAAGATCTAAGTTCATAACAAAATGACAGCTATATGTTCAAATAGCTTTCAGAATTTGCTTTAATATTATTGATACTCTTCTCTCTGGTATTTAATCCAAGAAAAAAGTCTTTAAGAAAAAGGGAAAGAGGAGAGGAACAGGAAAAAGCATTTGCACTTAGAAAAACAGGCCACTATAGGAGGTTCTCACCACAAACTGCCTGCAATTTGCTAGTGAAAATAAAACTGCTTTTCACAAACCACCACATAACAGATATGCCATGACTATCCTGCAAAGGATGATACCCCAAGAATTTTAGGTGGCAGTTTTATTTCATTTAGAACCTCAGAAGCATTGACAAGTAGCAAAATACCCGTTTACCAGAGCTTATATACACTTTTACATTTTCTGCAAAATACTAATTTATTCCATATAGATCCCACAATGATTCACTCTTACCTTACTGCAACAGCCATGCTCCCTATAGGGTTGATTGGCAATGGCCTGGCTCCAGGAAATATTCCTCTACTCAGCACTCGAGCTCCATTTTGTATCACTCCTGAAGGAACTAAAAACAAAACAAAACATAGAACATTTTTTCTTCTAAAGAAAAAGTTAGAAAAAATACAGGAGCAAAATGTGGAACTTAAGCTTTTCAATGTAATGAAAAAACCATTAAGAGAGACCTGTGCAGTACACTGCTTACCTTGGACATCTCAGCCTCAAGTCTTCTGAGTGCCATTCTATTTCCAATGCTATTTTCGTGGCAAACAATGATAACATGGCTTGCCAAAGCCACTGCCTGACCTAGTTGCTGCAGATCATTCCTTGTACAAATGAATCATTTTTGTTTTGTAATTGCTGTTCTGCTGCGAATGCATGTGCTTAGAGTCAAAACCAGCTATGAGCACAGATGTAGCTACAAAAAGAAACAATGACCCCTTCGAGATAAAGAGAACACAAGTACTTCACTGCAAGACCACAGTTGACAGCTTTTTATCCTTCCAGCTTACTTTCTGAGAAGCAATATCTTGGCTCCCCATCTCTGCAAAACAAAATATTAACTACAAATATGTACTTACCAGGAAGAGAAAGAGAAGAGGCTAAAAAGGCATTATCTCCATAGCACTAATTAGGCCCTGTCTCCAGGCCACTGATGACCCTGCCACACAGCCTGGCAGCAGTGCCATGCCTCCTGCACATGCCAGGTCACAGCCCAGCCTCCCTCACCCAACACGTGCAGATGCCACTGACACCAAACTCCTAGGTCCTGACCACTCCAGACAGGACATTTCACTGGGCCATTCAACTTGGCTCTACATCAAAAACTGCAGCTCTGACCAACAAGATTTTAAGCCACAACTGAGTACTTGTTTTCTACCCAGGCATGTTTCGGTACCTGGCAGACAGCTGAACAAGCAGCAGAGAAGCACTACCCAGGCACCACCAAAGCAAGAGTGTCCTTAGCAAGTCTCAGGATTTTCCTCTTCCTGAGGTGCAGGACTACCAAATACAGTTCTTAGTCTACGCCCTTTCCAGAGACCTACTTGCATGTAATGGCATTTGTTTGCACTGCTATTATGCCCCTTCATGCTGGAACTGTAACCTCGCTACAGCCTCCACTCGAAGTTGCTTCTTTAACATCCACAGCCAGACAGTTCATGCACATTCTATTTACTATAAGGCATCATTCATACCATAACTTCCCCCCATGGGGAATGTCCAAACAGAGAATGATGATCGTTACTCTTTTTATATTATTTTAAAATATACATCTATTATATAAACACATGTAAGATAAATGGAAACCGTATCACTTAATATACACCCACAGAATTAATTTTTAAACAAATTACATGAAGACTAGAAAAATTATTCAGAATCAACATATATACTTTACATGCCCAAGTTCAAATACTCACATCCCAAAACTACTAATGTATTTTGAGGCAGAGGAGTATAGGCTCAGAAGTATGTTAGTTGTAAGCTGCTGAGGTACACTTCAACTTCCTATAAACATCAAGTCAGGTTGACACCTCCCTTCTTGCTGTCCTGGTGTTCACCTTATTTCACTCCAGATCACACAGGTTAGTTCTGGGAAAATAATCTTCTTTCTCCTGCTTGTGAGAGCACATCACTCCCCTGATCAAATCCTGTCACTGTGTCACACCCACTCTTGCTTTTGAGCACCTTTGAAGAACAGGTCAGTTATATTTAGGTGCATAAGTACAGCCTCAAATGGCTAAAATTACAGAACCTGGTTTATAACAACTTGGGTCAGCTTTCAATGACCAGAATAATTTTAAAATTGCATTTTGCTATTTATACCTCACTACTCCATACACTTTTTCCTTCGTCGCTAGTTTATGAGGAATCGATCAAACCTCTCTCACTCAGGGGACATTGTAAGGCTTTCACTGCTCCCATGTTCTGGTTTGTAGACACTGTAGAGGAACATTGTCATGTTAAAACTCAAAAAGCTGAATTTCGTGTTATATCTGCTTTAATAGCATGACCTTGGGATGGTAGAAACACCAGTGTCATGAAGGAAAAGCAGTCTGCTCAAGGATATGGCTAACCTAAAATGCAAAGGTAACAGGTCAATTCAAAGCAACAGATAAACGTGCTGGATACCCAAAGATCAATAAAAAGACTTAATTTCCAATGGGCATCGTTATTCCAACAAACTTTTAAGAGGAACAGATTGTATACTGCACTGCATGGTATGGTTTCTCTGTGTTTACAAAGTCCCATCAAAAGAAAGGAACCAGGAGTTTTGACTGAGAAAGATCTGGGAATTTTCTCTTCACTATGATACAAACCATAGTTTTATACTGAAATGAAACATTTACGCATATGCACAGAACATCAGTTAGCTATGGATACTGTCTAAATATACACTGTAGAACTTCAAAGCAAACATACTGAAAGTGCTACTGCAAAAAAGAGAGCAACAGGCTCCTTGATGCTCAAACTCTTCTTTCCACAGTTACCTAATTGTCCTGGTCTCCTGGCAGAGTTAACTGATGCTTATTTTATGCTTTTTCTTCTCCTACTCTCTCCCTTATTGACAACTCCCATTGCTTCTTTAGAACATCCTGTTTGCTTCCTCACCAATTCTCAAAAATTAGCTTCCTGTCTTTCCTTATTTATCTCTTTTGAATTTCCTTTTTTCCCTGTACTCCTGTGTATGTATCTATACCTAGATCTATATCAAATACACTGCCAAGTTTCACAACTTAAGAGTTCTACACATTGACACCCTCACTGGAACCCAACCTGCATTTTCCTTGACCCTTTGCAGGTTTGTAAGTCACGGAGCGCTATCCAAGAAACATTCTCTTCACAAACTTCACATTTAAAACATTCCCATATCGAGACACTCAACACATACACACACACACACTCCACATATTTCCTTCAAGTAGTAACAAATGTTTGTAAAATAAAGAAAACATGGAAGTTTGCTGTCTTATGAAAATATGCCCTAAGAGACAACTTGGTCTCATGTCCTGCCTGTTGAATTCACTTCAATCATGGCCAGTCTGTGCCTCGTGCCATCACTCACTCAAAGGCTTCAGTAACACTATTCATGCCAGAAGAGGCCTTAACCATGGTTCAGTGACTTCTCAGAAGTACATCACAGCTCTGTATAATGAAATCATCACTCAGAATTCAAAAAATATTTCAGTTTGCAACATCAGTGTTGTGGCCACTGATTTTGGTTTTGTTGCCTTCTACTCTCTAAATTATGATTCAGTAAAACCACTACTTCACTCAGACAAACAGAAAGATTGTATGCAAGGCATCACTGAAGGACACTGGACTATGTAGTGTATCCTTTCAGGAAATATATGGAACCATAAAGAAAAAAAGCCCCAACATCCCAATTTGCTGGTAAATCAGTTTCCGTAGCACTCTAAACCTAAAATGAAAAGCAGGATTAAAATAATTCAGCAGTAAAAGGTATTAATTTCTAGTTATCTACCTTACCAATGTGCCATGGTAAGATTGATCTTTCTTGCTTATTCGTCTCTACTTACAGCATTTAAAGCATCAAAACTGATCCTTGCAAAAAACCCCATTTATTACTTAATTTTAAAAAGATTACGTATATAAACTGCTATTACACTGTCCCTGGTACCCACAGAGTCTTCCAGCCTTTGTGCAGGCTGTATGACAGCTACTTATATTCAAGGAATTATTTCTACATCTTGGTGCTTTTGAAGGGTTGTGGATTATTTACTGGAAATTATGTGGTGCTTTTATTCCAAAGATACATTTACACCTTACAAGCTTTAATTACGTTTCAAACCCATACTTTGAGGTGAGATATTTATATTTTAGATTGAAGATTCAAGGTGTGGAGGTAAGATAATTTACTCTAAGCCATATCATCAATCAGTGCCAATCTGGACTAACACCTTACAGTTCTGACCCCTCTCTTCTAATGCTTCTTTAACCAACAGTATAGGCAGGTTACAGGTTCCCAATTCCTAGGCAGAAGTGTGAAATGTAATTTACACCTTTTCTGTGCAAGTGCCGAAAGCCGTTTATGTCTGAGAAATTCAGCTCAAGAAAACAATGCAAGACCTGTGCATCTCTTTGATGAAGGTTTCCTTTCTCACAAAATGTTCCCATTGAAATACAGAGAGTCTGAAATGACAAAATCATTTTTCACCTTTCAACTTTCATCACTGCTATGTTTTCAAGGGTCTACTCTGCTCTCAGGAAACGCTTTCACTGGAGTAGAGTTAAACAGTACTGAGAATCTGCCCCCAATCTGCTGCATGAATGGGAAAATTATTTTTGGATCTTATGCTGCTCTGGTGGAATTTCACAACCTGAGTAGACTCAGCCAGCTGAGTCTCCACTGGCTCACTCTGGAGAAAAGCAATACACTCAGTGTCAGAAACAAAGACTACATCTCTGAAATTCTCCAAGGGGAAAAAAAAAATCTTCTTTTTGTAGTGAACTTTCAAGCTACAGTTTAACAGACAATAAAGTGAATGACATGGAGGAGAAGATACCATAATCTGAATCCATCAAGGCACTATGTTCACATAGTGTTAAAAGGATCCAACAGAAGCCCTTCAAAAATCCAGTGTTGCTTTGTAGCCTGTACTCAGGGTCTGTAGGTGCAAAGTAAGTAGAGGGCTACATGATCACTCCACAGCCAGTGAGGGACTACTTTAATCCAGAGCATGCTCTTGTGTGCACATTATCTGAGTAGACTATTCCAATTATGGACTTCTTTCATCACATCTCTCAACAGACTGCATCCCTTACTTGCAGGTGTGTGCAGGTGAAGCAAGTCCCATTCTGGCTGAGATAACCACCTCATCCAAGATCTTCACAACAGTGTTAGAAAAACCATGTCAGACTGGGTCCTTTCCTGAAGATTTGATTGTCAAGCAGCAATTTGGTAAAATTGAAACACAAAAGAAGGAGGAAGTAATGGATAGTCATCAGACACACTGACATCCCAACAGCTCACCAAAAAAGGAAACTAACTTCTTGGTTAAATGTTGGCATGTGAAAGTTAAATGAAGTGTAAGCAAGGAGTGAGATTTTCTGTCAATCAAGACAATGAACTGGGTAAAAAACATGTTCTCTGTATGATCTGGGAAACAAACATACACTTCATTAAACTGTCTAGCTCCAGGCAGCCAACACTTAGTAAGGAAGAATGAACAGTATTTACTGAAAAATGAATTTTAAAGAAGTGGAACGTGTGAATGTATCCTGTAGGGATAGACTGGTTCTTTGCTTCTTCTGTCATCATATGGCACATGCATCGATCTCAGGGCTCTCTTCCCTGACCCAGCTTTTGTAGCACAGAAGAAATTATTATAGACAAGAGGTACTGAGTTTTGGCTAATATCTGTCAGCTTCAGCTCTTTTCTGCCAAGCTTCCTTTCAGTACAGTGTTTAGCAGAATTCTTTATATCAGGCTACAAGAACTGAAAGTAGGAAATTGCTGCTGATGTATAGTGGATGGGACATTAGAAGTCGCCAAAAGCAAATGTTTTCTGCCAAATGTGTAACTTTATTCAGCTATCTTATTCCAGGCACAAATTTGATGACATCTGCCCAACTTGTATTTCGCTGCTCAAAGACAATTTAATAGCTCTTAAATTCCATACGCTGTAGTCCTTACAAACTGTGAAACTAGGATGCATCTACCAACCCATTTATTCTACACAAAAATTGAGGTGGGGGAGACAAATGTATCCTGATAATCCTATCACACACATACTTTTTCTAAAAACGCTATGAGGAGTACGGAGAAAGAAGTAGAAAGTATTTCATAAAAGTAAGCCTTCTTTCCAAATTTATTTCATGTCTTTAATGGCTTAATATTAAACACCAAAGTAAAACAAACCAAAACAAAATTCCAAACAAAACCCAGCAAAAGAAAGTTTGAATATTATGAAAATGTCTTTTTCTAGCTTTTTGCTTTGATACAAAATTGTCAGCAAAAACAGCTTTATGAAACATTTTGCTCTCAATGGTTGTAATTTTCTGATACTCAAAGTTAGGCTGAAAGCTATCTCAGTTATAACTGACTTGTCCAAAAGCAGTACAAATAGAATACTACAGCTATCAAGCTTCACATACAATAAAAATGTCCCAACAAAACAGCATGTTCTATTTTATCCTATTTGGAGAATTCCTTACTGTCATTAAGGCAATTTTTTTTGGTCTTGATTCCTGTATATATATCTTGCTCACATACAATCCACTTGCATTAGTTTAAAAAGCGACTTTCATTGGGGTACAATGTTAGAAGCATAGAGGTAAAGTAGATATATCTCTTTAGGGAATTACTTCTCCTCCCACCAAGCTTACAATATATGTATCTAAGTCTGGGTTTTATACATTTTGAGATGAAGATTAATGAAGACTTCTAAATCAGAGAGACACTGGTGTCAACCCTGGAAAACCTAGTTTTTTTAAGAAGCACCCAGCAAAACACCATGCTCGTATCTTCCTAAACATCTCTACCAGAGCACTTCAGCCTCCTATAAGTAACCACCCACAAAACCAGTGTTGCTAAGTTTTCTGAAGGCCACCCCTTTCTAGCCAACCCAACTGAGTAGTGATGAGCAGTACTGAAACCAGAAGATGGATGTCAGAGCTGGGAAGACTCTCAGTTTCCAGGTTTCTACCTGAACCCTTTCTGTGAGCACCATTTAATAGCTGTTTGCAGTATTAAACTCCAGGTTGAGCAACGTACTTGCATTTGCGTGCAACTCACAAATTATATAGCAACGAGCAAAGGACCATGCATGAATTTGAAGCTATGTGTAACAGCACTGGGAAGCTTCTTGAATTAAATCAGTATTTCCAGGATAATCCCTCTGACCACCAACATTGTTCACTAGCAGTAGCAGCCATACACTAACACAGTCCCTTCTTTACTCATCCCTCCAGAAAAACAAGTGGCTAAAAGTTCAGAATGACCTCACCAATTAGGAAGGTGTTTCTACTTACATGCCTCCAGTGACTTGAATCTCAAATTCAAACACACTGCAAAAGCACCAAAACCTACCCCATTTTAATCATGGCAAAAGCATTGTGGTTTGGCAAGACTCAATGACATGCCCAGGATTCACATTCTTACGAGTAGGGAATACTATGCTGGAATGACAGCTAGCAATATTCACTTTCAAGATATTGGTAAGAAACGAAGTGCTGAAAATCTTTTGTACAAAAAAGCAACTGTACAAAACTAACTCACGGACTTCACTGATTTAGCACCCATGAGTTCTAAACTGAGCAGCTCTACCATTTGTTCACCATCCTGTTTTCTTCTGTCCTCTCTCCAAATTCAATTCACATGAGGGAAACAGGCCCATAAACTGGATGCAACTTGCCCAAGATGGCCCAGACTGTACTGAGTGCCTTGCAGGTCAAGACACAGTTTTCAATGCGAGTCAAATATTTTGGAATTATTCATGAAATGAGTATTTTTAAATTGTGATAGCTGCTTCTAAAGGAAGCAGGTGTTTCAATTCCTGTTTCTTTTCAAACACAAACCTACAAAACCTGATGAAACACAAGGACTTAAATAAACTGAAGCAAAAAGTATTAAATCTACGTTCCTACATGCCCTCTCTTACCCTATCACAGTATCTTTCATTTAACTCCTGGTGCCAGCTGGATTGCAGGTTTCAGTAGACACCTGTACACAGCTGGCTACTTTGAACTTCTGCCTTTAGTTACAATTGGTAAATATTTAGTCTGTGAATATACTGCAAGGTGTTAATGATTGAGAAACTGGTTTCTGATGTTAACATTCTAACTACACTTGCATATTCCTAACCTTTAGCAGCAGTGTGAACAATCAGTTTTATGAGTCTGTACAGAGTAATACCTTTACAAACACAAAATAATCCTAATAACAGTATTTTAATTTCTTGCTATGCTTTTTTGTTTTTCTGAATGAAAACTAAAGGATGGAGGAATTGGGGTAAATGGTAAGCAATGTTTGTCAGACACCAATTCAAGATGTCATAAAAGCCAAAGTTGATTTTAGAATTCATTTTTGCTTGTTAGCAGTGTTTCACACATGGGTGTGGAATTTTAAATGGTCATTTAAAACCAGAAAGCTAATTAATCAATCTGTTACAAAGCAGGAGTAGCTTACTCTGGATTTTTTAATACCACTGAGATGGGATTCCCTTCTGACAGACTATATTAACAGTATAAATTTCAGTAAGACTTTGAATAATTGCTGGAGCTAACTTCAATCTAAAGATGCTTTTAGTAACCACACTGCCTAGATGAACATGGGTTTTTTACACCACTCGAAAAGCAGCTTTTAATCAAGGTGTCTTAAAATTCAAAAGCCAATGCATGTAACCATCTGTAGAAAATGAATCCATATTCTGTCACAATCTGCCTTGGAGGTATCCACTTGTCAGTACAATGGTTAAATGTCTGTAGGACAGGCAAAAGTCTTAATGGACTGGAGTTTTAAACTTTCTGAGTTGTAAAGTTGTTATAAGGTGAAATGACCTCAGGTTCTGCCTCCAGCTGACTCTTTGTTGTGTCAGTAAGTGGCATGTTCAGACTCAGACTCTCAGACCAAAAGAAGGTTTCATACAGTTATTAGAACTATGGCCAAACGACAAACTATGTCCTTCACTCTCCAAATATTGTCTTCAGAAGGTGGAGCATTTTGCAGCCTTTATGCACATACTTGACACCACAGTCTGATACCAGGAACAGAACTCTCAGTCTTCAAGGGATCAAACAGTATCAGCACACTTACTGCCCTGGTAATTCCCAGGTTGATTTACAGACCACTGCAGCCACTGACAGAACAGAGAATGAACTGTGAACTTCCAGATGATGCTCAACATTGCAGTGAAACTTTTATAGCCAACCTGCCTTTTATTAGAAAACTAATTTTAAATGTGATTGTTTTTCATGCAATTGTTTCTTAAGGTAAAGTAGCAATTAATTTGCTTTAAGCTGCCTAAGATTATCCTAGGACAGGCTGATTTACTTCTTCAAGTTATCCACTCACACCCCTGCCAAAATATTTCCCCTTTGTAATTAAAGGGCGTCTGAAGTTACAATAAAAACTTTGGGCCTTTGCTCCTGGCAATTCTCTCAGTGTCTAGAAAGATCCATGAATTTCTGAGCAGACCCTGCAGTTGATTTCAAGGGCACAGAGGAATCATGCTTGTTACTCGTGGATATCAAGGAGGGAGCAGTGTCAACAAGGAACCATCTTTTTGCTTTCATCTCCCTGTCGCTTTTGACATCCTCACAATAACAGCCCACTGGGAAAGCAACATAGGATGGGGAGATATGCCAAACTCACAGGAGTATAGGACTTCCTTCCTCAGAGTGACCTCTACAACATAAAATAGTAATAAGCAAAAACTATCCAACTATGATGTCTACAAAACGACAGTGCACAAGTCTTCAAATCACTAGCACTGCAATATTGGCAAACACGTGCACAAGACAAAAATCTGCAGCAGGTTCAGTTCTATGGATCTTCTCCCATTCTTCTCTGCAGTCCTCTCCCATTCTTCAGTGCCTCCAGGAGCGCATATTACTCTGTTTTCTCCATCCTTTTCCATGCACCTACTACTTATGTCCCCTTCCCTCTCCCACATAAAAACTTTTACCCCTTTTTTCTACCCCACAAATCTGACTTCCTTCAACCTGCAATCCTTTAGAAACTGTCTCATTTTATTCTTCCTGCTATGCCCAAGGGTAACCTCCTCTTCCCAAGAAAAGCTTTTCTTTTTCCTACCTACATACACACAGCAGGGATTGCTCTCCCTTTTACCAAGCACAGTTCCTGAAAGCTGCTTAGGAGAGTAGGACAAGGACCACTCTTCTCTTTCCAGAACAGTTTCTTGGTACATCACACTCTCCTAAGAGAAGCTTCTCAAGAAGCATTCCTCTGGCAGGGTCACAAAGCAGGCTGACAATAGCTTTCCTCAGCTGCATGGGAAATGCTTTGATGGTAATTGACTCTCTTCTCCAGGCAGAGTATCAAAGTGCAAATCAAGGCTTCCCCTGGAATTTGGAGTTGGTTGCCCAGGCTAGAACAATAGCAGTGATGCTAGACAGTCTTGGTAATGGTTTCTATTTTAACTTCTGCCTTTATTTTTTAGAGTTGCCTGTCACTTGGCATTACTACCATCCTTGCTGACTAGTGATATGTTTGTTTTCTTGTATTCTCTGTTTTTGTGCAGCTGTATTCCACTATGGATTCCTGTAATATCTTCACTGCAAGCTCTGTGGAGCAGGATGGTTCCTGCAGTATTTGCACAGCCCAGTACAGTGGGGTCCAGGCCTCTTCAGTGCTCTGTTAATACACAGCATTAAAACCCTAGGTCTGGTCACATAACAGGGAGGACAGTATTGGCAGGAAATGAGACCTCTCTTTGCTCCTTGTCGCCTGCCTACCCCCTTGCATCAGTCAGAGCAAAAGGAAACCAAAATGGGCAGGATGTGCAAGGAAGGAGCTGAAACAGTGCCCAAGTGAATGGAAAGTATCCAGATGGCTGTGGTAACTTACACGATAGGAGTCAAATCAAAACAAAATGAAAACAGAACCATATGCCATGTACCCTTCACTCTTGCTCTCTTTCTATCTCTCCCTGCCTTTCTCCTGGCTGTTGCCCCAGGTCTATCAGTATGGATAATAGTATGTCACTCATTTAAGTGTATGTCATGAATAACAATAACTTCTCTTTTACATTAGAGATTATGGATTAATATTATTCATGTAACAAAGAATGTAATATGAACCACAAAATTATACTCATGTGAGGGTCAAGGAAGTGCAAGGGTCTACAAGGGAAGTTATATTTCTTTATTACATCCTTTTTATCTGGTATGCTGTATACTTATAAAAGAGAGTATTAGTTTTATACGTCTATGTTGCTATATGCTATAGAAATATCTACTCACAACCTGCTTGTATCTCAGGGGGAGTATTCAAAAGCATCATGGCAGTGGCAGCATCAATGTCAGGATCTGGAAAAATCAACCAATAAATACATTATTTACAACTGGGCTAATCTTCTCACCCCCACTGCTAAACTACAGGTCCGACCATGCCTCCGAGTGAAAAGGTGTGAGAGTTCACTGTTCAGAGGGCTCGCTGGCTACACATTAAATTTATCCCCAAACTCGCATCTGATCCCATTGTTACTATTAAATAGAGCGGTGATCTCAGCCACCGAGCCGTACTTGTGCTTGTGTGTGCATGATTCCTGTGCTGTTAACCTCACCAATTCCCTGTTTAATTCTGTGGAGAGTATTTAGATTTCATTACAAAGGATCTGTGAAAGCAGGTGCAACATCACAGTTTGGAAGCAACAGAGAGGGATGAGCTGACAGCTGAGGAGTGGGAAAGCACAAGGAATACCTGAGCAAGTATAGAAGACGACACTTTGTCATTTCTATTTGTCAAGAAAGATTTCAGCAAAGTTTGAGAAAGCGTTGGAAGACAAACTGCTGCAATTAAGAAAAAAAAGAAACTAGCTTTTCATTGAAGCACCAACTTATTTGCATCCCTGTCCATTGTCACTTTAATATAAGCAAAAAATGATCAGCTGGCTGCTGTTATTCTCAAATTGGTTTCTGAATCCATCATGAACAGTCAGCTGACAGATGGTAAGTTATAGAGACAGAACAAAATATGATCTTTTTATAACTATATTCACTTGCTTCACACACAACAGCTCGGCTGCTATGGAAATGCAGGTATCTATGACAACAGTAAACAACCCCACAACGGCCACTGAATAAGCTGAAAAGAACATCTGCCCCAGCAAAGCGTCCCAGCTGCCCTGGGGCACAACTTGCTAATCGTGCAGTGATGCCGTGTGACAGAGAAAGCCGCCTATGCCATGTCCAAATAAATGAAGTGTGCAATTGAAGCAGACATAAAAACGCACACCCTGGCTGACTGCTGCCTCTGTGCTGCTAAACTGAATGACTAATGAGTATGCATTTGTTGTTTGGGGTTAGGGGTTTTTTCAGCTTGTCAGTATTTATACCAAATTACATACCAAAAAAATTAATTTACTACTAATAGCTTCATGGCACTTTATTTTGGCTATTATGACAGAAAATTACTTACCACTGCTAAAAATACCTGTATTTTTCATCTTTATATATTTCCAATCTATTCCCAGTAATATGATGTGGTATAAAGCCCTGTAATTTATTAACAATACAAATGACGTAGACAGGATTTCAAAATCTGCTTAAGCCAAACAAAAATTCACTTGACTGCAGAATGAAAAAAAGGACTTTTTATTAGTCTAAGTATGTACTACTTTTCTGTGAATAGCTGCAAAGACTCTTCTAAAGACTACTGCTGTATTATTTAATTGCTAAAACAGTAAACAGAAACAGTGTAGTGGGTTTCAAACTGAAGCTGAAGCAGCAGACTTAGTGTAAAAGGTTCCTGTGTCTTCTGGACAGGTCAACATTTTCCAAAGAAAAAGCAGGATTACCAACTTATGTTCATCTTCAAGTCTGAAGATACCTCAAAGCAGCATTCCTGCTGCAATTATGTATGCTCGAAGTGCCATTTCCCAAAAGTTTCATTCCCAAATATGTGCAATGTTGTATGACTGGATCCACACACCACACAACAAGTGTGTGCTTTCAAACTAAAGAGGAATAATCCATCTAATGCTAAAAAGCAAGATAAAAGAGCAAAGAAGCCTGAGAAATAAAGACAAACCAAACCAGAATTCTTCCCTCTTTTTCATACCATAAAATCAGAAGATTGTTACAAGTTGAATTTAGTGTATCATTATTCATACAGCCAACTTCAGCATTTGTTTATTGGCTGTTCCTAAATTTTGTTTTGTTTTAGTTCAGTGGATGACACTGGAGTATAATGTGAATTTTGCTGCTGAAAGAATAAAAGGACACTACTAGGAAAAGCACATTTCCTGATGACTTTGGGTTTTGTTTGTTGTAACAAGTTCTATGTGATTTGAGATAAAACTGATGCAACCACTTTCTGTTGGAAGGTGCATTCTTATCCCCTGGATTACTAACGGTACCAGTGTTTCTGCAATGACGTAAGATATGAACACGAGCTGCTCACAACACAGGACAGATCTGCAGCAGCTGTCTCCTGAAGCACAGCCATGTCTCAAGCCAATCCACACCTGTTATGGTGCCTAGCTGTTTCTGTTGGCATATTCTTGAAGAAACCAGACAATGCCTTGGCAGAGGTAAGAGAGTATGAATGGTGGCGCCAGCAGGATCCAGGAAAACGTGCTTTGGGTTTTCCTACTACAAGGAAAAAAGAGTAAGGAGGGACTGGTGCACAAGTGAGACAAGGGCTGACAGCCAGCTGTCTGAGCACACACACAGAGGCAGATTGAAAAGCTGGTACATTCTTTTGCAGCATTTTCATCCACAGTTTGGAGGCGTTCTCATGAGCAGTGTGTCACAAAGAGCCAAGAAGTAGCCATGAGGAGCAGCACCAAAGGCATGGGACTGAAGGACACCTTTGCTGGGACCGGCACTTCTGGCTTGGCTGCCGGTCCCCAGCAGGGTCCCCACGCTGACGGCCCTTTCCACTGCTGTCCTTCTGAAGTCTCTTCCATGTGGATGCTCTCATTTGTAGCTGTAAGGCCCAACCTTGCTCACTGCTGCATCCCCACCAGCTGGTAACTGGACCCTGTCCCTTCTACCTGGCCTGTGTTCATGAAGCTGTGGATTTCAGAACAGAGGTCTCTGCCCTACCTGAAGACTGCGATCAACACAAAGGCTCCTGAAGTTATTAACAGTGGGTGGTTAGTGAAACATGATTGCAGAAACATCTTTCCCTAGGAAACCAGATTAAAAATAACTACATACAAATTTTTGGAATATAGAAAATTAAGTATTTAAATGAATGCATTTCTTTTTTTGCTAATTTAAGTAAATAGTGAACTGACTGCATACATCAACTGTTGATTTTTTGTCAGTGGAGAGCAGATGCCAAGTCTTCCCCATGAAAGAGGGAAGTAAGGAACAATGAAGAAAAGGAAGGATTGCAGGTGTTGTACAAAGAAGGAAGAGTATGTCAAAGTCTCAAACAGACAACACTGGAGAGTGATAAGAAAATGATGACAAAAATTGCCAACAGCCACAGTTCTTCCCAACAAACAACTGCAGTCTAGCTATACATTTGGTGCTTCACACTGCAGTCTGAAGTTTCACTGCTTGGTCCTGCATGCACTAAGGGTCCATCACAAGCTACCAGAAAGGACCTGGAAGAAACCTTAAGCACTTACAAGATCTTGTAAGGCATGCAAGGCATCAAGGGGCTGGAATTTTACTACAGCTGCAGTACCTCCCCTTGCAGTGTGAGCCTGCCAGTGTTTTGGCCAGCACTGCTCTCAAACAAAAAACTTCTTTTCATGAAGATGATACCAATGGTGGTACAAACCTCATGGCAGTTCTGTTTGCTGCATTTTAGATTCATGCCCCTTGTCAGCAGAGTCTTCAACAGTGAACACCAAATCTGTAAACAGCACCTAGTTCTTTCAGTAAAAAAACAACCTACCAGTCTACCAATGTGAAATTACATCTATGCATATTGTCAAGATGTACTTATGTTACTATATAGATCAGAATCTGTCTTGCATAGACATGTGAAGTGGCAAAATGGTAGGCATGAAATATTTAGCATGAGATTACATACAAGCAATGCAGAGCATAGCCCTCAGGTAGCAGACTCTTTATTCTAGAATTCACAAAAAATAATTAAAATCAGTCATGTACCTGAAAAAGCCAGATGTGACAGCTGTTATATGTTGTGATCTCTGATCAGAGTTCATTTTATGGACAAAGTGATTTATAGTAATTCATATTATTTTGACATTATTTTAAACTTTGATCTGGTTTCATCAAACCCTTCAAATCCATCCCCTTCCAAATAAAAATGAGGGAAACATAGTGCCTACTTGGTTGTGCAAAAGGATATTTATCTTTACAGTCATACTAAAAGGTTTTAAAGAAAATAGCAGCTAAAGCAGTTCAAAGCAACCACGGCCTGAATTTTCCAGCACAGATGCCTAGAGAGAGGCACTTAAGATGCATATTTAGGTATTAATAAAATGTTACAGCCAACTGACGCAAAAAATTTAGTTAGTAAATAAACTGTACCATCTGTACACTACAACCATAGCTACGTTATCTCATCAGGAAGGAATTTATAAAATCTTCTTTTAATTTAAAGTTACTACATCTAAAATAGAACTATTTTTATAAAGTATTTCACTTTACCATTCAGTATGCTAGTTTTTGGCCTATTCTACTTCTGCCTCAGCATCCTCCACTGCTTTTTCCCATTTATATGCTGCTAGTGTAGATGGAATGCTGAAAACCTAGCGCCACTGTACTCAAAAGGCAGAAGTTCAGATTATTCCTTGTCTACAAATCAGTCTTTTAACCCCCTCCCTGCCTCACTTTCTAGCACAGCCCATTCCTACACGTTTTGTTTTTTTTTGTTATTTGATTCTTTAATATTTTCAATTTTTATCAGTAATGGTGCAAAAGCAACACTGTGTTCCATCTTTTACCTTCAGGCTTATTAAACTGCAATAGAGCAAATAGCAGCTTGCCCCTGTTTAACTTGTCTGTTAACGGGTGTACCTTTTCCTTTCCCACATCAGGATGGTTAACCTTGGTATGAGTCAGGTCAAACACATAAAGAATAATGAACATAGTGGAGGCTTTTTTCCCATTTGCTTTCTTTCTTTTCTATTTTTAATTTATTTTGCCTAATGACAGAATAAGAATATAGCTGTTAAAATAAAATTGCAATGTGCAAGACAGAAAGAAATACCTGAAGAGGATTGTAAGTACTGTAACTCTTTCAAATTCCTTGGTGTGGGATGCCACTGAGTCCACTTCTGAAATATTTAAATAAGGTTGAGAAGTTCTCTTAAAATAAACAGAATACTTGTAGAAGCATACAGTAAACCAGGAGGATTCAGAACCAAGATCTTGGGAAGAAACAAGAAATTATATTTGTATCTCAACAACAGTGCATGAAAGACCAAGCATGAGAATTCTGGAAGCTATACAATAGAGGCCAGGAGGAAGCAACTTCATTAGCAATGCCAAGTGGAGCACCTCTTGGCATTGCTAATGGAGCAATGGAGCACCTCCCACTCCTTTAAAACAGATCTGGCTTGAGACACAGAAGAAGAAAGACACAGGTCTAAATGAACTAATAATTTTTCCTATTTAAGTTCATTTTCGGTACTGCCAAGTAAGCTGTGGCACAAGTATCATAAGAGGTCTAATCTAAAAAAAATACAGACCATTTCTACCAGAAATCTTCTTCCTGCTCCTCTGTTTTGTTACACTTGTATTGTCATGGAGCAACACATGCCATTTCCATTCTCTAACAATACCATTTTATCAGCTGAAAAACTGTAAACCAAACATAGTTATAAATGTATTCTTGTTAAGAATACTAGCTTGAATAAAAATGATAGTAGAAAGAGTTACAGTAGGTCTTAGACATGCATTAGCTCAAAGAGGTTCATCTATCATTCCCAAAGCTGTGGGAAACCAAAGCACCCTAACTTTTCATCTCAGGAGTAAAGATTAGGATCATTTAACTGTTAAAAGACAGACTCACTGACAGTCATTTTACCAGTGCAAAATAAAAACATTTTAAGAGACACCTGGTTAAAGAGAGATGAGATGTACATCTTACACATAAAGATGATGTATTATAGCACATACTCTGCTTAAAAGCAGGGTGGAGGTTTTTGCTTTGGTTTTGTTCATTTATTTTAAAAATGTTTTTTCATTTTGATGCACATTACTGGCAGACTTAACTTTCAGTGCAGAATGACGTGAAAATAAAATTTACCAGTCACAAAGGCAACAGTAAAGTTTTTTGACTCCTTCCAACCTGTGCAGCTTTGATTACTGAACAGAGAACATAAGCTAGAGAAAACACTGGCCAGTGAGCTAGCACAGAAGAGAGAAACAATTTACTGTTCCATCATGTACTTACCTAAGTTTTGATCAGGAATTTCAACCATCTTCTTAACTGATTGCTGCAGCCTCAGCTTCTACAGTGGAAGACGTGATTATGAGGGCTGTAACTTCCTTGCAGCCTTACAGGTTGCAAACATTTTTTTTTTTGACTGAAGAATACACAAATACATAAACACACATGCTCTTTGAACCCAGTTATGCAGGTGTGTGTTATCTCTGGGACATCGAGGTCATCATTGCTCAAGCTTTCATAATGTCCCTGCTACTAACAATAGGTTTCTCTTCCAGCAAAGTAGGAGGATGGCTGGCAAAGGAAATCCTCTATAGAATTGTGACCAGGAGGCAGTCCTCTACAAAACTCTGACCATTTAAGACCAAATAAACCATACCCTATACTGTCCCATATCAGTGTTTTTGTAAGCACTCATTTCTTTCTCACCACTTTTTCAAAATACGTTTGTGTCCACCAGGCCTTGAGAACCAAGTACCCCTTTCAGTCCAGCAAGCACACGATGTGCCAGCTGGAAAAGATCCAATGCATTTCCCTTAGCCTGAGTGACCCTTGAGGAAATGTCTTTAGTCTTCCTGCCTCCCTCAACCACTACAGTTTCCTGCAGTTCTGCAGGAAAAGGTGGCTTCTGGGTACTTTCACCACAAGAAGAGTCTTCAGGAGGGCTTCACCCAAGTATCCCAACTGTTGGAACGACCATGGCAGAATCCATACCAAGAACAATGCAAGGGAAAGCCTGGGGAGGTGAACATAAATTCCCCACTGCTTTCAAGATCCAGAAAGCAAAGGGGCAAATATCAGATAAACATGAAAACAACAGTGAGAAGGGTACTTCAGGGATTTGAAGAAAAAATTGTTGCTAATGATGAGAAAAAAGGTCAGGCATGTGACACTGCAAATGAAACACTGTACACAGCATAAGAGCCAAATGCAGTCTAAAACCAAAATAAGAGCAGAAAAGGTGAACAAAAAATTCAGCAGCAAAAATAGCTGTATGCTAATAATACAGGCAGACTGCCATAATGGAAGAGGAACTCAAAGCACTAGTGCTATTACAGGAAAATGCACAAACAGGGTGAAACAGCAATTATTAGTGAAACAAGTGTCAAAAGGTCTGTGCTTTTCAAAGAAAATACAGATTTTGTATGGTAGGATACTGTTACGCAATAAAGAGCAGACTTCAGAAATAGAATAAAAAAGAAAATGTTTGGAAATGCTGTGGACAGATGGTCAAAGAAGATTTCTAAGAGTCAGAGACTCTGGGTCTGCTCTTGACTTCTTACACCAGATATAGATCTGGATACAGCTCTGCATCATTAAAGAAATGGGAATTACGTCAACAAGGCAGACTAACTTCACAGTACAGATTGGAGAACAAATGCTATTAACCATGGTAAGACCAGTTATTCCTGGATGTGACAGCTGACAAGTTTCTTTATCCATGCTGCTGAATGAACAAGAATAGATTCTATTCTGTTCTTCATGTTAAATAATGAGGATGACTTTGGAACGGGGAACCATAAAGTGATTCAGTATAGATTAAGCGGGAAGGATAACGGCAAGCCTAATTTTATTTAAGATCTATTATTTTGAAAGAGCAAGTTCTGATGAACTAAATGCTTCCTGTGGAACCTCTGGAAAACAGACTGAACTGAGGAACTCTATATCTCAGCCTGGGTAAAGCTGCAGTCTCTGCAAGTCACTGCACCAAGACCTAGATCAAACCTGTATCCAGAGAAAAGCAGGGAAGATGCACTCTTTGAAAATAAAATCACAAAACCTTAAAAAAAAAACCAAGCTGGACAACTGGCTGAAGGCAAGACTGGCAATGAGAACACTTCTACTAAACTCTTCTAACAGGAGCTGAAACAAAGCAAAAACTCTGCATGTGAAGTTTCAGAAGGATTTACAGTATGTTGCTGCTCACAACGTGACCCAGAGGAAGGGACTCGTTGGAAGCTGCCTTCTAAACTGTTTCTCTAGGGCAGGTAAGCTTTCTGCAAAACTATGACAGAGAGGGAAAGAGCACAAAACACAGTCATGAAGAAACTATGCCTTCATGTGAAATACTGAAAGCCTATTTGCACAAAGGCTTATCTATATAAACCTGTAGAAGCACCCAGGATGATGTCTGACATTCCAGGACCAGACCTCGCACCACTTGGTGTCAGAGGTGACTTGCAATAGGCTTAGGGACTGTGCTATGAACACACAGAATCCATGTCTGTCACCTTCCAGCATGCTCTGTGCCCTGAGCTGCTCAACTCAGGCAGGACACCCAAAGGTCAGTGGCTGTCTGCACTTGAAGGAGACAACTGCTGAGCTGGAGCCTCGTACCAATGCAGAACGGTGATGTGAGCCTCAGTTCCCATATGCTGCCAGCCTCAGCCCTGGCAGCAGCCCTAAGCATGTAAGGATGACTCCTGGTGCAATGAAGAGGAGTTGGCCAGGCGCTATTCCAGTAGCACTAGAACCATGGCACCTATGAAGAAAAGTCACTGGGCAAGCTCTGTGGGACCCAGCTTGCACGTGGTGTCACCTCTCCTATGGCACTCCATGCCTACTCCATTCCTGTTGAAACTCTCACCTTCCCTCTTGTGCTTTCCTCTGCATGACAGCGGAGCAGATCCAGGCAGGAAGGTGCAGAGAGGTGCCAGCAGGCTGAGCTTTGTACATGGGGGACTGGGAGAACCAGAGAGAAAGGACACGAGCCCACAGCTTAGGGAGGTCTATGCACAGGGACTTCTCCAGGAACCTAGGAAATTGTCTACAAGCCCTACAGTTCCCATTTTGGTGTATGCTGGGTAATCCTGGGTTTCACGGTGTGGATGAAGGCAGAACAGCTAGAACTGTCACCAGAAGTATGTTAAAAAAAGCCAGGATAAGTATGACTAACCAGCAGGTACACAGACAGGAAGGCATGCAGTCTGCTGGGACTCTACTCCGTGCCATACAGCCAGCCCAGGCAGGTCCTCCAATTCTAGATTAGGTGGGTTTTCCCCAGAAGGAAAGTGGATACATGAAGGTGTGTAAATGCTAATTCTCAAGTAGTCAGACCGGAGAGAAGAGATTACTTTCTGTTTGTAGTTATGTACAAGTAAAGCAGAGATATTATAAATGAAGAAAAAAATCAAAGTCTGTACCACTTACTTCCCTTCTCCTTAAGACTGAGACCAACAAACAGTCATTAGTATAATCAACCAATCAATCCATCAATCAAACAAATTACTAGTTTTGAAAACCTATTATTAAATACACTGGAAAACTCTGCTGGGGTACCTCTGTCTCCCTTGCCAATCTTTTTGCAACTGTATCCCTATCAAACACCAACAGAACTAGACACAAACTTACACACATGGAAGCAGACTAAAGTCCATTTTCCATCAGAGCAGTTGACAATCATCATTTTGCATTACTGTGAGCAAGCCCCAGACAGCACATGGAGATGCTCCAGTTCTGTGGATGATGACTGAGCACTCTCCACAGGGAGTGATGTTCAGCACGGCTGGAACAAGGTGCTCTTCTGCTTCTCTGAAGGAGATCAACAGAGGAAGACAGCCACACTGCCACATCTGAAAACCCCTCTCCACTCTTCCTGCAATACATCTTTTAAACCTCTTTAATTTTCAAATAAAGGAAGTGACAGAAGAGCAGGAATCTAGTATTTAGGACCTTCTGAATTTTTTTGCCAGAGAGCTTCTCAAGCGGGCCGAGGGATGAGACTCAGGCCAATGGTAAGGTCGTGCAAGAAGTATCAATGCCATTTTTGAAGGATTATTATCATGAAGTATGAAAACAAGAATAGGCTTTGAAGATCCTGACAGTCTCACTGCAGATGTCTACAAGATAACCCATGGAGTAGCAAAATTACTTTCAAATTACAGTGAATATTGTGAAATCACACTGGCCTGTTTTAGTGAAAGCTTCTGGTGAAAGCAACATGGTGAACACAGGCTGAACACTGAAGAGACTTTACAGTGAAATTAGTCAGCCTTAGGCTGAGGCTTTAGCTTAGCACACATAAGAATAGGAATTATTTAAGAGAACTGCAGCACCATTTGTTTCAACTAAACACTGCTTCCTAATTATCAAGTTTTTTTTGTTTCTTACTTCCATATCTCATAGAAGAGATTTTGTGGAAGATATGCTGCAAACCTGAAAAAATTTATCAAACTTGTTTTCATTTACATTTTCTTTCAATTCAGTTGAATATGCATGTCAGATATTCCACTAAGGACTTTGCTAATTTGGCATCATCTATGCTATATACTAGCAAACATGTAAATTCAATATCGTCATCATTGGCATTTTTACACATTTCAAAAGCAGAGGAAATACGAAATGTTAGGAACTGAAATGTGGTGAGAGAGTAACTAATTTGAGAGTCTAAAGAGCAAGCACTAAGACAAGACTTTGCTGCTAAGTCGCACTTACAGGCCCCCTTCAATGATTGTAACTTGCCAAACTGCTATCATGCAACTCCTTTCTAGCCAAAATGGTTGAAACAACTTTTACTATTACCTATTACATTTTGATTAATTTAATTAAAATGAAGGAGACACACAGGATTCCACTTCTGCCAACCTCTGATTTGCTATGAATGATCCTGTTTGAACTCCTTGAATTCTGAATGGCCACTAACTGACAGGTGAAGTTACCAAAGGAGTAAGAAACAGGCATAACACAATCAGAACTCTTTTGCAGACTCTTTCAGCTCATCAGCTGAAAGGTGTTACGTGTATTTACTTCACGAAACAGAGTGGCTAAGAAGCTCTCATCCCCTTCTCTTTATGCTGAACAAGGACCCAACTGATCATGCATATAGACCATGCCCAAAGTAAGTTGTGGGACACTAAAAATTTTAAAAAATAAATGAAATGAAGCTTTATCCAGAAAATTGTGAGAGCTGCCTCTGTAATCCAGGAAAACACTTATATGTATATATAAGCCAGAGAATGAGTAGCATCCACAGAATAGGAACAGAGTACCAGCATCCTGCAGGGCTCAGCCCCGGGCTAGAACAGCTGGTCAGCTTAACTATAGCTCAGGACAGTTTCCTAAAGGACTAGTGCTTTCATTAACAGTCATAAACATGTTCTGCACAGTTCTCATGGGTATACAATGAGGCTGGAGAAGAAAACATTTTTTAAATGGTGCTAGATCTCACTTCTTTGCAGTCCACCAAACACAGCTCCTTATACCACGCAGCCATGTCTCTGGTGGAAAGGAACACTCCTTGCTCCTGCCAAGTGGGTGGCAAGGCAAAAAGCTGCCATGAAGAAACATGGAGCTTGCTTTTATTAAGTATTTAGTCATCTTGTCAACTTTGTGCTTACAACCAAATAGAGAAAAAGCCCCACATTTCCTTTTGTACTCCAAAATTTAAAAAAACTCTAGAGAGCTGTTTTACTGATTTTAAGCATCAGTTTCTGCAACCCTTGTCAGTGCAGCACAAAGGCACCTCTCCAGCCTTTCAGCGAGTTCTACTTCATATGTGTACAGCACAGAGTTTGTAATACCTCTGCCAGTGCAAAATCAATTTACTACCATGATCTGTGCATCAGATCTGAGTGTCTGTTGAGAGCAAAACATAGGCTGTCTGGGCAAATGAATCTTAATAATGTTGGGTAATCAGATCGATTACAACAAAACAAACCAGAGAGACCACATTGTCTTGCCCCTTCTCTGTGCACTCATCTTTAATGAGTGTCTGCCCTCTCCTGGGCATGCCACATGGACCCACTACCCCCCTACCCCTCTGTACAGAGGCAGTCCCAATGCACACATCTCCTCCTCCTCCCCGGCATGGCCAGAAGGTGAACAGTTGCTAGGCATCCCAGTGTGCCTTTTGAAGATTTCCCTTCTTACTCCACATCTCCCTGCTTCTCTCCTTCCTGTCTCCACCAGGGAGTAGGGAAGTCTCAAAGGATAAGGGTTGCAAACCTCCAGAAAAGCAAACGCAAAATGAAAAAAAAACCCCCTTGATTTATTTTTCATTTTAGTGTCATCAATTACAGCAAACAGCTGTCTTGCACACAATCACGAACAGAATTGAAAACATTACAGGGATCCTCTTCCAATACCTGATGCCCTGATTTAGAGACAATTATTCATAAATCTGGTACAACATTTGATCCAGTACAACAAACATGCTAATGGCATATACTATAGAATTGTAAGGCTTTTGTTCTAAAAGCCACAAATATTATTCCTCTGGGAATATATCAATGAAGATGTTTCTATTTTATGCAAAATTGTCACTGAAATTCCAGCAGTTACAGATCTGATAGCTACAGGACTCCTTAGAGTAAAAAAACAAGTTCCACATTGTACAACTATAATACAGTTATGGAAAATAGTGTAAAGCCTTAAAATGGCTGGGGAGAAGTCATTAGTCCCTCGTTTCAAAGAAGACTAAGAGTGGTAATTATGCTTGATTAAAAATCAATGTTGCTAGACCTGATACCAGTTGGAAAAGACCTGGAATTCATAAACCCATGAATTCTTAGTGCTGTGTATGCACTGAGCTACATCTTCCTTAGAAGATGAAGGTAAACTGCTCCCTTCCTTTTCGTTTCAAGGCAAAGTATCTGGGAATGTGTTTGAGGTTGGTTTTCATGTCACTACTGGGTATTTTAACAGAAGTGTGAGGATGTATTTGCAATGTAACAAAGAGCTTATTTATAAAGTTAGTTTTAGAAGTGGGAAAACTTTATTTTCTACTCATGTCAGCCAGCAACATCAAATATGATCTGGCCCTCAACCATGATAATGCAGCACAGCTTGCTTAGGCTTTTTACTGATGGGACTGTTTGAGATTGCTAGAAAGGATGCTGATGAGTATTAACTATGATGTCTGTCATTCTGTATCTCTGGGTAATAATTCTACAGCTCTATCATTATGATAGCAGACTGCCTCTCAAGAATTTAAACACAGAAATTCTTTTTTTCCCCAAACTTTTAGATGAAGTAGTTTGACAAGGATATATGTGTACACCAAAGAAAAAGAGAATGCACGTAAGTACAAGGTACTGGAGAAAAAGCACAAAAGGCAGAAAAGTGAATTTTGCAAAATCTGTGATAACACTCTGGCTGAGCATGTCTACATGAACTCCTCCTTCCATGGTTCTTAAAGCCAAGCCTACATGGCAAATACCATCACAGCTTTTCAGGGGCAAAACTGGAGGAATCTCTCAGAAAGATTTGAGTATTTGGACAACTATCTCAATTTTCCAGGATGAAAAACAGATATATTTGTAAAAGCCTCTATAAAAACAGCAGAAAATTTTCTTTAAAATCAAACTGTCAGAGTCACAAATCTGTTTTTTATTTTAAAGCCATGTAAGTGTATATATTCCTTTCAGAGCAGCAGAAAGGGTCTCAGTTCACTCTTACAGATGGATGTATAGATACTTCTTGCTGGTGTAGCAACATGACACCCAGCAGTTCTGAAAAACTGAAAAGCCCCCAGAGCAGAGGTAGGAACAATGGTCTGACACAGAAAGTACATTTCTTAGTTCTGTCTCAACTTATCCACCACCACATTTCTGACACCTGCTCACAGAAATCTGGATTTGCTATAATAGTCCAAAGCCATGGTTGGAAAGAGCTGCTCGACCGCTTCCCAGGATGGCATCATCTCCATGACATGGAGATGCTTAAATCTGACATCAGCACAGAGCCACCAGTTGGCCAAATGCAGAGGGAGCTCCTCCCTGACCCCACAGAGATGTCTGGTGGTCTCCCAGCTTGCTCATTGCAACTGTTATCTTCAAACCAACCCTTCCCTGTGCTTTACGGATGTGGCTAGGGAAAGGCAACCTATTACAATCACCTCTGAATTTCAAAAGCTGGCAAAACAGTATTCCTTTAAGATAGCCCAAGAATACCCACAGCTATTGTCAAAAGTGGCTTGCCATTCTACCCCACAGAATGCAATCAAAAACACACTTCTGGTCAAAACCTTTCATAACATTTAAACATCATCCTCTCCAATTTTCTTTCTATTTTCCTGTTCCTCTTGAGAATGCATCAGTTCTTTCAGCAGGCTTTTTCCCTTTTTCCACAGGGATAGATGTGGTGCCCATTGCTGTGGTACTAGAGCTCCTCACACCGGACAGACACACCAACATGCCCTGTCCAGGACTTCCCAGAAGGCTGGGACATGGCTGGGGGCTGAGTTTCAGCAGGGTTGGAAACACAACCCTTCTGGGGCAGACAGCCATAGCTGAACACTGAAATACAATGCCTTAATAAGTAGGTCAGCCTGTTCCTATAAAAGCAACGGGTTTAACGCCAACCGTGCCTGCCAGTGAGAGTAGGAAGAGACTGCAGTTTCCCCCCTGTTTCTAACATTCAGCCCCTTTGAAGCCATGACACTCCTGTGCTGTGACCCTCCTGGCAGCAGGGCTGGGCTCACGGGGTGCCCACAGCCCCACCATACCTCGGCCCACAGCAACTCCACCTCTGCAGGGCTGCGGTCAGGACTGCTGGAACATTGCAGCAGAAAGCAAATTCCAGGAAAACAAACACTATCACTAGGCAATTGAAAAGCAGTTGGTAGCAACAAACAAACCCTCTGCAAAGAGGATCTGGGGCTCTGTTCCTGCCAACAGGTTCAACAGGTTTTGCATATTATGTCATCCTGAGGTTTATTAGCACCTAAAAGGGACACAGCACAAAGATCTTGTCACCTGAGGTTTCACATTTCCCCCCCACCTTTCCTGCAGCCCACCACTCTCCTCCCCTTTCTCTCCCTTTGGCAAGAAAGTATTTTCACTCCCTTTAAATCAGCAAAGAACACATTCCCTCCTATCCAACTGAAACTTTCAAGCCCCCCAACACACTGTGTGGGCAGTGGAGGTGATGGGGGGCAGCACCCTGCCTGCAGGGCAGTGGGAACACTTCTCCATCTGCAGCAATTTTAGCTGCAGGATGAAGCAGGTCCCAGAGGGATGCCAAGGCAGGACGCTGCCCTTCAGGAGCACAGCTGGGCTGTCAGCACTCCACAGGCCTCGGACAATCTTCTGTGATCCCACCCCAAACACCTTGGGGCTGAACCTTATCTGCATGGCTTCCTCACCTTATCACAGCTAATGTGGAAAAGCTTTCCTGAACAGAAGGATCATTGCTTGCAAAGGACACCGGTTCATTTCAATAAAGGCTATGATACACTCTTGTCACTTTAAATAAAGCAGCAGTCAGTGGCATTTACTGAAGACAGCAGTAACGCAAAGAAGTTCATTCAAATGTTTCTTCTCTTGGTGAAATTGCTCACTGGGATGCCTCTGCAAATGGAACTCTATGAATCAGCCCAACATGGCACTGAGTGGATTTCAAGACCACAACACAATGCCCAAATACCATCTGCTCCTCCCATGAGCTTTGTCTTGGAAAGTCTTTAGCTTTTGTAAACAACGGCTGGTCCATTTTATTTTGAGATGCTGCACAATGCAGCAGGACACACTTACAAGCTGACTATAATCAAAAGCTTTATAGTCTGCTAAACTTGTTTTAAGTAATACATAAATACCAAAAAAGACACACTGTACTTTTCATCTATTTTCATGCAAACTCAGTTCTCTCTGTTTGTTGCATTTTCTGTTTATAGCAGTGTGGCTTTAAACCACAGAATAAATAGTATTATTTTCTGTTCCATTTAGCTCTAATCCAGAAACATACACAATATTTAATTATTGTTTTGGTGGAGTCCACCTATGCAGACAGGCTGTGCCTACATGAATCAACTGCTATCTCTGGATTCAGAACACTGAAGAGGTTAAAAAAAACATAAGGGCACTTATGTCAGCCCCTCCTTCCTCTCCCCTGCATGTCATCACACTGAAAGGGTTTAAAAGTAAAAAATTCCTTCCACATCATATAATCCTGGCATCTGCTGTGTAGCAAATCAAGCTTACTCATTTTGATGTTATTCCCAAAAGTAACTGTATGGATTTGGGTCTAGAACTCCATTTTCCACTTCTTGAAGTTTCCTTAGGCACAAAATGCAGTAAACACGGCTAGTAAATATAAAGCAATCTTCTCTATGTGCAATTCTGATTGCATTACTTAAAAAATATAATTTCCTGAGGCTTTTTACTACTTTATTTTATGATACACATGATATGGTATCCATCTACCAACTTCCTTCTGCTGCCCCTGTCTTCAGAAGCCCACAGCTCATCCATGACATTTTGTAGTTCAAACATGAAGCCATTACCAAGATTAAAGAACAGAAGGAATCCAGTTTAGAGAGTGAGTAGGTCGCTGTGGTCATGTTTATTATTTAATAACAGTGGGAATAATTCATATCACAGCAACAATTCTCTACCACTCCATTTACCAATTTCAAAGTAAAGTACATCAGACCTCCAAGCAGTGATGGGAAGGCTCAATCCATCTGGACACTCCCTGTTAAACCCTGGATCCCTATTCAAGGACGAACCCTATAGTAAGATATATAGGAACAATTATTCTTCACCAGTATCTAGGTCTGTCAAAGACCAACAGGACTAGACGTCAACCCGTGCCAGAAAAACTTTGGGAGCAGCACAGCCTCAAATTCACATCCTTATTTCTAAGGAGACACTGTGGTTTCAGGTAATGTGTTTCATCCTGTCTTCCAAACGGATGCACCTTAATTCTCTTTTTCATGGGCTGCCTAGCTTTTTTTTTTTTTTTTCCTGCAAGCTTTTTGAGGTAAAGACTGCCTCTTACTACATGTGTCTTGGCTGACAATAACTGCTGTAGTTGGCCTGAAATCTACAAATTCTCAGATTTTTAAATGTGATTGAATATTAAACCTTATGTCCCCACTAACACCTGCCTCGAATATACCTTCTTTGCAACCCAGGACAGTGCCTCAGTCATCAAGTTAACACAATCATTAATCTTCTCCTTTAACATACTTTCCTTCACACCCTTGCTATTTGTTAATGTGATTTTCAATACTTACTGAAGGTGCAATGAAACAGAAACAGAAAGGAAGAGATAACACTCGAATTGAAATTTTTATTGCAAGTATTCTTACACATCTCACAGCTGAGGCATTTTACTTTCAGCTTGCTTCTTCCTATATGCCTTTATCCTGCAGGCCAAATTATTGAGGAATATTGTAACTCAGTTTCCAAATGCTTACCAGTGGGCCAAGTTTTTTGCCTTTTGTTTGGCTAATATTTTCACATCTACTTGCCCTGCTGCCACTACAACTAAACAGCACATAAGTGATTTGGGTTCATTCAGTAAATTCCAAATTGGGAGACTATTTTGTTTGCTTTAGGGCAGGAGGAGGAAACAAACAGCAGCTTTGTAAGTGAAGTTGCCAGATATTCTCTCAATTATGGCTGTGAAAAGATACAGAAATGCAAAGTACTCTTTACAGACAGCGTCACTTCATGCTGATCCAACTTGTTTCAATTCACTTTAATTTGATTCTGCCTTTAGAAGTAGTATAACTTAGATACCTACCATGGGTTTTTTACATTCAGACATTGTTTTCAACTCAGCAGGACAACCTAATGTAAGTAAGTTCCAATTAGTTTTGAGTATTTGCTTAAAAGGAGGGATGGAAGCTCACAAGAACAAACCCTGAGGCTGTAACCAGCTCTCTGGGTACCCAATGCCATCTTCTCATTTGTATCATATGATCAGTTTCCAGTGCTGACATTGTTTAATAATTTGAGGACTTTTCCACTAAGGTGGAAAAGCTACTTTGAATGGTCTAAGAAGCCCCCACAAAATAATTTTTAATAACTGCTTGCCAAGCATGTACTAATGGGCAATAATTTTGCAGCATAGCTACAGCAGGCAATCTGGCTTACAGTAGTTCAGCTGCAGTCTGAAAGAGACAGTGCTTTCAAGCAAATTTTCCTGCTCCATGCCTTCATGGCAGCAATTTGAAGGCTTCCTACCCAACATAAAAAAACCCCAAACAAAATTAACACAAAAAAATCCTAAAAAATGCAGCAAAACAACCCCAACCCCAAAGCAATCAACCAACCAACCAACCAACACAATCCAAAAGAACCCACTGGAATCAACATGTTCTTTAATAAAATAAATGCATTTTGAAACTTTCAAAATTCATTCAGCTTCTTTCCAGGCTGGCTCTGGCAACTAAATAAGTGCAACACCAACGCTCATCATGGCAAGAGGCCAAAGTAACATCACAGCTAGGAATTCCTTTTCTTTAGAAGTCCACCCAATTGCATGAATAACATTCATAATTCCTAAAATGGGTTTTAAAGCCCAAACAATTCCCCTATCTTCACTCAAAGGGAACTCTCTCTTAAAAAATCCTGCATGGAGCAGAATCCAAGAGCAAGGGACACAGAGAAGCTTAACTCACTTGGCTCCTTAAGCAGAGATGGGGCATCTCCCCTTTCAGCTGCTCCCTAAGCATCGCTCGCATTGACAGAAAACTGAATTTAGCAACATCACAATGGGATGCAAAACCCCACAGCTACTAACATGTAACAGTGAGCTCCTAATGGTGCCTTATTAACCCAGTCATTATTTAATATAGCCTCGAAAACAGTTGCTGTACGTATACAAATAAAAATTAATTAAAATTAACACTGTTGGGACTATTGTGGTAGGGGTGAGGAATGGAGGAACAAAAGAAACAGAGTGGAGACATGAAGACGTATGAGAAAAGAACAAAAAAGATGCTGTCTCAGAGGTCTAAGAAATTCTGGGCAACTGGTCAGGCAAACACAAAAATGTACAACTGATATGAGATTCACAGACGTCAAGGCAGGATGGAAATTTGCTCCTGTGTAAGCTGAAGGTAGAAAGCCAACCATAAAGACAAGAAGAGATCTCCAAAGAGTTGACCCAACTCTGGTTTCTGGTGTTCATTACAGGCCTGTAGAAACACCTCTCCCCCCGCACTTCCACACAGAGGTTGTCGCGTTACACAAACACTACAAATGATTAAAAATTACACGAAATTTCACAAAATTACATGGTATGCTTCTGCTTCTATTGCCAGCCCCGAAGTGTTTAGCACACTGTTAAGCTATCAAGTTTTGTACTCTGTGCCAGTCACTCCCCAAGGTGTTTATGTGAAGCACTCAGGCAAACTGAACAGAACATCTGTATTCTATTTGCTAATGAGCAATCATCATTTCTACAATTCTCCAGCCAGGGATTTTGCTGTTCGGAATACTAATGCCATTTGAAAAAAATTAAAAGAAAAAAAAAATACATTCTGCTCATTAGTACTAGAGTTACTAAAATATTTCTGCACTACTTACAACACAACCAGGCTTCTAGTTCCATTGCTTTCCCATATTTTTACAAAATTATAACTTTCAAAAATAAAAACTCAGATGATATATACCTAATGTATTTTCTGAATTAGCATGATCTACTATGCATCTCTTACTTTAATTTTATCCACACAGAGGCAAAGATTTAAAATAAACTATTCTAAAGGCTTTTCAAACAAACCCTACTGAAGATTCTCTTCACTGTTTGCTTTATATATTGTGGCAACCTCCAGAGAAGATGAAATGAGTTAAAAAAGTAATAAAAAATACAGGCCATGGTCTACAAACTTCATAGTATAACATTCCTATGTGCGCAGAGAGAGTGAGAGAAAGGAACAGCTTTGAAACTCAGGATACGTTTTGTCTGTAGACAGAACGAGCTATCAGTTTCCCTTCTAACCAATGGATGTGTGATCATGTGTGAACCAATATTATCCTCTGATGGAAAGGCCACATCACAAAAACAGCAACATGCAAGACAGTGCTCCCAGCTGCCGCCCCTCACTGCAGTACTTGGGTATTTCAGATATGAAATACCATCCTGTGCATCAGAAATGCTGCTGAAGTCACTGAAGTTCAAGAACAGCAAATGAGTTCAGAAAGGAATACTGAAGTCAATAAGCTCAATTTAAGTGGCTTACGTAAGAATTGTCTTTATACTTGCTCATGAAGTACTGAAATGTAACTTACAAAGCAAGAGAACAACAATAAATACAGGATTTGATTGATCCAGCTAAGAAAGTCCAGTGTGGTACTTGTGCTCTGACACAGGAACAGGTGAGGGGAAAGCATCCCTGCTAAGCAGAAGGAACACACTACTCCAGGAATGTATGTTTTTCTACATGAGAGCAGAGATGTATTTCAATATGCCATGATACTCTTTCAGACTAAAAATAAACACCCTCATCCTATAATCCCCAATCACGTCAGGTAGGGTCAGTACATTTCAATCACCCATGAGAGACTCAAAGGCAGCTCAGCTCCCCAGCAGGAAAAGCCATCTCTGCCGCCGCAGCCGATTCCCAGGGCAGACACGGTGATGGAGCAGTGGAGCGCTGCCTCGGCTGGGGAGGGCTTTTATTACCATGGCAACCGGCAGCAGTCCACCAGCACAGAGGACTGCAGCCGTCACCCCGGCAGGACAGGAAGCCCAGCGCCACACTTTAAAGTCACCTTCCTTAAAGACAAAACAAAATAACACAGAAGAGAGAGTGAGACATCACGACTCCTGCAGATGCTGGATGAAATAATCTGCTCATCACAGACCTCTTCTCCACCCCGCGCATTCAGCTTCAGACTGTGCTTTAAATCACTCTGAGGGACGTTTTCCATTTAACTGAAATACCCATCTGGCCTCATTTCGCTCAGCCAGACAGGCAGCAGCCCTGGTTTTTTCAGCATTTACCTCTCCTTTTAAGCAGTTGTCAACCAACTTGGAATGGCACATCCCTCTTCCTCACAGAATTTCCAGCTGGTGGCAAAGCCAGACCCAGCATGTGTGGAGAGCTAGCCAGCAAAGCAGGAAGGCAGTCCCAAAGCCCTCACATCAAGCCAAATACCAGGCAAAACAAAACCAAAGCTGTAGATAATATGCAGGAGCAATCAATGTTTCTTGTGCTGTCCTAAGGTAACTTGTACCTGTCCCCTTCTGCCCTCACAAGTGCAGGCTGTTCTACCCAAGGGGAGGAAAAATGCACTTCCAGAACTACTTCAATTTGGTTAAAGCATTCTATATCTGTTTAAGAAAATAACACAAACCTCTTTTAATACATGGACTACCACAAACCATAAGTCACTCTCGCATCCCCAGAACTAATTAGATACATGTAACCAGAGTATCATACATCTCTCTTTCCATTCAGAGAACACACTGCAGTCTAACATATTATATACTGAACAGTAGTCTTCATGCAACAGTTTCGGGAAAAAAAACCCCACCTGGTCCTTCAAGTGATGTGTGTTCTTTTATGAACTTGCCTAGAAGTAGCACTGAGCTACAGCGGTTGCTATTTAACAACACATCCAGTGCAGAAAAATAAATCACACACCTTATATAAATACTGATAAAAACCTTTCTTTTCACTGTGTTAGTTGTAGCCTACATCCACACCAACAGCAAATATAAAGGAACATGGTGTACTTGGAGAGAAACCCAGCAAAGTTTTACTATGAAAGTAAAAGGCGAACATGCTTTTAAAAGCAAACAAAGTTAAACCTGGATCCAGGTTAAACACAAAGTTACAGTTCACCTGAAGGTACAGGATTTGTGACCTTGCAGTTTGAGCAAAGCTGCAAAACTATCTATAAACAGAGAGAAGCTTAATTTAATGGGAAATACAAGAGCAAGCACAAAAAAGAACATGCAAAACCTCAGACACTATTGAAGGAAACTGTTAAACTGACCATATATAAATGCCTGAGAGAAAAAAAAATAGCAGGGAAACACCAGACTGAAAGACTAAAAAAGGAAACAGTTCACACAAATAGAGTGCCCTTCATTCACAGAATGCAATTCCCCTTCTTGCTGTAAATAAAATGGGATACCCAGAGGCAAAATCAGTTGTTTTCATCATGCAATGCCTATGCAATTTTCCTAGAATATACAAGCAAACAAATACACCAATTCTGTTTCAAAATACATTAGAATCACACATACTGATGTGTTTCCTCAACTTCAAGAACAAAAAAACCAAAACTGGCATTGGAAATTAAATGGCTGATACGAACAAAAGCCCAAATATGAAAATGTACAGATGGGCCTGTACCTCCTCTTGAATCTCCAAACATCCTCTCCCCTCTCAGCACGACAGCATGATGTATTGGGCCATGTACCAGAGGCATACTTCAAATAGAACAGGCTGCAATACTGAACCAACATCAAGAAAACAAATCTTAAAATTAAATTTTAAATGAACCACTTTACTGAAAACTGAAAAATTAAAGAATGCCAATAAAATCCGATGAAATTCAATATAACACAAATATGTTGGATAAAATTTTCAGTTTCTCTTTTATGTCAAAGAGGCAGATCTAGAGGTTGTTCTCACAGTACGTCAATTAAGGAAGAAGTTTCATGTTTTGAGCATAAAGAAGACAGTATATTCAAATTTTATGAGTGGGAATAAAGTTACCCGCCCTTGAAATACTTATGACCAGAAGAAGTACAGTGAGTTGAATCTTTCTTTCTTTTCACACATTAATGAAGTAATGGCCACTCTTACAATGACTAAATTAGCTTAAGCAATGCAATTTGTAATTAGGAGAGAAAATTTGCATGTGCTCATCCCAAAAGGCGAGGTGTACAAAGCATCAAGCAGCAGGACTGCAGGAAACATCTGATAACCAAACGTGTGCACACAACATAAAATGGAGACATTTGTTCATTGACAGTTGCAAAATAGGCTGAGCATTTTATTTACTGTTATCTCATTTTCAGCATTACACAGATAATTTGAAAGAGGGCAACAGGGATGTAAGTTACCGAGCATGAAGCATGTCCACATGCATATGTTTATGCTAACAGCCATGGGGAACTTCAGCTCTTTACCTTCTGCCTTTTCCCCATGTGGAGCTGTGACAGCAGAACATCTTTAGTGCATGCCAAGCACAGAGCATAGTCTCTCCTCCTGACCTCTTCAGGCAGCAGCTGAACCAGGATAATTACTCGTGGTCACGGTTGTTCTCCCTTTGGCAGCAGCACTGCCTGCTCTAGGCAGAGCTTGTGGCTCTCTGGCTTCTTCCCTCCCCACCCCTCCTAAGTGAGGGTTCAGCTCTTCTACACAGTAAAACCTTGGCTACTGCTAAGATAACTGGCAGAAAAGACTGCTGCCAGCACCACATAGAGCCATGCACTCCATGTTCTACAGTCAAACTTACTGCGCTGGGATGACGCACTGGTAGGACAGACACCTACTGTTATGGACATAAAGGCTTGAAATAACAAGCTCCCAAAATGTCCAGATCTCCTACACTGTTTGTATCCCTTTTAAGATGGAGCATTCAACCAAGCTACCATATTTAAATTCAAACTAGGGAAAGACCAACCAATCCAATTTTAAACCTTCAGGACTGTGATAAAGCACACTAACAAAATCAGAAGGCCAAGCCAACGTGAGTGCTCTGCAAGTGGCAGAGGTTCTCTCTTAGCCCCTCCTGTATGACAGTACACCATGACTGTGCAGACCCAAAGACAGACAGACAGACAGACACCCTCAGTCCTTCCAAGCCAGCCTATCTCCAAGCAGCTCTGCACTAGGTGAGAGTGTCTTTTAAGTGCACTGTGTTAGACAACATTGTTTCCAAAGAGCTGCTCACTGAAGCCATTCTCACTCCACAATTAGCAACCATGTGAGTATGAAAAATCAGACTTATGTCTCTTGCCCAGTTCCAGACCTTCAGTAGTAAGTTCAGGGCAACAATCTTACAACATACCATGGTATTCCATACAGCTCTGTCAAAATGGCATAACACTGATCACTTGTGACAGCAGGCATTTGTACCAAGAGATTTCTGAAAGCACTACAATATTTCTTTGTGTGAAGTAGCTGAGAAATAATACTCTCAACCCCCCCACTCCAACCTTCTTTTCCTTTGTGCATTGCCAAGCAAAATGGGCCCAAAACCATGCTCTCTTTTATTCTTTTACTGATGGAAATTACATTAGAGAGAAGCCCAGCACAAAAGAAGTTTTGGCAAGGAATGTGTCTTTTATGTTATGTTCCATAAAACACTCGAAGATCCCTGATATTTGATATTTACAAATTTATGTTCATCATATACCCATACAGGGTATCTGTTGCAATGTTAACTTAATCTGGCAATCTGATGTTAACTTCAGACTGGCAACATAAAATGAAACCTTTAAAAACATATTAATAAACAAAGACTTGAAAAAACCACCCAAGCCCTATGCTTTACACCTGTATTCTAAACAAATTATGGCAAAGAAATGCCAACTTACAATGTACTTCTCAACAATATAAGCAATGGATTATGGCGTCTTTGTTCTAAATAAACTCGACCCTAACTAATAGCATAAGCAATCTTTGTAACCCCCTTTTCTGACACTTTGTGTCCAATTTCTTCCCTCTGTTTCTTGGTACATTGCCACAAGCAGCACTGATTTTCTGCCCTCCCTGGTGACTACTGGAACTTCAAGTTCAGAAAGCCTTTTGGATTCAAACTTGTGCTTCATTTTCAGCAACAGCAACAATGGTCTGGAGTAGCTTTTGTTGCAAGACAGCGAAGAGCCAACAAACCACACAAACAAAGGCAAGGTGTGCAGCACTGTGTCAGAAGACACGATCCTTCCCAGTAATAACTTTCCATCCCAGGTATGATCTAATCTATAGCTATGGAGTTTTGCTTATTGCTTCTACTTATCACTGTGCTCTCAAACGCTTTAAATAGTGGTAGCTCTTCACCAAAAGGCAGTCTTATCTGCACAGCCAAGAAGCTGTTCAGCAGTAACAACACTAAAATATTTTCCAGTTTTAATAAGGATAAATAATACATTAATATACTTGCAAATTCCAGCTTCCCTGGTTATAGCTGGCATATTGCTGATGGGCTCCCAAGAGCACCAAGATCCTGCCCCACCGCCAGCCAGGGACACATCCATGTCACCTTTGGAGGAAGCCAGGGGTGAGCAGAATGCAGCAGGGCTGGGCATGATCCCAGCAGGCACAGGCTCACACTCCCAAGGAACCAGATCACAGCCAGTTCTCAGCAAATACCAAGGCTCGGTGAGGGACAGTGCAACACGGAGAGAGTCACCACATGCCAATTTGTATTTGATGATGCTTGTGAAGTTACTCTACTTAGTAAACACAGCTGTGCCAGCAAAATGCTTTTTGGTGGTTCAGTGTACCTGCAAGGAGAATTTACCTGTGAAACCACATTAATAAACACCAAGACAAAATTTGCCCAAGCCTAGTGGTCAGGAGGTACAGCTACAGTTCTGCATTTCTTGTAGAACAAAATACAGCACAACCCATAAAGCAAAATAAAAAAGCTCTGAATTACTTCCAAATAAGTATTTTTAAATATAGTAATTGCAGCAATGCTTTTAAAAGTGACTCATATTTCAAAACATTGGTGCTTCACGTACTAAATCATTTCTATTGCGCTTGGAAGAATTAGAAGCCCTAAAATCTGGAAGGTCTTTAAAGAACTTAGTTTTCAGTATAGTACAGAAACTTAGTTTTCTTTCTTTTGGCAAATTAAATAATAATTTACTCTCCATATCTTCAGTAAATCATTATCTTTCCTGAACACCATAAAGGATTAAAACCAGCCCAACATTTTGGGAGTTTTTAGGTTACAGACAAAATAAACATTTTAAAATACAGAAAGGATTTACTGAATTAACAGAAGTAGTGACTCATCACCCATTGCACCTCTCTAAATTTACTTCACAAATTCTATTACATCAAGCTCTGTCAGCTCTGGAGGGAAGGGAAATGCTTGATTGAAAGATCCAACTAAATAAAAACCATGGGGGGCTGTTCTGCTCCTGTACAAGTGTTGCCCCCTGTAATGACTGGCAGTCAGACACACCTGCACCAGTGACAGAATTGCATATGAGGAAAATATTGAAGTTGATCAGTAGTCAAAAGGTGCTCAGATAACCTGACAGTACTGCTGCAACCTCTTCCGACTTTCACCCTATTTATTTTCAGCTGTAAATTGTACAACTGTCAGAGTGCTGCATACAGATCTATGAGTCACTGGCAGGAAAAAGTTAAGACCCATAAGAATCTCACTTCTTTAATGTCTTTTGAACCCACAGTAAAACCTAAACTTTTTATAATTGATTATGTTATATTCAGTAAACGATGTTTAAGAATTAAATACTCATCTTTACTGTGGGCAAACGAAAGCCACTGGGAAAAATCAAAGCTGCCAGCCAAAGCCTTGCATACACTGTGCTGCCCCAAGATTTGTCTTGTGCAAAAGCCCAGCAGAAATTCAGGCAATGCTTGAGCCGCTTGCCTATTGCATCTTTTGAACATGAAACTGGTACAGCAAGATCATTTAATTCTCAGTTGCCTGCCTCCTCCCCCATTTATCACTCAGTACACCTCTCTGCGTTAATTGCTTTTTAAACATTGCTCACACTTAAAATTCAGACTCAGCCTATACCATTTACTTCCCAATATAACTTGATGTTCAGAGTAAAACACATAATTATTGTATAAAAAGTTGTACAAATATGATTAAATATTGGAAACTTTCCCCCTCCTGCAATTCATACTACAACGTACATGCCCTAATTAAGTTTAAAGCCCCCAGTTAATGCTTTGGGTCATTGCTGACCTGATAGCAGGTAAGGTACCAACTCTTCTCTACCAACACTTGTGCCTATTGTCTTTCTAGGTCAGGACATTCATGCCTTGGAAAGTGTAGCTATAAAATGCCTATTCTTCTGATTCAGACAGTGGTTGCTGCAGAAATTGCAGCAATTCTGAAGTTCAAATATTTTGAGTATGAGCCTACTTCTCACTTCAGAGCAACAAGTTCAAATTGAAGTCGCTGTCACAGTACACGGCAGATTCAAATACAGAGCTGATAGCTGGTCCCAAACTTTAAGTAGCGGCCACCTTATTTGAAGCTTTTGGAGAACATGCTAGGTACTGATGGATTCCTTTGTGAGCCACAGCAGAGGTTCTGAGCAAATTCAACCATAATTTACCTAGAAATGTATCTTTTTATACGGCTGGTACAATTACTGGTGCCTTCCTCTTCATGATTTCATTGGAAGTGGTAGAAGAGATAGGGGAAAAAAGGGAAAGCATAGCTAGGAAACCATGACGAAAACAGCTAGGATGGCTCAAGTATTTGCTCCTGGTCTTTCTCCTGAACAAACCAATCAGTGCCTTACGGTGTGGCCATATATGACCCTTCCAAAATACAATCAAGCCATGCCAAAGCACTGCCAAAAATAAACATACAGTATCAATGCAGTAGGGAAGAGAAACCCAGGCTTGCAACAGATGCTGCAATTAAAATGGAAAGAGCTGCAAAGCTACTCTTCATTTCACCCCAGAAGTAAATTGTTTAAGTGTAATTAATGATCAGTTTATTAAATAGGCATCGTGCTTTTACGTCATAATTCTCTTAAACCCCTCGGCTGTTACATAATACTTAAGAATGAGTTTACACGGGATACTTTGATTCTGAAACACCAATGTCCATTTATCCATCAGGGGCCTGGTAGGATAGCTTACCACTCCTTTTAGAGTCAAAGCGATTTTACTTACTTTTCAAGATTAGTTCAGTGCATTTGCACTTTTGTGTGTTAGGCCAGTTTTAAAGACTCACTTTCCTAAGTCTCTGGAATGCACTGCATTTATCACAGCAACAAAGCCACAGAAAAGGTCTTTTTTGCTTTTTTATGCTTGTCTATTTTCCTCCTCTTTGTAAAAGTACAGTACTTTCTGGCATTCTTTTCACAGACCAACACTCCAACAAAGGCAATCCATTTCATCACATTAACTGAGTCCTTATTGTGAGGAAAGACTACAGATTTGTCAGCGAAATGCTGAAGTTACTGTTCTCTATTAATAAAATGTGCTGTAATACAGTGCAATGCATATAGTTAATCCTAGCTACTTTGCAGAATACAGTTAAAAACAAGCACGTTCTCAGTGGTGACAGTCATGCTTTCTAATGTACTATTGGACATCTCATCTTTGGTACCAGCAGAGAACAACCTCAACCCACCCCGGGAGCAGACCTGAAAATCTCAAATCCACAGTGGAGCAAAGAATCACAGGTTTTACAGCCCTCTCCAGTAACTCCAGAGAACATGTACAAACAACAAAACACCACCCTGTCAGCTGTAAGAGATCCATTATGCTCTGCTTCCCGTCAATGCAGAGAATGATTAAGTCTTGACTCCTGGTGCCAAAGACTTCAGATAAAGAAGTGAACCTTTCATTTCCTGCCACGACTGCACTTTGCAAAGCAAGGGAGGGAACCAACAGTAAAGTATACATAGCTACTGAAGTTTATTGTGAATCGGCCGGAAGTTAAGATTTCTTTCCAGTATGATGCCAAAAAAATCCATTACGTGGAGGCACCAACAGCTATTTATTCATCTGAGGTTAGCACGGCTTCATGAAGAAGCAAGAAATACTTAGTTTGGATGACAAATCATTGCACAAACATTATAAATCCTTTCAGCGGTAAATATTTCAGGTTTCAAGAGCCAATTAGAAAGGTCAGCATTTATCTTTTTGTCTGTTTCTAGCCTTAATAACTTTTGCTCTCTGCCTGTAGATTAATCATTGAAGTGAAAGATATAGAGGTTTATAAATAGGAAAAAAAACTCTAAGCATAATAAGAGAGGGTTCAGACTGGGCAAAAATTATCTCTACCTGTTCTGGTTTTGATGACTATAGCCTACCTTAATCCAAAATCTAATTATTTGGATTAGATTAGGACAGTGGATCAGTGGATTTTCCTGAAATGCCCAGGAAAGCCACACGCAATTTCATATTTGGGGCACAGGGCTGCATTTCATTTCCAAATCCCTTTTAATTCCACACAGGCATTTGCAACTTCTTCTTCCTGTGACAGGAAATATTTGTACCTTTGCAAAAGTTTAAAAACCAAATTCCTTGCCTCTAAACCTAGTGGAAGACTGTTCTTTGGCTCTCGTTGTTCACTTGCTGCACCTGAGGTCATTGCAATTACTACAAAGCTGAAAAATTCTATCATTTTTCAAGTGAGAAACATTTGTAGGGGGATTTGTTGCATTTGTTAGTTCTTTTGGTTTTTGAGGGGTTTTTTTGAGGTGTATGTGCCTACGTTCCATAATAAGGCATAGTAACCAATAAAATAGCAGCAGCAGCTATCTCTTCCAGGGCAGGAGATCATTCTACCCAAGATGCAGAAAAAGGGATGCTACACAGAAGCAGAACGAATACAAATCAGTCATGAATGTACAGTAAGACAGCAAAGAAAACACTACTGACAAGATAACAAAAAACATGCCTGTCACATAAGTAATTTCTGATTACTAAAGGGAACATTGTTTCTACACCTACAATAAATAGACAGTAATATTTAAGGTTCAGCTCATCCAAACTGGTTCATGAATCAGTTTGTTTAAGCAGTCTTCATGAAAAAAAATCATTAAGATATAAGTAAAAACATACATAAAATGTCTTAAGTCCTACAGAAAATTTTCTTTTGAAACTGACGACTCCTTTCTGTGTTCTTGAACCAGATTCCTCAATGTCACACTTAAGATCTACTGATTCATGAACCTGGCTTTGTTCTTTCTCTGATATAATGATATCCAAAATGTATTATTATGAGCAAAATAAAAACAGTTCTCCCAAAACTATCAACATACATAAGATCCCATTGCTTAAAGAGAGCGTATAATTTGGACTGTTTGCTTCAGTGCAGTTCTTATAGGCTGCACTGAGCAGGCATGTACAACTCACAATTTACTTCCAAAACATCCCCTTAGGAAAAGATTCTCCAAAAGATTTCCTAAATGCTAGTTTGTACACTATGTGTTTTAATTAACATACAGAATAGAAATTACCATTTAGATAAGATAATGCTCCCCAGCCACCCCACCTTTGCATTCTGAAACTCTGCCAGGTTTCTCAGCCCCTCATCCACTCATTATTTATTTCTAGCAATCCTGAGGCCTGGTTAGCATTAATTCAGCTGCAGTTGGAGAGTTTCTCCAAGGCAGTCTCTTCAATTCCAGAGTGCATGAACTACTTAATTTGAGTGCTCTGTGATTCAAGTACTTTAAATAGAGAAAATACTGCAGGAAATGAAGGATCTCATACTTGCTTATGTGACTGCTCCAACAGCTGTACAGACAGAGGGACCTGCACACGTAAGTGCAGCCCCAGCTGCCAGTACAGACACCCAAGGGGTGACACCTGAGATATTCGTAGCGTCCTGACAGAAATTACAGAGTTCACACGCCAAAGTCTGGCAACCCACGGCAGGAGGTGTCACTGGGGTTTGAAACATGAAAGCCAGCCCAGCTCTTACACAGCGGCCATGCCTGCAGGAAAGACTCATACAGATTATTGGAGATAAACAGATACATTCTCAAGTCATGGAAGTGCTAATGGGATTTATAAGCACTTCTCACAGATAACCCATTATTCCACAGTTCCTTTCTCCACTCCTTGGTCACGATATGCACCCTCTCACCTGGACAAATGCAGAAGGTCCCTCACCTCCTCTAATATCTGCCTGTTTCTGGCCTTCTGTAAAGCACTCCTGCAGTAAATGTCCATTACCAGCAAAGAAAACCTATGGCAAGTTTCCTACTCAAGTCAGAGACCATGCAATTCTTCATTCATTGCAGGCTCCATGTCCAAAATGTACAGGCAGATAATTGACAACTAACAATTTTGGGGCACATTTCTAGACTATGATGAGAATCTTTCTCAAGGTGAATTTTTAAAAACACAGGAATCCAGGAGGGCTCTGCAATCCTGTGGCTCCTGCCACATCTGAAAGGCATAGGCTCACTCTGAAGAAGTTGCTCAAACTCTCCATTTAAGCCAGGGGTACTGGTGCTCACACAAACCAGAAGGGACGCTTTGTGATTTAATTAGACAATGCTTGAAAGTATTTTGTGAGTGATAGGTGCTGTATGTGGCTCTGAGTTACTATTGCAATCCAACTGATTTATCATTCTTGAAAACATTTCATAGTTTTTGAAAATTTAAAAAAAAATAATCTAAGGGGCCCTGTTTAGACATGTTAAATTTAGACACTGGATATCACAGGGCCAAGGTCTCCCATTTTGATTCTGTCATGTGCCATACCAACTACAGAAAAGCCCTGCCTGAATAAACTTAGGTATCATATGTTTTTATTACAGTAACAAGTTTATGAAGTCCTAAAAAATGGAAATGGTTTTACTTGATAACTGACCCAGAGCTTCAATTTTATTCAATGAAATACTGAGTAATAACACTTGCATGGGCAAAGGCAAAGGGAACAACACCCAACTAAACAACTTAGAATTCTTTTTTGTTAAATGAATACCTCAGTAAAATTTGAGTAGATTTAAACTTTCAGAATGAGTGCTCAAGAGTTCCATTTTTATTATTGTTGAGCCCCTCAGATAATGCAATATATGAAATCATTCCATCTCATACAGAACTGACAAGCAGGATGCAGAAGTGTGATGGAATTTGGTCTACAATTCTTCCATATACAAATAAAAAAACCTAAATGAAAATCATGAAGGTGGCACAACCAAAAAACCCCAAACCAACTCCACCCACCAAAAGGTGATGTACTTAAAAGCTAAAAAAAATGCTGGATTTCAGATTGAAGTAGTCCACCAAATCACCCTTTCCAGTTAATGCACTGAATAAAGCAAAGCAAGATACTAATGGAAAAAAAACCAACACCCCACAGGTTAAGCAATTATATAATAAGAGGATCTGTATCCTAAAGTACACGTAACAGGAGAGCTGAATTAAAATTGCATGGAAAAATTTAAGCTTATTTTTTTCCAGCCTATATTTGACTCGTAGGAGACAAATCACTACCAATAGGCAATTAACGTAACTGACAGTCAGCTTTGTCAGTAAAATGCATTATGGCAGAACAACAGCATGGCAGGGTTCAGCAAGCGTAGAAGAATTATGACTTGTGAAACCACCATCACAAAGCAGTGCAGTGAAAGCTGGGATGAATCTTTGTGTTGGTATAACAAGAACAGCATGTCAAATTCTTCACAAACTTCAGCATTTGCTCTGGAATCATGAGAATTAGCTAAATCTCGAGTCATTTAAGAAACTTAGCACTAGATGTAAAACTGTTCCCTGCCAGTCAGTTCAGGGAACCCAAGCGCAGAAGAAAAAGCACATCCGAATTCTCAGAAAGGTGTCTCAGAAGCATTTCTAAAGACATCTTTAATACTAACTATGATTTACTCCAACTAGCCCTCATCAGCTAGTTTCTCCTTCCACAGGTCTCCAACGTTGCTTTTTAATTGCCTCTTTTCAAAACAGTAGCTGCTCACAGGAACTGTGGGATCAAACTGACAGTTTCCTTTTAGAGAGGCCACCTCGCTCTGCCCTCAAAGGGGCCTCCTGGCAGTGGCCAGCTGAGGATCACCACCCTCCCCAAGGACTCACTTCCCTAAGCGGACAGTCTCCTGGCCAAAGGCAACTGCCGCCTTCCAGCGAGCAAGGTCAGCAGGAAACTCTTGTTTATTATTTTGCATGCGGTCTGCATGCCTGAAGATACTTATGATACAGGCTTTTTTTTGCTTCTGAATGGCCAAATGTCATGCCTGCAGGGAAGAACTACAGGCTTCAGCTTGCAGGCTTCCTCTGTAAAGTCAACAGCATTTCCCTTCCTGATTTTTTGTTAATAAATACTGGAGAAGTAACCTAAATGAAGAATCCAGGTGAGCTGAGGTTGGAAGAAATACCTGTAATATGACAATGCCTCGAGTCTGTAGGGTGCTGCACTTGAGCACATCAGGCAGTCCCTCAAAGCAGTGGCTGTAGATGGCTGTTTTAACCAGCACATACATAGAAGTGGAGGCTCACAATGCCAGCTATAGCAGTCACAGTGAGTGATTCAAGCCCTTCATACCCTTCAATAACAACAGTCCAACCTTCATCAAGCTACTTGTGAAGTAACAAATGTATAATAAAAACATGTGAAGAGCATGGTGGAGACATGGTGCTCACATGAGTTCAGAGTTCCAAAGGAAACCAGAGCCAGCTGTTACAAACCCCAGTTTTCCAAGGCAACAGACAGGCAGCACTGCCGAAGCTCCACTCCCCTCTCAGGACCCTTGACCAGGGGCTACAATGCTTGGGTGTGCCCTGAACTGCAAGTTAGGGGCTGATCAGAAAAGCCGTTTTAAGATTGTTTGTGTATTGTCTTGTGTCTATAAAGCTGTCCCTCCTCCTGTCAGGCTTACAGAGTACACTCGCACAGGATATTATGTGGAAAGGAATTTCAGCTTATAAAACAGGTTTACCAGCTGAATAAAACATCTAGAGGAACTGTAAACTGTTTTTATGTAACTGTGAAGTTCTGTTTCTAAGTTACACTTTTTTCCTTATTATTATTTTAACCTAATTTTCAGTGGAAAATATTATTATTCCACTCAAAGTACTGCCTACATCTTTATTTGTTCAGATAAACTACAAAGAAAACCACCAAAACCCAACCCTCCAAAATCCCCAAAAAACAAAACCCTGAGAAAAAAATGAGATGCCTTTAGTTAGACTAGTAGCTCACCAGCATTATCTTAAGCTATTTTACTCTATCTGTAGATTGCTGAACAGCTGTTCAGTGTCTTGTGTACTAGCAAGTCTCATTCTGAACCTCTACATTTCACTTTCCTCCTCTGGTAAATAAAAAGATTTCTTGTTCCAGTTAATCACAGAGAAAGTAAAATATCAGTGAAAAACTCAGGAATGTTTGTTTTATAATCTTTGCTGGCCATTCTACTAAGAGCAAAAACTAAGAGCTACCTGAAAGAGTTTAATGTGTGTCACTCTTCAAGAAAAACATCTCCATGTAGACAGAGGGACATCTCTAAAGATAGCAGTCAAATCATGGAATGTTTACAAAATAAATCATGATGCCATGGACCTATATGCACTTGCAAGTCTGGCAAAAGACTAACTGCTGATCCTAGGAACAAAATTTCAGAAGGATTCATTTCAGAAATCTTCCAGTAAATTTGGATCCTGTCCTTCAGAAGTAATTGGAGCCCTGCTAGCCCCATCGTGACTGACCCGAAAAGCCAGGGAGTCGTGACCTTGCAGCACTGTGTGTTCACTCAGTTCTATCCCCATCCAGTCTGCCCTGTCTCATTTCTGCCTCCAAGCATTAAGCTGTTCAACAGATGGTATGGGGAAATTAAAGGGTTTGCTGGGTATTTTGAGAATCAATTTGAGTAGAAGTGCCTTTCTGTATGAAACTGTCTGCTGAGCACCCATGTTGTACACAGGTTGCCTTGTCAGTGATTAATATTGTCCAAGGCACTAAGAACAAGTGTCAGTGCTGTATTCTGCACCATTTGTGTCAAAGCCTCTACTCAGACAATAATTCACATGTTTAAAGTCTCATCGTTTTGCAAATAATACAGCAGCTTCATTTGCACAGGAAGAGCAGGAAGAGCTGTATTTGTGCAAGACACTGTAAACCATTTAAAGCAGCAGCTAAGTTAAAGGAACTATCTTGAAAAGCCAAAATGCAAAACCAAATAGCCAGAACACCTCACAGACTGACTACAACCCACTAAAATTAATAAATACATTAAATTCTTCAATTTCTTAATAAATCATGCATCTTGGCCCACATTTGCTAATTTGGGTTTTTAAGCCACTAACTCATTTCCACAAGAAGTTTGAAAATGCAGATCTAGCTTGTGGTTTTCCAGTGACCAAGGCAACCTGTGATTTTTTATTAAAAAACCCAAAACAAAATAACTCTCCCATCAGCAAAATTTGCAAGAGACAGATCCAGAAGTATACCCTGACTTCCCTGTAGAGACTTAATGCAGCAAATAAGCTGTCTGCTATCTAAGACACAGATAAAAGCCTATCTTTGGTAACAGAGTAAGTTGTTATGGACAGAATGTCAACACCAATTCATGGTCATGTAAGATTAAACAATTTTTTAAAAAAACAAATCAATTTTATAATATACCTTGTTTATTTAACTCCAAACTGCCTCAAACATTAGCAATATCAACTGTAGTCCTCAAACCTTGAACTGTTTGAAGGGGAGTGGGGAGGAAAAATGAGGAGAACAACTTCATTTTTGCTCCAGAGGACTGAAAGGAAGAACTCACAGAAACATAAAATAATAAAGAGAAAAAATTATTTATAGAGCTCACAAACCTTAAGCTTGAGATACTTGAAGCACCATTATGGATGATGAGGCCTAGGCTGAAAGTCACCCCCCACAGACACATCAGCGCTCCTCAAGGTGCAACCCTTGCCTGTTGGGAAACTCAACGGGATTTGATGTATTTCACTGAACCCAAGAGGAATCATTGATAGGCACCTTCACACACACAGAAACAGCTGTACCAACCATTTCACCTCTGTGTGTGTTGAGTAACCAACCTTTGAGTAACCATTGATTATGGTATGAATGTTACTAACCCAAACCTACAGTTAAATCATTGTTATAATTGCATGAACCCTACTGAATCACTTTGTTCATGTTAAAGTACTCGATCAATGATTAAATATTGGCCAAATCCCTTTGCAATTTTATCTTTGCATCTGTATCCTTTAGCATTCCTGGCTGCCATGTAAATCATTCTAAGTTGCTTCTTATTTGGTCCTCCTTTGTTTGCTTTAACCTGTGTTGTAGGTAATGGAGTGAACCTTGCCATTCAGCTCTGTCAAGTAGTATTTTCACAAATTCATGTTAACTCCTACTTTTGCCAACACTTTCGAGGATGTTTCTTTAAGCAGCCAAACCACTCATTTACAACAATGAGAATGGGGCAGATGCACCAAATCTTTAGCACAAAAAGGGAAAGTTTTCTACATAACTGTGTACTTCTTTGTACCTGTTCAATACATTGGATAACTACCTATATTGATATTAAAATGCATTTAAATATACACACAAGCACAGAAGTAGCTGTACACACACACAGCTGATCAAGTGGGTCCAGCCTTAGCTACTTTTTCATCTCCAAGAAAAATCATGTATTATTCTTGTTTCTCAGGAAAAACAAGTTACTTAATGTATCAGAAACTGAGTGTTGAAACTCAACTTCTGGTTCTCAAAGCAGCATTCCTATTTTATTATAACCAAAAACAATGTATGTATTCACACAAAATATACAAACTGTGTTTAAAAGATGCAAAGCATGGATGTTGACATATAAAAATGAAAGATATGCAGGAAGTGTTGTTAGTATCTTGATTCAAAATATGAGTGTATGTAAAAATCAGGACTGGAATTTCCCATCACTGTACAAATAATTTTAATTTCAATTTGACCTTATCCTTCTTGTGCACTAGAGAGCAGAATGACAGGCTAGACACAGAAATAAATACTGTCAGAGAGAAACAGAATTTCTTGTTTTTATTGTATACAATTCCAAGCACGATGACATTCTGGCCTGAAAAGAGAAGGAAAACTAACAGAAATAACCTATAGATGAAGCCAAAGATCCTATAATCCTATTTCCAAGTTGAAGGAGGTTGTCCTAAAACAATTTAAAGAGAAGCTGCATTTTCTACATTAACTTGTGATCAGTATTAAATGCAGACAAAAGAGGATACATTTTTTTATAGTCTGAAAGTCTTACACCCTCTTACACTTGTAAGAAAATGACTATACCCCACTCTGCTGATTAGAGAGGACTGTTTTGTAAAAGTTTGTCTGTCAAGATCCAGGTGCAACTTTGCCTTCTTTTACAAAGGATGCAAGGAAGAAGTGCTGTGTACAGTAGGTTCATATTCACAGTCTACTGTCTTGGCAGGTGTACTTCTAATAGTTTGAAACCTGTAGTGTAAAGCACTACTTACCCCAAAAGATGTCCTAGCTTTGATTTTGGGGTTTCTGAACACATCGTATTTCTTCCAAGAAAGAAAAAAAAATCCTGCCTCCTTTCCTCTTGCAGTCCCAATTAATTTTCTAGCCTGTTATCAATTTCAGGAAAATCAAATTATGAATTCATAGTTGTAAGAACAAACTGTGCCATCCCAGAGCTCTGCATATTCTCAAGTGTACAGCTCAAGAATTTCTGGCAGCAAGATTTATTCCAATATCTGAAACCAATGGATTTTTTTCACATTTAGCTTAAATAAGGCATAGCAGTGAAATGTGCAAGCCACTGACCACCCAATCAATTTAAGACAGCTTCTACTTCTCTCAGTTTTTCAAGTAAAATTAAGCTCTCCTAGTAATAATCCATTTCTGTTAATTTGCCATTTTTTGGATGTTTAAGAAATGCCTTGTATATAATCAAGAACTTACCAGAAGGACAGAGATCTGCTCTGACCAACAGGAGAGTTAGAGGGGAAAAAACATTGCCAGTGTTAACCATGACTATCATTAACACAGACAGCATACAAGGAAACTCACAAGACACAAACATTGCTTAGATTGATCACCATCACTGTCTGCCCCATCATTTTCCTCCTTTTACTAGTTAGGAAGCTTTGGCGTCCCCAGGGATCCAAAAACAGGTGACTGCCTATCACACAAGCAGGTCATAGCAAGACAGCATCTTAGAAATACCTAGACCTTCTGGTTTAATTTTCTTAATATAGGTCTGGCTCAGGAAATCTGACATAGTCAAGGAACAGCCCAACTTGACAACAGCATTCCCTTGCTCATAGCAATCTGCACATCACTGAAACTGCTCATAGCAACACAACTGCAATAATATTCTTATTTTAGTAATCTCCATGTAAAGCATATGCCTCTCTTGTAGCTGTGCTTTCAGACTCTAGAATTATGAAAGCCAAGACTGCTTCTAATATCAGCCACCTTCACATTTTAGGAATGCCAAACATTCACAAGCTCTCAGCAGGGAGCATATGCTCCAACTCATCAGCCCAGAGATTTTGATGGCAATAGTCACAATAATTTCACAGTTACAGAAAATAAATCTTTCCATACTCTACCATCTTCCAAGATACTATACAAATTTCACCACTAATTTCTAACCGTGACTTTTTCAGAGAACGTCTCCTGTAAAATGGGATCTAACTGGGGTGTGCTATATTCCTGTCACAGGCCACTGAAATTTCCTGCTCTAAGCCCAAGTCTAGGCAGAAGTAGCCTAGCCCCAAACTTCACTTGAAGGAAAAGTTTGACACTAGCTGCTGCCAGACCTGTCTCCATATCTGCAGTGATCATAGCCAGTACACTTCCCAGCTACATGACAGCCCCATAGGAGATGCTCTCATTGTGCCACCAGGTACCCAGTAATACTGGATGCAAACAATCACAACAGGCAAACAGCCCTCACTCTCTGAGCAGACTACAACTCCTGGCACGGAAAGGGAAACATTGGAGGATGTTTGGCAGTCCTAGCAAAGGAAAAAGTCACTAAACAGAAACCTGTCATGTTTTTTTGCTCTGTCTAGTTTCCCTCTTCCTTCACCCAACTGAAACCCAAAAGCACCACGGTCTGTTTTCCATTTGTAAGTCCTGTATGTATGTTTGGGGAGGAACACTGGAACATGCCTCCAGACAAAAGCACCTGTGCTGATGCCTACAGAAGGGTCAGTCGCAGAAAATACTTCTCCTAAAAAAGCTGAGATCAGCTACTAGCACTTTAAAGGGAGTAGATTCTAGTGTTCAGATTGCAAAGTCATAGCCACACCACTGGCAAGACCAACCTGAAACTAAGAACAGATCCAATGCCATTTAGCAGCATCCTTGGAAGAACAGTACCTATATGTTACCTCAGCACTAAACTGCCAGGGCAAGGACCATTCAACTCCCTACCTCCTTCATGCTTCGGAGGTAACCTCCCATATCTCTTTTCTTTTCTACACTACAGCAGTGACTGAGGCAGCCAGACCAGTACTGCAGGAACTTGCAGCAGTCACTTCTCTCTGGTGTGTTCTGCAAAGTGCTGTTTTACTGCCACCACTCACACAGCAGCTAGTTGACTGAAGGCAGAACAGGTAAACAGACCACTGCCAAGAATCTCTGCCCAAGGTTAATACTGTGGTAGGACTTGCCTTGCAGCTCTCATCCACACTCTCCAGTTGTCAAGGGAAGTAACCAAAGTCAACAAACTTCATCTTGAGTCACTCAGATGTAATAATTTCAAAATCCAGTACATAGGACTGTTACAAAATAAGCAGAATTATCTGTAAAGATAGTAAAGACACCCATGCAGATATGAAACATAAGTTACTGAGTTTAAACACATCAGGAATTCAACTTATCTTTGTGTACTCTGCAACGTGATCTCCCATTACCAAGACCTGACTGATGGGGTTCTGTTTCCTTCTTTCCTTCTCAACTTCAGAGACCAAAGGTAGCTCAGACCTTTGGGTCACAGGGAATATAAAAACAGCTAGAGATCCCATTTCCATACTAACGGCTCTAACATCAATGTTAGCAGGACCACACTTCAGGCACTTAATAACAGCTTTTGCCATATTTTACACACTCAACTAGAAAAATAGGAATAAAAAGACTACATACAAACTGCACAGCTATATAAACACCCTACGCAGAACGCAGAGCTAAAAATGTTACCCCAAAGTCACCATTTCTGTATGAATCACTGCAAAATTCCGTTGCTCACTGGGATTTTTTTATTGACTGTACAGTGCTAAGGCCATTACAAAACCCTCTCACAAACCAGAGCCCTCACCAGCACCCTCAGGATCCCAGCAGCCCCACTAGGATTTTACCCACTTTCCCAAACAAAGGAGAGCTCTGCTGTTCAAATTACTCCCTTAGGGACACACTGTACAGCCCCTCTGACTTAATTTTACTTCTTCAATAATACCACTGCAAACACACTGAATGCTAATAATAAATAAATTATTCAAATATTCAGTCTCTACAGAAGCACCATGTGAATCATCTTCCTAAAAAGAAACTCCTGAAGAGATTGTCAGGTATCCTTCACATGTGTGGGGAAAAAGAAAAAAAAAGGAGAGGGGAAAAAAAAAAAAAAGCTGATTTAAATAATTATGCCATGTGAATGAAAAGTGATTTATTTAACAAAGAGAAATGGTAGCTTTGCTGTTAATTCAGTATGTTGACCCAAACCAAGTCACCAGCAAACAGAGCGTGACTGCCACCATTGTTTCAAAGACAGTGGAATGGCAGCTCAGAGAAGCAAAAGTTGAAGAGAAAACATGATGAAGCCAAAAGGTTTAATGCTCTGCTGATGAAAGTAACTGCACTGGAACTAGACACTCAACCCCCCAGGTCTCTACACAAAACAGTCACTTTTCAAGTGTATCTCAGAGCAAAGAGTTCAACTGGGGAGAAAGAAAAACAAACCAAAACCCAGAATTCACTTTCCTGCAAAAGCTAACGGACAGTTCTGTTCTTTTTACAGTTATGCTACCCTCGTTTAAAGTTCTTCCATTAGTGAAGCATCGGAATACGCTGCAGAGCCAATACTCTGTAGACTGACAGCTCTGGGCAGTGAAGAGCACCATTATTATCCTCATCTCACAGAGCACAAAATCAAGAAATTATAACCCCAAAGCAAGAAAATGTATTAAGATTCTTTGGAATAGGAGATGCCCAAATATGCATTAAGAAATTAAGGTTTAGTTGGATCTGGGCCTTAGAGTTTTGCCCAAGACTGTGTTATAGATCACAGCATCTATATCTACCAATTCTAAGGCTGGGTTATTTTGTATTGCTTTTGGCCTTTTTCTTATGGTCACCATGACATTTAAGCATTATATTAAATTATCTGTAATACATACACTACCTTGCCACATTCTTTTTATCTGCAACTCAAGGTTAGTTTTCTTTTGAGGTGTGACAAACAACTCTGAAGGTTAAACATACCTGAGACTTGCTGAAGTTTCTTGTCTTTCAGCTCTCCCCTGTTCCTCCTTCTCCTCAGCCCTGTTAGCACTAGAAGGCACAGATATCTTGTGTTCTGGGATGGGCTATACCTCTCCCCCACATGCCCAGGACTTGCACCTGTTGTGCTTGCCCAGTGAAAAGAGCAGATTAACTGAATTTCCACCAGGAGAAAGAAGCCCACTGCGCTTGCAGGGGCTCCTGGGTATTTGTTGGCGGTGTTGACAAAAACATTCCAAATTTTCCATTATTAGACAGCAAACACATGTGGCTGCATGCATGCAGGCATCTTAGTGATTTTGTTGTCAGGTTCCCTCTTGAAAGACTTTACGTTTGAAAGGAAAAAAATACTCCTCCCAGCTTCTCGAGAGTAAAGGCTGAGTAGCTGGTGTGGGCAATACTTGTCCAAAGAAACCAAGCCCTGCTGTTGTTACTTTCTTATCCTAATGCCACTATTAACATAAACACATAGTCTGGATGTCCTCATTTGTAAGAGTGAAAGTTTCTAATTTAGCCTTTTTAAGGGAAATAAGCAACAAATGCCCCCTTTTTGCCTCCTCCTTGCTGGTTTATTTCCACCTCAGCAACTGCTTCTACTAATAGCTAATGCTTGGAAAGGTGAAGTCCCAAATCTCCTCTCTCATTTCTTACAAATACTTAATGGAAAAGAGATTAAATGGCTTGTTTGGACATCTCAAGGATTCTCAAGCTTATTGGAGAAGAAAAATATCTCTGTACAATTGTATGCATATGTTCAAAATAAACTGGTTCCTCATCTTTTTATGTAGGACATCTCATTTCTGGTCTGTCCACAGTTCATACAAAATAAACATTCTTAACAGAAACACAATTTTCTACCTCAAATAACTCACAACTCTCAACTAAGAATAAAGTGATTCATGTGCTTTGGTACCTTCCTTAAAGTCTAAAATTATGGCCAGGTGTCAGACATAAATAAAACCTGAAAGCCATCAACCTGGACTGAGGGCATTAAAGGTCAATGGAGTAGCAGCGCCCAGAGTTTCCACTCCTACTCTGCAACGAACTGTGGAGTCTCCATCTCACGGTGGTTTTGGTGACACCTGACGCTGTGAGGACAGTGTCTTCCAACTCTTCCCGTCAAAGCTTCACACAGGTGGTGCCAGCTACAGCCATGGCAGCTGGACCAAGGCAGATCACACACGGGCTGCTCCAAGTATGAGAAAAGAAAAGTGTCTCTCTCATACAGTGCTTTCCCAGAGGAGAAGAGGACAAGTCATCCCCAGGTAAGTGTCCTATCCCTTGCTCTGTTCTGGAGCATGAGGATGGATGCCTATTCTCTGCAGCTGTTCGTAGAGAAAGAACTAAGCAGACCATGAGATCTAGGGAACGCAATCCCTCCTTTCTCAAGTTCACTCAGCCAAGAGGGACCAGAGGCCACATGTAACTCCTCACTGCTCTCCTCCTGCATTCTCAAGGGGACAGTTTTTTCCAATCTTTCTTTCCATCTTCATTAAAAAGAGAATCACGGCTTCCAAGGAAAGCCATGTTGTCTGAATTCAGTTCACTGACTGCTGCAATCCAGTTTGCAGGTGTGAATCCAGGTTGGCAGGATCTCTGAAGAAAGAGTGATGTAACATCCACAGGCAGCAGATTTAAACTGTGCTGTCTGTCAGAAGAGGAAGTGGAGGATCTTGCTCACACCAGAAAGCAGACAAATTGGCAAGGATCGTGGTTCTGCTTACAGTAGGTCAGGCACAACTGGAAGGTGGACCATCAAGTCTCAGCGAGGAGGCCCATCTCCATTTTATTTTCAACAGCAATAGGGACTGGATGACCCAGGTTCATGTGCCTTCCCCAAACAACAAAGACAAATCAAGACAGAACAAATTTGACACGAAAAGGCATTGTAATATGCTGTATTTCATTTAGTAAAGCGTGAGGGCAAATCAGATTAAAAAAGAATAGTAACTGTTTTGGGGTTTTTTGTTTTGTTTTTTTTTTTTCCCCTCAAAAGGGAAGTTACATCTCTAATAAACCAAACCCCTCCACAGCGTAGTTACATCTTACAGGCGGCATTCAGCCACTGGAATTTATATGACTGCTGCTAAAAGGTAATTTGAAGATGTATTTTTAGTTTATTGAAGAAGAATGTCAGATATATTAACAACAAAATAGTTTTATTATTACCGCTGATCTGTGAGCAACTGCATGCCCAAGTCTGTAACACAAGCTTAAAACACTGGATCAAAGCAGAGGCAATGAAACTGCACTTTTCGGAACACCATATATTAGTTTTAAGGTCTTAAAGTTAATGTGACTGTGGTCCCACCTATCTTCCCCAGCATAAGTTTCTGAAGAGTTTAGAATATGTCTAGATATTTTCCACTGTAAGGACTTTTTCCCCACATACATTCTATAAAAAGAATGTGTTATGATAGAACAGAAAAAAACAGTGGGAAGAAAGGCTCTCTATACAGCGGATTAAAAAAATAAGTTAGCCATTTGAAACAAACACACAATATATACAGTAACAAGCTACAAAAAAACAACAGAAAAAGAAAGGCAGCAAGAGCAAAAACCTGTTTTATACAGAAATCCTGAAGGCTAAAGCACAGCAATTTCCATGGACATACAAGTCAGTTTTGAGAGAAGACATTAGAGTCTAGTAAGACTGAAGGTACTACCTAAATTAAGCTCTTCATGGGACTTCTCAAGAAGATCGAGCAGCACAAAGATATAGGGAGCAAATGTCACCTAGCAGAAGGAGTTCAAGACTTCAAAAAGCACCCAGGCAGGTGACTTACTCATATAGAGCAACTGGTTAGAGTTAATGCTAAGAACAACAGTCCCATGATCCTCACAAAAAACCCCAAAACACTAAGGCTGCCATCTCGTATCTAATAAAATCACAGGCAATAAGAGAATGGTGTAAATATATTCCAAAATTCTTCAGAAAATACAAAGCCAGGAAGTAACAGAATTAACTCTGCTCATGTCAAAAACATTAAGGACAGAGAATAGCTAAAAAGAATTTTAGCCTCCCTTTCTCTTCCTTTGCTATTCTGAGGTACAGAGATAACTGTTTTCTCAGTCACTTTCTCTGAAGAAATATGTTAAACTCTTTACAATGGTTAAGATTATTTTGCCAAATAGTTCTGATATAAAATGAATGGAAACCAGGAGAATCTACAAGTTTTCTTGGCTAAAGAAAGCACTACTTACATTGTGGAATTTTTTCTCTTCATTCCTCAGACCAGAAAAAGAATATTTTTCTTAACAACGCAGAAGAAATGAGGTGTGACAAGTGCATGTGAATACCACATTTACTATAATTACAGAATTCTTCTGTATTATTGTCTATAACACAGTGAACGCTCTTTTCAAACATAGTAGAACAATTATCAAGTAAAAAATAGCTTAAAATCCCTTTGTTACCTCAACTTTTGCCAATCAAAAGGCAGTACTATAACTTGAAACCAATAATTGAGTCAATTTTTCATTCTCTTGGTTGCATTAAGCTGATTATAAGCACTGGAAAAAGACTTGAGATGGTCATGTAACATGGGTACTGACAATCATCTACACCTCATATCACACCTCCCTGCATTGCTACCATTTCTCTACACAGGTCTTGAAAAAGATGCTCAGAAGCAGCAAAGTGGTGGATGCACTATTTCCAAGCAACCTGCTAAAGCCTATATATTAAAGAGTCTATTGTAGGGAAAAATCCGAAGACAGAAATGAAAGCAAAAAGACAGAAAGGAAGGCTTCACTGATTTATCTTCTTGCTTTAAAATTATAACCAGGAAGTATAAAAAGATTAATTTCATGAGGCTTTTCTTCATACTCTCTCATCCTTCCAACCTCAGTTGTTTCATGCATATTACAGTCCAAATTTGCTGTGTTTTCCACTTGAAATGGCAATGCAGAATGCCAGCTCAGAACGCAGAATGTTAGGCTTTGTTAGATGCTTGAAAAGGCAGTCATCTCTTTTCTCTATTTCTTTAATATGTTGAAAAGTTTTGGGCTTTTAGATTTTCCACCCCAAAATGGAAGGCAGAAGAGGACAGAGGAGAAAAGGGTAGGGAACAGTGTATTCTTCATTATTGTGAGAAAGCTTTAAGCAACAACTGAGATAGGGAGGACTACAAAAACAGCTGTTATTAACTCCTGGTATCTTGCATCTTAAGAAAAATTAAAACACTTCTGCCATACAGACTTGACAGAGCAAGTTTACATTTTATCAACTCAGCTTACAAATATCACATATGTGCAAATACCCATTTAAAATCAGAATTGTTGAAAAAGTGAAACCAATCAAGCTATTTCACAGTAGCTCTTTTTACTTACCAAAAAATTTAACATCTAGTTCTTCTCATTTGGAAGGACTGTAAAGGTAGCAGATCTATCTGATCAGACTAAAGCCAAAAGCAGCTAAACTCCACAATTTATACCATCTCCTAGCGCTAGGAAATAACCTGAATGCTTCTATGTATTTAAAATTCTCTTGAACAAATCTCAGCATAGATATTAATAGCTATGCAAATTCTTAGATATGTGCAAGGAATTAACTTGAAAAATATTCTCAGGTAAACCTCAGATGCTAGACTACTTTGGTGAGTAGAAGGTAGTATTGCCTGACAACGAATTATTTGCTTGTGTGGTGTAAGTAAAGCTCCACCAGAGGTGATTTGGATAAATGCTCCTGAGAAAATTACATAGCATTTTCTGTCAGAAGAAAGACTAGAGAAGTCTTGACATCAGGAGAATGAACAGAAAACTGAGATAATGTATGGATAAATACTTGCGAAGACCACAAAATGATCCTCAATGGTGTAAGTTACTTTGCACCACAGAGAAACACTCACAGTCTGGGGACACAGCCTTCTGTGTTCCTAAGACACCTTCTTTAAGAGTGATGTACTCAATGGCAGAAATATAAACAGACACAGCAGAGAAAAACTATTTTAAGAAGTCTGGTAAGGTAGACTGAAAATTTTCATCTATCAAAACTGCAGTCATATAGCTTCTGTATATATTGTCCATACAATGGAAATCGGGTATTTAACACTGTTCTATGAATACAAGCAGTATTAAACATGGTAGATTTCTTGAGACAAATACTCTGACACTGTTTTCCCCACTACATCATGGCTACCTACCTTCTGGTAGCTTTTGCTATCAGCACAATTAAGGAGTAAAGAAAAGGATCTCTCTCAAAGATCAACCTTGTTTCATCCAGAGCTAAAAGCAGTGTTCCTGGAACATTTCCTTCTGGGCACTCTTTATCCACACAAAGCAAAAAAACCAAAAAGCCACCCCTCACCATATATTACAGCAAGCAATTTAATGATCTGAGGAAAGAAAAAAAGCAGCAACTTTCACAGACTACACTCACTGTACGTGGTAAACCGTCATTTTCAAGGCACCAGATGCGCAACAAAGGAGAAAGGGTAAAGGAAACAAAAAAACATTTGGTTATTTCTTGCCGGGTGAGTATCAAAAAAGCTGTGCAATTTGCAGAAGTTATTTCTCAAGTACAACAGTTACTCCAGGATATAGTATCTATCACCTACCTTGTAGAAGGGCTCCATTTCTCTTGAAAAAGGTGCTTCCTGGCCAAATGGGTGGACCTGATGTGCTAAAGGGAATAAGAAACAAATGTAAAGAAAATCACATTTGCATTGTAAGTTGCAATTATAAGTTACTATTTGCATAAATTCTGTTTTGTTCTAAAGCTAATGTAACATCATGACACTTTCGCCTTCAAGCAAGGGTCTAAAATTCCATGTTAAAAATAGGTTAATTTGATTCAAGATTGACATTTTCTTCACAAGGAAAAACCTCCTTAGCAGAGCACACACCCACACTCTCTTGGAGGAAGAGAGAAAAAAGCAATTTCGAATAAATAATAAAAAACCTCAAATCAATGTCAAAATTATTTACTGAATTCTCAGTACAACCACATGCATTACCTTTTCCAAAGATACCTGCTAAACACTCCAGTGTTTCATGGCTTTCACTCAGCTGTGACAACATGCTGCCCCAGCTAATGTGTCTGCCCAGGACAGCCCTGGCCAGACACCGGGCAGTTCCCACGCTTCACCCCCCGAGCCCCCCTGCACGCAGAGCTCCCCTCACGGCTCCAGAACGCACAGCTCAACACGACGGCCGCCAGCACCAGCACTGACAAATCTCGGCCTGCGCCGTGTGCTTGGTGACTGCGGAGGCTCCTGCACTGCCCTGTCAGGGCAGTGGCCATGGGGGCCACTGGGTGCCTGGCAGGTGTCACTGCCTGCCTGAACCAGGGCCCTGCCCTGCACTAAGAGAGGGCCAGCCCCTCCTTCTGCTTCACCTCCTGCTCACGCAGAGGCTGCCCAAAGATGGTGGCCTCCAAGAGGCCACTCCTATGACAAGCACTGCTGAAGGCAACAACATTTCAGACACAGGAGGGGGAAGAGGAGGAAACACTGTTAGGATCATCTAAACCTTGTTTCCTTTGATGCCTTGGAGCAGCCCCACAGTGCTGTGGGCTATAGAGTGTGGAGCATCTGCTCCAACAACCTGCAGTGCTGGTGAGCTGGAGAAGAGGGGAGGCTGTGAGGAAGCTTCCCTGCAGCAGCTACCCACCACCACCACTTTCATTCTCCCGGTGAGAGGACTGAGGTGAGGCAACCCTGCTCCTGCCCTGGCTGCAGGAGGTGGTGGGGCCAAGTTGTTATTCTACACCCCCTGCATCACCGCTGCAGGCATGGTCTGGGAAGAAAAGCCAGGCGCCCCACTGGAAGCGCGCCATTTTGCCTCCACAGCAGGAACATGTTGGGACCAGCCTCTGAGGACTCAGTACCTACCACAACCATTGGTCTCCCCCCTGTTTTCACTGGAACACAGTTACGAGATATGGTGATACAAAAAAGTGGCGAAAATGCAAATCCACAGTAGTGCTGAACAGACAGTGCTAGCATGGAGGCAGATGGGGGGAAAGGAGAGGTGGGGGGTGACCCCAACCCAGCTGAGTCCATTGAGAGGACCCCAGCCAGAAACCAAGCCCAAAGGAGCACAGAGGAATGGCTGGAAAGCGGCAGCAACCCTGGAGCTGACCTCCACCACATCAGAGCAGTAGAAATGGTGGCACAGGCACCTGCACGGAACTGAACCCAGTGGAGCAGCACCACAACCTCACTCAGATGACCTAGCTTTTGGGAGGTTTGCTTGTCACTGTTTTCAGTTGTTTCGGGCTGGGTGGCAGAAAATGCTATCAACAGGAGCCCCCTCACTATCTTGTCTGTGCTCTCAACTATCACAGGAACAATCATCATATTGCCTTTGTCTGGGGAAGCTACATGGATACAACCTACAGGGAGTGTCCACCATCTTGTTTTTGTTTCCAGTAGTTAATACCTTTATTGTGGATAAAATACCTCCTCTCTTGCTATACTTCTGGTATTAATATTGTTGTTGTTATTGTGCATTTCTTATTCTATTACTTTTTGCTTTCAGTACACTGTTATCTCAACCCACAATCTCTGCTCTTGTCCCTCCCTTACCAGAAAGGGTGAAGGAAGGGGGAGTGGCTTATTTGGAGTTTAATTTGTTGCTGGTGTTACAAACCACCACTTCCCTTTTCCTAACAGTGGTGCTGACTGCAGTCCAGGTGCACCCCTCCCTCCCGTATGGCACAGCTCATCCTGTCCGTGGCAGGTTGTGCTGCCCAGAGCAGAAATGTCATCACCACTCCCAGTCCTGCAGTGTGGGCAATACTCAGCAGGAGATTCAAAGGGGTCAGGCATAGCAAGTATTTTAAAACCACAGTACCTGGGGGAAGTAACTATTTGTTGCAGCATTGTCTAGGGCAGGTGGTAGAGACAGGGTGCCACAGAGTCTTTCCTGTACTCAGGAAACAGGTTTCAAAATCCTCTACAGCTTGAAGACAATCATGTTCTAATACGCTACGCTTTTACTGAAATTAGCATCATGAAACTACGCTACCAATACACAAATAATCACCCTATGCCAAATTCAGGCACCATTGATAAGAGACTAAAAATCCTTCAATAAGATTGCTGTAAGGCATTCTGCATTTTTAAGGAGTTAATCCTTCCTCTGTGGATGCAAAGCGTGAACCAAGCCCTACAATCCATTTCTACTCAGTCACTTTTCTCTCCTCTTGAGTTGACAACTGCTACACAAAATGCAACAAAATGAAAACAGGTGCTGTCTATTACATTGACAGGATTAGCAAAGTTCTGCTAAAATGTCATATAGAAGAAAACCACTTCTTCTACAATTACTCTGCAGCTAATATATTCTAAATTATTCTTGTGCTAATATATAAAAAATACACTATGTTAAAATAAGGACTGTATATAAATCCAAACCAATTACGTGAGTAATAAAAACCTTCAATATTCCTGAACAAAAAAGGGAATTGAGAGAGAGAGAAAACAAAATGACCAAAGAGAAGTTAAGTATGTCTACATTCTAAGTGCTGGAGAGCATGGGGCACACACTTGTCTGAACACACTCTCACTTCACAGTGCTTAATGCACCCAATTGTTTGCATTCCTTATAGTAAGCACCCGCTCTTCAGTGCAGCTCCTCAACTCATAGGAAGGTCAAGAGCTGTTGAGGGCATTCACACTCCTGGAGGATTCACTCCTGTAACATATGTTACCATGCATCAGAATCCTGCATAATCTCTGGAACAGAACCCATCAGGCTGAATGGAAAGCCTCAGCATGGTCTTCATACTGCAGAGATTTGCCAATCAGAAATCACAGTATGGCAACTATATGCCTTTCAAAAGCCCAAGAGAAAAAAAAAGAGTGAAATTCTGAAATGACACTGCAAAAGAAATTCACTCCCAGGCTGTCACAAGTGGGTGGAAGAAGGTTAAAGAAAGGAGTGGGAAAAGTGTATATATTTGAATAGACAAAATGTCTCCACTGGAGAAACAAAGCCATAGTGATTTATCTTATTTTCCAATTTGAAAAAGGCCAAGGGTCCTCCTAAAAACCTCCATCTGATTCAGCACAAACCCACATGAACTGAGAAAATTAACTGTGTCTTCCCAGGGAAGAAAGCTAAAGAATTAAAGCATGTAAATAACGTACTGGAGTGAGCATCAAGCCTTTCAAAACAACCAACTTTTGTGTTTGCAGGGCTTTGCAGAAGTTTACGTTTGTCTGATCTGCATTGGGTAATTTTTTTTTTCTGTTCCCAAACTTTTGTATGTAAAGTCTCAGAGGCTATTAATTATTAAAACATATTTCAAGTTGGCAAGCGACAGAGTTGAACTCTCTCTTGAAGTGTTTAAAAGCTGCTTCCTCTCTGTTCCAGATTAAGAAACCATTTGAAGTTGTTCATTCTTCTAAAGACCATCAATAAAAACCCAAACATTTGGTCCATCTCAGGCATTTTTTCAAATAAGTTGTTTCTTCAATGCAGCCTGTAAGCTACAGGAGAAGAATGGCTAGTTCTCCTACAAAAGTAACAGCATATTCTGCATTTAGGCAAAATAAAAACAGAAAATCTGGGTCTACAATATTTTTTTGTAATCAATACCTGATATAAAATTAATATTTATGCCATTAGCATTTTTGATGGCACACTGACTAAAGTAATATCTCTTGGAAGAAAAGCAGTAAGGGATCTGAACTCTTACCTCACTATGAAGAAACTTGGGGCCTAACACATTTTTGCTTTGGACATGTTTGGACTGGTCTAACTCTGAGAAGCAAATGAGCACAGGGCACTTGTGGGGGTGGGTGGAAGACGGACCTTAATCAACCATAGTAAGCTGAGATTTCAAGCAAACATCTTGAAAGAGCAATTTGTATAGTTTATGAATTAGGCAACATGTGAAACATCAACAGTTACCTGCCAAGGACTATTGGTTTGATTTTCAGAAAATACTATCAATTTGAAGCATACACTCAGCTAACAGGATATCCAGGCTGCAACAGCATTTGTAGCAAATGCATAGAGCAAGATCCTGGGGTACAAGTTCAGAGGCATCCAGTGCACGATCCACCCTCTCTCCAAAGCACAGTCATTGGCACTGTGGCATCTGTGCACCACCACAGCGAGCAAAAGAAGTATTCACAGCCTGCTGAACCTGTATCTGAGAGAACTGATGGAGAATGGTGTTTAAACCCTGAGGAATTGGGAGCCACCTCTGCTGGAAGCCCACCTTTCCCATGGATGTGCCTAGCAATTTTTAATGGCAAGTGAGACTTGATTTCCACTCAAGGCAAGCGATGAACTGTTCTTTCTCTGAAGACACAACCAGCAGGAAACTGTTGTGCCACTGGGCCCCAGGCATAGGAAGCTTCTTGACTGCAAGGATTTTTCTGAGGAAAGGTTTTTCCATAGGAAAATGTTGCTTTGCTGAAATCTAAAACATTCTACAGGAATGTGTTGATTTGAAAACTGTTTCTGCTGGAAACCAGGCCAATATGAAGACTGTCCAGCCAGTGAGGGTTCATGGCAGCTGGCCAGCCCAACCAGAAGCTCCCAGGGCATACAGAAGCAATAATGTGTGTGAGCCCCCTAATTAATTATTTCTATCAAAATGTATGGCAGACATTTATAAAAATCTTCCAAAGGTGCATAGGCTTCAATAAATTTAAAAAAGGAAATGTAAATCCTTTGTCTTCTGGAATTCACATTAGAGTAAGGAGACTGCAGTCTTAAAGCCAGGCACTAAAAAAAGCCAGAGTAAGAATTCTCTTGTGCAGTTGCCATATTTCACAACTATGCCAAAAGCTCTCATAGGCCGCTTTGTCAGAGAGGCTTGATTAATATATTTAAAAGACCCAAACAACTAAAAATTCAAACTAAATTCAATTTTGTGGGACTACACACCACAATTAAGGGATTATGAAAACACAGAAGCCAGGCAATAAATACAGGCCAATGACTATGTTACCAACTATGTCCACAGAGTGATGGTAAAGCAGGAAGACACAGAAAGAGGGGAAAGCAAACATACAAGCCAACACCAGCCCCATAACACACATTTCAAAGGCCTTTGAAGCTGACACTGGGCCCAATGAAGGACAGCTCAGTGGAGAGGAAGGGAACCTGCTTCACACACACACCCCTTAGCCCACCGTGACTAAGAGGAGGTGGAATTAGCTGCTGGGGCATGGCTGGTGCCAAAGTATATTCTAGCTTTCAGGAAAGCCTACATTACAGGGCAGGACAGCTCAGTGAAGGACAGAAATATGAACACTGTCACCTGTAAGCTAACAAGCTGTTGCACACAAAATATCCAAGACAGTCTGCAGTAAGCAAACAGCTGCTAGACCACGAACAGGCAGCAAGGAAACAGGATGTCCTCTCCAGCTCGTACCAGTGGCAAAAATTAAAAATTATGGGAACAAGGACAGGTGATTGACTGAAGTGCCTCTACATCCAGCTCAACCCAATACACTGCAACTATGCCCCTTTGCCCTGGGGGCAATACCAGCTCTGAGGTCAGCCATATAATTGAAAATTCCTGGGAACAGAAGCTGGAACTGCCAGGTGAAGGGAAAGAAGGCATCGCTCTACCCATGCTGTAAGTATTCCATTACCATCCATCCATAGTGCAAAATGCTTCTCTGCCAGGTCTCACCAACACATCTGACAAAGAGTGAACTGAAGGAAATGTCAAGAACACCAAACCTAAAAGCAATAAATCAGTTAGTCAAGGAACAACCAATGAAGCATCTTGCAGGCATAGAAGCCCACCTCCAAAAGTTTCTGAGAAGCAATTCAATTACAGTTAGTCTTATGTTCAAGTTGCTGATAACAATAGCTGTAGATGCCTTATCTGGATGGAGCCCATTAAACCCTGTATCTAGAGGCAGCAGGGAGTGATGCTCTTTGACAAGCACATTCAGCTCCCAATGCCAGCAGGGTGCAGGCATACCTTATACCTACTGTAAGGTATATAAACAGTTGTCCAGCTAAGCTGGAAGACTTCTGTTTTTACCATTACTTTAGAAGTAAATTTAGGATGCTGCTGTAACTGAGGAAAAAAGGTCAATTACGTTTTTGTGGGAATACAGCATTCCTTGATGGTGGAAGATGTACTTCCTTAGGGCAATTACTCGTGTAAGGCATAGGAAATGTTCCCAACTAGAGTGGTGAGCAGCCCTCCTGGCTCCTGTGCTGAAAAAACATGATCTGCAGAGCGGCTGTTGAATGGCACAGGAGGAGGTCACTTGGTCTAAACCACACTGCCACAAGCTTGTAGAGTGAACACAAGACACACGGCAGCTCCTTCTGACTGGTGACTCTCCTAACACTTGTCAGCTCTTCACTGCTTGGAGACCTCACATCATTGCAGTTGTACCAGCTTCCTTTTCTACACTCAATTTTAATGCCATTACTGCACAGAGGTGAGCAACACTAATGCACTGCAGAGAGGGTCTAATTCTCTCCATCTAGGTATATAACCATAGTTGTTTTAATGAAGTGATCACTGTCATTACACCTTTTGAGCAATACAGAAGTATTCATATACTGCTGGACCTGTAATATTTTTGTTTTGCTAACGAGGAAAAGAAAAAGTCTAATCCTTGCCAGCAGCTTGCTGGCAGTTAATATCACAACCAACCATCACCCAGCAACAAAACAAGCAAGCCTCCTCTCCAAGCAAAGCAAAAAAACTCTTTACTAACCTGGGCCAAGGACAACACACAAAAAAATCTCAAAGGCTGGTGATAAGGTATTTCCTGACTTCAGTAAAAACTGATTAATACTTTAGAGATTTTAAATATATAAACCCATTACTCCATCTTCTCGAATTTTCCGTAACTGACAAAACATTACTGTTAAAGAGATTTATGAATTCACAATACAGATTTTTAATTTATGACTGCTAATCTAATATTCTGGCAAGGCTTCTCTTTTCTCTGCAATTCCCTCTTTTACTGTCTCTCAGTATCTCTCACTTACCGCAACATGTGAGATCGAGACTTTAAGCTCCTAGATAGAGCTCCTAGCTCCTGGTTTCTCTAGGGTGTCTAACACATTTTCAAGTGAACAATAAAATTTTGATCCCTTGCGAACTCTAAACGAGTTTTCTATATGACACAACTGCCAGAGGGATTATATCTAAATTTCATTAAAGACTAAAGAAAAGTTGCTCATGAAAGTCGCTCGCGAACAAAATGCCTGAAAATAAAATTTAATGCTTTTTGAAGGATGAAGTGAAAAGTTAGTCAAATCTTTATGTTCTCCAAATAGCCAAAGCCATTCTCCTGCCACAGTCTTCACTTAAGTAATTAAGCAAGAATATGGGGGGGGGGGGGGGGAGGGGGAGGATTAAAAAAAAATTTAAAAGAAAACTTCTCAAATTTCCGGAATCAGGGATAAAAGTGGTAGTTCCCAATTTCACGAAAAACATGATCATGTGTCCCTTGGAGCCCATCAACAACTCTGCTGTGGTGCTCAAAAGGCCCCTCTCGCTGCTGGTGTGATATACAAAGCCTTCTTCTCCCCTATGTGGGAGTCTCTAGCCTTCAGCCAGAATGTTGGTTTTTGTTGAGACCTGAATATTATATATTTATGACAACAACACAGGATTTGTTTAAATAAATGAAAATATCTAGATAATTTCGAGAGAGTAGTTGTTTCAAGAGAGATGGCTATTTGAGGTACACCAGCCTCATAACGCAAAATGAAAATACTTCACTAATCTATGTTTAAATATTTTAAGATGTATTTTGTGAACATAAGATAATTCTAGGCTGAATACTGAAACAGGACAAAGTCCAGATATATTGGAAAATTCATGGTGAGGCAAGTGTCTCATATTACTTCTCATTAAAGAAGATTTGGAATTTGGAATTAAAAAGGATTTGGAATTCTCACTGGGAATTGGGAGAGGCTGCCTATCAGCCTCTGGTTCTAATTCTGCCTCTACCACTGAAATCACACAATGACTCCAGGCAAGTAATTTCATCCTTTCTGTCTGAGTTTTATTTTTCCTCTTCTGCACTAAAAACAGGCTTACTGACACAGACTATACATCTCTGGAAGGAATAAAGAATTGTTAAGTAACAACACAATAGGTGAGGGAATAGTCTTTTGAAGTGCATGTAGTTAAGGAGGGACCAACACAGCTCACTTCTAGAGCACAGCTGTTATTTGTTCCCACTTCCCTTATTTCAAAGTAAGGAAAAATACAAGGTTACTTCACTTGCTGAAGTGCTGTGTTTCTCCTTATTTCACAACTGCTATTTAATGGTTCCTAGACTACCACTGGATGAATAACTGGCAGTTGTCAGGCAGGGAAAACTTTGGAGTTACCTAAACTTGCTCCTGTGCTACAGAGCGTGCCTGTGCCAGCTCAAGCAGGAACCACAAGTCAATGCCCTGAAGCCCAGATGAATAGAATATTCCATTTACAGACAGCCACTGGCCTCTGAGACTATAAAGGACTGTGGCCTCTTTTAGGCTACAGCAGCATCGAATGCTGACCTGGCCAACATGGAGAAGTTTGATTTTCTTCTATTTTATGAAATCAGAAATGGAGCACTTCAGTTTTCTGCTTCCATTTGCTGCAAAACAAGTGATGGGGAAAAAAGAGGTTTATTTCTGGTTTGGTTTCACTTGCTTAAAATTGCACTGGAAGAGAAAAAAATTCTTGAATCTCAGGTTCTGGAAAACAAATGAGTCCTAGAAATTGTCTATACCTAAGGCCCAGCTTCACTTTAAACTTAATGTATGCTCGGACAGTTAATGCTACAGTACAGACAAGGCTCTAGAGAACATCCACGCTGACCACCTGAGCAACTGAACTGCAGCGAAACTGCAGAGCTCTTAACCAGGCAATGTTCTTCTAAAAGAAGGATTCTCCCAAATCAAAACCAAAATCATTATTTTTTTAAAAAGCCCAAGGTCACACAACTGATTTCTGTTATTCTAGTCCTGAATTCTCTATTTATTATCTTGCAGAATTTCAAACAGCTTTGCTAATAGACCTGCCTGGATTTCAGAAATATTTCCTACATGAGGCTTGCACTCACATCTCTAACCGTGGTTTAACCATGGCCTGTCAGTCAATTGGACTTGAGAGTGACAGTAGGCTCAGCTCCACTGGAATGGCTCATCACCCACTCCTGAGAACACACCACTTGTCTGTTTTAAAGACACCGACGCACCTTGAACATGTACAAAGTTATAAACATGCACATGCAAAAGGGAAAATCTGATCTCAAATGAAACAGAAATAGATGGGAAAAAGGGAGGCTAGACCTTATGGGGGGGGGGGGGTGCACATACACTCCACCAACTGCTTCATGTTGTTTGCTGAAATTCTTGTTTATCTGGAATGCTGTGATCCCCCATTTCACCAATTTAAGAACTAAGGGAACTTAAAACTAAGCATGGCCTGCAGGCTGCTGCCAGTATGAACCCCCCCTCCACCACTTGCTCCAAGCCAAGGCACTTACCAGCTGAAATTTTCCATACTTGGTCTTTCTCATTAATCTTGAATGAATGTGGCTCAGATGATTCAGAACTAATCTGGCTTCTGGAATTACAGCAGCAGAGGACAAACGAATGTTTAACCTCTCCCCTGGAACATTTAACCTCTCCCAGATGCTGAGGGTACTCTTCCCTGGGAAGGTTAATGTGCTTATAGGATCTGCAACACTGCCACAGAGGAGGTTGCAGAGATTTGTACTCACTGGGCCATACACAAAAGTGTTTGATGTATGTGTCAGAAAGTTATGTAAAAGCAGAAAATACGATGATGATGATGATGATGATGACAAAAAACAACAACAGCATCAAAACAGAAGTACACACATTTTTGAAAAGCCCCAATTACATATTTCATCATCTCAATTCTACCTCTTCATGCATATCTACTACATGAGTCCTACATCCACGACAACACCCTTATGCCCCAGAAGATCTGAGCCTGAGGACCTAAACGACAGACAGTTTGTGGATGCTATCACAAACACAGAAGTTTAATGCATAAATAATGTGTTATCCTTAGAGATATATTTTTAGAAATAAACTGTTAAGGCATAAAAAATTTAGTATCGAAATGTGTCAGTTTTCACTCATTCATATTCCCAAGATTATTCCTTCTGAAGAACTGAGAGCTGTATTTTAGGGATGGGAAAGACATACCAGTACACACACAAAAAACCCTACAGCATCCAACAATGGGCTTTCACCTTGGGGTCTGGGTCTACAGACTCAACAAAAGAGACCAAAGAGAATATAGCATTTTCAGCATTCAGAAGCATTGTAGAGACACCACCTATATCAATTCTCCCACCCCCAGAGCTATAGAGAAATAATTTCCATTCAGAGAAATGAAAGCATACCCACAGAGGTACCTCCAAAAACACCCACTAAACAGTGCTAGAGCACGACCAGCCCCCAGACACTCCTTTCAGCTCTGGGCCCCTGCTGACAACCCACAACCCACACTGCTGTTGTCAGGGCTCCTCATCACTGACTGACATTAGCTGCACCTCCAATAGCTCAGCTTTTCTCCTAAAGGTATCCCCAATGTTTCAGGTCAGCAGCAGAGGAAGTCAAAAGCAGAATTCTAACATGCCCTCCACTTTACAAGAAATTTAAAGCAAATGGCACAAGTTTGACCAAATTCTATCCTATCAGCTCAGTCCAGTCAGGAGAAGATGAAAATTTTCCACTTATTCTTGAGAACTATTCAGCTTAGCAAGGCCTCAAATATAAGGGGCAGAGCAGATGAGACCTCACAGACACTTACGCTGCAGAAGTCTCTTCCCTCTCTACAGCATCTGGCAAAATGAAGAACCCCACTGAACTACAGCTGGGAAGTGTGTGTGATTTGGACTTCCCTGGTCTCTGGAACAAGAGTGCTCCCACCTAATTTTACAGGAGCAATAACCACAGCACCCAACTTCCAGTACCTTCTATTTAAAATTTTCAAAGGGGAGCTGTGAAATAGAGAATTTCATACATTCTGCACACCTAATTGTAGACAAATACTCAGAGGACTTTATTTTGACTCATTTTAGCCACTTTCCTTTAACAGAAAAATAAACCTCCCACCAGTAATGGGAAATAAAATTCAGTGTGCATCTTTATCCCTAATCCTTACCTCTATGAATAGATATTCAGCCTGTTGAGAATATTAACATTGTACTTAATAATACTCTAATAATTCTCTCAAGTTACAATATTATCTACATGAATGAAGGAACTCAGTGAGGAAAAGAAAGGCTGATCTTCACAGAATTTATAGTGAGAAGTCTCCCTTCTACCTTTAGGCCAGTGACTTCTCGTATGACTGATGAAGCTGTATCACTAAAAAGGAGACTACTTTTCCCAAAATCATCTTAAAACACTGTAATTTCAACAAATCTCAGCCTCCCTAGTTGAATCCATGATGTGCTGTTTCCCTCTGCTGCTTCTCCTCAGCTGTTTGTACAGAAGTTGGATGGACTCAGTAAGACACGACTTTAACGCTGCTCTTCACTTGGGGATTTGCAGTAGAAAGCAGAGGTGTACGAATAAAGAATATATGAAGAAGGTGAAGCTTTCCATTTACACTTGCAATGATACACTTGTTTCTACATCTCTGCTTTATCCACTGCAACTCCATGTGGTGATGGTTAAAAAAAATCATTACGAACATGAAAGAAGTCACGAAAAGTCACAAATATCAGAGTTCCTTACAGTGTATCTGTACAGCAGTTTGTTAGCAACCTAGTGCCAAAACACAAAACCATAGAGGGAGAGTCTAGGCCATCTACTCTTTCTTCACAAAGCCCAAGAAAGTTACAGAAAAAACCCAAATATGGCAATTCAGCAATCCTCAGTACCCCTTTCTGAACAGCTCTGGTTTTAGCAGCCAGTGCTAAGGAGACCACAGCTTCTCTCCTCAACGGCTCTGGGAGGTCCATCAGCTGGTGGGCAACCCCAAAACTGGAGGTATTTCACTAATGAAGAACACAATCTTTGCAGGCACCAAAAAGAGCTGCTAAGGATGGGCGTGGTTACTGTGTGATTCTCCTTCCAGCTGAATTGGTATCCACCATGCAGCTGCCAAATACCCTTATTAATATTAAATAGCAAAAATATGTTCAAGAACATATATGCACTCTCTCTGTGTAATTAATCCCTGGACTAAAGCTGTTCCTTGGATCACCTCAAGTATAGAAATCAGTGAGCTAGATTACAGGAAACAATTACTTATGGTACACTGGTGTTTAGAAAGAGATAGTGACCCCCTGACATCCCCAGAGAGCATCTGAGCCCTCTAAAGCTGTAAATCACAGAAAGTATCAAACTATGCTTTTCAAACATCAGATGACTCAAGCTTGTTCATTCTAGTGAAATTATACTAATCAGTCATAAAATGAATGGGACACAATCTTTTAAACATTCAGGAGGCAGTAATATATAAAGTATCTGTTTACTACAACCAATTAAGCAGAAATATTTTCTTCATGTGTCAACTGTAAATTCTGACAATTCAGGGAAGGAAAAAAATAGAACATATTACTTTGCCAAACCACTCAAGTTAATTCTCATGTTGGTGGTTTCATTGATAGTTAAGTCTTTTTTATAATGTCATGTACAGCACATCACCGAATTTTCCAGCCAACACACAAAGGGCTAACAGTAGATACACAGGAACTGGAAAGCAGCAAGCTCAGCCATTTGCAGGACTGAACCATCCAGATAGCTGGCTCTGCTAGATGTGGCCAATACACCTACAGCTCTCAGTTCAAATGAAACATGCTCAAGCAACAACTCCTTTCTAGAAATCCCTGCACCTAAGTTCACAGAGACACATGACTCAAAGCAAAGCAGCCTTGGATACCTTCAGCAGAAATTGCTGTCATCTCATTCTATTCTTAACCCTTTTGAAACCATTTTTCTGTCCTGCTCCTAAGAGAACCTACCACTCTGTTGTCATTACCAATCCCTGTTTATAAACCATCTCCTCCTCCACATTAGCTCCTCCTCTGAATCTGGGTTTGGGTTCTATTACTGTCTTTATTCTGTTTCAGAAATTTTACGGCTCGTTTGTACAGCCCTTAGCATCTCAGCATGGGAAAACTTCACAACTAAAGTCTTATTAAAGATATTTACACAATTCCTATGGACAGAACAAGGGCCTGTGTTCCTTCATCAACTTGTGTGGAAACTCAGCTGACAGGTTTGTCTCTCAGTCTCTCCCTCTTTTCTTGGAGGGACTCTAGACTAGGTTGTGAAGGCTAGAAAGGAGCAAATGAGATTCACTAGATTATGTGAGAGAAATATAACAGAATAAAAACAAAATGGACAAAAATTTAGCATTTAATAAGGGCTCTGGATGGGAACTGAGATACTTGGCTTCCTGATATAAACAACTCCAAAGATGACAACTCAGCTCAAAGAAAGGTATGTAGGATGCACTATTTTAATGGCTTTGTCTAGAGATAAAGGGTCCCTTTTTTTGACTGAAAGGTTATTCTCTGTATGTTCCCCATACAAGCAAATCTTGCCCACTATTCAGGCTACAGTAGCCTGAGTGGCAAGATGATGCTTGTTAACCTCTCAGTGCCATATTGGAAAACAGCTTTAAGCATTAAACTTAAAGGTCTTTTCGGACATTAATGATTTTATTACTTGACTATGAAAGTAGTTTTAACAAAGGCTTATATGAAATGCAGAAGGGAAATCAAGAGCATGGCACAACTGATTACACCTTCATGATAAGAAACTTCCCTAAACTTGTAGGCACAGTGAACTGAAAGCAAAAGTTTCAAGCCTGCCTGCATAGGTGTTTTGCATTAAGAAGTTCAACTGAAAAAGTAATGAAAGAAAAAGGCTGGTAATACATAACAGCTGTGTGATCCCTACACAACTATTGACTCTAGGCCACCCAAGAGAAACAGCTTCTTGGGAATGGCAGAAGTGTCACTATTTCACACAGTCTTGCATGAATAGACTACATCAAAACATTTCCTATTAAGGTCACAACGTCTGTAATTCTTTTTGGTAATTCCCCCTTTTGTAATTCTCCTTCTGAGGGAGAGGAAGAGGGAATACCTCTTTCTGTGGTTTCCAAGCAAGCTCCAGTCTTCAGTCCCAGACCATTATGGTGTTACATGAGTGTGTATTGTAGTCACTTCAACAGGGCAGCAAGGCTTAGTGCTTGCTTCCCTCTCCAAGGAAGAGAATGATGTTCACCACTATGGCACTGACCGGAGACGGTGCTTTTCACTGAAGTAGGAACTGCCTGATCTGAATCTTTGAGCAGGCCAACAAACAGAAACTGGCAGTGAAATTCATCTGTACGATAGGTCGTGAAAGGGTGACTCCAGTGCCAGTTTCACAGTAACCACTGAGGAAAAAAGTTTCCCCAAAGGAAAAGAAGAGAGTTCAATCTGCCTCCTTTTCTTGGCTTTCCTTTTAAAGAATACAAATAAGCTTCCTGAAAAACAACAGGCCTTTTGATGAGGTAATAGCTTTCCTCCATGTTTTTGTTTGTTTGTTGAAAACACTTGGATTTCACAGGAAGCAGTAACAAACACAACCGTGGATCAACTTCGTTAAAGAACCTCAAATATCAACAGGACACACATCTCTTGCTTCAGCCACTAAACTGGATTGTCTCACTGGCTCGAGCAAAACTGCTGAATTATTCCCTCAACAAAAGAAAGGCGCTTTTAGGTCCTATAATCTCATTTCAAATCCTTTTACCCACTCCCTTCTCTTTTTGGCCTTGAAATTGCAATCCTCTTTCAGGACTAATCTCGGGACTAATTGGTGCCAGCACTCCAGTTTCTCTCGCCATTTTGTCCCCTCCCTATCGCATTGTTCAGGTGCCGAAAAGGACAGCAGGCCAGGGTTCAGTGCCCCTGTAATGAGTCTGTTCCTACAGAGCAACTGTTAATAATTAGCAGGAAGCATTTTGTCTTAAATTGCACAGCATGAGCAGCACGATTTCACAGAGCCAGAGAATTGCTTCACTGTTGCCCATGAAGCTCCCCAAGTTTGTGGGTGATGTGGAGGCTGGAGGGCAGCGTGCAGGGGCCAAGCCTGGGCCAAGCCTCCCAGCTGGGCACATAGCGTGGCACAGGCAGCGCCGGCCTCTCCGGAGCCCCCCATGGCAGGAAGGAGGAAACGAGAAGCACCCTGCACACATCACCTACAGCAGCTGCCAAGGAATGCATCAGCATGATGGGACTGAGTTGGTGTGGTGAAAGGACAGTCTGTGTTTAAGAAATATTCCAGAATACAATTCCCTGAAGAATAACAAGCAAAGAGGAGATTTAAGAAAGCCTGCTACTTTTCAGCTCATGACTGTATTTGCAGGTAATGCCAAAAAGGAACAATTACTTCTCTTACCAAGGGAATAGCAGTGCTGACTGTTTTCCATTTTCTGACATTTTCTCAGACTTGGAAGCAAAATTAGTTTTTCTGTATTTGGGAACTTCAATCTAGGAAGTGCATTAAAACAAAAGCATAAAAAAGCTGTTTCCAATGGATGTTCATTTCCAGCTAACCTTGAGTTTTGATTCAAGCAAAATAAGCCAAAAGCTTCAGAAGTTTTCAAAGCTTCAGAAGTTTTCTTTGGTTTTTACATAACCAAGTGTACACATTAAGTTTTGACACTTTGATATTGTATAGTGCCTTCTACTGTCCTGAAGCTGAAGGCCAACACAAGAAACTCCATCTGAGATACATGCTGCTTCCATCGTGCCTCCCAGCAGTGCTCTGGAGTTTAACCAAGACTGGGACTAAATCCACATTCCTATTCACTACTGTCTTTAGATATCTATGAGGAGGTATGTTATGAAGAATGGATTAGCATCAAAAAAGAAAAATTATACAACCTGCTTCACTCTCCTGAAAGATCAACACTTCTTGAGAAGCATCAGTGAGAGACAAGCTGACAGATGTTGAGACTTCAGCAGAAGACAACACACAAGACACTCAAGTCCCACTAAATGTAGGTAATCTACCATTACTGCAAAGAGACAACACCAAAGATACGTGTGTAGAAAGGAATGCTCAGCCAGCATCTCACTCCCACTGGAGAAAAAAGCAGTCTGTCACTGCAAGAACCTTCTGGAATGGTGTGGGTATATAACTATTACACAGTAAGAACACATCATTTACCTCCTGTCACAGAAATTGATACCAAGTATGAATACAGAGCTAAAATTACTGATGATTTTTCTTCATTTGCACCATAGCTTGAGGTTGAGCGGTGTCTCAATTGCTCAGTAAAGATGGGTAATAAGTTAAGGGTAATAAGTAAATTCTGCACACATTACCATCCTCAGAATGCTAGATTCTCTCACCACAATAAAGCCATCCACAATGCAACACCTTGCTAAGGAATTCATATTATAGATCAGCTGGAATAAAGGCATCTAAATTTTCCATTTCTCGAAAATGCAGTTTGCAAATGTGCTTGGGATCCATCACTCATTTCTGTTTGCCTTTGTGTCACAAATTTCAGACTAAGGGCTCTCCTCAGGTCATCCAATTCAGCGTTCTGCCAGCAGAAAACTCTTTCCTACAGTCAATTTTCTAGAATTTTATTGAGTCTGCTTTTCAGCACTCTACCAGATGGATTTCAGAGAATTTCCTTTAAGGGACTAATTCAGTCTAGTAAGTTCATTATTTGCACCTGGTCATTGACCAAGGAAAGATAAGCCAGGGTCTGTGTACTTGTCTCCTTCTCATATGCTACTAAAATGGGAAGTTTTCCATCCTAGTGTCAAAATCTGTTCATAGCAGTAATACAACAGCAGTAGAGAGATACCCCCTTGAAAATCAAGCACTTGTGTCTACAGAGAGATATTATTAACTTGTTTATGGCATCAAAGCAACCTCCCTTTTCTACCCTGCAGTTTGAAACACGGTAATCAGAAGATAGCAAGTGAAGACCAGTTCCTGTTGTCAGTCCCCTCTCCTCAGGTCAGAGTCCCTGGGTAGTGTTTCTCTGCTTCACTGCAGACCAAATGCCTGTGCCAGCCCAGGCTGCTGCACTGCTACTGCATTAGAACACCAGGCTGGAAGACGCAGCAGAATGCCGAGCTGTGCCTTGCAAATGTGACTTTTTCACCAAGCTTGTGAACACCAAGGAATCATGAAGTTGAGGTAAAGCATTATTTTCCCCTGCTTTACCTGGCACTGGAAGACTTTTCTATAGCATTTAAGTGACTTGCAAAAACAGGTCAGCAAGTCAAGAAACCTTTAAGGCAGGTTTGTAGTACACATCCAACCAGATTATAAGAGTCAATACTAAGCATGATGATGCCTTCATGGTCTTCTGGAGAGAATCTGTTTTGGGAGCCAAGTGTAGCCTAATTTACTAGCATGGCACTGTGCCATCTCACTAAGATTATGGCTCAATGATGGGTTTTCACTGGTAGGAACGTTTTAAGAAAGCCCTTGTCCCTGACAAGCCCCAGTACCTTAAAAAAACCCCCACAACAAATCACTAGGATCATGCTTTCAGCACAACTACACAAGTGTCTTCACCAACACAACTACGAGGACAGTTTGCTATTCTACAGAGCCTCTTAAAATTACTTTTTAAGTCATTTTAAGAAGACTTAAAATGAAAGAAAAAACAAAGAAAGCACACCAAAAATCTCAACAAACCTCCAAATCAAAGCTCAAAAGCAACTCTCTACTGAACGACCAGGTGATACTCTCCAAGGGTCTTCAAAGCTCAACACAAACCAAACTCCTACAGTTCTTGTTCCAAATGATTACAAAATACAGAGCTCATCGATACAAACTGCCCCATTTTCAAAGCCGAGTTTTAATAGTTGTATCTCCGGGGTGACAGAAAAAGACCAGCTCTAACACTTCCAGGGGAAATTTCCAGTTTCTTTTCCTCCCAAATCTTACCAAGTGTACTTCTATATATGAAAGCAAAAGTAGTAAAATGTACTTAATAATCAAAAGATCTACATTGCTTTAGCAATATAGCTGACTGTGGCTCTTAAACTATCATGGAATAAATGTGTTTGTATAAAGCCTTCCTTTTACAGTATATTATACTTGCAAGTTGCAAAATAAAAGCTGGCTACTCCAGAAGCTTTGTTTGTTATTAATTCCCTTAAGTTTAGAAAATTATTTCATTCTAATTAATTGTTTTATTTACTTTTTTAATCTCATGAGAAAAATAGTCTTTTTCATCTTTCGTATGCAAAACAGTTAAAGAGAGAACAATTTTTTATATAGAGAAAAAACTCCAGTTAATAGAGATCTTAAATACTTGGGGAGCTGTTATGAATTTTGCCATTGATCAGACAGCTGCCTGAAAAAAAGAGCCTTTTCAGGAAAGTTACATAATCAAAAGTAACCCAATTCCTTTTTGTTTGTATTTTTTTTCTCCATCTGCTTATCCAGATTAAACATAAAAATTAATGAAACCCAAATGATGTCAAATTCACTAAATTTACATTTCTCTTTCATATACTTTTACTGGAACCTGCATCCTGCGCTGCCATTAGTGATGAATTCCCAATGCTCCACGGACATTTGAAAGCACTGCTACATTTTTAATAACCCAACCTTCAGTATCTGCATTACTATGCAATTCATTTTTCCAAATTCCATATATTCTGTCTTGAAAAACACCACGCTCACCACCACCACACTAGACTAAACCACAGAATTATACACACTTCTTAACACTGAAGTGGAAGTGACAAAAAAAAGAGTCTGTTCTGAGCATCTTGGTTTTCAACTAATCTTAGGAAGTTCTCCACCAAGCCTGTAACCAGCGTTTGAACAGAATTTCTTTTGGAAGGATATATAATGGAATTGTGATAAAAATAGTTACAGAAAAAAAGCAGTGAGAGGCGTAGAGCTCTGCAATATTTATATCACCCAGGCAGACAACACAGAGAACCCATCAGTGAGGTTAAAGACTGCAGCACAGAGAACAACTGACAACAGCAGTCAGGTATAAGGGGCCATAAGAAACAAACGCAAAAATCCCACCAGCTACATAAAATTGGACACTGACTACTACCTTTAAAAATGGGCAGAATGACAAATTACAGTTATTCTACCTTTACAAATAAAGTCCAAGTAGTCCTGATTCTAATACCAAAAATATGTCATACAAGCTAATGAAAGGAAAATTGAACAAGTGCACGCATGCTGCAGCAAGCCAAGAAAGAAATACATTTACAATTGTATTATCAAGACCCACTGTCTGTGCTATCTTGGATGCTTTAAGAGCAGAGCAATAAAAAATTACCATACATAACTGCACTGTTCATATGAGCTGACAGAGTGCGTACTGGCAATTAACAGGAGGGGACTGCCAACAAAGCAGTGAGGATGAAAAGAAAAGAAAGATCTTTTATAAAGCTCTGATCCACACTCATATCTGAGATGGCCAACCTCTCCAGTCATTTGCCTTGCACAAAGGAATAAAGGATCTTAACGCACGGAGGTGGAAACCATGCTCCCTTGTAAACAGATACACAGGTGTATGTGACAATCCAGACAACTTCACAGAGAGAGCTGGGCTGCAGCCGTACCCATGCTCCTCTTCTGGTATCCCCAAGTTATTCATCAACAAAATGAACTTCCCTAACATGCTTGTTAGTCAAACCGCTGGTACAAACCCACTTCAGACTAGTTGTCTCAAGAAATTCTCCTATCACTGTTCACTGAGAATTTGCCCTTTTGTAATGAAAATAGGTCACCTGCCCTAAAACAGTACATTTTGTTACTAAGTGCAAGAGAGAACAGCTTCCCTGGCAGCCAGGCTGTCTTTTTGACATAAAAAGTACATTGCAGTATATACACATATCTGTGCACTGAAACCCTTGGAGATCTGCACATATTTTACTAAAACCATATGCAGTCATAGGGAAAAAAGCCTCAGACACAAAACAGGGAATCTTATCAAGAGTAGAACAACACGAAAACCACCAAACTGGATGAAACCCACAGCCTGTTTAGTCCATAGGGTTTCTATGACCTAATGCCAAAGATGAGCTTTTCAAAGGAAGTGGAAGACCAACATAACACAGCACAGTAAATCTGTGCTTGCTTCTACAGCCCATGTGGACTTCAACTACTGGAGAGAATGATTTAAACCTAAAAATCCCACAAGGACTAGAATCCTCTTCCAGATGCTATGGACATAGAAATTAAACAAAATTCCACCTTTTGTGGGATTACCACTTAATCATTAGCCTCAACATTCTCCTGTGGTAACCACTAAGGTTCCACTAAGTAATTTACAGCCTGCCCCTAAGCTTCCCATCCCCATTTTTGAAACAAGCAGCAAAAAAAAAAAAAAAAAAAAAAAAAAAAAAAAAAAAAAAAAAAACCAAAAAAAAAACCCACCAACAAACAAACCCACCAAAAGCAAAAACACACAAACACCAAAGAGGAAAATGCTGCATTTTACAAACATGTTCACAATTCAGCAACAGCACAAATGCCACCAATAAGTACCACACACATACATACTGGTCTCAGGGACACCTGGAATAGAAAGAAAGCCAACAAGAGTTTCTTGAAATCTATCTAAAACATGGCCCCTGAATTCTCACTTGTTTTTTGCTGTAACAAAAACTGCCTGACAGAACTATGGGGTTTCCAAACTGAAGTCAAAACATCTGTGAAAAAATACACTGCAGATAATCAAATATAACCTCCAGAGTTTCATCAGAGCTTTACAGAAAAAGAACAAGAAGTGGAAGTGCTGAGTACTTCTGTTTAGCAAGGAGAAAGGGGAACAACCATTTCATCAAGCCACTGTAGCACTGGACACAGTGGACAGGCAAAGAGACATACCTCTCACCCTCTGTTCTTTTACTCCAGGACAAACAGGTGGTGAGGAAAACAGTCTGTGTTCCCAGGCACACACAACTTTGAGGAGAACAGAAATTTCTCTACTAAGAACCCTCCAACACCCCGAAAACTCAGTTTTTATGTAAGTACTTTATTCTGATTAAACAAGCAGCTTGATTTTTCCAAGTCAAAATTCAAAACCCAAGTGTACAGAAGTTTTTGTATTAAGAAAAATTCTACGCTTTTTGTTCCAAAAGTTCAGAAAAAGATGTTGTAATACCATTTAAGCCCTTTCTGGTTTTATTCATCTGAAGCCTGGAGGTTCCTGTGAAAGGAAACTCCTCTAGCAAAACCTGCAAGTTTTATTCCTACAAAAGCCAGTTCCATCAAAATAGAAGGAGTATCACTTTTACTTAGGATCATACAGAGGGCAGATTCACACTCACTGAAAACTGGATACAACAGGAATCCAGGTGTCATGGTGATAGTTACAAAACCCAGAAAAAACATGGCCAGCAATCACAACCTGCATGAGACAACCACTCCAGCCTTGAGCTGAGGCTTTCTGACACCAGATGTTAAGTCGTAACTGATGATGACAAAAATCATGATTTAATTATTCAAATACTAACAAAAGAAATTATGTCAAAATGTACTTTTTTAAAAGAAATTAATAAATCTGCCTTCTCCACAAAGTATACCAAATGATACAGAGATACTACACCACCACCATACAGCACCCTGTATATACACATACGGACACAGCACACCTCCCAGAAAAAGTGAAGATTCAAAAGGACTAACCCACTAAAACTTGTTTCAAGCTTTTTATCTAAAAACACATAGATACTGAAGAAATAAGACATCTGTGCTTTAAAAAAAAATCAGAGAAAGACTGACTGATACTTTGAGAAATACTGTGTCTAATACACAGGCAGGGATTATGGACAGGACAGGTAGGAAACCAAAGTGCACGTGTAAGAAAACTGGGAACACTATCGGAGCAGGCCTGCTCTTAGTACATGGGTGACCCTTACAAACATGAGATGAGGGAATCAGAGGATTTTGTTCAGGACAAGGACTACCTGGTCTGCGAGGTCCAAATGTAAGTCTACCTTCCCCTGAAGTCAAAGGTCTTCCCAGTTGGCCCAGAGCCCAGGCTGATGGTCCACCATGTAGCTCAGTTTTGCACCTCTGCTGGCTAACAAAAGGCCTGATGGGCCATCTCGATCACCTGGATGCCACCTTGCTAGCATTCTCCACAGTCATACAGTGAGCAGGAACAAAATGTGACCCCCTTATGCTCTGTTTCCCATTAACACCATGCAGAGGAAAGAGGAAATGGTTCTCACTGGCCATGCTCAGCTCCCAGGACATTTCTCTATGGACAACCAGGATTTTTGGTACATCTGTCACCTTCTGTTATGACCTGGGGAGACGATGGGTCACCTGCAATCACTTCCTACAGCTCTTGGACTCAAGTGGACTATCCCAAGTCTGCCTGACCTCTTCCCTTAGCCAAGCCCTTTGAAGCTCTGTGCAAAACTGACATTATCAAAGAAAGATTACATATGGAAAAAATTTGTTACACAAATATTGGGAGTTTTGCATAAACTACAACAGCTGCCTCACATTTTAAACATGTTTTCTATTCCCTAAAATATATTAAAATGCTAGGTGAAATGATGAAAGGTCCACACAAGCTTTTGTTTAAGAGAGAACTGCAATTCTTGGAAACAGTCAATGCCCCTTAAGCTTGAGCTTAAACAAATATTAAATAAACAATAAAGAGTTAAATTGTAGAATGCCTTAAAATCATAACCATTACGAGTAAAGCCATCCCTTCCTTACCTACTGTTTGAAAGATTCAAATTATCTTAATACTTTTTACTAATAGTTTATCACTATAAGCATAACATTAGAAACTGTTCTATGAACAACAGAACTACAAGTAATGTGACTTTCCCTGTCAATTTTTCTTTATATAAACACCAAAGGAAAAAAAAAAACCAGTAACTAACAGAGAAGTGAAGAAAATATAAAAGAAAAAACCAAGAGCATAATTAAATTAAAAAATTTAGCTTGAGTTATGGAAATACAAAAAAACCCTTTTCTTAATCCAACAGCAGCAAGATGTGACACACTATGATGATACTATTTATGGCTTCCCAAGCTTCACGAGTCTGTTTTCAAATTCAGAAATCAGATGATTTCCACAACTGTAATATTATATGATTAACAAATGTGATGCTCATGTTGACCACTGTTCATTGCATACGCTTTCCTGAGTCTGAATTTTCAACTACTAAAATGTCAGTGAACTGCTACTGAACACTGCACAGGCCTCCCCATCCACACAACTGCTGCAGTGAGGCAATGTCTCTTAATGGGATGGATGAAGGGTGACAGATCCACTCACACTGCCCAGGGACCAAAGGCCAGGTGTCCCTCACACCCTCTGCTTTTTGCTACACCACACAGCTCACACACTGTGCAACCCTGCCCTCCCTGCACCAGCACACACTCCAGGGACAGCAAGTATGAAGGATGAGGAGCTGCAGAAAAAGAGTCTCAGAAGCACAGCACCCACATGCCTCAAGTTCTGCAGTCAGCAACTCACAGCTCTGTCAATGAGGCCACTCTAAAAATTTTTATACAGAAACACCCGGGCCTATAGAGGGTTTTACAAACAAAGTAACAAAAATTTCAAAACACATCCCTACACTTTCTTTTTCCCATGAACTTAGTGGAAATATCTACAGTACCATTCCAAGTTATCTTTGGAATAAGGCTATATTTATCTACAGAAGGCATAGAAGAGGGGAAAAAGAGCCTAAGAAGCCAAGTAACTGGAAAAGCTGTTCAACAAATGGAACTATGAGAAATAACAACATAAAGCAAGGAGCTGGTGTTTGCCTGGCATCTAGAGAAAGATAACAGACTAAGGGCCCTGCTTTACCAAAAGTCTTCAAAAACATGCAAACAAAACGAAGACTCAACCAAATCTCCTCATATTTGGCAAACGGAAAACATGACATTTCTTCTTTTGGGGGTATGATTGAGAAAGAATTGAAAACATTTCAGCTGAGAAGGCTCAGAAGCATGTCACTAATTTTGAGAGGAATGAAGATGTGATTAGAGGGTTATTTGTATTTCTACCAGACGTTCCTGCACTAAACTATTACATTAGAGAGATCAGATTCAGACTTTCTGCTCTTCTTTTTCTGTCCAGGATCTGTGGCCACCTTTCCGAATTTATCTTTCCTTCTTACGCATCCTTCATGCTGTAAGGTGTAAAAGAGGAGAAAAAAAAAAAAAAGAGCCTTTTAAAAGGTAAGAAGAGTTTATCTGTTTTGTTTCCTGAAACTATGTTCAGTGGGATCACAGAAGTCTAATGGTCAGAGAACTGATAAGAATATGTTAGAAACCAAGTCCTGGACTGGCAAATCCTCAAATATTTATGCACTTACTAGTGCACTCACTCAAGCAAAAGTTTGCTTTGCTATTCATACCTGACACTAAACTACACCAATATAATCTAACTTGCCAGAAAACAGAAATAAAGTAGCATAATCCCAACGTACAGATGATCTTCAAATTAAGGCATCTGATGGTGGCAGAGGGCACACTTTGGAAGAACTTGCATTCTCTGTGATCTCACAAACTACAAAACTATGAAAACAGCAAAACAAAAATTCCCCAAAGGCTCTACCTTAACTCCACACCAAGAGAAGGAAACTCATTCTGACTCTGCATAGGAAGTAAAATAGTTAAGATAGTTCTTGATAAAGTGGTTGTAACACGCACAGAAATTAGTATCAGACTACCCTATGATCAGCTTCATTTCCTATCAAAAGCAAAACCAGTAACACAGAATTAAATTTCCAGACTGCAAAGGACAACCAAATCATGTCTTTTCTACTTTTCCTCTTGCAGTGAGACATCCTGCAACATCTTTTAGTGAATGGGAAAAGATTGTTTCACCAGCTTCCCCAAATGGCTACAGATCATTTCTGATCTCAACTTATAAAGTATACAGGTAGGAAGGGTGCCTATAATTTGCCTACTATGATAACCTACAACTTTGATGCAGGTTTAGCTTCAATAAACAACTGCAAAAGGTGGAAGCTGTGATAGTAAAATCAAAACCTGCAAATTTTTGAAGGAGTTGTTCCAGCTGTTTCCCCAGCAGCTGACCTATAACAGCCACCCTCTTGGGAACAGGCGCCCATTTCACATCCCTGGAACAGCTTCCAAGTTTCCCATCCTAAGGGGGCTGTATGTGAACTGCATCCCGACAGCACATGGCAGTCCCGACATGACTGCTGGAGGCGCTGCTGCAGCAGTGCACAGGGACCTGGGGTGTGGGTCCAGCAAGGCCCCAAACAGCACTGCCACTCAGTGGGAGCTCCCACTGCAGGGCTGCACTGCACGTGACAGGGCTCCTACTGGTGAGGTGAAAGCAGAAAGCCAGGGACTGAGTGGTAAGACTCTGTGCTTTCAGTCTTAAAACAGACAAATGCAAATGTAAGCATGCACAGGCCACCTCTCCTGACATTTACCACAGGGCTCACAGTGACGGCCATCACTTTCTCACAGTGATATGTGAAACTTGGATTTTCAGGAACAAAGCTTTAGCCACCACGTTTCACATATCTTTCTCAGGGTCTCTACATATAAATTTCAAAAGCTAGACAAGGCTTCATAACCACAAAGTCCCTTTTTCTAACCTCAACCTTGGGATGAAAAATATTCTTATCAGAAAGAGATATGAAAAGACAATGGAGAAGTGATCAATGTTTAAGGAGCTCATGGCTTTTTTTGGGAATCCAACACTAGCAAAAGGAAATGCCATAAAGAGACACTAAGTTCAATAAAACAGAAACCACTCCAAATTTTTCAAATCCCAGGCAAGCAATGTTTCACAAAACACGGACCTGCAGGTTCTCTGTGATCCACTGGCCTGCCTCTGTAACCTACACTTCAACAAGGGAAGTAGAATGGAAAACCAAATGACGAAGTCACGCACACTCAAATGAAACACTGTTCTGGGAAGTGACTCCACACAAGCAGCAGAGATGGTTTTCTGCTGACTCCTTGCAGGGCCTGTTTTTCCTCCATCACCAAGGCTGCAGCACTGTCTGGGAGGTGGGCAGCACAGCAGGGTGGCTCTGCAGCACTCGCTCCACAATCACCAGCAGATGCCACATACACTGAACGCCCTACAACTACCAAAACTGTGCTGCAGGTTAGTTTTTGCCACACAGTTTCCTGCTGGCTCCAGTCCTTTAAGACTCACATCCTCTTTACAGAGGGCAGCCTGGCTGAAATGCAGTGGTGGATGCCAGAAGATGTATTTTTTCTTATACAAATGCTATGATGTGCACAGGTAGACTCCAGGTCCAAAGCCAAATACCAACCTAGTTCAGGTCTGTCCGGAGTCTCAATCCTTCCTGAAGCAGAACGAGCTCACCCAAGAAGCTGTTCCAATGGGAAGGAGCAAACCAACAAGGAACCCAACAAAGCCTTTATGAACAGGCAGTCTGGGGCAGCTCAAGAAATAAACACCTCTTTAGTTTCTAGCCTGGGCATGTTAGCAATTTCATCAGTTACAGGACACATCTGTCAACATTTGACACTGCTCTAACAAACTACAATTAGGAAAACACACTAGGAAAAAATGAAAAGCCATGAAATAATTATCCACAAGTCTATAAAGTAAATATTCCTGGGTAGTCACCCGAATTTTCAAATATTTTTATTACTCTGTGAAAATAGTAATTTCTGTTATCTTAGATTACATTTCCTGATAGCTTTCAACAGTACGAAGAGAAATACAATTGAGAAATAGCCCCATGTAATATACACAAGAAAAAAATCCATTTCAAGACCTCCTCCAAGCACTACTAGAAGAGAAAATCCCACCTACACTTCACCTAGAGTCAGAAAACTGGAAATAAAACCCATAGATGAAGTACTGATTTGTACAGTTACTTAACCAAGTGTGTGTCTATAAATATATCTCAAAGTTGCTATTGCCAACATAATTATAAAATTTAAGAAGAAACACATTAGTCTAACATACCTGATTTTCCACACCACTGAGAGCTTTTCCTTTGTAATGATGTGCTAGATCACTCTTGAAATTCATCATAAATTACATGCTTCATGAAATATGCTTCAATTAGAAAAACCAGACAAAAACTAAAGGGGTTTTGTTTGTTTGTTTTAAGTATTGTTAAGAGCACACATCCAAGCCAATTAAAATTAAGTAATTCACCTTGTGATATTCTACTTCTTCTCTTCTTACAGCTTACAGATAACATTTGCCCTGAATTGAAGCAGCAATTCAGACAACTGCAGTCTGAAGTTCCCTCTTATGTACAAACAATGCCTTTTCCCCTGTGTATAGAAATACATGGAACCCAATGTAGTCCAAATATCGTGGCTTGAATAATTTTTATCTCAAATGATACTGGTATAACACTGACTCAGCCATCCAAATGTGTGGGTTCACATCATGAAACTCCTTCATAAAAGGTCCACCCCTGTCATGTTTATGCAGGATGCTCTACTGAAGTGATGAAACTCAATTATCTGTTGTAATTAACTCGGTTCAGGAAAAGGAGAATTTGTATATTCAGTGATTATCTTGCTTGGGATATTTTTACAATGCATTCCTCCACTCTGTGCTCAATTCAACCCTAAGCCGCTTATGCAGATACTAAACAGAACACGTGATTCATTTGTGCATCTTTGTTATTTTAAAATATCTGAAAAAAAAAGGAATAGGTCAATTTGCCCCTGTGGAATTTCACCAACTGACCCTTATACCTTCCTTGTTCCTAGAGACAGGAATAATACTGACAAATTATCTGGTTCCAGATACATTTAATTAATATCAAGTGACATCGTTTCTCTTAGTTGTGGACTTCCATTACATAAGATGGACAGCAAAAACTCTGCCACCCAAAGATTTCTTCCTAGATGTACTGTCTCCACCATAAGAAAAATTCCCCTTGGAATTTGTTACTATGACAATGTATTGCTCTGGAGATCTGACTATGGTGGAGGGGATTTACATTTTCTGCTCTTACTGAAGTCTTTGTACACACGAGAAAGCAATCACTTACGCATGGGATTACTGGTTTTTTCCAAATGCACAGGGAATGTTCAACTCGTTGAGAATATATTGGAAATATATTCAGAAAATTACCATCTAACTGCCAATCCAGAATTAATTCAAAAGTCACTGATAGCCTAGACCAGCTTCATATTGATGTTTCACCAGTCATTAGTAGCAGAATAAATAAATATTTTAGAATACTTTGGGGATATTAAGTTTTATTTAACAAAGGAAGTGCTGAAAGATAGCCAACTAAGAGGAATTGAGACCACAATTTCTTCATATAAAACCTGGCCTTTGCTGTATTTGCAAGGCATTTGCTCCTTCAACCACACAAGCTCTTTTGTTTTATGATGCAGTCATTACAAGGAAGGCTCCAAAGCACTTGGCAGCACAAGCAGTGTAGCAGCAGTTTGGACATCCCATGGGTTCCAAGGAGAAAAAGTTTCCCTTTCAGTTTTGGGACTCACTTCTCGGTGTTTCGCTAGACTCCTCCTTCTCCCTTGCTCAGCTACCCTGGGCAGTGGTGAAAGCAGGTAGTGATTGAAACTGATTTCTTAAATCCCATACTGTCTGGCACCTGCCAGTACTCTTCTCTTCTCCCACTCATGAAAATGGGCTATGAAGTTCTGGACACACACCCCACTGGAAGAGGGCAGCACAACCTCTGCCCAAGGTCTCTGACTCTGCAGGCATTCTTTGCTACAGACAGCAAGCACAGAGCAGCAGTGGGCACATGGCTGTGCAGGATGAGGACAGGGGAGCAGTGGCACACGGCTGTGCAGGATGAGGACAGGGGAGCAGTGGGCACATGGCTGTGCAGGATGAGGACAGGGGAGCAGTGGCACACAGCTGTGCAGGATGAGGACAGGGGAGCAGTGGGCACATGGCTGTGCAGGATGAGGACAGGGGAGCAGTGGCACACAGCTGTGCAGGATGAGGACAGGGGAGCAGTGGCACACGGCTGTGCAGGATGAGGACAGGGGAGCAGTGGCACACGGCTGTGCAGGATGAGGACAGGGGAGCAGTGGCACACGGCTGTGCAGGATGAGGACAGGGGAGCAGTGGGCACATGGCTGTGCAGGATGAGGACAGGGGAGTAGTGGGACACGGCTGTGCAGGATGAGGACAGGGGAGTAGTGGGCACATGGCTGTGCAGGATGAGGACAGGGGAGCAGTGGCACACGGCTGTGCAGGATGAGGACAGGGGAGCAGTGGGCACATGGCTGTGCAGGATGAGGACAGGGGAGCAGTGGCACACGGCTGTGCAGGATGAGGACAGGGGAGCAGTGGCACACGGCTGTGCAGGATGAGGACAGGGGAGTAGTGGGACACGGCTGTGCAGGATGAGGACAGGAGAGCAGTGGGCACATGGCTGTGCAGGATGAGGACAAAGGAGCAGTGGGCACACAGCTGTGCAGGACACAGGGTAGCTACCCCACTGTGCATTCCATGACACCCAGACAGGGTGTCTCTAAGGATTCATCCCCGCAAGGACTTCCTACAGCAGTGCTGCTGCATTGCTTCCTTCAGCCTAGCTGTCCTGCTCCTGCCAGCATCATCTGCCACCAAACTGCACAGTGGTTCTGGCAAACCCAGTCCATTGAGTCAACACCCACTTCAGCCATAAAAAAAATGGTAGAACCTCTGGCTTTCAATCAGCATGTATATGCTGGATTTTTTTTGTTTGTGGGGATTAGAAAGGATCAAAATACCTCCATTTCTGCATCAGATCTGCATTACACTTCTACTCAATATGAGAATTTATCAATAAATTTGCATGAGCATAAATAAAATACTCTTAAAAAGGCAGCAGTAACAATAAAGCAAGGGCCAAGAAACCTGCTTTGCTCAAATTACAGTTTTAATCCATTATCAAAATTATTTCTTTGTCCTCCTGCAGAGCACAGTAGTGGTGTGTATTTCCATAGGGAGTGGAAATACTGTACTAGGGACAGTGTTGCTCCAGCACCCCACGGAACAGCAGGACAGCCGGGCTGTACTGCCTCGGAACTCTGCAGCCTCATCACTCCCTGGTTTCCAAAGGAAAATCCAGGGGGTCAGGGGAATCCCCGGCCACTGGGGCGATCCCCCGACACAACAGCGGGCCCAGGGTGCCCATTCCCAGCGCCGCGCCGGGATCGCCGTTACCGCGGCAACGGCGCGGCCGAGCCCCGCGGGCCCGTGACGCGGCAGCGCCGGCCCGGCCCGCGCGTTGCCGGGGAGACGCCTCGTCGCCACGGCGACCATCACGCTGCCCTTCCTGGCCGCCAGCCTCACCGCTAGCGAGGAAAAATAATAAAAACCACCTCAGCCGCCGCAAGAGCCGTCAGCGCCACCGCTCAGTCCCGGTGCTGCTGCGGGCCCTGCTGCGGCTGGCTCATCACACCTTCCCCATTCTGAAGGGGGTGGGCCAGCCCGGGCCACGAACCGCATTCCTGGCCCCTTTTATTGAGGAGAAAGCAGTTCTGCCAAACCTCAGTGCCTACTTTCCTGCCTTGTGGATGGCAGCCATAGATTATGTGTCTTTGCTAAGACTGGTCGTAAGTGAAGGCCAGATCAAAAAATGCAAAACGAACAGAAAAATCCCACGCCATGTCTGTTTCACTGAAGCAAAGGAGAAAATCCAGGCTAATCATTCCTAGGGGCCACCACGGGTGCCTATGCACCACCACGGGCCGGTAAAGCCACCTGGGCACCGGCTCACCTGTGCACATCTCGTGGCTGCAAAGGCAACACGGGCCCTCAGCTCTCCCAGGAAAAGCATGAGCCCAGCTCCTCTGAGTGAGGGAGAGAATCGTGCCTTCCCCAAATGGGATCAGTGGGCACTTCAGAGCTCTCCATTTGCTTATCTGCGTTCTAATTTCAGGCGTTCCTCTGCCAAGTGGCTACTGCAGGAAGCCTGCAGGCTCTGCTGGGGGAACTTGCTGGTGTCAGCAGGGGCATGAGCAGGTAAAAGGTGCCCTGGACACACTGAACAAGGCCAGGCCACGGCTGGCTTTCCACACTAGTATGTTCCAAACTGCACTGCTTGATTACATTTAGTGTCTTACTCAAGAATCATACACAACACCACAGGAAAATCATTCAGAGTTGTAAAATGCATCTAGTTCTTACCTTTGATATGCCTGAGGAGATGTGGGAGGTGTATTGAACACATGCGAATATGGGTGATAGGGTGTCTTTTTCAAAGCCTGAATAAGATTTTGTCTATATTCTGGGTCTATACACCACAAGGATCCCTTTCCAATACTCTGCGAAGAGAAAAGAATTAAAAAAAAATCAAATATTTTATCTAATGGCACAGCCTTATTTATTTAGCAGTTTTTGTCAGGAAAAGCAGTGGGTTTGGGTTTTTTGTCTGACAGAAGTGAAGAACCTTAGCTTGCCAAGGATTATTGCTCCACTAATAATGTATTATGACTGTATGATTTAAATCACAATTCTGAGGGGAAAAAAAGTAAGAATAAATGTTTGATCACTCTTTCCCCCCTTTCTCTCGTTACTAGTTAATATGGTTTAATAATATCTGGCAATTTTCCAATCACCCCATATTGGAAAAATAAGAAGCTACAGTTAACTGTTGAACAGAAACTTTGAAGAAAAGTGTCTTGTTTTTGGAAGTGGTTTTCTTTTTCTTTTGCTGTTATACAAAGAGAAACAAGGCTAAAAAGGAGGGGGTTAAACACCCTAGCAACTGTTTTAAAAATAAAAGGACTTAATCCTCCAACCCACATGACATCAATGCCATTATACTACAAGAGGAAATTAATCATCTTTTCTCCCCAGAGAGGAAAAAAATACCCAAAAAACCCAAAACAAACCAACGAACCAAAACCAAAAAAGCCCATAGTATAACCATCAGAGTATAACCATTTAAGGGTGCTGTAAAATTGTGATCAGCTAAAACAACAGTTACTGTAATTACCCTTTCTGGAGACAAGGAACAACCCAAGCAGTCAATCTGTAAGGCAAATATTACACTAAAATTCAGTGTTTATTCTGCAGTTACAAGCAGTGCAATTTCACTTCTTGTCTCAATCCCACCAGAGGTCAGGCTGAGGATATTTTGGATTGTTTTGTGTGAGTTCTCAAACAAATATGAAAACTTTGCCTCAGCTTCACTATGAAAGTATATAGAACTGATAGTTCTGAAGCACTCTTGCTCTGCTTGAGCATACATAAAATCAAACACCAATCCTAACCATTGACTGAACTCCACTGGCAAGCTTTCAAGGCATTATGCTTAGATTTTTTTGGTACATGTTGATGTTTTCTGGAACAGGTGGGAGAGGCTGCATTACTGCCTCTAGCTGCTTCTCAACCCAGGACCATCCCTTTTCTCTGCTTCAATTTCTATCAGTGAAACAACGCTCTCAGTTAATGTGTTAAAGAGCAAGCACATACAGACACACACACAGAGAATCACATCGGAAGAGGGATACTATTTTCTCAAACCATATAGAAGACCAAAACCAAACACTTTTCTCGTTCTGAAAACTTGTATCTTTGCCCTACCACCTCCTCAGTGTTCCTCTGCCCCATGGACAGCTTTAGGATACACAGTGCAACATGCAAAGTGCTTACAGAGAGCAAATCTGCACTAAATTCTCCTCCCCAAAAATAAATGAAAAAGAAGTCTTCCCCGATGTTACTGGATGGCTGCAGGTGCACTTAGAAAGCTTCCTGTGCCATGTGAGACTTGGCTTGAAAGAAAAGGAGAGCAGCCAGCACAACCCACAGGAGCTGTGACAGTTTTCTGTCAGAAAGAAGCACAGCTGCACGCTGCTCTAGCGGAACAGAAGCATGGGGTCAAGACGCTTCAGGATGGCTTTCAGGGTTCAAGCCCACCCATCCTTTTACTGCCCAAAGATGCCCTACCAGAAGGCCACGGTAGAGTCTAAGGGAAGACATCTTCCAGCTCTTGAAGTGAAGCAAGGCCCTGATACAGCCAAAAAGCCCAAGACACAAGGGGCTAGACAGACAGCAAGCAAGCCTCTTTGGCCCTCATCTCAATAAAGCACTACAGCCAACAACTGAGAGATCCACTGCTGCTGTCAGCTGCGGAAGCTGTGCACCACACTTCTCAAACCAGTCTGCAATAAGGAGGCTGTTATGCTTAGCCCTCTTAAATATGGGACAATGAGCCAGACACATGATAAGCCCAGTAAGTGATTCTTAGGCAAAGGACGGAGTCAAAAATAGAATCCAAACATCCCAAATTCCACATCCATGCTCTATCCAAGTCCCAGATTAAGAACATAAAATTTCCTTTTAAGCAAGCAATGAGCAAAACTAGGAACATTTTTCAGGAGAAAACCTTTGCTGGATTCCTTACTTCTTACAGCATGGGATAAGCTTATAAAAAAAGCTACACTTAAATATCATCTACCTTATTTGTACTTACTGGAACACAACATACTGTTTTCAAACTTCTCTGTTTTTTCATTTACTTCCAAGACAGACTTTTCATCTACCTGGAAGACATTACTCCCCAAAACCCATCAGTTACTTTAAGCTGAGGGCCTTACAATATGAAGTCACTACTGAAGAGTGACTTCAAAATCTTTCATTACTGTTAAGACAAATCTGTGTGGCTTGCCCATATTCTTGCAAAAGCCAGAAATAATCTCACTGAAAAACAGGAACTCTCACAAAAAATATTGAGAAGTACTCCTTGTTAAAAAAAACCACCGGGAAGGCAGATTTGCTATATTTACACTGCAACTGAGCTGACTTATAATTTACCAGCAAAAACAAATGTAATTTAGGGCAAAACTCGCCAACTTTGCAATGTTCTCTTTTAAAACAGTTATTTTTGGTCTTCCACAATCACATAACAGAGCATGAACAAAAAGGAAAACTGAAGTGACATCTGGTTAAGAAACCTTCTTGACTGTTGGGAGGTGTGAAGAGCTTCGTTAACTGTTCAGATGTGTCATTAGTCTTCCCATACACAGAGCAATCACGGGAAAGGAAATCATTGGAGCTCAGACCCGTCCATTAGTGATTAATTTCCATCCTATGACACTTGGCGTGCTGCTTCACTACCTCCTCCAAGCCAAAAGTCAATAGTGACTCCAATCAAAAACCAGCAAGGAAAGGTCAAAAAAAAAAAAAAAAAAATAAAATAAAATCTCTAGATTACATTTGTCTCCCAGGCAACAAGTGACTGAGGAGTGGAAAACAGCCCCCTGATCTCCCCAGCACTTGGGAGTGCTTTCAGACCTCCTGACATGCTACCTCCTCCCAGGACCAGGAACAGCCACCTCCTTCCTGCCAAACACAGGTTACAGCTTCTGCATTGATTCCTGGTTAAGGTGATTAAAAAATGGGGAATGCCACTACAAGTCCTCTTCAGGTGGTCCAAAAGTAAACTATAGTTGAGGGTAAACTATTTCAGAGGTGCTAATGAGGAGAGAGAGAAACATGTAGAGTTACCCCACAAAAGTTTATGACTGAATACTTTATTAAAAAAGAAATCCTGATTATCTTTTATATGGAGAAATTGCTACTCCCTTTTATGTCACCTAATATATATGCAGACTGTGCACAATACTGTGTACTAACTCCCAATTTATTAATAAATTTGCTCTCTCATCTCTCAAATATCCAATTCTGATTTCCTCCCAGCCACTAAAGTCAGTGCATTGTTGTATCCTGTCAAAAAGGTACATGACACACTCAATATTCACTTGTTTTTTCTTCCAATGGACTGCATATGAAAGTTTTTAAATACTACTTTACACAACCTATTAGTACTATGTTTGGTCATTTCTTAGTAGAACTGAAAAATGATTGAAATTTTAAAATAATTAAAATGCTGCTTGTCAGCTCTTTCAGTCGTTGTAGTTGGGAATTAATAGCATTATCTACTAGTAAAATTCCTCTTTATAAAGATTTTGCACCTTGCAACTAACTGTCTGGCCTCACATTTCAGCCACTGCCTGCCCAAAGATCAACTAAAAGAATTGTGTGTTGAGCTCTTTCCAAAACCAGTGGCTGGGAAAAAATACACAACCCACTATACTGGGTTTGCATCATCAGTTTTTGGTACTGCAGGGGCTACATCCATCTATATAAAAATTCCAGAAGAATTTGAAGAATTTTGTTCCCTGGTTATTTTAGCACAGACTTGAAATGTGTTAGGAATGCAACCTTGTTCACAGAGTTGCTCTTTTCACTGCCATAAAAACAAGTCTGGCCAAAACAAAACTTTGGAAAGAGAGCGGATACGGAAACCACATGGGCTCAGGGAAATGTTGGCATTTCTAAATTTTCCCTTCTGAAGCTCTGGTAACATGTTCACTTTGAATCTGCACCAGGGAGGAGCAGCTCCAGGCACCCTTATCTCTTGCAGCAGCATCACCACCAAGATGGTCCCCAAGGGAACAGAACCCTAAAGGAAATCTGCCAAAAGGGAGATTTTTTTTCCTCCGTGATGCCTTGCATGTGCCTGGGCCTTTTTCCGTAGGCCCATTTCAGTCATTTTCCTCAAAGAAAACTGTTTCTCTCACACAATTTGATGTAATTTACACTCATTAAGCTGGCTCACATGAAGGGTGTGACAAGCATCCAGAGAGCTGTGGCAAAGTAGGGGATGGATGTGGGGGAGCCAGGGAGGGGAATGGGAGCTCTCCCCTTTTTCAGCAGGAGCCCTGGTGACATCCTGATGCACCTTGTGAAACAGCACACTGAAAAAGGAAAACCAGGACTCTGACTGGACACAAAGCAGTTTGTAAGACAAATGGCAAAACCAGTATGACATAGAGCAGGGGTACAAGGGAGAGCTGGGGTAAGCTGGGCAGCAAGGCTGGCAGACAGCCCTGAGGGAAAGGCCAGACTGTGCATGGGAAACCAGAGACACCAGAAGGCTAGGCACCAACACAGGTGCCTGGAGGCTGGAAGGAGAGAAAGCAAAACAAGATACCCACAAGTGACTCCACAGCTCTGTTCAGGCACCTAAGCTATGCCAGCAGGCTGAGAATTTTAAACCAGCTCTGAATTAAGGACCTTGCTACTCCCAAACAACAGCTGCCCACTGTAGATCTGTACTTTACTTCTCCACTATTAAATCAGGAGGGGACAAGTGGCCATGGCTAGGCCTTCTTGAACCAAAACAATCAGCAGTATGAATCAGGCAGCTACACAGACTGAAGGGGTGCAGATGTACAGCATCTGAGAAGTGTGTCACATTGGCTTCAGTAACCATAAAAGCAAAGACATAAAGCAGAAATTTCCCATTACTCAAAAAAGGGCACCTTCTTCGGTGATTAGGAACCTTTTGATGTCAGTAATTCACCATCAAAGTGGATGAATCTGTTGTTACAACAGGTGATCTCTTTGCAAGTAACAGTGGAGAGATTACTGGGAATTAAAAGGTTCTTACTTTAAAGAAATATTTATCCTGAGCTCATTGTGTCCAGTTATGCTGCAACAACAGGCTTGAAGCAAACCTTTCACACAGATTTGCCACCAAGCTTATCCATGGGAATGCCCAACAGCTTCTAGAGGTCCAAGTGTTCAATACGAGCACACTGTTTCTACAGGAGCAAAACAAATTGTATGATAGAACTATGCATGTCACCACAGAATTTAAAACAACTGTTTGAGTAACTATATCCAGGACCAGAATCTGAAAAAGATAATTGTTTTAGACCAGAAACACCTATCTCAACTTCTATGACTGCACCACATCTAATCCAGCAGCACAAAGCCATCAGTCACCTTGCTGACACTGTTCTCACTGCTGACTGCTCGCACTTGTGCAGGAAGCCTCTGGGGGTGGTGAGAGCACACCCAAGGCTGTCAGGCAGCAAGGACCTGCAAAAGCACCCAAGAGAACAAGGCATGACGGGAAGAGTCTATCCACAAAAAGAGCAGGGTACTTCACTCACCACCTGACACTGCAGTCACCCAGAAGACAGAGTGATTCTGGAAACCGTGACTAAAACAAGTTTCTGGTTGGTTCCCAGGAACAGCAAATTATCATCAGGATTTCCTCCTAAAAAAAATTTCCCCTTTTCTCACCCTGTGAAAAAATACATTTAACAAGAAAAGTGAGGTATTTTCATGAGGAAATGGAGAAGCAGGAAGAAGGCAAGTAAAATACTTTCTGAGTTGCATCTTATGACACCCTGTCTTCAGCTCTGAAGTGCACCAAGAGGAACACAATAATCATTCCAAAATCTACCTCAGGAGAGACTGGCTTGCTTAAATAACTTTCTTGTACTAAGCAAAGAAACCTGCCAAGTGACTTCAAAGCCATCCCACAATACAACACAGATTACACATACTTCACTAAATATACCTCTACTCTTGAAGGTTGGCCAGCATTGTGCTGGCACTATGGGGAAGAAGTGGTTCATGATCGTAAAATTCACCAAGACTAGAAAATGCAAGCCTGTTGTGATCACTGATGCTGGTTGAATCAGCACTACAACAGCAAGAGCAGAGACGTTTTTCAACATCCAAGGAGGGAGAACCTGTGCAACCAGGAACACTGCTCAAAGGCCAGCTCTGTGCCATTCACTTGCAGACAGTGGTGACAAGAACACACCTTACTTTTTTAGTTCAACTACTCATTCCTCATGTTAATATCATGCTCCTCCAAATGAAAGGTATCACTCCTAAAATAGAACCAACTCAGAACTGTTGTTCCTTCATTTACATGAGGTACAATTAGCATAATAGTTTTGAAACTTTTAAAATAGTTTCAAAACTTTAAAAAGAAAATATTTTACATAACATATTTTAAACTATTTGCTTGGCAAGCGCTCAGGAAGATTTGATTAGATGCCAAAGTTCGTCTGCTGGTCTGTTTAAAACTCTATTGGTTATCTTTATTCATTGGTATTTCAAGTTATCAAGCAAGTCGTAATGTTGCTTGCTCTGCTTTCCTACACAGATTCTCCAGTTTTAAGTAGTTTTTTATGGGTGGTCACAGATAACACTAAAACTTTAGCCTCTGTAACAGCTTGCCTATACTTTGCATATGAGTCTGGTGGGTTCTCTACTTACTCCTTTTTTAAACAGCTGAACTTGCAGAAACACACAAACAAAGCACTGAATCATCTGAGGTCAGCTAGGTTTTTTCTGGGTTGATTTTGTTGGGGGGGGTTTGTTTTGGGGTTTTTTGTTGTTTTTTCTTTGTTTTGGTTTTTTGTTTGGTTGGTTTTGTTTTGTTGTTTTTTTTAATTAAGAAGTACAACAGCTAAAGAATTCTTAAAGAAAGAAAAACAAAGCCACTGCCAGTGATTCCTCTTATTACACAACACATTCCTCAGATTCACTGCAATTTTACATAAAAATTACAAATAACTATTCATGCAGTTTAAGGGCAGATTTTCTTCATTCTCTTTTAACATTTCTAGCACAGACCACTGAAATTCTCTATATCCAGCTTTAAAGAATTGCACTATAGAGCCTGACTGCGTTTTAGTGACAACTGCCTACTAAGCTTTTAATTTTCATAAAAATCCTCTGACCTATGAACTTAAGAGAGCTAGAAATTTCCTCTGCTCTTCCAAGGAAAGTTTAGCAATGTTAGGTGACAGCTTGACACCAAGCTGAAGTAAATCTGAAGTAGTATCTGCATGCAGCATAACAAAACCCTCACAAACACTTCTGCATGTTTTCAACCTCTTTTCAGTAAAGCAGCAATAAACAGCTCAGCTCAAGCACAAAGGTGAAGAAGCGTGACGAGAAGAGACTAGCTAAAACACAATTACATGACCATAAACATATGCTCATCTACTGCATGAAATTAAAGTTTTGATGTGAAAGCTTGCTGGAGTACAGTGTTCAACCCAAGTAAGCCAGTTGCATCAAAAAATAATCAGCACTTCTCAAGAAAACAAAAGGTTGGGGCTTTTAAATCTTATTTTGCTCCAAGTAAAAACATCCATTACTTCAAATCACGCAAGTCCAAGTTCTTTGTTTTCACATTCATCTCTTGGTATTTTAGTTCACTTGATCAGTGAGCTACCCCAGACACCAACCCAGCCATCAACCTCTTATTCCCCTGATTTGACTTTATGAAAGGTCTTTCCCAAGTGATGCAGCCACATGAACCACCTCCACATCTTTGCTGTTCTTCCAAATGGGCACAAAACGGGCACTGTCTTTCTGACTGGAGAGGCTGGGTGGATACATGACTTCCCTGAGAATGGAAGGTTAGAGAGGAAAATGACTACTTTGTCTCAAAATGAAACAAAACAAAAAGGAAGCCAAGCATACAAATAAACAATGATACAAGAATAAAGAGGCCAGATCAGCACTGAGAAATAACAGCTGAGAAAAGGGAAGGCCGTGGTATTCCATAGTCAAAAATCTCAACCTATTTCACAGGCACAACATCCTGCAACACGAGAAAGTGCTACTAAAAGGCACACAGTCCAGTGGTCTTCCAACATTAAAGGAGTTCAAGTCTGACAAGCACAAGACATATCAGAAGTTGTCTCTGTACCTCTGGGCTTGTATGTGCTATCAGAATGAAAGGCCCTGCCCTCTGTAGCAGTGCCTTCTGAGGCTGCCCATGCCCTACCCAAACCTGCAAAGATCCTATGGCTTTGTCTATCTGCCACAGGTAGAGCAAAGAAATGACACGCACAGGACTGACTGCTTTTGGGTTTTAAGCAAATGAAGGCATTCCTGGGCTTTTAAGCAATTTTTTTTTACCTCAGCACTTTCCCTCATGTATACAGAGAAGTTAGAAATGTCTTCTAGTGCATGACCTAGACGTAGCAAGTCTGAGCTGCAGCTAAGACTGCCTACCCAAAGCATGTCTTCAGAGTCCAGGTTCCTGATCCTGCAAGGAACACTTCAACACCAGGTCTGGATGATTCTCTACCATTATTTCAGTCACGATGACCCATTGCCCGTGGGCACAGCTGGTCCACTGCTCCTCCAGCACATGTCCATTAGTACAAGTAAGCTCACACAAAATGACTGCAGTAGATCTCCTACACCACATTAGCTTCCCACTGCTCTCATCATAAAACAATTCCTCCAACAGGCCCAGGAGGCGTTGCATTACATCGCCCAACTCCAGGAGTCATATTTAGCTTGTTAGATATCTCCTTGTTGAGTTTATATGTGAACCACCCTATAAAGCTATTAGGCTGCCACACAGAAACCCTGCAAGCAGCTGAAGAAAGCAGCGTCACTGACCGCCCTTAAACAATGGCTGCCTCCTATATAAAGCTGATGTTGTTTCATGCCAGTACCTAGCAACCCCAGACACTGCCCAAAGTCTCCCCAGGCTAGGCAAAGTCCGGGTTCTGAAGAAGACAGGCTGAGACACTGCGAGGGAGGAACGAAGTGCAAGATCAAACAGATGCAGGGAGAGTGGGCTGGCAGAGCAGGAGAGCCCAGAAGACAAGCCTGTCATCATGATGGGCCATCACAGGCATACTTGAGGGAGATTAGGCAGCAAGTAGTATTAATAATGCTGTTTCAGCCTATAGAATTTCTGTGTATACATGGAAAGTGTAATTAGCCCTACACTACTGAAAAGAAAACAGAAGATGCAGAAACAAAGGAATAAAAAAAGGTCACCTATAAAATCCATGGCAGAACGGGAAAAAAACCTCAAAAAACAGGCTCCAGACCAACAGGCCATTTAGTGGGGTGTGCTAATTTCACATCAGAGGTGCACTCATTTAAATACCCACTGATTGTCCATGCCCTTCATATTATCTATATTATCTACAACTGGAAAAGACATAAATTGCCTTTTCTTACAAATGTATAGTTACATCATATATGAAAACCTAGAGACAATTTTAAAACACAACCCTTCACAAAACAGATATTAAAAAAATTATTCAACACTTATATCTGCGCTAAAGGTTTACAGGTCACTTTTCGCCTACCGCTGTATTAATGACAAAATAAGCCAGTGAGTGAATTTCCAGGGGAAGGGGTTAACAGCTAGCAGAAATGTGTGAAAGGGAGTTGGTTGTAATAAATCCATTATCCGTGACAAATAAAAATAAGGAAGACCTGACAAAAGCTAAAGGATTTGCACCATTTCCCTCATATCTGTTTATTTAATGTATGGTTTTTCCTTGCTTAGTTTTTAATATTGGTTTGCATGACGTATTGAGGAGCAAAAACACACTTTGATAAATGGTTTGAGAGGTTCCCTGGATGTAGGGTTTCCAAGTGTTCCTGGGCTCTTTACAGAAACAAAGTTGTGCTCCATCCCAAGCCCCACTCAGCAACCTCAACAGATCCCTGTCACCTCTAGCAGGCACATGCTGAAGAATAACCATTCTCCTGCAACAGAGACCTCAGTGCTACCCACATCCCTCAACACACGGTACTTTGGCTATTTACATACACATTCTACTTTGTTTGTGTCCCATTTCTATGCTAGGTTCAGAGACGCTTATTTTTTACTATCTTACTCTTTCCTCCTCCTCTTTCTCATGGCTGAATGAAACCTCAGAAAGCAAAACAAAACACCTCCCCATGCTGCAAACATCCTCCAAAATGAAGCAACTCATGACTGCGGTGAAGTTTTCATCTCGTTCTCACAGCCCAAACCAGCACAAACTCAGCAGGGCAGGGCTTGGCTTCAGGAGCCTCAACAGCCCAAATGTCATAACCCAAAACCTCACGGACTGAAAAAAATCTGGGACTTCACCGCGACTTGGCATTTTTGCAAGCAGCCTACACAAATCCTCCTTCCACCCAAACACCAGGTACTACCACAAGCCTCTGGAGAAATGCCTCCTAAATTAAACAGTAAGATCAATGGCTCTGCAAAGAAGATAAACCAGGACAGACCAGTTTAGCTGTAGGAGCAAACTAGCCTCCTGTGGGTCAGGTCAAAACCCAGCAGCTACAGTACAGACACTCCCTCTTAGACACTGAGCACCCTGGTGGGACTAGAACTGCAGTGCCTGTGGGAGACAGCTTTCCTCACCAAGTGGGATTTGGCATCTCATTTTTACTGTAATGCAAACTGAGCAAGAAATCTCACCTGAGAGGCACACCATTGAAACCTACCATGGCCAGAGAGCAGCAAGCCCTCACTTGGAACCATTGCAGAGTCAGGGTACTACTGCCTATGGCAATAACCTCTTCCTGCACCTTCTGGAGTGCTGGCCATAAATGTCTTCCTGGGAGAATCAAAAACACATCTCAATTGCACCAGAGCCTTCCAACACAGGGATGCTCCAATTTCAATATGGCAAGGAAATTATATTTGCAAGCAGAGGCAGGGTGCAGGCCCCTAAGCCACCTACCTGTTCCATTGACTGCCACGTTGCAGGTACAAGCACCCTCCCCCAGTCCCAGCTGCACCTTTGGTCTCCTCTGGCAGCAGTGCATGAGGGCACAAAGCTTCTTTCCACACCAGCTCCAGCCCACGGATGGCTGGAGATAGCCAGGGCCATGGCATTACCACAAGCACAAACAGGAGACACTGTGGCATGTGGGTTAAAAACAGCATTTCCACCCTGGCAGCAAGCACAGTCCCCTCACCCTCCCTGAAAGTGCAGGGTACCAGCCCCCACTGTGCCACAGCTGAGGAACCTGCACCCAGCCCCAAGAGATGAGCAGCCTACCAGGAAGTGAGGGAGGGAGAAACAGGTGAGAAGTGTCCTCAGCAGAAGCATGCAGTGGCAGAAGTGAAAGAAAAGCCACATTGTCAGGTTTCACCCAAATCATCCTCAAGGTGAAGTAAGCGAAAAAGAACAATGCAAGAACTTTTTGTTTTGGGAGCCATTAATTCAGACATACATTTTTCTCCCACTTTAAGTCTGATGCAGAAGCAAAGGCTTGTAAAAAGAGCAAGAAGATGAACTTGCTTAGTCTTCAAAGTTTAATTCACAGTAAGCTTCATTAAAACTGTAAGAAGACTCCCTTTAATATTTATCTCCACACAGCCATCTCAAAAATAGACTTGACAACTATAGGATATTTTGTCCTGGATTCTTTAGGTGACTGCATTTTTGCAAGCATGGCTACACAGGTTGCAACCGGTAAAATACTAGAAGCGGCGGACACAACAAAGCTTGTCATAGAAAACTTCTGCAGCATGAGCCACTGAATCAAGTGTATTTTAGAGTGAGTGGATAATCAGGTTCCCTGAGCACCTCCACCAGTAAAACAGATTTGAAATCGTGCAGATAGTTTATTACTTAACACAGCAAAGTGATTACATTAGAGAAATAATATCTGAACTCACTGGTGTGCAAAAAAGGAATATTTAAATCTACAATTTTTCCAAGGAAGCTAGCAAGTCCCTAATCAAAACCTACATCTTGGCAAGAACAGAATTCACAGGTTTATTCATGTTATTTCCTGGGCAGACTAGTTCTACATTAGCAGAGCATTAATCAAAGTCTAAATACTTAACCAAATCCTGACTCAATATAAATTATTCCTCTGTTTAAAAGTCTACCTCATTTTTCCAGATGCCATTTCAAATCCCACAATGATTTTGCTATTTCATAGAAATAGTAAAGAAAAAGTGAGTTTCCTCAAATTCACAGGAGAGACTCAAAAGGTGTACAACAGAGGCAGCAGCAGAGAGCCAGCCTGCAAACTCACTGAAACAGACCCAGCAGAAACAGAAATGTCCCTCTTCAGGGAGCTCTAAGCTGGTAGCAAACAGGATGTGAGCATCAGTCACTGTGTGCAGATAAGAGGTTATTCAGAATAGCAAGTTCAGGCACAGACTGGGTCTTTTGCCTGGTAAGGAAAGAGTGGGAGGAAGGAAGGGGTAGAAAACAGCTTTCAACCCACACACCACAGCCCTGCCTATCTGGGTTTTCCCTGGCTTCTTTTTAACTGAATTATCTCACAAGCAGTCATTTTTCATTTTCAGGTATGATGTTCACACGATGTCCCCATGAAATAGGAAGCCTGTGTGTTTGTAATATACTGAAAGAAGAAATGACAGGTTCCTCAGGAAAATGAGACACTGTACAACTCCAGCAGCACCAGCAGCCCTGAGAGGAGGATTGGGGCACTTGCTGAAAGACACAACATCTACAGAAAAGGACTGATGCTCATCTTGAACAGAGCAAGGAAAGAAACAGAGTTTGAGGTAGGCGAGGAGAAAAGAAATTGGATGGAGTCTAGAAACTTCTGGAAAAAAGCTGTGTCAACTTCTACATGGGGTTAAGTCACCACCTTCACCCTCCCACTCCCTCCCAACTCCTCAGTGTTTACTAGGAAGATATTACTCATTCTGATCATTGCATACAAAAAGGCTGCTGATCAATATTGCACAAGAGTGGTAAGTGATCAGTGATTAAACATCAGTGTATGAATTTATCTGACTTAACATGCCTGGAGTGGAAGGAAACAGGGAGAAAGAGTTTTCTGAGCAGACTCCAGTGATGAAAACTGACAACTCGCCCAACATCAGATGATGATGTGAGGAGTTCAGAAGTAACAAGGAAGAGAAGACGTATGATATTCTCAGAAGGTTTTAACGTTGTTTTCCTCCAAATTATTCATGATCAAATATGCCTTTGAAGAGATCAACCATCTGAAGGAAAAGAAAATCTCATTTAGGGATGCCAAAGCAAGGCTATTTTGATGACACGGGTGTCATGCAACCAGGCCTGCTGTGACCTGAGTCACTGTTCCAGGTCTCCTGTGATCTTTTTCTTGATCGGTTTCACACAGGAAGCCTTCATATCTGACACACCAAAAATAGCATACAGTTTACAAATGAAAATCCTGCTTCAAAAAAAGGCTGCAACTTTTTTCTTTTTCAAAATGCAAATGCACTTTCAGTACAGTGCAATGATGACTGAAATGTCCCTGCATTCCTCAGATAGATGCTTATGATCAGTTATATTTAGAGACGATGCAGGTAGGAAAAAAAGAACTACAGTGTGTGTGTGTCGGGGGGGAAGCCACAAAAACAGCAATTGGAATTGAATAGCTGAAGGTGAAAAGCAACCAAAAATAACATACAAACACTCCTACAGAGAAAAACACATAGCTAGAAAATGAAGTCCAAACTGCTGAAGGCCCTATCCAAAGGTTGAACAAAAAGGAACAAAAAGGACACCTTATATTGACTGCATTCATCCTACCAATACTGAAACACTTAAACAGCAGTCATCTCACCTTTCAGAGCTGCATAATGTACCAAACCCTGCTGACAACCAGTAACCAGCCTTTGAGGATGCTGGTGGTGTAAAACCTCCCCACTGCTTGCCCCTCAAGAGGAAGCCAGTTACACCAGCTCCAAAGCACCCATAAAAAGGCCTGGCTGCTCCCAAGGGTCTCTTCTCTCTTCGTAGCTGCACCCAATGTCCACAAATGCTGCCATCTGCACTGTATGGTGAAGGACTTCTGTAATTACTATGTTCTTCTTGCAAAAGACTTTCTCAGGCAATACTAAACACACCACTAACAGAAGAGTTTGAAAGAAACTTGACAGATTATAGCTTTATTGCAACCTCCAGAATCTGGCTTTAATGTTGCTGATTCATAGCACTTTTAGCATGTTGGTATTCTAGGTGTTTCTATTAGAAAGTCATGAGATGGTGCAGAATCGTGGGGGGGACCAAAAAAACCTTTCCAGCTGTCTTTGCTTCTATAAAAAAGCTTGTAGAAGTTCTTAAAGGCCCTAAAATAAGGCACCCAGCTCCTCCCTTCATTGTTTTAAACAACGTGATTTTGAAGCCAATTTCATAACTTTTAAGATACAAATCTCTATATAAATAGCCTCCCACACCACTCTTATCATATCCATTCATATTATTACACAAACACACCCTTAGATGCTAACATTACTTGGTCTAACTTAAAAGCCATGCAACACAAACAGAAAATTTATTTGAGCAATTCCCTTCCTTTCCAAACAAAAGCATCGCTTGGTACACAGTGCAAGAAGTCCAAAGCTACACATGGCATGGACTGAAAAGCTGTTTAAACCACTCTAGCTAGAATTGTTTTAATTTTTTACCTGATGCCAAACTGGGAATCAACAGATAGCCAAAACAAGAAAAAAGGCAAGTTCACTGATGAAGTAAATTCTTCCCCTTTTAAATGCATGTCTAAATTAAAAACTGCCAATCCAACAAGTTTGCAAACCCTGTTTTATAAATAACAAGGAGAACAAATACAAGATGATGTGGCACACAAGTGGATAACTCTACCATAAGACAGAACTTGAGACACGGACTCTTGCCCCATCAGCCCAAGCCAGCCAAATGCATTTTCGGCATACTAGATGTTACTGGAGGATGAGTGCTGGTGAAAAAGCAGAAGGTAATTAGCAAAAGTGGTTAGATCATAAGCATATTTACTTTGAAACTAAAATAATGCAAGTATTTTAGCTGGCGGGAGGAAGACATTTTCCTAGTCACAGAAGAAAAGGATGAAAAGCAAAATCTTTCCTACAATTTCATTGCTACAAATTAAAATCAAAGGTTTCTAAATGAAAACTTTATTTTTTTTAAACAAGAATGACTGAAAACCTTGTCTCGTAATGGAAAGGGTCATAATTACATTTCTGCTTTCCCAAATTCAAAATTAGTCAGCTCTAAAACCTAACAGCAAATGACACATCAAAGCAGACTTGCTAAGCCAATAGCAAGGAACTTTATTCCTCAGAACAAATGAAGCACTGCCCGAGAGGCAGTGAAATATTACAGGTATTATAGCAAAAGCTGAAACAACAAAAAATCAGACAAAGTGGAGGGGTTTTACTAAATTTTAAAGTCTGTTTTGTTTTTGAAAAAACAAGAGATGGTTCAGGTTAGTTGAGACTCTCAATTTAGAGTCATCTGTTTAGACTAACTGGTAACCAGTCGTGGCAACACATCTTTCCCAAGGAAACTTCGCAGAGATTAGCTCAGGTGGTTAGAACATGGTACTAATAATGCCAGAGTTGCAGGTCTGATCCCTGTCTGGGCATTCACTTAAGACCTAGGCTTGAAGGTACTTGTGCATCCCTTCCAACACAGAATATTCTGTGATTCTGTGATTTCAGATATACCACTATGACAGCATCTTGTTTTCCTGGCACAGAGACACATGCAGACAGAAAGCTCTATCTGACAACCCAATTTTTGCTCCCATTTTACCTTAAAAGTGTTTGGATGATCTAAACAACAGCATGACTCTGTAATGCTTTTTATATATAAAAAGTATTTATATATAGACATGTATATATGGAGAGTTTAAAAAAAAAGAATTTAAGCAGCAAAGGGAGGTACATCATGAACAATAAAATTGCAATTGCCTCAAGAGCTAGCACTGGACTGAATCTTCTGTGCAATTTGTCTCTATGATAGCTTTTTTCCTCTTTCTCTGCCATGCAGCCAGAAGTGTAGAAAGTATTATATATCAATATAAAATTGTAAACCAAACCTACACTCTTTTAGAAAAGCAAGGTCTGTATATTTAACCCTAAGCACTGAAGGGGGAAACCTTCAAATGTGTAGAAGAAAGGTATGACAGAGAAAACACATATAAATTAGCGTAACAAGCAATTACATAAAAATAAATGCATTACATTAATTGCCAAAACAGGAAAAAACATTTTGGACAAGTTCATTCTACTGCTTCAAAGCAAACTATGCAAAAGTACAAATGCCAGAATCTGTCTAATTCTCAGCCATCTCAGGCACATCCTAACTCTCCAACTTCCCACCTCTCCTAACTGAATACTGAAAACCTGCACTTTCTATGCACACCATGCATTCTTTCTTACTTCAGCTATGCAGGAAAGCCAGCAAATTATGTACACCATTATATCAGAAAAAGTTTTTTGCCCAGAGGATGGTTGGTTGGGCACTGGAACAAGATCCCCAGGGAAGTGGTCACAGTACCAGTCTGAAGAGTTCAAGAAGTTTCTGGACAATACTCTCAGGCACAGGTGTGATTCTTGGGGTGTCCTGGGCAGGGCCAGGAGCTGGACTCGATGATCCTTTCTAACTCAGGTGTTCCATGAGTCTATGATTCTATTAATGTGCAGCCCCTTAGTCCTCAAGTACTTCAGGAAGGGTGGAATTATGTAAAAATCGTATCATTATTTCTAGTTAAATTTATTTATAAATATTATGTCTGAAGGGAATTCCTGCAGAAGTTAATACCTTTTGACCCACGGTATTCTCCCAAAGCTTAAGTATAATTGTAGCTCCATATACACCAGCAGCAGGCAGTTCTTAAACCTGTCAAACATTCTCTCCAAAAGCCTTCAAAGTGCTCCCAGGAGCAGTTATGATCTCTGGAAGTGCAGTGATTCTGTGTTTTTCTGGGACTTGAGAAGGCTGCACACAACCAGGCACTGTAAAGCAGTGGTACTGAGGAGAATCCTTCAAACACAGTTTCTCCTGCATGGCAAGGACTTCAGTCATAAAGATGAAGATCTTGTCCTTGCAATTTCTATTTAATTCTTCTCAACTATTTAAAGAGACCTAATTGCAAAAGTGCTACATTTATTACATGCTGAACCACTAAACCTTAACAGTGATGTTTAATATCCCTCCCGTTAATGTAAAACCAAAACATTTCAAGAATGATTTTCCTGTTTTTACTGAAGCATGGAGAACTTATGAGACATGCCACTCTCCACACTCAAAGTTCCCACTCATCACACTGAAGAGTGAAGAAAAGAGATAAAAGTATGTAAATGAAAGCTTGAGATAAGGAATGCCAGCAACTAACCCTAGTCTTGCATTAACCCCCTGCAAGCTGCACTGTGGACACTTTTTCTCAACTGTAAACTCAGAAATACATTCATAATAGTTGCTTCATCTCAGTGTGTACCTTCCCACAAGTAGCAGGTGTGAGATCTCATAAACACAGCTCTGGAACACAGGCTAATTTTCTGCTCAAAGCTTGAATGAGTGTGAATTCACCATTCAACTAGATTCTCTTATGCAAAATTCCATCAATAAGTTTCTGCTCCACGTACTGCCACAGACAATTCTCCATGCCACTGAGACTTCCCTGTACAGAAGCCTGTTCATTCCTCTGCTTACCAACAGTCATCTTTCAGCAAGTTACACTGGTGCTTCAAAATCCTGAGAGCTCTCAGCTAGTGGTAAATTGCTACTCTTCACTGCTGCAATGAAATATAGCAATTCAGCATGCCGTAGATAGTGTTTTGGTATCTTAAGTCACTGGCTAAGGGCAGCAATTTGGTTTCTTTTCTACTGCAACAAGGAAAAACCCATTCATATTTAAGATCCTTAGAATGAGTCCTCCCACAAATTCCTACAATAGTTCCCAAGACAATTTTTCCATAAGAGCCCGAATGAAATGTGAACAACTAAATAGAAATCAATTAATTTAACAACACTAATTAAAACATACTGTCTTCAAAATTATTATTATGGGTAACTAAGCAGGATCCAGAGGCATCATTTATGGCCACAACAGCTACTTTCCACAGCTCTCAGTCCCAATTCTGTTGATACTCAAGAGTAAATCAAAAGTAGCTTTTCTGAAGTCAGGAGTCCAAATTGGTGGAAGAAAAGTAAAAACCAAGTAATTTTTCAGGCTAAGAAGGGCCAACAACGACCCACAAAAAATTCAAGAGGAAGAAAAGTTGTATGCCAAAGCAGGAAGGTCACTCCCTCACTTTCCCTCCCCTGTTGCTTATCTTACGTGACCTCTATCACTGATGAGTTTGACACCACTTAGAGCTACATGAAATTTAGGACTCTTTAAAAGCCAGTTTTGTTGCCAGCATGTAGATAAACTTTGTCAGCATCAAGACTCATAAATGTGCTTACTCTCCAGAAAGAATAACTACTATTTTATTGCCATTGCAATAAACAGCCAGACACTGCAGTGATAATAAGCACGTGTGGGTGCACTACCCCAACTACCAAAGAACGCAGCAGCTCCAGCCACCTGAGCACTGAGATCCAAAGGCTGCAAGCCTTCCAAGAGGAATCATGGATATGGATGGCATGGCAGAGCCAAAGTATTCTATGCTCTCTTGTGTAACTAAAGGTAAGAATTGCTCTGAGCTTCAGCTCTGGATGCTGATTTTGCCCTAAGTGAAAATATCTCAGGAAGCTCCTGCTAAAAGCAGCACACCTGAGGAAGGAGCTTCTTGTCCCCATCTATGAGGCCAGTTAGTTCCAGGACAGCCAGACTGCTGAAACCATCCACAGGGCCACTCTCCAACAGCAACGTGCCTGGTCCTCCAGAATATCCACCTTTGCCCACTCCATTAAAGAAAGCATATGGTATTACTTCTGTGCCTGAATTTTTCCAAGCCAGAGAAAAGACACACAGGTATTAAGTCCAAAAAATTAAGCTAGAAGACTGAAAAAACCACCCAAGCACATATTCGGGATCCACTTTACCTTTAAGGATGTCAGAGCTCAAGTGTCCAGGACAGGGACTCATAATTGCACCTGAACCAACCACCCATGTTTCTCTGCTGCTTGTCAATGAAGCACTACCAGACAATAAATTTTGGCAATTCCTCTCTTTCCCAGCCCACCCATAACAATTTCTCATCTCTGGAGCTGAGAGGGCATCCTGCTTTAAGCTAGCTCTGAAACACTGGAACAGGTGAGGAATGGTTGGAGAAGGGACTTTAACAGGGAATTAGATTGAATTAGTTAGGAAGCTTAACAGCTTTTTCCTGGAGACCAAAATTTAACTACTGAATCATAACAAGCCAGTTGTTGCTACTGAAGAAAGAAAAATCTCATTGTTTCTAAACTACTTAAAAACTGACAAGCTAGAAGAATCATAAAACCAGCAAGATTCTTACATATCTCATAAAAATTAATTTTCCTCAGTATCTTTCTTTCTGGTAAGAAGAACTTTACCAGACTTGTACTGATTAAAAATACCAGACTATGTACCAAAATATAAAAGCAAATTACTTAGATAAAAAGCTTTATTAGTTTAAAAATACATATAAGCATGGGCCACATCTTTCCCTACATGCGTGCTAAGCAAAACTTAACCAGAAGTAGCCACATGGGGCTTTTTCTTAAACAAATCTGTGTTCACAAGAGTAACTGAATAGAATCATAGAAAGGTTAGGTATGGAAGAGACCTTAAAGGCCATCTAGTTCCAACTCAGCCACCATGTGCAGGGATGTCATCCACCAGACCAAGTTGCTTCAAGCCGCATCCAGCCTGGCCTTGAATACTTCCAGGGATGTGGCATCCATGGCTTCTCTGGGCAACCTGTGCCAGTGCCTCACCACCTTTACACTAAAGAATTTCTTCCAAACATCTCATCTAAACCTCTCCTCTTAATTGAACACTGTTCCCCCTTGTTCTGTCACTCTCCGCCTGTATAAGAAGTCCCTCTCCCTCTTCTTTCTAAGTCCTGTTGAAGTAACAGAAGGCTGCAATGAGGTCTTCCTTGTAGACTTCTCCAGGCTAAATAACCCCAGCTCTCTCAGCCTGTCTTCATGAGACATGCTTCTGCCCTCTGATTACCATCAGCCCTCCTCTGGACCCTATTCAACCCTCTTCAAGGTCAATGTCCTTCCTATGCTGGGGGCCCCAGAGCTGCACTTTGGGTGGGGTCCCACAAAAGCAGAGCAGAAGGGCAGAATTCCCTCCCTCGCCCTACTGCCCACGCTGCTTTGAATGCAGGCCAGCAGAGAATTGGATTTCTGGGCTGCCAGTGCTCATTGATGGTGCAAGTCCAGCTTTTCAGCCATGAGAACCTCCAAGCCCTCCACAGGGCTGCTCTCAATGACTTAATCTCCCAGTCTGTGCTCATAATTGGGATTGCCCCAACCCAGATGGAGCACCTTGCACTTGGACTTTTTGAGCTTCATGACATACTTTGTTACAGCCACATGCAGTGCTTGCACCACGACCTCATCTAGCAAGTCTGCCCAGTCTTGCAATGACAGAAGTCAATTACTTCTATATCCTAACCCACCACTGCTCAACACACAAATGACAACCAGCTAACGGTTGTCACACACAGTCCTTTCTTCATAATGATTTTGGCTTATGTTATTCTATACCACTCATTTCTATTAACTAGATTTATGATGAAGATATGTCAATTAGCTGAAAATAACACAGAAGGAGCAGGTATAAGCAACCTGCAGACTGCTGCCCAGACCCTGCTGGGCCAGTCATGTGAATGACTCTACCAGAAATACAGTCATGCTGCAGGACTGAACTAAGGTTCAGTGGGGACACGGTAACAGCCTGGATCCAGAGCAAAGAAAGGTAGCTTCTCCAGCAACTCCAACGCTGCTTCAGGCTGCCTGAAGGGTATACTCAACTCCTCAATTATTTTCAACTGCTCAGTTATGACCAAGACTTTTAAATGTTTTTTCTCAAGATCTTCACCCAGGAAAAGAAGTCACACAGCACAATTTGCTGGTCCCTTTCACACAATGTAAAACACTTCACTTCCCTTTTAGGAAAGGAAGGGGGAAGTCTAAGGGACACATCCATAATAATTAAAATGGATTCTTTGATGTCTTGCTGAAGAACTGAAGTGCAAGACAGAAGTGCATACACTCAGCCACACCAGCAAGCCCAGTTCATCCCTGATGTTCAGCTACAGCTGGAGTTAGCACAGCCACCACCATGGGCCTGGTGCTCGGGGCCATGCCTTGCCACATTCACTAGTGGACATGTATAAGTACTCCTGTGTGCCCACATCCTTCAGTATGTCATCAGCGAGGCCTCCTGTGCTCAAACCAGAGTGAAGCTTCAAGATCTGTGCTTCCTTTGCTGGCAGTGACAAGGGCACTTCATTATCTCTCTGACAATTGGAAAGAAACACAGGAGGTGATAAGGATGTAATGACAGCAGTATGGGAAAAGCCTGACAATTGATTTTATAGACATCCTTTCCTCTTCCATAACAGCTTTTCAGAGGATGCACAGCACAGGTCCACATGGAGCCACCGCTACTGCCAAAATTAAGAACCTTGGGCAACAGAAACAAATCTTGAAAAAAAACACACACGTCCAAACATGCTGGTGCAGGTTTTTTGGAACATTTCACCCATGTCTTACATACCCAGTCCAGCACCTTGCATGTATCTGACTGAACATACAAGCAGCCCCAGTGGCTTAAGTGCAGCCTGTGCTCTCAAAGGTGAGAGCATCCTTCACCCCTTCCCTTCCTCATCTTCTCCTGCTGTCACCAGGTCAGCTCTGAGCTGGCTGGAAGCCACAGGCACAGCTTCATGCCAGATTAAACAGAGCTGAGCCCATGGCCTGTGCTGACACTGGTGTTCCTCTGACCACAGTAACCATGAACTAAACAGGGAGCTGAAAATGAATCCAGCTAAACTAGCCCAATGAAAAATATCCCAAACGAATACAAGGAGTTTTCAGCCTGCTCATTACATAGTGACACATGTGCCAGTCTGAGCTGAAGAGGGGCTTGCAATACAGCCCCAGATCAATTCCACCTCCCAGGAAAGGGAACAGGCAGACAGGTTCGGCTCGTGCACAAGAATGGCAGCTCAGGCTCTGATCACTTCAAATCTGCTGTAAAACACCAGGAAGAGTCACTAACACAGGCCACTTGGACAACAAACAGTACAGTTCTGCTCCTGAGGGGAAACCAAAACAAACACCTCCAGCAGAATTTAAACTTCTGTTCATGTCTTACCTTACCCTTTACCTTGGGGCAGGGACTACATCCATTACCTCACCAAGCAGTTGTGCATCACGCAACTGCCAGCCCTTCTTCCGTGAGGAATGGCTTGTCTCAGCAATCCCAACTGGCAATGCACAGCCTCCCCATCATCTCTATTCCCCTTGTCATGTCAGCACAACTGTTACCTGGACTGCACTGTAACCTGAATTGGGGACTTAAGCTGAAAAGCAACACAAGAATTAAAAGAAGAGTGAAAGATAAATCCAGGCAGATAAGTTGTTTGTCACAGAAACACAAAAGTTCATGTGCCAGGAAGGAGATGGAGCAAACAGTCCGAAGCAAGGGAGTGCAAACACAGCTGAGAAATGGACTCATCAACCTCACCACAGCCCAAGCCCAATGGGTAAAGAGCAGCTCACTCCTGATTTCCTACACTCTTTTGGTGCTGCTAACACGCTGTGCATCATCTTTGCTGTGGGTGAGAAGCACAGACAGGGCCAGTTTATTTAACCTAAGTGGCCAATTTCCTCTGGTAGGTCAATGGCCTGTCACTGTGCAACCAACACCTCAGTTACTCAGCAGGGCACCTGCCTACAGGCTATCTTAACTGAGAACAAGATAACACAAATATCTTAGATAGAAGGTTCAGAGGATTCCCTGGATATTGCCAGCTCTCCTGCTTTTACTTGAAAAGAACTGTTCTTGCTTTGAATAGCTCTGAAAGAGTTAATTCAGGCAGATTGCAGTGCAAAGAGTTAGCTCTGATGTAAAGTCAAGCAGCTGGAAGCCAGTGAAATGACGAGTGTTATTTCCATGCACAGCTTTAGGAAATCTATTATTTAAATATTCTGTATAATTCTCAGGTTTGCAATTCAAAAACAAAAACCGAAAGGGTTCAAGGAAAGTTCTCCACAAATTGTCTAGTATTTTGCAGCTCCATTTACAGTATGGTTCTAGAGACTTTTATGATTTCTCTAGAAAGAGATGACCCTAGTTTCTCCACATACCAATCGGACGAGAAAATTTCTGATCTTAGAGAGCTTTTTTGTATGACAGACAGAAGTATAAGAAAACACATTTCAAGTTAAACTAGACAAATCCCAGTTTAAAACCACAAAATATCCTTTTAATAATTAAATTAACAGTTGCACAGCTTATTCAGGACATTAATTTTTTAATGGAGTCCATATCACATGAAGCCTTTAACATGAATCTGAGGGGTTTTGTTTGGTTTGATCTTTGATATTTTTTCACTTTAGCTTCCCCAGATGTTATAAATGCAGTGAAATTCTGACACTTCTGTTATTTGGATCAGTCTAGGTGATAACTTTAAAAACAGAGGAGATTATTTCTATCCCCAGTGTGAAACTGAACTTTCACAGGAAACCTTCTCAGCGGCATTACAAGAGGGAGGACAGGGTCCTGTCTCCCTCACCTTTGTGCATATGCAGATCGGACTGGGAGACTCTAACAAAGAACAAGCAGGGTTCTTTTCCTCTCACTCCAGCTAGCACTGATCTTTCTACAGGATTTTACCTGTCAAAAGCCCAGGTATTATCACATCAGAGGAAAGACATTTGCAGGAGGTACTCCTGAAAAGTCTCCCAAAGGACTTCCCATGGCTCCTGTCAGGATGCCCTGGCAGAGCACTTATGAGAGACAGTGCATTAGATGAGGACAAGCTGGACATCGGCTCTTGCAAAGCTCAGGGACCACTCAGGAGTCCTCAGATCTCAGAGCCTGCTCCAGACGAAGGAGGAGCCTGGCTGGATCTCCATGACCCAGTTATGGACCACGTACTTCTAAGAATAACTTCCACATCAAGCGAGGAGAATTTTCTTCTCCCATCCCCATAAACATATCCTTTACCCTCATTACATTTTTATTAAGACATCCCTCAACGTAAGTGCCAAATAAACCTTTCAGATACTTGAATTTCTTCAGCATGCACACAGCCAGAAGCATGTGTGTATTTCCCTATCTCAGACAATGCAAAGCAGACACAAAGAGGAACCCTCTTAATAGGATGGATGCCAAAAGAAGCAGAGACCAGGGAAGAAACAGCAGAATAGCAGAGAGAAGCATGGGGACAAAAGCTCCAACCTTTATAACTGGGCTGTTCACTGAGACAAAAATACTGCAGCGAAGCCAGCGAGGTCAAACATCATTTCCCCTCATCTGATAACGATGACTGAGGAAGTTTGAATTCATAAAAGGCACAGACACATCACACACCCTGGAAAGACAATCCTACCAGCCTTTGTTAAAAGCCGGAATCCCTATACAAATAAATCAGATTTTCAAGGGAGGCAGAAATAGGGCTTGTAACAAAATTTTTCAGCCTCCCCTTAGCTCAAGCAGCACTAGTGGGCATAGCTATAATCACAGCAAACCTACATAATGGGTCTGAACTAGCTTAGCCCTTTCCCTGCAAGCAGAGAAGCTGCCACATCAGTAACTCCGTTGCTAGGGCAACTGCTTACTTTCCATATCAACTGCAAACTCGTTGCTATGGAGACACATATACAAGAAAAATTCCTCTCTATAGCCAAGGACCAGATGGTAGGGAAGTCATGGACTAACGGGCTGTACTAAGTGGGACGCAGACTACAGGACATTTAGATCTGTACGTTGACAATAGGATTAATCTCAACAAGTAAATTCACAGGTCTGGCAGTATAAACAAAGCCAGGGAACTCCACATCTACTCCCCATCATGTGATAACTTCATACTCTGGCCAACTATTATTAAACTGCTGAGCTCAATGCAAAGAGGTTTGTACAATCAAGGGCTCAGCATTTTCCCTTCTTCAACCCAGCTCTGTCTCGATCCAGATCAGCCTCATCACAGTTACATGAACAGCCACGCTTTTGGTTTGTCAGGTAAGCCTGATGGCACTGCAGCTGAAGTGGAATAGCAGCAATGTAAAAAACAAATCCTCTTTTCCTGGCATTCCACACCAGATCTAAAAGCACTAGGACAGGGCAAGTCAAAAAACAAAGTGATGAAGCTTGTCCTTTTTTTTTTCCCCCATCTCCATTACAATGATCTCACATCAGGAAATTCAAGCATTCATACACAGGCAGAAAAAGCTGCAGACTATTAGTTGCATATTTAGCCCCATGAATATAAACTAGTGGAACTCAAGACTGAGAAAACTACTGTGCAGAGGGAGTTCAAAAAAGAATTAAGTGTTCAGCAGAACTTTTTTTGGAAAAATGATTACTGAAAGGCTACATAAACAAACACTGGAAAGCACAACTAAGAGAGGAAATGCTTCTAGCTTTTCACTATGTGTCAACGCATATCACCGGCAAATGCCTGCAATTCCCAGCCCTGATTGCCTCCTTCCCCCCATGTTGTACATGTTTCATCATACATTTTGTTAGCATTTCGTAACAGCTATTTGCTAAATGCTGCTTTTTTCTTTTTCCATGCAAAACCAGTAAAACAGGCAGACCCCAACCCTGCAATTTGCAAAAACTGTCTGCAAAGGAGAAGCAGTATAAAATGATTCCTTACAGATGAAAGTCCCGTGTTCCCCTGCCCCAAGACCCATACCAAAACCAAAGAACCCTTTAGAGGAACATCTTCCTTCTGAACAGCAGAGATACTGGCTGCAAGGTACCAAATCACATCCAAGTGTGCCTGCACACACATGAAGGTATTTTCAAAGCCATCAGTTGACATTTACTGCTTTCCAAGTCCGCAATTAGCTGTCAAGCACCTGATTCAGCAACTCTGACCCAGGGCCAATTCTGTACTCAGGACTCTGTCTGCCACATCCCTTGGCCAGGACACGAGGAAAACCCAGCAGGGGACTTGAATGACCTGCTGTGGTGCATTTTACATTTGAGATTCCCATCTCATTCACCTTAAAACTGGCTACCTGCAGTTATTAGCATCTTCAGGAAGTGGAAAAATTTCTATCTCAAAATCTTCTCCTGGATTTTCCTGGAATTAATAAAACTCCACCTTGCAATTCATACAGGCAAGGCCTCCTACCATACCTTGTTGTCTAGCTATGTAACCATGGCCATAATCACGAATTTGAGATGTGGGTGACCAATCATGCATTGTGCTGTGCCACCTCCCCACAGTGCAGCAGTGCAGTGTGGTATTGTTCAGATGAGCTCAGTGGACAGCCGGATATTTGACAGATAGACACGAAGACAAATTCCTCATAGGAAGGAAGCTGAAATCTAAATAGTCAACTTAGTAAACAGAGGAAGAGGGACAGAACAAAACACAAACGGCAGAGTTAAACACATGCCTTGCCAGTTACCATATTTTAGTGGGTTTTTAAATGCATTGTCTGAAGACTTCTTACAGTCTGGGACAGGGTCATAAAAGCCTGTTGTGGCATTTGTTATTATAGTCTCACTTCCAAACCAGAATTTAAGACTCTGGCTTACATAAAACAAGATCTGGTTTGGGAACAGGGTTTTTTGAATCTCACACACAACTTTTCACAGCAATTAATTGATAAAAATACAAACATGTGATCAGCAATATGAGGACAGTGGATTCAAGGTAATAACACTTTCTAAAAAGAAAGAAAAAAAGAAATGTCAATCCTTTAAAAATGAAAGCTTCATAGAAAAGTAAGTTAACTCATCTAAAATGACAAGTTGCTAGTTTAGGATAGCGTATGACTCTTCCTCTAGAGTTACTTGAGCTTCTATTCCAGAGCTTTTAAAGTTTAATATTGCACACAAAATAGGGAGAACAGCACCACCAAGAGAAGTTTAGTTTCAGGGTAACAAGACAATCACAGCATTTAACTCACTGAAATAGAAATGCTGAGTGCATCTATTGTTTCTGCCAGGGGGAAGTGTTCACTTTCTGATCTTCAGCCAATTTTAGAGAGAGACCAGGAGTGATGTGATTTTACCTGCTATTTATTTCCCTAACCTGTGAGAAGGCCTCTGAAATTAATCTGCAAGCTGGTATTTTTATCAGTATACTCATACTTTGCCAAAGATTCATCCAGTCCACTGCTTCTTGAGAAGGTCCCCTTTGGAAATTGATTCCTGCTCCCAGGCAGGCTGACAGAGTAGAAGGCTATGCAGGGGACTGTCCCCACAGCTCTGCTCACTTTCCCACTCCCTTGCACACAGCCTCCTCCTGCAGACGCCGCTGGGGAATCAGCAATGGAACCAGGAGACAAGAACTGAGAACCGAAAGCAAAGACAGGCTCCCAGCTTCTGCTCTGCACCAGCTGCACAAATACATGAGCCCAAGGGACACCAGCAATTCTGGTGAATGGTAACCTTCACCTCTGATGCCAGACCTGCCTCCTATCTTTGAAGAATGTCTCTAAAACTCCATTGAAACGGAACAAAGCCTCATCACCATTACCCTCTGTACGTAAAAGAAAGAAAACTTTTTTTGGATTACAACACAGACCAGGGCAATAGCGATGGACTCTTACATAAGGCATACCCTTTCACTATACATTTGTATAAGCCAAGAACAGCAAGCAGCCTATTTATAACATGATTACATTCATCTAGTATAGCTGGAAACCATTACCACAGCATGATAACTAAAAGCAATATTTAACCACTACGCATGAAGACACCAGCTGGGGGGAAAAAACACACACACACGCACACCAAACACTTTCCTACAGATGTCTAGACAATGAATTTAATAAAATCAGAATGAGCAATGCTAAAGAAATGCTGGGTCTCTGAACTTAATCAACTACATTACCAGGCACGGGGTTGCACGTTCTCTATTTCACTGCTAAGGACATATCCTGGGATTAGCAGGTGAATATTTTCAGAGCCAGATATGTTTCCATGGTTCCAAACTCACCTGACTTCGGTCTTTGTCCACTTTCTTAAAACACTTATTCAAGGATAGATTATGTCTCACAGAATTTTTCCATCCAGTGGGTGCATTTGCAAAATATGGAAAGTGTTCCAAGATCCAGTTGTATATATCCTTTACGGGCAGTCTTTTGGTTGGCGAATCCTCAATGGCCATAAATATGAGGCAGCTAAAGGAATAAGGAGGTTTGCAGTTGGGGTTCTGCTTGGCATCGTAGGGCATGTCAGAGTGGGCAGGAGACGGCGGCGTGTCATCACCGATGTCCTGAACAGGGCTAACGCTCCTTAACACCGAGTCCCCAAAGCTTTTCAGCAAGTTCTTGCTCTCATGTAACCAGTTCAAATTAGTTAGTTCTTCATCTTCCATGGCCCCTTTATCTAATCTGATGGCAGGCAAAGAGAAATCTAGGTCCTCGTCATCATGAAGTGCCTTTGATAAATCACTATCTTGATAACGCTGGCTCAATCCACTGGGAACACTAATTCCTGAGCCCTCTGGCTTCTTACTGGGAGGCATGACTGGACCCATTTAGACAGCAGCTCCTGGGACAGTGATCCAAAGAAAAGGGAGAAAGAGAGAAAAGTTAACTCAAAAAGGTCCTGTGTAACATTTTGATAGCTTTTCCCTAACTGGTCACTTGGCCTTCTGCCATCTGTATTAAACATGACAACTTCACATAACACTCATCCACAACTGTTAAGTAAAATAATCTAAAGTCAGCACAAGAGAAGAAATTTCAGTTGACGGAATAAAATGGTAATCCAGATACACCTCAGTTCTGCACATGCATGAAGCCCCACACAGGACATTCCGAACCACGGCTCTTTAAAGAGGAAGCGGTGTTTTCAAACCACTGAATACTCCAATTGTATCACTTTAATAAGGATGTGAACTAAAAATAATAAAAAAGGTGACTTATGGCCAGTTGCTTCTAATTAATTTCAGCTGTTTCACGTTTGAGGACAATACAACAGCACTATGATTAAAATCACTCTGGCTAAAGGCCTAGGCAGACAAACATCCAATCTAACTTAGTTGCACCAAAATTCAGAAATGAGAGCAAAGCTTCAAAACCAGCAAGGTCAGGAGAAAGTAGGAGGGAAAGCAACACCCGGTAGTTTTGGGCCCAGGGCCAAGAAATGGGGAAGCAAGTGCCAGAGCAATAGAGCACTTTAAAAATGTACGTAAACAGAGATGATTTTAACATAAGCTGAACTTATTTCAAGCACAGTAGAAAACAAGAGTCAGAAAGACGGGACGGCTGTGATGCTCAACAACAGCCTGTGAGAGGTGGGATGAGCTGCTGAGGATACTGCACCAGCAGGCCCTGGGGGAACACCTGTCAGCACCAACATTTGGGACTACTCAAGTACTTCAGAAGCAAAGTGAAGTTGCCCCTGCCCAATTTGAGAGAAGCAGAAAAACCCAACAATTCTACTTCAGAAGCAGGAGACAGGCTCCCTTAGCTTCTACATACTGTCAAACTGCCAGGAATTAGGTCTGGAGACATGAACAGAAATAGAACAAAAACTGGACAGAGTTAATAACAGAATTTAAATGAACGAAACTTTCTGCACAAACAGTGAACAAGAACAAAATGATTCCCTGTACCTAAAACAAAACCCCAGCAGTTATCTGAAGTCATGCAGTCACACAGTCAATACTGTAAATGAAAGGCAAAAAAAGCTACAGGTAATAACAGAATGAACTATCTATCTGCAGGGAAAAATACAGCAACACAGTCATTATGGGAAAGAGAAAAAATTTACTTTAATTTAGCTGTCATAAATGGGCATAAATGAAAACTTTGAAGTTCTTTGGGTCTTTCTGTAAAGAAGTTACACCAAAGCAGACAATTACTAAAAATGAAACACACAGAACTCTTCTGCACAGAAGCCCATCAATACACTCAACATGTTCAGTGAAAATGTGCAGTTTTACATGAGTAAGTATTTGGAAAAGGAAAAAATACCGAGGCAGATATAAACACCAGGAGGCCAAAACTGTGTCGGCCCCACTTCCTAGTTTTCAAAACTGCATCCAGCGCAACCAGAAGGTAAACAAGGGAATGGCCAGCGTCCAGGGGCACTGGCATTGCCTACCTACGCCACACACTCAACTTTGACTCCAAATGGAAGTTCCGTCCCATGAGCTTCTAAACAGGAAAATTATATGATGGCTGACAGTAAAGTAATTTAATTGCACTGTTGCTATGACAACATGCTGCTCTCTTTCTGTTTAATTTCCTTATTTGCCAGTATCCTCCCAAAGGGCCGTATCACTTCGTGATTTTTTACCCTGTCTCTCTCTCTGCTCCAGGCAGCGGGGGTGACCGGGCGGCCGCGGCCCCGCGGAGCCCCCTCGGGCCGGCAGGGAAGTCCGGCGGCGCCCGGCCAAAGAGCGGCTCCCAGCGGGGCCGCCGCGGGCGGGCGAGGTGCCCGCGGCAGCCCCCGCGGCGGCGGGGCCCGACTGGGGCCACACCGGGGGAGTACGGGGGGGCCGGCCGGCGAGGCCCCTGGCGGCTGCAGCGGCACCCCACCGGCAGACAAAGGAGCGCCGGTCACGGGCGACCCCACGGCCGAACGAACGCGTTCAACCCGCGGGCGCTCCGGCGGACGCGCCCCGCACACGCGCCCGCCGCGGCCGGGGGGGGGCGCACCGGGGCGGGCGCCCCGCCCGCGCTCCCACCGCACCCGCCGCGCGGGGGGGCGGGCGCCCATTGGCCGCGGCGGCAGCCAATCAATGGCGTTGCCAGGCGACCGGAGCTGCTCGGGCCGGGCGGCGCGCGCCGCGCACCCCGCCAATGCCGGCCAGGTGTCACCGGCCCGCGCGGCCCCGCGCGCCCCCTGCACGTGCGCGCGCGTGCCCCGAACTCCTCGCCCGGGCGCTGCCGGCACCCCCGGCGGGACGAGGTCGGGCCGGGCGCGGCCCCGCGGCGCGGGCACGGCGGGGCTCGGCGGGGTCACGGCGGCGCGCACGCCGGGCCGCGCACCAACTCCCGACCAAGTTGTGGCGCGGGGCCGGGCCGAGCCGAGCCGGGCGGGACTGCACCGCGCCGCTCCCCGCGGCCGGCCCCGCACCGCCCCGCCCCGCGCAACCCCCGCCAACAACAACAACGGCAACTTACCTGGCGGGGGGCGGCGGTTTCACCGCGGTCCCTTCATGGCAGTGGCACAAAGTTTCATCTGACGGAGCCAGGCATGGCGCGCCCCCGCCTCAGCCCGAGCCCCGGGGGTGCCGCGGGGGTCCCGGCGCACGGGGCTCCGCCGCCTGCATGGGGCCCGCCTGCCCCACGCCCGCCCCGCGCTCCCGACGGGCAGCGGTCCGCCTCGGTGCGAGCCCGAGAGCGAGAAATTGTTTCCACTGCAAACAAAAAAGGCGACACATGACCACGGAGGGAGGGGAGAGAGGGAAAACGTGGGCTGGGCCAGCCGCGACGGGAGAAGCCGCGGAAGGGAGGGCCGCCGGCGGTGGGGGAGGGCGGTGGTTCCTGCCGGCCGCCGGCGGGGACCCAGCCGTGCCGTCCTGCGGGGCCCTCACCCACTCCGGCCCCCGCCCAGCGTCCGGGTCGTGCCGGGCCGGCGGCGCCGGCCGGGGGCGAGCGGGTGTCCGAGGCCGGGCGGAAGCGCTCGGGAAGTCCTGATGCGCAGAGAACCGGCAGCCGCGGCGCTCCCACTTGTGCGAGTCTCCTTTCCCCCGCCCGGCCAGGCCGACCCCGACTGAACCGCGGTGTGTACACCGAAGGCACCGACGAGCCCCAGGAGCCCACGGCTTAGCACAGCGGAGCCCTGCTTCTACCTCTCCCGCAAGAGCAGCGGGGAGGCATCTTTCAACACCCTCCCAGTGGGCAGGTAATTCCTGCCGAAAACGGGCGAACCTGCCGGCCCGGCGGCACACACGAGCCCGCCGGCCGGAGCCAGGCACCTGCCCCGCTGTGTGAGCGGGAGCCGGGCCCTGCGCGGGTGTGCGGGCAGCGACAGGCGGGATCCCGCACGGCGGCTCTGCTGCTGGCTCCGGGAATCGTGGAACTACGGCCACTGCTGGGGCGTGCGGTGCACAGGGAAGAACCGTGTTGCAGAAACCTGCAGTAACTGCCGACGGAAGGGGGGTGGGGGGGGAGATGAATATTTCCTGAAGGAAATCTGCTTTAAAAGAAGGCTTGACTCAATTAGGAAAAATGGTGTATTTTCTCCTCTGCTATCATACCCTGACATAACTAGTATTAACTTGAGAAAAAAACCCTTGCCATCAGTTGAATTAATTAAAGGGAACTTAACTTGATTTAAAAATAAAGAAGTTGTCCAGTCTAGACAGCACTAACTGAACGTACAGTCTCTTATATGTTACATGCCAGATCTCAAGTAGCTTCAGTGATTTGCAGCACAAAATTAAAGTATGGCTGTCTACCCACAAAACAAGTACATGTAACTGTTTCATAGCTAGTTCACAAAAATCAAACATCTTCCGCTCTGGGTAAACAATGCTCACAGATTTAGCATACTTTAAAATAAATTTTCCTTTCACTATAGAAAATGCCTGCTGCAGACATGTATAAACAATATCACTTAAGTCAGAAATACAGGTATCCTTCCCAGTGCAGTCCTCCCTGGACACATAAACTGTCACTAAGCCAGGAAGGAAAACATTTTAGCTGTTTTACTTAGAAAAGTTAGAACAGCTGCCTCAAGACTTTTAGGGAATTCTGCATTATTTACCAATGGATGGGTTACCTCCTTTCATCTCTTTAACATTCACGAAATTCACAGTTTTAGATAAGAGTGGCAAGCACCTAATTTACAAAGTGTCAGGATAAGAAGCATTTCATTGATTCTCTGGAACTAGAAATTCCTGTCATAACTAGTTAAGACTTCTTTTGCCGATAGCTTTCCCTCCCCTACCCCGTGAACTGCTATTTCACATTCTTGCATATTTTCAAGAAGACACACCAGCAGCTGAATTGCAGAATGGGAAGAATACCTATCAGGCAGCTAAGTATCATCATTACCCACTGGCAATCCTGCCCTGTGACTCCACCAGCCCTAACACTCCAACAGACAGCAAGAGCATTAGTTTGCACAGCTCTTATCTCATGGCCGTTTGGTTTCAAACCCAAACTAAATTATCAAGTCATAACTCCACCCACCTGAATTTACTCCAAATGCTTTAGACATTTTTCTGAGTGAATCAACATGCCTCTTTATTGGCAAGCAAGGAGATTTATTGCATTTATTATCACTTGTAAAAGTCAAGTGTCTTGAAAGACTACCAAGAAGAATTCAGCTAATGAGAAGTATTTCTGAAGTGAGAAAGGGGAAGCCTCATGAGATGCAGGGTAGTATGCAAAGAAAATTATACCCTGAATACATTATGTATGCATCCTATTCAGCTCAGTTCTGTTCAGAATTGGTGGCCAAATTATCTAGGAATATTGGTGGAATATGATCAGTTTCAGAGTCTTCTGGTTTTTCCATGGCAGGTAGGAATTTCCCCAGAGTGCACACTAGAGATTGCAGTGAAGGGCCACTGAGAGACATTTGCTGTGTAGGCAGAAAAGCCGGCATGATCAAGCACAGGGGCCAGCAGCAGGTGGCGGAGAAGGAAGGTTAGGAGAGCAGGGGGACAGACTGCCCGCTGTCAGAGGGCTGGCAGACACTCCCCACTGAGGTGCCCCATGAGAGGCAGCAATGCAGGGCAGCCTCTTGCTGGCTCCCACTTACCCTGAGCTCAACAGCAACTAGAGCACTAAAATACCAGCAACAAGGTAAACACTACTATCTTGCCTCTTGGGAAGACTGTTCCCCAACTTCTGACTTTTTGCTGGAATACCTAATACAACTAATTGAATAAAGGAGCAGAGCTCCGTTGAAAGTACATTGACTGCTGGCTTAGAGACTACAGCAGCAGCAGAACAACTTATGTATGGCCATCAAGTAACTAAATACTCACTGTAATCTCAGGCAAGCCCCCAAATTTATTAGGGTGTTGATTTCCCCACTTCTGAGACAGCAATAATACTAATTCATTTAGCATAAGATTTGCAACACTGACAGATGAAACTGTTTGTACATAAAGACCAAAGTACTTGCCGTACTGAAGGCTGATTAGAAGTTCCAACAGTACAGAGCTGCACTTTAGCCTTGTGGGCTAATATACAACAGTCTAATCTTTCCACTCAGATTTCAGAATACCAACTGCAGATGTTGCAGTATCTTATTTAATGAGGATTTCCAGCCATCTCCCTATACTCCTTTATCTCTTATCCTACTCTAGATTGGAATCCCTGAAAATTTCCCACAAGCTATCAAGCACACAAGCACAGCAAGGGTCATGAGCTCACGGGCTCATCTTCCCCCCTCAATCTCCGTCCCTGCTGGGAACATCTTTCTTTGCTAGTATTATGACCATGTGTTGTGGTTTAACCCCAGATAGCAACTAAATACCACACAGTCACTTGCTCCTTCTGCCACACACACAGAGTGAGGAGAGGAATCAGAATGAAAAAAAAAAAAAAACAACAACCCAACCCTTAACTCATGGGTTGAGATAGGAATACTTTCATAATTCAAACAAAATAAAAGATGATGATGATGATAGTAATAATACCAGACAGAAAGAGTAACATCCAAGAGGAACAAATAACGCACAATACATTTGCTCATCACCTGCTGACTGATGCCCTATTCATCCCTAAGAGGGATGGCCCCTCCTGGCCAATTCCCCCACAGTTTATACACTGGGCATGATGCTCTATGGTATGGAAAATTCCTTTAGCCAGTTCAGGTCCCCTGTCCTGGCCATGCTCCCTCCCAGCTTCTTGTGAACGGCTCACTGTCAGAGCACAGAAAACTGGAAAGTCCTTGACATAGGGCAAGCACTGCACAGCAACAACTAAAACATCAGTGTGTAACAACTTAATTCTCATACTGAATTAAAAAATAAAGCACCACTGTTCCAGTCAAAAGCAGGACACCATGTCACATGACCTTGCTAAATACTTCTACTTTCTGCCTTCTGGCCTCACCTGCCACACTTCAACAGTCTTGCATTATTTATCCTCACCTTTAAGCCCCTCTTCCTAACTTGGCCTCCAATTACCATGTCTTTATTGACTAGTATCCTTGTCAATGTTTATTCTCTCTACATCAGAATCAGATTTCTTCCCTGAAGTCTGCTGCAAGTTTGCCAGCAAAGCTTGCTCATTAGGACTTAGAATTAGACATACAGCTGTACAAAAAACCCCTCCTAATTCTTAATGGTCCTGATGTACTTTTCAAAGAGTGATGTGGACAGGGCTGCTGACTGACTCTTGCCATCAGATCCTTGGTATGAGACACAGCTCAGGCCTTGACACCTGTACACTGACCATCTTGTTTTGTGTCAGTTCTTCCCCCATGCAGAATGACTGGAGTGTCCCCATCAGTCTTGATATTTCTCATCTGTTTTCTCTGAGGCAATGGATTTAATCTTGTACAGAGCACAAGCACATTAGACATCTTCAAGAACTTATAAAAACTAAATCACAAATACAGCATGTGTTTATTCATTTCCTCTTTCACAACTCCTGTTCTCAGCATTCTTCTCCTGCAGTATCAACACTTCTTTATTTTTAACCACAGCGGACCAGCCTGGTTTTGTTTTTTGCACTATGCCTGCTTTTGGGGCAGAGAAACAGCTGTGTCTGAGTTCCTGGAACAGTATCAGAACAGCCAGAGTCTCTGTCCTGAACAGAGGTAACACACCTAATGGGCTGACAAAGTGCCCTGCTGCCCTGAAGAGAGTTACTCTGGCTTCGCAGCTGCTCTGAGTTCAGTTGTACCCTGCCTGCCCATCCCATGGCTTTTGCAAGCATGCCCTCCCCTTTCTTCACCCACAGCAAGCACTAAGCTATAAGCTGCACATGCAGTGAAGGCCCAGCTTACTCCAGCTTATGAATAGATCTATCTTTTGCTCATTCACTCAAGAACATGGAATCAGATTTACAGAGCATTTTCCCAACCTTGCATTTAATTAGTCTTCAAGTTCTCATTTTCCCCAGAAGGCAAAACCCAACGGAAAGAGAACTGAATCTGTGAGAAAAGGAGCACCAGTACAAAGCTGTGTCTGAAGTGTGAGCAAACAAAACTATCTACAGCATTTCTGTTTCACAGGCTAAAATAAAATTAATTTCTCCCAATAAAATCCACAGTTTTTATTAAATAGCTTCTTTATAAATTAATGTATGCACATTTACGATGTTATTGTAGTAACGCTTGCAGTTTCTAGGGAAATGAGTATACTCAGTGCTAAAATTATATACAGCTGAGAAGCTATCAGCAATTGTGTTTCTGTGCAAGAGTGAGGTGGGAGGAGAGCATCAGGCATGCTCATCTGTCCTACATATATTTGTTAAAATGGGTCCATATGAGAGATGCTTTCACAGTATAGTTACCCAACACACAAGGACCCCAAGCACAAACCTAGCTCACACTGGGAAAGGGAAGCTTCTGCCAGTGCAGCTTCTTTTGGTAGCCTAGTCAGTGGAAAGCAAAATGTGGCTGGGATAAACCTATCCTTACTGGAGTCTTCTGCTATAATGGTCTGAACTCACCTAACTGACTCAGTTGGTACATTAATACATGCCAGTATTTCTAGTACAGTTGTTTAAAGAGGCTGAAAAATGAAAGAACTGTATTCTGGAGTTTGGTGCTCAGACTCTGCTCTCTGTTGCAAAGGTGTAATGCCACAAGATGTGGCCTGGAGTTATCTCAACATCAGTATTCACCACTTGGCAGCTGAAGTCAAACTTACAAGTAATCAGCAGAACCAGAAATCAACTGTATTTTTGTTCTCAAAAGCCGTGTGGAGGAATAGCAGCAGCCAACACTGCAGACAAGGAGAGATCAGAAGTTTTGGGGAAAACTACAATGGAAAACCACGTTCTTTTTATAAAGCTCCCAAACTGCATTGCCAAGCGGAATTTCTAAAACTAAGACAAAATTATTTCAAGTCAACATCTCAAATTCTGCCTCAGCTTTCCTGAATACAAATTGTTCACTTCATCAATTATTTAATGAATTTGTCCTTTATTTGTATCTATGCATGCAAAATTAAGTTTGCAACAGGACCTCACAGGTAGTGAAGTTTGTGTTCACATCTCATCAACTGAAGTTCTCTGCAACTGACACTAAACACAGTTTACCATCACTACTGCTGCGAGCCAGAAGGCAATTATTCTCCTCTGACCATTTGCTTGTGCCAGGTGCATTTCTTAGCCACAACTATACTTGTGTGAGTCCCAGCTTGATTTCCAGCTTTTTGTAGCACAGGATATACCAGGACCCTTTCCTTTACTCACTACTTGGCTCTACTCTTCCTGTACATTTCTTGAACGCTGTTCCTGGAGGAAATCCTGTGAAACGCAGATTCCCAGATTGCAACAATGCAGAGACAACCATGAGAGCCTGCATGAGGTGGTGCAGGGATGATGCACAAGCATGGCTGTGCTGACCTACACTTGTGTCTGCAAAGAGATGCTGAGAGGGTGCAGGTTGTGGGAAACACACTACGTGCCATAAAATGAATAAGCAGACTTCTATCCTTGGTGTGGTTTAGTGCTACAGACCAGCCCACCAAAGCACCAGGGAGCAAGGAATGGAAAACAACGAAAAACTGCAGTGGAAGGACTAAACAGAGTCAGTACAATCTGCAGAAAGGTTCTGTCTTCTCCTGCGCTCCCCTCCACAGCCACAAGTGAGGTGGCCTCCAAGGCTGAACCAGAGAGCAGCAATCAGGCTGAGCAGGTAAGCAAGATTTTGGGAGGAAGGAGGAAAGCTGGCATAGCAAAAAAGCACAGCTCAAGTACCCACATCCCAGCAACAACTTCTGTGGCCAGAGCACCGCCCTCCTGGCTGCCACATTTATGTCCTGTGAGGTGGGTTTCCCTGCAAGCAGCTTTTGGCTTCTCTATGGTGACAAGAGAGCATTATTACAATGGACTGACTTATTCACTGGGACATGAATTTCTGCCAGGCCTTTTGGCACTGCCCCAGTCTTTCTGGCAACAGGTAACTTCAGAGAGCAGCTGCAGTGATCTGGGAGGTATGGTGCATCTGGCACCTCACAGAATTTTTGCAGGCAAATTTCAGATTCCACAGGTTTCTCACAGGGATGCCACAAGGATGGGATGGGCCTCAGCTGCTGAAGCACTATGAAATAATCTTGGAATATTTTTCTCTTTAAATCTGCAGTCTTGTAAACATTAATAGTTACGCCCTTTTCTTAGGTTCAGCTGGTTCCAGCACAGTTTAGCACTTCCATAAGAATTTCAAGGACAAAAAAATGTTATGGCTATGTTGTGGTTTAATCCCAGCCAGCAACCAAGTACTATGCATGTGCTTACTCACTCCTCCTGCCCCTGGTGGGATGGGAAGGAGAATCGCAAAAAGGTAAAACCTTTGAGTTGAGGTAAGAACAGTTTAAATGGAAAAAAGCACAATATTACATTAATAGTAGTAGTGAAAAGGATAACATAGAGAGAGAGAGAAATAAATCCCAATGGACACAAAAATGGACAATACAATTGCTCACCACCTGCTGAGCAATGCCCAGCCTGTTCCCCTGCAGTGATCAGCCCTTTGCAGCCAACTCCCCCAGTTTATCTACTGGGCATGATGCTCTTTGATATGGAATATCCCTTTAGCCAGTTGCAGTCAGCTGTCCTGGCTGTGCTCTCTCCTGGCTTCTTGTGCACCTGTTTGCTGGCAGAGCATGGGAAACTGAAAAGCCCTTGACTTAGACTAAGCACTGCACAGCAACAACTAAACCAGCAGTGTGTTACCAATGTCATTCTCACAATAAATCCAAGCCACAGCATTGTATCAGCTGCTAGAAATAAAATTAACTCCATCATAGCCAAAACCAAGACAGGCTATAACAATTTTTTTAAGAACATTTCAGGAGAAAAGTCACTTTTATTGCTTGTATGCAAGTAGAGGGTTTTACTTATTCCACATCACCTGTCACATAATCTTCAATATTCTTTTTCACAACAAAAAACACCCCCAACATGAAAACAACACACTATCAAACCAAACACCATGTGTAAGAAAAAAGAAATAAGCTATTCCTGGAAAAAGCCCTGCAGGTTACTGGACCACTGCTGGGCAGCAGAGCTGGGGTTTCAGCAGCAGACAGGCCGGTCAGGGCTGTGCCAGCACAAACCAGGCAGCCCCAGCCGTCCTTTTGTCGTGCCTTCGAACAGAAGACCCGTGTAATGACAACCACAAAACTCACTTGAGCTCTGAAAAGGTGACTAATGAGCTCATTCATACTGCCTATAAATTATTCACTACAACACTGAACCCACTCAAGACAAATGGCAAAGTAAACTTTAAATACAGGGAGCAGGAGCCTCCTGTGTTGTCAACTTCTGCCTGTAAAACTTTTTGCAATGCAACAGACACTTTACTTTCTTCTGCCCCCTTGTTAAAATCACTCAAATGTTTAGACCTTCTTTTTTACTACCTCTAGCAGAGTTAAGGCAGCTACAGTTCCTACATATTTATTTTGCCACAGCCAAGTTTTTGTCTTTAGTAGTTCCAGGTAATCACAAAGCACTATACATAGCTTTAAATTACATTCTTCAGAAATTAAAGTCTGACCTCAAAATGAAGGCCAGGTTTAAAGAAGTAAGAAGACAATAGCACATGCATGTTTAATGAGAAGCAGCCCATCTCCAGAGCCTGCACTTACTGATACTTCTGTGAACATCTATAATTTGTGCCAAAATAAAAACTGAGGTCTTAAAAAACCACAGTTTCATTTCTTAGGTGCTGGTCCAAAAAAGCTTTTGATATGCTTAGAAACAGTCCATGTGTAAGAATGCTTTTGTTATCCTGTTTGGTGTGAAATAAGAGGCAGATAAGGGTTGGATGTTAACAACACGAGTGGTGGAGTTTGCTGCTGTGGTGGCTGGAACAGACATTTACCCTCTTCAAACAGTACTTTTCTTCATAAGATGAATTACTCACACCATTTATAAGTTAACTTTAGTAACTTGTTGCAGGTTGAACTAGCAAGACAGAGTGAACTACAGAGTGACATTAAAGACAATGTCTTATATGACATTTCTGATCTTCAGTGGGAAAACATTACTTGTGCCTCTGGTTACAGGATCAACTCCAAAGGTCAGGAACAACTAGATAAAAGGGAAAACCAGGAATTACATAGCTAAAGTCCAGGAAAGTATAAAGTAAGGTAAAGTATGGGAGACATAAAGCAACATCGAGGTGATATTTAAACACAAGAAAAGAAAAATGGCTAGCAGAAGTTTCCAAAGCAAAAATTATTCCAGATTTCACTAATCAGTCTCTTTCTTCCAAACTGTCAATTTGGAAGCAGATTAAGAAATTCTGCACTACTTGAAGACAAAGATTTTACCACCTACCAACAACTATGAGATTAGTCTTCATTTATTTAAATCCATGATTCTGAAATTACCAGAGGCACAGAAACCATGTTGCCCCGTTAGTGACTGGTGAAATGGTAATTAGAAAAAAGCAAATGCAAGACAGTGATGGAGCAGCCTACATCACACAGCATGCATGTCAACTTTTCAAAAGCTGTTATGTTTTAACCCCAGCCAGCAACTAAGTCCCACACAGCCACTTGCTCACTGCCCCCCAGCCCCAGTTGGAATGCCAAGGGAAACTGGACAAAATGTAAAGTTCAGGTGTTGAGAACAATTTAATGACTAAAATAAAGGTAATAATAGTAATAGTAATAATAATAACAACAGTAATAATAATAGATGAACAAGTGATGCATCATACAACTGCTCACCACCTGCTGACTGATGCCCAGCCTGTACCCCTGCAGAGATCAGGCCCTGGCAGCGATCTCCCTCCACACTGAGCATGATATTCGATGGCATGGAATATCCCTTTGGCCAGTTTGGGTCACCTGTCCTGGCTATGCTCCTTTCCAGTTTATTTCTGGACCTTCTCACTGTTAGAGCACAAGAAACTGAAAAGTCCTTGACTTAGGGTAAGCACTGCACTGCAACACCCAAAACATCAGTGAATTATCAATATTACGCTCATATTAAATCCAAAACACAGACCTCTACCAGCTACTAGGAAGAAATTAGCTATCCCAGCTGAAAGCAGGACAAAAGCTCTCCATCTGGTGAGGTTCCTACCCCTCCTGTAACTGAAGGGCGCTGGCAAAGAGCTACATTGAAATCACAGACCCCACTAACCTGCCTGGCAAGGGGCGTTCACCTCCCAGCTTGGAGGTGGGAAACAGTGGCACTTCCTGCAGCCAGCTCCCCACACCCTGCTCCTCATTTCCCTAATGAGGCCTAGCACTGCTGTCAGTTTTGCCCAAGGCACGATTTGGTCTAAATAATAACCAACTACAGTTGGCTACATAATCAGAGGAATGCCAGATCTGGGGGAGGATCAGCAAACAAACTGGCGGGACAGCTTTTAGCTGTGTGCAACAAAGTCAAAACATGGCTACAAGTGTCAGTGAACCTCTTGACTGGTCAATGCCACTACTCTCGCTGAGATTGCCCTGGATGGCTTTGACCCAAGTGCTCGCCTGGGAGGCTTCCTGAGATACCGGTCTCTGCAAACTCCTGCAAGACTGCCCTGCCATGGGTAGGGCACACGGCCATCACCCAGTAATGCTGACACCACTCTGGGGCCAGCTGATGCTGCTGAGGCAAAGGCAGCTGGGTTATGCTTGGTACCAGGGCAAATGCAGCCCAATCCAAAGCCACTCTGTGGCTGATACCTCTCCTGGAACACTGGTCCTGCTACTCCTCCTTCCTCTTGGCTCTCCAAACAACATAATCTCACAGCTCTCCAGATCCCAGTGTATGCCAATCAGCGGGGAACGCTGGGCTACTCTGTGCTTTGGCCGTATCATTACAACAAACTGTAGGTATTTCTTACCTGCATGCAGAAAATTCAGATGTTCATGAAGCAAAAAACTCATGGATTCAACAAACAGGAAAAACTGTGGCCCCTTTAAATTGCATAATATTCACCTCCTTATGAAAGACATTGCCTCTCTGCTCATCCATTACCACGCACAGGTCTCAATCAAAAAAAGGCCAAGATTTATATGCTCCAGTGATTACAGGGTAGTCACTTTGCCAAGTGAGAAAATCTGTAAGCACTGACCAGATGAGGCCAGAGAATACACACATCACCCTTACTTTTATGTATTTCTGTCCATTGTCACAACCTCTACAAAAATGGAGAAGGCAAAAGAAATGGGCTGAAACAAGCACTGCCATCAGTAACTTCTTACCTGCTCTGCTACAGCTCTGGTCTTGCACACTTCTTGTACACAACCAGGGTTGACTCAGAATTCCCATACACACACATCAGATTTAGGGTGCCAGAGAAATACTGCACTCACGTGTGAAGTGTGGGTCTGCAGCGGGGCCCTTGGTGATGCATGTATTTGTGTGTGTGAATGCACACCATGGCAAGTGTGTGCTCAGCTCTCTTCAAGACTAAGATTTTAGCCATCAAGTACCCAAAGGGGGTCCTTACTGAAGTTAATGGGTTCTCCTTGAGCTGTTTCTTCTCTCATAGGTTGGGCAGATGGAGTAAGATCTTGAAATTGGCCAGGTGGAAATTTATGCCTGTGCTTGCCTTACTGAGCAGGAAGTGTGATGCTGGCGCCTGCAGAGTCCTTAGGGAGCTGGGCTGAAGCTGTCCTCAGGTACCTCAGTGCTCTATGGCTCTGTGCACTATTTGATTGCATCCTTGGATTTATGCCAGTGCTAATCAGCATCCAACCCTCTACCTTTATTTCTTCCTTACCTCCCTGTCACATAACTCCATTTAATGTTTACCATAAGAGTTGAAGGAGCTAGTCAGAGCAAAGCTCCTCTCGCCCACGTCCTTGTTCCAGCCATGTCCTAAGGAAGAACACGGCAAGTGCACAGTAATACTCTGCAGCACTCTCCTGTACTTCCAGAGTCCTGCTGGAAGTTAGAAGCTGAAGCTAAAGATGCAATCAGATGTTGTGGTATGCTGTAAATCCAAAGATATTTTTTTCCTTCCAACTTTCAAAAAGGTTCCTGTAAGCTTCAGCATCAACAACACCCTGTAGCAAGAAGTTCCATGCTTCTTTGACTGTGTAAAAAACCTCTTCCTTTGCTTTAAACATGTCGTCTTCTCAGCTTTGCTTGAAAACCTTATTTCTTGCATATTATGGTAATTATCGTATATCTAGGACACATGACTCAGGTCTATGCAGACTTCTCTTAATTGTATACTACCTTCCTACTGCTCCAACAGCACTACTAATAACCAGCATTTCACCCTCTGAAACAGCTGCAGGTATACATAAACATCAGAAAATAATACATAAACATACCTATCAAAGACCATCTAATCACACAGTCAGAATTATCAGTATTGTCTCTACCCAGATAAAAGAAAAGGGAGTTATTTTTCGATAAACTGGTCCTAACAACACGTTCTCCCTTGTAGTCTCAGCCTGTAGCTTTTCCCCTTACAGGCTCACTTGAAGAGCCTGGAGCTTTTCCAAGCACTTAATATGTCTTTACAAAATGTGGAAGCAGATCATTCCAGCTGACGATATCTTTATCCACGAAGAGAACAGCAGCTGGAAGACGCTGCCTCACACAAACAATAAATGTAACAGATCAGGCCCCATGTAGTTTCAGTCCTTTAAAAAAGCTGCAGCTTCAGAGCTACCAAACTTCTCAGGGCTGCTCCACTAGAAGTCCATGCCTCCAGCTTCCACCTTGCATCTGCCTAAGATAGCAGGAGCATGGCCAAGGTGGAAATGGTCTGGGAGATGAGGAAGCACCACGGAGCATGGTGGGAAGGGCTACAGGGAAGCAAGACAGAGAGAGAGAGAGTGCTTTCAAAGGGTGGTGTGGAACTAAGTCAGGTCCAGGGTGGTCATGTGGGAAGCAATGGCCTTGCATCGTCTTCTGCTCAAGTTTCAGCTCTGGCCCCACATGAAAAGGGCAACGACCCCCCCACTCCAACAACCCACAGTCATCATTATACATGATCCTTGTGCTTGGATCAATGGAACAGTAAGTGATAAGTAAGTATGAACGCATGAACTTAATTTTCACTGCAAGCATCCTCAATTCTTCACCTGTGCTTCCAGCTCCTGGGAGCAGTTCCTAGCCACGGTGCACAGTGCGGGGCAGGGGACCTGCCCATTTGAGGCAAAGACCAGCAGTGTGTCAAGGCTCAGCTGGCAGGATGTTTGTGAAAGCAGCTCAGTTCAGTCAACAATCTCCCCCTAGAGTCCAAGTACATCACCTCAAAAATATGTCTCAGCTCTTCTGGCATAGAGCCTGGGAACCCAAATTTGTTTCTGATCCAGGTCCTCTAGCTGGCAGCGTAACAAATTGCTGTCCTGCCACCAGGATGAATAAAGTCATTTTTCACTCATTATGTTATTCAAAAATAGAGCAGGAGCTTTATTTAAAACAAGAAAGTAATATACTGGAAATTAACAGAGGAGAAAAGCTCTTCTGCTTTATAAACCACAAGGATAAAAGACTGAGTTAGTAGAGAGCTCGACCAGAAAGAAGATACTCAGGTTACAAATTCTACTGCTCCTGGTCTTGCAGCGAAGCCTAATGTTACATCCATGTCAGGGAGTCTGGCTTTTCCTGCAGATCACTAATATTTTCCCCTGCAGTCTACAGAATGGCTTCAGGCAAAACGGTACAGGTCCATATCAGTTGTTGAGCTGGATAACCTATGGTTGTTTTCCCCCAGAAGTGTGCTGTGGTGAGTGACACCTCTGCTGCTCTGACTGCACCTCCCTGGGTGTGAGGCATCACTCTCTCTCCCAGGGCACAATCCTCCAGCTGCTTGTGCTGTGACAGTCAGCCCTGAGATGAGAAGCAGGACCCTGAGAATGAACCCTATTTACCTAACAAACTGCAAGGACTCTGCTGGACTTCTGGCAGTGCCTTTAGATCCGAGGTGTTGCTTAACAGCAAGTTAAAGAAGGGCAGACAGGTGTACCTTGTGTCACCCGATGGTAACATGATTACAGCTGATTCATGTATCAGGACACTCTGCTCTCCCCTCAGCAGGTCTCCCTCGGACTCTCTCCCTTGTCCCAGTGAGGAAAAGATGGACTGGCCACACAAGCTGCTCATGCTGACTTGCTGGCCTTTGCCTGCTGGATCTCTCCATCCTTGCCTGTCACCCACCTGTACTGAGCTGATTTACCATCAGCTTTTATTACTGACTGGGCTACTTTTCCTATTAACCTAAATCAATACACTCATACAGTAAACATCCCAAAATTCAAGTCAATATAGAGAATTCATAAGGTATTACAGATTTATAGATATTTACAGCTTTGATTAGAGATCTTTAGATGGATGGTGCAATGGAGGCAACAGCTAATAGATTAGATTTTCAAGTCCTGATGGTAACTTGTAAGAAAAGCACTAGAAAGATTTAAAAACTCAGGTCTCACTGACTTTTAAATGACTTTCAGTGAAGTTAGTATTGCTTCAGCCTTCAGGTACTTTCAAAAGTGCCATCTTATAGCCTTGCCTGAAGGTTTGCTTCTCTCCCCACTGACACAATGCTTGTGAGAAGGGAGGGCAGTACAGCAGAATGCTCACCTTACAAGAGGTTTGTCCTGCCTAGGGGCACCATCCTGCACAGAAATGAACATGGTCCTGGGTGTATCTGGTCCTCAGCCATTACACAAACCAGAATGGCCAAACCAACTGTAGCTGCTCTTAGTACTGTGCCCCATCCTGCTCTGCTGCCAGCAGGAGATGGCAACACAGGCAACCAGACTGGTGTCTTCCTCTCCTCCAGTGGCTCTGCTTTTTATTTCTACTCAGATGAACAAGATGGTTACACAGCCTGTTATACATGTTTTTCTGTGAATTATTTCAGGACTATGCACTGCAGGTACTGGGTCAGGTGATTAGGTCCTACTTCCATGAGGTTCTGATCCCCAAAGGGAACATGCCCAGCTCTGTGCAGACAGAGAGCACGCTCAGTGCAACAGAGGCCTGAGCCAGCCCAGAGGGATGAAACCACTGTCAAATCATGTCTCTGCAGAATCCACCACCCATATGCTTAGACTGTCTCTTGCCTCACTCTTGGGAGTACCTTTGAGCAACCCTCTCGACTTGCAAGCAAGTTGAAACAAAAGGGAACCACAACATCCTCTCATGTGATGATCTCTAAGGATATATCTGCTACCCCCTGCACAGCACAGTGCAGGGACAGCCAAACCATGACACGTCCTATAAACGACATCCCAAAGATAAACTCACTGTCCAGGACAGTGAACTTCTTCAAGAGAACTCCCCTGGAGTTCACTGGGACACCTTTTTCAGAACACTATGCAGGCATTCCTCTGGAGACATCGGATTGTTTTGGTTTGGTTCTTTAAAGAATCTTTTTTAACAAGCAAATGTTACATTCAAAATATTTAAACTCCTTTTATTCAATTTTTTATTTAAATGAATGAAAATTCATTTTATTATTTAAATGAATGAAAATGTACCAATAAATGAACTTGTCTTTTTGTCCTGGACTTCTACTCTGCAGAACAGGGACTCTGCCCAGAAACATCTGTAAGACTGTTATCCAGTATTCTTCTATTTAAGTAGGTCACCTGACAGGGGAAAATAGCTATGCAAAACTTCAGTGAAGCCAACAGATTTCTGATTAAGACTGGCACCTGGCAATAGCTATAGATTTCCACACATTTATCCCTCCCAGCACAGAAGTCATACATCTCATGCTAACTCACATACTTATGGAAAAAATCTTGCATACATTAATACAAAATGTAGCAACCTTCTTCGATGCTTTTAGATCATACTCTAGAAAAACAAAACAGCATACATCTCTGAGTTCTGAAAGTGGATCAAAAACCCTATATAAGGAGAGACTTCTGTATTTAGCTCCAATTAATTTGACTTCAGTACAGATACGCTTGAGCCAAAAATAAACTCTAGACTGTTTGACTCCCATTTTCTGTTCTAGCCACCACACCACACTTTGACAACGACAGGTACTTTATATAAATGCTGGTTTCTCTCAGTACTACATATTTTCAGTTGCTTTCTCAAACCTAGTCCACTTCAAGTGGCTGCCACATAAATGTATTCTTTGAATCACAGAGTCCAATCTGACACTTTGCAGAACTGCCACCTTACACTATACAACCCTTGTGATGTATATAATTGTTAGGCTCTAAATATAAGAGTTTTATCAGAATACATCTATCAGAGTTTATTACCCTACTGACTGCTGCCAGCAGAGTGCAGTTTCAGGCACAGGCCCAGCATCCAGAAACACCTGCTTCAAAGCACAGAAATAGGAATGGGACTTCAGCAAGAGGGAAACACCAGTAAGAGAAACATCCCACTATGGCTGCCACCAGTTCCATGGAGGCCAGGTCTCACCATTAAGTCTGTCAATTTAAAGACTTTGAAAAAAAACCCCAAAATTTTGCTTGGACATCAGTCTGAGGGCCCAGAAAGGGCAGGTCTTTCCAAATTGGCACCAAATCCTGCACTCTTTATTCTTGGAAAGATTTTATTTACATTATTGCAATTCTGGGTAAGGATTGCAAGATTTAACTCTGAGATCAGACCTCTAATCCTGCCTCTCTGTTTACTGCATTGATTGTACTGTTTTAGACTCTGATCTCACCATTCTTGCTTAGTGCAGGCTCCCCTCTATTGGGGATGGGGAATTAAAATGGGATTCAACTGAAAAGCTGAGGCAGAGCAGGGAATGATGAAAACACATCATCTGCCATGAGCAGCCATCACCATGGCTAAATTTAGAATGTAGGCTCCTCAGGCAGAGACATGATCTGCCATCCCTGTGGGCCACCAGTCACACAGTGCTACATAAATATTAAAATAATAATTGATGATTAATTAATAATGGCTTCCTTTTCCTCATGACCATCTCTCAGCTGCCATAAGAAATAATCATTGCCTTTCTTCTAGATGCAGATACAAACAATAATTCAAAAACATATCTCCTCAGAGAAAATTCACTTTCCCATTCCTTTTCAATAAAATAGTATTTTCTGCAGCCTCGGACATGAGATTCTGAACCATTCACAGGCACTCTGTTTAGGAAAGAAATACTAATTAAAAATGCGTCAGAAGCCACAATAACCAAAATAAACATCAAGAAGGCAAAGCTGACATACAGAAAAAAAGAGCAAGTCAATTCATTCCATCTTGTTCTATTATTACTCTCTAAAGACAAAAGTCTTTTAATAAAATACAGTATAGATGCTGTGTCTATCTTAAGGATACCTACATTCCTTCAGTGACCATAGATACAGACATCTGACTGATCTAACAGCTGCCTTTTATCAGTGTATTGTTCCTGCTTCTGATATGCACCAAATGCTTTTGATAGTCACTTTACTTTCTGTAATTAAAAACCTCCAGAAATTCAGCAAGCAACCCACTCCTTTTTACTCATCACCTTGCTCTGTCCATCCCTTCCTAATCCAGGGCAGCCTTACTGCACCTTCACCTCCCACCAGCAAGCCCTCTTGCTAATTACTGATCCATCACTGATCTGTCCAGCAGATCTTGTAGCTACTAGCCCCTCTTGTAACCTCCTAGAGTTAAGTAAACAACAAAAAAATTAATAAATAAAACAAAAATCCTTTGTTCTCCACCTGCCATATTCAATTAGCATTTAGCCCTCAAGCTCCAAAGCTGGTGTCTGCCCCCTGAGTTCATTCCTCTCCAACTCAGCCTGCTTTCTAAATGTCAGATTCTACCAAAGCCCTCCCTTACCAGTGACACTACTACTACTCCTCCACCACATCCTTTTTCCTGTTGGTTTGTGTTCAGGCTTTTTCCCCAAATGACCAGTCTTACCTGTACCAGCTGCTCAGCACTGCAGGTGTCAACCACCTAGAAAACCCTGACCAAGCCTCAAAATCCCATTTACTTTTCAAGATAATTATTAAGATAATTCTGTTTTTTAGATAAAATTGTTTCCTTGCAGAAGAAAATCTACATCATCCAGAACATCAACATTTGTCTATGAAATTTCTTCATGGTATTTTTACTGATAACAAATGCTATCTCTTAATAATCCCTCAGGCCCTCTTTAGAGACAATTATTATAAAAACAGATCTTCCTAATGAAGATGGAGTTACTAAGTCCAGAAGTTTCAAATCACTAATCAGGACAGCTGTGAGACTCTGTGCAGCAATTAGTTTTAAAAGCAGTTCCAAGATGAAGCTGGATGGCTTTCTGGGAGGGAGGGGTGCTACAAGCCCCCAGATGAGTGAGCCCTGTGGGGCTCAGTGTGTGCAGACTGGGGCCTGCTGGGTCACACACAGCACAGGCACTGGTGTGTGTGTGTCACGTAGGCACAGCAGGACCAACAGCACCTGAGAACATCACAGGAGGAAATAAAACAACAGAGCCCCCGGTGCAGGAAGCAGCACAGGGAACACCTCGGGGAGCCCTGGGGGCAGCCCAGCCCTAGGCAAGTGCCCACTGCAAGGTCCTCAGCAAGAACATACGTGGTCACAAACATGACAATGACAGACACTGGGATTCACCTGGTTGTCCTGCACACCCTGAACAGCAGCCTGGACGTAAGAAACCAGCTCTGTAAAGATTTCGTCCCAGGAAGTAGTTTCTCCACACTTTTAAAGCCCATAGCAGAAGGATGGCATCTGTCTCCAGTAACATCATTTCATGCACTGGATGATGTTCACCACTATGCTAATTTTAAAAATTCCTGGGCAAACAAATGAGGGTCCAGTCCTTCAGCCCAGATCCTGCAGCTCCCAAGTCCTTCATTGAGGCAGAAGGCTCCTGCCTCCTTACCCAAGGACAGCATCAACAAATGAGTGCAATTAAAACATAGATAATGCATCTGAACATGTGCATTCCTCATTTATTTAACAAGCACAGTTTAGCTTTAATTATTTATGATAACACTTTAGAAGAAACTAGTAAACATAGTGCTGTAGACTCTACAAAAGTAAGAAAGCTCTTGCTGCAGGAGACTACTTCATGGTCTCCTGCTTGGAAACCTCTGCTGGGACAGGGATTCAAACCTCACCTGGTACAGGAATTACAAGGTGCAAGAAATAGGGCAAATGAGGTTACTGAGATCGTATTTGACTAAAAACTTCCCATCAACATGACTGGTCTTACTCAGAAGCTGTCTGTGTTGAAATCCTCTCACCTCACATGCACATGCAGGATGGGTAGGTTCAAGTGGCTCAAGGAATCTTTAGACCTACTTACCCCTCCTCTCTGTTCCACCAGCAAAATCAGAACTTGTTGCAAATCAGTGCATTAACTGTACAAGTAGCTAAGGGGAAGGGGAGGCCTCCATTTGAGCCAGGCAATGTGGGATCAGACCCTGCCCACAAAGCCCACAGCCCATGTCAGGGCTGCAGAGGTCAGCAGACTGACATGCTGCACGTGTCGGTGTAGTGCCATCAGTGTCTTATGCTCAGCTGGGGAGGAGCCTTGTTGGGAAGGACAGGAGGAGGGAAGGGGCCATAAAAGGAAAGGGCAGGGGAGGTCTGGACATGAGAAAAGAGAAAGAGAAGGAGCCATGAGAAGAGGGTAGGAGCACAGAGCCAGCCACTCCAGGAGCTCCTGTTGAGCATCACCTCCAGACCAAGGCAGTGTGACAGTGTAACACATCTCTGGGTATCCCCTCCCACAGTTTTCTCTTCCACAGCAGCAGCACCAGTGTTTGCCCCAGCTGCCCTGATCCCACTGCAGCAGAGGGACCTCCTGCAGCACACCTCTGATACCCCTCTGTGGACTTCTGCCGTCCTTGCTAATTAACTATCTGAGGAGGAGTCAGAGCTTTTCTATCTCCATCCTTGTTAGCAAAGCCTCTGTCGCTGCAGACAGTGCTCACTGTTGCTGCCCTCAGAGACCACTGGATTTTTCAGTGGAGGGCAATGCAGATGGAGGGCCCATTCTCAGCTGCACTGCTGCCTGTCAGCTCCAAAGAACATGCTGCCCTCTCTTAGCCTGCATTAGTGCACCCAAAGATGTAAAACAACAGTTTGAAATGGCAAGTAGTCCAAAGTCACAGTGCTAGGCCCTGACGTCCTGAGACAACTGCAGTGTGTGAAGAACCTGTGGTGACTACTGAAATCCAAGCGTACCAGCTAATAAAGATCATCACACTGAGCACTGCCAGGCAATTTCAGAACCCTTGAACTAGAATGAAGAAGCATGTTCAGCTGGTTTACATGGATCATTGGTGAGTAGATGAATAGTGTCTCTGCAGGCTTTGATAGCCAACTCAGACCCACTCTGATGCAGAGGTGTGCAGAACGACAGCGCAGCCCCTTCCAGCCAGCCATGCACAAATGCAGAGATATTCAAGTCTCAGGCCAACTTGGGATTGTTATTCACCAGGGAAACCTGAGACTAACTTTAGCACTTATCTGGAATCAATTCTTTTGCCCTTACCCTATAAAAAGTCAGGCCTCTTCCTTAATGAAAAAGGTGCTATGCACCCTAGCTTTGCCTTTTCTATATTTCAACGTAAGGTATTGCTGGCTGTATTTAATAGTTTCACTCCTGCAGAGCAACCTTCTGAAAAGGTCAAAACAAAACACTGGGAGCCAAATTCATCGCTGGTACTACTCCATTGACTTCAGCAGCATTACACCTGGGATAGATCCAGCCCTAACTGCCTCCATTACTGTAAGTGGAAAAGAAGTGTGCTTGCTGTCTTAACTTTACTTTTCAATTGATCTGTTCTCTTCTACTCTGTGTGTTTCATTGCAATCAATAGGAATATATCTACTAGAGAAAGTTACGGCACAAAACATCTGAATAGCTTTTAAAAAACTTGTCCTCTTGGTTTATAATGAACATCAGGGAGATGAGAAGGTAGCAGGCATTCAGCCTGCACTCAAGTGCTTTATCTTTTAGCAGAGGATACATGTAAGCAGCTACCATAAATATTTTTATGTATAAGCTACATCATAACCAACAGAGATCTTCCTTAAAGAGCTCCTCTTGACAGCAGGCATGAGCTGCCAGTCCTGAACAACAATGTCAAGCAGAGCTCAGATATTACAGGGATGGGCACTATAAATGTTTACAAGCAGTTAGATTAGGGGGGAATAAACTTAACTTCTCTAGGACTACGTTCACATCCATCATGTTTTGCTCTGCACCATACCAGCCATGCTGATAGACTCCTTCTAGGCAGAGGTAAGATTACAGGAATCTTACTTGTATTTCAAGTGATTGTTTTCCTTTCCAACCTTTCAAAGCTTCCTCCTTCAATTCTTCTTTACATGCCATGATGGCACTTTACCACTGTACCAGTACCCACTGCTCTGGCTGAAACACCACCCAAAGCACCACTAGCTGAGCCATTTTTAATAAGTGATCCTGGAAAAATACCACAAATCAATCGTCTAGATCAGCTTTGGTCAGCTTTGAGGATGTTATGAAATGAGATGACATTATCATACTAGATTGCTCTTAGCATTAAACTGTAGTCATGTGGGTCTTTCAACTTGCCATTTAGCATTTCACTTTAATATTTGGCACAGAAACATCAGAAATATCTATTAATGCCTGCCATTATTCCAGGTTTTAATTTTTATTGCATTTCAGTGTCATGCATCATTGCACTGGAAGCTTCTGAAAGACACTATGGGCTGTGCCTGGCAGTATGCAGGATCTCTCAAACTGGGACTTGGGATGGGGTGATGGGTTTGACCAAGACATGGAACAAGCAAAACTAAACTGCAGATTCATCACTCCAGCACACATATGCTATATAACATTTTCAGATGTGGGATTTGGATTTTGAGACATTTTACCAACAGAGAGGCTAATTTGGGCTGGAATGTTACTGTGCTCAACTACAGCCACAGCATCTCCTCTGCTTAAGGAAGATTAAGTGGTCCCTGAAGCACCAGGGCACTAGAGAATATCCACGTGCTACCTCTTCCACAAGATAAAGACCCTCTAACAAACTGGCAATTTATGCAGTCTCTCAGTGATTCCCAGTTTGAAGGCTTTGTTGTGAAATTCAGGACCAACTCTATCACACAGAGCCATCACCATTTATGTCATGAAACTCAATCAGCACCAGTGACCAGATCTCACGTGCTAATGGCTGTCATTTAAAGGTTGCTTTTAATGTAGAATCAGTCAAGGAAAAAGCAATTATTTTAAGGAATACTATTGTATTGATTTAGTTTGCATCACTGGAATGTCTTAGCATAATGGATAAGGCATTCATGACCAGCCCTGTGAAAACAATCTTAAGATATAAATAATGAGGCAAGAGGATTTGTGAAAGGGGCTTTCTCTGCTCTTTGTATTTGCTTGCTCTTCTTTTAAACTGTGTATCACTCACTTTAATGTACATATTCTGAATAGCTATGCAACTGAGAGTAATTCAATTTTCCCACCACAATCAACAAAATGTTCTTCCCTTGATCATTCCACTTTGTACATTACTTTGTGGCCACTTCAGTGTCAAATTCAGCCTTCCCTGCAATACCCAAATGCTTCTAACACAATTTACAGCCTACTTAGAGACTACCTTCTTGGAAATAATGTTAATCAGGATAATTTCTCCTCTTACTTTAAGGAGCTCTTGATTGGGTGCTTTCAATCAGCTGTTAGCCAGAGTTACCTCAGAATTTCTCAGGTTCTTATGGGGAAATGGGACAACGCCATTTAGCAGTCAGAGAGCATGTTTAATGGATCACGCTAATCTCAGGGAGGGCCTATGAAACTCTAATTTGTCAGGTTTCATTACATTCAATAATGACTCTAATTTTCCTGAAGTGTTCTGCTCACTAGTAAATTATGTACCATAGTTTTGCACCCCATTTTCACTAACTCTGTATTTGGAAAAATTGAAGGCATCTCGTTCTCCATGGCCACTGCCCAAAAGGGGCCTGAAAAACAGGGGTTAAGAGTTCACTGTCAGATGTATTTATCTCAGAAGCAGGTATAATTCTTTGCAAACAGCTAAGTGTCAGTGCAAAACCAAGCTGATTCAGGGTAATAAAAGCACTTCTGCAAAGCTTTTAGGTGACACTATATCCCTCACAAGCTTTCTCCACCCCTGCGTCCATTTTATCATCCGATACCATCATTACCTTGACCAATCTGCACATTATTTCCTTTCCAAATGGATCGATTTTAAACCAGCTCATCTGCTAATGCTCGGCACAGGTTTGGGTGATTCTCCTATTGTTTCAATTATTTCTTTGAGGAAAATTCAATCCTGTTAAGCAAACAGTGCTTTTATCTCAGCTGAAGATGCGAGAGCTGTGGTCGCCACTGACAGATCAAGAGCTTCTTATGAAACCCTCCTTTCAGCTGTAGCACCCTCAAGTGACAGAGATGTCCCAGTTTAGCTCATTACAGGTAATAGACAGTGTTAGCTATAACCTGGCACATTAAATAGTTGAGCTATTAAAATTAACCACATATTTCTGGAGGAAGATGTGCCATCTCAGCAAATGATCTGATGATCTCCCTGATTTTCACCTGCTGCAGCAAAGGAATGACTTCCCAAAGAACCAAACAAAAGGCACTTATACCTTCACCCCAATTTCCAGGGGCTAATTCTGGTTTGGAGGGATACGCAGCACTGATCAAGATTCAAAACTGAACCTGTCAGGTTTTCTCAGATGTCTTTGGAGATTTGGCTTAGCAGTCCATAAGTAATGCAGAGTGTGCAGATGAGAAAGCCCCAGGGAGAAGAGAGTGATCACAAAGGAATAAATAGAGCAAAATAGATGATCTTCCATTTGCTGCTTGTGGGGCAAGTCCACTGCACTTTCATACCTCCTCACTCGAGGATAACAGTGCCTATGTGCTTTCTGAACAGAGACTGAAGTGGCTCTGTCCACAGCCATTCAAAATCCTCTTTACAAGGACTATAAATATTTACTATAAGGACTATATATATATACTATATATTGAATAGGGGCAAAGTAATTTGATGATAAATGTCTGCAGTCACATTTTAAACTCTACAATCCCAGGATAATTTTATGTAAAATTTTGTCAGCTATGCTAAGGAATAGTGTTTATCAAGATCTGCCTTTCACAGAGTCCAATACAGCATTGCTGAAAATAAAAACCAGCTTGGTCAAAGATTCTAATTTGCAGGTATCTTATGCCAGCACTTACATGGTTTTCCCAGTCTTGCTCAGATATGCATGAAGGGCCCAAAAGAACAGCCTTACTGTAAGCATGAGACCAAAGAGAGTCATTTCTGTTCATTACTGCCTTTACTACAAGAGCCTGGTGCTGGAAAGACCATTCTGTTGCCATCAATGAAGTCCTGAGCAGAAGACATAGCTTTCCTACACATGACACTTAGAACTTGTCCAGAATAAACCAGGAGAAACTTAACTGCAAAAACTGTCACCAGAACCCTAGCCAGATGACAAGCATCGGTTCAGTTGAATCTTTCTAGTCCCCAAGAGAGTAGCTGCTGGGGACTAGGAAATTTGCCCTGTTCAAAGCAAGGGATTCAAATGTCTCTTAAACTTGTAGATGGCTGAAGCCAAATGCAGACTTTGTGGCTCTGCCCATTGCCAGCTATCTAGAGATGCCCTGGTACGCCAAAGCAAATACAGTAAATAACCCTACTATTTCTACACGGCATTATCATTCCTGATTTGAAAAAAGCTTTTTCAAGTGAAATGTGCTTTGCAGTACCTGAATGCAGAAAACAGCTTTCTGTTCTGCGGTGTTGCTAAAAATGTTTCAAATGGCCCTTGGTTTCTGTGCCTTGGTCCGATACACACTCATTGAGGAAAAAGCCAATTTGCTGTTCACTGCTTCAACATCAACACAGCAAGAATCAGAGCACTTCTGAAATATCCCCCATGACTGTGTTTGTGACTTGGGCACTTAAGAAATTCACGCCACTTTGAATGATGATGTTTTATTGGGAGAACATCAGAAGTAGCAAGATGTCTTATATTGACATATTGGTTCCACTTTGCTAGACATACGGGATCAAAGTCATCCCTGGCGGAACTCCATAACCTTCAACAGATGGGATAAATTTGGCCCCATATGCCCATAGCAGCTGGGGACTACAATTGTTTTCCTATTTTCAGCCATATTTTGAGGATACAGAGCCTGATTTTCTGCGTGCAAAGCAACTGGAGATTTTGGCATATGTGCGATGTGAGGCAAACAATTTGTATTATCATACATGGCCCTGGTATGATTGCTAGGGTCATCTGCAACACATACCTAAATTTTAAATTAAACATGTGCTATAAATAGCCTAGGAAGAATCAAGCTAGAGATTATTTTATCAGACACTCAGCAATCTGTTCAACTGGCTGTCCTGCTCACTAGACACGGCATCAGAGCCCCTTTTGAATGTAAAATTATGTTTTCTTCATGTAGCTTCCCCTATCATCTATTGCAGTCATATAGAGAGAAGCAGTTCGTATATACCATTTCACATTCCTATAGGCAACTATATCATTGCTTTGTTCAAATAAATTTACATAAATCATTATTAAACTGTATTATCTTAGCAACGTTATTTTGCTCCCAGAGCACAAATTAAATGTGTGCATAAACCAGAATATTTTAGGGGGAGTTATTCCTGAATTGTTTATGAGACAGTAGACATTTCCACCTAATTTTTCATTCATAATGTAATTTCTTTAGTTTTCCCTGTGTAGTTAAAAACTGCACATCTAATTTGCTGGGGTTTCCCTGGAAGTGCGCAATGGAATAGATGGCTGTGCTGCAATCTGTTCATCCATCAGCCAGTGCTTCCTTTGACTCACTCCACATTCTGCTCAGAACACTTTGTGGGAAAGGCCAGGAACAACAGTAAGTCCCACTTGCTGCTTGACATGATCGTATTAGGAGTAAACTGTTGTTAACCAAAATTTGCAAATAAAGTCACTGGAAAATAAATCTATTTCTAGTAAACATTTCTGTGTTTGGATTAATTGAACAGAGCTCTCAGAGTCCTCGCTAGCTCCCATTTACAGCTCGGCACCCACCCATGCATCTTGTAAGGAAAGGCACTGCTCCCGTTAGCCTTACTCAAATTACAAACACACACATCTTAATTGTGCTTGACTCACGGACCCTAAGGAGTGACTGGAGAAGAAAACCAGCAGCCATATTCATCCAGTGACTGCCCCTCAAGCCCAGCACTTCACCTTGCGCAGCCTGAAGGTGCAGCAGACGGGTGCACTACATGGCACTGCGCCAGCCACAGGTGAGAGCTGAGTAACAACCAGCACCCAGCAGCTCTACATGAATCCTGTCCTGCTCATCTCCACCCTGTGCCCCAGAACCAGCCTGCAGGAGCAGTCCCCAGCACAGATCCCTGCACGAGCACTGGTTCTGAGAGATCTGGAAGGCCCGTGCAGGTCAACCTGGAGACACCAGGCCTCCACACCAGGCTGCAAACTCCTGTTAAAAGCCCAGCTGCAGCTTTTCCAGCAATGCTGCCACCACTACCACAGTTCCCTGGTGTGCCTGGTGTGGCACCTCTGCACCACAGCTGTTATATGGCACAGACTCGATGAGAACTTCTGCATGACCCTTTCTTCCTCTAGAAAGGCAGTACACCACGTGTCTGCTGTCACATTTACTTCACTTGCATGTCCTGTTGCACTCACACTGCTGGTGTGTCTCAGCTGCCAGCTCATCAGGTAGAGATCAGTTTAAACAGACATGAAAAATGCAGCAGAAACAGAGACACAGCTGAGCAGTCTGTATCAGCATTCAATGCAAATACCACCTGCCCTCGTGGCGTTTCACTCTTGATCTCAGAGATAAGATGGAGTTGTGCAATCTGGAACTACATCTGGGTCAAGCCAGGAGTGTGGGAGAGGTTTAGGCCAGAGAATGCTCTCTTCCAGGGCCTCACAACTTTGTGTTAGCATAGATAAATAACTCTGCTATTCGGGATAAAGGGTGGAGGGTGACTGCTGATAGTGGAAAAAACCTCTTGCAGGTCTTTGCCTTTCTCCTTCCTGAGCATTCCTGTACTCAGAAACCAGCAGAATTTCATGCAGAGCAGAAGAATCAAATCAAATCTCTTTGCTTTTACTTAATCTAAGTATACAGCATATCCTTATGGGTCTGGCCGGACCAGTTCTCAAACTAGCATATCACAGAAAATTGCATCAAATACAGAGGCTTTCCATCCCACAGCCACAGAAATATCGTGTGAATAGCAAGTAACTGAGTACTGGGAACCCAGTGAAGCTTCAGTAATACAGCCATGGAAGATGGCAATAATTTATCATCTCTGCTGTGGTCTAATCCCAGATGCACCATTTGCTAATTTATTTCCATATGTACCTGGCAGACAGATTAATCAGCCATCTCTCTCTGAAACCTAGATTGCACTTTATCCCTTTAGTAAGCAAGAGAAAACAAATGTACACAGCAAAATTAAGAGTCCCTTACAGAGGAGCTTTGTCAACCTTTATAGCTTGTGGTTTCCTTTTTCAGCTTAACAATGGCTTTTCAAAAATCTAACACCCAAATCTACTTCCACATCAGTGCACTCCTCCATTTACTGAAGTCTCTTTGCTAACGCTGGTGAAAATGAAGGCAGAGATAGAGAAGGCACATCCCTTAGATTTCTATACTCAGCTGGAGACAGCAATATGGTCCAAGGAGAGGGCAGCAGCCCTGCACCAGAGCCAGGGCCATCCCCACAGACAGCAGTGATTCCTCTGAGCCAAGGAGGCTGTTTCTCTGCCACGGTTTGCAGAGTAGCAAAATCAAGATAATAATATTTTACAAAACATTTTGAGCTCTGCTGAACTAATTACTATTATCAGCAGTAATGTGCTTCTGATACACTTAGCCCTTCTTCTGGAAAACTCCACTAAGGGGCCGCACTTGCTGGAGCCGAGCAGCTGTCAGCACTTCAGCGATGTTATTGGTAATAAATACAGCGTCAATTCTACGCCTGGTGCCCTTTAAGGATCTGTTTGCAATCCACTCTTTATTTTGATTATAAGACATTATCTGCATTAAACATAATTAGTCATATTATATCATTTGCCAATCTAAGCGCAGTCACTTGACAAGGCGGGATGGAGCTGAATGAAAGCGCAGCGCAGTCTGAAGCCCAAGGAGATGAAGGGAGTGGGAACTGGCACAGAACCAGGCAGGACACGGACTCAGGCATCCCCTGGCTGGCCACAGGCTCTTTGTGAGAAGGCTGTCACTTGCATAGCCATGCTGTGACTCTTCCTTGTGTCAGAGTCTGAACAGGCACATGCAAAATGTCATTATCAAACCACGGAAGAGTAATAAAATGATTGCTGAAAATGAAATTATTTATGAGCTTCAGTACCCTCATAACAGTTATAATAATCAAAATACATAAATATTTGGATATGCTAGTGACAGATGGCGTATACTGGAATAATCATAGAGAATATGTCAGCTTTCAGAATCAGCTTATTCCAGAGTTGGCATGTTTCAGGGCTTTCTGCTACTAAAATAAGCACCTGGTATCTGAGCCTCCAAAAACGTATTTTCACAAACACATGGGTGTCTTTTGATAGAAAAGCTATTGAGCCTGTCACCATCCACACACAGTACCCAAGTAACAGTGTGCTGCCACCAGCTTCCTCTGCTTTGCCTGCCAGTCGGTTGCAGAGGCAGTGGAGGGAGGCCTGTCTCGTTAGAGCTGGGGTTGTCAGGACAGTGTGACAGTGCCTTGCCAAAGTGGATCTGCACTCTGGGTTTGATCCACACACCAGTGAGACAAACTGTTTCATTTGCAACCCCAGGAAGAACAACCCTACTCCTTTTGCCTACGCTCCTGTGTCGGCAAGTTTAAAAATCCCCGGGCTTTTAAAGAGCTCTGGTTGGAAATTAATGTTCATTAATAAGGATTAAAACAATTACTGTGGACAAATATCTTTTTTTGTGCTGGGCATCAATGAAGCAGTAGCCTGTGCCCTGGACTAAGAACCCCAGAGGGAGGTAACAGCTGCAGGTGAAGGGAAAGAGAAGAGCAAAGGCCAAGTCCATGTGCTGCTCCTCCTGCCCCACAGCCAGGACAGCGTGGAACAGGCTGGCACACTCAAGGAATGGGGACACTGTGCCTGCACCCCCACAGGGTCATTAACAAATGGCAGTCTCCTTCTTCCCTGGAGGAGACCCTTCCTCACGTGGGTGTCTAAGCCATCACTGGCCCAGGATTTCTGCAGGCCACATCCTCCCCTCAGTGACTCTGAAACATTTTGGCCATGGTATTTCCAGAAAGCTGTTTACAGCACCACATAACAGGCCAATTTAGCAGACAGTAAACAGAGAAATTTTAAAGATTAATAGGCATTCATTTATTATGTTACACTCTCTTCAGTTTTCCCAGACAACCAAATTGGTAAATTAGAGCCATAATTTTCCACCAATTAATACCAGATGTGACACATTTTGACATTAAAAGAGTAAATGTAAGAGAACTGTCAAATATTTCATATTCCTAATGTAATAACGTCTGAATAGAAAACCTAAAATCCTCATGCCTCAGACTTATTCTGAAACACAGACACAAAGGATGCTGATGTTTCCAACTACTGCACGTTCACAGGCTGCACATTGTCCCCTTGACAGCTGCTAACACCTTTCCCAAATGCATGTTGACTAAAAAGCCCAAACCCAAAGCAGTATTTATACCTGTAATCCAGCACAGGACATACTGTCACAACATCAGAGGAGATACCAACAAAAAGCAAGAGAAAATGCCAAAGACAGATGGGAATTATTGCATGTTTTCAGTGCAGTATAGAACAAGGGTAGTTAGCAAAGCTTTTAGAAAAGAAACACAAAAATGTTGTTTTAGTGCTTCTCTTTTCCAACAGTTTCTACACTAGGACATTCCAGCATCAGTTCCAGGCCAGTCTGCAGAATGCCATAGTCCCAGAGTTACAAAGGCTCTGTGTTAATACAGCTGATCAGAGCAACCAGGTCAAGGGGACCTGCTTGGCACACATGGACTGGGGGACAAACTGCTCTCTGTGGCCCTCTTGGTTCCTTCAGGCAGCCTGGACCCTACTCCTCAGGACCTAGAAGTGCTGCCAGCACTGTTCTGGTATCCAGAGAGGAGAGACATGAAGCTCTGGGAGCAATTAAAGCTCATCCCCTTTAAACTCTGATCAGCTACAGTTTTGGGGAGGTAGGAACGTACCAGAGAATAGCTCTCCTTTGCTTCAATTATCTCCATACTCCCTTTTTCCATATAGTCCAAGGCAGCAAAGATTTTTGATAGGCTGAAGGTGACTTTGCAAAGGAAATACCCCTTCACACACCATATTGCCCCTGTCAGGCCCTTCAGCAAATCTCTTTGTGAATTTTCCCCATTCACACCATGGAGATAAACTGGGATGGTACAGTTCATCATCAGTGTCGCAAAGCCCTCACTCTGTCTGCCACAAACTCCAGTTATCTCTTCCCAAATACACCAAGCAACAATTTCTGCAGACATCAGGTTTCACTACACCTTAAAATAAAACGGATTGAAAACAGGAGGATGCCTAGAAACAAGAGGTCTTTTCCATTGGTGGTTGCTTTGCAACCTGAGGCAGCAGGCAAAGATCCACCATAATTATAACCCGTTGGCAAAGTCATTGAAGTAAAATGCAGCCGGGTGAAAATGACTCTCCCTCTTGTAGCTCACCGTGCTCGCAAGGAACAGGCTTCCCACGCACAACCATATGTCATGTTTTGCCAGCACAGTCAGGTAGCTGACAGGTTTCCTAGTGGCTAGAACATAACCAGCCAAATCTGGTACTCAAATCAGAAGTTTTTTTCCTTGATTAGAAGACATGGGCTTTGATGGGTTTTGACCCCAATCAACTGGCTTCATCAGGCTCCAGAAACGAAGCTGGACTGGAAAGGGGCTCAGTTAAAATTGCAGTGACATTACCAGGAATCTGCAGAAGGGTCCCAGAAGGGTTTTGGATCTAAAGCAGACAGTGCAAAGCTGCAGTCAGCTGGCACAGGGGAGGACCAACCCGACTGGCCCTACAACATTCACGATGGGATGAAATACAACCCAAGACTCCAGAGTGATTACACAGCCTGCCCCAGCCTCTGTAGACACTTTCCTGGAAAGATATAAGAACAGGGCTTGAAGCAGAATTGGACCCCAGGCAGGAATATCCCCCTTCCAGTCTTTTCCCATAAATAGGCAGCGGGGGGCAGAGGGGAATGGACTTTAAATGGTTTTGCAAGAGGAACCCAGATGAAAGCAAATCAGCTACAACTGAGAAAATCCAATCTACTTAACTGTCCTGCACAGAACTAATTTTGCCTGGTGCAGCTGTGACCTTCACGAACATCAGGTCAGTAGCAGCCTTACTATCTCCAAATGAAGGTAGAAGATAGTCGTCCCTGAGCAGGCCTCCCCAATGCCAGAGAGAAAAGAGCTCTTTTATAAAGCACAGTCCCTGGATCAAGAGGCATGTTACAGAAAGATTACACTGCAAACCTAATCCCCTATCCCTAAAGCTCAACAATCTGATACATGAACCCGCCTTTCATCAAAGAGCTGGTGATTGCAGTGATGGGCAATCTGAGCAGAGGATAGGGAATGGGGCTGCCAGCTGTGTTGGCCAGCTCGGGCACAGGTGGATGGCCACACCAGCTCCTCCTGGTAAGGAGTCCCTACACCCGTGTTCATCCAGGTACACATGGCAGCACATCTGGTCAATGAGTTTTAAAAAGGGTCTTAACATTTTCCATAGTGCTGGTGCAAACCATCTCCTGGTCACCTTGTCTCCAGTTATTTGCAGAATGCCCATCAAATCTGACCGCTTTCAGTCTTTAACATTCAACCTGCCTTTGGACAACCTCATTCACTCCTCCCAGACAGGGCAGCACAGCACAGGCCAGAAGGAGTCATGTTTGTTAACCCTTTCTACCCAAAAGGCAGGCACACACAAAAGGTAGCTGTGCACATCCCACCTCCACAAGGCAGAGGTCCTGGTCAAGGGAGCCAAGCGACTTGTACCAGAATATGTTGGCCAGTGAGTGCTGCCCACCCAAGGCCATGTTATTAACACATGCTACTGGTGTCACCCCTCACCTTCCAATAGGCACCATGTAGGGCTAGGTGGTGAGGTTATAAGGTTTGCACTTCAAAGCTCAAGAGCCAGAAGAAAAAGGATCTTTCTTTCATAATCTTAAATCACGAATAAGCTCAAAGCAAGGCAATACAGAAACATTACTTTGAAATCAGCTACAAGAGGTTCCTTTAAGGTACTCAGAACACATGGCTTAAAAAATGTTTAATGGCCATGTCTTCCCTGTAGGAGTGATCTCAGAGTGCATGGAAACTACCTGTGTCACAGACCAATGGTTTTCAACCAGTGAAAATATTGTTATATACTGTGAACCCCATTTCAGTATCTACAAATAGTAATGGGAGGAGTAAACCTCTTGTCAGGAGGTGTAAGTTTGCTATATGAGGAACCCTCATCACCAGTAAAAATTTTTAAGTGGTCTGCAGTGGAAAGAGGGGCAAAACCACTGCTGGAGATGCCTCTGTAATTGGCTATGGGACAGAGATTGACATATACCTCTGCAGCGGAAAAATTCTTTGGAATATTGATAAAATAATTTGGCCAAAGGGAGAAACATGCCAAAAAAAGTTTCATCTCATTTTATTCATTCAGTTCCTGTCACTTTAACAGAAATAAGGAGTCGATCACACACTCCATGCCTGCACAGCACATGTAAGCACAGTGCTCACCACCAGCAGTGCTAGGATAGCCGTGACCATTTTTGTTATCACAACTCATTCTTATCGCACCATTTGTTACCATAGGCTCTTTTTGCAGGAGCCTGCACTCCTGCTCTCTGAACACGAACCCCAGACTGTCACCCTGAGAGACAGGGGCACCTCCAAGTCATGGATCTCCTGGCTTTGCCGAGAGATGCTGGCTAACGGCTGGCTGGAGGTGAAAGCCGAATGGATTAAAACCAGCACTAATTCAACAATGCAATAAACTACTACAGGAAGCAGTGATCTACACCTTGTCACCTCTGACATGTCAGCATCCAAATGCAGACAGCATTTAATAAAAGACCAGTTCCTGGGTGTACTTCTCATCTGTATTATATAGGGTGTGATGCTCCCCAGCATTGTGAGAGCTGCTCCACTTCAGATCTGGGACTCTGTGACTCCTTGTCCACATACCCAGCAGACTGACTGGGTATGTGGACTGCAGTGCTCATTTTATGATATACGAGAGATGTGAACCATTTTGGACGTTTTCCAAATCAGCAAACTTTTTTTTTTCCTCTAGCAATCTCCAGTCTGGAATTCCTCTGCTTCTGTCGGAGGAATTCTTGGTGACTCACATGTGGATTGGGAGCTTTCTCAGCCCACAGCTGAAGGCAAGGGTGTTAAATATTTAATAAAGAGACAGCTTTTCTCCCCAAATGTTTTGGATAAATAGCTGCTAAAAGAAACCAAAATACAAAAGGGTTTTAGCTGCTGGAATAAAAATATCTTTTTGCCTTTCCAACAATCACCAAGCTGCCCTCACCTGGGTTCTCTCCCTGGTGCTCACAGCTGTCCCCAGCTCCCACCACTGGCCCATGCCTGCACTCAGGAGGGAACCACACTTCAGCCAATCTCCTACAGCTGGGCTCAGCTTCAGTCACTCAAACTAGGAGGAGGAGGAATAGTAAAAGTAGCAGAAGTTTCAGCTGTAGTCTAAAAGCTGCTCTGGCCTTACAATGATGCTCCTGCCTGGGCCCAGCTGGTGCTAACAGTGGTTAAGCAGCAGATACGGTAACAATGGCAGGGTGTTCAAGTAGTTTCACCCTGTAACTGGTGCCACATAGCAAGGCAGGGGAGACATGCACCTTCACGTGTCTGACGGTTTTTTAGTAACAGGAAAGCAGTGAACATTCAAGAATTTCTACTTCTTAATGTCCAATTAAATGTCAGTATTAAGGAAGTAACTGGACCTCCCTAGATCCACAGTTTCCAGCACCTAATTATGTGCTAACTTTATTCCATATCACTATTATGTGACTATGTTCTTTATTTCCTTTCCATAATTGCTACCTAGTTAAAATACTCCAAGTTGGAATGCAAAAAAAATTAAAGAAAGGATCAAATTCTTGGACAGTGAATCATAAACTCTGTTTGGTATCTGCCTACAGACGTAGCAGGATGAAATCCTTATTTAAGCATCAAACAGGATTTATTTAGGCATTCTGTTATCTCTGTTGAAGTATCAAAACAGCACATACCATTATGCTGCTAAACCCTATCAGAGTTCCTGCCACATAGGAGTGATAAGAGGTATAGACACTGGGTCAGGATTTGGCCACTGCTCAGCTGAAAGAGAGAAATGTGCTTTTTCTGTGCCTGTCCTCTAGTTAAACCCTCTGCTTTCAACTTGAAGGTAGACACAACCATCCTCAGTGTTATGTGTAGCAGCTGATCATTTCCAAGACCCTGCACTTTTTACTAAAAGTCCTGAAGGTGTTTTGCACCAAGCATCCATAGCACCTACTTCTACCTCACTGGTTCATTTGCTGGGAATGTGAAAACTGATGAATTTCAACTTGTGCAGCCATCAGCAAGGACCTGTCAGTAGGCGACCCCAGGCTTTGGGCTGGACTGCCACCTGAAACGTGCTGCTATAAAGGTTACCTCTGGCATTTACCATCCGCAGGGTGAAAGGCAGGACTCGTCTGCTTTGGTGAACCTTCTTCCAAGCCAGTGGCACTGCAGGGATGCAATCAGCGTGTCCTGCATTGTTCCAAAGCTGTCAACATCTGTCAGGAATAGTAAATTTTACTTTATCTTGTTTGGGTGGAATGGATTTCCATAAAAAGTTATGTAAATAATGCTAAGAATAATAAAGAAAATTAGTTTAAACAGCATGGCAGCAATTAGCCACAGTTCTTACACAGACTGGACAAGCACCAAAGTACCACACCGCCACCAGATGCAGCCCCAGCTCTGCCATTCATGGAAGGAGGGTGAATTGGAGAAGAAGGCTGCATGGCTGTACTGGGTAAACTGCAGGACAGGACCCATAAATACAATAACACTTCCTACTGGAACTCACACTTTAAGACTAAAACTACATGCCTACTCAAGCCAAAAAAAAAAAAAAGGGCAAAATGTGAAGAAACCAGCTTGAAAGCTTAGTTCTGATACAAACCAGAGGAGTAATGACGAACTCAGAAACATCAAGTAGAGGTCAATGTTTGCCTTTCACTGTACTTCACATAAATACACAGCTGTTTCTACCCGCTTCGATGGCCGCTTCAAACAAATCAAGCTCTTTGAGATACTTCACTCGACTAAAATCACAAATTCTGGTTTCGCTTATTATGCATTGCTTCTGCTGCCTGCAGTCTCCCCATCTTGTTTAAGTACAGCATGTAACTGCAAGCAGAATGGCAGCAGCCTTTCTTGCCCCATGGTGAGCATCAGCACTGAGGGGGTCAGCAAAGATGGTCAGCAGCTCCTAAAAAGAGAGATGGGCTCTTGCCCATGTAGTAACCAGCAGACAGTAGCTGAACACCTGCAGTTATAATCATGGGAATAGTTAACATGTCACATACATGTGCAACTCCTTGTATTTGAGGATCTGTATGTATGAATGGTTAACCTTTCTATAACCTCTCCAAAGACTAAAATAACAGAATTTCCCCTCTCTTCCCCCCCGGCCCCTGCCAAATCTCTAATTTTTGCCCACTTGACTCAGAGAAGGAGACTTTGCTTGCACTATCTTCAAATATTAATAGTGAACTGCCAAGGCACATTTCTTACTGTGATGCACTTGTACAGCTCTGAGTAATTCCCAGTGGCATTAATGAGAATGGCTTATATAAATCTCTTTGCCTCATCCCATAATCACGATCATGGCTTTAAAGAGGGCGATACGAAATCTCTGTGTCTCCCCACTACAGTTCCCATTTTCAAGTTCTCTGTACATCACAGCTTAGTCAAGCTACACCAGTCAAACACCAAGTTGGGGCATCACCCCACACCTTTACCTCTCATGGAGCTAAATGCAATCACTTTCCTATTGAAAGTATTTTCCTTCTCTGGATGTAGAATATTGTCTGAGGCATTCTGAACAGGTGGTTCTGCTTTGGGAATTTAAATTCCTTCTGGAAGGAAGTGCACAAAACCGCTTATTTTTGTTTACAGTAGCATCTCATTATTTCATGGCCCCTTTTCCCTGCCAGGAAAGCTTAGAGGGCTTTTTTTTGGTGAAGGAAAATCTTCCATCTCACAGTGACTACCTTAACTCAAAGTGTTCATCTGAGGGCAACTCAAAGAGAGGGGACAGCATTTGGTACCAGCAGGTGAATTCCCAGATCCTGGGGCCTTCTGGGAGCAGTTGGTTCCCTCCCCACCCACAGAACTTCCTTAAGTCATCCTAGGAAGCCTCTTTGAGGGCAAATTTTCCCCAGTACCATTGGGATGTTGCAGCTCTGCATTGCCAAGCAGATACGTCTGTCTAATTCTGAAACAACTCTATTCTTGCAGTGCAACAATGCCAGCTCATCCAAGTCCAATGAAACCCCCCAAGAATGATTCACAGCAAACTAAACCATATTTACTTTCAGTTCACTATCACACTCACAACTGGTAATTTTGAAAATTTTATATTCTGAGTTGAGCAGCAGGCTACAGACTCCTTGTTACTGTACTTACTCCAGAGGCTGCACACCTCTTGTTACTGTACATGCCTGAGAGAGATGTCTTTCTCTTTTCTTCACCCCCCTCCCTGTTCTGCCTCCTTAGAGGGGAATTAAGGCAGCAGAGAACTGTGAAAGCTCTGACAGTATCCACATCACAAAATCTGGTTTGTGTAAGTAACACACAAACCAGAGGAAAAGCCATCTTTAACCTGCTGGACCAATCCCAGCATAAATGTTTGCTCTAGGCAAGGACAAGACAAGTAGGTTCTTTAGTATTTTTTGTTTAATATCCTTTTAACATGAGCCTGGACTGGTGCACAAATGAGCACAACTGCTCAAATGAGTCATACTTCTTTTTTAGGACCTTGTTCTGGCAAAACTCCCACTGAGCTCAGCAGGGGTTTGGAGGAGTGGGAAATGAGGAGCAGCCCAGGACCCAGATCTGTGGGATGGGTAGATGAGCACAGGGTAGCATTTGATTAAATACATCCAAGTTCCAAAACCTGTGAATATTTGTAATCTTCACAAATGGCAAAACAATATAATTTAAACCAAAATACTCAGAGACAAGACAAAACTAGTGCTGAGATGCCAGATTGCATCGTTATCAGTTCTTAAAGCTCATGGTACCTTAAGTGCATTTAAAGGATCATAACTATTACAGCCCAATTACCACTGGAACCCCAGAGCAGGTGCACTCATCTAAACCAAAGCCTCAGAGAAAGTAATTCAAACTGAAATTGCTACAGGATTTTCAAAGTGTGAAAGGGACTTGTTGAGAGTAATTAAAGGCTCCAGGATGCAAAATAAAAAGACCATATCCTATCCAGACACATGGGAAAGAAAGCACCATCTCCAGATCCTGATGGCAGGAGGGGAGCTTCCCAGCAGCTGAGTGGGCACCCACAGAGGGCCAGGGCAGTCAGGCCAGTGGGGTAAGCAGGGGAATCTGTCTGCATGGACCTTGCTTGATACCATGCAGTTATCACAGAGCAATTAATGTGACAATTACTGGCTAATGTGCATTTTAACTCCAGGTAAACACGGTCTCCACCACAGGATGGCATGGCAAAGGGAAGACCTCAGCAGGCAAAGGAGGTGGTGGCTGGTAGAGAGATCATAGCCACAAATTTAGGGTAAGACACTTTGGTGCTATCAGCTGAAAGCATCAGGAGGTTTTGGGGAATGCAGAAACCAGCAGCAGAACAAAACGTACAGCAATGCTGAGTCACACACTAAACTGGAGTCAAAGAGAACCCAAACAACATCCCCCCCAAGCACAGACAGTAAACAGAATATAACAAAGGAAGGCAATAGAAAGGAACAGGGTTCCCAGGATGTGCTGCAGGTTCAGGTGGGATCCAAAACAAGCCTGAGCTCACCCTGGGAGATGATCCCAGTAGCAAATAAAGATGAGAGATGCAGGATTGCTAATTAGGTTATGATAGTTCTGATCTTTCTTCTGTTAAAGAAGTACCATTGTGGGATGGTCTCAGGCTCTGCCTACCTCTGAAGGGAAAAAAGCCATGCAAGTCAGAAATCTAGCAGTTCCAAAGCTATTTCAAGGAGACTGTGCTTGAATTCCAGGGTACGGCTGGCAGGGAAAGGCTCCAAGGAGCAGAGGAGCAGCAAGGTGGTATCCATCAGCACTCTGGGGCATTGCACACCAAATGTTCTTTGCTTTGGGTCACACCAAAGGATCTAGGGCCTTGGTCCCCCCCCCACCCCGCCTCAGGAGTCACAGCTAGGAAAGCAAACCAAGGAAAACACAGGCAAAACCAGCATTTCACACATTTACCCCCTTTTCAAGAGCCTGTGACATGCTATCTTGGGATTTTCACAGTCCACGATCATGCCTGGGCACTCCAGCTTAATCCCAAAAGTCGAAAAGAAACTTAAACATTGGAATAAATAAATAGCAATGCTACCCTGCAGAGGGTATTAAAGCATTAATTTCAACAGACAGATGGCATGGAGGAAGGACGGCTATGTACAGCAAAGTGGAACCAGGAGCTGCATGTGAATTCTTGACCCTGGCATTCCTATACAGCAAAGTATCTCCTCCCTCACAGAAAAAGAAAAAGAAAAAGAAAAAGAAAAAGAGAAAGAAAAAGAAAAAGAAAAAGAAAAAGAAAAAGAAAAAGAAAAAGAAAAAGAAAAAGAAAAAGAAAAAGAAAAAGAAAAAGAAAAAGAAAAAGAAAAAGAAAATCCAACACAAAACCCCAAGAAAACAACAATAACAACAAAAAAGACCAAAAACAAACCCCACAACCCACCAAAAAAACACCAAAACATAAAAATTCAAACAAACACAAAAAAGCCCCAAACCAAACCCACCATGCACCTTCCATTCACAGCAGTAACAAGGCCAGGAAAGTGGTACTCTACTGAGCAGGAGCCCAGGGTTTGCCCCAGGCTGACAAAGGAGATCTCTCAGAGGAGGTACATTGTTCCCTACTGTCCAAACCCACTGCAAAGCCGGGGCTGTGTTTTGCCAGCCCCGCAGCCCTGGTGGTGCCACGCTCCAGGGTGGAATGCCAGGGCCCAGGGCGCTGAGCAGGAAGGGGCAGCGCACCCAGCATCATCTCCTCTCACGCCTCAGTCAAGCTCATGTGCCAACTAACCGGACAATACACAGCAGCAAGGAAAAATTATGGGTACATGCCTAGATCTCTGACTGCCATAAATTTGTAATTTTATTGCAGTAACATGACATAAAAGTGATCTGCCTGCAGCTATTCCATACTGTGGCACAATCCCACCAGATCTCAAAACACAAAGGAGACAGCATGGGACACAAGCAGGAGGTGTGTGTCGTGCCTCCAGCACTCACCCCCCCTGCCAGCCTCAATCCTGGACCCCAAAACCAGGTCGGGGGGATGACATGCAGGAAGATGCACTGCCCAAGTGAGGTCCTCTGCCCAAGGCAGCTGCCTCATACCCTGGCTGCCACACCACAGGTCCTGCTACTCCCATGGCACTGCTTTTCCCTGGTCTCCCATGTCCCCTCCTCACCCTGCAGCCCCCTGGCCCCAAGAAGACAGGGCAGTGTTCGTGCCAGTCTGGGAGCAGTGGGGAGTTGAAAACTAGTTTTGCCAACACTGCTAAAATAACTGGATTCATCTCTGGGCATATGGTGGTATCTTCAGGGAGAGAGGAAGCCACTGCTGGCCTTCTTGCCAAATTCCTAGTATTTCTGGAGTATTTACATGTTGTGCATCTCAGGTTTCTCTTCTCCCTCTGGCTGCTTGCTGTGGCAGGATGACGCAGCCTGGCTGGCGGGGGCCAAAGTTATTCAGCCCACAGCCCTTGCCATGCTAACTCACAGACAGCCAGGTTTAGCTATCTCAACCTACAACAATTTTTCCCCAGATTTAAGCAGAATAGCAAACAAAAAATTAGCCTCTTTTAATGCATCCATAAAACACCACAGCCTCCCCCTTGAGACCACAACAGAGTCCAAGGAGAGTTTAGGAGAGAAACAGCCCATCACAGAGATGGGTTATTCATCCCTGTTCAGACATGTCTCTGAAGAAATGTGAAGGACACAAGCACGAAAGCACAGATAAATATTTTCAACATAGGAAAGATGTTTTCCAAGAGGTGCCAGCTTCACATTTTAAGTGAGCAGGGAAAATCGACCAGCCAAACAACCTCTGGTACTGGATTGCCCCCACTTCCACTAAAAAAAATGTACCACCTTTGCTCTCAGAAAAGAAGCAGAAAAAACCCACAAAACTGAGTGGGCAAACTCACTGATTGCCTGTACCCAGAGGCTAGGGAACCAGAAGAGATTTCTTACAGATCCTAACTTTGATTTGGGCTTCACCAGAAGAAAGACCTGCCCAGCCACCCCAGGCGGTGGCTTATGTCCCAGCAGGAAGAGGATGGGCATGGCCAGAAGGCAGCCTAAAGGAGCTGCAGCTGACACCAACCAGAGGAAGGCTCAGCTTCAGCAACACAACCCTTGTCTTCCTTTGAGGTGACACTGACACAAAGAGATTGGTTATACTGCAGCATTACTCTTCCCTCCCAACTTGCAGCCCTGTGTTGAAACACAAACATTGAAAATACCATTCTGAAATGCTCAAAACCTCAAGCGAGGCACAAGCAGCCTTCAGTACCATCAGATGAAGAACCATGACCCCAGGTTGCTCCACTGGAAGACAACAAGAAGCCAGCAAGCACACGGTGCCTGGAGGCACCTCCTGGACCCAAAGCTCCCGTGTGAGCTGCCATCAGCCATGAACTCCATCTGCCCGGCTGTCCGTCCCCAGGACCCAGACCTGCTCCAGAGCCACAGTTTCAGACACGAAGACATCACAGCTTAGTACCTTCCAGACAAAATGAACACTGCCATGTTGATGTAACCATTGGCAAGCACAACTACGTTTACTTTGAACTGAAAAAAATCACTTGCATTCCCAAACTGAAGCCAAGAGCAATTTTGCCAATATATCCAGATAAGGGATGGTCTTATGTCTCCCAAATATTTCCAGAAGGTATTATGGAGGGATTGGATCTTTATTAATGTGTGACAACAGCATAAAAATGTATCACAATGATAAAAAGCATATATATTTTCTCAATAGTACATTTTTGAAAAGAAGCCAGTTGGCATACAAATAGGTGATGTATTGAGCAGGTTACAAACAAATACATGTCCTAACAAAAATGTTTGCAACTTTTTCCACTGAGCATTTAAAATATATTGACAGAAATAATTACAATGTTCTTTGAATACTCAACAAAGAGATGGCGGCATTTCAAAAAACCCACTTTCCAAAGACTGCATGTAATTCTGTGTGCCAGTAAGATATCTTGGAGCAACAGTTACATATTTTTAATATACATACACTTATAATAAGTATGTATTAATTTATATTCATAAATACATATACTTTATACATGTATTTTATATACACATAAAATACGCATATATAGAAACAAGTCTTACTTAAAGTTAAGAAGTAGAATGCTATAATGTCAGAAAGAAAACAAACTGAAGATAAATTTAAAATGTCATGAATCTGCCTGATGTAAGAATGGGCAAAACTTCTGCTCCAGGCCTTTCTTTTGCATTAAAATCTGTACATGGTCTGTGGTATCAGTTTGGTTTAAATTTTCACTAATTGTTTTCACAAATAGCATTTCACTCTTGCTATCACAATCTGAAGATCAAGCTGGCTGACAAAAGTGATGAGAAGTTAGTGAAGAACTAACTGTCCCAAGCTCCTTTCAGCAGGGTGGCAGTGGAGACTTCAAAGGTCCATTCACCTTTTGAAGCCTCAACATTCACAGGGCAGCTGGTATAGCTCAATTGATAGATTAACCTTCTTTATGTATTTCCTTTTGTTTCAGTTACAGCCCAGAAGAAAGTGTCTTTCCAACACAAAATCTTCTAAATCACCAGAGAGTATTCCAGCAAAAAAACTTTTTTTCTCCAGACATGTTTTTCCTCATCTACACTTCACAGTAATTCTCAGCTTCCCAAAGAGAATCAAGTGCTATTCTTAGGAGTCCTCATGAACTACTTGTAGATGCCTTCACAAACTGATCCCTCTTTCCATCACAGATCCACTCTGGCACAGTTCTCCCTGTTCCTTCCCTCCTCTGCAGGCTGACTGAGGAAAGTTAGGGCAGCTGCAGCCTCCAGCCAGTCTCAGCATTGAGTAACCCTCATCCATGCAGATCTAACATGCTCCCATCTACATCAGGGCACAGCATCCACCCCCAGTAGGGCTGGTGGAGATTTCAGACATACACTTACTAACAAAGAGGGACGGCTACCAGGAAACACACAGATGAAATGCAAAATTTCCCCCACCTGGGTTTAATTCCAACATCTGCAACATCCTACAGCCAACAGAAATAACCCAGAAACTGCTAAATTCTAGCACGGGTACTATGGACTTCTCTGTAGCAGGGGAAATGAATTCAGCAGTCCCTCTTTCTCTTCCTTGCCACAGCTCTCTACGGATGTTCATGAGAATCTGCAAATGATTCAGACAGCACCATTCACCAACAAGATCAGCTCTGCCACCTATTCCTATACTTACCTATTAAATTTAAGAAACTCCTGAGAGGCTGAGCCTGTTACAGACTGGGAGATGAAATTAATTCACCGAGTAAGAAAAGTTTTTAGGAAACTCTTATCACAGAGTGCTGGCTTGAACCCTCAGTGGAGACAGACTGTGGGCTCCACCAGCAAAAGCATAATCCTAGCAGACCTGTGTATTTTCCACAGTGGAACATGGCACAATTAGCAGCATTAATGGACAGACTGTTCATTTAATTCAGTTTTTTGTTCCACAAATAAAGTCCTCTGTCTGTTTTTTATTTGGTTTTATAAATTAACCTCTTTCTTTTCTCATTAAGTAAACAATGAATGAAGGATTACTCTGTGGGAAAGATGCAAGTGCAAAGGGCAGCAGTTTTATACTGCAGCAGCTATTTCCTTTCACGCTTCCAAATAACTCTGCTCTAGAAGGCAGAAAATCATTGACGTCTAATCATTTATTTAGTAAGATACACTGTTTTCTTTTAGCTTAGGGAAACTTGTGGCTGGAAAGCTGTGCTGAAAGTTGGTCTGTTTATGAATGGGCCCCGGTCCCTCACATGGTGATGGAGAAGCTCTTTGCGTGCACTGGACATCAAGCGGCGATGCAGCACAGGGAAGGACAGACCATGGCCTGGTGCACTTTGCTATTGGGACCTGAAGTTCCTGTCAGTCTCATCACAGGGTTTTCCATCTTCACTGTACCCCTGGTACTAGGCAGTCACGCAGCCAAGGATCCCAGAGGGCTGGCTGAGCCACAGCCAACTCTGAGGTGGATGTTTGCAGCACACACTTCACTGCTGGTTTGTTTGCCTCAAGGGCACCTTCCTCTGGTCTGACTGCCCCTCACTTTCCTTGTATGGGTGGTAAAACAGTCACATGCTGGGATTTTGCTGAGAAAAGCTAAGCTTTACCGTAATAAAACCAGTTTTTTCCCTTAATTTCTCCCCTTTTAAAGCATACCAGCGGGCTGACAGAAATGGCCATTTGCCTCTGCTCAGTGCTGGTGGGACAACCTCAGAGCACTGGGTGCAGAGACAGTGAAGTACTGGAGCAAGACCTGTGGAGGGCTGCTATGGTCAGGGAGCTGCAGGACAGGACAGGTATGGAGAGGCTGAGGGAGCAGGGCTTCTTCAATCAAAATAAGACAAGCCTCCGGGGAGAGCTGTTTACAACCACCTGGGTATGGGAGGCTGTAAGAGGCTAAGTGGATTTCCTTTGGAGGAGTACAGGAACAAGGCAAGGGACAACAGACACAAGCTGAGTGTAGAAAGTTGCAGCTGAATTATGAACAAAAAAAAATCCACAAAAACTACAATGAGAGTAGCAAAGTGTTTGAGCAGATGAGCCAGAAAGGCTGTGAAATCTCCATCTGGGAGCAGCTGGCTTCTGTTGGCCCTTAGCAGGCCATTGGACCAGACAACCACCAGCAATCCTTTCCAGTGTAAATTATTACTCTGTGATGCTGTGGTCAGGTTTTGGAAACAAGGAAGGTTTTGACACTGCATGCACAAGCAGATCTGGCTCAATCAAACTAAAAGCAGTAGCCAAAGAGTAGTTACATCCTCTGCCTTTTCAAAATCTCTCTCTTCAAAACGCAACAAACCTGAAGATGTTTACAGAATCTTATTCCTGTGAACTTACACTTGGCCACTGCTGAAGGCTCTTGGCACTGGTACAGCCCTCATAATGGGGTACCTTATGCCCCTGTTGCCAGTGGGGTCACTGCATGACACCTGGGTATACAACTTCTCTTTTCATCTCACCAGTAGGAATGGTGAGACATAGCATGGCATGACACAGACTGCAGCCATGTGCACCTAAGTTGAGCAAGTAATGTGAGTGCAAGAAGCTTGTGCAGTCAAGAAGAGCCTTTAAAGTAACATAGCCATGATACGGGTATGCAACACCTCTGTGTGCTCATTGCAGTGCTGTATGCCCTTTGCTGCTGCAGCCTATTTTATGTCTGGAGGTGCTAACAGAATTGCAAGCCAGTCTCACTAGTATGGACCGTGCTCTATATTTGGGCTAAACTCTACTGCCAAGCCTGGTTCCTGTGATACAAATGCAGGGCACCTCCAAAAACCTCCAACAGACAAAGATTAATGAGAAAAAATACTGGAGACCTCACAAGTACACAATCAAAGACAGAAATTTAACCAGTGTTCAATCCACATTTCTCTTAGGCCTTCCACAGCACTGAGGATGAAGAGAGATTTCCTGTCAGCAGCATCCTCAGTGAGGTTCCTCTAACAGCAGCTCTGCCAACCCATGGACCACCACCACCAGATGGAGGCCATGGAATCCTGCAGGCAAACTGCCTCTTCCCTAGGAAAGCCCCATTTCTCCAGAGGCCAGCACATGGAAAGGTTTCTCATAAATCTTCTGCTTTCCAGGCTGGGCAACAGCTCTGTGCTACATTTCTCTCCAGATGCACAAAAAACTTTCTTACTTAATTAGATTTCAAGGAATTTTGGAATTTTGTTTCAGTAGGGACAATTAACCAAGAGGACTGTATCCTACTGCCCTCATTCTCACTTCATCAATCTTTGTGTCACCCAGAAATTTTATCAGAAATAATTTTATATTTACTTCCATATCACTGCCAAAAATGATGAATAGCATGAGGGTTCTGACTGATCCCTGCAGAGTTACATTAAAAAAATGTTCACATTCAGTAAAGATTCCCTATTGACAACTACTTTTTGAGCTCTGTCAGTTACCTTGTTCTTAATACATTTAAGATATGCTTCAGTAAAAGTATATAGTACTAATATTTTAATAATAATGTCATGTGGAATAAAATCAAACACCTTACAGAAGTTAAAGTATATTATATCTACACAGTTATCTTATCCCCCAAACTTGCAATCTTATCAGATAAATCAGGTTTGTTTGACAAGACATATTCTCCAAAAAAGAATGTTGAATGGCATTAATTATATTCCCTACCTTTAATTCTCTAAATCCTCTCTCAGTTCTATTCTTTTGCCTTGGATTGATGTCAGCCTAAGCTGCTGGCAGTTACCCGGGATCTTCCTCTTGCACACATTTGCTCATTGTGAATTTCCAAGAGGCTTAAGGAGTTAATAGAAACAGACCAGAGATCTTCTGTACCAACTTCTTTTAGAATTTTTGACCCTAAGTTATCTATATATAGTCACTCACCAGAAAATGTTTAAGCAGTACCTCACTTCACCATATTGCACAGACAGAACTGCTGTGACACAACACGCAGCTCTCCCTGGGCTTCACCACAGCAGGGTCACACCAGGCACAGAGACTGACCAGTCAAAGACTGAGATGAGTTTGGTGCAAAATGGACAGTGCTCCAAGGAGTGTGCTCACACTGAGCAAGTCCCTTCATTTTAAGGAATGCTCTGCCTTGCTCCCAAACCCTTCTCTGTCAGCCAACACACTCTGCAGCCAGGCTTACATTTCATACCAACACTAAACTATCCCACAGAAATCCTTCTGAATTCTATCTGAGAAAGAAAATATTGCCATCAACTTTGAGTAGGAATCTCCACCCTGTTCTAACAGATGGTAAACTTGCTGCAACTTTCTGTGTTTTATCACCTCTCATTTTACAACAGCCATGCAAACTACCAGGCATGAAGCCTTCAGTGCTATGGAGACTGCCACAAAGGGCCTTGGTGCACATCTTCAGCAATGTAAGACACAGCTGTCCTATAAACTTTGTACCACCCAACTGCATCAAATCCAGACCTGTGTCTCCAAGTCACCAAGTCCACACACAACAGGTCCAAGCTGTCTACAGCATCTCCAGCAGTGCCCAACTGAGGACTGTGATCAGCAGTTTGAGTCTTCAAGCACAGCAGAGCTTTCTATTGAGTTGGGAAAGCAGTGCAGGAAACGGCACTTTTTTGAGAATTGGACTGAGTCAGGAGCTAACCTCCCAGGAATTAAGGGAATCTTATCTAGTAAGACATAAAATAATATACAAAATTCACCTACCACAACAGATCCTAGTCTTGCATCTTCAGGATGGCCCTTACAGATCAATGCATTTTGCTGAAAAGCCCTCCTCTGCTAAAGGATAACTCATCTGACATAAAGATGTGGTGTTCCAGATAGCTGGGACACACATCAGAGAGGGAGCTTTACAAATACCATCCAAGGCAATACAGAGCCAGCATGTTTGCTCCAGTCAGTGTTGTTAAAATGGGAGAATTACACATTTAAATAAAACAGTTCTAGCAGGAGGTACAGCAGCATATCAGTGAGAAGCATTAACCATGCTTATTCCATTTCACCCATTAAATATTTTTAATTTTTAAGCAAGTTATTAGAGCTACTATAATATTATAAATATTGCATTACTCATTCAAAAAGATTAAATGGTCTCAAAAAAGAGAAGATATTCTTGTTGCTGCTTTAGTGGCTCTTTGTGATTGGCTACCTTGCTTCTCTACCCTACCACACTTCTCTAGGACATCATGGATTGTACTGGGGGCTCTCAATTCCTTTCCATCCTAAGTGACAGTAGAAATACCCAGCACTGAGCAGAATCAAGCTCTGAACATAGCCTACCTAAGTAATATGACACTGTGATCCTGCTCTGGTGTTACACCTGCAATCTGCATCACATAATCCAAGATGCTGCAAAGTGCTCACCTCTGCCTATCACCTGGGCTCCAGGGGAGAGGCAGAGCAGCATTCCTAGAGGCAATTATCTCGTCAGAAGCAGTCCCTCAGCTGAGCCAGTTTGTACCCTGCGTGCTCATTTCTTTCTGAGGACTGTGAAGGGGTGCTGCCTGCCTGCCTGCACAGGTGTGTGCACCCACAGCCACCAGCCAGGTGAGTCCCACTGCATAGGACAGACAGCTGGGCTGGAACACTTCAACATCTGTAATAAAGGCTCTAAGCTCACAGTTTACCTGCACCTACTACAAGGTAGTTTCTTATAATGTAAATCCATTTAAGACTGGAAACAGTCCTTTTTGGTTTGTGTTTATAGAACATGGAGTAAAGGCAGGATCACAGGTCATAACCAGGTTCACCAGGAGTCTTCACAGTGCAGATTAATGATGTACTCATTAGGACCAGCACTGGTAAAGGTGAGTGTACTTCCCTGCCCAGACCCCAGCTGCCATTCTTTTCAGTATGCAGCCTACAGCACATTCCCATCTGACTCCTCAGTGAAGGCAGAAAAAGAAAGTTGATCTAACCATGAGAAGGAAAGTCTTTCTTTGACCTGTCCTGAAATGGGAACCCATAAGCAGCAAACCATTATCTCTGTCAAAAGGAGTGGGACCCACTGCTGTACTTGGCTAAAGAGATGACAGGACACAAATCTCATAATTAGGAATGAATATGATGAGAGTTGTGCTCAGACTGGGACACGAACCACTTGTTCCCTGATCACACTTTCAACTGCAAGAAATGTTTCTCCCCAACCACCCATGAATCACTTAATTAAAATCTTAATATGTAGCAATTTGCTGTTATCCAGGCTTTTGTCTTGAAAACATGATGTTAGTTTTTCATACTTCCTATTTGTTTCCCAACAAATAAGCAACCAGCATTCAGAAAATGTTCCTTCTTTTGAACTTCAGCCATCCAATGCCCCACTTCCAGGTACTTCCCTCTGCCACTCTGTACACACCCATTTCAGAAAGCGGCACAGACAAAACCAACAGCTGTCATTGAACAAAGCTCCACCATCCAGGTGATGGAAGTCACCAATGTAGAGTTGAAGGACTTTAATAAAATGAATAAGAAAGAATCCTTGCAAGGGGGAAGAACAAAGAGACAGAACAGCAGCTTTTCAATCAAGAGCCACACACTATATGCTTTAGGAAATAACAAGTTCAATAGCCAGTTGATAAATAGCTTGCCACCAGAAAGTGCATTTGAAATGACACATAACTGCCACATATATAAGCCCAGAGTAAGCAAGAGCCATGTTGCCCTTCCACATGCAGCTCAGTGCTGCTGCGAGTTTTCCCTGCCTGCCCATACAAACACCATCTCTCAGGGCAGCCCCTGCTCCCCTAAGGTCACGGGGACATGGGCCGAGTCACCCCAGGACACAGGTGCAAGAACAGCCTCACAGCAGCTGCATGCCCATGAACAGCTGCTCCAGGGGGGCAACAGAGGGAGCAACACAGATGAAGCAATGTTTCTTGGCTTGGGGCAGATTTTTCTCAGTTTAAGGGGCTGTAAATTGTTTTTGCTTTAGGAGAAATTGGTGCTTTCCCTGATACCCCTTTTATGTTTTTATGCCCTAATTTACAGTGGCCAAAAAAACTGATACAACAGTACTGACACCAGCATAGTCCTTTTTGCTTTCCTCAGGCTCCCAGGTCCTGCTTTCTCAACATCACTCACAAAGATCCAGATCCAGCAGAGCACACATTCAAGTTTTAACCTGTCGAGAAGTTCATTAGTTTCAATAGGCCTATAAAATGATTTAAAGTCAAGTACATTCGTAACTGCTTTCCTGAATCAAACTCTAAGTAAAAAGCTTGTCAACATAAATAAAGGCACCAGAGCCAGACCATGAAAGATATCTACAATTACTCAGGTAGGATTTTGTGTGAGGTTTCCAGCACGATTTAGTCCAACCATTGTAAAAGTGACAGGATTTTAAATTCATCCTTGAGAACAAGATTGACAGATCTTCTAAAGGAATCCAAATAGTGAACAAATGCATCCTATAATAATGAAATATTCCACAGAATTAAGGAGACACCATCAAGTCCTATTTGGCACTAAAATGTTGGCTTTGCACAACACTCTTCAACAGAAGATTCCTCTGATTCCTCCAAGGGCTTCTTAGGCTGCAACCCAACAGCGCCTGGCGCACTGTGTGTGTGGCCGAGTGTCCTATCGCTGGTCAACCACAGCACAGGGAAGCACAGCCAATGTGGAGATCAGACCTGGCCATGCCAGCTGAGCCCAATTCAGGAACAAAAGAAACTACCAAAGAGAGAGAGGTCAGTGACATATACAGCATTTGCTGAGCTCCTACAGCCCGTGGTTTTATTTGTTACTACAAGTAAGGACCTTTCTGGAAAGGAGGGAGAGATTCTGCCGGCAATATGACTTTAAGACCCTGACGGAGGGGAAGAGCAATACCATCAATGTGAACGAGCTCACAGCACCTGCTCCCAAACCAACCTGATGTAGTCAACCGAATTAACAGTTTTAACGAGGATGGCATGAAATGCGTTTTCTCCAGCCCCGGCAGGACAGCCAACCAGCCAGAGAGGCGACACCCCCGCGGCAGCTGAGGCCGTGCCCATGCCCTGCGTGTGCAGCGGCCGAGGCACCGTGCATACACGGCAGCCCGGCTAAAAGCGGCGCGGGTGGCAGGACATCCATCTTCCTCCGGGGAGGTTGCTGGGCAACTGGCAAGCTTTCGGCTGGGCGCTGACGTCTGCGCGCACACACGCACCTCCTCCATCTCCCGCAACTAACTTGATTTTGATGGATTAACATAAGATGAAAATCTACTGAGCTTCTCTCTCTCTCTCTCTCCCCGACACACAGGGTTCATTAAGATACAAAGGAAAATACAATAAAGCATCGACTTATAATGCATGCAGAAGACCATGCAAAGGACAACGCAGGCACTAATGATACCAATGTTCTGAAGTGATCCCTTATTTTATGGTAGAGAAAAATGTATTTATTTAGTAAAAATCTCATTAAAATAATAATAATAATAATAATCATAATAATCATAATAGCATAACACATGCCCAAACTGTGATTCTCTTGCATTCTTTTCTCTTTTACATCCTTCGGAAATGCTGTTCATTTTTTCATTGCTCCTTGTCATACGATGTTTTAAGATTATTTCCCTTCACCTGCTGGAGATGCACCACTGGGACACAGAAGTTCCCTCTAATCCCATCCAGCCAGGCATTTATACCACTCTTATTAGCTTGGTATCCCAGTACCCTACTGAGCTGCATTATCATTAATTGTTTCTCAAGTGTTAGCCACAGGCTCAGCTTTACACAGTACAAAGCAAAGATGTGATCCCTGCCCTGAGGAGTTTTACATGCTAAACAGATGGTTAATGACAGCAGCGTAATGACAGCCTTTGGACTGGTAGGGGATAACATTTATGGAAAAGGGAATAAATTAGCTGGGATTCATGACAAACTGCACTTGCGTTTCCTGAAGAAAATTTAGGGGAGACTGCTTTCCATGATAACCTGGAAATGTGTACTGGGCTTGATATCCAAAAAATCATAACCTCAGTATTTTTTACAAATGAGAAGCTTTATTCTAACAGCATTTTTTTACTGTAAAACTGATCAACCTTCTTTCACCAAACACACACAGGGTGACTTGTCAGAAAGAGGAGAATTTTAACTAAACAAAAAAGTATTAATGTTAAAAAAGACAAAACATAAAATGTTTTAGTAACCCCTGAGTTTAAAAATGTTCTTTTTAAAAAATATGAAAAGGCAAAATGGAAAACAACTGACGAGCTGAATGGGAATCAGAGTTTAAGGTGCCAGGCCATGCCGAGCATGCAGTGACATACAAGGCTTTGGGCAGGCACAAATAAAGAGCTGGGCACAACATGGTAGCTTCAAGGACAAGAAACTCAGACCTGCAAGGCCGGTGAAGGAAGCTGATGAAGATAAGGAAGAGGAGGAAGAAGGAGGAGGAGAAGAGGAGAAGATACCCCTCCACACATACACGATTTATTTCTCCAAGATCAGCATCACTCACAATGCAAGCTCCCCCCAGGCAGCAGCAGGGACAGCAGTGCTGCGACATGAACACCCACCACCCAGGCTGGGACCACCAGGGGGACAGGGATGGAGGCTTCTGGGTGGCATCTCCCACTGCCTGCCTGACAGCAGGGTGTTGAGCTCAACTAACTAATTCCAATTAACCCGGGCATTTCTTGTGCTCCTAACATCTGGCTGAGACAGGGCTCAGAACAGCATTTCTGTACTCCTCGCCAGCCCATGTTATTGGTTTCAATATACATGTGAGAAGACAGATAGCTCAGAGACCACAAACCCACAGAGCCCAACTTCTGGAGTGCCCCAAGCTCAGTGATGCACATGGGTGGGACAAGCAAGGTCAGGGATGGCTTGAAATCTTCTGATGTGACAGAATTCAGCCTGTTGTGTTTTACTGCTACTGACATTGGTGTTAGTATCTTCAGTGCTAGAAAGCTGTTCATAATTTGGGTAGAACAAAGTCCAGGGTATTTCTGTATGATTTCTACAAGCCTATTCTCAATTTTACAGTATAAGCACATAAAAGTATATTTTCTACTCTGTTTTGCAGTGTAATGAATGGTTGATTTTTTTTTTTCTCAGCCTTATTGTGCCCTTCTGGTATTGGGCAGGCTGCACCAAAGAGATTTCCCCACACAGCAGTCCTTTCCTGCATTCTAGAAATACATTTCCAGTTTTTTTACTTGACAATAACTCGCTCTGAATTCCCTTGTGAACCTCACAGATCTTTAGATAAGACACTAAAGTAGGAGCTGTGACTACAGAAAAGGCTTCTGGATGGTGGAAGATGTAAGTCCAGCTACCTTTCATTTCCCATTTATAGTCCTCCAGGTAATATTTGAGAAGGCTATTAAAATACAAGGTTCCTTTTTCCTTTCCAACTCAAGTATTTAAGACATTGCAGCTCATTGAAAGCCACAAAAACTCAAACTTGTGCCATTTCCAAGCAGGTTTGTATTATTTCCATGTCAGCAGCTAAAAGTTTGCATGCAGGTAAAATACCTCCAAAAACTATGTCATGAAAAAATAAATCCTTAGCAATTACATGAAGACCAAGAGAAGTATAACCACTGAGCATTTAAATAAGGAGACAATAGAATCTTCAGCCCAATAGGATAAATACCTTCAAAAGTCCCAGTAACTTCAATGCAAATTCAACTTAGAACAGCTCTGAGACGATCTAAAAACAAATTTGTGAACAGAATAATTGATAAGACTCTTGAGTCCTTATTTCTGTGTGCTCACATAATGGCAATTAAAGCTAAGCACCTTTGAATGGCCTCTAAACAAGCGCATGGAAATCTAGGAGAACCTTTGAGTGGGGATTATGCATTAACCTAATGTTCATAATCATGCTCAGAAACTTTCTCTTTGAAAGCTTGAAACAGAAATGCTAATAATCTCAGGCAAATAAAAAACCTTAAGCTATTGCAAAAGGTAACTTTTGAATCAAGTATATAATAGGTAATAAAACTTCAAAGGATTCATCACTCGCTGCAATTAAAACGTCCAACACAGATTTTTAAATAGCCTTCTCATGTATAAGGAAACTTTTTTCCTCCAAGTAAGTAACTCAACTCAGGTGAGCATCAGATTTTTTTTTTAGGAATAAATACAGGCTTTCATCAGTGTTGCAGTGAAAAGAGCACAACATCATACACCAAATCGGCAATCAAAGCTATTTCCACTTTGCCTAATTTTGTTCTTTAAGAATTCAAAGTATCAATCCTCCTCGTAAAAATCTTCAAGCATGAACATAAAACAGTGAATAACTTATGTGAGAGAGTAATAAGAAGACTCTAGGAAAAAATACTGCCCCCTCCCCAATTTCCACATGACTAACTGATAATTTTCCATATTTTGGTAGAAAAGAGGATGTCTGTCTATGGCATGATGACAGATATGAGCCACAGACAGGAGCACACTCTAACAAGTTCTCCCTAGGTTGCCTAGAAGAGGCAAAAAAAAAAAAAAAAAAAAAAAAAAAAAAAGGAAAAGAAACATCCTCTTGTAGCTGTGGTTTTACAATGAATTGCCAAACAAAAACCAAGCAGATCCCTGTCAGATTTGACAGAACACCTGAAGTCTTTGTCTCATCACCACAACTGCCAGTTACACAGTCCTCAGTGCTGCAAGCAAAATGCATTGACTCTTATGGGCCCAGGCAGGCAAAATGGCCTTGTTTGACTGCAGTCTCCAAGCTGGAGAAGCAGAGGATGCATCCATGGGATGGGAATACTTTGTGATTGCCTTATCCTGTGACTGGGAACAACTGTGGCATGAGGGCAGCTCTCAAGGAGCAAGTTCATAGCACACAGGCCAACAAAAACTCTGTGACAGATGTTGCTTTCACAGTACACAAAGAAACCACAGCAGAGCAGATGAACGACGGAAATTTTGTAATGAAATCAAACTACACAAAATAGAAACTTCATGGTATTTATGGCAGGAAGGCACCTACATCAGCCTAAAGGACTTATTTAAGAGTGGTCCTACTAACAGCTGAACTGGCTTGGAGTCTTACACCCAAACAACATAATTAAGGCATTACTTACTTCCACTAAACAATTTCAAAAGCCTGTTCTTCTGTAATACAAATTTGAAGAACTGAAGGGAAAAAAGAGTCCCAAACACCACATTCAAAATCACTTAAGCTTATTTGATGCCTTTAAATTTTATAGGAAAAAAACACAGCTTATTTCCAAATCACTTTGCACTTAGTAAACTTTAAGTATAATAGTTTCCTTTATCTTCAGACAAGGCCAACTTTATTCCTTGTAACCTGACCAAAAATAAAACAGAATCAAACTGATGTTCTTGTTTTTATAAAGACTGAAATCTGAGCATGATCATTTCTTTCATTAGCAAAAGAATGCATGTGTGGGACACAGGACGAAAACATAAAAATGCTTAGATTTGGGGAGAAAACATGAAACAAAACCAGGGCAACAGGAGCAATCAAGAGAACAAAAATTAGAGAACTGCATTCCTATGGCCTGACAGAGTCTTTCACAGATTATCTAGCAGAACTGATGAAGCCAACCTATCACAGATGATCTCAGCACCTTCAAAAGTCATTGACATCCTTCATTAGGACCAGGATTTTATCCCAGTCTCTGATAATTACCATCTTTTTTACAGACGGCCTGAACAGAGGTTAAAGTTGTTACCCTATCTCCTCAAATGCTACTTCAGCTAGAAAAAAAATCCACAGACAAATAAAACCTGAAAGCAAAACCTCCCATGGCCAAGCACAGCAGTCCCAACAATTCACAAATGTGCTCCTTTCCATTTCTTTTGAGTAGAGCGAAGGCTTGTGAGTGATCCAGCCACTTACCTGGACACACATGCATTTCCAATGGGTTTGTGCTCCAGCTTTACTCATGGACTTCTGGAAATCCCTGCTTTGACCCAGACCTGAAGCAGCACTAGCTGCAAAACCCGACCATGTTATATGCTCCACCAGCATGGACCTGTCTCCAGCTGCAAGCAGCTTCCCGAGGGAAAGACAAGTCTTGCAGTGACAAGTCTTCACAAACACCCAGCACATCTGGATTTTGCTCCAGATGTGTCACAGCCTGTTCCACCTGAAGCATTATGATCTCCATCTGCTGCATGAGGGCAATTGCTTTGTGAAACCCAAAGAAATCCTATAGATGTCGGGATAAAAAGCAACTTCCCCATCTTTTTCCTTCACTATTGAGAACAAAATCAGTGTTCTTCTCACAAAAACAAAAATCCCCAAAGCCCTCATGCAACAGCTTTGCTAAAGGACCATGTTTAAAACCTGAGGACTCTGCTAAACTGGAAGATGCATGACAAACATATCAGGTGTAAATGCAGACCACGCTTTATGTCAGTATATACACTATGTCAACAGATACACACCAGCTGAGGAACTGATATAAGCATATGCTTAAATGTCTGAAGAGAGAGACCTAGACCAAAACAGAACTGTAGGAGAAGCTGTTCCCTCTCTGAAATGGCACTGTGTAGGAAGAAAATGGTTTTTGCTATGTTAAAACATCTCCACATTCTTCCCTCTTGTTTTTTTATACTTTCAAAACAAGACTTCTATACAGAAGGGTGCAGGCAGAACTTAATACATTAAAACATAAACAGTTTCTACCTCAGTAGCAGCTGCAGATCAGTATGTGTATGGTGGCACTGAGCTTGTAAAACTTGTTCAGACGAACTCCTCACTACGTGCACCAGCAGTTTGCCAGAGAAAGGCTATTGAAGCCTTTTATAGCCATTCAAGCAACAAAAGGACACCCCTCTATACACAATCATCACAGCCTGGCTTATCAAAGCACTTCACAAGTCCTACTGCACAGCATCCTTATTTTTTAGCAATTATTGTTCTGACGAGTAACCCTTGGGCAGTGTCCAAGAACAAGGGGAATTTCTGCTGCGGGATGCCTGGAGTGCTCCTCCTCTGCTAAATGAAGCAATAAAATCAGTGTACAGAATGTGTACAGAAATGACACAACCCACCTGCCTTCCAGTTGTGCCTGAAGAGGTCACAGGGTGAAAAAGCAGCCCATCTGGGAGCTAGCTCTTGGCTGTCTCCAACTAAGTGATGCACCATGTACAACTAAAAGCAGGCAGCCCCTGTGCTCAGATACCTGTGCATCAGCTGGCTCTCCTTGAGCCAGGGAAAAGAGCACAGGAAAAGGAGCTGGTTCTAAAGGTGCATTTAGTAGAAGAACCAATGCTGAGCTTTAGCTTTGGTGCAGCAACTGGTGAAATTTGAGGGCATCTGTATACAGGGTTGCAAAAGCTACTAATTAGATACTAACTCGTCACTAACCAGGAGATAAAAAATCTTATCTTGGTCCATGCCGACAACTTTACCACAGTTTGGCCCCAGATTAATGAATATAATACTTGACAAGAGTAATGGGGGATTAATGGCCTGTAACTGCTTGGCTACCTTGCACTCTATAGGGTCAAGTACATTAATGTCAGTAGAGAAATAGTTTGTCTCAACCCAGTGCTAGCACTACAAAGACCCATGAACTTGGAGATACGAGGGTCAAGCTTTCAGAGCCACTGTCTGTCACTGAGGTCTATTGGTGGCCGATTCTCATGAGGAAGAGTCCTCATGCAGGGGGAATTTAACTCCCCCATAGCACATCAGGGATGGATATCCTGGCAGGAGCCACTCTGCAGGATTGCGACTGAGGCAGGAACTTCAGGGCAGCAAAGGCAGCAGACATGAGAGCAGGTCACTCTGCTACCACCAGGGCTGGGATGGAGGCAGCCCAAAACCCAGACAACCCCAGGCAGTCCCCTGACCCCATCTGTTCTTTGCTTGGCACATTTTCATTTTACAGGAGAGAAATAGAGCCAAAATCTTCTGTTGCTCTTGGTCACTGCATTTAACTGCAAAAAAACCACTGCTCTAACATTTGCAGAAATATGCCCTTTACTCTGCTTTCCAAATTCAGGGTATTTCCAGGGGGCTCAGGACCTGACTCCTGAGCAGAGGCCAGGCTCACTGGAGCACCTGTGCTCACCTCCAAATAACTGATGTGCTCAGGCCATACGGCTGCAACACTGCAACTAAAAGCCATAGTTCTCAAATCTGGACACATAAATGCCCATACAGAGACTCTGTCTTAATTACAATTAGACTATTTAGCCCCTTTATCTAGGAGGAAAAATAAACCACAGATAATCTGGAGATTAAACTAGAACCACTCTTCCTGAGAAATTGCTTTCTGGAATGCATAGCGAAGGAAAAAAAAAATTGTATAACTTATACAGCTCCCAAGGGAAAAATAAATATGCCAGTTGACCTTAAAAGAGTCCAATAGAACTGCTGAGTAAAATTTTAAGCACAAGATGCTGAGCCTTCTTCAAACTCCTTCAGTGGAACCTTTGCCCTACCTCCTGGAGGTAGCAGAAATTGTTTGTGAGACCATTGTTCATATGCATATTCCAGGTGCAGGCAAGAGTATAATAATACAGGAAAAAGTTGCATTACCCTATGCCAAATCTTTGAACAACAGAACAGTTTGAAATAATCTGTGAATCTTCTCTCATACCCTGTGTTCCTCAGTTTCTCAAACATAACTATGCAAAGAAAGACCAGAAGAAAGGGAGAGGGAAAGATGACCCTGTGGTGTCTCAGAGGGCTGGCACCTTAATAGACACACCAGACAAGGAGTTGCTCTGATACAATGGGAGAGGGAGCCACAAGAGCCAGAACATCCTTCACACTCAGCATATGCTTGGGAAGCATGCTTTGGCCACAGAGGTGATACAGCTTTCAGAGATGCTCCTGGCACTTGGAGAGGGGATGTTCAGCATCCCACCGACTCCTCTCAAGCTCCAGGGCTTCCACAGGGCCAGCAGCCACAGCTCTGCTACAGTGATCAAAGCTTCCCAGCAACTTGGATCACTCCCCTCCTTGCAATCTCCATCAACATTCCTTAAAGGGGACCTGAAAGAAGCGCCGGACATGCGCTGTAGGTATCAGCTCCTAAACATCCCTACAGTGTACACTGATGAGCTCTATTATATAATAGAGCACATCAAAGGAAGAAACAGGAGGTAAAAAGTGGCACCTTTTAAATGCACCTTTTGACAAGTTTTACTTTGCAGTCTCCTCAGCTAACAGTGCTTGAAATAAAAGTGCTTTTTTGACAAAAAAGCCTTCAGCTCACCTCTAAGAGCAGTGGACCTTTGGCCATGAGGTGACCAAGAAGTAAAAGGGCGTTTCCGTACCCAACTCTTTCTCCCCTCTGAATCCTCAAATACCACCCCATGGCAGCAAGCTCCTTGGGGCAGAAACCCTTCTTCCTGTGTCTGCAGGATGCACACTGCAGCCAGCCCCGAGCCTCATAGTGCTTCAATACTACCAAAACTATGGCAAGGTCCACCATGGCTCTTGGACTCTCAAGTGCAAAATCAGATCTGTCTAGCCAGAGGAGAGGAAAAAGAGACCAAAACAAAACCCCGAGCACATTAACTGTTAACTGTTCTTTCCGGAAACATAACATTGAAGCGATTTCACGTATTTCCTGGCAGGGAGATTTTGTGGTGGCTCATAGCTAAGATCAGCAAGAAATCCTTTGAAATACACATATATACACATTAAAACTTGAGTATTTTACCTTTCCCCTCCAAAGCAATTGCTGCTGTCAAGTACACCCTTCTCTTACAGCCACATGTTCCATTTAAGAATACCTAATCAGAAAAACATTCAGAGGTATTTAATCAGATTTTTCTTTTCTCTTTAATGACCTAATGTTTTGGTTTGCAACTGCTGCCAACTCACGCTGGGTAGAAATTTAGTACTGTCAGCATTTAATTATTATTTTAACACAGATTTCTCTACCTTCCTACAGTGAAGAAATAGCTAGAAAAAATGCCACTATGAGCAGTTTTTTAAGCCATTAGACACCATCCTTGTTATTTAGTCACACTGGAAATTACTGTTCAAGGACACCCAGATGCTTGCTCTGCCATCCCCTGCTAGGGCAGATGCTCCCCAGTCTGCAGCTCCACAGCCAACCAGAGGGACAGTGTCCAAGGGACAGCCTGGAGGGACTGTAAATACCCTACCCCAGAAGCTCACCAATCTGGGATACCGCCCACCAAAAGACAAGCCAAAGAGCTGGAACACAGAGCACCTGGTTAGTGTTGTACCCTGGGCCATAAAGAACAAATCACACTGTTTCTTTTTGTCACCTTAAAACCCATTTTCCTAATTTTTCCTCTCCCTGTCCGAAACAAATAAATTTAATTCTGTAGTCTGCAACAGGCTACAGGGGAAATACATGTGTTGGTCTGCTGCAGACTGCAAGACAGGTTTGTTTCATTCACACAGTGGGGGGAAAAAGACCCAAAAAACTGGTTCTATGAATTTCAAAAGAAAGCAAGAGCTGAGCTCACGGTAAGCTCCCAGCATCATGTAAGTGTTGCACTGCATGGTGTTTTGCAGACAGGACAGGTGCATGGAGAGTTCCCTTCCCACTCCCAGCCAGTCTGGTGAATGCCTGCTCCCTGTTCTCTTCCTGAAAAGCAGGATTTAGGCTTCGCCCCTCACAAAACCCATTGGAGAAATGAGTCTGCAGCAAAGCAGGGCTTGTGATAGCAAGCATTAAATGGTGCAAAGAAGGAAGGGCTGTGAGGACACACATGGATAACTCCATCTTCCAGAGCGGATGGAATAGTCAGCCACACACTTATTAAAACAAGCATTAGTCTGTGATAGCAATCTAAGATAACACTAAGAGGTTTGTCACCCAAGGTAAAAAAAAAAATAGAGGCCAAAACCAGATGCTATTGCTGGACCTGTGTCTATAGAAACCACATTTAACCTTAGCAGAGGATCCATCTACACAGGTGACTCTTCATTTGAGAAACACAAACACCCTGTTTGGTGGATGTTGACCTTTGCATAGTCACAGTCCTATTTAAAAGAGAAACATGTATATGAAAGAACACAAGAAGAGAGGCTAGCAACAGGGGGGTAACAAATTTCTGGAACAGGGAGGTAAAAAAATTCATTTCTCTGATGGCAAAGCAGGGCTCTCTTACACAGTTGGCAGGAATGAAGCATTGCTCTTCTCTACCTGAAAAGACAAAGTTGTGGATATGGGATTTTAAATCCAGATGGTCACCATCAATGGAACTTAACTGTGATGAATAAAGAGGCAGATATTTCATCTGCTTAACATTAACTCTTCCCAGAGTGCATTTTATAAGTCACATGCAGAGAGCAAAGGGCATACTTAAGAAGCCACATACAAACGGAGTTTTGCAGGGTAAAAGAAAGGGAAATAGCCTTGGTCACCGAGAGTATTTGAATGTCACTCTGTTAGGCCGTGCATTGCATGTGACAGAGCTAGCAAAGGAAATGAGAAATGATAACTGATAGTGCCCTGATTAGATCAGCCACCTTGGGAAAGGTGCTGAAGCAGAGATATTTCACTAAAATAAGGAGAATCCTGGGAATAGATTTCTGGCAAGTGATCGCAAAGGAGATATGGCCAGAATTAGAAATGGATTTTGCAGGCAGATAAAAGGTAATAGATAGAAGGCAGCACAAAATGATATATCATGAGGGCCTATAGAGCAACTATAAAGTTTGTTCGCAGATATTTAACATATAGAGATCCTAGAAAGACTTAACTTCAAAATACACTTGCTGTGTTATTAAGTTTAATGTGCAGAAATAAAACAATGTTGTATTAAAGCTCTCCAGCAAAAAAGGAACCTGTCTTCTCCCCAGCTATCCACCTCTGACTTCAATGGAGTTGCATTATTTTATACCACAAGATAGAAGTAGAACAGGAATATCTTCTTGTGCTTCTGACTGACAAACATACATGAAAATGTACATTTCATTATCTTGAAGGAAATCTCTTTATTAATAATGGACAACTACTGGCAGTGGTAACTAACATATTGTACTAAACTCCTTATACACATTTCTAGAGCTTAACCATGTTTCCTTCTTCTGAAGCTCATAGACAAAGCAGTCTTTAGACTGGTACTTAGGCATTTTAGGGGAGTTAGCTTTACTAGCTATGAAAAAAAGTCTTCGGCAATCCTGCTGTCCACATCTGTCTGTTTCTGCCTTAAAAAGTTTAGCCAACCAAATACAGAGACAACTATATTCTTGCAGTTCTGTACAGCATGGTGGCCAAGACGGAAACCTGATGACAGTAACTCAGGGAAGGGCTGCTACCCGGGTTCAGTCATTACACATCAGAGTTCCCCACCACAAGACAAGTGTGTTGACAGCCCTTCTTCACTGGCTCCTGTAGTGCCATAAGACTTCGAGATCAGTCCATAGGCTTAAGAGATTGCAAGTCAATAAAGACAAATACAATGCTCCCAGGGGCCCAAGTCTGGCCTCCTGCTCCCCGCTTCATCAGCCGGTACAATGCTGAATTTTGCACTAACAAGTAATGGATTGTGTGTTGTTCAGAACAAGATAAAGATATCACAGTTACAACAACAAAAATCTATGTTGCAGCACACCTGTGTATTACGAGATCTTCTCATCCACGGGCTCCATAGAGCCATATGTGCATCACTCACACTGCCAAAATGGGAATATTCACAAAAACCATCTTTGGTATCAATGGAAAATGCACCTGACAGCAAAAATGTCTGAGGAACAGCCAAATACTAATACTTCACCACTGGGATACAAGTTAGTGATAACCATTATCACCATCACTATATCAGCGATGGCAATGGAGCATCAAATTCTGCATCCATAAAGCCACTGCCACTGCATCCCTAGGGAGCTCCCCCTGAATAGACAAAGGTGGAGTTGAAATATAAACTATTTACTTGAACAAATGCCAAGGTATTTGCTGAGGCAGAATCTTCATTGAAATCACTAGGACTATCACAATCAATAAATTTTGGCATAAAAAAGGACAAGCTTCAATTTTTGCCAGTGTTCATGCCCATACCAGCACCAGAATGGATGATTTTCCATTGCCATTGGCATTTTTCCCATTCCACGGCATGAAGTGCCATGCTGCTTACTTCAAAACTTGTAGAAGGCACTTCCTTGCCTACAGATGTCCCACCTAGGCTGAACCTCTTGCTCCTTGCATTTGGAAACAATCAATCCATGTTGGATTCTGCACCTGGGATGGGGCAACCCTGGATGTTTAACAGACTGGGGAATGAGAGGCTGGAGAGCAGCGCTGTGAAAATGGACACGGAGGTCCTGGTGGATGGCAAGCTGAGCATGAGCCAGCAGTGTCCTGGCAGCCAGGAGGCCAAGCTTGTCCTGGGGGGCACCAGACACAGCGTTGCTGGCCAGGCAAGGGAGGGGATTGTCCTGCTCTGCTCTGCACTGGGGCGGCCTCACCTTAAGGCACAATATAAAAAAGCCATCAAGCTGTTAGAGAGTATTCAAAGGAGGGCCACAAAAATGGTGAAGATCCTTGAGGGGAAGCAGTACGAGCTTATGAGGTCATTTCAGCTACTTCAGCCTGAAGGAGACTGAGGGGAGGCCTCACTGCAGTTACAAGGTCCTGGGAGGGGAAGAGCAGGAGCAGACACTGATCTCTGCTCTGTGGTAACAGTGACAGCACCTGATGGAATGCCTTGAAGTTGTGTCAGGGGAGCTTTAGGTTGGATATTAAAAAAAAGGTTCTTCACCCAGAGGTGGTTGAGAACTGGAACAGGCTCCCCAGGGAAGTGGTCACAACCCCAAGCCTGACAGAGTTCTAGAAGTGTTTGGACGACACACTGAAGTCCCTGGTGTGACTCTTGGGGCTGTTCTGTGCAGTGTCAGGAGCTGGACTCCAATGATCCTTGTGGGTCACTTCGGACTCAGAATGTCCTGTGGTTCCCAGCACTAGCACTCAAGAGGCCCCATCAAAGCAGAGCTCTATTTCTGAAATAAACCCATCTCTTTCCAATAGCCCAAGAGCTGAATTCTGCTGCCTTCATCATCATTGCTGTGAATGAGTGAAAGGTAGGAGGGAAGTTTCTGTCAACATTAATCAATATTTAGGTGGTTTCCTGCCCATTCATTCATGTGCTAAAAGTGTTTTTGACAGTAAGAAATCCACTGAATACAAGCAGGCCAGTAGCAGCTGCTTGAGAAATGCCAATAATACTGTGCATACCTTCCAAATTTCCCCAAAGTCCCTATGTTATTAGCAGATGACAGGAGCTTAAATAAAGCAAGTGAAACATGAAAGCAGGACAAATAATTATATTGGTATAGAGACTTCTATACTGGAGCGATTTTTGCTCCAAATACCTTATATCAACTGTAAGTTTTTGGGGTCAGAAAGAAAATTGTTTTTCCACACTATGTCTTTCAGAGAGCAGGGTGCTTGGAATCCCTGCTGCTCTGTGGTACCAGCTTGTATCCCCACAGAACGAGCAGTAGCTAACAGTAGCAAGCAAGACTGAACACAAACTCAGAATAAAAATTACTACAAAAAAAATCTGCTCCAGATTTCAAAGCATTTCCTGAACTGTTCACATCACACCATGATTGGGCATCCTCATTTCAGCAGAGAGCAAAAAAAGCAAGATGGGAGGAAGCCTGGATCAAATAAACCAAGTGCAGACCATACAGGGAGTGGGCAGAGTCCACCAGCTTGGGACAGAACCCTCAAAGGGAGAAAGGGCAAGCGGGCAAGACTAATACTAATCTCAACATCAGCATAGCAAAGGCTGTTTCATGCAGCTCTTTGAGGGAAGATAGCACTGCCTTTCTGGCAAAAAAAAAAAAAAAAAAAAAAAAAAAAAAAAAAAAAAAAAAAAAAAAAAAAGCCTTTGCCACTAGCATTATAAAATTATACCCTTAAAAAAAAGGGCTTATAGGGGGCTACATACTTGTGCCTGGCCCTCTCATCTGCTCCATTCCCTCAATGGAACAGGCACAAACCACCAGACAACCTGATCCTACAGCCACAGTCTCTAATCAGCCTGTGTGACAGCTGAGGGCACATGGCCTCCTTGTCAGCCCTCTGTGAACTGGAGCAAGGCTGCTGCAGGAGCACACACCAGCCCTCCACCTCCTGGCAACTGCACTGGAACAGGGCAGGCCCTCGGATTCCCAACCCCAGACAGGCACTGCAACAGGGGAACTACTGCTTTCTGGGGAGAACCCACGAGTGACCCACGGTGAAAGGCTTCACATCTGTTATTGTGCCTCCAAGCCCACCACAGCTTTCCTTTCCCCAGGAGTCATCTCTCAATCATTTTGACTTCAAGATGCTCAGCCTTTTTTCTCAAACTGCTGCAATGGCAGCTTTCCATACAACTAGGAAACAAAGAAATCATTCCACTTGGAAAGCCAAAATGCTTTCTGTTTCTAAAGACACTGACTTTTCCACCCAGGCTGAGGTGCTGGGAGATCACCAGAGTCACCAACAGGGAACGGGGATTTCCTCATCTGTCAGAAATAGTACCCTGGCTTAGCAAAAACAAAGGATTTTTAAAACACGTTTAACTTTTCACAATTCATGCTGGACTGCTCAGGGACATTTTTTCTTGTTTTGGTACAATTAAGTCGGTCCCATTTCCAGTCAGGCTGGTTCCAGTTGTTGCACTGGGCCCCAGGACTATGAATGGCTTACAGGTGCTCCAGTAACAAGACGGGCTTGTGAACAAGGGTGACCATCCTAATACATATGCCTAATTTCTACATTTTTCCTTTTTTATTATATTTTAATCTCATTTTTCCCACATTTTACCTCATTTCTTCCAGTCTGCGTTTTCTTCCTCCTTGCACAAAGCTACTACATCCCAAGTGGGATCTCCTGTTCAGCCACAACACAAACTGAAGCTGCAGTGTTTCTCTCAGACCTTCCTCATCACAACCCAGCCCTGCTCTTGCAAGACACGGCAGATCAGCAGGAACCCATCTGCTACCTCCCCTGCCTCCCTGTACCCACAGGTGGCTCAGCACTGCACCACTCCCTGACCTGGGACAGTATCTGGGGTGCAGCTACAATGCCGGTGTATTTAATCAGAACACTGTGACTTGCCAGCACCTCTTTGAATTCCCTGAGCACCACGAGTGCAGCCTGCCCCAGGATCCCAGCTGCAGCAGGCACAGCGCCCAGCTGGGGGTCCCCAGGGTAGGCTGGGGCTGACAGGGCCACGTCCCCCCAGAAGAGCTTGGCGCAGAGCTCGGCACGGCGCAGCTGCGGCTGCACCACAGCGCAGCGCCCATTAGTGACGCTGCTGTGACCACCCCCAGGACATTAAGGTCTGCTGCACCATTACAGGAGACTACTTTGCAGTAACAGAAGTGAAGAGGGGAAAAATTAGACATACCAGTGAAGATGTAGCTTATTTATGGTTCGGCTTTTCAAAGTTTACTGACTAGTACAGATTATTCATCGCTCATGTCTTTAAAGAAGTCAGTGTCGCTCCCTTTCTATTCTTAACCCTAAGTAATATTTTATGGTTGTGCTATTCCTCCTGTCAGACTGAAAGACATTTGTCCAATCTTGGCTTTGGGAGATGATGTCTTCTGGCCCTCTTCATCCTTGTATAGTGATTGTTCTGTCCTCCATGTCCTCTCCCCCAGCTCCTGCTGCTGCCTTAGTCTTGGTCTGTTCTGTACACCCTCCACACCCTGGGCATGATCTTATTCACTCTGACACCAATCCCGACTGTGCCAATGTGAAATGTGCTTTCTGTCACTGACTCTCCTCTCCAGCCAAGCCCATCTCTCAGCCTGCCTTGCTGACATCTCTTGCTGGGCATCCCATCATCAAATCAAACCCAATAAAGCTGTAATGGACCTTGTGATCTTGCTTTGCTTGCCCGGCCTCTCTGTCCCTTCTGAACAAACTTCCACCCTCCCTGCTGCCCAGGCCTATAACCTCTGCCAATACCACCATTCTTCACAGCCTCACTCTTCTTGTAACACTACCTGACACACCATCAGGTGGTGTCAGTGTAATTCCACTAAATCAAATGGCATTATACCAATTTACAAGACATGAGTTTCTGTCCTGGTGCCTCTAAAAGCAAATATATTCTATTTGACAAGTAAAAATCTTCAGCCACTTCCCTCAACATCTCCTGTATTTATTACTGTGATCTCTTGCCCTCTGGACTCCCAGCAGCCACATTCTTTTCAAAACATGACTCTTCCTGAAATTCTTACATGTCCCTTAGCTCTCCCCTGCTCCCAACCCAGAACATTCCCTTCCACTCTCCAGCCTTGTGTATTTACCCACTGCCCCCTCTTAAGCCAGTGCTTGGTTTCTTAAGCCTTCTGAATATACCTGAAATAATCTGCTGTGCTAACAATATTTAATTAACAGTAACAAATCATTCACTAATTCACAGATTTATTTTATGATAAAATAGAGGGGAAAAAGAACTTTAAAAATGAATTTTAAAAAAGAAAGGAGAGCCACCATGAAAGCTGAACACCAATTTCAAATTCAGACACAATTAAAAAGCACGTTTAAAACAAGGTGGGCACATCTGCAAATGTATGTATTGAATCACCAAGATTACATGAAGTGTTACATGCTATTTGTGCCCCCTAACACCAAGCACTGTGTTATCCCAGGTGAGCTGAAAGTTTCCTAACCATTTTAACACCACTATAAATCTCTGCTTAAGCCAAACATGCCACAGTATAAAATGATGCAATGGATACCACAAAAACATCCTGCATCTTCACACTCTCTAGACCACATGTTGAAGTTTTGTAATGGCTGGAGACTTGGCACTCAGTGGATGTGGCCTCACCACTGCAGCTATCTTTGTATAAATGTTACCAGTTTATTAAAAAAAAAAAAAAAAGAAAAACAGAGAAAAAAAAAGGAAAAAAAAAACCACCAAAAAACACCTTACATGTTTTGTTCAGATTAAAAAGCCCTTTCCAAAAAGTAGAATAGCATCTGCATTTAGAGTTTTCCACAGCTGGAGGGCTGCAAGAACGTGAAAGCAAGATCAGGTCTTTAATGAGAGTACTAAGGACTTCACCATATGCACCATGCCAAAATGATAAAATGTTAATGAAGTGAAAGTATATTAGTGAATTATTAAAATTTCATTCCTCTCTGCAAAGCACAGAGTAAGAAAAACACAGTGAAGATAATGATAAAAATAGGATCAAAACATTTGGATCCCTTCACCACCTCCAACATAAAAGCTTTACAAAATCTGGTGTTAAAATTAACATATTAATTGAGTAGCTTCTACAAATGATCTACTGTAAAACCCAGTTCAAAACAAGCTGGAGATGGGGGTAAAATGAGACATAATTCAGTTAAATCTAGATGGGTCAGACCTACAGCTTCCTCCCATCTCTAATAACCTCTTATAACCCCTCTAATGCCTCTGCTCCTCTCCACAGCAAGCCTCACCAGCAATTAAATTGTCCACAGGAAGATCTCACTGAGGGAAGTAACAGTGAGCAGGGCTCTCCATGGATGGGCTGGGGAGTTCATGTCTGTGTGCTATGCCAGAAGTTTTGTCCAGGGAAAAGTTTGGCCTCACTATGAAGCCCAAGAGATGAATCAGAAAGCAGCTCTGTAGCAGGGTCCTGCAGAGGTGCCAGGGGTGGAGAGGGGAGTCTTGGTGAGCCTGGGACCGGAGGCAGGGCCACAGGAAACATGAGGCCACTGCTTTCAGTGGGGCAGGCAAAGGTCTGGCAGAGAACTACACTAAAAAGAACAAAGCATAAGTTGCCACATAGTAAGCAAGAAGCAATTTCCAACCGAGCTGCCATTCTGTTAAATGCTTTCCAGGGTCTAGCTTGGATTGCCTTGTACATAAAGTCCTGTCTGTTAGGAAGTCTGGAGTGTTCTCCCTGCAACAAAAGTAAATATGCCCAGACATGGCAGGGTCCCTGCACTGAACTGAGTTGCCCACAACTCAGAACTTGGAAGGTGGGCAAAGGAAGAAACTGGTGTAGGCCAAATGCATCCCACTCCTGGAATAATGCCTGTCTTTATTTGGCTTTAATCTATTTTCAGCAAAAGGCAAAACATTCAGTGTTGGAAATTTCATTGTATCAGCTAACACTGATATAAATTCCTGCTAATGTTGCAAAAAAAATCCCAGTGTCAAACATCTAAGCAGATCTTTCCATTCAGTGGCACCTACCAAGCCTGATCAGAGTTCACAACCTTGCCATCTGCCTGTCCAGCAGTCAGTGCAGACAGAGAAAACCATCTCCAGCAGAGACTCTTAGACTACAGACAAGAGAAATAAAGGAGCAACAAAACCCTGTCTAACATAGTAAGGAGAAGCTTTGTCTCCAGCAGACTTAGCCTGCCTGATTTTCACAGACATTACAGAATAGATGCACTTTATGGAGAGTTTTCTAAGAGCATAATGTGTCCCTCATATACCTCCCTAAGAGTGGTGGGGAGAAACTGATCCCCAGCAAGCAAGTGGCCACCAGCGCCCAGGCTAACGTGAGGGTGGTCCTGCACAACCCACCTAAAAGTTGTTTGTCCAGCCATGGTGAGTTTCAGCCACTCCCCGGGCCCTCTTGACCAGCCACCTCCAGAGCAGGGCTGTCCCACTGCTCTGCATCCATCCCCACGGGGAACAAACGGGACACAGGGAGCCTCACTCCTTCGTGGGCTATGCTGACACACAAGGTACAAACTTTGGGCTTGACAACCAGCTTCAGTTCAGAACAGTTGTAAGTACCAAAGATGCTAAAGGCACCTAAAGCCTTATGGTGAGTTTAGGGAGGGCTTGAGTTGCTGTCATGCTTGGCAGCCCAACTGGAAGCATTTTAAATGGAGCAGAATTTCCAAAACTCTAGGAGAGAATCACTTCCCAAAAACTGCCCTGCCTTGCAGAGCTTTAGGCTGGTTTCCCAGAATCAGCTGATCACTTCTGAAAATACGCAGCTGTAATTTTACACTTAACTGAAACACTCCTCTGTTGGAGTCCTTTTTTTTTTCTTTTTTCATTATTTTGTTACGATTTTACTTTGGCTTGGTCACAAGAGAAGGTAACAAAGCAAATGCAGTTTCATTACAAATCTGTCAAAATTGTGGCTGAAGTCACACGGCATTGTGTTACTTCTGAAGTCAGGAACTGGCAAATTCCAGCACCAACCACAACAGTCCCGTTTCAGTCCAGTTTAGGCTTCCGGACAGCCCTGGTAGCTTCTCCTGCCAGGAACAGCTCCTAACACCAGGACATCTCCTACAACCAAAAACCACCACTTAAACTTATTCAGCATGCCAGGCAGCTTCTCACAAGTTTGTGTAATTTTTCCATGTTTCCCCCTCAAAACCCTCTGCAAAGCTTAACACCATAAAAACCCTGTTGTGAGCTGACATCAGAGAAATGTTTGTTTCCCTGAGCCTCCCCGCTTATGAGAACACACAGACCTAAACTCTCACCTTTGCTCTGGACCTTCATCCAAATCTGTGTCTAATCTTACAAGCCTCCGACCTGGCATCCCAGCCATGCTGGGCAGAGACCAGAAAACGACTGGCATTTTCTGGAACCATTGCTTCTGCTCTCCCCGCCAGCCCCACATCCCCAACCACATACACAGCACACTGGTGCATTAGCATGAGGACGCCTGGGAAACGCAAACATATTTTCAAAGTTTTAATCCATTAGCAATTGCTAATTAAGGGGCAATTAATTTGACTCCCAGCTCTGCTCCTAATTTGCTTTGCAACTTTGTGCAGTCCACGTGAAATGCTAAGTTTCAGCTTCCTATGCTCCCACAACTTCTGTGGATATTAGAACACTAATTTCTGTAAAGTGATTTATGATCCATGATGAAAGGCAGTTCAGAACTGTAAGAACTCCTTCTATTAGTAAAATAACTGGTGCATTTTTTGATCTTTCATTTTAATGGGGGAAGAAAAAGAAAAGCCTAGCTGAGTATCAGCAATGAGGCTCAAAAGGTAAAAATTGCAAATTGGACACATCTGAAAACGTAACCCAGAGAGGCTGGTGGGGTGGCTTCTTTATAACAGCAAAAAAAAATGACAGGACAACACAAGCAATGAACTTCTTGCATTTCCCTTGGGAACACCTGACACCATAAAACTTTCACAAAGTAAAATCATTAGAGATAAATAAAGTAGCACAGACACGGAGGCTGATGAAGGGTCAACTGAGAAGATACCTAATCCTGCTCATTTCCTTCAATGTGTAAAAACAAGTAACCGACACGTTTCCTGCCCATGAACCTTCCTGCCGATAAGGGTGCTCCCAACAACAGGAAATTCCCCTCTAGAAGCAAACGCACACTTTCACTACCAAGCCAAACTTTCTGCATCTGAACTCCACAGCAATTAAAAGCAGCATTTGTCTAATCAGAAGTGAGCTGGATTAAACAACTGCCTGACTCCCTAAGCCTCTCCCCAACACAGGGAGGGGAGGGGTCCCACCTCCTGCACCCTGGTGCCAGCCCAGCTGCCAACAGGGATTCCTCAATCAGAAGCAGGCACTGCTCCCTCTGGCTCTAGCATCCCTTCAGCCTGCTCTGCCTGCAACCAAGCTTTAAAGTCAGGCCTTGAGCTTTTTGGACATCAAGATCCAAGGGTGTAGGTAAAGTGGTTACTGATCACCTTCAGGTCAGCCCCCTGCAAGATTTACTTCCTGATCAGCAAGACCTGATCTCCAGTCTCTGGTTCTCTTAAGAAATAATAATGCAAAAAAAGCGTAATATGCAAGCAAACCAGTCATTTAAGGTTTCAAAGTGATGATTTATACAATGGGTGAACCACTAAAGTGCTATTTCTCACCTTGGTCACTACAAAATGAAGATTAAAGAGAGCAACAAAAGGAAATGTTTTGGAGAAAATGCAGTGAATACTCAAAGGCATCTCTCTATCACAAACATCTGAAATCAACGAGTGCTGCCCAAGAAAATAAGCAAAAACATTAACACCTTTCTTGTGAGTTTGCTGTGAAATAGCTCTCTCCTGCTTCAAAAGCAAAATAGCTCTCTCCTTTCACACACAATAAACTTTCAATAGTCCAGCGAAGTAAAACTCCAATTTATGACAAAAATAGTCTGATTTTCTCACGCTGCATTCAGCAGCAATGAAGTATATTTTATTCTCATATCTCTGCTTTTCTCCTTATACCATGCTATAACAGAACTGTTTTCCTTTTTTCTTAAAAGCATTGCAAAGGGCTTCCCAGAGTCATTTGCCACCTTATTTTTTTTTAATATGTGAGGCAGATGTGTGAAATGGCCTTAATATACAAGTCCAAATCATTACATTTTAATATAAGTTCACAATACAGAGGAAGAGAGAGAGATCAATCCCAACTTTATTTCCCAGGTCCACAGGTGGCTGTGGAAAGAAACATGGCCCAATCATTCAATTATAAAAAGTGATCCCTTGTTACTTTTGCCTTTTAACCCCCATGATCGTTCTGCTTTGAGCCTTTTCTCAGGCTCCCCAGCAGCAGGCCAAGCTGGGCAGGACACCAGTGGGCATGGGGCAGGTGGCTGCATCTCCTCAACTCCTCCTCGGACAGAAAGTGTGGGACAACCTCCAGGGAGGAGAGAGGGAGGCGACGGTGCAGGGTTTTATTGTAAAATGACCTTGATTTGACAGGCATGTTCTCAGGTTTCAACAGATGCTGTGGGAAAGGCAACAGCAGCCAAGGCGGTCTGCAGGCATTTCTGATGATATGCAGACTTTTTTCTTTTGCCTATTTTTTTTTTTTAATACATGGGGGGGGGGGGGGGAGGGGGGAGTCTTCTCAGTTTCCATGACAACAGTGTCTCCACTTGTCTGTTATTAGATACCATCCGCTTCCTGTGTCTAAATTTTTAAACCAATCAGAAAAGTGTTTATAGATTTTGTAGCTCCTGGGACAGTCCCTCTCCTCCAAGAGAGCTACTTTAATGACACGTAACGCTCCGGCAGCCAGGGCTGCGAGGCCTTATATTCCCGGCTGCAAAGTGATCACAGTTTATGCTGTTTACTGGCTGATTCACGGGCTGTGCCAGAGAAAATTGGGGGTTTGCTGCCCGATTTACTGTGCCCTTAACAGACGTTACCACGTCAGATTGTTTTAAAAACCGCACAAACTCATTTTCATTGTTCGCTGATTTTTGTTTCTGATTCATCCCATGAAACAGCAGGATCTGTCCCTGCGTGACACGCGATCGCCTCGGCCAGGCCGTTATCCCACCGGAGTATCGGTCCGCCCTGACGGAAACGGATCCACGCTACAACATCGCCTCTGCAATTAAAGTTTCGGCAAACTGGGCTCTAAGAGCAGCCGCACTGGAACCGTGCGAGCAGATTTACACAGGCATATTTTTGATGATGTAAATAATACCTGGCCGCATCACAGTCGGCAAGTCAATAAGGAAATCCTTCTCCAGGGCCCAGGGACACCCGCATACATTGTGAAGGAATTAACACACGGTAAGTCCAGTTAAGTAAAGAGCCGGCACTGAAGACCGACAAGCAACGGGGAGCTGTCGTGAGAAGGGGAAAATCCCTTTCCCGGCGGCTCTGACAGACCGACACTACCGGAGAAGGATGCCCTTCAGGCGGGTGTGCAGGCACAGACTGAGCCCGGGAAGTACCGAGCGGCTTCTTCCCGGGCGGGGATCCAAGCGCCGTCGGCACGCAGGAACAAAAGGGAGCGGTGGGGGGGCTGCCCGCCGCCGGCTGCGCCGCTGCCCCACCAGCGCCCGGCGAGCCGGGGCCGGAGCCCAGGGGCCGCGCTGTCGGGGGCACAGCCCGCCCGGGATGCCGCCCGGCAGCCGCCCCGCACGCGGCTCCGGCTCACCCCAGGGCGCCCTTCCTTTCCCTTCCCTTCCCTTCCCTTCCCCACCGCCCGTCGCCGGCGAGGCTGCTCGGCGGCGGGACGGCGGCAGCGGCGCGGGGCAGCCTCCACTAACGCCCCGGGGCGGCGCCGCTGCTCGCCCGCGGCAGCCGCCGGCCCAGAGGCCCCAAAAGTTTGGCCGCGGCTCCCCGGCCCGGGAGGGACGGGGCGCGGCGACAGCGGCGAGCCCGGGCGGGCGGGCACCCGCGCACGCTCCCGATGACACCGCGAAACGCCCCCGCCGTTACCTCTGTCCGCGTCCTGGGCTCCCGCGCCGCCGCGGGGTGGTGGGCGCTCCCCGCGGCCGCCCCGCTCCGCGCCCCGCGGCGGGAGGCAGCCGGAGGCAGCCGCAGCCCGCGCCGCCGCTGCCGCCCCCACCCCGCCCCCGGCGGCGGCGCCGCGCCCCGCCGGGCCCTAGCGCCGCCCGCCCGCCCCGCCCCGCAGAGCCGTCTCCCGGAGCTGGCGGCTGGTGCCCGCGCCGGGCTTCCCCGAAGGAAACTTCGGGAGCGGGAAGCTGACGGGGGCGGGCTGAGGGGTGCTGCTCCCTCGGGGGTGTTTTCCTGCCGGTGTGCGGGGATGCAGCAGGCTCGAGCGGAGGATGCAGGTCCCACGCTTTCTGTCCCTTTTCTTTCAGGAGAACCCTCTCGGGCCCGCTGTCCCACCGGGGCCGGGCCTGCCCGGCCCGTCCGCCCGTCGCGGCACAACCCCCGGTGAGTGCCCACACGCCTCGGCTGCCTTCTCTGGCCGTCGCGTTGCGACTGGAACGGCCTTCGTGCCACCGGAGCCGGGCTTTTACACGTTGAAAAACGAGACACTTATTTTTTACCATGTTACTCGCCGGGAGCCTCAGCCTGACACCTCCTTGCATCGTATTCACGGCTGAAAACAGAAACCTCCCCACGCCAGAAGAGCCTGCAATGCCAAGGGTGCAGCTGCCTCCTTCTGCCGGCTCCTCTGCCCCTTTGCAGCCCTCCCCCGCAGCCTCCTCCTGCTGCTGGTCCTGCCTTGCTGCCGTGAAAGCAGGTGATGGGGAGCTTCGGGCTCAACAGAGGTCCGTCTGCAAGTGCAAAGGCTGGCAGGATCTCAGAGGGAGCTGGTGCCATCAGTACTGCCACACGCCTGGAGACAGTCAAGCCTGTAATGGGCATTTAATTATTAATTTTGAGTTAGCTTTCTCTAACCAACCCTGTAGAATGACAACTCGAGGTATATGCAATTGCTGAAGTGATCACAGAAAAGCCTATCTTATCTTTTTAGATTTATTTTATCATAATATGGGAACAACTGGTTCAGGATGGGATGAGATTTTTTCTTTTCTCCTAAGGGATACATTCTTTCCTGGACACAAAGCTTGGACATAGGATAGAATGACAGCTGTATCTTCCCAATTCTTTTTCCTGCCTACCCAAACTCCACTACTCTACAGGACTGCCAATCCTAGATCAACATGCTTTGCTGTGGAGACCCAGATTTTGCACCAGCATATTGCACAACAATGTATAAAAAGTATCAACTCTGGATTTTGATGACAAGATTTGAAAAAAGAACAGGAATGGGGGTTTCTATCTGTATCAAATATAGCTTTATTAGGAATTGGAAAATTGTTCCTCTGCCCTTTTTTCTTGCTGTTTCTAAGTTGATTTTGAAGAGCCAGTATAGGTTGGAGTAGCAGCGTAATCTTTCCATTTGTTGGAATGGAACTTGCTGGCATGAAACTTTTCCCTGCCCCCATCTTGGTCCGAGTTATATCCCTGAGCATTGCTTGTCTGTGCAGATGGCAAAACCTCCTGTTGATTCCCTGATGCTCGCCTCTTCAATGGATGGATGGGCTCAGTTTATTCCAAAGTGAATATAAAACCTTGGGGTTTCCTGAGCAAACTTACAGTTTTCATTTTGTAGGTGGTTTTGGTGACACAGAGACAGAGACAATCCCATCCCACAGGATTCCTGTGGAAGACACATAGGTTCCTCATTCAGTTGAAAGTTTTCTGCTGACTGCTCTGCAAACGCTCTGCAAAATTTTCAAAGACTGTGTCAGGATAGATCAGCCTGGCTTGGTGAATGCTCTTACAACAAAGCACTGACAAAAATCAGAAGGTGTGGAATGAACCCAACCCCAGGTTCCTCTTCCAGGCTTGTTTCCTGGTTCAGAGGGATAACCATTGGAGTGATGGCCAATCACTCCAATGGATAATCATTGGAATGATGTAGAAACACTGATTTAGTGACAACATTCCAAGAGTAGCTGAACATTTGGGCTCACCTATTGATGCAGCTAGAGCTGGGGACCCTGGGCACTATGTTAATAACAAGATTTCTATTAATTGTTTTTAAAAATATAGATACCTGTTTGCAATGTTATCATATTAGGAAATCTCACAGATGCCAACAGAGATTCCATGAAGGGTAAAATCCTGGCCCCACTGAAGCAATGCCCAAGTCTTGTAATGAACCTGGATACTACAGGTGCTGATAATCCTCTCAGGGCTACTTCATATCAACAATACAAACAAGGCATCTTTTCCTGTGCTTACCCATTAACTCTAAGGCAGGTATTTTTCCTAATGAAATCAGCTTTAACATTTCTTTGTTCTTTGATTAGATTATCTGAATTACTCTGTGCCTGCATCTATGCTAACCACAGTCGTTTGAAACCTCAGCCCAAGTTCCTTCAAAATTTAGCCACAAGTACATGCATTTCCCTTCTGTTGTTTGCTTTCAGTGATGCAAGCTTCATTATTCTTTCATTTCTTCCTCCTTCCTCCCACTCATGTATTTGAGGCTTTCTTACATGCTTTGTAGCTCTACTTCCCACCTCCTCCTCATTTAGATCTTTCCAAAAGAAAAGAGTGTTTTAGAAGACCCACATTTGCAAGGGAAAAATATTAATAGTGGAAATTTTCTCAGAGATGCATTTTTCCTATGCCTGCAAGTGCATCTTGTCTCTCTGTATCAATCCAAGCAATGTTAACTCTCCCATGTAGAGGCTGCTTTGTTATCTCTATCTGCCAGATTAAATTAATGGAGATGAAATTCTTACCTCTCTCCAAACTGGGGAGAGTTTATGATATATGCTGCAGAAGTTTTCTGATGTCCACATCAGTTCATTTTATCTAATTTTCCTTGGAGTTTGTCATTAAGCCTTGTTCTCCTGGAGAGCCTGTAAATCCAAGCTCTCCAGCTAACAACTCCTGGGTTATTTCTGTCTCTCGGCCCAAGTTTGCAGCCCCCAGAGCAGCCCCAGGGCACAGGTGACTCTTCTCCTACCTCAGGAAAAAATGTCTCTGCTGCCTCCTCTCTGCTGCCAGCACAATGTGGCGCTTGCTCCAGGGTCAAACAGATGAGAGGCCCTTTGCCACAGGGATCCCTCTTGGGGAGGGCTCCAGTCTCACGGGGAGGCAGCTCAAAAGGAGCTTGCCTGCATCTACTGAGTAGCTCTGAGTCCATCTATAAAACCCCTTGTGCCTCTTCAAGGTCTTATCTATCGTGGTTATTTATCAAGGAGTGGAGCTAGGTGCTGCGTGAGATGTGAACAGTGCTCCCATGTGTGCCCTGTCCCACAACTCCATTGTGTTATGTTGATACCCATTCCCTTTTTTCACTTCCAAATTTTGTATCAACACCAGGACATGTGCCACATGAAATTGAGCATAACTGTGGTAGGAGATTGGTCACCATACAACTGCTCACTTGTCACTTCCAAAATGTCATTTTATGGCTGTGCTGTTTACCCTGTTTGTTTCTTGGACTTGTTTGCTCTCTTCATTTGAACACAAAGATTGAAATGCCAGTGCTTTAAGCTAGATCACGTTTCCAAGTGCAGGACTCAGTGACTTTTTTCCACTTACCCATTTTCCATTCATATCTTGCATTGTAAAACCAGAAGGCAAATAAATAAAAAATCACCCTAACTTTTCAGTGTATCTAATATACCCAGTGCCTCGGGTTTTTTGCATGTCTGATTTGAGGTATAATTTCCATGGGATAAATACCTGTGCAGTTCCAGGTCAGTTTGCTGTTGTGTCTCAGGTGCACAGGGCACACAGCCCAGCCTCTGCGCTGGAACACAGCTGCCACTGCTGTAGACCCCATCACTCTACTACATAAGGCTGAGCCCCATCAAAGTAAAGAAATATGGGGAGATTGCAGTAATGCCATTCCCTCTCTCATGCTGCTGAATCAAGTCCTACTCGCCTTCCCCTGGAACAGCCAGTGAGACCTTTTATGGTCACAGAGGGGTTCTTAGTTATGCACATATATGTGTTTTTGCACTACTTTAGTAACAGTGTAAGAGTTGAGCAATAGATTTAATTTTATGATCCAAAAGGAAAAAACTCAGGTTCTCTAGTGCACAGTGAAACTGGAATTTTCCAATCTTCCTTATTTTATTTTTGTTAATACCACCTTTAAACTTTGAATTATCCTGCAAGTATTAAGGCTCATTACCTTTGTTTCAGCTTGTACTTTGTGTTAATGGGACAGCTTTTTTGTAACAAATATGAATCTCTTGAATGCTAAGGCTTAATTGTTTAATAAAAGTCATTAGTAGAACTATGTGTAAGGACTTACAAGAAAGGTGATGGTCTTCTTATGGTTACTGCTATATCTCTGGTTGCCAATGATCTTTCTGCTTGCCTGCTGCTTATAGCAGGCCTTGAAGTTTTACCTTTCCATGCATGGGATATCTGATTCCCACATCCTGTACTAAACACAAGCTCCAGCCTACGTACCCCATGCATTTTCCAAGCTCACACACGTACATGAGGAGAGAGACCTTCAGCCTTCCCGCATGACAGAAACATTTTTAAAACAGAAGAGCCACTTAACCAATGAAATAGAGCATGTTGGTTAAAAAATATTTCATATGCACTTTTCCTTGTAGTCTTGCCAACGTCTACTAAATTAAACATCTACAGATCTGAGCACTTTCAATCCATTTTGGAATCCTGCTCACAAAAACGTCTGTTTAAATGGTCCTCTGTAAATTCTCTGGGGTCTTTCATGTCTTGCTTTGCAGGCGCCCACATTTCTCCCAGGGAAATCTCTCCAGTGAGCCTAACAGGGGCCCAGCCAAAACATCACAGTGAGGAGTGCTTGCTTTGTTTCCCAAGTGTTTCCTCAAAAATGTATGCCTGGATCCATCTTCTCTCTCCTGGGTACATGTCTTGACAATCCAGCTATTGAAGTAGCTCAATGTATGCACACAATAAACATGTCAACACATCACATTCATAAATTATTACAGGCAATACCAAATCTGCCACAAAGATTTTTTCAACTTGAAGCTGTAGAAGAGGATCTTCAGTGGCAGAAGTGCTGAAAAACTGACTATAGAAAACAAGGTTATGTGTTAATCTCATGTAACCAGGATACAAGACAGCATATGCTTTACGGTTAGTAGGAAGAAAAAAAAAAAAAAAACAACTGGTAAATACTGAGAAGCAGAATTTGGAATAATATAAAACCACCAGAAAACATTTATGAAGTTGTTCTACAACTTCCCAAGTTAGTCCTAGCTATCTCTCTGAAGGAATCACTAGGAAGCATGGTAGTCCTCAATGTTTTGTAAAATTAGTTTTTCTCTTCAATTCTTTGATCAGTCATCCTGGAATTTACTCAGCAGTTACAGGTTGTTACTTTGGTTACAATCACAAAAATTCAGACAGTTTTTCTGGCTGTTCTAGATCTAGCCTGAGACATAGGGATGTTCACTATACCTCCTCATTCACATCAGTATCTGTTTCCCAGATACTGTGGTACTTTTCCCTTCTCTGTGGTTCTCCCACTTCTCATCCTTCTTGGTGTGGCACCCTCTGTGCTGCCCTCCCACCATGCTGCTGAGCACAGGCAGTGGCACTTTCCTAGGTCTGATTTGGGCAGGGTTAAAGATTTTTCTCCCTGGTGTAACTCTGCTGTGCCTCTGGAGTGACACTGCTGAACCACCATCATGCCCTGTGTGACAGCACCAGTCTCCTTCAGCAAAAACTAACCCTGCTCAGCAAAGACCACTTCCTCAAGTGGTTCAGGCAAATATTTAACATAGAGGTGGATTAAAAATACAGAGCATCCCAGTTGGCCGTGGCTGAGGAACAGTCAGGAAGTGCTATGATGCTGCTCCAAGTGGCTTCTGCAACTGTCCTGACTGATCTCATTTGCCAACTCAGCAAATTCAGCCACTCCATCCCCAAATCTGCTTCAGAGGCTTTGGGCTGCCACAGTGCCTCAGACCTGGGTAGAACAGCACATGCATTGAAGTCAAAAGAGTGAAAAGCAGACCATTAATCTCTTAATCTTTACTACTCTGGGATTTGTAAAAACCTGGGGCTTTACCTGCCATAAAGGCTGTTCCTGACAGCTTCCCAAGACATGGCTTGGGCAAACAACGTCAATTTTAGCTCTACTGGTGCCCAGGGCTGTGGAGGAGGAGCTTCAGGTCTGCTCTGGTGTTGTGCTAATTTGCTGTGTGCCATCGAAGCTAAGCATTCATCCTGCAAGCCTGTGATTTGAAATTCCCATGTAACTTCATCTGGCTTTGAGTTTCCTCAGGCATGTAGATCTGTCTCCTTCCAGCAATGTTTTTAGCATGGCCCCATACACTTGCCTTCACTGCAGCTCTCACCAGTCAGCCATTTTAATTATGGCAGATATTTTTTCACAGCATCACTGGCTTTCAAGTTCTGAGATGAGTGGCATCTAATTATCTAGGTCTCTTTTTTTTTTTTTTTTTTTTGCCTCTACTTCTGATACTGTCTTATCTTTCATGTATGTAAAGGGTAAATGAACAGGAAAGAGATTTTTACCACTATTCTATTAGTTCAGTATGCCAGCCACATATTCAATACTTTTCAGATATTGATACCTGTATCAAAATGAAGGAACTGTAAGTAAACAACATGGTGACAACAAACAATAATATACAGTGTAGACCTGTGGGTTCAAATTTTTAACTTGAAGTTTGATTCAGGTTAAATCCTCCCTCTCATTGCCTGCAACAATTCCTATCCTACTCACATCCCAATGGCTCTGGCTATGCAACAGCTGCTACATTTTGTGTCTTCACCTTGTTTTTTCTCAAGAGGGAAAGCTCACAGATACCAGCCCCTGTACCTGTTATAAGCAGTAGGGCTGGAGTATTGTACAGCAAAAACAAAACCTCCACATTTTATTGGGATGAATCAAAGACAGCGATCACTCTGTCTTGTAAACTGGCTTTGTGTGCATCTTGTTAAGAAATGTAAGTCATAATAACACACTTAATCAGGAAACAGAACTTCTTCTGCCAATTTTTTGCATTTCTTGCTTAAATGTTTATGCTGCAAGGTTAGCCCATCTGGTTTAAATTGTAGCATGGAAATCACAAGATCTACTCACCATTCACTGACTTGTAATCCTGGAAAAGACTGGAAGCAGTTTGGAGACATAATGTTTCCCTGCTTCCTCTAGAAACAAATCTCCAGCTTCTGAGTAGATTGCAGCAGACAACAGAGTAATTTCAATACACAGATCCAAGGCACAAAATGGGCAGCTGATTCAGGTTCCTAGTAAGTCAGTGGTTGGCGTTCATGTGGAGGTTCAGGCTCTTATAAATTAAGTAGGAATTAGCTGTGCAATCTACATTCAACCCCAAACTTGGACACCGCACCCCATGAAGTTCAGCAGATACCTGGATACCTGGATGTGGTCTCCAAGCATTTTGCCCCAGAGTAGAGGTGCTAATAGTCTGGTTCCTTCCACAGTCTGCTGAATACAAATGCAAAAGAATGCTGTGTGTGTGGCTACTGCAGAATTATTTGTTGCATGGTGTTGCGTGGTGATGGTCTCAATACTACTAATGTACTATCTCTCAAAATTCATGAAATCAGGGAAACATTATTGTCTCCATTTTACAGGTGAGGCAGGAATATGCAAAAAGACTCAGTCACACAGAGAGTCTTAATTCATCTGGGAGTTGAGTCCTTCATGAGTTCTGCAACAGCAGAGCCAGCCATTCCCTTGCTGAATTCAATGTGACAGGCTGCTACTGATATCTGATACCTAAACCACACTCTCCTTGCAGAGTTCCCAAATCCCTTCACGAAAAATGGCTGAAGAGCCTTCTTCCCAATTTGCAGGTGGAAAATGGAAAAACACAAAGAAATCCCTATGAAGGCTTATTACCCACTGGAATGAATTCATGATTCAAGAGAAGAACCAGGTTTGTGAAATGCTTTGAGATAGCTGGGTAGGACATTTACCAAATTTTAAGGCATGACTAAATACAGTTGCTGTTTGTTCACAAGCTGTCACAGGATGCTAGATCTAAACACAGTGGAAACTTAAGAAATACCCATGTATCCTTGGCTGGTCAGGATGGCTTGGACATGCCAGGATGACAAAGCACTGTATACTGGCCTGTTTCAACCACTCTGGAGAGAGCCAGTCATGTGGAACTGATAAAGGCTTTGAAGCTATCTGCCTGACTTACATAGGGTGTGGAGCAAGTTGTCATTTAGCCTCTTCAGATAACTGATTTGGCCACTGATTTTCATTACTAAGTAGCCATCAAGGTAAATGGAGATTTACTGCTTTTAAGGCAATGAGGCAAGTGATGCACACTTCACATGCCAAAGCAGACATCGATAGTACTTCCAGTAACACCTGGGGCTTTTATTAGTGGATAGGACTGAAACAGAGCTGAACTCCTGCTCTAAGAGACAGCATATCCAGAGGCAGGAACATCACAGCTCGGATCTTTCTCTATGGTGGGTCATCTCAGAATGTGGCACACAGATTTTCTCTCTTCTGCCATTATTATGTATCTGGACTGATGCCACTGACGCCACACACGTCCTTGTCACTCGAGAGATATCAGTGTCCCTGTACTTGGGAAAGGAGCACAGCCTTGGAACAGGTGGGGAGGGACTGAGGGGCTGTGGTGGTTCTTGCACTGTGCAATTGCAAACAGAGTGGAGCCTGGGGTAGTGAAGAGATGGCAGTGTCCTGGAGCATCCACCCCTCTGTGTCTGCACCCAAACACTGGGGATAATAACAATTTTCAACATTTTCCTTCACAGAGTACAACTCTCAAGAGCAAGTGAGACCATTGTTTAGACTAGACAAGATAATGCTACAATAAAATATTTGAAACAACAGAGAAAAATATGAATGCTGCTGGAGACAGGAGGCCACAGCCTGTGAATTCCAGCCAGCGGGTCCTGGCACTTATTTACTTGTGAAATTTTGGTTCTGTATCTGTTCTGTCACTACTGGAAAATGAGGTTATGATCCTCAGACTTGGGAGGCACAGACTCTGCTGCACACTCTTTGAGACTCTGGGGTGGATGTATGGTCTCTTGCTGGTTCAGTCTTCACCTGTGAAATGGGGATAACAGTTCTTCCTTACTTCTCGGAGCCTCTGCAGCGATAAATGTTAACAAGTGTGAAGCCCTCAGCTACCAAAATGATGAAATCCACTTGAGGGCAGTAAATAGAGCAGAAAACAAAGTGTTATGTGAGGAGGCTGGTTAGCCTGCCTTGCTGTGGAGTTCAGCAGACACCTGCTGCTCACTGGCTCTGACATACAGTGTGGTTGCAACCTTCTCCAATACCAGGATTCTAGGCTCGAGTCACCATGAACTTCACAGCTACCCCAGAACATCTGGTGCCTGGCATCAGCTGTCAAAAAGTTTTACTCCCAAGCCCCTCTTTCAGCTATGCTCAGGTTTTGCAGGGGCTCAGGTGTGCAGGTGTGGAGATTGCAGACAGCACCTCCAAGCCTGCTGTACCATTGGATCTCTCATGCATCTACTGAAAAACACTTGTACAAATACTTGTTTTACAGTATTTGTTCAGAATACCTGGATTTATGGTGGTTGTGGGAACTATAACTGAATTTCCTGACTTCGGTGCAGACAAAAACCTCTGCACAGTAACATGGTCCAGGTGAGAGTGGGATAGGGCTGTGGGGTTGGTGCTAGCATTGGGCAAGGTCAGGAGGTTGGTGCTGTGTGCCTGCTGAATCTAGAATTGGACTTAGATGACTTTTCAAAAAGAAGATGCACATGATATTTTGCCCAGCAAGCCTGCCTTCCAGCCATGTAGTCCTCTGTTCTCAAGTGTTGCTTCCTGCCTCACTTCTCCTGCAGGAACACTGTTGTCTCAGAGGCTCATCCTCACCAGGAAGGTGGATTACAGCAAGATCTTTTGCTTTTGACGATAACCAAAGATGGAAGAACCACCACTGGGCAAAAAACATCCAGCTACATTTCCTGGAAATGTCTGTTCATGGAAAATGTGAAGTGTTGAATAACAGTGCAGCTCTATACTGAAATATTAAGGACTTGGCCTAAAGATCCATCTAAAAAATGCCTGTTAGCTAGTGCAGGCTGGGTTGCTTCAGGTAAAAATCTGAAATGTAGCAAAATTCTTACTCTTCAGAAAGATGTTTTCTGAGCCCCAGGGACAGAACATTTCTGACTAGCATAGTCAGGAGTCAGGGGCTCAGGGGAAGTCAGGCTCAGGGAAAGCACCCTGCTTGCACAGCTCTGGAGGTGCTGCTCATACCATGGTGAGCAATGCCTCTTGACCACCTGCATGCTGCACTTCCCTGTGCTAATGAAGACAGGAGGCCATCGCTGGGGCAAATACAGCTCCTGCACTGTTATACACATGTGTAAGGTACATATGGTGCTGCTGTTGTTTTAATTCACTTACTGTGCATTAGAATGGCTGAGGATGGCTATACTGGAGGATATACTGGCATTGTGCTTGCTGGAGGGAGAAACAGAGCAGTTCAGTCAAGGATGCAGACATGAAAAACAGCGGAGAGTTCAAGGTTCTGCACTTTGCACTGAACTTCCTTCTCTGGACAGTGTTACAAACACACCTCCTCAGGCTTCCCCATCCAAGAAGTGTCCTCTATATGACTTGCTTGCCTCAGAATTAGCAATTTAAAATACTCAGATATGCCTCCCACTTTTTTTTTTTTTTTTTTCCCTCTTTTCCGCTGATCCTAGGAATACAGATAACGTCCCTCTGCAGGCAGGCTTATCAGGCAGGAGTGTTTGGGTGAGCTGTGAAAAGCAGCACATTCACTAGCTGTTAGAAAAATCCCCTAATGCTTGCATAGCATTGTTCCGAGGTGTGTAAAGACACACACATATGTTATTGCTCATTACGGGAAACGCACCAAAAAGAGCAGTTACACACAGACACTGCATTTAAAACCATTTGCTGCAGGATTTTCAAGGAAAAATTGAAAGGGAAATTTACTCACAGAGAGCAGGCTTTGCTTTGAAAACAGGCTTGCTGAGCTCAGCCTAAGCAATCTGGGATCAAGGTCTCAATTCTCTGCAGGAGGGACCTCAGGCTCTTGTCCTGTAGGAGATGCAGGGATTCCAGAATGGCAGCACAGCAGAGGAAGGTGATACCCTGACATGACCTGCTGCCAGTGGCCACTTCAGCCAGGGGCTCTGCCCAGCCCATCACTGCCCTGGCATGGGGGCCTGAGCAGGTGTTTTGGGGTCCATCCCCACTCAGTCTTTGCCCAAGGCTCTGCTGGGAGAAATGCTCAGGCTTTGCCCCAGCTCAGGCTGTCAAAGCCACTTGACCCTGGCAGCAAATGTCACCTGCCTGCTCTGCCATGTCTCCCAAGACCTGGAAAGGGGAGGTGACATCAGGAAAAATGGTGCCACAGGCAAAGGAGCAAGAAAACAGCTGTGACCTGAGGACAAGATTGTCAATTCCATTTCTTCCCTGCTCCATGTCCTGCCCAAGTAATGAAATGAAGGGGACATAGGGACATCAAAGAAATCTGAATTATTTCACCACTACATCCCAAAGATACTAAAAGCTTTCTGGAAGAAACCTCCTGGGAGGTTAAATCAGCAAGCCATTACTAAAATTATAAAGGGAGAAAACTTTCCTCAGGAAGCAGAAAACACAGGGTCCTCAGATGGATCAAACAATCAAAACCACACTTTTTCCTCTTTTCTTCAAGTCAAGAATGAATCAGCGCATATGAAATACTTTTTAAAAATGAAACCTTCACATTACTCAGTGTGGTGTACTAGTGCAAGGTGGGAAAGAAAAAAAGGATTATAACCAACTAGATACTTTCATGAGAAATGGGGCTGTTTCTCTTCACCCCTTTTCCCAACAGAAGAGATCAGTGAGGTCAGATGTGGATTTATCCTCTCAATTCTACACTGGCATTTGAACTCAGCACTGCAGCACTGATTTTCATGTCTCCTCCTCACTTGTTCTGTCTGAAACAAACTCCTGGAAGCTGAAGGTTGGTCCTGGTTGCAGCTACATTAAGATGTTGCCTCATTGCTTCAAACAAAAACCATAACAAAATTAATTTATCCCTTCTTTGACAAATCTTAAAATGTGGTGAATGTGGCGTTTCTGCCCATGTTTTGTCCTGAGACTTAAAAATGTAGTCTGAAGGTCATCAGGCTAGATAGTGTCCTCCCCAGAAACCACATACAGGGCCTTTTGCTCAGCCAGCGAGTCAAGGTTGTCTCAGTTTTCTCAGACTTGCTAAACAAATGGGTGTTTTTCCCACTGAGGCTGTTCTGCCTTCTGTTCTGAAAGAATGGGACATGTGGGTAGGAGAAGCAAGAGGCTGCTGGAGTCAGACTGGGAGCTCCATGTACTGCAGATATACACAAATATCCAAGAAGCAACATCCTCATACTTCAAAATTTCAACCTGGAGGGTGCACACTTTTAAAGGAAAATAAAATATTTTTAATTTCCAATAGTGCCCTCTGTGATCACAACCTATATTGAAGGGTCTGTGGTATTTCTGTAATGCAGGATGGCTGCATATTTGCAAATCAATGGGCAAAAGACTCTACATTTGCAATGATATGAGAAAACACAGGAGCTGTGATGGAATCATTCTGACCAGTATCTGTTCTGTCACTCATCTTCTAGCAATAATAAATGATGGGTCTAATTCAACAACATTCACATCTAGGTTTTATCTATATAGAAGTCTCAAAAAGTAATCTTCCATTGCCCTGCAATGAAACTGGCTGTATTTTTTGATGAACTGTGCTCTAAAAATGTGTCTGTACTTGTTATCACCATGCCTTGGTTATGAAAGCCTAATGCCAAAAAAATGAACTTGCTTACTACATTATCAGGACATGCTGGGATTTTTTTCTGCTTTCACCATCTGCTTGCTTTCATATGCTTTCCATTACTGAGACAGCATATTACACTGCTAGCAGAATTAGGAAGAATAATTTAGCTCCCAAAACAAACATGATAGTAAATTCAATGGGTAACATTCTGCTCTCTCTTCAGTCTGTAGAATCCACCAAAGTCTGTTCTGTGACACCTAACTGGGTCAAATTATTTTCTTAATTGTAAAAGTGCAGCTCCAATTGACTTCAGTGATGAAATCTGGGTGTAGATGAAGGAAAAAGCTGCTTGCATTATGCCTAACATCTAATTTAATGGAAAAAAGGGGTTTCTTTTCTGTGGTATGCTACTTTCAAGCTACTTATTGAAGTAGGTGCAATCTATTTAAGGCTTATCTAGCGTATACCATTGCACAGAAATTGCAAGGAAAGGTCTCACTAGGCTGCTGTGCCTGCTGGGTGAGAGCAGCCAGCAACATGAGAGCAGCAGCAAGCAAGAGGCCCTTTGAAAAGCCAGTTGTAAAGGGCTGGCTGAGGAGGAGCTGAGCTCTGCACATGGGCTGGTGGGAAGAGAGGCATCCCAGCAAAACAGTCATCACCTATTAGGGATGGAAGCTACTTCACCTTCTTGTGCTGAAGGCCTGAGCCCAACAGGCTCAACTGACTGGCCTGCCTTGGGAACTGTCTGGTGCAGACTCTGTACTTGGGGCTGGCTTGTGAAGGAGGACAGGGGCTAGACTGAAAGCCTATTTGCATTGTCTGAGCACAGGATTTTCATGCTGGTCCAGCAAGGGGGTGACTCTGTGGAGCCGCCTGAGGAAAGGGAGAGCCAACACACCTGGTGGTACACGAGAGGGGGAGGCTCTCCAGCAGCATTGCCACACATCCCCACTGTGAATGTTAGGGAAGCACCAGCTGTGCTGCTTGGGGAGGGCAACCCAGCTGCCAAGGCAGCACAGGCAGCTGGTGCAGACGGGTAGCAGCATCACCCACTCACACTCAGCCCTCTTCAAGGAGGAGTTCTGGCCTTTAAGGTTATACTTTCAGGGAGGGAAGAGCTCGTGCCAGAAAAGAGACTTGTTGAGCCTACCACTCCATCAATGGTGTTGCTGCTCGTATCATGAATTTATGTGAGTGCTTTTGAGAGACAATCTCACAAAACACATATTTTTCAGGGATCACAAGCAAGAGTAGTGCAGGCTTTGTATTAACAAAATAGAAAACTAAAGAATGCATTTGTATGCTGTAACTCATAAAATGCAAGCATGTTAGCAATCTGTAATGCCTTGGCTATTCCTGTTTTTCCTACATTCAAAGAAAAATATGATTCTGCTGTGTATTCTCTCATTCTGCTGGGGAGTCATGCACTCAGCTTCCATGAATGCTCTTCAGTGACAAGATACTGCTACACCCCTTAGTCTCAATCACTTCCACTAGTGTCTCCCTATTAGTCTGAATAAAAAGAAGGTAGCTAATTGAAGAGGTTCACTCCATTGCATAAGAGCAATGCAGAAGGACTTCAAAGTGAAACTGAACATCTTCTCTTTATTGCATTATTAGAGAGAACAGAGAAGCACCGCTTGTCATTGGCTTATGCACTCTCCATTCTGCCATGTTTCCTTGTTTTCAGGTTTCACCATAAAGAACCAAGTTTATCCCTGAGATTAATTGAGCACGTGACTGCTGTTTATTTTCACCCATACATCACCATTTTCAATGTTCTGAATTAAATCATAGAATCCTAGAATCCTTAAGGTTGGAAAAGGCCTCTAAGATTTTCAAGTACAATCATTAACTGAACACTATTATGTTCATCACAAAACCCCAAGTGCCACATTTACACATTTTTTGGAACACTTCCGGGGATGGTGACTCCACACTTCCTTGGACAGCCTGTTCCAATGCTTGACCACCCTTTCTGTGAAGAAATGTTTCCTGATGTCCAATCTAAACCTCCCCTGGCACAATTGGAGCTCATTTTCTCTTGCCCTATCACTTGTTACGTGGGAAAAGAGACCAACCCCCACCTGGGTACAACCTCCTTCCAAGTAGTTGTAGAGAATGATAAGGTCTCCCCTGATTCTCCTTTTCTCCAGGCTAAACAACCCCAGTTCCCTCTGCCACTCCTCATGTGCTCCAGAACCTTCACTAGCTCTGTTGCTGGATACATTCCAGCAACTCAATGTCATTCTTGTCCTTTTGCTCCTTTGAGACAGGTGTACTCCCTCTGCTGCCAGCAGGCTTGGTGTCATGTAAATGGCCCTGTTATCAAAACTCAAAAATTCCACTTAACAAATTAAGTAGATAAACATTCATTAATATTCATAGTAAGTAAACTTCCTCCCAGGCTTACTTGTGGTGAATAGATCTTGGCTCAAATCCTTGAAAACCAACTCTGAAAGATCAGAGCTGAAGCTGTTGTAAATTATCATTTGTGGTGGCAGAAGTCTATCAATGTGAATTATTGTAAATCAGGAAGGAACTTACACAAAATGTGGTCCTGCAATAAACAACAGGCTTCCATAACTGAAAAATACAATTTGACAGCAAGTTCTTGATTCAGTAAAACTTTCTTCATGACACACAAGCTCTGCTTTCACAATATGGCCCTGCACTGTTTTGTATTAGGGTGCTAGAAATGTTACTTTCTTGACCCATTCAACCCTGTCTCCCCCCAGCTGGAGGAGCTACAGGCAAAGAGAACTTAATAGGAAATTTTAGGAAATTGACATACACTGCTATGTTTTAGCAGGTTTATTTTGACGTCACAACTGCAAGAAAAACAATTTATCTAGAATATATATGGCTAACAGCTCCAGGAAACTTGGTTATCTAAGGTAGCATCTCACTTACTTGCAGAAAATGCAATGGATTCTTTTCTATGACACAGTAAATCATAAAGATTATATAAATAAGTAGATCTGAAAATGAGAAACACTGTTGAGGATCTACCTGACAAGAGACACCCATTGCAAATTAAATAACTGTTTCAACTCTCAACATGGTATAAATATTTTCTTCTTGGGTTGCTTGGTTGTAGTTACTTGCAAATGAATTTGTTTATTAGAAAAGAAAAGATAATAACCAGGAAATATTTGAGCTCAACAAGTTATGTATACTTCCCTGTTGACTTCAAAATATGTCTAAGCACATACAAATCAAAACAAGTAAGTGGCATCAATGCCTTCATTATTTAATCCACTTCAGTTCTTCACGTTTGTTACAATTAGGTTAGGTTTATGAGTGACTCATAGTAGATGGAAAGTGAAGTACATAATAAAGGACAAGGGAAAACCAAGCAGGCTTGGGTCTCTGGCATGCCTCAGGCATGGATGATATGTGGTAAAGGTGCTAAGAGCACTCCTTTCCTCCAAAAGGGTGGTGATCATTAGCATGGTATGTGTACAGCTCAGATATTCCCAATAAAGACCCAGAAATACCTGTTCCTCACACAAGGCAAACAGGTTTCCAAGAGACGACCTTACTGATTTTTTTTAAAAAAAATCTGTAAAACAAGCTCTTTAAAGAGAGGCGGGGGTGAGGGGAATGTTTAATGTTGTTTTTGTTGAGATCTCCCAGTAAACTTCAGTGCAAGAAGAAAAAGAAAGGGTGTAACTGAAACACTGCATGATTCACAGATCAAAGTATGTGCCTCTATTCTCTGTCAGCCTAAGGCAGAAGATAAGGCTAAGAAAAATTACTGAAAGGGCTACTTAGTCTTTACTAGTGCAGATTAAAGGACTTGAAAAGCCTAAGGAAAACACTATCCTAAAAACGATTTGATTTAATCACTTAAATTTCACAAGTCCTTGGAAGGTACATGCTGTTCAGGAAACATGGAAATAGAGATTATCATGGCAGATTAACATGATGTGGTAGTTCATAACAGAAAGAGAATAGGCAACATGGATGAGAGGCAATCTGCTGGGATTAAAATAAATCTGAGGAACGACAGTAAAGATTGGTTCTACTGAGTCTCTGACAGCTCCCAGGAGCAGCATCAGGAAAGGTTCTAATACCCAATTAATGCTCTCACAGAAATGTCACATCCCATGCCTCAATTGGAGAACAAACACCACCATCATTATTACATCTTAAATACTTGTGGATCAGGAGTCCCAGATTTCTTCAGAGACACTGAGAAAGATGCAGTGGTGAGTAGGGGAATGCATCACACAAGAGCTAATCATAGACAAAATTTTGCAGTGAGTGGGTGTGGATAGGCTCAGTTAAAATTAAATCAAATAATGAACAAAAATAGACCTGTTACTATTTCTTGAATTAGCTACCAGGAAAAAACTAGTGAAAATAAGCTGACCAAATAACTCGGGGATTTGACTTTAGAGGGGTTTGAAATTTAGTAAGTTGGGGAAAACAACTTCTAATGAAATGCTTCAGATCTACTAGGATGAATAATAACTTCAAAATGGCTGACTCTCATAGGGAGATCAGATATCCCAGATTACCACAGCCATCCTGAAATATAGAGATCATCCTATGTATATCCTGCCAAAAAATCCGTGAGACACTATGGAGCTCTGGACTTTCCCTCTCCCCACTGCAGGCAGCAAGAGAGCACTGTTCCCACAACACCACTGCAAAAGAAGGACTGGGACAGCTTCAATCCCTTGCCAGGTCACATATCCCAATGCAAGGGACATGTCTTTGCCACAAGACTCCACGTCTCTTTTAAAACAAAGCAAAGTTAATCACCTGAAGTCTAAGTCATCAAAGCACTTAGATGAAACCAAAAAAGAGACAGCAGAGAAAACTGACTTGAAGGTTAGAGTTTAGAAACACAGTTGTAAAGAAAATTAAAATAACAAATAGCTCCTCAGCTATATAAATACAAAGAAAACAATGAAAATTTTTCATTTTCCCTGAAATGGGAATGATGTGAAGATTAAAGGTAATTCAAGGATTTTTCCAAACCTAAAGGTGTGTTCATTGCAGAGGGAGGGAACAAGAGGAGGTGATGTCCCTCCCTGGTTCTAAGTAACCAGGATATCAAATAACACTGTCAAGGGGCATTGTCTCCCTGGATAACAGCACTTGGTAGCACCTCTAAAAAGCAAATTAAATGTAATCCAGACAATTTTATGCAACTTTTTTATGAGATCAGTACTGTGCAATTTGTTAAAACTATTTCTAAATAAAACAAAAGTTGAGGGCATGAAAGTAAATGCAATAAATGAGCTTACTGAATAATATATTCTCCTGAAGGAGGAGGGATTGTGCTGAAAGGTTTCTGCCGAGGCAAGTGTTGAGAGTAGTGCTCATGGACTGCTCTTGTACAATAATTTCATCAGAAGAATTTACAAAAAAGAAAGTTATTTCAATAGATAATTTTAAAATATATATTTATATCAATAAATGTTTTGATGTCACAAATTTAGGAAGTAGGCTAGCACAGCAAAGGATTGGAATGTCATGCAGGAAGACCTAGATTACTTTGAAAAACAGAAAGAGGCTGAATTTATCTGGAAAAGCAAAGGCTGGTAACAAAACTGTTGCAGTTAGATGGAGAGCTGAAAATTAATTAAAGAAGATAAAATCACAGGGTACTCAGCTGCAGGGTGAGTACTTCTAAAAGATGATCATACACACTCCTAGACTGCGGTAAATGAATTCAGAAATGATTTTTCTCATCCTCAAAGAAACATCCATACCATTGCACCACTGAGAAGGGCCCCCCGTGGAGCTCTGCACCGTTCAGGTAGCGGGTGTCACACAAGAGGAGTTCAAACCTGAACAGATGGGAAAGGATTTCTGCCAGGCAGAAGGACTGCCTGTCCTGCACGGGGAGTCCAGCGCAGAAGGAACTGCTTTGCTTAGAGAAAGGCAGGGCTGGGAGGAATGAACAAGGCAAGGAAGTGAAATATGAAGGTGCTAAGAACACTCATCATAATTAAGTAAATCAGTCCTGCATGGGTCAAAGCTAGAGGTAAATACACACAGACCCAGCAGAGCTGCATGACTAGGAGGCAGGAAAAGCCCTTCAAGGATGGGGCTCACTGCCACTGGTCTAGCTGAGCCCAAGCAGACTTCACGTCCCACAGGGAGGGTGCACTGGACCATTGCAGGCAGCAGCCCCCAGAGAGGGTGTCTGTGCAGGGGGAGGTGGCACCTGGCACAGAGGCTGTGGTGCCCAAGCCAAAACTGCAAGCCCTGCAGAGCCCACCATGGATTCCTGCAAAGAGATAGAAATGCTTCTGCAATGCCTACCCCACTGCAGACCCTGGTTGGATTGGATACCAGCCAAAATCTCTCCTTTCCCTCTCTGTCACCCAGATAATGAAGTCTAGTGCATTTATAATTTAATTTGCTTGTTGTGCATACTTACAGGTATACACTGTCCTGCTGCTTGAATAATGTACTGGCAGCTGAATAAGGGACTTCATTTCTGTTGACTGAGGGTTACATGGTCAAGTACCCCAAACCAGCAAAGCCACATTAGCTTGGCCTGGCTAGAGATCTAGAAAAAAATATCTAACAGAGGAAAGAAAATACAGGAAAAATACACAGATATTAACCAGAGCTTTGTGTGGTAGCTAGGAGGTGGCCTGAAGGCTCTGGTTCACTGAGGGGTCCTGGCATAGGAAGGGGTAGCACTTGCCAAAGGAAATGCTTTTTGCAGCATTAGCTTCCTTCCTGCTTCATGTTGCTTCAAGGCTGAAATCCCCAAATTTTCACAAGTGTCCCAAGAAATGGCTGTGTGAAGCATGCCAAATACCTCCAAATAAATGAGAGTTGAAGCCAGCTATGGGGGTGAAACAATTCTGGCTTCTGTTACTGTGCTCTGTCAGCAGGACCTGAAATACTTACATTTTAAGGAGAGTCTATAAATCTAGCTAGTACACACACACACACACATTCATTTAACTCTTATGAGTAGCTATATAAAACTCCAGGAAAATAATTTGATGGATTCCTTCCTGTCCCCTTTTTAGCTAGATTGTAACTACTGGCACATGGATTTATATTTTGGACCCAACACAGTAACTGTAACTTTATTAGTGTATTATCCTTTTCCTCCTCAAAAACCTGACTAAGGGTGTCACCCTAAAACCAACTATATAGGTATACAGAGATGGATGCTTAATCCAACTGCCACATCATATTTGATCTTTAAGAAAGGCTCAGTGTAGGATGGATAGTGTAACTTTATAATAAAGTTACTATATAATGTCTTTTCTTTCAAGAGCTGCAATTTATAAAGTTTTGCCAGTGTATCCTTAACACCAGAAGCCTGGAAATCTAGAGAAAAGACAAAATAGCCTGACTTGCAGGAGGGGAAGAGAAGAGAGGGACAGCTCTTCACCTGCCTGCCTTGGGTGAGGTACCCTCAGCAGCAGAGGGGAAAGATGTGGCCCTGAGAAAGCCCCAGGATTCACTTGTCCTTGGACAGTGTGGGATGCTGCAGGGGCAAATCTTCTGCACCAGGAAATGGTGAAACAATTTAAGAAGGTCTTCAATGATAACGCAGAATTGCATTTTTCTCCTATAGCTCTTTTCTTTAGTAAGAGCTTTCACTGTTGCCAGCCTACATTTTTTGCCCTTGCTTTATCTAAATAAAATAAACATATGCCCTTCTTATCCAGTCTTATGCAGAGGCTAACAGTGACTACTATGGCAGCAATAATCTCCTTCCTCACTGGGATGAGAGGTGTGCTTAGGCTGCATCAGCCTGCTCTCTCTGTCTGGCAGCCTCTGCTGAGTTAGGAGCTTCTAGGAGTCTGGAGAGATACTTCTCAAGTTACAAGGTCCTGGCTGCAGACTATCGTCTGTGTTGACATTTGTGACATATTTATTAAGATTAACCTAGCTGACTTACAAATAGAAATTCCTGTGTCAGAGCACTATAAGAAACGAGAGCAAGGTTTAAAAGAATAACCCATGCTGATTACCAAGCATGTGAATGGCAAAAATTGAGCTGTCAATGCTGGGGAGTTTGGGAAGGGGTAGCACTTGAAGATCAGTTGTCTATTCTGCAATAAAGCTCATTGAGATGGTTCATCAGCACAAATCTTGCACTTTAGTAACAGCAAGATGGGAGCAAGGATGTACCTCAGCTGTTTTGCCACTGTTCTCGTTTTGTCTCAACAGCAAATAGGATTATAATATTAGAACAGAAATAAATACAAAGGGGAGTAACCCTGCTTTACATCCTTGGAGCGAGGACTGAGCAAGATTTGAGGTCAATCTATTACACTGCAGTAATTTCTCAATTCCTAGAGAGTATTGAAAGGATTAGCCAAAGAGGAGTTGTCACTGCCAGACAAGAAAAAGCTGAGACATAGGAAGTGCTCAAGGCTCAGCATCTCTTGTCCCTGCCTCCCTGAGCACAGACAGCACAAGGTTCTTGAGTGACTGTGAACACATGTGAGAAATGTGTGTGTGTGCATACATGAACAATCTGCAGGAATGAATTTGAAGGACTGGAAATAGATTTGTGTAAAATAAAATCACCTTTCCTTTTCACAAGGTCCTGCACCAAATTTTGTTATGTTCATTTCCTGCAACACATAGTGACAAATGTGGGGAGGAGCCTCTTTGTCAAGACTGGGGAAGTGGAAGAAGTAGCTGAAACAGGAAGGTCATTCACCTATAGTTAAGACCCCCCCTTTACGGTTCCCAAAGTAGAAAATTTTCCAGTCACCAAAACACCAGTTCACTTTTGATGAAACACAATCCTCTCTCTCTTACAGTGATATTTATTTTCCTTTTTACATTTTCCAGTCAAAATGTGCTTCCATTTCACATGGAAGTCAACACTGGTCAAGTTGCAGCCACTTGCCTGTGCAACACCCCTAGGCCACATTCAGTATTTTGGTAAAAAATATGTATTTCTGTGTACTTGTGTCCATCTAGTTGGCTTGTTTTGTCTTTCTCCACAAGAATAGTTGTATTTCACTTTCAATTAGGATTACATGACTTAGTTTATAAAGGAGCAAAACTTAAGATGTTAATAACATAATAATTCTCATACTGACCTTTGTGTCTTTCTCATGTGACCTTTGGTATGTCTGCTAAATATTCTGAACTTCTTTTTTTTCTACAGTTTATCATGACTCACCCATTACAATTAGTTTGCTTCACTTGGTCCAGTACTGGGTATGTTAATTTTGGAATGAATTTTCTAGTACAGCTGTGATCTCACTAGTACTGCTGCATTTTAGCAATCCTAAATTAGGGAGTTACAAGAGAAGAAATTTCTTAACAGAGGTAAAATTCCTTTACTACTTACTTTTGGTACAATGAAAAAGGGAAGAAGCAAAAAGTCAGATGGTAAATATATAATTTAATTGTTTTCTGGACCACTGTGAAATGCTGTCTCTCCTTGACACCTGGGTCTGTGCCTACCCTGGCCCCCCAGTAAACACTGACACACCCAAAAAGCAGAGTTCTCTCACTGGGTAACATTAAAAACATATGAAGTAATTCTTGCTTGTTGGTTCAGCACTGGTGAGGTCACATCCCCAGTATGTCCCATGGAGGACCTGGAACAACCAGGGACATACCAGATGGGAGTATCAAAATAGATCAGCTCTCTAGAAACCACCGTCTGCAAGTATAGGCTGAACAAACCAGGATTGTTTAGATCAAAGAAAAGTCCCAGCTGGGACACAACAGCATCCTTAAAGTACAACCAAACTGTCACATAGAGAAAGGAAATAATTTCCATGTCCATGATGGACTGGACAGGGAGTAATTGTGGAGAAATAACAGATGAGATTGTAATTGCGACAGTGATAATTTGAAAGATTTAGGTTAGATATTAGGAAAACATAAAGAGGAAATAGACTCACTAGAAGAGATTCACTGAGATGGCAGTGGAATTGCCATTAAAGTAGGTCTTTAACAACAGGCCAAAAGCAAACATCCTTCAGGGTGCATGGTCTGACTTTCAGTCAAGCAGAAAACTGCTGCCTTGCAGCCACATCTATCTCTGCTCTGTAAGGCGTATCTACCACAGCAGTTTTCATGCAGGTCCCCACAATCCCAGTGCTCTCTTTTAGTTCTGGTAACTACAGAGAAAACAGTTTCTCACGTGTAACTCACCCTCTAAAGGTGGGCAGGGGGGGCTTTATTGACTGATGGATATAACAACACAGATGTCAAACTACTGGTACATAGTGCAGAGAGCTGTGATGTCCAAGCATCAGCTGGCTCCTACTAGTATGGATTCTGTTATATGTGCCCTCCCTGGGCCATATTATTTACATGCATAATTGCACTCTACTTCAATTTATGGAAGTGGGGAGAGCTACATAACAAGTAAGCAAGTTCAAAGGGAGCACTGCCATGAGCTTGAACAGCACAAGATGCCAAGGAAAGTGCAGTCTTTAGTACCCTGGAAGGCTCCTAAATATTATCTCACTTCTACTGTGTACAGATGGCCTTATCTATGCTAAGGAGGAACAGGTGTTTTTTATCCAAGCAGCAAGATGCTTCAAGACAGTTGCTTCACCCCTGGTACCATGGCTCTAGAAGAAGCAGCAAGAGAAGCAAGACAAAATATATGTATGTATATATACACACATACATGTATCTATATAGCTACAGACAGTTTGTGCGGAGTTACAGTGCTGCTCACTTTCTCTGTGCATGTCTACTATGGATCTACTTTTTCATTTCCCTGAGGTGCTAAGATGAACATTCAGGGCTATAGCATGGCTCCAGCAGTGCAAGAGCTGGCAGTGGCACTGGCTTGCTGGGATTTTGACTGAGTACACCCCTGGATACCCTATGCCCCCAGTTTCCCCAGGCTGCAGCCCACAGCCTGCTAGGTTAAAGGCATTAGCTGTGAATGGCTATGTTACACTGTGGCAGATAGGAGTAGTCCAGCTTCGTTTTGGATCATAACTTCTAAATCACTGTGGACAGTCTCATCGAACTGCCATTTGTTGGGAGTAGGAAGGGGAATGCTTTTTGTAAGATCATCTTAATTCCTGCCCTGGATGATGCCAGCAGCAGCCACTGCTTGAGGCATGGTGACAACTGTGAAGTCCTTTGTTGGTCCATGGCTTGTAACAATACGTATGCAACTGCCTCAAGCTTTATGAGGATTAATTAGCTAATGTTCATGAAGCTTGGAAGGCAAAATATACTCTGTAAGTGTTAAAGAGCTGTTGTGCTGATGTGTCATCAGGAAATCAAGGACATCAATGATATCCTGCTCTGCAAGGCACTGCCATTCAGGTGATCCCACACAAGCTATTTCTCCCCCACTTGTTCTAAACTTAAAACTTGTCTGGGGAATTATTTCAGTGAAAGATGCTTCTTTCTCACCCCAGGCTCCCCTCACTTACAAGGGCCATGTCCCCACTGCCCCAGGCTTGTGTCATGAGCCGTGCTCCTAAAAGACTTATTTAAGCTTTCCAACACACTTTACTGCAGGAGAAATCACACTGCTGGGGTGTCAAGAACAGCCAATGCAGGACATCCAGCTCTGCCTTTCTTTTCCACAGCAACAACATGCTGTTTTAGTCCAAACAGATACCTCCATGAAGCAGTTTCTGGGGAATGAGGTTGGTTTGTGGTTTACTGCTGAGGTCCAGCCATATGCCACACAACAGTAATTTGCTTTCAGTTGTCTCTAGTATCTTTTCTCCATCAGCAACAGCAAATGAGAGATTTTCAAGTGAACAATTTTTGGCGAACAATTCACCTATAAAAACATACAAAAACTTCAAAGATGACAGGGGTACCTATCTGCAGTATCCCTTCCTAGATACACATAATCACAAACTATTTGTAACATGTAAGCTGCAGCTGAGATGCCAGTCGTCCACCACACTGGGGCTGGATACAATGCACTGCTTTTGGAATATGACCTCGCTCACTTCTGAGCTGAAATTCTCTTAAAATTTAAATTAATCCTCATTCACCCCTGTATGCTTAACACTGGCTGTAACTCCAGAACGACTGTCAGCTCCAAAGCTTATTAGAAACTGGGAACTACATTTGATGAAAGAAAAATGAGGGGGAAAAATCAATCGAAACAAAACCCAACACTTTTCTAGGCTTCCTGGGAGAAGCAAGCAAATTCCTTGACTGACAGTGCAATGGAGGGTTTTCAAGTATTCCCCTAATTCTTAACATTCAAGGGGTCAGATTCTACAAAGGTAAACAGGATCTGGAAGCAGGCATCAGGTGGTATATTTGGTGCTATCTCTTGGAAGCCAACTTCTACCAACGCCATTGCAAGTCAGAAAACTCCAGTCCCACCTTTACTTAAGCACTTAAAGCCCTTTAACTGTCCTTGGTTACTCTGAACCACAATTGATTATTAGATTTTAAAATAGCAGAAAATGAAACATATGGGTCTTTTTTTTTTTCTAAAATACTGTCTGCTCTAGTTGGATGAACCAGTATTTTCTAAAGGAGAAGCTGGTTCATTAGGGTGTAGCAATCCTTCCAACTGGACATGGTTGGAAAACCTTAGAAAAGCTCTAGAAAGAAGGATGTGATTTTGTAAAATTCAGGGTAATTATTTTTCTTAGCCTCCCTGGGTGTAAGATTTCATATGTGAATTAGGCAAATGCATTTCATTCTTCAAACAGAAGTCCACAGAAATCTAGACAAAGATATGAGATTATGAGGTTGTGGAAGTTTTCCTGGTTTGTGTCTTTATCACACCAAATCGGCTGTTTCATGAAAAATCACCAATGTCAGTCTCAATGTAATGGACACCCAAAGGCAGAGGTGGCAGCACCACTTCCAGTGGCTGGTGGTGAAGAGTGGTGCCTACACCACATGCATGGAGGTAGAGGACTTCTGAGGCTTGTAAAGCACAGCTGCTTAAGAGTTAGATGAAATTGCTTTCTGATTTTTCAGCTTTTGTTTGTTTATTTATTTGTTTTGGTTTTGTTTCTTACCCCCGAGAAGAAATAGCTCTGCTTTTTAAAGGGATCTCTTCAGAGCAGTTGCTGAATTGGGACTTCAGGCAAAAAATTCTCCAGTCTTCTCTGGAGAGGAGGCTAATACATAAGCATAAGGTTTCATAATTTTATCTAGATAAAAGTCTTTTGACCTTCTGGTTCTGGACAAACAAGCCATGTTGCAGGGATACAAATTGAAAACTAGAGGGTCCAGCATTTTTATAAAACTTGCAAAAATTAAAAGCTTCTTGCTATTAATAATCATCTGTACAAATAAATTCACACAAGAGAAGGGAATAGCAGTAGCTACAGAAAGAGAGTTAGACAGATGACCACTTGCTCTGGCTAATTGTTTATTTCACAAAGGGACTACCATGTGTTCTCTCAGCCAAAATGACCTAGATAAGGCAAATCTGCATTTTGTAACTCTAACTGACTGAGACACAAAGCTAAAAATCCCAGCAGGGCTGTTTCAGCTACAGCAGCATTCCTCTTGCACTTTCTGGTTTTTATTCCTATGCCATTCACATCTTTTCAGCTCCAAAATGCTCCCTATTTTTAGTACACAATTTGAATTAAAAATTAAACAAAATGGGAAAGAGCATACTGGAAATCTCTGTCCCAAAGCACTGTATGATAATTGCAGACACACTACATGCCTTGGCCCCTTCTCTTTCCACTGAGTTGAATGCAAGTTTAATAGATCTTCCCTCCTTGATCCTGTACTTGCCTGTTGTCCTTGTTTTGCTCAGTATACTTGGTTCTTTCCTTTGCTTTTATCTTCTCTTAGGAAATAATAGGAAACTTTCTCATAACACACTTGCTCTTGGGCTAATTCCTAATGTGCTTGCACCGATTGAAGCTCCTATTGACTAAAATGCTGAGGAGCAGCCAGAGGCAGGAGAGGACAGGGAAGGACTGAAGAGGGAAAATAATTTTATATAGATGAAAAATTTAAGTGGCACAAATAAAAGGTGAATCTGAGGCATAAAGCTTTTACTCATCCAAATCTGCTCAGAACCTAATAGAAAGAGGGCATGAGGATACAATCACTGTTACTCACTGTTATTAATAAAGCACAGAGGCATTGTCTGGTGGTGCACAGGTGAATAAAAGGAGAAGAGTTTAAATGATGGAAATGCAGAGTAACTTCCTGGAGCAAGCAGTTATTCCATCAGTACAAATGCCTTCAAAACTGGGTTCACATTCTAAGAGATTACTAGCGTTAGAGTCTGCTCCAGAGATGTCTGAAATCAGCAGAGATCTTTCAGGCTATTTTATCTGGCTTCTGATTAGTCTCTTAGCTTAGACTAAAAACATGACAAGGGATAATAGAGCTGATAAACAAGGAACAGAGAAGGAAAAGTTTGCCAGAATATTACAGATAACCCTCATTAATTCACAAGAATTATGATGTCAAGTCCAAAATAGCTGCCAAATGTTTTAGCTAATATGTTCTTCCCAATCCTACTTTATTTTTAAAGTGGGATCTTTACACAAGTGTCACCTGAAAGGTCTTCACTGCTTAAATTTGCTACATTAGCCTTAAAATGACTGCATTATTAGAATCCAAGGCCATCAAGGTTAATCAGCAAATAGCTCTGCCCAGAAACACCACAGGTTACATCTCTTCTGGCTATAAAAATCATCCACGTTCAGACTCAGGATCACTGGATCACAAGGCCCAAGCCCACAGCAGCCACACTGGCAGCTGGTGCATTCAGCATTCTGACAGGCTGGCTCCCATCTCCCATACCTCTTGTCTCTGCATGCAGGAACCTATGAAGATATGCAGCCAGCATGTGGAATGCCCCAAATCTCCAGCATAGCCTCTGACAAGCATCCTGTTCACTTTGGGCTCTCATTACACAGATGACCCTTTCTCTACAAACACGTACCCTGTTACACAAAGGTGCTCAACGGAGCGGTCAGCTCAGAGCAATTTTTCTGGGATACACCATTCCACCCAGTGTAAGCAATTGCCAGACACAAAGTGTTTACACTGATTACAGGTTTGCAAACTCCATTAGCAGCAGCATGCACTTATCAGTGCCTTGTTATATCTTGCCTAGAAGAATCTAGTGCTATGTTGTCATGATTTAGGAATGGTATTCTCCCACTTAGTGTTCCCATCAGAACTCCAAACCTATTGGGGCTGAAGAGGAGAACTGGAATCACAAAAGACAAAGATCACAGGTTGAGATAAGAACAATTCACGGAAAACACCAAGGAAATAAGAAAATGAACAGCAACAGAATTAATAATAAAAGTGTACAAGGTGCTCACAGTTGCCTGAACTGGAGCTCAATCCTGAGTGCCCTGATTAAGAGTCAGCGCTTTAGCAAGAACACTCAACACTTCACAAACAGGGCAGGTGTTTCTAGTTGCCTCTGAAGGCACATTAGGAAGGTGTGGATAGTTGCAAGAAGCCAGCTTGGTGCTTCTGGATATCACAAGGCAGCTGCTTCAGTCTGTTCAGCCCTAAAAGCATGAGCACAGCTTTTGCAGAGCACCCAGGTCATGCTTCACATGCTCAGCATCACTGCCATCAGTGTTAGGTGTGTCTTGGGATATCTCCTTCCTCCACCTTTCCCTACAGTGAACATCCACAATTCAGATTAGAAAGAGGAGCTCATGGCAAGCCTTCCTTGGCAAGGAGAAAGATCTCTCCTGGGTTTTGGGGTGCTAGGGGAGCTTCTACAGGGTTCCCAGGCCATGCGGCATCTCCTGCAATTCGGTCCCTACATGTCCAGCTTTGCCTCCTCCCCACCCGAGCAGGGACCCATGGTGCTGCTGGCCAAGGGATGAAATGTGCTCAATGCACCAAATCTCAGCCTTGTTCCCAAGGCAAAGACATGCACAAGAACAAGGAAAAGCAAAAGCACAGGGTGAGAAGACCTTAATTAGTGCTGCTCCACCATGGAACCTTCTGTGAGATGGCTGAACTTTACTGCTGGGCTTTCAAAGATGTCAAGCTACCAAATCCACTTCTGGGTATTTAGGTTAAACTGATGTGGTCTGATTTTGCATTAGTGGAAAGTATCTGGGACTCCCACTTCAGCTCAACACATGGAACCACTTAAATAAAAGATCAATTCTGTGTTTTTTTGCTTTCAAGATATTGACTCACTCTTCACATTTTGTTTTATGCTTGAGATGTCACTTGAACAATAAGAGAAAATATCAGCTCTTTTTCTATTCTTTAATGTGTTTTGAATAGTGTTCTTTCCTGTTCCTATAAAAGCAATGCTAAAGAGATAAATCTAGCAAATAATCAAGATAAAAGATGCTTCACACAATCAGAGATCAACAGGCGTGTTTTTAGGGGCTTTCTTTTATAATTCCTTCCATTGAAATGTGTTTAAACACAAATATGTCCTGATAGCATTTTCTGAGCTGAACATGAAAACATTATTTTATTGAAGTGTCAAAGCCTAGAAGTAACGTTGACAAGGAACAGATACAACGGAAGTGCAATATTATTAAATGCAAAAAAGTAAAATCTAAAAACAAAGGTTAAGTAGACCTGATCTCAGTTTTCTAAGGCGCAGTATCACAGTAAAAGAGAACAGGAACTCTAAAATGTGTTGTCTGATATTATTTCTCATAGAACAGAAATACAGAGAAATCTCTATTTTAGAATTCATTAGGTTAAAATTCAGTACTTCATCCCTCTGCTTAATAGTAGCAACTTATTTTTTATCTTTTTTTCATACATACTCTTATTTTTTAGTACCTTTTTTTAGTTATTATTTTCATTGCATAAATCTTAGGGAATTGTTCCTTTTAATGCATTTTATGCCAAAATGTTTTGGGGTTTTTATAGCAAAACACAGGTTTTGAGTACCTCTGAAGAATATATACATACATGAGCAGTGGCCACATGACAGAAATGTGCACTCTCATTAGTCCGACTGAGGCCATGGTCACAAATCACTCACATGAGTTCATTGTCCATTCTCAACTTATTTACAGAGTTATTGTTTAGAGTGTTTCAGCCAAGAAATGTAAAGGCCTCCCTGACAGTGTCAGAAAAATAACCAAGAGAAATAGTGTGGCAGATGTAAGTAATTTGCCTGCACTGAGTAAATATTCATCTGCATGTCTGCAGGTGAAATTACCCGCCTGACTCTTCAGGAGGGTGGAGGGAGGGAATCACATCTGTTCACTAGCTTGCAGTCAATTCAGAAATAAGAAGTATGCCTGCTGGGCTCTCCTAACGCACCTTAACAGAGGTATAATAAAGTGTTATGTGAGCAGACATTGAATACTGACTGACCTGGAGCACAAGTGCTAGCAGTTTCAAGGAAGCTGAGCTTGTATGCGCTGGAAGGAACTTTTGAAATTCTCCCCTATATTTTCCCAGTTGTGCCTAAATCTTATAATTTGCCTCTGGAACTGAATCAAACCACGGAGAGCAATTTGGGCTCATTGTGGTAATGTACAAATTGATGTTGCCTGAGGACAGCAAATGCTCCAACTGCCCAAAAATTTAAGAAGCATCTCACACTTGCTGTGAGAAGCTGAAGTGTGGATTTTTAAGTTGTAGATCTTGGCAAACTTTGAAAAGGCTTGAAAATTGGTTTGATTGAGCTTCACACACAAGACCATTATTCTTACAAAATTCATTCATTGTTTTCAAAAAATAGATTGTTGTGAGAACAGAAAAGTGCTTTGACAAGAAGGAGCAGCAAGAAGTAGACATTGGATGTCTTCTGTAAATCTGAAAAGAATTTGAAAATAGGAGTCAGATTCTTAGCTGTGGGATAAAAAAGGCTCAGTTCCACTGGCTTCAACATAATTGTGCTGTCAGAGCCATCTACTGCTGTGTCATAGTCACAAGACACTCTTGTACTATTGTCACAGACTCCTCATTTTTCTAGTATGGGCAAGGAGACTGAAGGGCCAGATATGGTGGGGAGATAAGTACAAAACAGAGGGAGGGAGAAAAAAAAAATAGGGGAAAAAAGGAATACCCTGAAAGAGTCCCAGTATCTGCAATGTTAGCCACTGTCTAGATGTGATTGCTTTGACTACACATGGTTATCATGGGTTTTAGTGGAGCCACACTGCATACTTGAAAGATGTACCCTCAGAGCAGCTTTCTCCAGGGCATTGGGAGTGGGAAGCCTGTCTTCCCAGAAACTCATCTAACACCCTGGTATCAGAGTACACAGAAGGAATTCAGATAAGGAGAAGCCATGTTGTCAGTCTGGAGGGGACCAGAGATTGGAAGAGAGAGATGGACGCAGCATTGCTGGTTTCATGGAGGCTAGCAGGGAAACTAGCCTCAGTTCATGCAAGTGGGGTTGCAGGAATGAATAAAATAAAAAGAGCTTGGCCTAGCAGGGTTCAAGGGCCATCTACAAGGGGAAAAGCAAGAATGTAGCACCAGGAAGAAGGATAGAAAAGGGGCCCAGCTGCAGCCTGCAGGACAGCCACAGGCTTGTGTGGGCGTTGGGACAGCAGCAGAGGACACCACGAGCAGATACAGCCACTGCAGCAGAGGCCTGCCCTGAGCTCTGATGTCCCATGCTCTAAATGGCCTTAATGCCCTTCCCTCCAGCTGTTCCTCTTCCTGTCACCAACTGCCCATACTCAAGGCCTCACCACAGTGCCAACATTCCCCTCATCCTGCTAATTCTACAGGAGCCCTGTGTTTCTCTGTGTTGCCCTTATCCCATGGCTTTTCGTTTCTAGCCACCCTCACCTAGGCAGGTGAGATCTGGTGGGCCAGAAGCATCAGCAGTGCCTGGGGCACCTGCATGGACCACGTCATGTGCCTGTGCTGCCAATTTGGGATTCTTAGCTCCAGGCCCTCTCATCAGCCAGAGGCCCAGGAGTGAGCCTAGTGATCCACCTTCTGTATAGAGCACCAGTGCCTGGAACCTGAGTGGTGGGTACAAAGGGTAGAGGCTCTCTCATGGCTCTGTGTGTGGGAGAAGGAAGAGAAGAAGTAGGCCACAAGGCTTGTCACAAACCTAAAATGGGCATCAGAGAGAAAATTTTTTGGGAGGGACTACAGTGTGCCAGTTGTCAACCCAAGGAAACTGTGGGAGCTGCAGTTCAGAGCAAACAAGTGCTCTCATGGCTCTGAGTATCCATTAGATTACCCAGTGTGGTTGTTCAGCCAAGTAGGACCAGGGACTGCAGCTAGTTGTCCATCTGTGCCTGCCAGGCTCCAGCCAAAACAACTCCCCACAGGAACCTGCACTGATGTTCACTCTCATTTTGCCAGACAAGGAGGGAGAGATGATGGAGAAGTGGTACAAAGCTCTGTCTTAAGGCAGATAATTGATTGCATCAAACTCCTCTTGCAGACAAAATCTGAACAGTACAATATAAAAAATGAATGTTATGCAGAGCCATACCTGTCTTATTGCTCTCCTACCTGCAGCACATCATGTGTGCCAGTGACTGTATTTAACCTTTATTTGATTGAGAACTTATTTTAAAGAAACACCCACTATCTAACTGAGAAGTATCAATTCATGTGGATACTTACACTCACGTGTCAAATATTGAACACCTTGTCTACCAAATTCAATGCCCAAGTAAAGGCAAATTTGGATCTGAATAAAAGTTTCCTGCATATTTATCTGACTCTAACAATTCTGCATGAAATATTAATGTGCCTGTCCAACTATCTACTTGCACATTAAAACTTCACATGGTTTTTCTAACACATATGGCTGGACTCTAGGAGCAGCAACTTGTGAGTAGTTCTCAGTGCAGCAAGGCATCAAGTGCCTGTGAGTATTTTAGCTCTTGGAGTGTAATACCCTACACTCCTCCCAGCCCACATATTGTTAATTACTTCTCTCTGCCTTAAACATATGAAAAAAGAAAAGGTGGAGAAAGGGGACTGGGTGAAGAGTGTCCACCATCCATCTGGCTCTCAGCTGTGAAATGCTGCCTGTGCTGGGGGTTGTATTTTTGACAAGCCTTTAGATACAGGGAATTTTTCCCAGCACATCCTCATCCTGTGAGGAACATAGTCTGATCACAGGCACTTCATTCTTTATTTAGGAAAACCTTCCAGCAACTTCAACGAGAATTTGAGAAAATGCCTGAGGCTTCCCCAGCTGCAGGCTCCAGTGCCTTAGTGATGTGGAGTTGCTTGTATTGTATTTGCCATGTCTGAGTCAGACCAGATGATGTAGTGAGAAGATAATTTTGAATTTGTAGGTAATTTAAGAATAAAATTGCATTGAATGGAGCATTAGCTTCATCAAAAAGCCAAATTATGCTGAAGTTATGAAACATCACTCAGTTATGAACAAAACTCAAAACAAAATTCCTTCTCTGTGCTTATTTTCTCTTTTTATGTCCCCTGCATTTCTTTCCTTTGGGTTTCCTACCCCTAAGTGCTGTCTGATGAGAAAAGTCTTGCATTTGGCCCCTGTTAACATGATCCTCCTACAGCCTGTTGACAACAGACATAATCAGCCCAAATGGGAGGCAAAAGATAATCCTGGGAAATGACAGCTGCAAACATCCCATTTGATAGTCTTCAGCATGTGCTAATAATTGTTTTCAACACATGCCACAGAAACAGAGTGCATACGTGGCTGTAGAATGGGCATGCATGAGAGCTGAAGAAATTATTGCAAAATCTTCTACCAAATGATAAATGGGCAAAGAATCATTTTAGATAATTCCTTGCTGACATACATGAGCAGATGGATCCTGGTCCATTTCTGCCCTCAATTACATGGTGCAGTGGCCAGGCGATTTAAGGGAGATGGCACCTGGATCCTCCAGATATTAAAATTACAGAGTGAATTTTGAAACATGCCTAAGCACAACTTACATTTAGTTTTGTGAATAAAGCATATTAAAAATGCTGATTTTTTAAAAAAATATTTTAGTTGTATATCTAATGAAGTCAATCTAATAATGATAATATTAATTTAGCAAATACAAAGTGCGTAGCATTTTGCCACAGAAATGTGTAAGTTTTTTGAGTTTCACATTCCTCGAAGCACTTACCTCAGTCTCATGAATGGTCTTTCATCTCCTCAGCCTTTTAGAGAATGTATCAGATTGGAAGTTGTTGTAACTTACCTTTACTGTAAAACCATTGAAGTGCTTTGGCTTATTTGAAGATCGGTTTTTTCATCTACATCTTTCATTAAGAAAGGGAACAGAGTTCTGGAACTACAAATGTTCTGCTTCTTGGAATACATGCATGCATAGATATTTAAAAATTTATGTCTTCGTTATCATGCAGGATAATGTAAGTAACTGTTAAGGTAAACTCTATTGATAATATTTTCTGCTTAGTAACACTAATAGTAAAATGGCAACCTGATTCTAAAAGTCAAAAAATGATGCACTGGATTTGATGTGAACAACAAAGATAAAGTCAGACTATTCTGGGGGACAGCTCCAGTCAGAGGTCTTGTTATGTGTTGAGGAAAAGGGAACTTGTTACTTGGCATGACAATGCTTTTATGTTTCCTATGTACATTGAAAAACAAGATTTACTGTGAGGCTTGTAAAGTCTTTCAGTATTAATTTACTTGATTTAAGTCTTGTTTTGTAAATGTTGTGATAGATAATTTTCTGTAGTTATTTCACAAATACAGCTTTATAAAGATGTCTATGTTGTACATTTTTTGGTTCTTTGGACATATCTTTTAGATTTTGCTTTTCTGATAGCTTGAAAAAAATATGAAATAAATGGAGTTACCATGGTCATCAGATAATTAAAGCAAAGCACAGGCAGCTGTGGCTGGAACTGGATACTGATGTCCCATTGGAATTATACCTGGAAAGCATCAGAGAGCAAAAGTGCCCTGTCTGCACAGGCTGTGAGCTGTTGATACACCCACAGAGGTGTGGGGCACTGCAGCTGCTGGGTAGCACCCTGAGTGCCAGCAGCACCTCAGCCAGGCTCTCTGCTTTGCTCAGGGACAGGACAGGCAGAAAAGACAACTGGACTGTGCAGCACATACCCTGCTTTGGACATGTGCTCCCAGATCACAAATAAAGGTAATTCCCTTGCCATTGTACTATTTCTCACTTTGATTACTGTGTGATAACACTATGTATTTAATATCAAAAGTCTATCTATTGGCACCTCTAAAGCACTTACCTCCATGGTGTGACACTTCAGCGTTAGATGCAGAGAAAAATAATTACAGTAAGACTGCCTATGGGCAGCTTGTAATGATGGCAAATATTCTAATTTATACTACTATTTTATAGGTACTTTTGAAATAAACAATGTCTACTTACTCAGCTTCCCATAAAAAGATTGGTTAGATTTTTTCCATTTTCATTTTTCTGAAAAGAAAATCCTCTCCTGAGTTTCATCCTTTTTTTGCTTCCTGCACTTGAATTTCCTCCTTTACTTCCTTCACATTGCCCCTAAAAGCTATGAGAATAAAAAAGGTCAGAATCTTCTAAAAGAACATTTCCAAAAGGTTTTCCTAAAGAAAATTATTGTGCTGGCTAAAAAAATGGAAATTGCATCTTCTGTTGCTTAACTCAAAGAGAAAACTTACCTATTGTTTGAGTTATATTGTCAAAGGTTTAGCTAATAATCAAATCTGGTTTTACTATGTTACTATTTCTGGTAACAAGATCTAATAAATACCTAAATAAAATCAGGTTTATTTATAATTCTGCCTTTATGTATTTATAATTTATATAAATCATGTAGTTAACAGCTTATATCATTATTTACAACTGAGTCACAACCAAAACTGCCAGCCAACTTCCTTTTCCAAGAAAAAAAATCACCAATGAGATCAATGGGTAAAACACAAAGCTTGTAGTTTACCCTTAATTTGAAAGGATCAAAACAGGTTTCTTAAATCATTGCTTTCCTTATACAAGTTGGTAGAAGAGCTTGCTGGGAACCTCCTCTGCTTGGGGCCATGGGGAAGGCCCTGGTGTACACCAGGAGGCTGGCAGGAGGGAGCAGACCTGGAGCTGTGGGAGCCCAGGGAGCAGCAGGTTTCTTCAAGGAACGGCAACAGTTTTATGGACTTACTCAGCCCAAGAAGCCAGTGAAAACCACAGGATGGGAAAGCCAGGCTTGAGGGAAGGAGGTACCCTGAAGGGAGATGGGAGCAGGAAGGAGGCAGGTTTCCAAACCTTATGCTTCATTTGGTGTCAGAAAGCTATATTTATCTATGGAAAAAGATTACCCTGGCTTATTTTAATATTGTTACATATAAGTAAGACAAAGATCTAAGGACTGGACAGTGCCAATGTCTTTTCACATGCTCACTTGGAAGAAGGGAATGTATCTGCCTCAGGGTTGCATCATGGGTAAGTGCTTGTTTCCAAAATGCTGCTCTACACAGAGAGGAAAGACTCAGGCTTCTGGTGGAGTAAGAACAGAAATACAAAACAGAGACAACTGGATGAAATTTACTTTTCTTATTTTTTCTTTATCCTTCATGTTGTTATATTCTTACTGCATGCAGCATTCAGAAACAATTTCATTTTCAATAGAGGGAAATTTCAGATTCTTAGCTGTTGAGATACACTGAGGACAGGTCTCTGGCTTTGAGCAAACGTTTTTCTTTATGTAAGCATGACAGATGCTAAAGGATTTCCAGGGATCCAGAGATCAGCTCTGTTAAAATTCTGCCCTATGAATGAGAAAACGCACCACATGTCACTTCCCAGAGCCAAACAGCTTGACATGCTTGTGGCTGCCAGCATGTTGGCAAATTCTGCTTAATGTCTTAAGCAAAGAGGGGTAGAAGAAAGTTTCTGAATAGCAGGTGCCTGAAAGTTTCTGAACAGCAAGCTCTGCTTTCAGAAAGCATGGGGCACAGAGGAGAGCAGTGCAGAGGTTTTCCATCAGCTCAGCAGTGCAGCAAACAAGGGAAGCATCACACCCCCCTCACCTCCAGCTGGTTCCAAGGAGCATTTGAGTTGGATCAAGACAGACAGACACCTCTCTCCTTCACAAAGCACCTCACTTAAAACTGCCAAATCTTCAAAATGTTGAGCAGCCACAGCTCCCACTGAGATTGCTGAGGGCTGTAACAAAACTTAGCATGTGTGGAAGACTGGGGGATTTTAGTTTCCACATTTAAATACCCACTTTGGTGTCTGTCTTCAGGTGTCCACTTACAATTGGAGCTAAAACAAATAAGCATGTCTGCTCCTGACTAATACTGTTTGGAAAGCTGGGCACATCAGAAAATAATCCAGAGAATGAAGGCTTCTTTCAGTAAAATTGTTTTCATGTAAAGTTTATAAGAAAAAAGCAATATATTTTTTTTCAGTTTAAATATTTCTTCACATATTTACTCATACAAAGTAACAGTAATTTCTAATATGAGACCATATGTGCAGAGCAAATAGTAGCATGTACTCCAGCATGTCTTTCCAAATCCTCATTTCTTCTTCTGATTAGGTTGGAAGCACAGCACTAGGATGGAGTAATGAACATCTACTCACTAATTTATGTGACAGGAAATTGAACAACCATCTCCTCAGCCATTATTTCTGTGATTTTCCCAAGCTGTAAATGCATCAAACAGTTAGAGAAAAGCATAAATTCTGTTAAGCAGACGGTCTCAGTTTTCTAGAGAAAAATGTCTCTAGATGTCTAAAATGTTTCTGTCTACAGGCTTGACCTGTTGACCAAAAACCTGTAAACTCATTTCATAATGAGTTACTATGGTGGCCTAAATACTCTGGAAATGTTAACAATTTTAGATGCCCTGTAATATGGGATAGTAAAATCTAAAAGTCATGTTATTTTTGAAAAAGCTCAAAACACACATCTGCTACCTAAACCTCAAACCTGTCAGAATGTTCTAAACTGGGTGTTAAAACTGCTGGACACTCAAAACATTCTTATCCAAATATGAACTGGTGCACTTAGAAATGGAAAAAGAGGAGGTTGTTGGTGAGGAACATTGCCCTGGTAAGTCCACAATTGCTAAAGTACCATTACTTATCCAATATTAGGATTAATGCCACTAGGAATTTATAAAATTAGTTTTGAAAACCTGGAGAGAATGAGGAATTTTATGAACCTGGCAGCCATAAATTTATCTGATAAAAAACCATTTGAACAAGGAATAATCTGTGGTTCCTTAGTGACCAAAACTTCAGTGAAGTGTCATGCTTAGGTGTGTTTAAATTGTCTGAAATATATTGCATCAAAACCCGCAGCAGCAGCAAAGAGCAAGGTGCCTGTGCCCATTGAGTAGTATGAGTATAGAACTCAATTCTCTTTTTTCACTTTGACTGCCAATTTTATGGCACTTCATTTAAGCCTGACTCTCCAAAGAATCAATTCAAATTAGCTTTCTAATTTTTCCCAAAGAATCTGCTTTAAAATAAATTGAATAGCAACATAAGGCTTAGTAAATGAGTGTAAAATTCAGGTGAACTTCTCTGAAGAAAAACCTCTTTTAATCTGAAGACCAATAAAGCTCAGGTGCAGTAATATATGACAATTCTAAAAATAGTTTGTCCTTGCTGGTAGTTTAACATTGGACAAGCTATACTTTGTGTTGTTGCAATGTCTAGGGTTTCATGCCATGATACTGGGAATATGAGTTGTTATTCAAGATTGTATTTGAAGGCAGACATAAAAATCCTTTTTGTTTTTTGTTGTTTTTTTTTAAAGAACTGTCATTTCATCAAATCTTAGTGATGTTGTGCAGAGCACTGGTGTCTTTTAACTTGTTTTTCTACATTTGTGGTTCAAAGTGAGATTTTTGCAGTTTTCCATCACTGATGGGGGCAATATTTCTTACTGTTTTACATGTTTTCCAGCATAGGTGTTAAAGTTTCCTCCCTAAGCAGATGATAGGAAGCTGGGGGACTACATACCTGTGACCAGGTAACATGACCACTGGCAGTGAGCACAGGCTATAAGGGACAGAGCAAAGAGGTGATAACAGTTGTAGCAATCATCTGCCAATTCCACTCCACTCTTCTTCCCAAGGAGATGGAGAAGAGCATGTCTGGTCCTGGGCTGGAAATGAAGGCACAAAAGCATAGCTAGCAGCCAGCAGAGTTGTCAGGGAAAGCTTAGGACATCTACCTAAGGTAATATTAACAGATTTTAACCAATTACTGGTGTTCAGCAGAGCACTGAGCCCAGATGTCCAGAGCCCTTTGGAGTTCTATCCCCATCATTAATTTCCACTATGTCTCCTTGACAATTCATTTAGCTTTCCTTTACAGTTCAGAATAGCCAATGCAGAGAAAATGATAACTTTAATTATCATATCATATATACAAAAAATCACTTTGCATTCTATTTATAACACAGCTACATTCAAGGTGGAAAGTTGAAGTTGAGATAAAGTTAGTTCCACAGACTCCAGCTGCCTCAGTGTCAGGCTTCCCCAATAATTTGTCTCAAGGATGGTCAGGAGATAATGGTGTTCCTCTGTGGGATCCTATGGCTCTTGCCCCATTATTATCTTCAGAAAGTTCACTAGAAATTTGGCTAAGGGAGGTGTCGCCTGTTGCCTCAGCACAGCAGCGGAAATTCAGGTCTCAGCTTGCTCAGTGCTAATCACAGGAATGTTAGTAAGATATTCAAGGGGAAAAAACCTAAACATACCTTCACTTTGCCTGATACCACATATTTACAGAGGTATCAAGTAGTCACTCATGTTGCCACCTTTTTTTTTATTTTTTTTTTAAGCAGATTAAATCAACAAACCAGATTATTTCCAATTTATTTTCAAAAATGCAATGAACAGACAAAATAAGTGATTGTTCAGCAATGGCTGAAGCAGGTCTGTGGCTGAAGCCAGCAGCTTCTACCCCTTGCTCTGTCCTTAGCTGCTGCATGAACAGTGAGAAGAGTTGCCCTTTTGTGCCACTGATGAACATTTCCATCCATTGCAAAATTGTTATGTATGGAAGATATCTTCTGCATCCAAAAAGTACAGACTCATGAATCATAGAATCACTAAGGTTGGAAAAGACCTCTAAGATCCCAGAGTCCAACATTAACCTCATATGACCATCTTTACCACTAAACCACATGCACATGACCTTTGAACACTTCCAAGGATGGTGAGTCCACCACTTCCCTGGACAGCCTGTTTCAATGGCTGACCACCCTTCCCATAAAAAAAGCTTTCCTAATATCCAATCTAACCTCCCTTGGCATAAGTTGAGGCCATTTCCTATTGTCCTGTTGTTTGTCACCTGGGAGAAGACACCAACACCCACCTGGATAAAACTCCTTTCAGATAGTCACAGAGAGTAGTAAGGTCTCCCCTGAGCCTTCTTTTCTCCTGGCTAAACAGCGCCAGCTCCCTCTGCTGCTCCTCACAAGGCTGTGGTCTCTTTGTTCCATCTAGCATTACATCCAAGTTCAGCAAACTGCCAAGTCTTGGTGTTTCAGGAGGAGCTGATGAGAGAGTGTTAGCATTGTCTCAGGAGTCCTGAAAATATAAAGATGGGGACTTGCCTCTTCCCACCCCAGAGGAGGCCTGGTGTTGTCTCAGGTGACCAAGCAGGACAGGGGGACCTAGTGGGGGAGACCATCTGCATCCAGAAGGCGAGCAAAATCCCAGGTCTGTCCCTGCAGCAAGAACAGTAAAATATCCCAACAATTCACAAAATGTTTTGTATCAGGACAGACGATACAACACCTCTAATGCAGCTTGTCTGCATTTTGTCTGAGCTTAAACCACCTCAGAAGCAGTGGGGCAGCAGGCCCTGGTGGCTCCCTATGGACCATGGGAGCTCACTGGGGCAGCTGGGCAGGCTGGGGGCACCAGGGACAGCCCCAGGATGGCAGAGCAGGCTGGGGGCACCAGGGACAGCCCTAGGATGGCAGAGCAGGCTGGGGGCACCAGGGGCTGCACTAGCCCTGGGCATCAGGGACATCCCTGGGTGTAAGGGAGGGCTCAGGCCGGGTACCAGCTGGGAACACAAGTTGAGGGGTGTGCCAGGCATGGGGCCCATGGCTGGGCAGGGCTGTGGCATTGCTGGGGCAGGGGCTGATGGCCCTGGCGGGCTGACATGGGGTCCTGAGCCATAAGCAAGGTGGGAGTGGCCCTGGTGGAAGCCAGGTGGGGGCAGTCAGGCCTGTCAGTGTCCTTGGGGCCATGACACAAATTCTCCTATTCTTATGCTTTCCCCTTTCACACAGACAGAGCTCAGAAGAGCAGAAGTCTCTCTGCATATCTGACAACCTTTGTTAATATTATTTCTGGATTCTGCTTGAAAAAAATACCTTGCGAATATCCATATAGGTAATGTGCTGCCCAAGATGCCCAACAGAGAACAAAGGAAAGGAGTACAAATATTCCACAGATACCGTCAGAGAAGTCTTCATTCAAGACACCTCATAATTCACGTAATTATTCATTTTGTTTATTCACAGTAGAGATATTAGACAAAATACGGTGTAAGTCCCTAGCATCCTCAAACACCAGATGCTGGCTTTTCTCTCCAGTCCCAAAAGGAAAAACCAAAGCATCACTGTGAGAATTAACAAAAGTCCAATTAAATTTCTTGCCAGAATGTTAATTTCCCGAAAAGAAAAGCAGCAAATTAATAATAAGCTGCTAGTCGCCTCCCTTATCACTTTTGCACACATTTGAAATGGCAATAATCTGTGTCGAAAATGAACATTATCAGATAGACAAGCAAATTTAAAAACTGATTTTAAAAAACCAAATACATAATGCTTCCCCTATTTCTTGTCTCAAACACCGGTCAAAGGGAAGAACTGCTAAGGGCATTGCTCCTTGAAATGACAAGTAATGCACAGACGTTGCTACAAAGGCATGAGAGATGAGGAGTCTCCATGCAGAACACAGAGGACCACAGCAGGGGTTGGAAGGATCTCAGAGGTCATTCTTTCATCTCCCTGCCCCATGGCAGAATGGGCTAAGCTTATCTTGGCAGGTATGTGTTCAACCCCTTCTAGAGCCTCCCTGTTAATGGGCACTTGACAAGTGCTTCAGGCAAGAGATCCCTGCCATCACTCCCTGTTCATTAAAGAGTTTCCCCTGCTTTAAAGTAAATCTTACTTGCCACCGTTTAATCACATTACTTTTTGCACTATCAATGAACATGAAAAAAAAGGATTATTATGGGGTTTTTCTCATATCTGCAAGTCTTTCATGCATTTGAATAATATTTTTGCTCAGTTGTCACTTCTTGGGTTTTTTTCCAATTGCTCTGACACCACCCCACGTTTTGAGCAGACAAGGGCATACACACAGGTATCAAAGAGAGTTTTGCCATTTACTGCAGCGAACTCTGGCCTGAGCCCCAACCACCTTTTAACCTTACTCTTCCCTCTCCTTTCCTCTGTGCTAGGGAAGGTCTATGGGTGCCCTATAGTGTGATTAAATTGACTGAGAGCTTCACGCTGCCACTCCATGCTCATAGCAACAATTAAACTTTTCAATTCCAAAACAATCAGGTCTCTCTCAGCCATATTTTCAGTCTATTTAGAAAAACTATTATTAAATACACATTTCTTAAAAGGTTTTGACAAGGCATTGCTCTTTTTTTGTATCAGGGTCCTACAAAATCATGCATACTCGTGTCAAATAGACTTCCATTTTATGTATGGGGACCAAATCAGTGCTTTCATTATCAATGAGCAACACATCTTAAGTTGCAACCAGATGGCACTTGAGCAATTATGCACATATATTATCTGCTGCAGGGAGGAGAAACATCAAACATAGATTGCCAGCCTACTGTTGCCCATGTGATTTTTATGATAATAACAGAGACTATTTCACAGAGGTGAAATATTCAGGTTTGCTGTTGATTGATTCAAGAAGGGGTGTTAACAGGTTTTGCAAAACATGCAAAAATGTGGTATTTTCATAGTTGAAGATAAGTAAAATCAGTCATAAAACAGTGGAGTAAGTATTTTATCTCACCAGCAGGAAAGACGAACTATGTACCCTATTCTGAGAGGCAGAGACCCTCTCAGACATGGTTGCAGAGTAGTTTGCCTACTGGGATCCTGTGCAAGGACAGATGCTGATGTGGTAAATATTCCTGAAACAGTGATCAACTGTATTTAAAGGAAAAAAACCTGTTTTTTACTGGATTGCATGCAGTTTACAGCATGACAGCTTTAAAAGGCATAAAAATGCCAAGTTTAAGATAACCCAAGCCCTATATTGCAGGTAACTGAACATCACATATATTTCCTAATATACAGTAACAGTGTAACTGTAGAGTTAGATTAACTGCTATGCTCTGAAAAGTGACTACAAAATGGCATCATGGTATTTCTTGTTTATTGGGCAGAAACGGGTTTTGAATGAAATATAAGTTGTAAGTAAAAAGATGTTTTGTGTAGTTGCAAATCTTCCAACAAAACTTCCAACAGTTGACATGTAAGTAGATTACTGTTTTCATACATATCATCAGCATTCAAGATTATGCTGACAAAATAAAATCTCTCTGACACCTCTGATTCCACTGGCTATGGATGGGATATTGAAAAATGTGTAGGGCTATTCTCTGCTGTGGAGCACAGCATAGAGACGTCTACAGTTAGCAAGGGAATAATTAGCTCAGATATTTGAAAGCATCTTAGTTTCAGCTATATTTCACTGATATAAATTAGCTCATGTGTACCTTTTTGTCCCAAGTCAAGCCCTAAGGTCTTCAGAAATGGGTTGCATGTAACTTCAGTGAGACATGGCTGTAAGTTTCATTCTTTTAAAAATTCCACATTTACCTTCACTGGTGCCTATGTAGTCCTGCCAGTGCTGGATTCACATTGGGTGAAATGGAATGCAGATCAGCAGACACAAATATTACTATTACAGTCATGGCTAAACCCAGAATAGTTTTACGTTACTATAACTTCTGTTGTGTGAAACCCACAAATTAATTTGTTTGTATATCTCTCTCAATACTTGAAATGCATTTGTAGTGTCATATTCCAAGGTTTCTCAATTGTGCTGAGATGCTGTGGTCAGCCTGATGTGACACTGACAGGCTTGGTCTACTTTTGTTTCTGGGTCCTTTTCAGTTCTATTCTTCAAAGCAGTGACTTTAGTAAGTCTCTATCAGCATTTCTGCTATACAATCAGCAGGACTGTTAAAGAGAGTAACACGTTTAAACCTCCTCTTTGTATAGAACAACTTTATCAACAGATGTCTAAATATTAGTTTAAAATAATGTAAACTAAATTCATGCTGTTGAAAAGTAAATAGAAAGTAGAAATTAATTTGAAGTCATTCATGTAAGAGTATGAAGACTCAGGCTACCTCTGGAAAGCACTAAAATGCAATCTATTTAACATTTGTCTTGGCTTCCGATTCTCGTTCAGAAGAATTTTTAGCTAGACTTTCCAGCGACGTACACTCAAAGGGTCCTTGTATTAATTGAGATTTTATCTCCTGGAAATCTCTACTTTTTCATGTAATAACAGGATGTCACATCCATAACGACTGTGTAACAGAGGGAGTGAAGAAAGCCTCTAAAGTGAGAGATGGAAGATAGGTACTTCAATTATTGCCATTCACTTGGGAAGATGTAATATTTCCTGGAATCTGAGATACTCTGTACAATCTCACAGAGAAGCCCACAACTTTAAACACATACAAAGTTACATAAAATAACCTTGCTTATGTTCTTCATTTGTTCATTTTATACAATTTTAGGAATATAAGTGGGGTATAAAGCACATTTACACTCATTCTAACATCCCTTTACAGTGCAGGAATGGCATAAAAAGGACCAAATACAAATAAGAAATGCAGATAATGCATAAGAGAATCAGAAATCACAGGATGGTACTATACTTATGTCAATCAACACATTTTTAAAAATCAGACCTTGTTAAATAAACTTGGAATTATGAGTCTACTATATTAATCATAGAATCATGGGAGCATTTACTTTGGCAAAGACCTTTAAGATCACCAAATCCAACTATCTCTGTTGGTCTGATATGGCAGCCTCTGTGAGGGATTTGATCTCATACTAAGTGACATTGGATTTTGAAATTATGGTATAGAAGCAATGCAGTATACCTTCATTTAGAAATTTATGAGGAGTCTTTCCTGAACAGTTTTATAGAAGATTTATACTTTTAAATTTATTTTTTATTTTGTTACTGTTTAATGGTTGTGTTAGTTTGCAGATTATTGAAGACCTGCAAATAATTAAGTGGACAGATCATTATTTTTACTACATTTGAACACATTTAATGCAATACACAAACTGCATTGGGAACATCTTTGTAAAATACAGGGGTATGTCATTGAGAGAAATAATTTTCTCATTTTTAGCCCAAATAGATAGAAGTTTTGAAGTAAAATATAACTGAAGGGTTTCTGTGTGCAAGTCCATCTTTGAAACTTTCCATCTTTGATACCAAGGGCTCTGTTAAGAGCTATAGTCTTGCTGAAAGCATGATGAAAGTAAATTCAAAGAAAGTAGGTGAAAGGGAGAGCAAAGCTGACACTGAAGAATTTCCTGTGTTGTCAGAAGGCTGTGGAACACTATTAATTAGCAGCTAAAACATAATCTCATTTATATGCTTCCTAGGAGAAAGGAACATGCTGTAAAAGAATAGTGAACAATATATCTATATAAAAGATCATAAATATGCTTTGAAAGTCTTTGACTGTTTACATTTTTCTTATGACAGAGTCTAGCTTTTCTTTTTACAACTATGACTGGAAGAGTCCCAGCCATTTCAAGTTTAGCTTAGCCTGTGTTTACCAGTTCTGGTAAAAGTAAATGTTTGGGGGTTTTGCTTCATATGTCTTTAAGACTAGCAGAGTGCCCTCCAGCTTTCTTAATCTGCTGTCTGTGGGTGCTGAAGGAGTGTAAGGGGGCAGGCAACACCCTGGCTTCTGTGCCCTTTCCAAATAATGTTTCCCATGAGCATAGTTGGAGGCAGGCTATTGAACTTAATGGACCACAGACCTGACCCATAGGGCATTTCTGAAGTTCATATTATTTCAGGAGGACAAAGGTGCCTGAATTTCTTTATGTCCCTTGCCCTGTGTACACCATTTCTAAATTTGTTTTGTTCCATATTATAGGTAGAGAACTCTCATAGAGAGCAAAGAACTGCAATGGAGAACTGGTACAAATCAGAGAGTTACAAATATATTTTTTTCTTGTGATCCTACTGTTCTTTTCACCATGACAAGCTCTCAGGTAGAGATCCAACATGACTTCTCACCTTTGATTTACAGCTTTCCATTCTATATATCTAAAACCTGGTCTTTTCCTGATCTAAACTTTAACACATCATCCCAACTTGTAGATCATGACAGTTTTCATAATTAGGAGCAACACATTATAATTATAGCAACAATGTTAACATTGCTGACCAGTCTTTGTCAAAGCACCTAATAAGTTTCAATATTAAATGATTTTTTAACAAATCTGTAGGACTCACTTTTTTAAGTTCCAGTAAATTTAGGTGATTTGCTAAGTTTAGAAATCTGCAGCTGTTCTCATGGATCATGAACAGAGCAAATCTCTCTATGAAACAGACTCTGTCTGATCATAATACTCACAGGCTGTGGCACTGCATAGAAATTTGAACACTCCTTGCCTAACAGGGCAGATGGGGCATGGGACAGCAGTGCAGAGGGTTCTCAGCAGTTACTGGGAGGACTCCTCCCACTCAGAGCAGCACAGCTGTATCACCACAGCAGAGCATAGAGGCAGCATTCTGCATTATATTGCTCTATAGTCTATAAACCCACCAGTGGTCAAGTACCAGTCTGAGGATCTACCTCATAAATTGCGTGACTGAGGCTTTCTATGACAGGTGCCTGATTTTTAAAATTCTTCCTTTTCCTATTTATTCATATAAAATGTCTAGTCTTTAAAAAAGGTCTTCAACTGCAGGCTAATTCCTGCAGGGTTTTCAAAGTGATGTACTATTAGATTTCAGTACATGTTGGAGTCCACGGCACGTGGAAAATTCCTTGTGCTGCCGAGACCCCGGCTGGGACCCCAGGAAAGCACTGCCTTTGACCTTAGTCCATGGGAAAAACTTCCAACACTCAGAGATGAGTTGAAAGCAACAAAGGCGGGAAAGAAATAGTAGTTTAGTTTGTCACAGGGTGAAAATCTGTAGTTTTAAGTTTTTAGTATAGAGACAAATAAGAGCAAAATAAAGAATTTTAGGTGGTAGCTCCTCTTCTTCTTCTTCTGCTACATTTTCTGCTGTGACAATGGCACAAAGATATTAGTAAAATGAATTTGACACAGAAGTTGCGTGTTTAAAATAAGTAGTAATTATTAGTACAAAATTGTAAACATAGCATGTTTTAAGAGTTAATTAAGTTAAAAACCTTTACGAATCTCGGAATCTTGTGTCCAGGTGGGTTTTTTCACTGTGTTTCTGGCACGTTAAGCCAGATTTTGGCAGCACACAAAACTTGAAATAAAAAACAGGATAAACAGCTCTGAAAACCAAAGCTGTGAGTCTCATTTATCTTTTTAACCCTGATACCAGACTTTTGGAAGAGAAAAAGCACCCCATCACAAGTGGGGACTCCAAAAAGAAAGTTTCCTGTAAGTATAAGCTAGCACTTAGCTGCCTCACTCATTTTGCAGATTAGAAGGCCTATTTGTTTAAAAGACCTTCCTACTTATTTAGGTGCTTAAATATTATAAATAGTCTGACTTCTAATTTTTATGTCTTATTTATGATATAGTATATATGTATGTATTTTTTATGATAGTACAATTATATATCATGTATGAATGAAGATCATGGCAAAAATAAAGAGAAATCTAACTGCTTCCTAATATTTCTGAATTAACTCTACATCCATTTCACTATGAATCTTAAATTCTTAATATGAAAGCTATAGAACATTAAATGGGAAACATTAATATACTGCTATATAAAGCCACAGTTATTTCCACAACCTCAGGAGTTAGCATTGTTCTAATCACCTCAAAAAGATTGAAAAAAGCAGGACTGAAAAAAAGACACATAGAGAGGAGCAAGTTTGAGAACAGAATCATGTCTATAGTGCACTGCATGATGGAGGGGAGATGTGAACCTCTGGCTGCTTGACAGAGGCATCATTTTAGGGAGGCATCACCCTTCAACACCCCTATTGCTATGTCACCACTGCTACCAACTGTCAGAGATTGCACTTTGAAAGAGGTGGATCCTAGATCTTTTTCACAGTACAATTACAATTTTCTTGCATTTATCTTAAATTTCAGGACTCTGCTTTTGATCTTTCATGTGGTGAAATTTTGTCTCTGTCCAGAAAGGTTTTTTGGGCTCCATCATTTGTTCTCTTCTGTAGTTTTCCTTGCAGATTTGACTTTGGGGTATTATTAAAATAGCCAATAAAAAGTGTCCATTTCACAAAGCTAACTATGAAAAAACCAAACAGCACCTTTCCTCTCAAAACATTTAATTAAATGCATTGATTCAGACCAAGACCCCCTCAGAAATAAAAAGAAATCTTAAAACATGTTCCTAACATATATGCTAGTTTATCAGGTCAGGTTTACCTGTCTTCCAGGTGAGAACTTGAACAATCTAGGATACTTGTGGTCCTATCTCAGGGCTGCTTTCTTTTGGCACAAGATGTCAGTACTGGAATAGGGCTTTCCTCTTCCAAGACAGTACTGTCAAAAGTCAGAATGTCATGTAATTCAGCTTCTGAGGCCTTTTGAGATAGATACATATGTCTGTATGCTGCCTTCCCAACAGAGTGGGTGAGCAGAGCTTCAAATGACTTGTTATTTGTACTCTTTTATCACTAGATTTCATATTACTCACTCTCAAGATTGCCCTTAGCTAGAAATAGGAATGCTAACAAATATATGACACTTACAAAATTAGTACAATGTTTGACTATAACATGATTCCATAGCATCTGTTACATCTCAATATGCCACTGAATATTTCACAATTATTTAACATCTATCACAGCTTTCTTCTCCAAGAAAGATTAAGTATTTAAAAGTTTTTTCCTTTCTAGCATGAATATTCTGCAGCTACTAGGCTTTTCTCAGGAGATCTATCTCAGATCTTTTAACACAGCAACTCATTCTAAGATGTACCATTGTAGGTGTCTTAATTTTCATAGCTAGTTTGTAAGCCATCTTTGTCCACATTATTCAACTTTTTGTTGCACGTAGTAAAGCCAACAGTAAATTAAATTTAAATAAATTAGAATGACTCTTTAAAAGAATTTTATAAACAAATGCAAACTTGACTGGAGCACACAAATAAATACTCCTCCCTGGTGTCAGTGAGAGATATCATTTGACTAAGGCCAAGATATTCTCCATAGCATGGGTATCAAAGCCATTTTAAAAACCAGACCTCCTAAGTAACTCTACATTAGCAAATACTTCAGTGCAAACCCAGTAATTTAGTGGGAAGGGCTGAGGGAGTTTGTTCAGTCTGAAAAAGAGAAGGCTTTGCGGGGACCTAATTGCTGCCTTCCAGGATCTGAGGGGATCCTACAAGAAAGATGGAGAGGGACTTTTTATGAGAGAATGTAGTGACAGGACAAGGGAAAATGAAAAAAAGTAGGTTTAGATTAGATACTAGAAATTCTTTACTGTAAGAGTGCTGAGACACTGGAACAGACTGCCAAACTCTGTCCCCAGTCTAACTTCGATGAACATCCAAAGATCCCATTGAAAGGACTAAGAAAGACCTTGAGCCACAGAAACAAATCCAAGAGGACACTGAGGCCAGTGGCACTAGCTTTTCTTTCAATTGAAAAACTAGACACGGAGAATGAGATGCCTTGTTGCTGATGGTCAGCTGGACTGCTTGACATATGCAGGAAAACTTGGAGAACCTCACAGTGGTACAAAGTAGTCATTAGACTCACGTCTCCATTGGATATTGCTGCATGTTTCGTGTGAGCTCAGAATGGTCTTCTAGTTTGTTCTTCTCCAGAGTGAATCTTGACTTGCATGCACCAAAATGACTCTGCAAACCAAAGCAATACACAGAAAGTGGGGAAGATCAGGAGATTCTCTTCAGAACTGCACTGCTTTGAGACAGAATGTTAATGCATGTGGATCTTCTGTGCTCTTTTAAAATTCATTGCTAATTTTTTACCTCTTGCAAACAAGAGGCTCAAATACGGATCCTTAAATAACTATGATCAAATCCCCCAGTTATTACTACTATTTCTTTTAGACAATGGTACAATGTATTTTCTCAGATTGTAACTGGGAATCTCTACACAAAATGTTACACAAATAGGCCTGACTCCTTTTTATGTTTGGGCATCCTTCCCAAAGAATAGTGTTAAGGAATCAAAGCTGGAATGCAGAATGCAGTTGTAATTCATCCTGATTTTAAGAGAGCATTTCATTGCCAGAGAAGTGTAAAGCTGATATATTATAGTAAATGAGAGTCATGCCAAAGCTTTTCTTTGAACTGTGACATTTCGTGTGTCAGCTAGTTACTCTGACTAGTCAGCCACCACCCACACAGCTGATTAAAGATAGAAGACACGGTAACACTGCCACAAACTTAATGTACTATCTTTACACAAAGTTTTATTTTGAGAACCTTATAGGGAAATGCTGCTTATTCTATGATGTACTGCACATATAAATTTATTCTTATTCTTCTGATGAATGAATAAATGGATGAAATATTATTTGACAGGGGAAAAAAGTAAAAAGTAAAAAAACCAATTATATGTGGCCAATCTTGATATTTGACTTAATTGTCTGAATTCTTTTTTGGTGAAAACTCCCACAGATTTCAGTATATTATCAGGAATGTCATGTTGCCCAAAGACTCTAGTTTTACAATTGTTCATTCAAGAAATAAAACAATATAAACATAGAATGGGATTGGTTGGGAAGAATATTTAAAGGTCATCTAGTCCATTCTCCTGTCATGAGCAGGGATATCTTTCACAAGATAGGGTCACTCAAAGCCCCATCCTGCCTGACCTTGAATGCTTCCAGTGATGGAGCATTCACAGCTTCTCAGAAAAACTTGTCCAAATTAAACCTACCCTCTTTCAGTTTAAAACAGACTGCCCTTTTTTGCTGTCTGTACAAGCCATGGTAAAAAGTCTAAACCATCCAAATCCTTTAAAAGGAAATTACAGATTACTAGATTTCAACAGTTACAGGGAATTACAGAAGCCCCAGGGGAACAAACCAAATATACTTTGATAGCATTTATGGTTATATAATCTATTTACTATAAAATGGTGGCAATTGGCTAGGCATATAAAGGATGCATTTGAAAATAATTTAAACAGATGACCACTCACTTGGAAAGTAAATATTTTTAATGGATACTTTTAACAAGGAAATCCTCTTTGTTAAGGAAATGAGGTGTCAGAAAACAAGAAAAAGTTTATGTAGTAAGAAAGCAAATGTACTCATTAACTTTGAAAAGGTAGTATAATATTCTGGTAAGTAAATCCTGAACATCCCCTGTTCCATAAGGTGCATGAATAACTGTTTGCTAGAGAGCAATGGCTCTTTAACTACTGCCACTAATTTTTTTTTTTTCTTTTTTTTCACTTCTGGAGATTCAGACAGTTGTGGCTCCCAGGGGAAAAGATGGCAGCAATCAAATAAAAACATTTTATTATCTCAGTCCATATCACTTTCATCACTGATGTCCTTACACTCTTGGAAATGTTGCAGATAAGAATGTAACCTGCTAATGAGTGAATAGTCTCATTTTATGTCACTCTGGAGTTAAACTGAGTTGTCAGAGTTGCAGCTTGTAGGCTAAGGTTGATTATAGCTCTTAGCTCTTTCAATCCTTCCATGTTGACATTTGATGCTGAGTTCTAACACGAGCAGCAGAAAACAAAAACTGAGGTGCATGTAACCTCTTTCACCCAATAGCTGGGTAGCTGTTGCTTTTGGTTTTTTCCCCAAACTATTAGTAAGAGTAGGCCATCACCTAAGAAATGTCACTCCTAATTTTATCCGGTTTTAGTCAAGGCTGAAGTGTTTCTGCAGTTTGCTAGCCAAAACCCAGACAAGCAGTAGCTAGTAATTAATTTCCATTCTAGTATTCAAAAGGAAGAGTGGCACCATGGCCTACTCAGTTCCACTTCAATGTGGTCATCAGCAGTTCCTTTCTGTCAGTCCCCACGGGAAGAGAAATGAGAGCACTTATCATCCTTTAATACAGATCTGCTCTTTTCTAAAAAAATTCCAACATGGTAAAAAAATGTCATTGGCCTCTCCTGGAGTTTATGTTGACTCAGCAATCCAAGTTCATAGCACCTTTTCAAGTCCTTGAGAAAATAAGGATTGAGAACACACGGAAATAAAAGAGATAAGAGCACTTTCCACTCCAGCGTTCCTCGCCATATATATATAAGATATATACATTTCTTACTATTAAAAGCACTGATCTTTCTCTTTGGTAAAATATTTAACAGAATATTATGCATGTACAATATAGCATATATATTGTCAGCTATTTAGACAGCAAATCACAGGTATACTAGAAATACAAACAGGAGGCCATAGCATTTTTAACTGCTTCTTATGAATGAAATAATTATTTTTTAAATAAGTAAAATAACAAATAATGATAAAATAATATATCACAATAAAATAATACTGCATGGATTTAGTGTTTAGGAAGGCTACAGGAGCTGAGCATCAAAAAACTGAGGTCTACTGAACAAAAAAATACAGTCTAAGTAATAACACAGTGTTGAGGTTTCAAACTGCCATACATTTTCTCATGACTGTGCATAGACCTGTAGGAACTATCCCTGTGGGATAATAATTCAATCTTCTGCATCTCAGAAGAGCATGTGATGATATTGCTAATTAACATCTATGGTGATGATTCTCTTATGAAAACATTCATGTATTGGGAAATGGCATTTCTAAGGCAAAGCTCCAATTAGCACATCTTACCACCACCTTTCAAAGGCAACACCAATTTGCTCCCACTGATTAGCACATAAAGCATGATATTTGAGTTACAGCTCATTTCATCTAGCAGGTGCCTGGTTTTTATACACAGAATCAGGTATAACTGCTGATATACTCAGTGCCTCCAGCTTCCTCTCATTATTTGCATATTACCTGCCTTGGAATTAAAAAAGAGAGAGATTCCAGTTTCATTGTACCTAAAGAGAAACATACATGTAACAGGAACAGAAAACATAGATATAATTTTATAAATACTTCACCTCTAAATTGTACTCTGGAATGCCTCACTGAAAATAGAAAAAAATTGCAGACTCTCTTGACTTAAGAGTAAAATTGGTACTCTCTTCCTTTAACTGATCATTATTATTATTTGTTGTTTTGCTACTTATTTTGAGCAGTATTAAGTATATATGCTACAGACTTTAGGCTCTCTTGGGGAGAGGATTGCTTCTGGACAGTTAAAAAAAAAACCCTTTACTATAAGGAACTTAACAACCAGCAGGTTAAACAGAAATGAAGCCATGGCATGGGGCATATGATCAGAGATAGTGCCCATAATGAAATCCCTATTTTCTGTTACTATCAATATGAACACGAGATGACAGCAGGAAGTGGTCGCAGATAAAATAAATAGAATAAAAAAGATTTCTCTCATTATAGCACAGCTTGGATGGATGTATATAAAGTTACAGCACGTAAGAACATCTCCCAGTTACTGCACAGAAGAGACTGAAAGAGAGAGAGAGAGGGGGGCGAAGACAACTTCATAGCCAATGAAAGTTTCTACCTTGTATTGTTTCTCAACAATTGGGAAATTCTGTTACCTTGCTAGTGTACATTAATACGTATATCTCCAAATTCTTCCCTTAAAATCAGCTGAAGGTTTGAATACACACAATTTTCAGCCTGCAAGACTGAGGTCCACGCCTAAAAAAATTCTTTTTAAATCTATTAAAAAGCTAAAAAAAAAGCTAATTATTTAGGCTTGTTTCCTTACATACACAGTTCTTGGTAATTGTTCAGAACTAAATCATGTAGCTAATTAACCAATAAATGCTAAATTAAAAACAACGTGTAATGTATAAAAAAGAACAATATATGTACATAAAACAGTAAAGGGAAGACAAATATACTAGTGATAACCACCCCCCCGCCCCAAACCAACAGGAATTTTCTACCATAAATTTAATCTACATGTTTCAATACATGTGAGATATTTTGGTCTGTTGAAAAAATGAACAAATAAATTTCACTATAACTGGAAATTATATTTCCTCCTTTTTTATATGTTCAGTCAAAAAGAAAAAGTACAGAGTTACAGTTCCTAAGTAGGGTGATTGTGAATCAATTGAGATTTCAAATATTTTAAGCATTCTACACACATATACACATGTAAATTAATACACCCAACTTGTCAACAGTAAATCTTCAAAGGCTGTTCTTCAGAGCTACACTTACAGTCAAAGTTCTTAAAACGCTGGCTGAAACAAATGAAGTTTCATTGATTTTTAAATATCTTGAGATCTGAAGTTTTCACTTTGTCTTTTTACCAGAAAATATTCCTTAGGCAAAGTACACTGGTGATACTTCATCTTGTCCGTACTTCATTGCAGATTCAAACTCTTTGAAGCTGATGCAGCCATCAGAATCCTGATCGACTTCTCTGTAAGAGAAGAGATTTGGTATCTAAAACCCAAAAGACTATGCAAAACAGACATACTTAACTACAGATATCCAACACCAATATTGTTTTTGAAGAGCTCAAGAGTCCTAAAATTTGAATTCTGTACAAAGAAATAATGAAGTAAAAACATTTTTTGAGTAGCGCATCTATATGAGGAGCTCAGCTTTTCAAAAAGAAGAACTAGTATCATGATATATATTCAACAGGAGGTAAAAGTTAACTACAGTACAACCTGTGCAAATTTAGCATTTCTAGCACTAATTTAGATCCTACACCTCATGCCTAATTCCCCAAATTCAATCACCTGTGGTAGAGATCCTCAAAGTTTCATAGTACAACATGCAACCCAAAACCTCTAGGCCTTAAGATAGGTCAAGCTGACATTTAAAATTTCCCCAAGTGCCCCATGACCTTCCACATGCTGCAAGCTTATGTTGAAACAGAGATTATGTTAACAGAAGACCTAGTCCTTGTGACTGTAAGAAAAGTAAGCTAATTTATATGTTATTATATCCTAAAGTGAATATTCCAATAGTCAAAAAAGGTCTCTGAAGAGTAAAAGCTATTAATATTTATTTCTGAGACAGAAGCTGGTAGAAGACAGCAATTCAATTAATGACATTAGCACATAGGGCTAAGTTTTATTAAATACACTTGGAAATATTATTTGATGCAGTGATAAATTAGGCTGACAAAATGGTATTAATGGTATTCTGTAAAGTATTTGTCTTAGTTCTCCATAGCTTTCCTACTAGAAATACATTTATACAAAAGTTAAATAATTAAAAAACTGATTAATTGTTGGATCTCAATATTCATTCATCATTTAGAAAAATATTTCATTGGTGTATACCAATGTCCAGACCATATCTTTATTCATAATCTAATTAATAATAATTCAATTAATTTAATTAATATTTTGATTTTATTCATCATTTAATTCAGAATTTATTATTATTATTACTGTCAACTACTACAGATGACACAAAGATTGCTGGAATTATAGTGCTGCAAACTTTGCCATCACCATTACCATTGAATGGTAGTATTCCTGCCATCTTGCAGCATGCAAAATGCGATATAACTTCTACACAGACAAAACTGAAAATTCCAAAATGATCCATGCTTTTTATCAGAGGCACATTCAATTATCCTTTGCATGCTCTGGAAATTTCAAAGAAATTCTGTACTGAAGAAGTAGTTTGGTAATTCAGTTTTCAACAAAGCCTTACACAAAAGGATAGGATGTCCTGTTAACAGGTGTTAACACCCTTGAAAAAAAACCTAGTAAAATTAAAAGAAACTAATCTAAATACAACAGCCTAAAATACAGAAATTCAGTTTGCGCTATGTCCTCCCCTGTTGTATTACACGAAGTAGTTTGTTCACTTTGTTATATTGCACTGGGTGTTTCTGTTATACGTGTTCACACAAAGCATCTGCTGTACCTTCCCATGAGCCCCTGTACTGAATCCCCTCTACCTGACACCACCTATGCCTCACCTCCCCCAGGTCAGCCCCCATTGCCTGGTAGAGCCCCTCCCCTCTCCCTCCTTGGCAAAGGGTATAAAACTGCCCTCTGGCAGGGACTTGGTCTCTTCATTCCTCTCTTCATTTCTCCAAGCTGCATGGAGTAGGTTCTGCATTAAACTGTGGGACTGTGTTCCTGAAGAATTAAGAGTGCCTTTTGTCTTTTTTCTTCGTCCTTGCCTCAGTTTCCCCCCAAGATACTGCTAGCCAGGGCTAAACCTCAGGGGCGAGTGGGAATTGAGGCACTTCCCTTTTTCCTTAAGAATCACACAGAATCACATAATCACAGAATGTGTAGGTTGGAAGAGACCTTCGAGATCATCGAGTCCAACCCTAATACCTGAGCCCTAACACCTCAACTAGATCATGGCATCAAGTGCCACATCCAGTCAGACTTCCTTTAAACACGTCCAGGGATGGTGAGTCCACCACCTCACCGGGCAGATCATTCCAGTACTTAATCACTCTTTCCATGAAAAACTTCTTCCTAATATCCAACCAATATTTCCCTTGGCGCAGCTTGAGAGTGTGTCCTCTCGTTCTGTCAGTTGCTGCCTGGAGAAAGAGACCAACCCCCAGCTGACTACAGCCACCTCTCAGGAAGTTGTAGAGAGTGATAAGGTCACCTCTGAGTCTCCTTTTCTCCAGGCTAAACAACCCCAGCTCCCTCAGTTGTTCTTCATATGCCTTGTTTTCCAAGTCCTTCACTAGTCTTGTTGCCCTCCTTGGACACACTCAAGCATCTCACTGTCCTTCCTGAACTGAGGGGCCAGAGCTGGACACAGCACTCGAGGTGCGGCCTCACCAATGCCGAGTACAAGGGAAGAATGACCTCCCTGCTCCTGCTGGCCACACCATTCCTGACACAGGCCAAGATGCCATTGGCCTCCTTGGCCACCAGGGCACACTGCTGGCTCATGTTCAGCTGCTGTCACAAGTGCCCCCAGGTCACTGTCTGCCTGGGCACTGTCCAGCCACACCATCCCCAGCCCATAAGGCTGCAAGGGGTTATTGTGGCCAAAGTGCAGGATTCAGCACTTGGAGTTATTAAACTTCATCTTGTCAGACTCTGCCCATCCATCCAACCATTCCAGGTCTCTCTGCAGAGCCATCATATCTTCCAACAGATCGACACACGCTCCCAACTTAGTGTCATCTGCAAATTTATTAATAAAAGATTCAATACCCTCATCCATGTCCTACTAAGATTAAAATTTTATTATTCTCCCCTTCAATAAATATTATTAATATTAATTTATTTCAAGAATCCCTCAAACTATTAACTTCCCACCTTTTTGGAAATTTTAACATTGTTTGGTAAGATTCCTCTTATCTGTTGGTAGTAAACAATCAGTACTAGTGCTTAATTTCACTATCAATGAACTACTCACCTCTTGTGAAGTAGACTTGATCAGACAAAATTCAAGGCTCATGGCGCAATGATGAACCTTACATGGCCATAAACATATGGAGTGACAGCCTGACATTATGGAAATGCTGAAATTAAATTCCTTCAGCTCCTTGTTGGCTCTGGCGTAAGACTAAAACATGATTACATTATATTGCTTTTCAGGTGAGGACAAGTTTGAGATGTGGTCGTCCTTAATCAAGTCTTTAGGGAACACCAGACAGCTGGAGATAGACCAGCCACACAGTTTCTTGACGAAAAGGATCCTTTTAAATACCACATATTATAATACAAAGAAATGTAAGCTTATTCACCAGTGAAGGATGAATGCAGGTCATAATAACAAGATGGGGATGCTGTCCTGGAAGCAGGAACTGAAAGGCTGAGGAGTCATAGAAAGTAATCAAATGAAGATCATCTACTCCAATGCTTTACCTAAGACTGTGAATACAAACCTTAAATATATAAGCAGGATAATATCTAAACCTAATGCAAGACTGATTTTATTTCAGAATACAGTATTAGGAAAATTAGGAAGGAAATACTGGGTCTATTTTCTGGTGCCTGTAATTCAAGAAGGACACTGAGGAACTTAAAAGAATTGAGAAAAAAATTATCAGTAACTATACAACTTCCAAAAAACATGCCTAGCATGTTATATAATGTCTTGTTATAATGTCTTATATCAAGACATTAAAATACTCTGTAGGGAAAAAAAAAAAGATTGAAGAAGTTGAAGGACTGATTCATTCAAATCAAGACTGTAAGTATTTGTCTAGGAAATGTTTTTGGATAGTAAATACCTTTTTATGCTTGCAAGGAATAACAGACAGATAGGTGCAAGTTGAAGCCAAAGCTAGAAAAACTGTGACCTTAAATAAGAGGTTTTTTTAAAAAGAGGGCTGTGAAGCTAACTTACCAAGGGACCTAGGAAATGATAATTCCTTTATTTACCTTCCCTTGGTACATTCAGAAGTCTCTAAACCACTCATGTATGTCTGCAGGTCATTATGATGTATATTTATTGCATGGATTTGTCTAACAGCTTTTTGAACTGCAGTGAAGCCCATGGCCTGAACACCTGCTCTACAATTAAGTACCACCTCTTATTTGTTTTGAACCTGCAAGTGATTTGATGCTCTTTATAGCTGAAGTGCCCTTCTCAGTAACTCTATGTGTCAGAGTGCATAAAATACATCTATGTTTAAAGGTCAACAACTGAAGAACTTTAAAAAAAATATATTTGTTATAATCTATCCTATTTGCAAGTAATTCAGATCATTCAAAGAAAAATTACAGACTCAAATATGTGAGAGATTGCACAATAACCAAATAGCAAAATTTGGGGTTTTTTTAAAATATTATTATGTATTCTTAGAATTTAACACTGGAAGATCACTTCATGAATGTTTTAGAAGTTAATTCTGATATTCTGGCTAAACTGAAGTTAACAGGAGTTTTTCAAGTAATTTTCAGAAGGCAAAGATTTCACCAAACTATCTGACTTACAGGCATAAATAAACCAGTACACACCTTTAATGTCTGGAAGCTGCTCTTGAAAAATGGTCCTCAACTTTACATGGTGTTTGTTTAACACCCTGAAAGCCACTAACTGATTCTTTGAATTAAGTTGCTTTCTGAACAGCCTTTCAGCAGAGATTAACAAAATATGTTGGGTGATAAATTAATGACAAGTAAACTGGTAAGTACTTAGCTGTTGTAATCTACAGATTACAAGAAATGCTACATTTATTTAAAAGTTTTGGATTTTTGGAATCTTGCCTAAAGTAATCTGAAAGTGAGATGGCCTTGGAGTGTTAAATTTTCATTTTCATTTAGCTCAAGTAAATGATAAATTCATCCTTGTGATTATGAAAATACTATGTCACAGCATATTGATCTTTATTTCACAGGTCACTATTAATTTGACACTCTTAGCAGAATATACAGAGATATTTCAAGATATGTAGTGCCTCGGGTAGGTTGTCTGATCTTACACTGAAAATTGAGTAATAATCAGCATTTCAAGTTACTGACTGTGAGATATAAATTATTCTCATATACACTTAGGTAATTGAAGTCTTCCAAAATCACCTAAGTGTATTTTCATAGGAAACTGTATTAGATAAATGGCATTTTACTTCTGACAGGAATATTTTAACCATAAATCCGAACGGAGTAAATGAATAACCTAAAAGACTGATGTTTAATATAAGCTGCCTTTTGAAGTTCTATGTTTATTAGTTCACTGAAATAAGTATTTATTAGAAAGGAATCCACATTCAAATACAGCCTAACCTTTTATTTTATAAACAGCTGCATATATTCATCAGTCACTTCAGCTTTTTTCCAACTAACCCCACGACAATTTACATTTAGTCAGATCTTGAAGTTCCTGAAATAAAAGCATAAATACAGAATTTGGCCATAACATTTCTTCTTTTTGTATGGAAAGACTCTCTCATAGGCACTATCTCTTAGGCATGCAGTTAGAAATATACTGTATTTATCTGATAAATAATATTTTTTCATTAATCCATATCAGTATAAAACATGCCCAAATATGTGAGAAGACAGATAGAGATAATGCTGAAGGCAATCTTGTCCCGATACATTGGAGCTGTGTTACTTACCAAAGAGTGGGAACAGCCCTCACAGCTGTGGGTGGGATAAAGAGTGAGTTAGCTGGCAGAGTGGTCAGTTGGAGTCTGCTGGCTGTGCTGTGAGGAGGAAGGGACAGGAAGGAGCTAGCTGGAACTGCAGAAAGAATGGAGTAGAAGGAGAGAAAGAGCTAGAGCTGCGTGGAGCTGCCCATGGGAGGCTACCTAGAAAAGTTATGAGAAACTTTTAGATAACAAGGTGCTGATGCTTGGAGCCATCTTCAGTGTCAGTCGTACCTCTGCTGTCAAAAATATACAGTAGTGATTGCAATTCTATCCTGCATTTATCTAGATAATTCAGTATCTGCCCCAAGTGGTAATCAGAGAATTAAGCAATTAAAAAAGAAGAGCAGTGAATGCACTGCAGAGCCAGTAGAGACTGCCATTGAGTTGGCTTTCAACAGGGTTGCTCAGTAGGACAAGTCTCTAAAGCCAAATAAGAGCCAGAATAAATTAAACTGTGCTCAGATCTCTGATGCCATGGCCATACACCAGATACTTGTAAGTGAAGAAGGTAACTTCAGACTAGCTTAGATTTCTTCACTATGCAAACATTCTTTGCAACCATTAATTTTACTACTAAAGATGGATGGTCCTCCCTTTGACTTTAAAGAAACTGAAGCTGACCTTGGGAAGGAAGTTGTCATTTAGTCTCTTTTATGCAGGCAGAAGTTTTTACAGAGACCGTTGAGGAGAAAATGTCAGATATATCATATAAATTAAATACAGGAAGACAAATATAAGGGATATGAGCACCAATGAGAATGAAAATGTCAGGGTTCTTTCTCACAGCATTTCTACATGAGTAAGGGTTCATTTTGGTTACTACTCAAAAAACCCCAAACAAACAAAAAGACTATTTCTTTAAAAGTCCTAGAAATGGCTATTTGGCTTTCCAAATAATTTTTTGTCTAATATATGTCTTAAAACCTGTAATGATACCTTTAAATTGGGCAAAATAGCAACTAAATTACTACTTTCTCTTTAAAAGTCATATTGTTTGAAATCTGAGGAATTTCATATGCTTGTTTCTAAAAACTTTTGGTTTCTAGTTAACTGAGGTTTTATGAGAAACAACAAGTTACAGAGGCCCCTACCTTCCACACACAGTGCAATTTATCAAATGCCTACTACATGTGAAGGCATAATACCTGGCTTTTTAAGCTTTGCTATTTAACAACAATTTTTTAAGCAGAGGAAAGTATAACAAGATAAATACCATATGTATAAGCAAATTATTTCTGCAGTAGTCCATGAACTAAGTGATTTCTTAATTGTCCATGTTTTTTCTTCCACACTGAGAGGCGCAGCAATATTATATTGTAGTCCTCCTGATTTAGAGACAGAAGCATGCCAGGCACACAGGCTGGGTCTTCAAATCATGATTTCGCTGCAATTTACATTTCCCTGCTTTTAGGACATGCCATGAATAGCAAAGTTTTTTCCCTGTTTATTGTCGTCATGCAAATGAGATTAAGCATTCATAAATATTTTTATCATAACTCTCCAAAATCTATATATATCAAGTTCCCTGCTATCTCATTATTTAGGTGTATACAATGAGTAAAGAAAAGTTGTGCATTTTCTTTAAATTATTTCAGGAAACTGCTATGGAGTGCAGTTTCCTGAATTAACATGCTAGATTGTATCTGAACTGCTTTTGAGTACTGTGAGCCATTCAGCAGCACTGCCTTGCCATTTTCACAATACATTTATTGTCTCATTAAATATTTTCCACATTTCAAATGTTATGGATGATTTAGGCCTGCAGTCCTTCTTGCAAGTGTTTCTGGTGCCCCCAAATAAGAAGGACATGGAAGTGTTGGATCAAGCTGAGAAGTGGACTGGAGCATCTCTCCTGTGAAGACAGGCTGGGAAAGCTGGGGCTGGTCAGCCTGAAGAAGAGGTTGTGTGGAGACCTCACAGCAACCTGCCAGTGTCTGAAGGGGCCTACAGGGAAGTCAGAGATGAATTCTGTGTCAGAAACTGTAGTGATAGGACAGGGAGTAATGGGTTCAAACTGAAAGAGGGGAAATTTAGGTTAGATATATGGAAGAAATCCTTTACTGTGAGGATGGCAAGACACTGGAACAGGTTGCCCAGGGAGGTTGTGGATGTTCCCTCTCAGGATGTGCTCAAGACCCAGTTGTTTGGAGCATTGAGAAATCTGGTCTAGTGGAAGATGTCCTTGTCCATGTCCAAGGGGTTAGAACAAGATGATCTTCAAAGTTCCTTTCAACCTAACCCATTCTACAATTGTATGATTCTGGACATAGTTCTTTTATGCCTAATTTCAAGTATAATGATGTCTCCCTCACAGTCTTCTGATCTGTCCGTGATCATCCAAAGCCCATTTTCTACTAAAATAACTTTTTTCATTGTATAATTTAATGCAATCTAAATTGAATGTCATAGGAAGTAGCCTACTTGGAAAACTCATGGTGATTTCACAGGGAGAAAGGATCTAAGATTCCCTCTGCCTTTTTCACTAATTTCAAATTATGTTAAATTTTGATCTAACTTGTATTTTCAAGGAAGCCGAAGTGCTGAAGAAATGCTTCTTACCTTGTGATTCAGCGATTTTCCTTTACTGCTTCTTTACAATTTCTGACGCTATCTTTCCTCTGCTTCAGTCAGAGAGTTTGGATTCAATTTCCAAGGGAACCAGCTTTCCTGTTAAAATTTTATCATTCATTGTATGCGGCCCAGTGATAAAATTTTCCAAATAATGTTTGTCTACTGTATGAAAATTCTATTTAACCCTGGTAATGACATCCTTTTCTTCAGTATTCATTTGCTCTGTAGAGCCACTTGTTACAACACTCTCCCAGCTGCCCTTGATGGACTGAGCTCCAGAGTCATACAGATATATGATACTTGGCTCTCATACTGTTGGTTCTTCTTTTAATTTATTTCTTGTGACTTGAACAATGCCAAAAGGTCTGTAGAATAACATGTCTGCCTGCCATGAGTCAGAGATGACTGCTCTACTGCCTTTTCATTAAAATAAAGAATATTAAGTGGAAAAAGCTGATCTTCCCCCATTTTTTTAACTTCACATGCAAACTGCATATGGAAATTGCAATTAAAAGAAAAGAACGTTTTCTCAGACTTTGAAAGCAGCAGCCTGTGAAACAAACAGATTAAAAAAAATCCATATTGTTGCAATATAATTCCAGAAAGTAAGCAGAAATATCACTTGAATATACATTAAACTATACAATGATGACACAGACCCAAAATATTGTATTTCAGTTGGAATTACTCTAAGAAACTCATGACATGAACTCTTCAGAAAACAACTACCACCACCAAATAACCTGAAAACAATTGCTAGGGACTGCAGAAATTGACCACACGTATAATCTCAATGGTTTAAGAATAAAGTTTACATCCAGAGTTAAAAATTGATTATATCTGCTACATCTGAATTTTACTGCTTTTCCATTTATTTGATATTTGTAAATAAATTATCAGGGAATAATTTAAGTTACAGCCAAGAGTTTCACTGCATTTAGAACTAAAGCTGTCATACTGATTGAGCAGTGAGAGCAAAAATGGCACTCAGTGTAAGGAGTCCCTGCCGAGGACAAAATGACCCACCAATTGAAGACTCAAGGATGACAGCTTCCTCAACAAGCTGCCTTCTCTTCTGATTAACCAGCTGGTTCTTTCTACTCATTCTGCTTGCTTCCCTGTTGATGGGATTCCTGCAGAGCTTCACAGCCGCTTTGTTACTAATGCGGATATTAATTTCACTTCTTTAAACACCTAGATGTTGAGAAAATCCATTCAGATCTTTAGGAAACACAGAAAAATGATGAAGATCCCCCTGGTTTTGCTTCCTGAAACAGCAGCTGCTATCAGAGTAATGGCAGGCAAAAGTTTCAGCTAGGTAGGAGAGCATCAGGAAGCATTTAAATTGTCATAGAATTACGTTAAGAAAGGCATGCACTTCCCTTTACCTTTAATGCTGTTCATTTTTTTGCAATTATTTTGAAAAGTGGACAGCAAATTAATTACTAACAGAGGGGAGAACTCCACCAACATATACTACCTTCAGTTATTTATTCTCTGTAATAAATACTGTTCTTTTTTTATGTGTGCTGCCTGACTACTACTTTCAGTAACTGTAATACACTTCGTTCTTGATGCCTTATTTTTACCTGCAATATACCTGATCCATTGATGTGTACTTTCCCTGATTTTCTTCTCTCTGAACAATGGAAATAGTCTTGGACACCCTAGACCTGCTACATTTTGTCCCTTCTCTCTTAATTGATCCTATTTTCTGAATTCCTTATCACTGATGCCATGATTGATTCCATTGTGCCAGTAGTGGTATTTGGGTAGATAACTCCTCAGGTTTTTTTCTGTGAATCCTTCTCAGTGACCACACTGCTCCAGACCCCCTCCTCTCAGTCACTTCTGCCTTCTTTTTCTACTGACAAGGACAACTCCACAGAAGAACCTCTGAGCCTCTATGTCTGTTTCCTGGCTCATCTTGAATTGTTTGGTTGTGCAACTGCTCACTGCAGTTTGTCTTCTCACATCTTCCCATTCTGTTCCACTTAGGAAAAACTGTTCGCTGTTGAATAGAAATGACCCTTACTTATGTGAGTCTTGTTTACTACTTGTTCTTAATCTTCTGACCTTTACACCAGATCTACTGAAATCCACAAGGATCTCCAAGATTTATAGGTAAAATAAGAAATGCATTGCAGACCTGAAGATAGAATTGCCATTTGGAGCCACCACCAAACATGTGCTTCTGGTGGATTTATTTAATGAGCAATTGCTGGAACAATATAATTCATAAATATTTTAATCCCTGATGTGGCATTAAGTAGAACTAATAATATATGTATTATAATAATATCTAATAATATAATTTTATGTACCACATAATCTATAATACACTCTATAATTCTTACAAGGCAATATTTAATGTGTAATATAGAATATAATAACTATATAATGATCAAATGCTCTATCATATTATTTTAAAAAATGTTTATGGATTAATCAGAAATGATGCAATCGTATGTAACATGGAAGGCATGGTACTTGGATACAATAGACAGAATTGTGCATAAGGCTTGCCTGTTCAAACAAAATACCTTTTGTAGAGCCAAAACTAGAAGCCTGAGAAAAGAAATGTGTCCCAAATTGGAGGTTTATCATAGAAGGGTGACCATAGAGAGCTCTGGAATCTTACTGGAAAAACAACCTGGCATGAGCTTTTAAGAATCTTATGTTGACATAAAGAGTGAATTTATTTTTAGTTACACAAATAAGGGAGAAGCGTTATTTATGCTGCAGATGCAAAATGCCCTGTATAACACCAACACTGGAACACTGCCTTCAATCCTGGTATTTGTTCTTTAAAGAGAGTACTTAAAATAGGTGATGCAGAAACCTAACCTGCCAAAAAATCATCTGGAAACAGAAATTCCTGTTTCCATCAGGCCCTTCTGACATGACCATAGAGTCATAATAATAAGAGTTATTAGCTAATATCAAAGAGCTATTGAACAAGAACCAGAAAAAAGGTTAAGAAGAGAGAAAACGAAGAACAAACCAAAAATGTTTAGGAAAAAAATGAGTTAAACTATATAGCCTGTAATGTACAAATATTCAAGCTAATACCTTAAAAAAATCTTAATCACTGTACTTAGGTCAAAATACCATATGGTTCCTCACCTCTTCCCATTTCACTAAGTGTAACTGCTTTAAAACCATCACACTTGCTGAGAACTAGATGCCTAACTAACTTTAGGGCTTTTTATTACTCAGTAAAAGCCCTGAGGCTGATTCAGAGACTGACTATTTGTTCCATGATACTAACTTGCCTGATGAGGAAAAAAAAAAAAGGGAATTTAAAAATAAAATCTTTAGCTATATAAAAAGTATTTAATATTTTTTATCCTTTTATCTCTTCTGAATAGATTTATTTGAAAACATGAAATGTTTCCCTTCATGGTTTACATATTTAATTATTTTTATCATTAGTATTCATCTACTGCTGTTTCCTTAAAGTTTCAGTCAAACTTGAGGTCACATTTAACAAGGAACTATAAAATACAATAGACAAAACCTGGGAAAGAAAAGAGCTCATACCTATAAGAAAAGACATGAAAAAACCTAATCAAAAATAGATTAGTAGATTAGTACATTGAAGTGCTGTCTAAATTGGAACTTAGTTTAAAACTTCCTTAAACTCCAAGTGGCAAATGCTCATTCTGCTTTCCAGTGCTGCCAGATCTTTAAGACTGCTCATTAGACATCACTTTGCTGAGCCAAGTGTCCACCGTGTGACAGCTTTACCTCACTCACCCAGCTTTGGTAGATTCAGAGGAGGGCATGCAGCCCCTAAAGCTCCAGTTTGAGCAGATGATCACCTGCAATCTCCCCATGTTCCCTGGAGAAATGCAAATAGTTAAACATCATCAAGCAACTAAATTCAGTGTAGCTAGATGGTGTATAATTTTTGCCTACTTCATATCTTGATATATTTTATTCTAGTACTGAAAAAAATACTGTTCTCTAGCTAACTTGCAGACTGTAGGAAAAAAAACCAAACACACACACACATATATATATTTCATGCTTTGCCTTACTATTTAAAGCTGCACTCTCAAATCTTGAAAGCTAGGTAGAATCAGATCTGAAAAGATTCAAATAAAATGCGTACTCTGGAGAAAAACAGAGTTCTGCTAGTAGTACAATACTCATTCCTCTAAGTCATTCTTGAGACAATGCTCTAGAATGGACAAAGTAGATATTCTGTGACACAGAATTCTGATTTTATTAAAAGATCAAAAGTTGAGTATTGAAGGTGATGGGCACATGAATAGGCTGAGAGGTAGTCAGTCGAGTTCTCCTATTTGTCCAAGGTTACAAACCACGGTGCAAACGTGGAAAGAAGTGGCAAATGTCCTCTTTGATGAACACTGCAATTTTCTCACTCTCTTAAAAGTTTATCTTTAATGAGCAGCCTGCTTGGTTCTCATGCTTTCAAATGCACATCTGCTCATTGCTGTGCAGCTGCCATGTTGCAGCAGAGTTTATGCTTTGAGCTTCACAAGTTAAGACAGTGCTATAAGCACACATCTGAACCCAACATCACATTCAAAATATATTCTTGCTAGATCTCTATTTTTATATTCTTGTTGCCTACACTTTCAACTGGGTACTACCAATCACCTGTCATGATCTGAATTAATTTCAGGACATGGGCTAGAAAGGACATTACTCTCACTGTTAGACAATCCACACTATGGGCACTGGAGTTTTCCCCACTCCTTTTTATTCAGCCTCTCTGCAACATTTGACACAGCCAATGAACTATGAACAGCATGTTAAAGAGGCTGACTGTTTTGAAATACTTTATTTCAAGAGAGTCATAAGCAGAGAGGAACAGTAGAAAAATGTTCCTTGTGGTTCCCTTTTTCTTCAAACTTATCTAAAATACACAAAGACTGAAAGAACTAGAAAGATGTCATGAACTCCACCGAAAACACTATGTAGACTGCCTCAGTACTTGAGCTCATGGATAAAAAGCAGAAAGTGGAGGCAGAAACTGAGGAAAAGATAAGTTACACTTGGTAGCTGGAAGAAACACTTCAAAGAGCTTGTGGCATAGTACCTACTGGCTGATATTACACAACCCCAGTTAGACAAGTCAGTCTGTAATTTAGAACTGATCCTGGACATCTCTCTGACAATGAAACAGGTATAAGAATTTATCCCATCTTTACTGTTGATGATTTGGCCTCTGTAGTACATATTTTTGTCACCTCTCAGCTGGACTACAGCAACGCAAAATCTTGGGCATGAAGCCCTTTGGGAAACTCAAAATAGTACAGAACACATCAGTGCATTTCCTCTACAGCCCAGGGTACTGCAAGCACCTCAAATCTGCTTTCATCTTCTGCGCTGGCTCCTATGAAATACTGGGCCAAGTTTTACATCTCTGTCATCATTTTTAAGGTGTAAAATAATCCAGGAGCAGAATACCTAAAGGATCAACTGAGAGCCTGCAGCTCCCTTAAGGACAAAACTTACTTTGTGCTGTAGATAGAGATTTGAGAGAGAATAGTTAAAGCAGTTGAATGTTGAAAATGTGCCGAACATCCAAACCATTGCCTCTTACTATTGAGTACAAGATGCACTTTTTGGGATCTTAATCTCAGTAACTAGTTATTTTGTAGTAATAATAACAACACAGCAGTTTGAAAAAAAATCACAAAAATACAGCAAGGTCTTGCTTGTTGTAATAGGAGCCAATGAAGGACAATAGAATCACACTTAAGTGTTAGCCCTATTTGTTCTGAAAATGACTCAGCTACAAAAATAATAAAGTACATAAAAATATCTGAATATAAGAGATTTCACTGTTTCTTCCAAATGTAGTGGCACTGCCTGTCTTACATGAATCCAGATATTCCAGGTCAGTGATAATTAATATAATTTTAAAAATAATCCTACAAATGAGAGCAACATATTTTAGAAACCCTCAGGAAAAGACCCAAAATATTAGGAAGTGTAGTAAAACTTTCCAAAACACTTAAAAAGCTTGAGGACCAAAGTGTAATTTATTTTCCATGAGACAGAATTGTAAATGTCTAACAGACCAAGAAAGTAATGCATGTGTTAGGCATTTTTAATAATACCATTTAATTTTTATTAGACAGTAATATATTTAAGATTATATAAAAAACTGAATTTCTTATGCCACATCTCATGTGCAAAGATTAAATTTTTAAAAGGACTGAAAATCCAGAAACACTATATTCAGCAAAGAATTAATATAAATGAAAATTTCTTCAGGGACATATGGATCTTAGCATCAAATTACCAAAATGGAAGCCATAAAATATTAACTAAAATATTTGTTTTATAAATAAAATCTGTTCTGTAATCAATTAATGTTAGGAACAGTAACAATTATATAATCACAATGTAATAAAAGCTTTTGAAAACTGGTGATTATTCTAGTGAAAGGTGCTGTCTCCCATTAAGTCTTCTCTGAAGCATTAAGCTTCCATTCTCTATACCTAATTCAGGTACAGAAACATTTTGAAATTTCTTAATTTTATTTAATTACACTAATATTATTTATTAGTATCAATGTAAATAAGAGAATTTGATACTTTACCCCTAGCATATCAGTTCCTGTTAGACAGATTTATACTCTGTCACTCAAATATTCAAGTAAGCAAACAGTTATAAGGAACCAGAAGTACATTAACATTAATGGAAAGAAATACACCTGTTTAAACACAGTTAGAAAGGAGATCAAATACTTTCTATTTCAAATATCTAATCACTTCAAACTGAGTTATCCAGTACCATCTTGAAGTTGATTATAAAATGAAAGAAATGCAGCAGAGATGATAATCATTTAATCCTTTAAGAACAGCTATTCTGAAGAGCTTTTCACTTTGTCCATAACAGTATTCCAGAATGCTACGATCCAGCTAGAAAAGAAGTATAATAATGAGGAAAGTCGTGTTTCCAGCAACAGAACTTTCACAGTAACATGAAGTCCTACAAAAGAAGCAACACAGGAAAACTGAACACTTTAACAGATCACAGACTCTTAGGTGAATCACAGAGCCTTAGATGAGTGTGTCGATGCAGTCCTCGGCAGTAATGAGATCATACCATCAGATGTGGTAAGGATTTGTAGCTTCTGATCTCATATTGCAGAGATGAATACCTATTTGCCAATCCTGGATGCTGAGGGTAAAAGCACACAGGACTGGTACTGACTGCACATTCACTGATACGTTCAAATTCAATGCTAGCTGTGATTCCCACACTGAAGGTGCAGCTGGTAACACATGAATACCCAAGCAGATCCTGAGGTCTGCAGGAACTGTAAGTGTTGTTCCCATGGGATGTTAACACCCCTTCCTTCATGGTGAGCAGCAGAACACACCTCAGAAATAACTCACTATAGGGAATTCCTTTTTCTACAACTTAAAAGACCATGAAAATGACTGTATAATCTTCCTACCAAATAGTTTTTGCCGAGATGCCTTTACATTTTCAAATTCAATTTTGTTATACTTTGGAGAAAACTTGTCTACTACTGTGCAACGTTATATTTTAACCAGATGCTCCTTAGTGGTTGAATAAACACAGAACACTGAAATTTAATCAGATTTGCCTGCAGTCTAAAACATCAGTTTGAAGAAGAAAACTCATAAAAATGCCACAAAAGCAACTAGCACAGCAACATTTCACTAAGCTGAACTTCCAAGATCTGCTTTGTATACAGGTTTCCAAATTTTTATAACTAATGCAACATCTTTTTTATAATAATGTATGTGATCTAGGGAGGACAACATTCAACAGATGGTATCCTTTTCAAGCCATAACACAATTTCTCTAAAGAACAAAATAAAACCAATGGAAAAAAAAATAGGAACTAATATCAGTTACTGTGCTTCATTAAGGGAACAGTAAACATCATAGAGGTCCAGTTCTTAATACTGCCATGTGTTAACAGCAGCTGGAATTAGTACATACCTCTTGACTGAAGAACTGAGACACAATTGTAATAGATTTCTATTAATACTTCACTTGGTAGGCCTATCACACTTCATCTTCTACCTTCAGATTTACACAACCAATTTCTTAAACTATTCATGAACTGTAATACTGTATTAAAGATACAGCTTTGAGTTTCAGACACAGGACTTTTGCTTTATAAAAAAAGGAAGAATGTGACCATTTCCTTACATGCACTAGTAGAAAAAGTAAAATGTCAAAAAGACCTCTTTTTAAAACATTGGCAATAATATGAGATTTTGTAATTTGTTATGTATTATCTTTTAAGAATTATGACTGTAATAGATAAAAGAGGTAGAGGGAAAGAGTAAAAATAACAGAACGATGTTTTCAAAACCAGAATCTGATCAGACTCAATATAAGTTTTTACTGACATTTCAGAGTTCTGCAAAATTCATGCATTCCTACCACAATTTATAGAAAGCTACTTCACATTTTATGGATAGATGTTGTAACCCTCTAACACCATAAGAGGATTCAATACAAAACCTAATCCATTTGCATGGCATCTGAAATGAACCAGCTTTCCCTTTAACCTTATATATTCACATTTGAAACAACGAACATACATACAAAAATTGCCACACTAGATCAAAACACTGTTTTAGCTTGTACCCAGCCTTTGAGAGTTATCAATGGCAGATACTTCAAGAAAATATACTAATACATGTCAACAGTTCTAAGAATGGACACAGGCATTTAGAGAGGACTGTTCTTCCCAGTGCTCACTGGTATGTGGTTCCCTATTACTCTAAGTATTCCTATTTTCTCACCTAAGTAAAAATCTACTTAATATAACTTCTTGTACTCATAGGAGTAAAAGATCCGAACCCCAAATATTATTGAATTTAGAATTTATATAACATGTTTTGTGTTTGTGCAAGCCTCATTGCATTTTTATTCACAAGTTTCATTACAACAGAAGATAAGTACTACTTTGGAGTTCCTTGACTTTTTTAACATCCTCTCCTTTGTTTTGTTTAATCATACCTGTTCTTATTCACCCCTTATTTTAGATGACTGATCCCAATCTTTCCAAGTTCTTCTCACGTGTAAGTTTGCCCTTATTTATAACAATTTTTGTCTATTTCTGTAATTGTTCCTTTAAAAACAAAGTCCTTCCACATCAAGAGCTAGAATTTGTGTGACTTAACTTGTCATCAAAATTCTCTGTCTAGCTGAAACCAGTTATCTCAGTTTTATCTAGCCACTGAAGAGAGGGAGAGGAACTTTCTGAGAGGGAATGATCCCAGTCTGTGACAGGGGATGAATCATTCCCTGTAAATAATTCTTAAAAGAAGATAAGAGATGAGACCAAATTAAAGGAATAACAACAATTTACAACACTGTACTACAAATATTCCAACACAGGTTTTTTCTTTCTCATTTTACTTCCCAATATCTCCGTATGTTTCTGATATTGCTGAATACAAGCAGAAATATTAAATGACATATCTATGATGGTATGGAGGTAATTTCCTTGAGAGTTGCTGAATTAATTTAGAATTGAGAATGGACATTATGATTGCACCTTTTCCTTTGCTATATATAAACCCTAACTCTGTAGGTAATGGTGTTCATCTCACATTGGGCTAACAATTTCCTTTGCACTGAAGTTTCCATTAGATATCTTGATAGACTCACACAGTCTCAACCAGCATATACTATCTGACATTCATTACTGAGCAGTAACTTTGTTATTCTCCCCCTTTTAGTTAATACATTTATATTAAAAATGCAAGATTTAATATGATGCCATCCTACTATTCAAGTCTCATGTGTATACTCTTCTGTTTTCCAGACATAGACATAGTCCTAATCCTGAGGGTGCCCAAAGCAAAAAGTAAAATGTCCACAGAGGATCTCTAGCATCTTTGTGTAAAGAAACATAATTTTTCCATCCTGAAGTCCCTTTCTGAATGTAAGTGTGCTTCTTCTCCTTCTACATCTGCCAAGGCCAGGTAAAAACCGATTTAAATACATAAAAGCAGTTAGGTACACTGGCTTTCTCATGCCCAAATGTCCCAAGGAAAGTAATGAGATCCCATTATTTAGCAATGTGGATTTAAAGGTCATGTGAAAAAGGAGGCAGACAATCTGGAATGGAGTAGAAGCCCAGAAGATAAGAGGGTGATGTTCATGTCCCAAATGCCGATAGCTGTTTGGCTGTGAAACAATGGGCTGTTGGTAATAACAACCAAGGATTGCTGATAATAACCAAGGATTGTTGTGGGAAAGAACAAGATGTGTCTGGAGAAGGGGCTGTGTGGAGGTAGGGCAGCATTTCTCCAGGACAAATATCCTTGTTCTTGTTCCTAAGCACAACACAGTCCAGTGCAAGCACAGGAATGAGACTGAGAAGTGGGCATGGACTGTGGGGGGGAGATCAAGATGACGGAAGAGCCCTGAAGCCCTCAGACCATTTCCAGACAGGTCTAAAAGAGCAGACTGCACATGATAACTAGTTTGCATAGAACACAAGAAACCTCTCTCCAGGGCAGGGAAAACCTACCCCTAAAAAGGCATCCCCACCAAGCCTGGGTGGTGCCTCCCAGAACCCTGGACATCCCATCAGCTGGATTAACACTGGAGCCAGGACTGGTGATTTCCTCTCTTCTTTCCTTTATTCTTCCACTCTTTTCCCCCCCCTCTCCCTCTCCCTCTCTTTTTTTTCCCTTACCTCTTTATCCAAAACCCACTGCCATGTGCTAATACATGAGGTCAGGGTCTAAAACTCTATGCTAAGTGTGTAATTTAGTAAAAGACTTTGTGAGTTTTTGTGGAACCTCTGATTTTTATCATTCCTTTCAACCATGAGTATCTACAAATCTTAGGTGCTCCCATAGCCTCAAGGGTGAGACATATACAAATGATCAATGTTTTAGAAACTTCTTAAAATCTTCTACTGTATTGTGTGACTAGCTTATATGTAAATTTGTTTATAATTATATTTCTTTATTAGAATTGGGTTTTCTCAATGACAAAAAGTCTCTTTGATCAGATGCAACTGTTTATTTTATGCTGAAATACTGTAAACAATTGTCAACAGCCCTATAAGCAAAAGAGAAAATCACATGAAAGCAGAGTGGTAATTAATGTCTATTTAGATATAAATACTATATTCTTTCCCAGGAAGGTTTGTTAGTTGCTCTGTAAATAAGTTGAATTTCTGTTTCTCAAAGGAAATCATAACATTGGAAAGGCATTGCGTGAACAGTGGAATGTGTCATTCCATTTAGAAAACTGATATATGAATTTAATAACCTATCATAGATAGAATCATAAAGAAGAAATATGGCTGGCAAACACATGGTCTAGTCTAGAACTAGAGGTCTATGTTCAGTTTCTGGTGCTTCTATTTGTTCATGTGTGACACTGGCCAAGCCATTTCATCTATTTTCTGTTTTAACCTTCTTGTTTACAACACAGAGAATGCAACCCTTCCCTCCTCAAACCCCTCTCATAACACACATTAGGAGAGGCTGGAAGGTACATGGATCATAGCCTGAGGACATAAAAGTTCCTAACAAATTTATGACAGTCAACACTAAGGTAATTCATAACTCAGTAGCCTGAATTAGCCTAATCTTAGCATTAAAAATTCAAGAAAACTAAGTTTCTGAATTCCAGAGGCAGATTTCTTGTGATCGCAGAAGAAACTGCTCATCATTTTTAATGACAAAAGGGAAGATATTTATAGAAAATTAATGCAGCTTTTGTGCACTCTTGATTTTTTTCTTCATTGTTGATCAGCTGCTTGAAAGGCAATATATGTAAATATGGAATGGCTAGGCTGCCTAATTCTCCCTGGGAAGTTAGACACATTATGAAGGGAATATCATGTTTGTAGAAGAATAGTTTCCCCTGCATTTCTAAATGAGTAAATAGTTTTTAAATTTAGAACTCCAACATCTAGTTGCTGTAAGAGAAAGAAATTCTTAGTATCAGGATATCAGTTATGATAAAATCAGTGTAATATTGTCTCAACTGAGACAGTCCAAAACCTGAAAACTTTATGGGAAAAGATAATATCTATCATCAGACAGCTGGATAAATCAGGCCAGATTTTAGGCATACAAGTTCTCCAAATCTTGTTTCTTTTATTTAAATAAATTCAGTTTTATACACACACAGAGATATACACAAAACATTAAATTAAAGATAATAATTTAAGTAGAAGTAAGATAAAAGGGAGTTTAAAAAAATAAACTTTAAAAACGAAAGTAGCACATGCTAGATTTTAGCACATTTGGAGGCCGTCACTGAAACATCTTCTAAATGTCCATCTACACAGCTATGGTACAGAAAACGCTTAGCTATGGTGAAAAATAATGAGAAATAATGGTCTAAATATTAAAAGATCAACTACATTTGACTTATTCAACTCTTCCTAGAGCTAATAAAGATACTGATTCTCAATTTCTATGCAGAAATTACAATTGAATTTTTATTTTGTTAGTATGTGACAATAGTGGTGGAATGTTTGAAGGAAAAATGTTTGCTTACCTTCATTTTACAAAAGTAATTTTGTTCATTGCATCTGATCAGCTTTATCCATTTGTGCAGAGCATAGTGCATTTAGTGTTTTAGAAATTACACTTTCAAAGATCACCAGTCCAATAGAACAAAACATTGAACTGCTGAAAAGCATACAGCTGTGTATGAATTCAGGTGGGTAATTATGTAAGATAAACATTACACATTTGTAGTAAATGGTATTTACATTCATTCCATCCAACCACTTTTCTTTATAGAGGCAAGTCATGCTTTTAATATGTAGATCCTCCCTTTTTGTATTATGCAAACCAATGAAGCAATAAATTTGTTTGTATCGAAGGAAAAGTTCTGCCTATTGAAACTTTAGTGATAGTGGCATCACAATGCACATTTAACCTGATAACTATGAAAGAGAACAATGAAACGAAATTCATATACACACTAAGATATAAAAAATGCCCCTAATGTTAGTCCTTTACTGCAACCTTACTGATTAGTAGGTTGTTCACAGGTCCTAAGTTCACCATATTTTCCAATACTTCCAGTACTTAAGTACTTCTGTGCAGATAGCATTGTTTAAATAATAATTTTTTGTATGAATTATTTTAGAGAAAGAAAAACAATCTTTCTCATGGATGAATGGTCCAGAAAGCAAATATGCAAACTAATAAAAAAATTAATCCATTTAAAATTTCATCATAGTTTGAAGAAATATGGTACCTGGTTCTCTTCTATTTATAAAGTGGCATTTGCGGCCCAATTCCCATTATCATTCTTGAATTTTTTCCTTTCTCTAAATTACTATTCATCTTTCCAGACTATTGCTCTATTGCTTAAATCTTCAATGCTGTTAAAGAAAATATATTTCCTTCCTTCCTTCCTTCCTTCCTTCCTTCCTTCCTTCCTTCCTTCCTTCCTTCCTTCCTTCCTTCCTTCCTTCCTTCCTTCCTTCCTTCCTTCCTTCCTTCCTTCCTTCCTTCCTTCCTTCCTTCCTTCCTTCCTTCCTTCCTTCCTCCCTTCCTCCCTTCCTCCCTTCCTCCCTTCCTCCCTTCCTCCCTTCCTCCCTTCCTCCCTTCCTCCCTTCCTCCCTTCCTCCCATCCTCCCATCCTCCCATCCTCCCATCCTCCCATCCTCCCATCCTTCCTCCCTCCCTCCCTCCCTATCAGAAGATTCTGATGAAGGATATTATTATGAGGATCTTAATTATGGGAAATTTCTCAGTTACTAATGGAGTTCCTTGCAATCCTGACTCTACACTGAACAGTCACTACACAGTATTCAGGGTAAGCCTTGTCAGGAACCACAGAGTAGTGCTGTAATATGTGAGCGTAGGACACGTGTCACGCCAGAACTGAGGGTCACAACACTCACTGATAGAACTGTCAAGAGGATTCAAGAGAAACTGACAGCAGAACTGAGATTTGCAACCAGAAGGGATAAGGAATTGTGATCTAAAATCTTCAGAGAAGAAACTGAGACACTCCTCGGTTGAGAAAGTCATCCAGCCTGTGTACTTTCCTACTGAAGAAATTCTCTAAACTCTAAGTGTTTTCATATTGAACCTTTTAGCAAGAGATTTGGTTTATTTATTTAGCAGTTGTTGCTCTACATGCTTACTGTTTGGATAGGATATTTAGAAGTCCTTATTAAAGCAAAAAACTCCTTTTGAGGCAGTGAAAAATTCAAGAGAGAGAGAAAAGTGATAAATATTCAGATTTAAGTGACAAAATTTTTGATGCACAAAATAAGACTGAAAAAGAAGGTCCAAAGAAGGTTTTATAGTCTCTCAAAATAGAACCTATTTCTGGAACGCTTCCATTATTTATATTACCAGGTAGTTAAACACATTTTCAAAAGTGAATTGAGTATTATTTCACGTAAGTATAATGGCCTACACCCATTTTTTCAAAATGCAGAAACATAGCGATTCAAATGATTCCCTGTCTGACACCAGTGGAATTATTCTTTTACCTTGCAGTGGTTTAAAAAAAATCTAAAATTCAACTGGCTAAAAACAGATTACTCGTAGATCAATGAGATTAAAAGCAAAATGGCTTACTCTAACCATCTAGGCCCTGAAATTTCCAACCAACTGATGAAGTAAATTACACAGTTTGGCTTTACAGCTAGTCAATTTTGGTTTTTATCTTAGATAAAATTGCTTTATTTCCAGCAAGCTTTGAAGAAATAAGAGCTGCTTTCCATGGGATAGGTATTTATATATTCATTAAATGTTTTAATGATCTGATTTAGATAAATGGATGAAAGGCAATGGCTTTGATCATAAAATACTGTTTTACTCTCGGAAACCATCTCCTTCACTATAACCTTGAATTATATAGTTAAGGAATATCACTTTACATTTTATATTGTTAAGTTACAACAGTATTATTTTATACTGTTTATGTCTGAAATGTTTCCACAACATCAATATATTGCAAGGAATAAAACATTTAAAAACTTAAATTTCAGTTTAGGAGACTCACTCGTAAGAAAGTTTTGTGACAAAGATAAAGGATTAGCCTAATTTACAAAAATCCACTCCTGGAACACATTCTGTGATGAGCAGTTTACCATTCCGTGGGGAGCCCAGATGACCACTCATACCTCCCTGGATCTCAGCTGTACTAAGGGCTAATTTTTACTTCTCACAAGAAATAAGAAATTGAATATTCCATGCAAATCAACTATATAATTTAGGAATGCTTTTTAATTTTTGTTAATATTATACCTGCTTGAGACATTGGAAACACCTGATTTTTTCCATGAGCTATAACAAATTCCAGTGCAGAGTAGATTAAGTTAGTAAGGGACTTACTATATGTATATATACTGAATGCATCCCATCCCTCACAGACCTTAGCCTCTTGTAACTAAGAAATCTAAATTTAACAGTAGGATTAGCGGCACGCCTAGCTACAAAAAGTAACATTTTCTTTTCATATATAATGCCATGGTCATAGATGAAGAACTGAAGATACAATTCCTACCCAGAATCTTTGTGAACCATATAGAAATGAAAAAAACCCAGACTCTTAGCACTATATATCAAACTGTCCAGAGCTGAACTACAAAACTTGCTTATTGGAGAAAAGCTAGTAGAAATCATCAGATTAGATTCTGGTTGCAAACAAAATGAAATATTTTATTTTACTACTCCCCTCATCAGTCTCACATGCCTATAGGAGGCAGAGTCTATGATAGAAAGATGCAAATTTTGCTACTGATTTCATTCAGCATGGCATGATGTTTCTTGCATTATATCTCTCATATGGTAAATTGAAGTAAAAGTTACTTCTTTTGCCTGATGAACAAAGAAAATAGAACAAACCATAAATACAAAAGAGTATAAAGTTGTAAAAAACTGTATCAAAGATTTGGCACAGTCCCAGATCATCCTAAGAATGGAACTAATTGTGTACAAAGCCAACATACATAAAGCAAATGATTCCTAGAATGGCAGAAACTCACTAATCAAAAGATTTGCATAATAATCATCCATCTGTATGATGCACCATATGGCAAACAAGACTGTAATTTCACTAAATATGTTTTCCAGGGGAAACAGGTTGCTGGCGTTTTCAACTAAGTGAAAAAAATCCCCCAACCTAGTCATAAATGGCTGCTACACCCAAGCCAGGGAAAACTTTTGATGTAAATATGAGGAAGGCATGGAAAGCAGGATGTTGCAAGAATCACACACTCTGAAAAATACATTTCATGTGTGTAATAGAATGTGTAAAAAAAACCTAGTTTCAAGAAGAAGAAAAGCAGTGAGCTACTGGCAATGAATTACATGTTCTAATCTTCATAAGATTTGTTAACATACATAATTTCAAGTCACTAATGTATCAAAAACTGAACTCCAGCTTTGTTTTTCAGAGTTACATCTGTACAAATTAAATGAACACTTCAACACTACCTTCCCAAACACATTTGAAATAACAGAAAATATAATCAAGATTACACATGTAGGGATAAGAGTCAGAACTCCTGTATCTGTTTATGTAAATTCTGGGGATATTAATATTGACGGCTTCTTCAGGAAGAGAATCAAACTGTAGAATATCTATACAAACCATGTACCAGTCTTTCTATATTTAAATATCTATGCTTCACCAGAAACATGAGTTCACTGATTTTATAGTAAACAACAATTTTAGCAAAGCAATATTTTCAATAAGGATTTTAGGAATGCTGGGAAACTGCATGCTTTTTCTTTTTAACCACTGATGAGACAGGTTTTTGGGAAAAGTATTTAAATAGACTCTTCTAGGCATTATAGTATATAAATCCATTTCTTGTCTTTTACAAATTCAGGTGCTTAGAGAAATGTCCAATCAAGGAAGAAACGGAATGCGGCAATAGCTAAATGGGCCTGTTTTATGGATATATTTTTATAAATGGGCTATGGTGAGTGTGGTGAGGAGCCTCTTGCCTTTGAACAGGAGGACAGGCAAATCTACTTTTGAAGGCATATATTCTTGGCTGTTTGGAGCTTTCAACAGACCACTCAATAAGAAGATAAAAGAACAGCTGGGATTAAATTTTAAGGAAAAAAAAACCTGCCAAATCTCAAGATCTATGGGAGTAAGTAATTAAAATTAAATAGAAGAACAGGAAGAGAGTAAAAGGTTGCATAGACTAGACCAAATAATTGTAACTACATAGTAGAAATACATAGGGTTCTTTTATGAATCTATACTTACATAATGAAATATCTAAGTGGAACTTGCACTAAAAGGAAGTACCTTATGGAACATCATTTTCATTTCTGGTAAAAAGAAGTCCAAAAAACCACATAAGAGATCCTGTTGAGAACATGCTCATTTTGCCTCCTAATCATGATTTCCAGCATGAAAGACCTTCTTGTCAGCTGACCTTGAAAGCACTAAAAACTGTCATAGAAATTAAAACAAAAACAAACCGGAAAAAGCTTCCCAAGCATATCTAAAGAGAGGTTACTGAGAACAGAAGTGATTCCATTCCATGTCTTTGGATGAAATCATGTCGCACAAATACAATAGGAATTAATGATTGTGATGGAATTAGCCATGCACATTTATTCACATGTAACAATTTTTATGTGTTCATATTAAAATAGAATCTGCTCCAAAAGCAAAAAAATCTGAAACTGCTGTGTATAACCCAATTTTGATCAAAGAAACTTAAAAAATGCAACAAAGTATGGAATTTCTGCCTTTTTTTCTTACTCTTCATACTAGTAAGTACTTTGAACAACTCTATGTTTGGAGGAACTGGGCTCTGTTCAAAGAGATTTGTAATTGGACAGAGGACTCCACCTTCAATTTACCAGATCTTATCTATGTTCTTTAAAATTCTTAAAACCATTTAATCAGTTATTACCCAGTTACAGTGTTAATCTAGTTTCTTACAAGTTAATGCCTCTGCCAAAACCCTACCACTTAAAATAGCTCTATGTGCAGTCTCACTAGCAAAGAAACTAGTGGGTAAAGGCCAGGAATGCACAGGAATCAAGTGATAAAATCAGCACAAAAAAGAATTATTTTCTTAACTTTGACAATGGGCTCCACCAGCCTAGGCCTGAAGCACAAGAAACAGGCAGTGTAGAACAGGACACAGTGCAACTCTACATACAGTAAATAATTCAGTTAAATAAAACATAATTTCATCTGATTTTAGATATGGTCTCTCTGCATGGCCATATATTTATGGCGTCTCTGTATGCTCATGCAAAATCTTGAGTATCTAAGAGACAGAGATGCCCTGACGTGGATAATTAGAGATTATGGAATTACTTTTGAATATTTAATTTGATTACAAAGAAGCAAGAGCTGTGATTTATTTTTCCTTGATTTGTATGACACAAGTTGACCATGAGCCAGCAGTGCCCTTGCAGCCAGGAAAGCCAATGATATCCTGGGTTGCATTGAGAAGAGTGTGGCCAGCAGGTGAAGGGAGCTGATCCTACCCTTCTACTCAGCCCTAGTGAGGCCACATCTGCAGTGCTGTGTCCAGTTCTGGGCTCCTCAGTACAGCAAAGACAAGGAGCTACTGGAGAGGGTCTGGCAGGGGCTACAAAGATGATGAAGGGTCTGGAGCGTCTCTCTAATGAGGAGAGACAGAGGGAGCTGGGCCTGCTTAGTATGGAGAAGAGAAGACAGAGAGGGAATCTCATTAATGCTTATAATGTCTCCAAGGTGGTGCCAAGAGGTTGGTGCCAGACTCTTTTCAGTGGTGCCCAGTGACAGGACAAGGAGCAATGGCCATAAACTAAAACACAAGAAGTTTCACCCCAAGACAAGAAAAACTTGCTTCTGTTGAGGGTGGCAGAGCACTGGAATAGCTGCCCAGGAGGCCATGGAGTCCTCCTCTCTGGAGACATTCAGAGCTTACTTGGATGAGTTCCTGCTCTAGGTGACAGTGCCTTGGTTGGATTAGATCTCCAGAGGTCCCTTCCAATCCTAATAATTTTGTGATTCCTATGATAAAATATTACTCAATTTAAACTGTCATCCAGTAAGTTTTTATATATTACTAGTGTCTAAGGAATGTATACTAGGAACATGGTTTTGAAACACCTTCTTCTGACCTTCAATAACATTATGTTTTTAATTTTCAAAACCGGATCACAGAATTTCAAGCTGTTATCAGGATCAGCAGAGTCCATAAAAGTTCTACAGTTTTAACCACTTAAAGAATTCAATTGTAATGCTTCTGTGTCACCTTAATATTCCCAGTACTCATTTTACAGAAAATATTATTTTACAGAAAAAAAGAAAATAGCATAAATACAAGATATTAATGGATTTATGTGGACAAGAAATTTCACATATTAAACTTAAGATCCACAGCCATACCGCTACATGTAAAAGAAACTGCTTCAGGCTCCGTATTTTTCTTAAGTATCTTGCAGAACTCCTGCTACTGATTATGTATCTTTATGGAAGAGAAGATGTGGATAAGATAATTAGTACTGTCAGGTAATCATGAAGAAATACACACATAGGGCAGGTAGGGGATTCTAGTTAAAGAAAGTCTTTATACTGACAGAGTCTTCTGAACTTCTTATATGGTTGCACGTATCTATCATGTTCATTTTAATGAGCTCTACAAAAAGGTTACATTTTTGACCTCCACAGCTCAAAGATCAAGTTATCACAGTTTTACTTCTTGTTAAAAAACTCTGGAATCTACTCATATCATGAGCATTATATGACCAATTGTTATAATGAAAATTGGGAAAATTCTGAAATATGAGTCAAAGTAACATGTTGCCTACAGCTTCAGTGTCCATAATTGATTCATCTTTAAATAATTACCATATCACCTATAACCCTGCCAACACATGTTTTAAGACTCGGGACTCTCTGGAGAGAACTGTGTTTTATTACTAATTGCAGTAGAAAGAAGAAGATGGAAGGAGAAGGCAGCTGGCTTTAGCTCTACTTCTTCTTCAATGTTAGCATAAAAAATGGGTAATTATTTTCTTTTCTGCTGGTCTTCAGTGTTTCTAGGTTTTTTCAGTTCCCACCTTTATGTAACTGTGTAGCAAGACTAACTGCAGGTTAGTACCAGGTCTCCAATGACAAAACTGCAAACTGCCTAATTTTAGCAGCTATGGTGCAGTAATTTCAGTTTGCACTTTACTTCGCTTTCTGAGTAGAGTTAATGAAGGTGAGGCACACACAGAACCTGAGGCAAAATACAAACCCCCATGTAATTATTTCAAAAAGATGGCAGGAACCATGCAGTAGCTCTGAATTTGTTTCCTTTCGCTAAAGGACATAGACCCATGCACGCTGAGTAATAGAACCATGATACTGAATGTCTTTGAAAACGGATGTTGTAATGGTTGGTTAAACAGGGGGAAAAAAGACCTGTGCAAGAAAAAGAGAATGACTTTGGGGTCCCTATATCTGTCAACACCCATAAACTCTGTGTTCACTTTATGTTTCACCTACAGATTTTATGTGTTATCTTCTGTATGTCTCGTTTCTGTGACTCAGCTTTTGATCTGTCAAATGAGAATTAAACCCCATATTTATTTTCCTTCTCATTTTCCTCTGCTCTGGTATAATTCCATTTGAGAATATAACAATGTAAAGAACCTGGATATACTGTCATAGTTCATATTGCCTCTAAATGGTAGCTAAAAAAAGCATGGTCTTTCCTGTAACTTATAAAAAATACTAGTGGTACTTTATAATGGTCCAGAAAGCTCAGTTTTGAGCCAAAGATGAATACCAGACACTTCAGAAACTTGTTAACCAAAGAGCATTATTAAAACTATAATTAAATGTCATTCCTTTTGAGCTACATGAGAAGGGAACTCTCAAGGGCACTTATGCTTCATTGTTGGTATGTGACCTTGAATTTAAAACAGAGGTTGGTTTTGACCCAGATCTAGAAATGATACATTTGCATCTCACTGGACTGTCTCACTAGCATCATTTACAGTGCTGCTGCCAGGAGAGGTCTTGGCTATATGTCTACATCATTCTGTGAGCCTGCAAAAAGGGCCTGAGCAGTATCCTGAAGACATTCTCTGAGAATGGTGAGCCATGCCTGTGGATGTGCTTAGCAGCTAGGTACACCATTACACACACCCATATAGGCTGTCTGAGGGTTATCACAGAGATTACGAAATTAATCTGACCAATGACAAGTGTTTCTAAAAACAAAATGAATTAATTACTTGCCTTCTGCTACTGGAACAGCTGGCCACATGAGGAAAGGTTGAGATAACCGGGTTTGCTCAGACTTGAGAAAAGAGGGCTTAGAGGAGACCTTATTATCATGTTCCAGTGGACAAAGGATGGCTGCAAACAAGATGGAGACTCTCTTTTTACAAGGAATTACATAGAAAAGATGATGTAATGGGTACAAGTTACCTCTAAGGAGATTCCAATTGGTCACAAAAATAAATTTTTGCACAATGAAATCAGCCCTTGGAATAATCTTTCCAAGGAAGTGGTGGATTCCCCAGTGATGGGCACTTAAAAGATACAGATAGAAAGGTTGTTGGAACATGCTACCTAGACTGTGCTTTTGCCAATAAAGTTTGGACCAGATGATCCTTGAGGTCCCTTCCAACCTGGTATGCTATGTATATGGTAGAGCTCTTTAAGATAATATCATACTGAAATCACCCTCTGGGAGTAATAGAAAACTGGATTCCCATTCAAAACCCAAAATTTCACTGCCTATTTTCCTATTCAACAGCAGAAAAATTAGCCATCACATGGGGCCCGGAATGGACACAGAAGCACCACAGTTCTAGTTATTCTGTCTTTGGCAAGGACTTTTGTAAGCTGCAATTATCACAAGATTGAATATTCCCTCCAAGCAAAGCACATGGCTATGTCTGATTTAACAAACATATTTTTGAGGAATTTCTTCTCAGGTTAGAACTACTGTTTCTACAACAGGAAGTTTGTTACATTTGGAGAGATTTTTACTATTAAAAATATATATTATCAAGGAAGGCAAATGAAAGAGAATGTGAGGATTTGAAATTGCTTTCAGTCTAAATTCCTCTTGTCAACTCTCTAAGAACTAATACTTTACAGATTTTTTACCTTAAACCTAAGCCAAAGGTCTGGGTATTTTATTTTGTACCTGTGAAAATGGAGTCTTGCCTGTGTTTCTTAATGTTTCTTAAAGTTCAGAGCAGCATTTGTTAACCAATTGATTCTTGATTCAGCGTATGCTGAAGTCCCGGTGCAGCTGTTAAAATCAATGGATCTCAGTCAAGAGTGCATCACTGATTTATCTACATACAGGCCTCCAATCAGAATATATATTTGTAAAAGATTTAAAGAAAGCTTGAACAGTCAAGATCAGAAGTCAAATCCAAACTAGACAGTCATTATTATAAGTAGAAATGGTAGAACCATTTTCTGCTTGCTATTTTCTCTGGGCAACAACATGAGTGTGAGATGGCTAAGGTTTGGTATCACAGCCTAAGCAACCAGATACCCATTTACAACTGATGAATTCTGGCACAAATTCAGATAAAGATTGAACTTATACACAAGACTGATAAAGAAAGGCTTGGCTTTCTGACCTCAATAAAAGCCATTACACCTGAAAACCTTCAGGTTTTCCAACTGCACCACATTGTCTATAGAAAATATTATCTACAACCCTGTCTCATCTGTGTCAGTGCTGACATTGGGCCATTCTCTCAGTATATCCAGGAAAGCTGAAAGCTAGCTCCCAACTTTAAGACCTTTTATGATACTTCAAGCATAACATTCCTACAACTTCCAAATCTGCAAACAAGAGTGAAGAGGAAAAAAACCCAAAACCAAAACCAAAACCAAAACCAAAACCAAACCAAAACCAACCAACCAACAAAAAAAAAAAAAAAGCAAAAGAAAATACTTTCTTAATCAAAAGAACTCTTTAAATATGACTGATATTTTACCATGAGATCACCACATTTCTGTGAAATGAAAGAATGACACTCTCTCTTATACAAAGAGATTTGTGATGTGCTGATGAGAAATACTATATAATAATCAGGCATTTTTTCATGAACTTTCCACTTATCAGGCTCTCCACAACTATATCTTATTCTACCTTTTATTAAAAAATACTCTATCTTCCACTAATGTTTACAGAGAATAAAAAGGCTAACATTTGATAGACTTTATATAAATATTCTTAACCATATTTGAAGACAGTTAAGTGAACAGCTGTACTATAGGATATTTTATCTAAGCATTAGGAAATAAGGCATTAGAGAAAAAAACATGGACACACTCTTTGGAGAAGCAATTCAGAGACAGGCAAATTGGATTCTTGCTAAAAAAGGATGGTATTATTTCAAATGCTCATTTCTTAAGTAACTGAAGTAATTAAAACTCTGTGATAACTCTATGTTGCCAAATAAACTTTTATTGTATTTTCCATTTATTATTTTGTGGGAGTGTTTTACATTTTTTTATAATCAATTCACATTTTCAAAATTATTTTTCCTTAGAGTAAGCTATATTATAGTGAGGCAACATTACAGAGGAAGTTGCTGCTGATTTTTTTTCTAGCTAATGTTACAGGGAAAAAAATCTGTCTACGAAGAATTAAAAAAGTTTCAATATTTCTTTCAACATTCTTTAAATCTGTTTTTTTCCCCATCCTTGATTTTCTCATCTTTTTGTCTTTCTGGTTATTATCCATACCATGCCATGCACATGCCTTTTTCCTTTAATTACTTTTTGTACCCACTTGTTCATCCACACTTTTACTGCCTGTTGCTAAGCAACGTGCATAACATTAGGATATACATTCATTTCTCTTTGAACACATTCTACTTTCTGTTTGTGTCATTCTTTTCCACTATTTTTTCCCATTCCATCCTGCTGTTATTTCCACATTTTTTCACACCTTGTTCAGAGTAACTTGCCTAAGAATACCCACAGAATTTTAAAAATAATTCCTAAACAGCCAATATAATATAGTACGCAGTGTTGATGGTATTTCTTTGATTTTTATCTCTATTTAATTAAAAAGAAAGATAATGCACAAAATATTCTGTATGAAGAAATGTATCTGTTAACTTGGACACAGGTGCAAAGTCAAGAATACAAGAAAGAGAAAAACCTTCAAAAATATACCTGCAGGAAGGGTAGAGATACCAAGATGGACCTCATTTCATAAATATGACAGGGTCATGGAGGTAGAGAGTAGAGTAAATCTGATGCAGTTAAGACACAGGAGCAAATGTAGGAATTAAAATATAGGATGTTTTGGGTGAACCAATTGCTTCATCCATTAGGAAACAGAAGACTTTGGTACCATATGTTTCTTTTAAGATACATAGAATAGCAAGCAAACAGGTTAACTTCAGTAAGCCTTCTCTGGAAGACTGTTAAGACTTCCTATAGAGACATCACAGGTGTCTACTTTCAAGCATTCATATTAACACTAAAAACTGAAAATTCTTGGCCATAAGTTCTTACAGAATACGAAAGAAATTCAATCACCTCTCCCATAACTCTATTCATTTTTGTTCTCTGACATTCTTTCAGAGTCATGGAATATATTAATAAATTCTCTTCAAATACCACTCAGGGTTATAGCAGGCTAGAAAGGGGTTAATAAGGTCCTAAGGAATTAGCCTTGCCAATAACAGATGCTGTCAGCAACAATCCAATTTTCTCTTCTAGAAAAAAAATTACTTAGAGGAGCAGAAACAAGATGTTTAATGAGTGGAGAAATAATGAATCTAGCCTTCCACAGACTTGCTTCATCTACCTACCACAATAACCTGATTCCTCAGTGACTTCTCACTTTACAATATTTCTGGTTCTCTTCATGCTTCTCCCCCTTTGCTTTTTCCTTGTTGTTTGGCTGAGTAAGAGCCACTATATGCCATAACTGATTGAAGATTTAGCTATGTTTAAAAACTATATACATTCAAGAATTGAGTAAATACAGGCTTAACAGATAATTTGCTTCTATTTCTCAGACTGAATTTCTGCCTCAGCTGCAAAACAAAACATGTTGCTGAATTACAGAAACTTAGGAATGTTTAGCTTTTATTTGTCTCTGGTTCAGTTGAAATTGGACAACGTGTTAAAAAATTAAGACAGGATAGCCAGAAAGTGTGAATGCATTAGAATTACTTCCCTAGAAAACCAGAATTGTATACAGTGAAAGAAAAAATAGTATTGATCAAAAATCACCATATAGAATGAAAAGCCAAGGTGTCTCCTTACTCCAGAGTAGGTAGCAAGTTGTAATTTGCTCCAGCTACCTGCTCTTAAGTCTTTCTTCTACATGTCAGCACATACACAGTCCCTTCACAGGGCTTCTTACTTTGCCTTTAACTTGGCACTGAATTATACAATAAAGATTGACCTCTTAAATCAATACTATATTCAAGCACTGAAAAAAGTATTCTATACCCCTCTGTGAAAGTACACCAAATGGCACTGTCTGCAGGCAATGCACAAGATCTTTAATAAATTGCAGTTATATGATATGTCAGTCTTGAATCACTCTTTTGACACAAAGAAGAAAGCTTTATTCTTTGGCACAGAACTTCATCTCAACCAAGTTTTTCCATTTATTCAAAAACTCTTGTTCCACTTTTTACACGTCTTCCTGGGACTAAGAAGCATTAAAACATTAAAAGGGCTCAGGAGGAAGGTAGTAGAAACCAGAAATTCCATTGATACAACAATTTCGCCTAAGATTTTCTCTAATATGTGATACCATTAATATGGGAAGACAGTCTGGCAGCACCAGCCTCAGAAAACAAACCAATCAAATCAAAGGTCCCATATCCCTCTGGTCACCCAAGGTAAATCACAGCTGGATGTAGCTGGACATCTGCCATCATGTTGGATTTTCCTGAATTTTCACAAGTTTAAAGTCATTTAATCTAAATGAACTTAAAAACTATCAAGAATGGTTCATGATTCCCTGTCAAAGCTGCAGTTGTGGATAATATTTTATGTAACATCTAAGAGGCCTTATACTATTGGCCTGGTTTTGGCAGAGATAATTTTTTTCCTAGTAGCTGGTACAGTGTTGTGTTTTGGATTCAGTAGGAGAATCCTGTTGATGCTTTCATTGTTGCTGTGCAGTGCTTGCCCTAAGTCAAGGACTTTTCAGTTTCCTGTGCTCTGACAGTGAGCAGGTGCTCAAGTAGCCAGGAGGGAGCATGGCCAGGACAGAGGACCCAAACTAGCTAAAGGGATATTCCATACCATAGAGCATCATGCCCAGTACATAAACTGGTGGAATTGGCTGGGAGGGGCCAATCATTGCTGAGGAACAGGCTTGGCACTTCTAAGTGCGTGGTGAGTGATGGTATTGAGCATCATTTGTTCCTCTCTGGTGTTATTCCCCTCTTTCTCCTTTTTATTATTATTATACTTATTTAACTTTGTTTCAATAATCAAACTGTTCCTATCTCAACCTGATTCACCTCCCCACTGGGGGTGAAGTGACCAAGCAGCTGTGGGGTACTTAGTTTCCAACTGGAATTAAACCATGACAGTTATCAAGCCACAAGAGTGAAGGAGGTCACATGAGACTAGGAGACTGTATATGATATCTTGTTGCACTGAAAGTTCATGAAAATTTGAAAATTAAACATAAGTGCCTCTGTAGGCTTCATTATGTATTCAGTTTAGCAAGATAATATCATTTCAATTCATACCAGTAAAAAAATCCTAATCAGGTTTCATAAAAACCTTTCGATAAAGTTTTATGGCATTGTCACCATATTCCTTGGCATTCATTACTGAGTTCTGGACTTAAATCAGAATTTGTTGTTACCAAAAACTAAATTAACAAAAGAATAGGAAGAAGTTATTTTCAGCTTCTATGTTGGTATTCCACTCCTAAAAGTACAAGTATAAAGCAAGATAAAACACAAAAATGTCCACTATTACAAGCCATTACTATGAAGAACTGCTAACATGTAAGAACAGCATTTTACAAATTCATTAAAGTCTAACTACGGACACTGCTCAGGGGAAATCAATGATCTTTGAGTACTGATAATATTAGTCACTTGACTTCAGAAGCTACTAAAATTCATCCCCTCCTGAGTTATCTGTAGGCATATACTTGAGCTATGAGTATTGCTTACTCTCTTCTAAGTGACAGACCTAAGCAAAAGCAAAAGGAAATTCACTATGAGAGAGGGCTGATGGTGAAAATCCTGCAGTCCCAAACAGTCAGGATTTTAAATGCATGAGTAACAGAGGAATGAGTCTGTCAAACAGTACGGCTGTGTTACCTACATCCGTGAAAACAAGCATAGCACACATTTACTATGATAAATAGAAAAAAGAACACTAAGGTGAGGGCCAGAGAAGAAATTAGTTAATTAAATCTTGTTATTGAAATGCATCTTTGACTCCTTACTGACCATTTTAGATGACTCCAGACATGACTCCATTTGAAGTGTTTATGAAGCACAGTTTGTCAGCATGAAAACGTTTGTCTGAAGAATGTAATAACCTTCCAACACAAGAAGCCAGGACAAAAAGAACAAAGAGTAGATGTTCTCTCTCTTTCAAATCATAACACACCCTTTAAAATTACACTAAAATGCTACTGTTTTTTTCAGAATTATTATTTTTCACTATAAAATTAGTATCAATATTTTAAAAATCTATTAGGTCCTTAAATAGGAATACCACTCAGGCTCAAAAATTCTCATCATAGTGTATTATGTATATTTATGCATAAGCAGAAGACAATGCCACTATGTATTTACATTCCCTAACTTAGGTAAAGAATTAGTATTGCATTTGGCATTGTAGTGCATATACCATATTAATGTTACTCAAGGGAGAAAAACCCAGCAGATAAAAAACCAATAGAAGGAAGAAGAGTTTTGCTGCCAATTTTGTGATTTAGATGTGTAAGACAAACATCTTAGTATTTATTAGATTAAGCAAGATACACAGTTAGTTGCAGTAGACAAGACAAATCAAAGCTATCTGTCAAGAAAACAAGGGCTGTTAATTTGCTCATTTCCTAGAATTATTTGATTCCAAAAGAGATTAACAGTACTAGAAGTTTATAATCAGGGGACAAACACACATACATATAACACAGTAGGCAGAGTGACTAAGAATATGCTAAAAAAAAATAAAAATCCTTAATACAAGGTAGTTACCAAAAAATCATTATTTTGCTTTGGTAAATGTACTTAGTAGTTAAATTACAGAGATCATTGACTGCTTTCTCCACAGCAAAACAGCATTCTGAATACAGGAATTGGCTTGATTTCAGCAAAACTCATAAATAGCTTGGAGAATAAGACTTTGAATCATGAAGAATTTGAAATAATTTCTCTACCTGTTTCTGTGGGCCATTTGGCAGTATGAAGTGTTGGGTTGTCTTGATAGTAAGATCCGAATTTGTCTCTGTATGCATTTCTGAGTGTAGAAATACAACCTCTGCATGTGTCTGAGCAACCCCAGGACTGTTCTCTACTGCCTGAACAGTGCACACATATTCTAATGCCTTCTACTAATACTAACAACAGGTTTTCAACAGTCAATCAAGCAATTAATTGAAACATGACAACTAAAACTTTGGTTTTCTTGAAATTGGTTTAAATTTTCCAAACCAATTCTGTAATTCTTATAATCAAATTCTATAAAGAAAATACTTGGACTGGTACAAGAGACTCCACAATGGATAAAACACAACCCTATTTATCAAGGGAGCCTTGGTGAATTCTAGATTGTTAGCAGCCAGTTGGAACTGGAGAAGGAAAAAAAGAGGGGAATCTCTGCTTCTAAGCTAACCAACAGTCTGGGTATCAGCAATGTGCCTTAAAGCTCTAAGCCTACTGGTACTTGATTATTATCTTAGAGGAAAACATCCTGAAAGAGAAAAAAACCAGATCCAAATTATTGAATGAATTTGTCAATATTTAGAGTTTGTTAAACACAGATATATATTGCAGGAATACACCCACAACAGTCATACAGTAACCCAAGGCAGATCCCATATCAAGAAAAGAGATTATCTCATGCCTCGTAGTCCTGACAGAGGACCCAAAGCATTGGTGGTATGTCAGAGTTTTACAAAAGGTTCCTTTTGTCTTGTTAGTATCTATCTGGGTCCAAAGTTAAGTAACGAGGCCATATCAGATTATTCCCATGCCATATCATGTGATGATAGAATTGGAAACTTAAACCTTCAACAGCATTGGCAGGGTCTGAAAATAAATAAATAAAAAGAATTGATTTAGAAGGGTCTGTGCAGAGAATACAATTTCAGCTGTTATTCAAATCTACGATACAGAACCTGAACAGGGACAGTTCCTGACTGGAATGGAATTTTGAGGAACTGGGGAAAAAGAATGTTTTTCAACAGCAACATAGCACGAACAACAGGATAGCTGATGAGTAAGTAACTTCCTCCCCCATTACCTGCCTATCACAGTGGGCATCATCAGATGTTCCAAATAAAGAATAATTATGGAGCACTTTAGTCTATAACAAGTTTTTTCCTATTCCTAGTTAATAGCCAAAATGGACAAAGAAATAAATTCCGTAAAAAATAGTTGTGAATTCATAGGGATGGGGTGGAATGGGATGAAGAACTAAAAAATTTTAAGACATTAGAAACCAAAGACCCACAGGATGAGAAATTCCCATGGAAGATCTTTTTTACAAAGGAATAGAGAATTTAATGTGAATCAACTTTACGTACAAGTTACTTTTCCTACAACGACTGCAGTGTATAAACACATTGAAGAAATCTGACCCAATTTCTGGCCCCATCTGAGAGAAGAAAATCTAGAGTGGGGCTATTCTCAACAATGAAGATTTTTTTTCTCACATTCAGCCAGAATTTTCCCTGACACAATGTGTACACATTGCCTCTTGTCATGGTGCATCATCATGTACTGAAGACTCTTCTGTAGTATCATCAATGTACAAAAATGCAAGATGCAGAATGTGCTGAAGCGCAAATGTAATGTTAATTTTTCTAAGAATCCATGATTAAAAGGGAACCTTCTCTTGACCATAAGTTTAGTTCAAGAGAATTTGCACAAGGTATAAGAGATTTGGAGGAAAAGATCAGTGGATACATTTCAAAAATTCAGATATTGTCTTAAACTTTCAGGATTTATGGCATTATGCTTTTCAAACTTCTGAGGGAAATATTACATGAAAAGAATATAAAGTTACAGGTGATATCAAACAATTCTGGGAATAGTTGAACTAACAATTCCTGATTCCTTGTATATTGTATGTTATGACTGACAAAGTATAGAGTCAGATGAAATCTTTGTCTAAAGCTTCTCCACAGTTGGGTCTTCACGAGGTCTTGCTTCCATTGAGAGACTGTGGTGCTTGCTAAGATTCATTAACTCATGTAACATCCTTATCCTCTGTTGGGGCACTAGCAGCATCTCTTCTTCTTTGCTCACCTATTTTTATAAAACTTTCAGAAGTAAAATTATTTCTTTGATCTCAGCTCTCACTAAAACCAGCCTGTAAGCCCCACAGATACCAGTTAGTGGACACCCATTATTCTATAAGCCTCATAAAAAGACAGTCAAAAATCCCACAGAAATTCTTGTAAAGTTGAAACACAAATGCTTTAATAAACTTTGTTTAATTCAGGAGTATAAGGATTGCTAAGAGCACCTACATCATTTAAATCCTATTGATAACATCATTAATTTAAACAAAATACAAAAGATGAAGGGACAGCATGCAGCTCTGTTATAAACAGTACATGTTGCCACTTAAGTTTATTAAATTAAGTAATAATTTAGTTTGTCATGTTAAAAACAAGTACTGTCACCAAGTATTTTTTAAACAACCACTTAAGTTTTGTTAGGATATAATATTACAATATCCCCTTCTTAATTGTGTTACATTTCTGATGCTGATTCATTTTCTCAAAATGCAGCAGAGACTGCAAGAGAAGAGAAAAAATCCAAAGAAAACTAGTTAACTATTTGACATAAGACTGTTCTTTTATTATGCCATAAACTGGCTCATTTTTATTTTTGTCATGTTTTTTTCCTACTATAAAGGGACCCTGGACTTTGCAAACACTTCTTTGCTACTGCAAAGGAGTTATTGCTATTTATATTATTCATACTACTTGTACTATATTATTCTACTGTATTCTCTGTGGGTTTTTGCCTCAGTCTTTAATAACACTGGTGGACCTTGGGCTGCTCAGGCCCTTGACGTGAATGACCACGAGTGTGGGAACTGTGACTTTCCATTTGTGGACATAAAAATTGTAAGGGAGCAGCTGTATTGGCTGAATGCTCACAGGTACATGTGGCCTGATGGGATTCATCCCAGAGCTCTAAAGGAATTGGCAGATGTTATGGCAGGATCCCACTCTGTCATCTGCCAAGGATCTTGGGAGTCTGAGGAGGTCCCTGCTGGCTGAATGCTAGCCAATGTTATTCCTATCTATAAAAAGGCTGTGAAGAAAGATGCAGGAAACTATACTTAGTCTAACCTTGGAATTCTTAGTCTAACCTTGATTCTTGGGAAAATTATTGAGATCATCATACTGGGTGATATTGAAAGGTATTTAAAGAATACCACAATCACCAAGACAGTCAGTGCAAGTTCACCAGGGGAAAGTCTTGTTTAAACAATTGAATATCCCTCTATGATACAGTCACTCACCTAGTAGATGAAGGGGAGGCAGTGAATGTAGTTTTTCCAGATTTTAATAAGGCCTTTTATACTGTCCCTCACAGCTTCCTTACAGACAAGTTATCCAACAGTGGAATTCACAATTTAGACTGAGCAGTCTCGTGTACTGGGTGAAGAAGTGGCTGAAAGGCTGAGCTTGAAGGGTTGTAGTAAATGGGGCTGCATCTGGCTGGGGCCTGGTCACCAGTGGTGTGCCTCAGGTTCAGTTCTAGGGCCAGGCCTGTTCAATTTATTTATCAATGATCTGGATGCAGGAGTTGAATGCACCATTAGCAGGTTTACTGATGATACCAAACTGGGAGGTGCTGTTGACTTTCTTGAGGAACAGAAGACATTGGCAGAGGGATCTAGATAGATTGGGGCTTTGGACAATGACTGATGGGAGGAAATTTAACACGTCAAAATGCCAAATTCTGCATTAGGACAGAGTAGGGCCAGGCACTAGTACAGACTGGGAGAGGAGTGTTTGGAGATCAGCCCTGCAGAGAGGGATCTGGGTGTGCTGGCTGGCAGCAGCTCAGTGTGTCAGCCATGTGCCCAGGCAGCCAGGAGGGTGAGCTCTATGCTGGGGTGCATCAAACCCAGCACAAACAGCTGCTCAGTAGAGATGGTTATCCCACTGCACTCAGCAGTGGTCTGGCCTCACCTTGAGTCCTGGGCCTCAAAATTTACAATTATGTGAATATCCTTGAATATATTCAGAGGAGGACAAAAAAGCTGGAAGGAATGTCCTGTAAGGAGAAGCTAAGGACTTTGGGCTTGTCTGGTTTGGAGAAAGGGAGGCTGATGGATGACCTCATTGCTCTCTGAGGATGGGAAATTGAGAGGGAGGTGCTGACCCCTTCTCCTTGTGATCCAGTGGCAGATTTGAATGGTTCAAAGCTCCATCAGGGAACTTTAGACTGGGTATTCTTTACCAAGAGAGTGGTCAAACCCTGCAACAGGCTTCCTAGAGAGGTGATGGATCAGGTTTTCAGTCTATCAGCATACATCGCAAATTACAATTCAAATAGAAGATGCAGTTTATATTGAAAATAAATCTTTTGTTCTTAATTCTGGAGAAAAATCTGCTTTTAATAAAATGTATGCTCTGAAAGAGCTTAAGTAATAATTTTCAGTTCAGGGTAAAGGTTCAGCTTCGGATAAAAATGAGCATGAATTGTTGTCATCTAATGGCTGTTTAATCATTTATTTGAAATGAGTTTGGTTGGGTCAGTCTTTTTTCCAGTTTCTATCATCCAATGCAATTAAAAAATCATCAACATCTGTGTGGGTAGTCCCTGTAAAAACATCATCACACTGAATAAATATAAGCTATTGCTAAAAGAACTGATTCACGTTTGAGGCATGTTGGCAGGTGTACTGCTATTACCACAGATGTTAATCATAATAAAAAAATAATCTTTGATGTCTATTTTATAGCTGCCACATTCTAATAGTTTATATTTCACAGTTTTATCGAATCTGAAAGAAAATAGCTTGAAAGAAGAGTCCTGAGGATATAAGCAGCTAAGCACTTCCTATGGCACTAACATATTTTAATAAGTTGTATTATGGCAACTGACCATGTGCATATCCCTACTTGCAGCAATACAAAATAAAAAAGATTCATGTTAAATAAGAATGCTCTCTGTTAAAACAATTTACTCTGAACCTCAAGGACCAATGAAAAAAGATCAGTGTGAAAGACAGAAGTGATAACTAAGAGCTAGGAACCAGTGACTTATTTAAATTTGCTAACATAATTTTAAATACTTGTTTGGACATACCCTCAAAAATAGAAAAAGCATAAATTTTAAATTTAAATATGAACTTAATTTAAATTAATAACTTAAAATATTGAAATATTTATTTCATGTTGTAATTTTTCCCAAATTAGAAAAATGCATGTTGAACTATTTAGAAGGAATAAATGTGTGTGTGGCACATTGTATAACACCCGCATGCTAGGTTTTGCTTTCAAACCTGAAAAGTGCATACATACCTGTACTTATGCAAAATTTTCTTCAGAAAAAGTGATAAGATTTTTTAATGAACTTTCTGTAGGATTGGGATAACAGACAGACTTTGGTCATAAGCACTAAAAATTCTATTTAAAATTTTTGATAGGATCATTTCATGTCAGAATTATCTATATAGTAGTAGTTACAAGATAGGGGCAATAGTTTTAACTAGTAAGAGGGTAGATATAGATCTGCAAGAAAGAATGTTATAGTGAGGGTTGTGAGACACTGGAACAGGTTGCTCAGAGAAGTTGTGGATGCCTCACACCTGGAAATGCTCAAGGCTCTGATCAGCCTGGTCTAGTGGAAGGTGTCCCTGCCCATGTCCAGGGAGTTGGACTAGACAATGCTTAAAGGTCCCTTCCATCCTAAACCATTCTATGATTCTTTGACATCATGCTCAGCAACTAAAGTTTGGGGAACAGACAAGGAAGGAAGGGAAGTTTGTGGTTATGGAGTTTATCTTCCCAAGTAATTGTTGGCTGTGCTGCTTTCCAGGAAGCAGCTAAACATCTGGCTGCTGATGAGAAGTAGTGAATAAATTCTGTATTCTGCTTTGCTTGCATGCACAGCTTTGCTTCACTCGTTAAAGTGTCCTCATCACAACCCACAAGTTTTCTTGCTCTCACTCTTCTGATTCTCTCCTCCGCCCCACTGTGGGGGCAGTCAGTGAGTCACTGGCTGGGGTCAACCCACCACAAATAGCAAAGTATGTTGTTAAGTAATTGGATGACAGAATTGGCAACAGAGTTAGAGATAGGAAAAGCAAAACAAAATTCATTAGTACTACTACTGCCCAAAAGATATATCTAGCTATAGGTGTTAACTCATAATGTTTTCTTGCAAAGTATCACCTCACTTACGCAGAAAGAAAGTAAGAAAAAGGGACACATACACAGTTAATGTGTTGGTTCCCTGTTTCAATGAATCACGAAACAGATACTGCCTCACAAAGGAATTTGTGTTAGGGTACAGCCTCTCAATACAATAAACATTCAATTTGACTCTTGTTCCCCATAAAACCCTTAGTATTTTTTAGGTAAATTATGAGGATCTCCTTTTACATCCCCAATTCCTCCCTCACAAGGGTGAAACAGAATGAAACAGAAATTTTAAGACAGCTGTTGGATTTTCGTCCACTTCACAAATACCAGCTAAGGACAGGTAGGAGAGCCTGATTAATTTTCCTTTCTGTCTTCCTTGGGTGGAATACTGGTTATAGAAAATGATTATTAAGTCTAGTCCCTGACAAGAAATGGTAAACCAAGATGTTAAGACAGGTCCCTTACATTCTGATTTTACCAATGTTAGGGCAATGGTATATTATTTTTGGGCATGGGACAAGCTTTTAACCCATGACTGAAAAAAAATACACTGACATGCACAGGTAGAGAAAAAATAGATTTCTTCTATTAGATATGGTCCTCAAGAGATAAGGAAAAAGACTTGTATAGGTGATGAAGTGTGATAATATGAAAGGCTGCAAGACAGTTGCTTAAGAAACAAGAACAACAAAGGGATAAACTACTGCAGGCATCACCAGAGCTGGAATGACATTGTACTGTGTACTATGTTTCCATAGCAACTAGCCATAGGAAGATGAATGTCTCATATTCACTGTGCTCTGCAGTACATGTCTATAAATCAAACTTGCATAAAAGAGCATAAGATTTCTTCCATGGGGTAGCTCTGAAAAACAGGTTATTTTCTCATTACTAGATAATTACATGATAGAAATATGAGACAATTAGGTCATTCTTTTGTATGGAAAGTACCAATACATAAAAAAGTACTAATATACCTCTACTGTGAGATACTATCAATCTAAAGGCACAGTAGCATAAAAAGCCGATCATGAATGCCTTCTTTTCTTCCTTAAGATCTGAGTTATGTTTGCTAGCTTTAAAAACTGTATGGGAATTTTCTGTCCACTTTTTGTTTGTAAGATGTTTTTCATCATTTATAGGTTCATCCACATTCACAAGTGGTTGGTTTTCAGCTTACTTTTGTTACGATTCCCATTATCATGCTCTGAGGCTTTAGCATACAAATAAACTATTTTTCTGAGCAAATGCTACAGCTAGGACAAATATTTTTTCAGCATCTGTAATTAATAATACTGTATAATTCAAACATTACATTCATATTCATAACAAGAAAGGAAAACAGTACTTAAAGTAGTTTTTTAAGAATTTGAATTCCACTTCAAAAGACAACATGTTTGCTTACAGACAGCTATTTATCACAAATAACTGTTGCAAAGGACTTGACACACTTCATATACCTGGCCACACCAAGATCAGCAACACCAGTACAAAGCAATTCTTCTGTGTGCTACCCATTACAGAGAACCTCACCATGAAAGAGCATACCTTTACCTTAGCAGCCACTTCTGCAACTCCTGTGTCAAGAACACTGAGTTTTTATTGGTACAATGGCATTCTAATCAGGTGCACATCAGGTGCATAATAAACCCTTGATCATTTTGTTGAATATGACTTCAATATTAGCTCAGAAAAAAATGTTACTCTACTGTTCAGGCAAGATTACAGAGAGTTAATACAATCAAATATAAACTGAAAACCTGTCCACATTCTCCAAACTTCAGCAACAGCTGTGCGCAGTGTATTACTGACATTTGTAAGAAAACAACGCCTGACGAGAAAGAACATCTACATTAAATATTATCTTATCAGTATGAGATGAAATTAGATATGGTCCTCAAGAGATTTCAGTAAATTCAGTACAGCCACTACTAGCAACAGGCCACAAACTCTGCAGTGAGTTTGCAAGGACTGAAGCTTATCAGGCTTTGTCTGAACTTGTTTGACCTGCCCTGGAGATTCTACTTGCTTTATCTGTTGCAACAGTTCTTTCAAGGACCAGGTGGCTATGTCTAATTTGTTCTCCTTAACTTCACACAGGATAAACATAGCTTTACACAGATAGTAGTAACAAGAATTTCTTCTATGTAAAATGATATATTTATGTAGAGAAATACAGGCCTGGCATGACAGCAGATGTAAAGACATGGCATATAGAGTAGTAAAGGCATGGGACGTTAAGATACAGGGCACAGGCTAACACCGGAGGACCAAGACTGAAAACTCACTTATGGTCAGTTAAAGACATGCAGACAAAAGAACTGGACAAAAATATTTTTATAGGTGACAGAGCAAAGAACAAATATTGGAAATATATAGTATGTGCCATACATTGGAAATTAGGATACAATGTGGGCTTGCAGAACCTCAGAAGAAAGAAGGTGTAAACTGGGTGGGCAAACATATTTAAATAATCCAAAGTAGATGCTAGGGAGAGAAGAAAACATGAATATTATACTCCTACTGACTAAGTTGGGATGATAGTAATTCACTCTATCACGCCTGCCCTGAACCTGTCAGCTTGAGGATTGAGAGGGACAGTGGACGATTGAGAGTAACTACAGAGAAAGGGATAGGTAGTAGGAGGTGCATAACATAATTAACTGCATTGAGACACCTTGCTGCAAAGGATTTTTTGTCCTTCTTTTTTTTTTTCCAATTATTAAATCTGTACTAAAAATAATTATTTTATTAGATTGCTAAGATTTTAGTTTATAGTAAAAATAAATATTGGCTTTAAGTATCAGGTGGGTCTCCTTTGTAGCCATATAAAGATTTTGAGCATAACACCTCTTTACAGGTAAGTTAGAAGAATAATCCAGAATAATCCACTATTATTTCTTGCTATATTATATTGAACATTTAATGCTTTTTTATATTAATAATGCATATATATGAATGATAAATAAAATTATTCCATTTTCAAGACCCAAGTTTGTTAAAATTAGTTCAACATGTATGGATGCCCTTATTATGAGCATTTTGCATACATACAAATCAAGTCTATTTTCTCTGAAAGCTAAATTACTCTGGTGGGGCCCTTCATTCTTCATGTAAATCAATTACTGGTATTATTTCTTCCTTGTGTTCTGCATAGCTTGAATACACTTGTTTTCAATTTTACATCTCAGAATATGTTGAGAATTACACTCCATAGCAGAAAATTCGCTGCTGCTCTATATGGTAAGTAGACAAGCTGAGTATTATGAATGTGCCTTTAACTTTTTCCTACTTCCCCTCCATTCCTGCCTTTGTGACACTAGCCACAGACTTTGCTTATTCTGCAACATTTTACTTAATTTAAAGTATAAGAAAATAACACATGCAACGATGCATTCCAAATTAAAGGAATTGGTAGCTGACAAGGTTTGAAGACACCATTTCCACCAGAGAAAATTTTATAAATAAACAAAAACCCCTTTTCATGTAACAATATCACAGACCTCTGAAATATACAAATTAAGCTTTTTCCCTTTGTCTCAATATTTAACTATGTTTACTTTAGACTTGGAATGCTTTTTTAAGTTGAATTTCCCAGTCTTCATCACTGACCGTACTATGGGGAACATCACAGTGCTCACAGTTTACAAACTGCATTTATTTCAGATGAAATTAAACTGAAGATATGCTCCTGGCATGCACCCAAAGGACTCCACCTTCTAGGAATCATTCAGTCTGTTGACCAGACTAGAATTAGGCCAAGCAACCCCCTCAATACAGATATTGGGTCCTCATCATAAACTTCTTGCACTACAGATCTGATCCCTGTGCGCTGTATTAATTGCTAATACACAGATAATTTTAGAACTCAGTCATCACATTTAAAATCTCTAACGATCTTCTAAGTATTGTACATTATTTTATTTAACATAAAAGAAATGTTTTTAAATTACATTCAGTCCCAAAATTTAATTTTGATCTCTGTGATAAAAAGAGGGAAGAACAAGAAACGTACCTACAAATATGAAAATATATATGCTTCATTTGTTACAACAATCTATTGTAATAAAGATTCTGTGTCACAAATACACGAAACTTCTGACAAATATCTGTGTCCAAAATATTTCTTATGGCCTTCTTCTCATAGTCTTAATCCAATTGTACAGATCAATTTAGGACAAAAGTCTTAGCTCTGTTTCCCTAAATAAAGCTCAGAACCCATACTTCTGAGCCAATCTCACCTTGCAAGAAATCTCACCACTACTACTTTGCAATATCCACTCCTGTTTAACTACATTTTTTTGAGACAGGTCTTGAACATGGAACTCCTGATTAGAGGAGGAAAATGTAAAAGCAAGTAGTTTTAAGTTTCACTATTCAAAGCTAGTCACTAATTGGTTTTGCCACAGCTTTTCTTCAACCAATGGAAAACTAGTATAGCTTCCTAAGAAACAGTACAGGCAACGAATTACCTTCTGTACCTGTTAATATTTATTATTTAGTTATTATTTTTTAAAATCCTATTTATAAAATTTATATCAATTATTACATTATTTACACATTTTTTTTGTGTATAATCTTTATTAATAAAGGCACTGAAACAGTAATGGTGCTGAAGCTTTTATCTTCAGCTGCATGATAGAATCTAATAATTTCATTAACTAAAACAACAAAAAGACTGCTACCCAGGAATATGGATCAATTTCTTAATCTTACCTGGTGGCTTCAAATACAATCTTTTCAGAAAACTTAGGAGAAATGGAATTGAAAGCTCTCTTGAAGTCTTCAAAAGCCAAAAATCCTCTATATTTAGATCAAGATTAGGCAAGAGAAAAATAAGGTAAATCATGGCGTTTTTTAAAACTACTTAATACAATGTTTGCATGTAAGCTAATCAATTCCCAGTTCTGAAATGATGATACATTCTAAGGTACTGCATTAGCAAAATGTTTTAGAAAGGCTAAAATATAAAGATGAACAATCTAAAACAGATTTTATACTGACTATTCCCTTTTGCCACTGTAAACTCAATTCAAAAGTAATGTGCCTACATCTACAACTCTCATTTTTCATTTTAAAAGTAGACATTTTGAAAAATTGAACAAACAAATTGAAAATTTCAAATTTGCAAAGCATTGAAAATATAGACTATAAGATATTTTAAATTACTTTTCAAATCTACCATTTTCATTGACAACTCAGGTATTTTGAACACTGTGTTTCAAAATTTTTTTTCACAAATGTTACAATCCACTTATTCAAATTATTGTTCTGTTTAATCCTGCTGAAGGCAATATATCAGAGTAATATCAGCTGATCAATCACTTAGGTTATGAATTCACTTCCAGAGTCATCTGGAAAATAAAACATCTCAAACAAGGCTACTGTAGACTGTGTCCAGCAGACAGCAAGGCAAACAAAAGCACAGTCCTTGAAACAGTTAAGTCCTTTGAAATGACTCACTAAAAATAACACTTGAAAAGCTACTTTTAGTTCATTGCAAAAAGCTGAATGCATGCTTATCAGATCATCCCAACATCTGATCGACCATATGTTTCACTTTCCCTCTTTTCAAGGACCATAGTCCTGCCTAAGATCAGAAAGAAAAAGGCAGAGGATCTGAACATCTACCAGCTCAGAAGTTCATGATAAAGTTTTCCCTTTTTCAGTTTGGTGATGGGACATCCTCTGCTGTTTAACAGGAATGAGAAAGAATCTCTACATCTGCTTCCCAACGAGAATGAGCAAAAAACCCCTTGCTCCTTTGGTTTCCCTGCCTTGGTCTGTTATGAGAAGTAAAAAAGATCTATAGCCACAACCAAGGAAATTGGTAAAACCTGTGGCATAATTGAGTGGGGAAAATGAGTCATAGAGAGATAACAAGAGGCAGTAACAGCAAATAGGTGGGTGAGTGGCCAGAGATTTCCTTTAACAGCTGGAGGAGCTCCTACTACCACAGACACAGCTACAGTCTAGAACGCTGCAGTCCAGTGACCCTGATTTTATAGTCACATCAACACCATTGTTATTAGTCTAGTAGTGCTTTATTTAACTTTGCTGCATCCAGGACATCTCGTCTTTTTATTTCCTGCAGGAGTTATGTTTTGCTTAATTGCTTCAGAATTAAATTAATATTTCAAATATTAAGAAGAAAAAATCCTTACATTGCATATCAAGAGCTGTAAATATTTACTTGTTTCATTACTGTATAACTGTGGAACCTTCTTTGCACTCATAAGATTTAACAAACTTTTCAAATAATGGACCTAGAAAAATTAAATAACTATCCCTGCACAAAAAAAAGAGCCCATTTCATTTTTCTCCTTAAAAATATGTACAGCTAAGGTCTACTCATTATGAATAGTTTTAATTATATAAATAAAAATAAAACTGAAACAATAGCCTTTAAAGTTAGAGCATAATCATGAAAACATTTCAATATAGTTTAATCTTTCTCACATATTTTCTATACTTGAGTTTAATGCTTCTGTTTATCTCTACTTTTTTCTTGTTACCTGCCATCTCATGTTTCTTTACACTGGAGAGAAACCTGGACTTTTCTAAGCCAATAACATTTGCATGTCATGGATAAAGATCCATGCTGCATAAACAATCTATCTGGCATCATTCCCAGAAGCAAAGTCTGAAAAAATGTATAACCCCAGCTACAGATTCCTGTGAAACCCATAATAAAATTGAGTGTAAAACTGAATTGGTTATTCCTTCTGTATGCTATAGGAAAGTCACTACTTGTACGTTTATCTTACCTTTCTAATGAACAGAAAATTAAAGAAATTAAAATGTAAATCTAGTTTGTAAGCTCTTAACTGACCATTTCTTCTAAAATCAAAGTAAAACATAAAAATTAAGAAAAAAAAATCTGATCCCCAAAAGTTAAGGCCTCTCCATAAAACATGCATAAATCCTGATACAAAAATTCAGCAGATGCATTTTTTTTGGAAAAAAACCCTCTTTTCTCATAATTTCTGATATATGACTTACATTCATTTTAAATAAATTAGTTTTCTTGAAAAGCAAGATTACTGTATCCTACAGGAATTTTTCCTTTATCTAATAGCATAACAAAAGCTCTGCACTTCTTTTTCTTTTGATTCATTCATATTCTCTTATTTCTGCAGTGGTTCCAAAGCACAACTCCTTCAGCTCCACCTGCTGTCTCAATTCAAATCTGTGTACCAGTGTACAGATTTCCAGTGCCTCTTTGCTTACTTCTTCTTGGAAAATCGTGTATTAAGAACTATTACCATCTCAGTTTCCAGGATTACACAGTCTTGCTGCTTTCAACTGCTGGTTCTGTACATGCACCATTTCTATAATAACAGAGGTTGCCCAAACATGCTGAACTTGCCTGCATGAGCAGCTTTCCATTCAATTGGATAACTATGGAAGTGAAACGATAAAAAGCAGTATAAGCCTTCCATCCATTTATTCCTTCTCTTTCAGAGTAATATAAGAGCCCAGAAAATTATAGTATACAATTTTCCTTTTATAGAACGACTCCTATAATAGAGTCCCGCCTATTCATTGATTTGGAGAGCTGCCAATTCATGTGCTACTAGAACAGGCTGCAAAGCTATGTCAACACACAAAAAGGACATCTTAAAAATTATAAAATCCATTACATATTAACAAACCCATGATCTATCTTTATATCTTACTTCACTATTTCTGGTTCAGACGTTCATGTGGTTTTTCGCTTGGAAAAAAACCCAAACCAAGCAATCTTTATTTTATATTTGTTGCTTAAATTAAAGATTTACAAGTAAGGGTGTGGCTTAATAAGCATGTGTTCTAGCATCAACACTAGAATAAACAGAATCAGCTTTCATAATACCTTTCAAATATATTGATACAAATACCTGTGGAGCTATGTGGCAAAAGGGAAGATGGAATTTATCAATAAAAACAACCTCAGTTTTTTGCCACTTCATTTTTACATGAATAATTTATCCAATAAGACTCGCCACATACCCCACAAACAGAAGTTTGAGTGTAATTGGTAACATCAAGGACAACAAAACCCAAGCAGGGCTATATAAATGAGAAGCTTACTTATTGAGTTATGGTGTAGGACTCCATTATGTTCCCAAGTTAATAGTGTATTGTTATCAAAAAACTCATAGAAATTTTCATCACTTACCAGCTTGAACACTAAAAATTACTAAGTATTTTTCTCTGTCATTAATCAATATAATGTTGCTATTAAGAAATACCACTTTGAGTGGCAAGAATAAGTTCAAGCTAAACGTAACACAGAAGCACTAAAAGTACTACAAAACTATATGAAGTCTCTTTAATAGCCATGGTCAGCTCATTTATAGAATCAAAGATTAGAATCATAGCATCATTTAGGTTGGAAAAGACTTTAGGTTGGAAAAGACTTAAGACCTTTTAGACCAACCATTAACCCAGCACTGCCTTGTTCACCACTAAACCATGCCCCTAAGTACTGCATCTACATGTATGTTAAATACCTCCACAATCTCCACCACTTCTCCAGGCAGCCTGTGCCAATGCTTCATAGACCTTTCAGTGAAGCAATTTTTCCTAATATCCAGTCTAAATCTCCTCTGGTGCAACCTGAGGCCATTTCCTCTTGGACTCTTGCTAGTTGTTGGGAGAAGAGACTGATGCTCACCTGGCTACCAGAATGATAAGGTCTTCCCTGAGCTTCCTGTTCTCCAGGCTAAACAACCCCAGTTCCCTCAGATGTTCCTTCTATGACTGACTCTCCAGACCTTCACCAGCTTCGTGATTTGTACATATCATACAACAGTAGCAACTATGGCATTTAAGTAAGGAAATATTTTATTCTAATTAAAATAAAACCTCCTTTTATCCAAAAAAGGAAGTATATATGTAGTCCTAATAGAATCCTAATCAATATCAAAATCTCAAATTCAGTATGTTTAAACAAAGATGCTTAACTTTTTAGAAATTTGAGTTCTTTATACACAAAGGAACTGCAATATTCAAATCTTACTTCTGGAGCATCAGCACCCACATCTGTTACTTCCTCTAAACCAAAGAAATTTCTGTTTTAATATTCAGATTGGAAACCATATTTACGAAAGACTAGCTGGATCAAAATTAATTTGGTAAATCAGTCTAAAATAAAAACTTGAATAAAAATACGGAAATAATGAGGAGGAAATGCAAAAAATATTTGAATCATTTATGCTTCTACAGATTTTCTGAAACTCATCTTATTTTATGTACCATATATTTCCTTTAGTGTCTTTCAATAGGTTCTTACCTCACAACTTTATCTGACAGGAACACTGGAGTGACACTTACATGTTGAATAGCAAATTTCCAAGATTCACTAATACTCAGTAATATTAGAGTGTTATCAGGATTCATTAATAATACAAAAGCAATAAGCTAAATTACATGATGAAAACAATAAAAAAGAGATTTTTCAGAAGTGATTTAGGAAGCCATCAAGAGATCCCTGCAAAACATCTTTGAACAATGTAAGGAATAGAAAGGGAATATATAGCCAAGTAAAGCAGGGAGGTCCACTTTGAGCTATATTTATAAAGTTTCTTGACATGACTGAGTGCTCATGAGTCTCAACTCTTACATCTGTGCTATCAGAGTACAGGATTGCACATAGCTGCAGCACTAAACCACCTGAGGGGAGACCACATGTGAGCAGATTTCAGAGCAACCTAAGCTTATTCCACTCTGGAGAAAGGACACGCCAAACATGATGAGACCATGTGAGCTAACGCTGTATGTCCCATCTGGCCTGCAGCACTTTCCCCATGACCATGTCAGGTGTATAAACAGACCAGGGAGTCCTGGTCAGAGAGATTTGCTAAGATGTACCAGGAGAGCAGCTGGAAGCAGCCTTGAGCTCAAACTGCCATGCCCTACTCCGGATGTCAGGGTGTCCTGCTGCTGGCATCTTGTTCAGCAGCAGCTGCCCACCTGCTGGTGTCCTCCCATGAAGGTACAGCACTGGGTCAAGGAAAACATTGGACACTGGGGCCTGGCTTCCCAGGAACAGTGTAGAGAGTGCTTTTAGTTACAGCTAAACCAGGAAGGAAACTTCAGCTTGGGAAATGACGTATTTTAATGACTGCAATTCCTGCAGCCCCCTTTTCCTTTGGGAGATTAAATGCTGGCAGCTAGTTAGCTGAATGGTTGCTGAAATATAAGAGCATTTTAGATGACTTCAAATAATTTTGGGGAAAAGAGGCTCACTGAACCAAACTGTCAGAGAAAAAAAACCAAACACATAGACATGATTCTCACAACATTGCTAGTTCCCAGAAATGACAGCATTTATATGCAAATATACATACAGTATCAACTCAACAATGAGGTTAATCTCTGTTTACATTTTCCCCAGTTATTTGCCTCAGAAGGTTTAAATTTAAACACTAAAATTACAAAAAGTTCAAAATTTCTATTAATAACTACACGAAAATAATATTTTACTAACAATATAGCATTGTCATAACAAATTATTTAGAAAAATCAAGTGGAATAGGAATTTGATTCAAATTCTTAGACCTCACCTTTTCCAATGAAGAGTTCATTCATGACATCTAGTGGATAAAGTCAGTATTACTTTTAATTTATAGAATGAATGCAAATGTGACCAAAAAAAAAATGCAGCAACTATTTACTAAAAATTCAGTTGCTTGATTGCAGTTTATTTTGCTAAGCAATTGCCATTTCTACTGAAAAAACTATTTTAGTGTGCAGTGCAGTTGAAAAACAGTTTCACCTTAAGAAATCATATGTGCACAATCATATGTGCTATTCCCCATGTCTTGCAAAAGCTATTCAAAGGACTCCCCTTGCCAGGGCTGTTCTTAATCGTTTCCAAAAAAAATAGAAGGGCTGTTCCTATAGCCTAGGATTTTGTGAATTTTGACAACAAAGCAATATACACAATAACATGCTCAAGAACAGGATCCTAACAATCAACTTTTAGGATTGCAACACCTGCATTTGGTTCCTCTCTGGTGCACAGAGAAAGTTGTGTTTCTCAGAACCAGTTTAAAAACCACACACACAGGACCTAGTCATCAGCAAAAACAAAACATGTGGCTGTGCTACCAGCCTTACCTAATGCACGCTAGCAGAAGCCACAAAAAAACCAGGTACGTGCCTCCCCAGGGACCTTTTAAGGATCTTCACAATGAGCAGTAATTGGGTAAAGGGCAAATTGCTGGAATTGGGCCTACTTATGGAGCTAGCAAAACCACTAGATGACAGAATCAGCCCTAGAACAAAGATTTCTTAATTAATTTTTGTGCAGCTGCACAGACAAAATGGTCTAACAGGTGGTCACGGTGGTGCCTAAAGCCACAGCAGGTGTGACTTGGCACCTTCTCAGGAAGAAATAACTAAACCTGCATCTCCTGTCTTCCCAGGAGTCCTCTACTTCTACTCTCTTTCCAAGGAATTCCATCAGTGACTCATGCACAGAGCCTGCTCTTGTTGAAATGCCTTAAGCATGTTTTGAGTAGAAAAAACGTCCAGGGAATCTGACGGAACATTTAATTTTTATATGGTAAAAATAGCTAGGAAAAGATAGATAAGGAAGAAGCTGAGCATTTTGAGATTCATAATTCAGCAGCTAAGACTCATGTTAGAAGCCTTAAGCATTTTTAGATCTGGCCATAGTTCATTGAGAAAATGTTTATCCACCACTGAAATGCATCAAAAATTACTACTTTCATAGTTTAGTAAAACAGTTTTGTGGGTTTTACTCTAAATTATCATAGACACAATATTGTTTACGCCTTGTCAAGACAGTTTTTTGTAAAATATGTGTTTAATTAAAAAAATAATAATTATTCACAAGTGGTCATTGGGGAAGAAGATTGCTCAAGCTGGAGAAGAAAGATGATTCATCCTTTCTATACTTTATATATATTATATACTTTATAGTAAATTGGTCTCATTTATTGACATGCCATGAGAAAGACACTCACAGACACATTGTGTGTATTATGAAATCTTTTGTGTTCTTTATACTCTTTCTTAATTCACTTGTACTTACTTGAACAAAAATATGGCTTCCAAAACTAGATCCAGCCATACAATATATCCTGTATTTTCCTGTAAGTATGGAAACACATTATTTCTCTCAATTAATCCTTCTTTTCTCAAGATTTCTGCAGATTTACATTTGAGAAGTCATGGCTAAAAATGCCAACTATTACTTGAAACTAAAACCAGATATATTTTTGAGAATACATGTTCATTTTTGGGACATGTAGCAGTTTCACATTTACTGAAACCACTGAATAAAGAAATTGAATTTACCACTAATAAAAACCATTAACAAGCTCAGTAAGTCATTTACTTTATATGTCTTGTACACATATGAAATAGAATACAACCTTCTACTCATCACAGTCTTCAGGAGAAAAGCCAGGAGTTTGATTATTTTCCTTTGAAATAAATACCTGCAAATTAGAAAATTACTTTTAGGATTTACAGGTATTTCTGTTTACCACACCTAGAGCAATGCACTCCAATTAGTGTAGACCAGTGTTCTCATAGTAAGACATCTATAAGCTGGATCTTCACAACATAAATGAAAAAGTATATACCTTTGAGGATTTCTAGCAAAAATATATTACTAGAACAACTGGAGAGTCTTCTCTGCTTAAACAGCCTTTGCTATCTTCATTGCACACTTCAAAAACCTACAGAAAGAAAATTATTTGCATTAGAAACCTAACCTAGGATTTTTTACTTTGCATAACTGTTATAGGAAAAATAAAAGAGGCACTTGTTGAATCACCTCTATTCATCTACTTTGTTCCAGTAATACTGAAAATGGGCTGAGTCCATTCAGTTTAGGATTTTTAGGTTAAAATAAAATTTTTCAAATTGCTACATTTTATGTGCTTATGATAAAAGAGCTTTTTGCAAACTTAGAATACATAGTGCAGACTTCTGGGAAACAAATCACATGGAATTTGCTTCTACCAGACCATAATTTTTTTCTTGAGAATGCCAGATAAGCTTTAATTCTCAGCTAAGTCACCATACAGACAAGAACTATGAGGAGAGAGTGTGATGAAGGCGTAGTCAGAAGCCACCAAATTTTCTGAAGTACTTGTAGAAAACAAAAAGGCATTTCCAGAGACTATATTTAGAGAGTACACACGTAACATACAAAACCATCCAACGTTCCTAAGAGCTTTTCCCACAGAAAGGGGGATACCTTCAGCAAGGGTTGATAATACAGTATCGTATCTTAAGTAGCGAAGGTTTTGTCCATGAAGCATTTCAGGAAAAAGGGTCATACACAACTCTGTGGACCAGCAATAAGAAAATCACACAAAGCAGCTGAACTTTCAGGAAAGCTTTTCCAAGAGTAGCCTGCCAGTTTCATTGTGTGCTGGCACTTTCAGAATCTGTTAACTGCAGCCACAATCTTACAATAAACTAGAGTAACGAGAAGCGAGCGCTCAGTTCACTGCAGCAGCCAAAGAGAGCTTTGATGCGGGCCGCGCTCCTCCTTTAATTAATTTTACACCTGCTTTCCTTCCACTCCTTCCCGAAGTCCTCACGCAGTTATCTCATTAGCGGGGCACTTCAGACACAGTAATTAACACCGCGCGGAACGAACCATTATGCAAATTCCGCACCTGCCCATAACTAATATTAAGGTCAAAGGAAGGCTCGTTAGCACAGCTCAGCTCACTGAGAGCCGCCCGCTGTGCCGCCGCAGCCCCCGGAGCCGCCTCACGGCAGCCGCGCGCCGCTGGCTCGGGGGGCGGGGCCGCGCCGGGGAGGGCGGGGCCGGGCCCGGGCCTGGGCCTGCTCTCGCTCCCGTTCCCCAGCGCGGGCGCTGCCGGGGCGCTGGGCGGGAGGCGGCGGCGGCGGCTTGGTGAGTGCCTGGTGCCGGCCGCGGAGCGCGGCGGGGCGGGCGGCGAAGGGCCCGCTGGACTGCAGGGCCGGAGCGGCTGTCGGGGCTCCTTGGTGCCGTGTCCCGCACGGCGCCTCCCGCGTCCGCGGGCGCTGCCTTCACTGTGGGGCGGCGGCGGGAGCCGCGGCCGCACGGCCCTCGGCGGTGGTGGGGGCGGCAGTGGCCGGGTTTGCTGCCGCGGTTTAGGGGGAAGGCGCGGCGGAGGGGCGCGCTGGGGGCACGGGGGTGACGGAGCGAGGCCGCGGTGCCGGAGTGTTCCCGCGGAGGCTGCCGGAAAGCGCCGCCCCGGCTCGGCCCCGCGCTCCTGAATCCGCTCAGCAGAGCGCGCTGGATCGCTCAGCCACGGTGTAATATCTGTATCGTGCAAATCACACCTTGGGTTTTTAGAGTGCATTCCCACAGGTGCCTCTATCTTAGCCGGTTTTCCATGTACAGGTTTTCACATTTGCTGTTCCCATTTGGTAGTTGCCCCCATTGCACGTGTTTCTTTGTTTCCCGGGCACAGAAACAAGCCTTGTACACATATGAAATTTCCCGGAGATTTTGCTAAATACCAAAGCACAATTCTTTAGTAATAAACAAAGGGGAACTAGGAAGGGAGACAGACTTGACCATAACAAAACCGTACAATTTTTGTTTGGTGTTTTTTTCATCTCTAGGAACATGCTTCAGGAAGGTGCACACGGTAAATGGACGGTATCTAGCAGTGATGAAAGTGCCGAGGAAAATTCTGATAGTGAAAAACCATGTACATCATCACTGTCGGATGCTGCATGTGGTAGAACAAGTGGACCACAATATCCGTGCTCTGAAGCTAGGAAAGCTGCTCACAAGAGAAAAGCTTCTCCCCTGAAGCTCACTGGTAAAAGTCTTTCTGCAGAAACACCTCCAGCAGTAAAACAGAGACCAAGCCAAGAAGGCTCAGGTTGGTGTCTTTCTAGCAGTGATGAAGAGCCTGAAGACCAGCAAAAGCATTCCCACAAAGAAACAGTGAAAGAAGAAAAATACAATGTGCCCAAAGAACATCCTTTGAATCTTTGCAAAGAAGACAAGCTCTCAGAGAATCTAAAAGAAGAGGAGTATAATACAACACCCAGTGAAGCCCAAGATACCTGGGATTTGGTGACTGGAGGCAATCCTTTCAGGTTTTTTCTCACTAAAGTCAGTGGAATTGAACAGAACTATAATTCTGGAGCCCTGCACATAAAAGGTGAACAAGTAGCTTCTACTAGAAGAGAGCTTTTGGGAGAAAGCAAGAGAATGCTTATTTTTAGTTTGTGGGTATTTTTAAATGCATGTATTTCTTGGTGTCACTGAGGTTTAATATTCTAAATGTTCAGGTTTGTAGAAATTGGTTCTGTTATCTGGACATTTCACTTTTAGAAGTACAGTGTATAAAGCATTATTTGCAGATACTTTGTTGTAACTTGAGTTAGGCTGCAGAAATCTAATGTCTATTTAGCCAAAGCAAGTCATGCTCCTTCTTACTGCTGCTTTCCCTGTAAACTAATCCAGGGAAAACCACTTGTCATTGTGGCACTTAAAGGGGTGCTTTTCTTGGGTGCATAGCTCCCTGAGTAGTTTGCATTGGCCTTCATGCTGCTGAGTGGTTTGGACCTAGTGATTCACTATTACTACATGCAATACTCCTGAAGTTCTGTGTCTGGGGCTCATGGATCTGTTTAAATTCAGCTGGGAGAGAGCTCTCCATCAGTCAAGATGGAGTGGAGTCTGTGTTGTACAGTAGTGATGCTTCAGGAATGCTGTTAGTTGTCATTTGATGTAAGGTGGAAGAGCTTTGTGCACGTGTAAACATTGCTGTAGTTAGAAATAAAATTTGATACGTCACAAGACAGGATCAGAAACAAATATTAGTAAGAGAATTGTGTGCAGAAATACAATAAAATTAAGGCAGAAAAAACTTGTAGTTCTTTGAGGGAGAAGAAATTACTCAAGACCTATACAATTAGGCTGTAACTTTTCCTCAAGACCTATACAATTGGCTGTAACTTCCTCAGCCTCATGCCTGTTAACACAAGCAGGTGTCAGACTACTGTGGGATGGTTTTATATGCTTTGTGAATTTGTGGCTTTTGGCCTGTCCTTTCTTGGGAGTCCTGATAGGTAATTAGTTGAACTGGTGGGCAGGCAGTATTCTTTGTTTGTTTAACCTGCTAAACCAGATTTCTGTAGAGCTAGAGCATTAAATAATTTGTGCATCCTGGAAATTACCTGTAGGGTATGTTTTCAAGTTGGTGCTGTGCTTTAGTTTTTGAGGTTCTAAATCCCCAGTTGGATTAGTTTTCTGTGTTACTGTGATTGAGCTATGGATACACATATCCCACAGTCAGTCTGCAGCAGATAAATAAGCATTAACTATGGCCTTACTGCTGCTGCCCTGCTACAGTTCTTCAAGCCCACTCAATAGGGAGAGAGTAGTCTAATGTCCCTTTCTCAAGATGATGTTAGACTTTTTCCTAGTCAGCTTTTAAAACTCGTTTTCTGCTTTGAGAGGTTTATTAATTTTTATAAGCATATGATCCTAAGTGATTCACAGGAGAGTCAATGACTTGAATACTTGAAACAGTAAACTTGTGAATGCCTCTGTTACACCAGGTTTATGAACAATCTGAGCCTTGTGCTGTGGTAGTTATCAAGCTTTCAAGATGTAAAATGTTAAATTGAAGTCTTTTTTATTTATTTATGCTTTAATGTTTTTAATAGATATTTTGTCTCCTCTTTTTGGAACTCTCATATCTTCTGCCCAGGTGAGTTTCCTGTTTGCCAAACTGATTTTACTTGTTTGTTTCACTTCATGAATCTTAAACTTAATAATCCATGCTTGTGCCATGTAACTGATATTTCTTGTTAAAATATAGAGGTAGTTCTAAATATTTTCAACTGTTGAACAATTTCTTGAAATATAAACACCATCTTAAGTTTTGCTGTAGAATTCAGGCAATTATAAGGCAACTCTCTCCTGTTTTTGAAGAATGTGCAACTGAGTAGCATGTATTTATGTTCATATAAATGAGGTTTTTTGGAAGAAAGAGCACCTTGAAATCTAGGAATGTTATCTTTGTTATTGCTTAGAAGCTTTTGCTATGACTCATGATATAAACACATGGCAAAGAGATGATCCTTGAACCTAAGCTTTTACATTATGTGATTTTTTTTCCTGGATGTTGAATTTTATGAGCACTAATGGACACTTTTGAGAAACTTAAATTCATTCATTCATTAAAGAGAAATGAAAGAAAGGATGTGAAAGTCAAAAATACACCTATTTTTAGAATATGCTATTTATGATGCAAGTAGTAATGTGTGATGACTTTACATAGAAAGCTTTTTTGCTGTAGTTCATTGATCCAGCCATTTTTTTTCTTTTTAATGAGTCTGTTTTCTTTTTCTTACATGCAAGTTTAACTACTGTATAGACGTGGGATGGCTTGTAAGACAGTACCCACAGGAATTCAGGTATGTTTATTTTACAAAATGAAATTATGAAATTTCCAGATCATTTATTCTCATAAAAGGTCCTGTTATAAGTGAATGATAAACATTTCTTTGCAGTGCAGATTTTTGTTACCAATTGCATATCCATAGGCTCTTAGTTTTCTTTCTACTCTTGTTCCACAGTTGTAGTTCTCTGATTTTTTGACTCTTTTCAAGAGTGGTAAATGGTCAGCGTTCAGGATAGCTGGTGTCAGATTTTTAGTAGTTAACAGTGAGGAAGTCACTGTGGGCCACAATGCTATGGCAGTCAGGTGTCGCAATTCAACACAAAAGAACGACACTCACGCTGAGATGTCCAAGGCAAAAAGGGGGCAGTTTATTGACAGACCTCGACATTTATAGAATTCCAACAGTGACCATGGTTTGGAGGAAGAAAATTGTCCTCTCCAACCGCACTGGTCAACCCAACAGTTCATCAATTCTCTCCTCCTCCAGAAAGGAATGCAAAACAATTATTATTTACATGAAAAGTGTGTGAGAAACTCCATTACAAAAACACAAACACAGAAGGCTGAAACAGAACTTTAGAAAAACAGAGAAGAACAGAGCGACAGTAGATGACTTGTAAACACAGAGCAAGAAGTTTTTTGCCCTGCAGTTTACTGAGTCAAGAGCCAGATGGTGCAAGAGGAAGGAGAGAATGTAGGAGGGCACAAGAAAACTGTGTGAAAAGGATCAGGATGATTTCATGGATATGATATACTAAGTTGATGGGTATTGTGATAAAAGCAGTTTTTGTTTGCTTGAAATTTCTTTCTGATAATTGCAAACTCCTGCAGATAAAGTGTGCATATAATGTGCCTGGTTTTTTTTCTCTTTTTTCGTTTTCCTGGAGGTACAGTAGAACCAGAGTTCACAGAATCACAGAGTGGGTAGGGTAGGAAGGGACCGCATTGGGTTGAGCAGCACACCATTCCTTGTGACACCCTCCGCTACACGTGTCAGAAAGCTGTCATCAATGCTTTCAAGGAACTTCCTGTACTGTTTATGCTTTGCTATGTTGCTTCTCTAGCACATGTCAGGGTAGTTAGTCCCCCACAAGAACCAGGGTCTGAGGCTGCTTGTACTGCTGCTGTAGAAGGTCTCATCCACTTAGTCCTGCTGATCAGATGGCAGGCTGCAAACACCCACAACAGTGTTACTCTTACTCATCTATTCTTTTATCCTAACCCATAACATCTTGATTGATTGATATGTTCCAAGTGTTGCCTCTTGTAGAGGGGCAACTCCACTACTGCATCTTCCCATCTTTCCTAAACAGGATGTAGCCCTTCATGACAATATTCCAGTGAGCTATCCCACCATGTCTCTGTAATTGAAATGAGATCAAAGCCCTGTGACTGCACACAGATCTCCAGTTCCTCCTGTTTGTTCCCTATACTGTGGTATGCAGGTGCTTTATAGAAGTATTTAAAGTGCCAGCATCCCAGGGGTGCAGAGGGATGCCCCGTAGTCCTGTCTTGTGGTTATATATTTGGCTGCTTATACTCTCTGCAGTTATCTCCATCCTGTCCAGCATTCTGTGTAACTGGCAGGAGGGAAGAGAACAAAACTTGTGCTCCAGATGTTTTGACCAGTTGTCCTAAGGCCCTGAGGTCTCTTTCACTTGTTTGCAGTCTTGTTGGGACTTTGTTGGTACTCCCTTGAAAAACCCATAATAATCAGTGGGCTCAGCCAGGCTGGGAATTTTCTTGGTGGTGTCTCTTAGCTGGACCCCAGTGAGGCAACACACATCCCTACAAATTAGATCTGGTTGGCAGGATCAGAAGTTTAGTTTTAGGATGTGAACACCAAATTACTGCCAGAACACACCCTCTCCTTTTCCCTATCAATCTTCTATCTTCTCTGTAAGATAATAATTATGAAATTGTCTTAGATCCACGTTGTGTATATTGGTGCTTTTGAGAGCTTATATTTGTCTGTTTCCAGCTATAGGGACAAGAGTTTCTTTCATGATGTTGTATTTAGAGCTTTTATTTTGGTATCTGCTTTACTCCATAGCTTCCTGTTTCCCTTTTTATTTTTCTGTTACAATTTTTCAGTGTTTATTCTTTAGAGATTCTATTGTAGTTACTTCTGGTTTGAGTTAGCTAATAAGGCATATTGATATCAGTGCCATCTTTCTGCTGGGCTATCAGAATTTGGGCCTAGATGTCATAGCTACATGAAGGAATGGCTTAGGCCAATTGCTGATTCACTTGATGTTTTAATGGTAATCTCCTTTTGTTTAAGGAAGAAGCCATTGCTGATAGTTCATGGTGAGAAGAGAGAATCCAAAGCTGAACTAATGGCACAAGCAAAGCCTTATGAGAATATTAGCTTTTGCCAGGTAATGAACATTTGTACCATCCGTTGGTTGAAGTTAAGCCATCTCTTGCACTCAAAGTCTTGTTACTGATGAAAAGACAGACCTTACATGGGAAGTTTTTTGTTATGCTTTGAGGAATATCCATACCAGGACCATAGGAACATGGTAATGATGATCCTGGTCAGATGTGATTATGATAGGCTTTTCTCACAAAAGTTTGTACAGAACAGCTGCTCACAGAAGGGTTGCCCACCTTCTCCACTAACATGTTACACTCAAGCTCTTACAGTGGCTGAAAAGGAAGCATTACTTTTGTGTAAAGCACAGAACTTAGTCCTAGTGTCACTATAATCTTAAATCTCATAGAAGAGTTATCATTTTCCAAATATGTTTTACACAAGAAAATGCTGATACAAATAATCTCCATAATACTGTTAAAATTGCTGTGAGCACAGCTTCCTGGCACATGTCATTTTACCTCTGATGCTGTGTTCATTGTTTTGCTGTCCCTAAGTGGTGAGGCCATTGGTTTCATCCCAGGGGAGGGTGTGGCTCTGCCAATTTGCCAGTTTTTCAAGATTTTGCCAGGTGAAGTATGTTAATGATCATGGGGGCACTGTGCTCTTTGTTAGGAGGAGAATGATCTTGGAATTTTGTTCTCTCTGAAAGAGTCTGGTAATCCTGGGTTTCCTGCTGAATGTGGACCCAGTACTGCAGTTGTGTCCTCACTGGTGTTCAACACTGGGGAACCATGCCCTCCCTTTACCTGCTGGCAGCACTCCTCCTAGTGCAGGCTGGGACCCTGTTAGTCATCCTGCATGCAAGGGCACATTGCTGGCTTCTGTTCAGCTTGGTGTCCTGCAGGAGCCTTGAGTTACTTTCTGCTGACTATTTCTGAAAATGCTGCTAGTAAGAGAGACACAAATTCTGGAAGAATTCCAGCAAGAGTTGGCATTACCATTTAAAATCTAGCTTGTAGAAAGTGGAGAGTGCATTAGAATTATTGAGAAGGAAGATAATGTACTTTGTGATCTGTCCACTAGAGAGCAGTGAAATTAAACAAAATAAGAAGCAATGCACAATAGCAATTTTTAATGATCAACTTCTAATTTTGTAGGCTAAACTGGATATTGCATTTGGAACTCACCATACGTAAGTAACGGTGTGAAGCAGAAAGCCATGCAGCAAAACTGGGTTTCATAGAAATTATTGAGTCTTAAAGCTTCCATAAACATCTTCTATTTAGAGATGGCAGGATTGTTCTAGTTTAATGAGACAGATTAGCTATTGAGTAGATATGAGATGTGCAAGTTAAACAGTTAAAGTTGAACTTGTCTAAGACAGGTGGACTGCAGGTCCTGGCTCTTTACTCATGCCTTGATACCAAAATGGTAATGCAAACTTGGTCAGTCATAGGCAGGACTGACACAACACTGATTCATCATGATACTGATCATGTTTTTCAGTTCATATGGAGGATATGGAAATAACCAGGGAATCTGGGGGTCTTCTCAAAGAAAAAACTTGAATTGGATATAATAGAAGTGTCACAAAATGAGTTTTGTAGATAGAAATCTACAGATAAGAACAGATCTTATCTTTTAGCAAAGATCTCATGGGTTCAGTTTGGGTTTCAGATCTCATCCTTTGGGATCACATGGATATGCTGTCTTTACACAGCTAATGAAAACTTGGTTATGAAAATTTGAGCAATTTTTTAACAAAAGATACATATGTGTATGTTTATCTCAGTTAGTAGTTTTAAAATTCCTTTGTGCTGTAGCTTAAGAGTTATGATAAATAGCTTTTTTGCCATCGCAAATTGGTTAGCTATATACATATCTTCTTTTAAAGTAAAAGTCAGTTTAAGAGGGAGTAACTAGGTTTTAATAAATTCAGCTGTAAGTAAAGGGCTTTCAGTGTTCCTTAGTTCTTTTTCTGACTATCTGCAACGAGATAAGTTTATCTGAAGAACTATGCAAATACAAGAAGTTCTGCAAGTATTCACTTTGTTGTGAGTGATTAGTTGCATGAGATGTTAAGCTGTACTCGGGAATAAAATACTTGGGATAGTCTAATAATTGCCATGTGAGCTTGGCATGCACATGAATTGAAGTTTAAGTGCTTGCATGATGCAGAACAAATTTTTGAAAATAATTATCTTGGAGCTTTTTAATGAATTGCTAATTTATCTCCTACTCTCAGTGTACTTGAAATAGATGAAGAGTTATATATCTTTTTTTTAAGGAAAATGATGTTGTTGCTATATGAAGAAGGTCTTCGAGTTGTGATACATACATCCAATCTTATTGCTGAAGATTGGCACCAGAAAACTCAGGGGTAAGTAACAATCCCTAGCACGTGAATGTTTAATACTTTCCATAGGTATTTGCTGATGATGGGATATTAGGTGATGTAGTGTTGCAAGCGTTACACTCTTAAGACAGAGCTATTCTAAAACAAAAATTTTAAAATTTGGACTTGGAATGCTGGTACCGAAGTCAGAACTCTACTTGCTTTCTCCTGTAAACAAAACCATGTTCCCAGTTGGCTGATAGCTTAAAATCAGTCTGACTGATACAAAAGTCTATTATGCTGCGCTGTCTCTTTATGAAAAAGACTTTGTAGCTATAAAGTACCATTTATATAGAGCTGAAGCAGCTATTTAAAAATGATCTTAATACTGCAAGAATAATGTCAATGTGCAGCTGTTCTGGTTTTGTTGTGACTGTATCTAGAATGTTGCCTGATAAATGTTGGGCATTATTGGTTCCGTAATACAGTACATGACCTAGTATTTCCCCAGTATCCTTTCCTGGGAAGGAATTTTTCCCTGTTTTATTTTTTTGGTAGAAGTTTTTAAACTTCATGACCAGCTTAGGACATAGTTTTGTTGAGAGCACAAACAGGATTAAATGGCATGTTAATATAAGGGTCCTCAACCTCTTCAGTGTTTTGACTGCTTTTATGGGAGTGTTTTTTTAGTTAGATGACTGCAGTAAATCAGGTTATAAAATTTCTTCAAACTAATGGAAAGTTGCTTTTCAGAAGTTACTGTCACTTTGACATCCATTTTGCTGCCATTAAATACAGCAAGGTTTTGAGACTCAAGGACTTGTCTGAGACAAGCTCTTTGAGTGGCAAAAATAGCCACTGATTTTTTTGCCTTTAAATCTTATGGGTGGCTTTAGTATCTTACGGTAGTTAGCTTTTCAGAAAGCTAAGAAGGCATGAAAATGCCTATTGGGATACTTAACAAGTTCCCCTACTTGTTGAATATGAGAAATAGTTTTCATTTTTAGCTTTTGTATACTGCAGTGTTAATGCAGTATCACAATGTGGTGGTTCTGAATTTCAAAGGGTAGTATCAACACATTGTAAAGTTGATAATGCAGAATCTTTGGTTCCCATGGCTGCAATCATGTGCGACTGGAAAGAAATGCTAAATGTTTTCCTGCATGGTACCCATCCTGTTTTACTCTGATGGAGGTTCTTGAGAGGCAACCTATTATTGTGGGCTACTCTTCAAACTATATAAACCTTTCAGATGCTTTAACTGGTGGTTTTCTATGCAGTTGCACAAACCAGTAGTTTAGCAGAACACATTGCAGTGTTCTATTCCTATCGAAAATGTTGATGAAAGGACTGAGAGTTGCTACGTCTGAACCTCACCAGGTTAACCATGGTGAAAGTTTAACAATGGATTAATTATGAGAGTGTTGTTTTCATTTGAAAGTATTACTTTTATGATTTCAAGTATGAGCTGATTCTGTGTATGTAAAGACAAGACATCTATAGTTAGTATCACAATGAATCTGTCAAGTATTGTTTAGGACCTTCAGATGTGTTTTACTCACATAGTAAACCCATATATTATTAGTGCTGGGTGTGCTTGTTTATATGGTCGATTTTTATCTTTTCTCTTCAGAATATGGCTAAGCCCTTTATATCCAAGGCTACCTAAGGGAGCATCTGGCTCTGCTGGTGAATCTGCAACTAATTTTAAAGCTGACCTAATAAGTTACTTGACAGCTTACAATTCTCCTGCACTCAAGGAATGGATAGATCTGATTCAAGAACATGATTTGTCAGAAACAAGGTATATATAATCTTACATTTTTTTAACTTGCACATGTGGGGGTTTTTTTTCTTTTGTTTTCTAAAATTTAAATATCTGTGTTAGGATCTGTTAGACCTTGTGCTTATTTCGTAAGGTAATCTTTCAGGCTTGAGCATTCAAACATGAGTCTATGCAGTTTGAAAAAAATTCTTTTATGTAGATTATGTCAAATTGACCAACTTTTAGTTTTATAAGCATGCATTTTAAAAGAAGAAAAAAAGGTGCACCAGCAGCAACTTTCAAAAGGTAGCTATAAGGACTTGGTTTCATTTGAGCCAGTCTGGCTCAAGTATTACTCCACTAATATTACCAGTGGAAAAAAACTGTCTTGTATAGGGTTTGTCATGTAAGAGTGATCATATAAGCACAGGTTACTGAAATGGGGTTTTTATTCAGAACAGGCTTCTGTTTGTAAGGCAGAGTTTAATCTGCATACATATCTATAGAATTTTGTCTATAACAAGCATGGATTGGTTTCAGTGGGCAATGTTGTGCCTAACTGGTCTTGGAATAGTCTTCTCTGGTATCATTCCTATTGCAGATATTACTTAAAAATAATTCAGGATGCTTAATTTACTTCTAATAAGTAGTTGCACTTAAATATGAGCATTTACTTCAAAAAGTGTAAATCTCCCTGGCAACTTAATTGCTGTTTTATAATCTGAACAAAAATTGTTGAAAAGAAAAGCTGAAAATGGTCATAGACTGTGGTGGAAATAGAGACTGAAACCTTGTCTAGTTTATACATTAAAAAGTGGTTTTATCTTTACACGGAGTCTTAAAAGATTGGCGAGGGTAAAAAAAGGTATGTACTGTATAATCAGGTGAGCTAACAGCTGCTCTGTTTGCTTTGGTCATCAGCATGAGTTCAAAGAGATGAATTGAGTCCTAGTTGATAGGAGTTTATGTATGGGCTAGGAAAGTCACTTTTTAGGATAAGGATTGCCATTTGATGTGCTGTAGGGGGCATTCAGCCATGGATAAAGTTAGGCATGAGATGTCTGCAGTAGAGAGCAGCTGCTTAAAGCATCTGTTTGTTTTGATTTTAGGCAGGCCTCTTCGCTGTTTTCAGGGCAAAGTCAAATAGGTTACTAACCCCATTATTAGGAAGTGCTGAAAGAATTGTACTTTGCATCTGAACTATTAGGTGCCCAAATGAAAAGCCATACCTGAATCTGCTGATTTGGATGTAGCAGCAGATTGGCTTTACTCAAAATCATGTGCCCAGTAATGTGCCAGACAAGCTCTTTGTGTGTATTGCTAACATTATCCATCTTCTGCAGTTTGGTACACTGGAAAAGATATACTTGTCTCTGCTGTAGAACAGCCTGGTGATACATGATAGCCATATAAGATGCTGATAATAAATTATGCAGCTGAAAAGCCCCTTTTCTTTGTATTATAAATCCCATGAGAGACATTAAATATTTCTGGTTGCATTTGAGTGTTCAATCTTGGTGGTAAGTTTTCAATACCTTGCGACTTTACAAACCAAAGTACTCAAGATCTGTAAAAATCTGGGGTTTTTTGTTGGTTTTTTTTTTTCTTTTTTCAGAGTGTATCTGCTTGGTTCTACTCCTGGACGATATCAAGGCAGTGATAAAGAAAAGTGGGGTCATCTTAGGCTCAGAAAGGTACCAAAACTGTAAACTTTTTTGTTAATATCCTTTAAAATGTAAATAGAATTTTGGAGAGAGTTCTTCAGTTCCTTCCAATTTTTCCAGCTGTCATCATCAGTCTTTTAATACGTTGTTACAGTTAAAGTTAGTAATAACATGTATAAGCTTGCAACTTAGAACTTAACTTAATCTGTCTACTGAAGAAAAAGACAATAAAATGTTTTTATAAGTACATTAGCAACAAAATGAGATTAACGAGAATCTCCATTTATTGGATGCAGGGGGAGACATAGTGACAAAGGATGAGGTAAAGGCTGAGGTGCTTGATGCCTTCTTTGCCTCTGTCTTTAACAGCAGGACCTGTTCTCCATGTGTTCATCTCCCCAAGCTGGAAGACAGAGAGCAGAATGAAACCCCCATAACCCAGAGGGAACTGGTCAGCAATCTGCTGTAGCACTGAAATGTACACAAGTCCATGGGACCAAATGGGATCCACTGAGGGAGCTGGCAAAAGTGCTCATTGAGCCAGCTGATCATTTATCAGGTGTTCTGACTAACTGGGGAGGTCCCAGTTGACTGGATACCCAGGTCACTAGGCCCAGTCTGCATGGGTACAAGAACAGGTCCTGCTTGGCTAACTTGATCTCCTTCTGTGGCAGCGTAGTGCGTGATGGAAAGGCTGTGGATGTTGTCTAGCTGAACATTAGTAAAGGCTTGGACACTGCTTCATACAGAATTCTCCTGGAGAAACTGTCTCTTCCTGGTCTGGATGGGTGCACTCACTGCTGGGTGGAAAATTGGATGGCTGATCGCAGAGAGTGCTGAATGGAATTACATCCAGCTGGCAGACAGTCACAGGTGGTGTTCCCCAGGGCTCCTGATTGAGCACACTAATTTGGAGGGGAGTGTCGATCTCCTGGAGGGTAGGAAGGTTCTACAGAGGGATTTGGACAAGTTGGATCAATGGATGGACACCAAGTGTGTGAAGTTCACAAGACCATGTGCCAGGTGCTGCATTTGAGTTACAGCAACCCCATGCAGCACTACAGGCTGGGGGCAGAGTGGCTGGAAAGCTGCCTGGTAGAAAAGGACCTTGGGGTGCTGGTTGACAACACCCGGACATGAGCCAATTGCATCCTGTCCAGTGTCAGCAATAGTGTGACTACTAGTGTGGACAGCAGGACCAGGGCAGTGATTTTCCCCCTGTACTCAGCACTGGTGAGGCCACACCTTGAGTGTTGTGTCCAGTTTTGGGCCCCTTGTGACAAGAAAGACATTGAGGTGCTGGAGTGTGTGCAGAGAAGGGCAGCAGAGTTGGCGAAGCGTCTGGAGCATGGTTCTGATGAGGAGCAGCTCAGGGAATTGGAGGTGTTCAACCTGGAGAAAAAAGGGCTCAGGAGGACCTTATTACTCCCTACAGCTACTTGAAAGGAGGTTGCACCTGAGTGGGGGTTGGTTTCTTCTCCCCAGTAACAAGTGATAGGACAAGAGGAAATGGCCTCAAGTTGTGCCAGGGGAGGTATAATTTGAATATTGAGAAAAATTCCTTCAAAGTCAGTCAAGTATTGGAACAGGCTGCCCAGGGAAGTGGTAGAGTCACCATCCTTGAAGATACTTAACAGATGTGAGACTTAAGGATATGGTTAGGTGTGAATATGACAGTATTATGTTAATAGTTGAACTCTCTTGCCTTTAGAGGTCTTATGTTTATTAAGGGAAGTGTTAATAGTAAATTTTTAAGATTGTATATATCAAGTTTCTAGAGACCCTTCTTGTTTGGTTTGGACTTTTTTTTTCCCCCAGAATTTCATGAGGTATTTCATGTCATCTGTTAAATGCTTCTCATAATTGCAGAATTTTAACCTGCACCTCCTGCTGTAGTGGCATTATTTCAAATACTGTCATGAATTTTATATAAAATTCTAATGCTGCCTGTGGTAAACTTCTGTGACATACAGAATATTTATGTATCACATTTCTTTTCAACATGAGGTTACTCTTACAGACATCCCTTTGCTCATTAAGAGTTTGTCCTTTCTGGTACACATTGTCTGATTTTTTTGCCTAGTTAGACACAGAATAAAGGAAAAATAAAACAGAAAAAAAGCTTGTGAGGGAGAAAGATGATCTTGTGGCAAATGTTTCTGTGATTTAAAAAGGTTTTTAGTGACAATGCAGATAGACCCAGTGATACCTCATTGATGACTGAAGCCATGAGATTGTGTGTTTGCTCTAGAGTGGGGTAAGGGTGGCAACTACATACAATTTCATATCTGTCTATATCCATCTGTTTTTAATGTGGCTTTAAATTCCATTCACAGCTGAAGAACTCCTCTAAAAAGATCATTTCAGTTTCCTCTTCAATTGTTCTTTTTCGCCTTATTGTAGGCTTCTATTGTAGAAGGGTGTCATGGCTTTAGGATAGAAGAGGAATTTTATAGCCAACAACCACCAACTAAAAATATTTAGTTGTTTTATTTATTGTGACCTCTGAAGCTAATGTTTCATGTTTTTAGAAAGGGCTGTTAACATTCTTTTCACCCATTACATAATGCTTGGTTCTGGTGCTTTTGGATAAAACTTGTGATGTTTAATCTTCTCTTGAAGTAAGTTTATTTGGAAAGCCTGATGATTTTTTTTTATTACCAAGTTAAATATACACTATGAATGTTAATCTCCTTCATTATCAGGAGTGAATTATAGAGGATTTATTATCTCAAAAGTGATATCAAAGTGATTAAGGTATTCTTTGCCTGTTTTAATTCCCCTCACCAGCTTTTGAAGGAGCATGCTTTGTCAATACCAGCACAGGAACCCTGGCCTCTTGTTGGTCAGTTCTCAAGCATCGGGTCAATGGGAGCTGATGGGTCCAAGTGGCTGTGCTCAGAGTTCCAGGAGAGCCTGGTGGCTGCAGGCAGTGGTGTGACAACTTTCCGTAAATGTGATGTCCCAATCCATTTGGTACGTCTTTCAGATGCTGGTGACCTTTATTTAACACTTACTCTTTTGGTTTGGAAATCTTAGTCATTGGTTTGCTTTTGCCTTTGGGAAGACAGTAATGGAGTTTTCATCATGAAATTATATATATGCCACTTAATGCTGTGCAGTTGTGTATGGTTTGCTATAAAAATGTACCATAATTTCCATCTGCATGACATTAGATTATGTATCATCCTGTCAAAATTATCTTCTCATTCTATAGCTTGTCTTCCATTGGGTTTTGTAGATGCAGCTGTTTTTCCTACGGAGATGTAACTGAATCCTTAGTCATTAATACCTTTGGTTATTAGCATAATTAAGGGGGGGAGCAGAAAAGTTTGTGGCAGGAGCTTGTTAAATTAAAGAAAAATAGTGGTCAGACTATGCCTTACCATGTGCTAATTGCCCCTGCATACTCATGTCTCACATTAGAGGTGGGAGACTGAAATCTCATAAAATTATGTTAAGAACTAGCTTTGGCTACTGTGGAAGTAGCTGAAGCAGTATTACTTGAAACTTGCTGGCTAATTTTGATTAGCTCTGTAAGAGTGGTAAAAATATTAGACTTTCTGTGTTACTGGCATGATTGTTGTAAGCTGCAGTGTAAATTTATTAATTCTGAAAAAGAAAGCTTTTAATATTTTTTTCTCAAGTTTTCTTTAAGGTGTTTGAAAATTGACAGTTTGTCTATTTAGACCTGTGTTATTAAAGTTACTTTTTGTTCTACCTCCATGAAGGTTTATCCTACTGTGAACAATGTGAGACAAAGTCTAGAAGGCTATCCTGGTAAGCAGATGAATCCCCGTTTATTTGGTTTTCGTGGTCATAATGTCCTGCAAAATCACTTCAGTGGTTAATGTTAAATGAATATGAAATCCTCATCTTGCTGAGAATGTGATAGAATAAGTGGCAGAAGAATCTTACTGCTTTTGCTGGAGCTGTAATTCCAGCTCTCCTGTTGTGATTGAATAGAAAAGGTTTTTTGTGGGCGTTGGTATGTAACCTTTGTCTGTCCTGGCCATGTTCATATGTCACTGTATAGGAAAAGAACAGCACTTGCCCACTGCTCTTGCTCCAGTCATTTCATTTTGGCAGAATATTCAGGTTTGGGTATGTCAATTTCTTCTGTTTTGATTTCAGTGTCATTCTGCACGTCAGTTACAGTGGAGGTAAAGGTGTTATTGGTCTTTCTTGTTTAATATTGTAATATACAGCTGTTCTGTTCATTATTCCCATGTTTATTTTTATTAAGTCATATTTGTAAAAGCATAGCCCCAGCCAACCTGAAACAGGAATGGGTACTGTAGTATTCTGATACAGAGAAGCTTCTGTTTCTCAAAAACAAGTCTTCAAAAGGTCAAGGCAATTGGAAGAGATTCATGAAGACTGAAAGAAAAGAATTCTTTCCTGTCTGTAGGGAAGGAAGGGTAAGAAGAAGGATATGGGGACCCATAGGCCTGCCAGCCTCACCTTGACCCCTAGGAAGATGATGGAACAAGGAACCCTGGAAATATTTCCAAACATATTATGGAGTAGTCAGCATAGATTTTTAAAGGAGAAATTATGCCTAAATAACATGATGTCCTATGATAAGTGGCGTAATGAATGAGGAGTGCCCCTAGATGCTGTTTAGCTCACCTTTGTCTTTAAACACTGCCTTCTCTAGCATCATTACAACGATGTGATTAAGTACAGGCTGATGAGTGGAAAGTGGGGCAGATTGGAAACTGGCTGAGCTGCCAGGCCTCAGAGTCTGTCAGCCACCAGTGGTGACATGTGGCAAGCACTGGTGCTGGGGTGATGCATTAATGTCTTCATCAGTGACCTGGATGGTGGTGCAGAGTGTACCTGTAGGGAGTTTCCAAATAATGCAGACTGGGGAAGAGTGGTTGATGTATTGGATGATCATGCAATCAGTCAGGAACTGTGCAAGCTGCAGAAATGGGCTGACAGCAACCTCTTGCAGTACAACCTCAGGCAGTGCAAAGTACTGAGCTGGGGCAAGAGTAACCCCAGGCAAGAGTGAAAGCTGGGGATTAAACCAGAGGTGAACAGCTTTGCAGAAGAAGACGAGGAAGTGCTGATGGTCACTAAGCTGAAGGTGAATCAGCAATGCACCCTTGTAGCAAGAAGGCCAGCAGAATCCTGGGCTGTCTTAGGAAGTACATTGCCAGGAGGTGATCTGTCCTCTCTATTTGGCACTGGTAAGACCACTCTGGAGTGCTGTGTCCAGTTGTTGACTTCACAGTACAATACAGATATGGACATACTGAACCAAGGTACTGCAGAAAGCCACAAAAATGAATAAGGGATTGGAGCATCTGTTGTAGCCGGAGAGGCTGAGAGAGCTGGATGATTCTTGGAACCTGGAGAAGAATGCTTTCCTGGGAAATCTTATCAATGTATACAAATATAAATTATGGGAAGATGCGACATAGAGGCAGATGCTTTGCATGGTGACCAGGAAAAGAACAAAAGGCAGTATATGTACATGGGAATCTCCTGCATCTCAATTTATCTAATTTATCAATTTATTTATAGCAAAATTGTTTTCCAATGTTTAAATGGAATAGGTTGCTCATAGAGGCTGTAGAGTCTCTGTTTTTGAACATACTCAAAACCTGACAGGGTACTGTACTGAAAAGTGTGCTCTGTTCAACCCTGCTTTGAGCATGGAGTTATTCTAGATCATCTCCAGAGGGTGTTTTCAACTTCAGCGATTCAGTGATTCTTTGGCTTTGCTGAATCATTAAAAGTGTTCCTGTTCCAAGCTGGAGACCTATGCTCCTGTGCATAAGAGTAGCTTTTGAATTCAACAGCTGGTGGATTTTGAACATGGAGCTAGCGTGAATGTTTTCAGTAGTTTGTCTTTCCTCTGGTTAGTGTTTGGACAGATGTAGAAATTGCAGCCAGAGAATTTATAGGTAGGTATCTGTGGTTCCCAGAATTAAGTTATGGTGTCTTTAAATATATCTGGTTATCTACAGCCCAGTGACTTGTTACTGTAATTTCTTTCCTATTGTGAAATAACTTGGTGAATTACATGACTCTGTGTTTGTGCAAATGAACAGTTCTGTGGAGTCCTGCAGTTAGTGCATTCCTGAGAGCAGTAAAGCTTTTATAATAGGTTCTTATGGTGTCCTCTTGGACGTGATGAATACAGTAGGCTTTGCATCATGCTTTTACTACACAACACAAATATAATTCAGTGTGCCTGGCTGATTCTTCTTTAAATCCATTTCCAGAAATCACAATGTACATTAGCCAAAGGCCAAATCAATGCAAATATAATTTCATCACAGAAGTTCTTGCTTTTTAAAATAACGTTGTTTGGGATTTGGAAGGTTTATTCTTTCTTCTGAAAGCTGCTTGGTTTATTTCATCTAGTTTGTATGGGTAATGATTCCAATCTGTTGATATCGAGTAGTATCATCATAAAAAACTACCCATAGTTCTCCTTATATACATTTCCTGTTTTTCCTAGCGTAAATGTGCTGTGTCGTGCTTAGGAGCTTACTAAATTATAAGAGTGGAAAAAGCCCCAGCAAGTATATACCATTTTATACTACTGGAGCATTTAACAATTTCCTGAAGTAACTCGTGTAGGTAGGACAGATAGCTTATTCCCCAAGATGCTTGCTACTTTTAGAATGTCTTTCGAAAAATAAATGTACCTGTTCTATTTTTTTCCTTAAGCTGGTGGCTCACTTCCATACAGTATACAGACAGCACAGAAACAGCTGTGGTTGCATTCCTATTTTCAGTAAGTAGAAATCAGTTCTTTGTTTTGTTTTGTTTTTTATCAGACTGTATGTTTAAAGTTACAGTGAGTGCTGTAATGTTTGAGTGTTAAAAGCAAATAAGTGGAAGTAGTTACAAGCATCATATTCTTAAATTCCTTGAAATAAAGGCCTTTAGTCCTTATCTGCTGGGTCTTACCTCCAACAGTCAGTAGAAAACATGCTGTTTACTTATAAAGATTCTATGGGTTAATGTTGCTACTGGATTTAGGTTTCTGTAAACTTTTATATAATGTTTCCTTCTATGAACAGGAATAATGTTACTTTTTTTTTTTTTTTTTGACTTCCATTTGTATTTCACTTTCCCTACTTGTGCCTCTGTATTAATGGGATTTCAACTGAGCCACAACAGGACTAGAAAGGCTTTTTTTGGTGGTTGCTGTATTTTTTTCTTCTAAGGGCAGCACTCCTGCCTCAAAAATTCTCAGTCCCTTATGGCAATATCTTTTGTTGAAGATGCCTGACATTTTCTATTAAGAATCTCTATTTCCATGTGCTACTAGTTGTGCTGAATTCTAACAGTCTGGCACGTTCCATGCCAGATGTCTCCCTCAGGCTGGATCGTTAAAAACTTATGCATGTTTAGAGAACAATGGGAAAAGTTGTTTTGCAAAGATTTAAAAAAAATTAATAGAACTTGTAACCCTCTTACAAGACCACAACTTCCCATTCCTTTCATCAGAAACTTTTAACTCTTCCGGGTGGAAGTTGCTCTGGTAAGAAAATTTACCAAGTAAGATTGTGTTCAGCTGGGTATGTATTCAGGGGACTGAAATAGAATTGCTAGGGCAGGAGAGCATCCTCCATTCTAGAGTGGAGGTGAGTGCTGTTGTGAACCTTGCTGGTCAATGTCTAAGGAATGGAACTCAGGCAGAAAGCACGTGAGGCTGTGTCCTGCCTTTAAACTGTGTCCTCTGAACACATTAGCAAAGGAAGAAAGCTGCAGTCAACTTGAAGTTTTCAAAATTGTTCAGTTGTGATTCAAAAAGTAAAAAAAAAAATCATAAATCTGAGGGTGTTTGTGTAGTCTTAATTCAGTTTCTGTAGTCATACCTCATGAGAATCTTACTAGAAAAAAAGTAACCTTTTTCAGTTAGTCTCTTATTTAGTACACAGAATGTTACATAATAATGATATCATTCACTGATTTATTCCTTTTCAATGAGAAAATGCCCACATACCTGTTTCCTTGGCCATACAGGGACCTGCTCTGGCAGCAAAAGGGCTGTTTCAAGTTTCATGTGTCAAATTGGCTGCAGATAGCAGTGGCCCTGCATAATTGCTGTGTAGTAACTACCCAGATGCAGGCCCTTACCCTGCAGTAATGCAGGACAGTAGCCCATGAGGAGAGCATGTAAACTCTTATATAGGACAGGAGACAGACAGCAGCTTTTTATCAGTGGAACCTGGGACACACAGAAAACAGCAGATTTCAATAGATGTAAATACAAGATGAGCTGTTTGAAAGACCTGCTATAATGCAAATCTTTGGGCAGTGGAGGAGTTAGAGGAATTCAGAAAATTCTTCTTCATACTGGAAAATAGTATGAAACCAGTGGAAAACTAGGGATTGTACCAGAGCTGCAAGGAAAAAAAAAAAAAAACAACAAAATCTTTTATGCTTACCATAAAGGAGAATTAATAACCCCTTTTTGCAAGTAGGGAGAGATTAATGGAGTTGGAAAATGGTGTCCTGTAGCCTCTCAACTGAAGAGGCAGGAAGCCTGCCCCAGGCATGTAACTTTTATAATGTCTCTGGGCTTTTTTTCTCTCTTCTGCCTGTTGAGTGTGTTTAACCTATAACGCAGCTCTGAACTGTAATTTTTCAAAAATGTAGCGTAACTAAACTTAATATTGTTTTTACCTCTCTGATTGTAGCAAATGATTACTAGACTGCTTTGTTGGATTAGCTATTTTGTAAACAGAGTAATTTGCAGAGTTTTCTCTCTGGTATTATTGCTTGTTTTTCCTTCCAGTATTACTAATTTATGAGGACAGATTTGCAATTATTAATAATTTTTGTTAATTGTTGCTTTCAAAACATTCAATCAGCCTAAATAGTACATAAAGTATTCTATTTTAACATTCTGTTTAATTGATTAGCTTTTAATACTGTGTGCCTTATGTTTGTGCAGTTACTTGGTCAATTTTTTATTTTCAAGGAGTGGAAGAAGTTGGTTTTACAAGAGTTTGTTTGACATATGCCTGAGAAGTCCATAATGATTGTTGTATTAGAGCTTTGTATGTTCTTTAGATTTATAAAGTTTTGAATAAGTTTTGAGTTTTCTTCTCAGTTTGCAGAAGTACAGTGTTGTTCCCCTAAAATCATAAAACATGAGAGTCAGAGCATCTACACAGAGAACATAGTGTTCTCTTAGGTTGAAACTAATGGTATTAGTTGTTTTAATTCTGCCAGTATCTTAAGATAGATTTGAAGTAAGTATTTGAAGTAAGAACTAAATACTGAAAGAGGTGGTGTTGTAGAAAATTAGTTGTTCCTGCCTCTGTTTATGAATTGGGTATGTCTGTACAGTTAAATTTCCAGGACTTTGTAATGGTTTAGTCCTGGCCTGCAGCTCAGCACCACATAGGCACTTACTTGGGCTCTCCCACCCTCCTTCCCACCGCCCCCCCCATGGGATAGGGGAGAGAATTCTAAGAGTAAAATAGGAAAAAACTTGTGGGTTGAAATAAAGACAGTTTATTAATAAAGCAAAAGCTGCTCATACAAGCAAAGCAGAGTTCGTTTGTTCACCACACCCCATGTGCAGGCAGTGTTCAGTTATTCCCAGGAAAGTACTGCTCTATCCTGCCTAATGGTTACTTGGGAAGATAAAGGCCATCACTCTAAATGACCCACCCATCATCCCCTTCTTCCCTCAGCTTCATGTGCTGAGCATAATGGTGTAAGGTGTGGAAAATCCCTTTAGTCAGCTGGAGTCAGCTGTCCTGCCTGTGTCCCCTCCCAGCCTATTTGCAGTGGAGTGGTGTGAGAAGCAGAAAAGGCTGTGTGTAAGTAACAGCTGAAATATCTGTGTGTTTGTGCCGTTTCCAGCACAAATCCAAACATAGCCCAATACCAGCCAGTAGGAAGAAAATTAACTGTGTCCCAGCCAAAACTAGTATGCATTTTCCCCTTTTAATCCTTACATGTTTGTGCTGTCTTGCTAGGGAAAACATGGCCAAAATATATGTTCCCTTTTCTGATTTTAACTTTCTAAAATAGGAGTTTCAATCACTTTTGATGAAATCAAACTGCAGTTAGAGTACTGTAGGTAATAGATAGAAGTGGCAGACTATTTGTGTCTGTCTTAAGATAAGGAGGCAAAAAGGCAATAGACTGAGATAGTATCTCAGAATAACTGCAGATAGTGGTGAGAAGTTTGTCCCAAAGTAAAACAGTGAGGTAAATCTAAAGAAAATCAATTTTAAATTCCCAGTGCTACTATTTTTCCTGGTTTTCATTTTTATAATTTTATTGGAGTCACCTAATTATTTTTGTCCCGTAAACTTAAGGTTGCATGCCTAAACTGTTGGTTGTGAGAGAAAAGCTATTAACCAGGGTGGCTGAGTCCTGCTTCAGCCTTACAATCTGTATGTATGGAAAGTTTGGAATTTTTTAGGGGAAGACAAGTTTAGTCAGCTAATTCTGTATCATATATATCTTAATCTGTCCTATAGAAACAGGCTTTGATGCGGCTTGCATCAAAATATAAAGAAGTCTAGTTTGCATCAAACATGCAGAGTGTTTCAGCTCTTGCCCTTTAAGAACACAGGACCAGCTCTCAGGGTTTTTTTCCTTCATCAGGAGAGATAGGGTTGTTAAAGTAACCAGGTCCTCACCCATGAAATACAAAGCCTCTTAATTTTAAGTGCAGTGTACGTAAGTGTTAGTCCTGAAAGTCAACATAGATAAATAATTCCAGCCCTTCCGAGTCAGTCTGCTTAGGCTTTTAGAGGAAGTGCACTTAAGTTTTTCAGAGGTAATCGATTCTTTTTGATTTGCCTATTAGAAGAGAATGCTAAGTTAGGGAAGCATGATTGTGACAACTTAAACCAGAGTCTTCCTTCAAGTCTGGGGAAAGAAATGTTTCTGAGTGAAGGAAGGTGTGTTAAGAAGTTTTCTTCTGAATTTGGGTGAGGACTAACAGCTGTAAACAAAAAGTGCTTAATGCTGTGACTACATACCTTCAGTTATGTACATGTATTTACTGCTTGCTTATAGTTTAGTTCTGTAACGTTGATGCCAAATTAATCCAGCAATAGGCTTGTTACTTTAAACGAGTTTTTTTATATACACATAGATATGAGCTCTGTTCTCTTAAACCCTCAAATTTCTTAGTGGCTTAGAGGCACAGAAAGGGGGAAGAGGAAGAGTAGCAGAAACAATCTACCAGTTGCTCCCTACTTTTATGTCATGGATAATAAATTATAATAAATTTGGGAATTCTGTGAGGTTTGGTTTGGTGCCAAACTCAGTTGCTTAAAGTCATAACCATTGGTAATCTTCAAAGAAGATCTATTGGCCAGAAGTTTAGGCTTAGTTCCTTGAGTGCTATCTGGAGCAGAGGAAACTGGAAAAAACTTGTTAGGAGAACCTGACACACTGAGGAGAGTATCTCTCTGGGTTGATTGTAAGGACAGAAAACTCTGCCTTCTGACTACTAGTAGAAATGTTAACGGTTCAGTTAAATGTAGTATTTTAAGATTTTCCCTAGGAGAAGTAAGTATTGAGTGTGACAAGTATAACTGGTGTTCCTGAAATCATGGTGCTGTAGTATGGCAAGTATTTTTTTAGATCTCAAAATAAAACCCTGTATGAAAAGAATTCCTTTTGCTTTTCTAGCAAATGGTCAGCAGAAGTCACGGGTCGAACTCATGCTATTCCTCACATTAAGACATACATGAGACTCTCTCCTGACTTCCAGAAGATTGCATGGTTCTTGGTAACAAGGTAAACATCTAACCAGTACAGCTCTCACTTAAGAACTTTATATATGGGTGTTTTTTTTGTCATCTGCAGGCCCAGATGAGTTACTTCCATAACCCTCATAATACTTAAATTAGTGATATGAATTTTTGTCCATATTTAATGTTTCTCCATTGCATTGCCCCATGGGGCTGCAGATTGAAATGATTCTGTCAGGAACTGTTGGTAATCACACTAAAATCTTGTCAGAGTTGTGACTGCCAGTTTTGGGGTTCAGCATCAACTAAACTGATAGATATTTTTAAGTCTTGAGTTAAGTTTCTCTAAGATATGCTGTGGTGTGGCATGAATGTGCTGGTTTCTACGAAATAGGTGGAGTTTGGGTTAGCTGAAGTTATCATTGGGCTGCCCTACTGTTATAAAACATACAGATACTTAGATTTTGGAATCTGATCTTTTGTCAGATTGAGTTGTTTATTAGTCTGCCTTGAAGCATAAGCTTTATATTTCTGTGTTGTTAAAGAAATGAAAAGAGGAAGTGAGAACTTCCTTGACTTGAAGGAATAATGTCTTGTTGTGAACAAAAAATACAGATTTATTTCAGTTTTGCCAAAACTGATTTTTATGCAACCCTATATTCTACAGATTATGATCTGTCTTTATTCTTAAATGCTCAGTTACTTTAATATTTTTTTCCCTTTATATTTCTCTTTATATTTATATAAAGAGAAATATAAAGAGAAAAATATATATATTTATTTCTCTTTATATTTATTTTTTCTCTTTAAATTTCATCACTCATTAATACTGTTGCCTCCAATAGTGGTAGTGATTAATGTGCTTTTTAAAAGGTTTTAAGTAATTTAAATGTGCTCACTCCACCTAATACCAAAATTCATGGTTGCTTTGTTTTCTTCTCATGTTTCTTCTGTTCCACCATTTGCTGCTACCAAACAGCATCCTGTATGTCCATCAGTTGAAACATAACGTGTAAATTTTGTATTGTGCTGTAGAAGTAGGTTTTGACAACAGAATTGCATATATTTTTTGACTCCCAAATTGATCTACTTTGTCGTAGATACTGATGAAAGATTAACTTACAGCATGGTGCTGAATAGCAAATTGAAACAAAACCTCTTTGATAAGTATTTGTTTTCATAAATAGATCAAAGAACAAAATGCCAAGAGCATAAGATACTGTTTAACATTCTGTACTAAAATGCAAACCCACTCTGTATTGCAACTAGTCATAATTGAGCTAGCCTTTAATCTTTATAAGTCATCAAATTGAAGCTGTTTAGCAGTACCAAATTCCTTTCTGAAATGTTCAGAGAAGATTCAAAAGGCTGAAATTGTCTTGTAGGTCTGTATGACAGAAATAGGCTTGTATAATTATCCACATGTGTTGTATGAATGCCTTTCTACATATTGTCTCTGTTGCTCCCACTGTGCTGTAAAAATAGCAGTAAGGAGTAACAACCAAGTCACTTTTTATGAGAATTCTGATTCTATTCTGATTGATTTTAAGTTCTCCTGATAGAAGGACATTGCTACACTGTTATTTAAACAAACATTTTCTGCCCTGAAGATTGTGCCTCACTAATATGCTTTGTTTCTCTTCACAGTGCCAATCTATCTAAAGCAGCCTGGGGAGCTCTGGAGAAAAATGGCAGCCAACTGATGATCCGTTCTTATGAACTTGGAGTTCTTTTCTTGCCTTCAGGATTTGTAAGTCCACAGTTCAAGCACAAATCCTGGGATATGACCAAAATCTGCAAATATTTATGAATACAAGTGTAACTGAATAATCTGATCAGTAGGTTCTGTATTTCCAGATTAGAAAGTTAATAGGAAATGGATTTTGTGAGGTGTTCATAGAGTCTTGTTTTCCTACACAGCAGGTATGGATTTGGTATTGCTGTGACTTTTTTCCTCTTACTGACAAGCAATAATATTTTTAAATTGTAACATATATTCTAAGTGTTACTGGAAAGGATGATCAAATCTCTTCTTTTGTGCTTTTTAAACTAGGCTGTGAGTGCATATTCACATTGAAGTAAGGTGTGTGCATTGTAACCTGAGAAACAAATCTTGATCTTGCACCCATTGCTGTTCTTGCTCGTTCTCTGAAATGCATTTGCAGTCGTGTGACTGTCTCTTAATATCAAGTTCCTTATTGAACTACATTTGCTGGTTTTTAGCCCTCTACAAAATCCTGTGGTAGAAAGTCCTTAACTGGGCATTGGATTTAAGAAAAAAAGCTTCCCTTCTTTGTTTAGGTTGGATTATGTCTATTACCTGATTGGGGGAGATGCAAGTTTTTTGTTACATGGCTGATTCCTCCTTCTCTCTGGTGAGCTGATAGTACCAGAATGTTCTCAACAGCAGTTAGTCTGTGATCACAAACCATTCAAACTTCCTGTGTGAAAATTCTTCTTTCCAGGGAAGAAACTGCAAGTTTCTCTGAAAAAGTATTTGTATGCTAAAAGTCCTTAGAAGTATTTTGCTGATGAAGAGTATTTATTTCCTAGATAACAATCACAGATGATCACATAATGTTCTGTCATTTCTGCTGATTAATAATGTAGTCCCAAATGAATATTTACTAACATTATGACATTGTAAAAATGTTTGCCTACCATAACTGGATAATTGTAGTCTCCTGAGATTGCATATTAAGATGGATGGTTTCTGACTGCAGCTAAAGAACTCCTGTATGTCACTCTTGACATTTATGAGTTTGTATAGTAGTGAGTCTCTGATATCATGAACCTTAGAGATGTTTTTCTCCAGCATGGTTTATATGGAAGAAAATGTGTTTATCAAAGAGTGAAATAAGAAAAATCCTACAGCTTCTTATAGTAGGAAGCATTGTTTTTTATATCGATGAGCTCTAAAAAAAACAGGAAACACCATTTGTGTAAACAACTATTAATAACAGAACAATAAAGCATTGGGCAAAGTTGTGCAAAAAATTGATTTTTAACAGCAACTGGCCTGAAAGGGATAAATAAATGTTCTTGGAAGTTGGCTACTCCAACTTCTAGTTGGCTATCTCCAGGTGTTGCCAAGCAAAGAATTTATGCTACTGGTATATTTATACCTAGTAAATGATGGGTTTTGTACAAACGTAACTGATCACCAGATGACACAGTCATGTAACATGAGTATTCTTGTTCTAACTGGCTTTTCTGTGCGTATTTCAAATGGGTAGAAAATCAGGAATATTTGAGTTAGTCTTTTTGCCAAGAATGACCATACCTGTTTTAAATCTTGCCAATCTGTAAACTTTTCACTTAAAAACCCCCACTGAAATAACAAAAACCCCTCCCAACTCCCACTACTACCCCCTCCTCAAAACCCCCATTAGAAACATTTGGCTTGCATTCTATCCTGAATCTTGCATTCTACACAGGATTCTCTCTCTCTGCTTTTTTATAAACTCCTTTAAGTACTGGAAGGCTGAAATGAGAAGCCGTCTCTTGTCCAGGCTGAACAACCCCAACTTTCTCAGCGTGTCTTTGTAGGAGAGGTGCTCCAGCCCTCTGATGATCTTTGTGGCCCTTCTGTGAGCTTGCTCTGCAGGTCCATGCTGGGGACCCCAGAGCAGGATGCAGCACTGCAGGTGGGGTCTCAACAGAGCAGAGGAGCAGAATGCCCTCCCTCGCCCTGCTGGCCACACTGCTTTGGATGCAGCCCAGGACACAATTGGCTTTCTGAGCTGAAACTGCACATTACCAGCTCATGTCTGGCCTGTATCTCAAGTCCTCCTCCACAGGACTGCTCTCAGGGACTTCTCTCAACCTGTGCTCCTGTCTGGTACTGACCCAGGTACAGCACCTTGCTCTTGATTTTGTTCAAGCTAATGAGGTTCTTGTGGGCCCATTTCTTGAGCTTGTCTATCTTCCTGTGGATGGCATCCCATCCTTCAGTTGTGTCAACTGCACCACTCAGCTTGGTGTCATAGACAGACTTGCTGAGGGAGCACTGAGTCCTGCTGTCTGTGTTACTGGTGAAGGTGCTGAAGAGCACGAGTCCCAAGACAGCACTGAGGGACATTGTTTGTCACCAGCCTCCACCTGGATATAGAACCACTGACCACAACCTTTTGGCTGTCTTCACTCCCTTAGTTGTACTGGCATGAGTGCTCAGTGGATTCTTTACCCCTTAAACCAGCTCAGAATGGCCGAAATAAACAGGACAGGTTTCCAAAGTCATTCATGCACCAGCTCAAACATAATCAGGTGAGGGCTAATGCAAGGAAGAAGTAGGAAGGACAAATTCAAGGGGCAGAAAGGTGAGTGGGGAAATCATATTGAGGTAACGTTCTTTTGGCCTGGTTTTGGAACCAGAGCTTATGGAGAATGATGGTCCGTGAAGTATTGGATAGAAAATAGGAATGAATGGATCTGGGTAAGAAAAACATGATGTGCAGTATGAAGTAGAGCTAAACTTCCAGATCTTTCCCTTTTTGTCACTCTGGTTACTGTAAAATAGCCATTGTTGGGGTAGTAGAAGGCTTTACTTTGTCATATCAAAGGAACATCTCAAAACTCAGTGGTCAAAAGCAGATGCTTGTAGAAAAGTATAGTGGCCAGGCATTTATGTAGTAGTTTGTCCCTCCATATTTCATGACTTAGAGGCCTATTCTGTGAGCATATCTTGTCTTCTCTTAAATGTCTGTAGGCTTTTGGCAGTCACAATCTGCTCTGGCTGAGTTCCACAATGTAATAATGTCACATGAAGCAGCGTTCTGAAAGTTACTCATTTGAAGGTTTTTTCTTTTTGCATTGAAAGATGTAAGAACCATGTGATCTCTAGTCATCCTTTTCATACCTTTCTTTCCAGACACCTCTATCTTTGTTTAGACTGAAGAGTTCTTATCCTGCTCAGTTGTTCCTAGGTGATTTTTAAATCACTTTTACTCTTTTCTCAATTTTTTTCCCTCTGTAAAAGGGAGGGTGAGTGGGTGGGTGATAAGTAGAGGAACAAAGGTTGTAGTTAAAATGAAAATAAGATTCTATAGAAACAGATCCAGATATGAAACTATTACACAATGATGTTCTCAAGGTTGTCCTCACTGGGTCTGTTTGGCCTGCTGTATTTTTACAAAGTGGTGTGTAACAGGTTAGCTAACCACGGTGTGAATACAATGCTTTCTCTCTACAGCCCTCACCTCTCTTGTCTTTGTGAATTATAGAAAGCTCCTATGCTTTCTATAATTTCTACAGGTTTTAGATGGCTGTACTAAAACCTGTCAGTGTGCACAAGATAGTCTTATGTTTGAGTTTCAGACCTCTCAGAGCACAACTTAATTGCAACTCATTTAAAACTTGCAAGAATATGTAACAGTATGTATTTTGGAAGAGAATACTTAGTTCTTTTTCTCCCAGTTTCCTAATTAATTGTGAAGACTGGCAACCAGAAGAGAAAAGTCACCTGATTAGTCACATGAGATGGTGTATGTGGGCGCAAAGCAGGGAGAGAGACTGCAGCTGCTTTTCTTTCTTCTCTGAGAAGTGCCTGCAGAGACTCTTGGTAACAAGGAGGTAGTCAGACAAACATGATACTGGGCTTATGTACATGCAGTCATCTGATATTCAAGTTGCCCTGCTTAGTTGATGAATTTCTTATGCATAAGCCCTGCAGTTAACTCTGCATAAAAAATGCTTCTTTGATAACTTAGTCTGCTTGTTGCATTGGTTCATTGTGGTTTTAGAATGCTATGTGGCAGAGTAGTTTTAAGTGAAGATAACAAGAGAACTGGGAATAGACTAAAATTTTTAGAAACAGAAAAGTTTGTTTACAACTGAAGTTATAAAAGTGTAGTATAAACTATATATAAAAGCAAAGTATAAACTACATGAAGTGCTTTGATATGTAACTGAGCTTTCCTAGGCCTCAAGGGACTCACCATGCTCTAGCTATTGGAATGCTGATTTAATACTGCCAGTTTCTGATTGTTCTGTTTCATGCAGTTTTATCACAAAGTTCATGACACATATTTTGGCAGAAGACTTAGCATCATAGAATCACAGAATTATTTAGGCTGGAAAAAGATCTTTATGATCATATAATCTAACCATTAAAATATCCCTGGCAGTGATGGAAGTTGAACCCATGTCCCAGAAGAGATTGGAGCCTTAATCCAGCACCTGGGACTACTTGGCCACACTACCGTGGTGTATTTGCATAGCACACACTTAATGTCACTTATCTTAAGAACTCCTCTAGCTCTGCAGTTTGTGCTTTCTATTTTCTGCTGAATACAAATTTGGAAGTGTATCGTTCCTCACTTGCTATCAGCTGACTGCCAGTTTTTGTCTTTTTTAAAAAAACGTTTCCAGAATTATGCTTTGAGGTTGAGTCTTGGCCTGGTGTGCTAATACAGACTCTCAGGATTATGTTGAATGGTTGTTCTCAATATAGCAGCAGCTGTTATCATTTACAGTTTTAGTGTTTAGGGAAAAATCAGCTGATACTGGCATTAGATCACAAGCTTCTATTGAGTAAAAAATAATGTTTTTAAGAAAGATTGTCCTGTATTTGAACTACATTTCCCTTTCCATCTCCATTTCTATTTCTCACCTCCTACATCTGCACTCTCTTTCTTTCAACTTGCTCTTTCAGCTGCTGGGGATTCCTTTCCAGAGGCTGAGCTAAAGTACATCTTTAACAGGTAAAACATGCAGTGAGAATGCGATGACCAAAAAGCATGGAGTTCTGGGAAGCATGTTCCAGTGATTAGTTTGTTTGAAAAATCTTGGAAGTGACTAATGGAAAGCCTTTTAAGTAAATGGTTCTTCCTCACAGCTTCTGTGTCTGATAAGATGCTAAGATAAATTGAGCTTGACCTGTAAAATAGTATAAAAATTTGTGAAATACTTAAATCTTTTTAGAGGTTTGTTGAATGTAGTGCTGGCTCAGTCAGCTTTTAGAAGTACAAGCTCAGAGAAATATAACTGCAAACTTACCCATAATTGCCTACCTAGTGCTATCAAATCTTACAATTATGCCAGTAAGAAGGCAGATAATCTGTCTCATAGATAGATATGATAATCAAACTCAGACAACTAACAGCAGTATTTCAGATTCTGAAGTGGTGAATACTCACTGGTGAAGTACTATTTTGTAGTTGACGCTGAGGCTGAGTGTATAAACTGAATCTGGATTAGAGAGCAGCCAGGCATTATGCTTGTGATTTTCAGAAGTGAACTGCTTAAATTTTTGCTGGGCTCAAATAACTGAGCCAGGCACCTTCAGTCATAGCTCAACTTAGAGCAGAACCAAAATCAATTCAGTTAAGCTCTTTGACTGTAACATCAACTTCCAAGGCAATGTAGTACCACTTTCTTCTTTGGTTTCTTCTAGTTTTAGGTGAAGTCCCATGTAATGTAGAGTGGGAGTGGGAAAGCTAATACAGTGTAAGTAAGCCAAGATTTTATATGTAGACTTCAGGATGTTAAGCCTTGCTCTAAGTGTTCACAGAACTGCCACAAGTTTTCAGATGCCAGTGTTATGAGATATTGAGATATATATTTATTAACATTTCAAAATGTATTGCTGTAAGCAGTAATCAAAGAGCAAAATAAAGCTGCAGAGGGAAATATTCTGAAAGAATAGAATATGGCTGAGGAAAATTTACAAGTCAGACAAAATTATTTTAGGCAAGATCCTGCTGGTTTGTTTTTTGGAAACAGCAATGAGAGCTGTCAACATTCAGGAAATGCTCAAAACAGACAAAGTGTGTGACTTACTTCAATTTCTGTGTGAAGATAGACACATGAGTTATTTTTAAAAGCATGTGAATCTCCTCAGAGAGCCTTGTTAAAGAATGTATTCCACAAACTAGACTCTTACTCCAGGGTGTTTTGAGGAAAATGAAATGTCTTTTCTTAGATGAATATTTCCTGAATGGAAGGTCTCTATAGGTTAAATTCTAACAGACAAATAAAACAGTTTTGGGATGAACTAGTGGAGTCAAGCAGCACTGGAGGACAGCATCAGAGTCTTTCAGAGGAGAGGAAAATAAAATTGCTGAGTACTGAGGAAGAACAAGACAGAGAAAAGCGAAGTTGTAGAACAAGAGAAGGAAGCAAAATGCCTGAAAAGAAAGATGCTGAAGAAATAACAGGACATGGAGTGTAGAAGAAATTTAACAGAAACAAAAATATTGCTAGGTTGAAGAAAACTATAGATAATGGAAAAAAAACCCCAAAACAAACAGATGAAGAATGTCCTTACTTTGTAGGTAGAGGCTGAAGTAGGTTGTATTTTACACTGTGCTTGGTGATAGCAAGGGTTTCACAAATGTCCAACTCAGATGGTGCCAAGCAGCAGCTTTGTAGCTTTGGTGCTGTTGATCAGGCAAATGAATTTGTAGCATAAGAACCATCTCACAGTACAGCTGTTCCACATTTCTGTTGTTCCACATTCCTTCTGTAGGTGATGTAGAAGAGAAGCTCACGAGATATCTGGGCAACCAAACCTCAGTTCCTGTTGTTGGTGAGCTGTAGAATCCCTGGCATATTTCATGTTCTTTCCACTACAAACAGAAGTATGGTTATTTGCATTTTAACATGAAATTTCTACCAATCCCTGAGTGATTCAAATTCATTGGAAGTAAGGCTATACAACTTGATTGTTGCATTTTGTCTAAGTAATTATGAATTTTTTACAGTCATTTTCAAACCCTTAGATGTTTATGAGCTTTTAAAAATAATCTTGCATATTTACATTGGTTTGTTGTTACCTCAAGGTTAAGCTCCACAAAATGATGTAGCCTGGTTTTAATGAATACTTATCAAAATATCTGACTTAAATGGTATTTGAAAGGGAAGTTCAGACTAGATTTTCTTTCATGTAGTCTTCTAGCACAGACCTTGTTTGTTTCTTTCCTCTTCTCTTTCATTTAAAAGGCAGTGGCTTTTGCCTTGAAATAATATATAGTGTTTCTTACATCATAACCTATAGTTTGCTCTTACTTTGGGTCATGAGACAAAAGATGCATCTGTATTCTAAAGGAGATTGTTGAACTGCTAGAGATTGCTAGAGCTGCTGTCTGACATTGTCTTTGGCAGCTCTCCTTTTTCTAGGTTACTATTCTTCTGGAATATTAAAGAAAAAGGCACAAGGCTGCATTGATTCCCATGCTATGTGTGGTCATGTGGATGTTGCTGTCTCCAGCTTAAAATGATAACATTTGATGGTGTGAAACTTCACTGTAGAAAGATTTACAGTATTGTATATAGGTGGGACTCTCCATTCAGACAGCACGTGTGTTTGATTACCACGGGATTGTTGTAGTGGTAATTAGGATGCTTGCTTGTACTATCACAAAACAGTAATGCTGTAAAACTCAGACTGGTGGACCATAGAGCTTGAATAAAGTGTAAATTAATATTTGGACATGAGCTGGCAATGTGCACTTGCAGCCCAGAAAGCCAGTTGTGTCCTGGGCTGCATCCAAAGCAGTGTGGACAGGAGGGCAAAGGAAGGGGAATCTGCAGTGCTGCATCCAGCTCTGGGGTCCCAGCACAGGAAGGACCTGTTGGACTGAGTCCAGAGAAGAGACACAGAAATGGTCAGAGCTGGAGCACTTCTCCTATGAGGAAAGACTGAGGAAAGACAGAGAAAGCTTAGAGTTGTTTAGCCTGGAGAAGAGAATGCTCCAAGGAAACTTTATTGCAGCCTTTTAGTACCTAAAGAGGGCTTATAAGAAAGGTGGGGAAAGACTTTTTAACAGGAACTGCATGGACAGGACAAGGGGCAGTGATTCTAAACTAGAAGAGGGTATATTCAGACTAGATCTGAGGAAGAAATTCTTTACCATGAGGGTAATGAAACATTGGTGCAGGTTGCACTGAGAGATGATAGATACCTCATCCCTGGGAACATTCAGGATCAGGTTGGATGGGGTTCTGAGGAACCTGCTACGAGTGGAAGATGTCCCTGTCCAGTGTACAGGGATTGAACTAGATGACCTTTGAAGATCCCTTCCAACCCAAACTATTCTATGATATAGTTGTCAGTAATGTTTTATAAATAAATTAAAAAACTTGATAGTCTTTAAATTTCTAGTCTGTTCTAATCAAACTGTACTTGATTGACTGTAAGCTATTTGAAATCTCAGAACTAAGGTCTTCTGCTTTTGTGTAACTCCCTACAGTTGGGATCCAATTTCTCTGCAGGGGTAGCTAAGCAATCCCGTCTGCCCAAGTTACTTGAATCACTTAAAATCTCTGCCTTTGTACTGTACTGCATTCTTTCTTTTTATAGTCCTTAACCTTGTTTGACAGTAATGCTGTTATTCTAACGTAAGTGTAGTCTTTGAAGCTTTTGTGCAAGCAGTTTCAAATCTTCATTAAATTTTTTTATGTCCATGGATGATGTTACCCAAGATGTCTGAAAAGCACAGATTTGAAGACTTGCTTCTATAAGAAAAAGAGACTTTTAGTTTAGTCCATGAAACATACTGAGCATCCAATTAATGTGGTCAGAATGAAACCAAGCAGCAAAGAGAACTTTTTGAAGCTTTTCACTTCAGTTAAATATTAAACACTGAAGGAGTTCACCTAGTGAACATGGAAATAAATTGGTTTATGTGCAAGGGCCTGAGACGGCAGAATATATCAAGTATGGACCTACATGTGAGGCCAAGCAATGGATGTAATAAAAAGAGAAGAGCTGAAATAGTGGAAGTAAGAGAAGCAGAGTTTTTAAGACAAAAAAGTACTTCATGAAGTATCTAACGTCAGTAAAGGAGGCAAAAGGTTTTGTTCATTAAAATAGCTCGTTGAGAAAGCATCTATTGTAGATTAAGTTTGTCTTTTACTCCAGAAACTAATAAATCTTTTCTTCTGTATGTTTCCCTTCTTTCATAGGGATTGGACAAAGGTTACTTTCATGTAGGACAGAAAAATCTTCCAGAAAGGAAAGATTCAGCAATGTATTTTCCTGTACCTTATGACCTGCCACCAGAACAGTATGGAAGCAAAGGTAAGGTGTGACTTCAGAAGAAAAGCACGCTTGTATTTTACATGAAGCAAGCTAATTGAGTAACTCTGAGTCAGTGAAATACTGCTGTGTTCCAAAGATTTATTTTAACTTTTGTGTTGTGTGATTGTATGTGATTTGATAACAGTTCCATGTTCTGCTTGTGACTTCAAAGAAAGCAACTGTAAGGTTCTTTATTTTAATATTTTTTTATTGTTTACATTTGGGATCAATAACTTCAATGCTAGTTTTTATTCGTCTTGTGATTCTTATATGCATTAAGAAAAGAAATACTCTTTATGGAATCAAAATGGTTTTTTGCAGAACTAATAGGGGAAGGAGTGTTGAAAAGGGAATGTTTGGAAGAGAGCAGGCATGAGCTAAAAACTGTCCTCTGAAAGTGGAATGTGAAAGAAATACTGTAGTGCAAAGGTGAAAGAATTGCTGTAAATCAGAACAAAGAAGAGTTGCTTTTGCTCCATTCTGTATTTCATAGGTTGCATTTCATAACACTTGAAGAGGTGTACAAAATCTCAACTGTCTCAGTTTCTGAGATCATCTCTAGAACATGCAAATCAGGAAAGTGATAAGTGAGTGCGGCTGTGTGGTGATGGCTGAAAAATATAAAAATATATTGAAGATAATGTTGGTGTGCAACCTGCAGTATTTGGGAAGAGTAATTTTTTATATTTTTGTCCTTAAAACGAATGTCAAAAGTCTAACTTCCTTTTTGAGAAGCCTTGATCTAAGAAAGACAGCATCTAGAACAGAGCTTGAAATAGGAGCAACACAGTTTATAGAAACTCGAATGTTTCTGTAAGTCTTTGAACTAATGAATTATGTGGGGAGAAAGAATACTTAGAAGCCAATAAGTCAACAGACTTTATAATAGAGTCTTACATAGTAAATAAAAGTGAAGGCACAGGGTGATTGAAGCTGTGCTGCAGGATCAGACTGTGAGCTTGACACTTTTTCCTGTAGATGAAATAAGATGGCTTCACCAGCATATTGTACATGAGGTGACCTGTAGTAAACACCAGTCATGAAGCTTCCTCTGTTGACTTGACCTCTGCTTTTTAACTTTCACTCATTGCTGCTTTGCAAACACTGCTCTGTGTAGTTGATCCACTTTTTTCTAGACAGTGGAAAGCCCCTGGTCTTCCTTCCTTCTGGACGGTTTGTAGCCACTGATTGAAGTGTCACGTGATTCAGGCCGCCAAGTCTCAGTGATACTGATTAGATCTTTCTAGCTGTAAAGTGTCTCCTAGCTCCTGTTTGCTATCCATGCTGCGTGCATTGGTGTAGAGCCATGTCAGCTGGGCTGTTGACCATGTCACTTTTTTAGGGGAACAAGCCCTAAGTGCTTTGCAGCATTTCACAGGTATTTTCCTGTTGGTTCCTAATGCAGCAGCAGCCCTTGACTCTTATGTGTTGCTCAAAACTCCATCCTCTTCCACTACTACATCTAGACTAAAGCCCTTGCCTGAAGTTCTGGCCAGCTTGTTGGCAAAGAGACACATGCCCCACTTAGGTGAATCCCTTCAGCTTCCAACACGTCTGGCTTCTTACCAGTACCCATGGTCATACAAGTCCAAACCTTAAATTCAGCTACGCAGCCAGGCATTCACCTCAGTATGATGCATGATCCGTATCCTCTGGAAAGATGGATTGTTCTGCTCAAAGAGCTTACTATTCACCTAAAATACCTCTTAAGTGGTTTTAGTTTTCCCAGAGTGTCTTGGGTTATGGAACCAAAAATGTGTATTCTGTTTCATCTGTTGAAAGCAGTTGGGGAGATGTTTTTGAGAAAAAATACTGGTCCAGTGTAGAAATGATAACGCAAACTGTTTATGCTGTTTGATTCGGTATAAAACACACTGAGTACTGTTCCTGTCGTGTCAGGGAGCGGAGGCAGGGATTGTGCTGGGTTTATGAGCTAATGACAGGGTAAGAATATACTACATCAACTGGCTGTTGTGCTCTGGGATATGTATGCACTGTCTGCTTTTTAACCAATACTCAGACTGATGGGTAGGAAGATTTTATTAAGAAGATTTTTCTAAGAGGTCATACTTAAATTTTTGGAGATTTTAAAACAAAATTGACGGAATCTATGTGTATTCTCTAATGTTTCATATACTATCTTCCTTGTGCATAAATGTGCTTGTATATTGTCCTTGGTTTAATTCTAGTAATTAATTTAATTTAGCCTATTGCGTCAGTGAATTTTATGCATATTTCAACTAAGTGTAAAGATTTTTTTCCAAATAACTTTTTTCACTTTCTGCATGGAAAACTTACTTCTCTAGAGAACTGGTTTGACTCTAGTTCTGGGTTTGGGTCTTAGAATCCAGGTTGTCTAGGCTTTGGCAGTGGAAATGAAGTCAGCTGCCTATGCTGTTTCACATCTCTTTCCTGAATATTCTGTTTCAGCTCGTCAGCCTCCTGGTGGAAAAGATGTTGAAAGAATTCCCATGTTGAGGGATGGACTTATAAAATATGTCCTTAACAATACAGTTGTCAACTCCCAAGCTCTCTGGAGTGTGATATAAATAGATTTATTTTAATAAAGTCTTGAGAAGCAAAAATGCAAGTAATTATCCTTTCCGCAAAGAAACCATATTGACTGATCCTTATAATTGAAAGAGAAAAGGCTCTGGGGGATTTTCCATGAACTCAGATTCTCTAACCATGGGAAAACAAAGTACACGTCACTTTCATATAATCAGAAAAATCCTGTTGGGGCAGGAGGAAGGAGAAGTGGGCAGAACAGTGAAGACCTGGTCAGGAGCAGGGCCATGCATTTGCCATGAAGTTCTACTTGGAGGATTCCAAAATGTGGAAAAAATATGTTGTTTCTTCTTGTACTTGTACAAATTCTAATAATGGATCAGATATACTTAGAGGATTCTATTATTATGTAAAGTAACAAAATGAAAGAAAAGTGATTTCCTCGTTTGTGGAAATAATTCAATTGCAGAGATTCTTTGTCATTCTGTCACAAAGGCTTTCTGTCATACTAATTGGTGTTTATCATATTGGACAGGACTTCACCTTGAAAACGGTTACAGTGAAATAAATGCATCTTGAAAAGTAATAAAATATATCTCAGGACATACAATGATAAACTTATCAGTAAATGATGTAAATAATTTGTTTCAGCTGTAGTAATTCATGAGGTTGATCCACAACCTTTTAAAGTCCGTTAAGTTCAATAGTGATGAAATAATTTGGACTCTGTCGTACTTTTCTTCCACCAATATAACAGCTAGAGAAAAGATAAAGAAATCTTGTCCTACTTTGCCTGGTTGGCCTTGTTAGTTCAGTGGGTTTCATTCTAAAACTCAAGTTTTAGGGAAAATGGAAAAATAGAATTACTTGGACAAAGAGTCATAAAGATTTTCTTCCCATTTTTCTTCCAAAGATTTCTAGGAGTTAAAGTTGAGATCATTGTGAGATGGATAACTTCTTGGATTTGTACTGGTTTTCTCTCCTAGAGAGGTGGATTGTCCTTCACTGAAACACAGTACAGCTAAGCTGTACTCATTGAAGGGTTCATTGATGTGTAAGATGTCACCAGTAGGGAAATTAGAATATTTAAAATTACAATGACACATATTTAAATTTTTGCCATTGCTTTCATTTAGTTTCTAGCTGTATTTCAGACTTGCACAGAGGCATGTTGTACAATACACAAACAGATCAACTCTACCTGCTTCTGTAGCCAGAGTCATTTGATCTCCCTGAAGTGAACGAAGAATAAAATTTACCTGAGTCTTAAACCATAGCTGGTAGCAGCATAGGGACTTGAACTTGCAATGGGAAGTTTAAGATATCTGTGACAGAAATCATACCAGAAACATTTTAAGTAGCTTATTTTGATTACATAGAATGACTAAAAACAGCAACCCAAAAGAACAACACAACCACCCAATCAAAGCTACCAGCAAATACTCTAATGCTTGGGAAAATATGTTTGGACCTAAAAATAGCTAGGAAATTATTATATAATCAATTAACTCGATGAATAGCGAATCTATGGTTTATATGCATTGTAAAATATATTGTTGTTGTATTATAGTACACTATTTTGGGCTACTTAATTTGGTTTTTCCTAGTGAATTGCATTTAACTCTGTAGTTATAGGTGTGATGAGATTTCTGTTTAATTGGCTCTGTTCTCTGCCTTTTTTAGGAAGACCTCAGCAGGTGAAACATTTCTCTGTGCTATTATTCTGCCAGATTTTAGATTTATTAATCACGAGTATTTGTTGCAGAACTCTTAAGCGCTATTGAAAAGGGAACAAACTAAAAATAGATCTATCAGCAGTTCTTTGAGTTATGAGCGGGTTACAAGCAGGAATTTATAAAAGCTTTTTCTGAACTCTTACTTCAAAATGCTCTGAAACTTCTTAAACCCTCTGGTAGAGAACCCTATAAAAAAGGGGGTAAATGAATTCTGATAAACAAATTGTTTCTCATTAAATTTTCTTTTAAGTGTATATATTGAGATCAAAGAAAGAAACTATTAGTTGATTAATAATATACAGAAGATAAATAGGTATGCAAGAAAATAAGACAGCTGATTAATCTCAGCTGAGATTAATCCAGAGTGAAGCTACATATTAGTCTCTATACATGCCAGTTACATTAATTACATTAGTTGTTTTGCCCTTTGTTGAAGATTTCTTTCCTGAACAATTCTCACAGCTTGTAAAAATGTATTAAGATGTATTTCATTATGTTCCAATGGGAAAATCTATTTTACCCTTGGTAACTGGGGGCTAAAACTGTCAAATCTCATGCTGGAAAAATGGTGGGGAAATGAGATGAAAATTACCTTTAATACAAGTTCAGGAATTGTGCAGAAATTGACAGTCCACTTAATTCATTAGTCCTCTAGCTGAAGTTTTCAGCCTTTGACAGCTGTGATTTCGTTAAGGATGCACAAAAGGATCTTTAACATATCTCACAAGAACAGCTCTCCCTTGTGAAGGGCCCTGCTCACTGTTTAATGTTCCATTGCCACTTTACATGGAAAAGCAAATTGACCTTTTTCTTGTAACTTCAGATATTCAGTGCTTGATATTTTGTCTGATTTTCAATGAGTGGGAATAGGGAGTATGGTGAAATTACATTGGTAAATATTTATAGTGATTTCAGAAAACTATAGTAACACTGCATCTCATTTAATACATATAATGTGTTGTGCTGCATAAAAGGAAGAAAAATTTCATGGCATACTTGCCTCCAGCTCCAGTAGGATTAGGTATTTGTGTTTAATCTGTTACCTAAAAAGTTGAATGAATTTTCATTTATCCTGGTTTGTGGTAGTGGCACAGTGCTTAAAAGAAGAGATTGGTGTTTTGTCCAGCAAAGCTATAGGAATTCTTTGTTACTCTGAGTTCCCTCACAGGGACCTGCTGTATCCTCAGGCAGTCATATAAGTTCAGGGAAAATGTCACTGTTTGTGATCTCTATGTTTCTCTCACCTTTGTTTCTTGTTCTAAGTCCTGGAATGCTCCAGTACTTTTTCTGTCAAGTAGTTAAAATATTTTTGAAGAATTAAGATAGAAGACTTCTGGGAAAGTAACTAATATTTTTCAATAACCACTTTTTTTTTTTCCAGTTAATGTTGCATAGCTGTTTGAAACCTGTGTACTTTCTAGGGTTTGAAAGAACTAGACTAGCAGCATCCTGTATGAATTTTTAGAGAACTTCAAGTACTTTCAGTGTGTCTAGTATGATACAAAGTCTAAGAATATCCTTTCTTCTTAGTAGATGACAACTAGAAGCTAGTCCAGTTTCTAGTGGTTCTAATACATTGAACAGAAAATATTTCACTTATTTAACATTCAGAGCAATGGTAAATGTGTATCAGAGTATGTTTAGAAGTTTAGTTTTCAGTTTTTCAAGCAACAAGTTGTATATTGTTACTATAACTCATAGCCCAAGGTGAGGAAGCCAGGGTTGGAACCAATCTCATTCGTTGTCGGTCTCAGTTTCCTTCCTCAGCAGAACCAAAAACATTATTATTGACTGGTAAACCTGCAGTTTGAGATTGAAGCTCTCATAATGCAGCTTGACATCAGACACTGCCTCAGGACCTCCCAGAGTCCAAGTGTAACATTTGAGTACAGTTGTTCTCCCAGCTATTTATAATGACTGTGAGGAAATTAACACTTTGCATGAGAAGAAATTCGAGTTACAGAGTCACTATTTAGTTTGGCCACTTCTATGTAATGTTATGATTGGATTGCAGACTTCAAGATCAGAAGGAGCCACTTGACTATCTGATTTGCCACATGTTACTAGCCAACTTCTTTGAGCTCAAAGCTTATGCTTGACTAAGGGAGATGTGCTTCAGGTTGTTATTTGAGAGCACTCCCATAGGATGGCACATTCACCGTATGCTCAGTATTTTGCTTCAGTAGTTGATCAGTTCAAGAGTTTTAAAATGCAGCTTGGTTTGGGTGTTCTTTTTCAGGGTAGATGTATGATGCTCAGTCTAGTTTTGGAACTCATATGTGTTTTGAGCCATCTTGTGCAGAGTGCAAGATTTGTAGTTTAAGTCTGAGGAAATTAACAGTATGACATCCTGACAGATCAGTGTTAAGGTTGCACAGAGGACTTTTACCTGGGCATTTTTCCTTTAGACTGTTTCTTCACAAATGCTTTAAATTACCAGCACAAAAAAGTTATATTATGCATGGTATATATAGCTTGCATGTTTCCTTGCTGCAGGGAATAACATGCATATTTTACATCTGGCAGTTTTAAAATAAAGAGTAAGATCATTCCTATTCTGATGTGACAAGGGACCCCATTAATTTTTAGCAGATAACAATTGTTGTGTACAACATGTAGATTATTAACTCTTTTCACATTGCTGTTTTGAGCAATTGGAGTTGATCACCTCCAATAGTCAGCTGAACAGCAGAAGGCCATTTGTGGGCAGCAGATGTATCTTTGGCACAAAACATTTAAAGAATTAAAAGAATGAATTCTGGTACCTGACAGTACTATTCAATATCTAGATAAATAAATCATATAGATACATCAATCTCCTGAAGGCCTCTGTAGTTAACATTCAGGCTGTCATAATAAAAAAGGCTATTGCAAAGCTCAGTGTGTTGATACTAAGATAGATAAAACCTATAGACCAGCAGTATGATTTGAGAGTTCCTTGGAAGGGAAGCTGAAAATTATCCAGTCTGGTATTTGGAAATCATTCACACAACATCCTATCTTATTTAGCAAGATATCATTATAAATAAAATTTCTTTGTGTCTTTAATAGTACTCAGATTTTTATTTTCTTGTAGAATCTTTTAAATGAGTACTGTGATTTTGTTGTATAACATCTTTGTTGTTTAACATTCTCTTCTCATTGAGCTGCCATCATCACATCTCAGTTGCAGTATTGTTATTGTCTCTCTTACCTTTACAAGTTGCTTGCTGTAGTCGAGGAATTTCACTTCATTTGTGATTTAGATATTACACAGTTTACTGACTGAGAAAATCATCTGTTGTGTGGAGGGAACTTGAAACTTCTAATTCATAAGTATATCAAGGGTTTTTTATAACAATTTGGGGGAGGCCTCAGAAAAGTGGAAAATACTTCTTTTTTTCCTCATCACATCAGCACTTTGAGAAACAAAGTAAATCCTGTGTTTAAAACTGCAGTACTGAGTTGTGCTTTTTTCTTCTCTTTTTTTTCCCCAACAAGTGGTCATTGTCCTGGTCTTCAGAAATTGTCACTTTGTTTGTGAATATTCATATAGATCCCACATCTATTCCCCATCTGCCTTTCCTCCTTCTTGAGATCTTTAAGTATGTTTTTTGCATTGAGAGGAACAAGATTAGTTCCTTTTCAAATGCCATGCTCATCCGGAGGGAGGGGACTGAAGTGTAGTGTGCATCTTTTGCAAATGCTTAAGGAAGAACTTCCCAGATTCATGCAGCAGGGAGTGTGTTTGCCATGTATATGTAGAATGACTTGAAGAAGTCTGGTTATTTGTAACCTTTCTATATATGTGAATACTTGTTGTTTTGAAGCTACCTTTTTCAATTAAGTAGAGGTAAGAATCCAGTCTCTGGGTTTAGAAATCAACCAGGAATTCTCTCATCCAGATCTGCACTCATAGTGCAAAAGACACCCACCCCTAGGAAGAGAATCACAAAGGTGCTTGCATTGTGTTTTACACTTTACTATTCAATTGCATGTTCCTGGTTTTGACTGTACTGCCATCTGTCATATTTATGAGAACATGAAGGCTTGAGGTGGCCTGCCAGCATGGATTCTTTGAATGATATGCAGGTGTTACTCAAAAAGAACTTGTCTTGTTCTCCAGAGCCTTTCTACCTTTAAGTAAAAACTGGTAGTCTATTCAGTTGCGAGAGAACATTCAAAAATCAGAGTATAACTGAAATAGTGCTCCACCTGAGCTTTCAGATTAAGTAGCAGTGGGACTTGAATGGTCCCATTTTATTTTACTGAGTGCTGAGTCTACTGCTGGAGTTCTACTGCTTGTAAATGAGGCAAGAGCGAAGCTGTGGTACTGGCCTAGTAGGTAACAGTAACTCCAGTGAGGTGCAGTTGAGACAGAGTTGGGGTATCAGAAATGAAGCACTAATCTTGAAATGTGTGGAAGGTAGGTCTGTTAAGGACACTTCAAAAATTAATTAATGGGGCTTTTGTTTCCTCCCCCCAAAAAGATCAAAGGAATTGACTTTGAGAAGCTTGGCAGTCATGTTCATGTGCAACAGTAAGCAGCTACCATCATACAGTATTTGCACAGTCATTGTCTTTCTCTTGCTGATACAGATACTATTAAAAGCGATGCATAAATTTAAATTAAACCTGACGTTTTATAAATAATTGAATTATAATTTGTAGCAGCAATAGTTCTACACATGACTTATTAAAATACTGTCAGCTGTTTTATAAAATCAACAGTATCCCATTAACGGAATAAAGTTCCAAGTACAAGAATAGCTACCTTGGGCAAATTTTATTTAGATAGCTACAATTAGAAAGAAGTAAATTAGGTATTGAGGCCTCTCAGCATGCTTTAGAGGGGGTGACTGAAGTTATTTCTGTACATCTTAAGTTTTCCTCTGCCTGCATGTTTTGCTGAATTAAGCAGAGTAACTGCCAGATGGTAGGGAAGTAGGGAAGAGGGATAGGTCTAAGCTGCATAATGTACACTTGAGTGACAGATTCCAGTGTTGAGTGGGACTGGATTTATTCTGATGTCTTAGGTAGAGGTCGGTATTCAAATCTGAATGTATGTTTGAAATCCTCAATGCTTTTCCCAACATTTGCTTTATTCTGTACCCATATTTTTTAACTGTTAATGTTTACTAATCTGGTAAGGTGTTCGCCTAAAATGCTCTCCAGCAAGAGACTGATAGAACAAGCTTAGGGAAATATTGGTGCTACTTTTTTTTCTTTTTAAGAGATGACTCAAAGTCTAGATATCCTGCAGTTGGGCCAGAAGCCTAGAGAGCTTTCTTGGCAGTGCACTGTGAGTTAAGTGCTATAGTTTTTTTCCAATTTCTGATGCCTTTTATTTTTTATATGCTTTGAAATCACCTGTCCATTGTAACAAAATACCAACCAACTACCCTACTGCTCTCTTTCTGCTGTAAACAGACACATTTTAAAACATTTGCATAGCTGGGATATGTTTTACTGCAACATACGAAACTACAGTATGAGAATTAAGGACACTCTAGTATCGAGTAATAATGAGTACTTAGTAGCAAAGGTCCCTCTGCTCCATTTTTAATTGCTGTGGTACTTGTCACAGTGTGCTGTTGTGTAATTTATATAACCCTTCATTACTGTTTTTGTCACTTTCTTACTCTCCTTTCCTTGCTGCAGTAATTTTCACTTCCTACATTGTCAGAGTTGTCATTGGATCCTGTAAATTTAAAATTGGATAAAAGTAATCTCAATCAATAGCTATTCCTGTCATCCTTGGTACAATTCAGTTCAATCTATGCATATTACAGTTTAATGTCATTGTATTCCTTCAGAGCTCATTTTGTACATGGAGAGAAGAAGCAGGCTAGATTTATATAATTTTTTTAATTGAGAAAACTCAACAGAAAAAAAGGGTTAAAGGATTTTTCTCTATTTTGGTAGGAGTAGCCTGCAAGAAGTAGAGTAATACCTTGGATTCATAGAACAGCTGCATTTCTGCCACATGTATGGTAGGAGGAAGAGCACAGAGCAGGTTGCAGAGCTAGCAGTTAACTCCTGGTGTGTTGCCTTTTCTCTTTCCCAAGAGTGGAAAGAGCTTCTATATCCTGAGAAGTGGGAGGGAGGGAACTGTGTGGTGCAAACCTGTTGCTTTGCTTGTCTGAAGGTGTAATGTTTGAAGAACTGAGGGGTAAATGTGAACTTTTCAGAGGTCAGGCAGTGTCATTCTTAGGTACTGAATTCTTACTGTCCCTGTGAAAAATATTAATTAAGCACGTTACAGTGCTTATTTATAATTTCATTGAGAGATGCACCACAAAACTTGCTGGCACTAAGCCAAACCAAATTTGGCTGCATTACTGTACTTGTATATTGTCTGAAATACAATTCCTATACAGCTGGTGAGTATGTTGGGTTATAACTATATTTAAAATAGTATCTGGGGGAAAGCAAAGCCTTTCGAAAACTGTTTTTTACAGTTAAAAAAAATGCCACTAAACTGAAATTGCACATGATGTTATCTGAAAATCAGTGGGAATTTTGACCTTTTCCTCCAAAGGGAAAAGAGGAAGAGAACCAAATTTTGCATTTGATAAATCAATTTGTCATGAGTATGTCTTTGTTTTGGTTTACAGATCAACCGTGGATTTGGAATATTCCTTACACTGATGCTCCTGATACACATGGAAATATGTGGGTTCCATCATAAATGTTTCCAGTACTCTGTGATGTTCCACTTGCTGACACTGAGCCTGCCGTGCTACTTGCAAAAACTGCTTGTTTCTGTTCTGTAAGCTATAATGTTTGCTATAATGGCTAATTTGTAGTTGAAACTTCAAAATGTTAATAAGGGAAAGATTCTTGAAGAATCTATAACCATATTATTACAAGTGAACCTGCTTTTTTGAGTACCTTTTTATATACTTTTTCTTTACTGTGGTTTCCAATATGGTTTTCAAGATGAGAACTGTTCTCAGAGAGTCTCTCTGCATTTGTAGCTGTAAGTAATTTAAAATTTTCTGTGCTTTGAGACTGTCAGTTGACCCAAATAGCTGGAATAAAAGTTATTATGTGTAAAATTCAAATAAAAATAAAGGCAATCTTGTTAATATATCCTTTATTCTGTCTTCTAAATGTGTACATTTCAGTTTGGTTTGGAACTTGGATCTACCAAGTTGATCTACAAATGTACTACCCGGTGTTTTATAAAATCAACAGTATCCCATTAATGGAACTTTGTATCAAAAATAGTGTGGCCAGCAGGACCAGGGCTGTGATTGTCTCCCCGTACTCAGCACTGGTGAGGCTACACCTTGAGTGTTGTGTCCAGTTTTAGGCCCCTCATGACAAGAAAGACATTGAGGGACTGGAACATGTCCAGAGAAGGGCAGTGGAGCTGGTGGAGGGTCTGGAGCACAAGTTTTCTGAGGAGTAACTGGAGGAGATAAGCATGTTTAGCATGGAGAAAAGGAGTCTCAGTAAAGATACACTGCTCTCTACAATTACCTGCAAGGAGGTGGGAATCAGCCTCTCCTCCCAGGTAACAAGCAAGGGGACAAGAGGAGCCTTAAGTTTCACCATGCAAGGTTTAGATTGGATATTAGGGAAAAATTCTTCACTGAGGGTTGTCAGGCATTGGAACAGACTGCCCAGGGCTGTGGTGGAGTCACCATCCCTGGAGGTATTAAAAGATGTGTGGATGTTAACACTTAGTGATGTGGGTTAGTGATTTAGTGGTAGTATTTTGTTAATGTTTGGACTAAATGATCTTAAATCACAGAATCACTAGGTTAGAAAAGACCTTCAAGATCATTCCGCCCAACCCATGCCCTAACACCTCAACTAAATCATGGCACTGAGTGCCACATCCAGTATTTTTTTAAACATATCCAGGGATGGTGACTACCACCTCCCTGGCAGACCATTCCAGTACTTTATCAGTCTTTCCATAAAAAAACTTTTTCCTAATATGAATAGTGTTATTGTGCATATTCCTTTGGGCAGTCACATTGGTGCAATGGTTCCAAGCAGCTAAAGGCTCTTTTTCCAAATGCTAATCCAAGCCACCCCTTTGAACAGGTTTGATGCATAGAGCCATTGGTGTGGACAGGGGCTGCTCACTCAGTTTTGCTACCTTTGAGAGTGCACTGATTGAGTTCTGTCTTCCTTCTGACTGGCAAAGCAGGGGAGTATAGGTTGGGTTTTGTTAGGTTTTTTTTCCTCTAATAGAACTACCAATAATTTTAAAGATACACCAGCATTTTTTAATGGAAGCATGTGGTTACCTTTAGCACTTGGCATAGTCTGGTTGGTTTGGCTGGCATCTCATCTTCCTATTTTTGGCTATTTAATGTCTTCCAGTGTTGCTGCTAATTTTAATTTCCATGCTAAAGCCTATGCTAAAGACTAATTAAAACTGAATAAAAACCTGCAGCATGATGTACCACCTGTGAATAACAACAAATAGGAAAAAATTAAACATGACTCCCATTCATCCCTTGCTGCTGCTTTACTGTGCAACATAAGAAAACTTATTTTTCCCTGTGTTTAATGCTCTAGCAGTTGTTGCCACACAGGTGGTGATCCTCTCTCAAACACTAGCATTGGAACTGCCCACAGTGCACCCTTGAGGCTCAGACCAATACTCAAATATACCTCAGATATACCAAATATACTTCAAATATACCACAGATGCTGTGAGACAATCAAGGGCTCTTACACGGAGTATACAATTATCTGCAATTAAGGCAGATTTCTAAGATCTTAGTGTTCATTCCCATTGCATTTTGACTGCAACACAACTATTGGAAAATTGGGGGGGATGGAGGTGGGAGGGAAAGTGAAGTGGAAGTTATAGTTTATTAACTTGCTTTCTAAAAACGTATGTAGGTTGTCCTTCCCTGGAAAGAATGTGCTTGTATACTACTATGTTTAGCAGAGCTAAATTCCTACCCCCAGTTATTTAAAAGTCGAATTCAGCTCTGTAGCAACTACTAGATATTGCTGAGTTTAGCTTTTTCTTCTTATAGTGAGCATATTTCCAGAGATTTGGATCGAGAGCTCTGCTCTTTGAACCTGCAAAAAACGCATTTTAAAATCACATTGCAGTTGGAGGAGGCTGCTTCTGTCTTCCCTACACAATTTCCCTTCGAATACCGTGCGCTGTAGGACAGAGATGTAACACCTTGTCGGGAAGGCAGTGGGTAACCAGACCTGTAGAGAAGCAGGTGCCCTCTTTTGAGAAAGGGCGCTAATTTTTATCGCTTTGATGGGGGGGCATATCATCATCGACTGACGGGTTTCATGCCCGGTCTCTTTGAGAGGCCGCGTTGCTCCGGGCGCTCCTCGGCCCCACAGCCCGGGACGGGTACCTGAGGGCGGGAAGGGGGGCAGCCCCCGCCCCTCTGAGGGCTGGAGGCCGCGGGGCAGCCGCCCTCTGCCAGCCCGCCCTGCCCGCTGCCGGCACGGAGCTTCGGGGGCGGCGACCGCGCCTCTGCTGGGGGGAGCTGTCCCCGGGGGCGCGGCCCGGCCCGGCCCGGCCCGGCCGGGTCAGCGGCTCCCCCGAGGCCATGGTGCGGGCGGCCCGGTGCACCGGGCGGCGGAGCCCCGCGGCGAGGAGGAGGGCGGGGGGCGAGCTGCCGCCGGTCCCGCCTCGCCCCCCCGGCAGGCAGGAGGCGCCTGGCGGTGCCTGTCCCTGCGCCCCGCTCCGACGTGCTCGGGGCGGGGGCAGGAAGGGGATATGAAACTGGCGGGGACGGGAGCCCCGCGCGGCGGGCCTTGGGGCTGAGGGGCTCTGCGATACGGGACGGGACGAGCGGTTCCCTCGCCCGCAGGATGCTCGGCAGCCCGAAGCGCGTCCGCCGCCGGGCCGTGCCGGGGCCGCGCCCTGCCCTCGGGGCGAAGGTGCCGACCGGCTCCCGGGAGCGCCGCTCGCCGCCGCCGGGCTCCGCGGCGCCTTGAGCCCCGCGGCCCCGCTGTGGCTGGCGGGCGGCGCCGTGATGCCCGGCGGCCGCAGCAGGGCCCCGACGTAGCGTGGCGGCGCGGCAGCCCGGTCCCGCGGGCGGAGGATGGCGTGTCGCGGCGCCTGCTGCTGCTCCAGCGCGGGTCGCCTCAACGCGGACAACGCGCGGTTCCTCCTGCTGGCGGTGCTGATCGTGCTGTACATGCTGTGCGGCGCCGCCGTCTTCTCGGCCATCGAGCTGCCCACGGAGCGGGAGGCTAAGGAGCGCTGGGAGGAACGCCTGGAGAACTTCACCCGGCGCCACAACCTCAGCCGTGCCGAACTCCGGCACTTCCTCCGGGAATACGAGGAGGCGAGCGTGGCCGGCATCCGCGTCGATGACATCCGGCCCCGGTGGGATTTCACCGGCGCTTTCTACTTCGTGGGCACCGTCGTTTCCACTATCGGTGAGCGGCGGGACGGGTGGGCACCGGGGCGGCGGCGGGGCCAGGGCTGGGGTCCCGGGGATGCGCTGTTCCTTTCCTCCTGGCCGTCTCGCTGGCTCACGGCGGGCTCGTGTCGGTGCCCGGGCATGGTGCTGTGTCTTCGCTGCTCCTTTTTTTGCCTTCTTCCTGTCAAGGAGCCGCTGCCGCGGCCGCGCCTGTCTCGGGAAGCGCTCAACTCAGGGAGCGCCCCAGAAGCAGCGAGCAGCCCGGCCGGCGCTAGGGGCCGAGCTCCGGGCGGGCAGGGCAGCGGACACAAGGATGCTCTTCGCGGGTGTCATTTGCCTGCGTGGATCAACTTTTGTCCTCGGGATACGGTGGCAGACATTGTGCGAGACCAGTCGCATCCAAAGCCAAAAGCTTTAAGCAATTCTGTATGTCTTTAAATTCTGGGGAATGTTATAGAAAATCTTAGATCTGGCGGTTTCATAGGCTGTACACTCAGAAGGGCCCTTTCTGGGGATCGTCTGGTCTTAACAAGAACCATTGAATAGATTTTGTGGTGTTCAGCTGTGAAGTGTACAACTTGGAAAGACTGGGTTTCAAACTACTCGGCTTTTTGCTCCTTCAGGCTTTTCAAGGCGGAACCATCAAGTCGATGGGCACAGCTTATTTCACTTGAGAATAAACCCAAGTTTATTCAGACTGAAGGAGCCTTTAGGGGAAGGTGATGCTGAATAGAAACTCCGAGCAGTCTGACAGATGTACATTAAGATGAAAAGGGATAGCACCACGAACTGACATAGGCACCCCAGGGAGCCCATGGGTGTCAACAGAAAGGCTTCATTTAGGCATCTGCAGACAGCTAAAAGCCTCGGAGGAAGGGAGCTTGCTTTAGTTAAAGACAGGCAATCTGTATTGCAGTTATCACTGTGACAAATGGGTTCACTAAATCTTAGCAATGGTATAGCCAATTCACATCAGTCTCTCTCCACGATTGAAATGTACATTGAGGTATGGTTATTTAATTCTTCAGGAAATCTCCACTAACAGTTTGGGGTTTTTTTAATGAAGAGATTAGAGGTACCTTGCTTTATGTGGGATGTATAAGAGTTTGCCCTGTCTGAAGCACACCCCTCTCTAATACTGAGGTTTTTTTAAGTCTGGGATTATTATATTGTTAAAGGTGCCATTGGGCTGGTTTTGTATTTCCTCAGGGCTTCAAGATTAGAGTGGTTTGTGGCCTTAGACCTAAAGTCTTTAAGACCCAAGAACTGTGCTTCAGTGGTCTGCTGAACTGGCAATTTAAAGTAATTTATAAGATTATTAAACCCATTTTTGTGGATTGCTGTAATTTGCCATTATAACAGCTCCCTTGAAGTGTGCGTCTTGTATGATCAAAATAAATAAGCAAAGTTTATGCTAACATTTGCTACAGCCATAAAATCATAGTAAAAAGATCAGATCAGATTGGACCAGATCTCAAAAGTCCACCTGCTTTGCCTCTATTCCTAGAGGAGGTCACTTATACAGGACTTTTTTTTGTGGTGTTTGTCCAAGGTGCCATTTCAAACCTGCACTGTTGGAGATTCCACAGCTGCAACAAGGAATCCAACCTTGTGCATTATTACCCTGAGGTTTTCCTGATGTCTGCCTTACTGCAGTTCAGTACTTGCCATCCTTTGTACTCAGAGATGGCCTCTTAGGTACTCAAAGACCATTGTCAATGTGTCCCTTCAGCCTTCTCTCAATTCAGAAAACCAGTGTTGTAACCCCTTTTGCAGTGATACAGTTATTTCTCACAAGTGTTGACTGATGCCAGTATTTCTACTTTATTGTATGTCTTATATAAATAAGATTGTTAAGGAATGAAGTGTATCTGTGATCCTGTTAACTGCAGATGATCACCAACACTTACAAGTATCCACTTATCCACTAACTTTTTGGTAATTTCTATGACTTGCTGCCTTCCATTGCCCACATTTTACAGCTCCCTTAATGTTTCTGCATAAATGTCCTCAAGGCTCTGTTCTCCTTCAGACTGTGCATGGTCTGTAGGCTTTGGCAGTAGACATCCTGTCCTTTCTTTTGACCTGACATTGCTTTTCTCAGTCTTATCAGAAATGGCACTTTCTCAGTGTGTTTTATGAATTGTGTCATTCTTTCTTAATCTAGTCAGCAGCATTGCACTCTTTCATCATATCGATGCCATATCTCTTTTTCAATCTTCTCAGTAGAATTTCTGCTTGGTGGGACTGATTGTGCATTTCAATGCTTTAACTTAGCTTCTGCTGCAGGCTAGGCTCTCCAGGCTTTCTCAGGTCTCCTCAGATGTGCCACTCAAGAGTGTTCTCCTGCAGGCTCTGCAACCACACTCTCATTTGTATCAACCATATTGGCATCCTAACAATAGATTTCGTTTTACATCTCTAAAATCAGTATCTTGTCTCTGTTCTCAGCCCTTTCCAAATGGTCCACGTCTTCTTTCATGCCCTAGTACAGAGCCCCAATATTAATGTACTGCTCTAGCTGCAGCCTTGCTAGTTCTGAGGAAAGCATGAAGGCTTATTTCATGTTTTTCAGTCTGTACTTCTGGTGGCTGTGCACATTCTACAGGTAAACAAAATTTGGTGTCTTCACTTAAAAACAGTTCTTTAGGGATAGGTGTTTATGACGTTCTTAATATCGACTCACCACCTATGGTCAGTACTATGTGCTGGTATAGAAGCTTTTTATTTAGCAGGTAAGATTCTGTAAAAACAATAATTTTATTTCATTTGTAAACTTTATGTATATTTTTTTTCTCTTTTGGATAATAGGAATTATTTTGCTACTCCACCAGAATAAATTTATTTATTCACAGTAAATAAGATGAACCTAGCCATTTTGATATACTGCTAAAGCCTCACTCAAGTATTACTTGTAGCAGCAAGTAATTGCTTGCTGTACTTCAGCTAGAAAGAAATACCATCACATATTTCAGAGGAAAGTAGAGAGTTTTGCAGTAACTAGTAATCCTGTCTTTTAAATTAAGATTTGCATAAGATGTTTGTCACATGAATTTTGGAACATAGTATCAGTGCATCAAGTCAAGAGATCAAAATTAAATATAACCAGCCTGTTTTCATTTGTCAAGAAAATACAAAGCTAAACAGAACTGAACTATAAAAAATAATTAATTTCTCAGATTAGTAATTTAAGGGTTTGTTCCATAAAAGTGTTTATTCCTATCAGTGCTCAGCCTGTAAGCCCTAATCTTGATGTGTCTTTTGCACAGTGATGTCCAGTGTGACACAGTACTAAAGTTTCCTTTGCAGTAAGCAGAAACATTAGGAATGAAAGAACATAACCACAAATACCTGCCCAAATAGGAGACTTCCTAGACTGTCCAGGAAGTGATTCCAAGGAATTAGATGGTGTCAAAACCTCTCAATCCCATTGAGGTGCCTAACTAATCCACACATGTCCAGTGGGCTCTTCCAAAAGCTCACTTTGCTTTCAATCAACCCTTTGTCACATAATGTAGTGTCTCTTTTGCCTAGAAATCAAGTGGTAGTAGTAATATCTCAGAATGTGAGAGATCAAAGCAACTTCTTTCTCAGTCAGGACTTGAAGCAGTTCCTGTGTCTCATCCAAGTGCCCTGTCCACCAGCCTGGGGAGTAATTTTAAGGTGGGAGTCTCACTATTTTCTGTTGAAACTATTCCACTTTGCATAGGCTAATCAATATCTGCAGACCAGAAAATAAAACAAGATCTAAGTCCCAATTTGCACTTCAGTGAATGTTTATGTGTTTTATACAGAGACATAGAGCATTAGGTAGGCTCTGGGTGTTCAGCAGCATTAGACTATTGGGTCACAGTCATCATCAGGTGCTCTGATGTCCAAGGACTTCTGTGGTACCTTGGCACAGTAGTGCCTCCAAGAAGGAGGGAGCTGGAATAAAATGTATCTTGTTAAAAACTCATAACATGAAGCAACTTCTCAAACTGACTTATGATATTCCTGCCCTTTTCACAGGCCGCTGGAAGTTGGAGGGGGTCTCTGGAGGTGTCTGGTCCAATCCCCACACTCCAAGCAGGGTCAGTGACAGCCAGCTGCTCAGGGCTGCATCTTGTTGGAGTTTGGGTCTCTCTCTTGGTGGAGACTCCACAATCTCTCAGGACAACTTGTGCCAGTGTTTGACCAACCTCACATTAAAAGAGGGTCTTTTTCTCCTATTCAAATGGAATTTCCTGTATTCCAATTTGCTCCTGTTGCTTCTTGTCTTCTCTGTGTGAACTGTGTGAGCAGTGAGGCGAAGGAGGAAATTATATCATCTTCACAAAATGAGATTTTTCTGGAGAAATTGTCAAAATTTGCATCTTTCCGCTCTGCAAAAAGTTGCAGCAAATTGGGCTGGAGGTGTAAAGTCTTGGCACAAGGTGAGAAAAGAAATTTGTCAACTGATACATTACCTAAGACCCAAAAGGCAAAATTGCCTGGAGTGAAGGCTGGGATTTTTACCATAGACAGCGATGAACAACCACATGGTGTATTGTACAGAAGGTATAGAAGGAGTCATAGCATCTTTAAGCTGCCTCTTAGAAAGGGTTGCTCATCGAAGTGTTGTTTGCTAATGGGAAGGTCTGTGTAGGGTGAAATAACCACAGTGTCCATGTTACAGCCATGTCATGAAGTGAAGGAAGGGGTTCTGAAAAGTGTTGGAAAGTGCCTGTTTCCTCATTTTCACCTGTCAGTGCAGTTCCTGCTAAGTGGAGTTACAGCTGTGCAAAAGAAAAGTGTGTTTCATAACGCCCAGCAAACCACCAAGGTCATTAAACCCAGAGAGCTGGACTACTGCTTGTAGCCTTGAGATCACCCTGTCTTTCCTGTGTGTACACTGAGCAAAGAGTGGCAGCTGCATTAAATGCTGCACCTGGGGCCATGGCCAAGCTCACTTCTGGTGTCACAGAGACCAGACAATCTGCCCTTACCTAACAGTGCAATGCCTGAAGTATTTAGAAGCATAGAATTGTAGAATGTCCTGTGTTGAAAGGGATCCATAAGGATCATCCAGTCCAACTCCTGACACTGCACAGGACAGCGCCAGTAGTCACACCATGTCCCTTGAGAGCATTGTCCAAACACTTACTGAACTCTGTCAGGCTTGGTGCTGTAACCACTTCCCTGGGGAGCGTGCTTTAATGCCCAACCACCCTCTAGGTGAAGAACCTTTTTCTAACATTCAACCTAAATCTCCCCTGACACAACTTCAGGCCATTCCCTCAGTCCAGTCACTGGTCATGAGAGCAAAGACATCTGTACCTGACCCTCCCCTTCCCTTCACAAGGAAGTTGTAGACTGCAGTGGGGTCTCCTCTCAGTCTCCTTCAGGCTCAGTTGCTCCTCATATAGTTCCCCTCGAGGCCCTTCATGATATTAATGGTCCTCCTTTAGTGCTCTCTAACAGCTTAATGTCTTTTTCATATTGTGGTGCTCAAAACTGCACACAAGCTGCAAACAGCTCTAATAATTCAAAATGGCCTGCTTTAGCCATTGGGCCATAAGCAGAGCAAGAAAGGCATCTCTAGAGCAGAAAGCTTTTTAGGGAAGCTGCAGGAAAACTGAGGCCATTCACTTGCCTTATGGAGACTACCATGTAGTTGTCAACTCACTGAAGTTATAGCTGCCACCAGCCTTGGATTGCACCTGTTAATAAACTAGAACATTGCCCACCTTTGAAAGACATGCTCAAGTGGATGGTTTACTCTAACTTTACCAAAAGCTTTCTATAATAAATGACAGATCTGTGTAAAACAAAGATGTAGAGAAAATGTGAAAAGAAGAACGTTGGTTATAATGATAGTATCGTCACCAGTCTCTGCTATATGCAGAACAACGTAGAAAACTTAAAACAAATCATGCCAGAAAGGAAGCATAAAATAAAAGCAACTTGGAAATCTTGCTTTTATAAGCAAGATCTAAAAAAGCTACATGCATGATAGCCTAGCATGTTCTCTCTTGGACACTGGTTAAAATAAAAGTTAAGCCATATGGTTGTAGTCCACAAGGTTAGGGGAAAGGCCAGGTGCTGTCTCACATGTAAATTTTCTTACTGCTGTTGGTGCCAGTCATCCAGTTTTACAGAAGATATCTAAAATAAATCACATTAATTTATATGTCCTAACGTGCCTCTTCCCTGACTAGAATAAAATAGCTGATGTGTCAAGTGCAAAGATTTATACTTCTACTAATAGTGTTGAAATTTTGGTGAAATAAATCCCATCCTATCAACCTACAGATGGACACCCAGGCAGCAGCAGAACCAGATCAGCCCACCACTGTTGGCAATACTGACTGTAACTTCTCTGCCACAGGTTCTTTTTCTCTCTCATTTAAATGAGATCAGTAAGTAGCTAAAAGCACTCAAATTCTGTAAAGGAAATAATGTTATCAGTTACATTCTCTTAAAAAGATTGGGATTAGGTTTTGTGTGAGAAGTTGGCATTTTCCAGGGCATGACTTTATTTTAATATGGGGATTTCTCTGTTTCCAGGTGAATATGCTGGGAGCTGAGCACGAATTCCCAGTAAGTTTTTGAAACATATAAGTAACTTAAGAAAAAACCTTTCTGGATTTGACTTTAACCTAGTAAGTGTAGAAAGCAACTTTTATGACCATGGAGTGGCAGAGTTCATTATTCTTTAGAGGGAAAGGAAGAAGTACAGAAAACCAGGGGATTTTGAGAGCAAAACTTTAAATACAGCTCTTCAGTTTGGAATCTCAGAGGAACCAAAATGAAAGAAAAATTATTTTAGCGGGAATATCAATTTCCTGGACAAAAGATGTGAATGATGCTGGCTCAAGGGATCCTAATGTGAAATATAGAAGGAGGACAGGAACTATAGTAAAAGACAAATGTATAAATTTTAAGTTAATTTCTGTCACAAGAAGGAAGCATACAGAAAATGGATAGAAAATTAGCTCAGTGAAGACAAATAAAAGGAATAAAATGGAAATACAGGAACAGATACAAAATTGGCTATTAGCAAGGGGTGTCATGGGTAATGTGAACTGATTCATCAGCACAACAGTGATGGGAAAGACCAAGAAAAACATTGGTCGACTGTATAGAAAAGAGGAAGAGCTCTCAACAAATGATTCTAAGAAGGCTGAAATGTGTAATGGCTTTTTCTGTGTCAATCTTCTGAAAAGGTCAGCTCTCAACTGTTGTGTGGTACAATTAACACTTGTAAGAAAGGGGAAGGTAAAAGTATAGTAAAAGTAGAATCCCTAAATCTGGCAGGTCTTTTTAAATCATTTAAGCTAACTCAACTGCATTCTAGAATATTCAAAGAAATTACTAAAGCAGTAATGAGCACTTTGGCAACTCATAGAAGGGTTTGAAATTCCAGGCAAGTTAAAATGACAAACATTTTGCCAGTCTTAAAAAAAGGAATGATGACAGGAGGAAATAAAAAAGAATGGGCTTAAATTGCAACAAAGAAGGTTCAGATTGTATCTGAGAAAAAGTTTTCTAAATGAAGTGAAGTAAGTATGCAGTCTGCCTAGGAATGACGTAGAGACTTCATCACCAGAGTCCTTGGTTCTGCAGGGAGTTAAGTACTGGAAGTCTCTGTTCCAGAAGCTATACCTCCTTCTGCTTGTGTTTGATATACTGGTGTGACCTGGAGACAAAGAGCACGAGGAAAGTACTGTTATTGTCCATTTTTGCACAAAACTGCTGAAAATTGAATGTAGTCCTTCAGGTGGCATGCAACAGGGAGGATGTAGGAGCTCTGTGTGTCGGAATGAAATGTTGCCAGTTCTCTGGGTGAACATGGGGAGGATCCTCCATCCCCAGTGCTACTTATTGCACTGCAGCCCTTGGCAGAAAGGGGAGGAGATCAGGGCGTTTGCAGCTCCCTGGCAAACTGGGCATACAAACACCAGGCAAAGGAGAGCTCCAGGAGGTGTTGCCTTCCTCCAGATGGGTCAACTGGAGAATGCAACCATTCCCCAGCCAGGCCACTCTCCACCCAATCACCCTGTGAACTGGTAGCCCTGCTGTAATCCTACTACTTCTGCCTAATACTTACTTCTAAGGTATCTCTAAATTTCCAAGCCAGAAGTTTCCTGAGCAGCCTGCTGCAGGCTGAGCTGGAGATCAGATCTATGAACTGTAGCACTCAGCATGTGAGGGTTTTCGGACTAGAGTGGTGACACAGTTTTCCTATTTCCTGGAGGAAAACTTGCTTTTTTTAATTGAAGGCAGAAGCCTAATCATGGCTGAGAAGATTAGACATGCCATGAAGTGGGATAAGTTGGCTGGAGAAAAGAAAAACTCTTACTTAAACAAATTACTTGCTGGTTACAGGAGCAGTCTTAATTTGTCCCATGGATGAATTTTATGAACAAAGAGGGTCTAGATATGCAGAATAGTAAGGCTGATAAAAAAAAAAAAAAGAGACTATGTTGACTTAAGTGATTATCAACTAGTCAGTTTATATAAGGATATATAATATAGTTATTAATATAAAATATTTTTACTTGGATTAACCCATATATACAAAGAGGGAGAAATTTGTTCTAAATTATATCATAAATGCTGGAGGAAGGCTTGCAAACTCAAATCACAGTATTAGCTGACTGTCTTCGACTGTCTTAACTGAGTTTTAGAATAATTTGGTCAGGATATAAAATACTGAAGATAAAGACAGGTACTATTTATGTTTACTCATAGATAGTACTTTTGTCCAGTGGAATTGTTTCTGCAGTTAAAGCTTAAGGTGTACCAGCATACATTAAAGCTTTTTCAGCACATTAAGAATACTTAAAATTGGAATTGTTTCAATATTAAAAATGGAAAAAAAAGGACTTTTGTAGCTAGATAGGACTTTTGTAGTGAAATATTATTCTATAATTTAAATTGCCAGGAAAAATATTTAGTATTATAACATGGAGATTTTTATAGCATTCGTGAGACTTCAGTGTTCCATTGATTTCACACTGCCATCCCTGATGGCAGAATATGGCTTGTGGAAGTGTTTCAGACTTCTTGACAAGTGAAAATTCAATATATCAGTAGGTGCTGTTGGTTGCAAATATAACCCAGGCTTTTTGCAATTTCAAACCTGTTTTGAGTTTGAGGTGGTTTTGTTCCCACAGTGAGAATATTAATAAGACCCTAAATGTGATTTTATCCACACAGAACTAATATGCCTATTTTAAATGTGACTGCTTTTAATAGAAAGTAGTTCTGCTGAAAATCTGGTAGTTATCAGTTATTAGAAAACTAAAGAAGTGGAAAGTATACAATCCTTCAGTGTAAAAATGTAATATTGCAAAAAAACTCCAAACCAAGTAGCAAAACATTGAATTTAAAGATACTAAAGGCAGGTGCAGACTTTAAAAACACCACTTCCTATTTTAAGCATGTATTTACATCCATTTTGTGCTTTTCCTCAAGCCAATTTGTGGTACTTGGTCAGAATTTCACAGCAACAGCTGTCCAGCCTTCTTGCTAAAACAGACTGTTCCTCCTGCACATCGGTGCTTGTGGTTCTCTCATTCATACATGCCTGTAGGGGCAGCTGAGCTTTGCTGATTCGCTCTGGTAGAGGATAATTCTGCCAAACAGGCACAATACTGAATTCCATATTCTTATGCACACATATAAAGTTATTTATATAGTCAGGCTCAAAAAATTTTAACAACTTAGAGCAAAACCAGTATGTTCCATTAATGGCATGGAAAATAAAGAAATATTGTAGTCCTGTTAAAGGCAGAAATATTTTTTCTGAATTTATTTCCATAAAGATATAAATAGGATAGTGTTGTTAGGGTAAAATGTTCTCTATATATACAACTTTTCTTTCATATTGCAGAATAATTCCTTTTTCTCTTATGTTTTCCTTTTGTAGTCTTCCTACATCACATCTCTTTTCCATTCCCTGTATGCTATGCACTGGCACTGCTTTGCTGTTTGTTCTAAGAAAAATATTTCGTAATGGCCAGTTTCTCTTATTTTTCTAAGTAGGAGTTAATTTTGTTATACAGGCTGCTCTTCTTCCTTTCATTTTTCATGTGTAATGCTTTAAATAGAAATTCTCATCTGCTCAAAGAGCTAGAGTCTGCCTCGTCCCTCTCAGGCTGCAATATTCCTAGTTTATTATTCCTAGTCAGCAGGCCCAAGTTTGGATTGTGGCTTAATGAGGTTCTTAAGACCATCTGTCTTAAGACATCTCCAGGGAGCAGTACTGGCCATTCCTTCCTCTTTCGCCACAAATTTAAACATCCTTGTCTGAAGGGGATGCTGCCTTTCAGACAAGCTGAAACCAAAACCCTGCAATGCTAGAGGAGTCCTGGCACCCTCTGTAAAACTTTAGCCAAAATTAATAGTTTAATTTTGATCCTCCAGGTAAAGGTACATAAAAGGAACTTTCGCCATGTTTTCACTGGATACTGTATTCTGGCTGTTCTCTGAAACCCCAGGGTGTACAAATTTCAGAAGTTATAATATTGAAGTATTGCAAAAAGAAATACAATATTTACTCATGGCTATCCTTAGTTACTGTTGAGGGCTATTAGTGACAGTTTCAACGTTCCTACAGTTGTTCCTTCCAATTTCTTTGTCTGGAATCCAAAAGAGCAGAACAATAGAAGGAAGCAGGTAATCAGTTTGTCATAACAAAATACTAAGTATTTTGTAATTCATGCATCTGAAACTGCATTAAAAACACCTTGCAAATTGTCCTTTTATAAGGAGAAATATTCCTACTAGGGATGTTTTTTTCTCTATTGCTCTCCTAGAATGAGTTACCTCCTGCCACAAGAGCAGATTCAGGAGAGAGAGCACTGGAAAAAGAAATTAACTGGATGAGGTTTAATTGTAGAAACTTTTGAACTATTTTCCTGATGTTTTTAAAATTGAGCATGTAAATAAAAAAATGGGTGACTTTTCAATCACTTTAAAATCCATCTATTGCACTGTACTTCTATACAGATTGTAAAGTGTCTCACTACTCCAATCAAGGACAAAATGCTGAGTTTGGAAGTAAGATTTTATTTAGTCTTCAAGTCCGTGTCTTATCTTGGAACACTGTTGCACTGAGGTTATTGCATATAATTTTAAGATTTTTTTAGTCTTATTAGCATTGAAAGGGATAAATACTGTTTCATACAACCTGTCTGAAGAGCCTTCTCACCCTGAAGAAAACATTAGTATGACTCAAAATACACACATCTGCTTTGTTTACTAGGTGATTTTACAGTCGTGTTTTATAACAAACTTGCACTTTAAATTTAGTTCCCATTAAATAAGAAACATCCAATATCATCCATTAATACTAGTTCATGTGTTTGCTCTTCCTAAAGTTTTCTCTTTATCACTGAGGCTCATCAACCTAAATATCCCATCATAAAAGAATATGCAAATCCCACTTTCAGTCTTCTATCCACGTTAAAGGCAAAGCTGCAGTCATCTGGATATCATCACTCTTTTAAAGCAGATGCCTGGGCAGCAAGCTGGCAGAAATTAGGAGGGAAGAATCAGTAGAGGTGATCAAGGCAACTGCAGACTAAAATGACCTCCCTGTAATGGGCCAGTAGGCAGGCAGGTGTTAAGGATGAGGATCACAAGCTTAGAGTCACCTGCTGAATTACAGCAGCAGCACAGGTACTCACTACACCTTGCTCAAACTGAAGTGATCTAGCTGTCTTTTAGTGCCACTGAATGTTATCCAGGTTAGATGTCTTTGTCCCTCATTCACAGGTGCTTCAGGTATTTCAAAGACATAGGCCTGGATAAGGAGCATGTTCAGTGTGGACACTTGCCTTTCAACAATGAAGCTATGCTCCAAAACCTTGTGTGTTCCTGGACTACTTGCTTTAATGGTTTAGTGATGCCCTTGGCAGTGTTTGGTTAACAGTTCAACTCAATCATTTTCCATCCAAACTGATTCTGTGATTCTGTAGTCAGTCCTAAGATAGATTTTGTCCCTTACACGTAACAATTAGGGCATTGCACAGGTGCTTGCTCCTACAACATTTAATTTCTTTATTAATGACCTTGAGCTTGAGGGTTTGTTGCTAACTTCCTAAAGAGGAAAGACCTTTAACATAATGAAAGGATCCATTCATTAATGATATCTGTTCATTTATTTCACACAGGAAATGCCTGTTTTTCTTCTCACCATTTCAGTGGGAAGCATTTTAATCCCTTAGAAAATATCATCCCTTGGAATAGACGCAGTACATGTTTTCTTTGACTGTGGCAAAGGCTTAAAATTGTCAAAGGCTTAAAATTGGAATTGAGATTATATTTTAAACAAGAGCTCTGAACTTAAAACTTCATCTACATGTGTGGATAGGGGAGAGACCCATCCTATGGCCGTTGTAAGAATTTCTTGAACAAGGAACTAATGTGATCCAGGAACATATTTAGGATGAAAATGGTCTCTCTATATATATCAGCTCCCTCTTGTCTCAGCTTCAGCTTGACATTCCTGCTCAGAACCTTCTCCTGTGCTGTCCCAAACATGCCAGGAACCTTCCTAAGGATGTAGAAAATTATGCAGATTTCTGCACAATCTTTGTTGCAGAGGTCATGTTGCTACAGTTACACCATGAGTGCCACTGGTAGGATCTATCTTGATGGCAGAAAATTCTCCTCCAGGCTAAGGAGTCACTTCACTCTGAGACAGCCAGATTGGTATTTAAGCGGTCACCAAAGCTGATGAAGAAGGGGCACAAGTGTGTTAACTATCACTGATTCTGCATACTTTTGGGTCATCCTTTGTCAGCCTCTTGTGCAATCCTAGCTGGAATTCAAAACTGCTCTGATTCAGTGGGGTCCCTGGGGTGATCCTGCTGTCATTCACACACCCCCCCACACATCCATACAACCCATACCCACACCCCACTCAGCTGCTCAGGAGAAAATTCCCTTGCAGTAGAGCAATCTCTCTGACCATCTGGGGTGTGACTGTCCATACTAGGGTAAGTCAAGTGCTGGTTAGAATAAATTACTTGAAGTAGCGTTTCTTCATATTTTTTTCTTTTCCTGGCCAATGTCAGCAGCACTTTAATTGCAAACAGATATTTTTTGCTATGACAGAACATATTTCACAAGAACAAAGTAATAGGGATTAGTCTAAATCTAGCATCTCAAAAACATACAAAAATACCAGCTCATTTTTCTATGTTTATTTGCTTCTGGAGCTGTGAGTTACAACAGTCTCACCTAGAATTACCTCCCCAGCAGATTAAAGGGAGAGCAATGGCAAGTGTTTGCAATCCTGACAAAATCATGTCAACTCCTGACATAATGAGTAATTTAAAAAAACTGTGAAATACATTTAAGTATTAGTTTGAGATATTTTTGAGTTGACAGATAATTAGCACCTTATCAGCATAAAGAGAAATGAAAGCAAGAAATATGGGGTGAGCAGAAGTGCTGCTCTGACTTCCATGAGCTCTTCTCAGGACATGCTTCAAGTGCAGGCTAATGGTCTGAGGTACAGCTCTCTGCAGTGAAGAGGTTCTGAGGGGCATAAGTCAGATTTTGCCTTGCTACGGTATTGGAAAGGTTGGGTGACTAAGCTGTAAGGTAAAATAGCTGTGGAAGAAAGGAATAAATGTGAAGGGCTATGAATTTATGGGAAAACAATGAATATCTGCAGTGGGGGAGACTTCTCTGATTGAGCTGAAGCATTAAAATCACATCATTTATTTACCTTTCATATTAAATAGCATCTTGGTTGGAAATGCAGTTGCCTTTCTCTCCTCACCCTCTGCTGTTTTGTCCTGTCTGCTAACTGGAGCTGTGCCCAAACTGTATATCTGGAAAAACAGAACCCTTGTGCCTTGATTGATGCCTGGGATTTGTGAGAAAGAAGCTGCTCTCAGCAAAGTAGTACGTAGAAGCGTTTATCTAATACTGTCTCTGTAAGAGTCTTCTGTAATCAGGGATATGGGGTCTGTATTACTGGCTCTCAGTATGCACCACACTATTCCCCCACTGCCTCAGGATTGTGCCTCTTGTAGCTGAAGGAGTACTTGGTTTTGGCAAAAATACTTTCTTTCTTATTCTTCAGTTCTGTTCTGCAAGTCGTATTTTCCATGTAATGCCTAGTGGGCCCTGGCCCTTTATTCCACTATAATACCAAAATCATGGATGCAGGTAACCAGCTACGAAGAGGTGGGTGTTATGGGGCAATCTCCTCCTGACACCAGCTGAATTTAATCTTCTGACCTGGAATAAAGAGTGTTACTTTTTATCTCTTGTAAATCCAAAAATTTTGTCATCATTTTGTCTACCCTTCAATGTTAATTTAGGCTGCAGAATATCTGTTAGGCTTCAGAATTTCTGAAGTGCTACTGTATAATACAGACCAAGGTATCGAATGGAAATGTTTCTTAGCAGAACTGTTTACAAAGTAGACAGTCAAGTTACTGAGGAAGGAGCTGGCTGGTAATTGGTAACTGGCCCAGAGAAGTCCTCAACTCTGCAACTGTTCCAGGGCACGGTGTGGGTGCTCAGAATTCCACGGGACAGTTTGGAATAGTTTGCAATGAAGACAGTTTGTGTCTTCAAAGGAGTCACAGGAAGTAGGTGACCTCATGGAGCTAGTTCAGGCTCAAGATACCATTCACACAGAGACTCCAAAAGTTTCTACAGGTCATACACAAAAAGTTATCTGCAAGAATGTATGTTTTTCCTCATTTTTTGAAGCAGCATGGAGCAGAGAGATATGTAATGCCAGGGATTCTGCACACTGCCGAGTGCTCCAAGGACTCTGCTTGCTGAATCTAAAAAAAGAGTGGTTTCTGGAACCTTTCTGGTATTGGGACAGTTGGAGACCTTTTCCTGGAAAAAGGATAGTTTCTCCCCATGCCAAAGGGAGCCTGAGAAGTGCTGTGTGTCTGAGAACTGCCAGCACAGTTAGGTTGTCATGAACCTTTGGCTCTGTGACAAACTCATGTTGGGGTTATGAGTTACTTGAGTGGACAAGCCACAGATTGGGGGCTGTGTCTAAGCCACATGCAAGAAAACCAGGGCTCCTTAGCAGACCACTAAGGATGATGGCTGTTCAATTGTCAGAATCCTGTTTCTGTTTTGGGAAAAATATGTCAAAACCAAAATGTTTCTGTGAATTGCTTGGCTTTGCAGCTTTGTTATAGCCCATGAAAGAATGTTTTGTTAGAAAATTCCTAGTTTATCCTACTACACAGAAACAATACTAATGTAAGTAATTTTTTTTGTTTGTTCTCTTATTGTTTTTCATTTTTCAAAGACGCTTTATTTTTAAAATTAGAAAATAATCAAGACACTGGCAACATGGGCTTTTCTTCATGTTCAGTATTATGGGACTTGGTAAAAAGTCAGTTTGTTCTGCCTGGTGAAGTTCATCTATGGTGGCCAACAGAATCCTACTTAAATCCAGAGAAAACAAACAAACTTTTTTGTTTCGTAGAGGATGTCAGAAACCTCCGCCTTAAATACAGAAGCAAATTCAAATTCTCCTTGGCAAAAAAACCCAACAGTGCTGATCAACATGAATATAAGAAAGTGAAGTCAGCCTTCCCCACTGTTTCTGAGGCTTGTACTCTTGCAGAGCTCTAACTCAGACTAGATAATTCAAACCAGTGATAAAACGTTCATGTACACCTGCAGAGCAGTGTGTAGCTCCCTTACATAACTTTAATGAGGCTTTGTCCAGAGCAAAACAATAGGATCCTGATACATTTTAAGTATTTTGTAAACTTGGCTTGTAAGAAGCATCCTGGGAGTCATGAGTTACGCAGACATTTCATCTCTTCATATGTAATTGCCAGTTAATAAAAATGTTAAAATGGAAGAAATAACTTTACTTGGCTTGAAAGAAGCGTTGTGAGAGTCAGGAGTTATGCAGACATTTAATCTCTTAATGTATAATTGACAGTTAATAAAAATGTAAAAATGAAATAAATAACTTTACTGATTAATTCTCCCAGCAGCAGTGAGGCAGAAAATATTAAGGTTACAACATTGTGTTAGCAAGCACGAAAGGAAAGTGGTAATGACAAACTTTAACAATGTGCTTTGTGTTAGATGTAAATGTAATTGGTTGTCATTATTTCATTAATTAGGAGGTGATCAAAAGCCCTATAGATAGAGTGGAGTAAAAGCCTCAATTACATCAAAGACAGCTTTTAAGTACTGGGAATAACATCCATATCAAAAGGATGACAAATACTTTTGAAGCATATGACTACTGATTTTATAGCTGTGTACTGTCTTTAGCACTTACCCTTTCAGAGGAAATCCAAAAAAGTAGATCTATGCAAGACACCACAAAACTAAGCAATGTAGAACAAGGAGAGTCTCAGACACAGAGAACAGACTCAGAAATAACATGGACTGCTTTTGTTTTGTTTTCTAAAATAATGAAATTCAGTTTGTGTCAAATAGCTGTAGGGTTTTTAATTTCAGAAGTTTATTTCTAAAATGGAGGATGATGTGTTTGCCATTAGTTTGTTCAGAGAAACTTATCCCTCTCAAAGCCTTCCTAGGTCTTGTTTTTAGTTTCAGGACTCAGTAAAGCTCTGGGGTCTGAAGTCAGAAGAAGTTCAACAGACACTGCTGTGAATGGTTTTTCCACTTCATATAAAATTGCTTTCAACAACCACAGACTTTGCATGGTTGTTGTGTCAATCTTCCTTTCCCGTCCCCCCCCCTCCCCCACTTTGTTTACTTGTTCATTTTTCCTGACCATTACCTTGCCCCTGATGACAACATAGGCATGACTGAGGGTTTCAGGCTGTGTTCAACTGGATCTTGGCTTCCCTGAAGAGTGCTTTTCTAGGACAGAGGTCTGGAGAAGCTCCCTCAGGCTTTTACCTGAGCCAGTTATCTTGTGAAATAAGCTAGGGGGCTGACAAGAATGGTTTTCCCCAAAGCAGATTCATGTGAAGAACCCAGTTTTCCTAGGGCAGGGATAAAAGATGACCCCTTACCAGCATTTTAAGGGGTTACAGTCAGTATCAGAACTTTGCTATACTGGTAAAATGAAAGAGAAGGAAACACAATCATTACCTTCCCTGGCAGCTCTTTGTCCATGCTCAGTGCCTCCTCCTGTTAAGTTGGCACCATGGCAGAGATTTCCTAAGAAGGAACAGAAAAGGCTCAGTCCCAGCCTTGTGTTCAAGTTGGTTGGTTTAGGTACTGCTCTGGGGAATGAAAGCAATGCTTGAAGGCTCTGTGTGGTCCAGTAGGAGTTAAGATTTGAAGCTTCTGACTTCCCAGGTGTTTGGTTATTTCAGTCCTGGCAATACAATAAAATCAGGCAACACCACCAGTGGTTTTGAGCAGAATCCGTAATTGCCAGTGCCAAGTAAAGTCAACAAGTGTAAGTCAAGGATACAAAGAGAGTTTGGACATCTCTCTGCATGGCTCCTGGCATGCAAGATTTGGATAGTCTGGCTGAATTGCTGTAGCTTATTCACAGCAACTGATATGTAGTTACTTTGGGTGCTTGGTGGAGGAAAAATGAAATACAGTCTGAAATACAGTCCAAATTTATGCAAATGCTTATTTTATGCATCCTTGGTAATGGCCCTGAAGTAACAGAACTACTTGTTTTCTTACTTGGGGTAAATAAAATATATAAACAGGTCTCTGCAGAAATGAGTTTTAATTTTTCCTTCTGCAATTACACACAAAACAAAAATGTAGTTAAAATTTCTTTTTTACTTTTTTTTTCTCCATTAATTTCTTCACAGGACAATGAAGTATCTCTCATTTTCTTCATACTGGCATTTTTTACAGCAAGGTGAAACAGAAGAGGAAGTGAAGTGTTCTGTAAAACCTCAATCTCAGGAGAAAAAAAGTAGCTGTTTTTTAGATTTATTACATTTCAAGTCTTTAGTGTCCTTCTAATTTTACATTTTAAAGTTTTGTTGTGACAAACATATATAGGCTTGAAGTTCTGATGTGTGAAGTAAAGGAAAAACCCCAGTACACTCTTGAGTAAATCCTTCTAGTGTTGATCTGAGGACTGCAAAATATGCCAAAACTTCTTATAGCAGCACCATGGGCACCTCTGGGACCATCACAGGGTTCAGTGATTGCTGTCAAAACATGCACAAATTAGCAATTAAAATAACAACCCTGTAGCATTTGAGAGATTATTATCTCCTTTGAACCTTTCTGGATTGCAACTGATACCAGTTTAGTTTCATTAATTTAAGAGCATTTTGCTGGAAAAAACATCATTGTCCCCTGTGGCATAACATAATGAACCATGGCAATAACAGTTTCATGGTCATTAGTCAAAGTCTATGCCTGAAGTATGAAGCCTACACTGGGAGCCTTTCTGCCCCTATGTCACAAGGAAACACACTGCCAAGGGGGCCTGAATGTGTCACCAGGAGCCAAAGTGCCAAGGCCACCATGCCTACAAACTGTGGTGATCTGCAGGTGCAGGGCTGTGATCGGCTTAGTCTTGGGCAGAAACTACTATTTTCAGTGCATCAACCCTTAGTAATGAAGATTTCTAATCTTACAGATTGCTTCCTTGCTGAAGCTACAGAGAGGGGCTGCCCAGGCTGTTGTGGCACCTCTGTGTGAATGTGTATTTGACACATCATGCTGTAGAAGACCTGTATTCGTTTACACACCCACACAAAGAAGTGAAATAATACATAAAAATGAACCAAACTTGCAAATTTTTCCTCAGATTTATCAGTACTTGAGATGAGATTTTCCTGTTTTCAGAGAGGATGTTTTCATGTAGAAACCATATACATCATGCAGCTGACTTCTGTGTTTGTTCAGCAATCAACATGCAGGAGTAATTGATGCAATCTTGCGTGGGGTCAGATGTTATAAACCCCACGAAGGTCCATCACCTCTGAGGGTCCAGCCCTTGCAGAGAAACAGCTTAAAATAATATCAAGACTGCTCCTCAGGGGTGTTTTGTAAAGCACAGATTCTAACAAAAGCGAAGTAACAAGCAATACAGAAACAAAAGAAAAAGCCAAGCACAGGTGTCAGAGAAGCCTCTGATGCCTTGCTAAAAACACCCCAAAAAACACTTGTGTTTCTTTGTGCACCTTTATAAATACCCAGTGACTTAGGATGGGACAACTTGGCTTGCTGCCAATAGGAGTAGGTGCAGATGTTGAGAGACCTTTCTAAAGCCCAACTAGTGCCTCTGTGCTGGGACTGGACCAATAATGATGAAAAGAAAACAGAACTTTCTAGTTTGGCTTCCTTACATGTTTAAAGGTAAGCTGAAGCTCTTTCCCTTATATAGAAACACCTGCTTGGGTGTGGGGTGCATTCCTACAAGTAATACCCTCTTGAACATCAAAATGTGTGTGCTTGATCAAAGTCATACAGAGACCAGTGATGAATGTCAAGTTCATGTAGATGAGCTGAGTTTAGGGGTGATTTTAGTTTTATCTGTACCTGATGCACTCACACATCTGGTAATAGCCTCAGGAAAGAAAGCAGGGTTGTTGTGACTTACATTTCAACGGGACTGTGGATGTGTTAATGTCCCAAATGGCCTGGTGTTTCTGAGGATCTACTGAAACTTGATTTAGATTGTATCAGTTCAATAAGATTTCTTTTTATATTTAATTTTTACTTGAACTGAGTTCCTTTGATTTATTCCTTTTCATTCCTTCAGCTAACCCACTCTATAAGAAACTGTTAAGTATCTTCTGATCCCCTTCATTTCACAAAAGTCAGCACATGCTGTGTCTTATGGAGTTACATTGCTAAATGCTAGGCAATGTGAATATGCTGATCTCTGTCAAACATAATATATAGAAGTTTTATCAGACTGCTCTTGTTTTAGACTGACATGAATTAGTATCTCTGTCTGTTACCTAAACTCATATTGTCAGAAAATGTGTAGGATCGTAATTATCTTGGAGATTTGACAGAGACTGATCAACAACTGCAAAAATTGCTGAAGCAGAGTATGACTGACAGATAATCAGAGAGATGGGGGCAAGTGGACACATAAGCTCCATTTTATTGCAAAGCCCAAGTAATATTACAGATAAGCTTTTTTTTTTTTATATATATGTCATCAGTGCTGGATTTTCCTATGCCAAGCTTTTCCTTAGATTTCTGAAAGCTTTGAGCTTCACAACATGTTTGTGGATGTAATTACTTTTTCTAATACAAAGCTAGGCATGAAAAGAATAGTTTTGCATTCACATGTAGTATGTAAATGTACACACATAGGTTCAACAGAATTATAGAGGGCTTCTCATGACAGAATTAGGCAGGGAAAGCATGATCTTTGTCTAAAAATGTTTTTGCTTTGTAAATAATAATCATCTAAATGCCCTAGAATATGAAGAATAAGAAGGAAGGATATAGACTGGATATTCACCATACTTGGATTAAAACTTCAGCAACTTCTGAGCTGGAAGTGGAAATGGGTAAGACAAAACTGAAACATTTTATAAAAATGACTGAGATAAAAATTTACTTTCATTTTTAGAAACTAGTATATGGCATCTTTATTATTACCTTCATCGTTTTTTCTGCTGAAATATTCCATTTCTAATCATTGTTATGGGACTATGAAAAACTTTGCTGTGTAAAAATGGAACAGCTGTGCTTCTCTCCTCCATAAAATCCAGTGAATCATCTTTCACTCTTACACATTGCTCATGATCACATTTAATGAAAATTGAGAGCACGATGGATCTTCCTCAGCAGTTGTAAGAAAAGAGTTACTGGAGAAAGCAGCTTTTGGGTCAGTTGAGGGAAATTCTGTGGGGGAGATTTTCACTCTTCCATCCCCCAGTATAAACCTCAGGCTGATAAATTATCGGAGCTTTCAGTACCCAGCAGGGAAAATCCAGGACAAATAATAAACCCTGAAATTTAAAGAATGAAAAAAATACACCAATCCTCCTAGGTATTTATAGTTTTAAAAATATGGAACCACCATTTAGAATCAACATAACATACCAGCTAGAAAGAGCAGTATCACAGGCATAGGCAAGAAAGTCTGCTGTCCTTGTAAGTTTGTCAGTTGCTAGGAAAAGATCACTGCTAATGCAGTGCTAATAATATGAGTGTGTGAAGCTGAGTTTGCAGCTCTCAGGTTCTTGTTTCCATATTGAAATGCAAATCATCTTAAGACTTCTGTCTTCACTTCAGGAGCCACATTGCAATGAAATTAGTTGCTCTGCCATTAGGGAAAAAAGGGTGATTGCAATTTTACAATGGTAATGTTTTTGCTTAGCACATTGGGATATGAAATGTGCTATTAATGGTGAATTTAGTTCCTCTCTTGCAGAGGCAGTGTCACCTCTCTGATTGTTGCTGGGAATTAAGTGTGTTTCGAGTCACAGGTCTATTTTCTTAGGTTAGAGCCTGATGGTAATTACCTTCGCCTAGAAAGTCCTGAATTTGAGAACTCAGCAAGACTTTTATTTCGTGCTAGTCAGTTTATAATAGGTAAGGAGAAAAGGAGATATCTCAGTTTCTCACCTACATGAGTTTGGATTTTTTTCTTCTTTATCCCAAACTCTGCATTCCTGGATATATTCCTTGAGAAGTGGTGCTTTGTTCTTAAAAATAAACATGTATCTGGAAGGAAAGAAATGTATTTAAAGAATGGGTAACTTAATATTTTCATACTGATGCATCTAGTTGTGCTAGTTGTGGTGATTTGTATTTAGTCCTGACATATTTTAAGATTGGCTCAGTGCTTTGGAATGGGAAGCATGCCAAGAGATCAGCAAGCTACATTTGCCAGATAGTGCTCAAAGGGGTGACTTGATTGAGGTCTTTACAACACAGTGTCATCTTGCAAAGATGCCTCCACTAACAAGGTATTTTAAGTAGAAAATTAGAATAAAATTTCCCTTTTGGACTATATGGACTTGATTATCTCAGTGCAAGAGACTAGACCCTAAAATTAATTCTCACACTTAAGCAGATGTGACAGCCAAGATGTTGCTGTCAATTTGTTACAGATGCTCTTGAACATTAAAGTGGACTATGCTATAATCTGAGTTTCAATCACCTTAGAGTTCCTGTTTATATAAATCAGGAATGATTTGCCAGCAGTAGCAGAAAATTAATGTTTAGTTATTGCTGAAGTGATGTTTTCCTGCAGATCTTCCTGTATTTCCAGATTTGATCTCATACTACAGTGATATTTGGGGCATACACTTCTCAGAGTGAAAGTACTGAGTTCTTTGGCAGACAGGAAGGTGGGGATATAGGTAGGGCAGCAGGACTTCCCCACACTTTTTAAATGCTGTGGGATCTTTACATCCCAATTCCACAGCAACCATGCATGGAGGAAACACTGGCTTAATGTCTCAGCATGAGGAGGAGCACTTACTGCCTTCTGGCCTTACAGAAATGTAGCAGGAGTAAAATGCTTGTATGATTTTAAGGCATAATATGTAAGAGATAAGATAGTATGTATATATATGTGTATATGGTGTTTATGATGTATTTGTGAGGTGTGGACACGTAGCTGTTATACACACATTCTTCATGCATAAATGTTGTTGATTTGAGCCCACAGCTTTTACCACAGTAGAATTAATGGTCTGCTGGTATTACTTTTCCCTGCTTTCCTGAGAAGCTCTCTAACAAATAAAAATAATTTGTGATATTCTGCTAAGGTAAAAAGAAATGCAGAGAAAAGTGCTCACCCTCATGAGGTTGTCCTACATCTTCCCATGCTAGGATGAAGCATTTTTTTTCACAGCATGCCCTTAAACAACAGGTAAGAAGACAAATCGGAGCATTAGGAGGTTTGCTCCTTACCTATTGTGATGGCTTTGCTGCTTGCTTTTTAGGGATTAGCCACTTAATCACTTGGAAACTAAAGACAGTAGAAAGACAGAAAGAATGTGAAGTTGTCCACTGAAAATGAGCAAGTGTACCAGAAAATTAGGGGGAAGGTATTTTATGATTGTTCTCCTGGAAGGTGAAGCATGGAGTTTGACGTAAACTCTTGGAATGGCTGGGCATAGTTTGCTGAAGAAATCATTTGCTAGTTAAGAGACATACATACACTGATGCATTAAAATAGTATAGTTCATGCTGTTTCTATCATATATATTTTCCTTTTTTTTTACCCCAAGGTCTGATGATTTTTGTTTCTTCAGGGAAACTCTTCTTTACTGAACTATTCTCTTGGCAAAATTCAAGGTCCAATTCTGGTCTCCCTGGCCAAGGATAAAATCAGGAGCAGAGCCAGTTCATATATGCAGTTTTAGACAGAATCAGATCCAAATGCTCTGTTGAAACTGTCTTGAAATGACAGTTTCAATGAGGCCATGGGTTGGCAATATTTTTCCACAAGGGAAAAATCAAAGGTGGATAGTAGAAGTAATTAATATATGAAAAAAGGTTTATGTACATAATCTCTGAGATGAGGACTTGTAGCAGTGCAAAATCCTGTCTTAAATAATGGGAATGCTTTCAGATTTGCCATAGTAAGAGCAAAATTGCTAGTGATAAAATTACCTCAGCCTCTCTATACTTTGTATTATTGCCATTTTAGCACTTTAGCACTTTAGCACAATTTTGCCCAAGGCCAGAATATATAATGAAATCAGAAATGCTACAGTCCAAGTAGCCCTTGTTAGTCATTGTAGCACATAAATATGAATGGTGGTTTGGAATAGATGCTTAGAAATAAAGTTTTAATTCAGTCTGTCTTCATCAGAAAAAAACGCTGAAAAATTCCATTTAATCTATAACACAGGCTATTTGGAGGGATAAGTTTACTGCTAACTGTTTACCACTGAAACTAGATTTTGAAGAGTGACCACAAGCTTTAACAGGGACCTATATATGGACTTTTCTCCTAAGTGCTCATTAGAGCTGCCCTGAGTTAACTCTAATAGATCATTGTTCAGAACACGAGCATCAATGGAAACTGAGTTTTAGAGCAAGTAACAGTATTTATTAAGCATGAGTTTCCTAACAAATGTCTTCATGGGATTATTGTATTGTATGAATACATCACACATTCTGGTAATTTTAAAGAACTCTGAGGAATCAAAGTGACTTTTACAGACTTTTAAAAATAAGCCCACGCTTTGCTAAGAAGGTATTTTCTTTAAAACAGAACTCAACAGTTCCCTCTTTGAGTCACAATCACTAGAAGCACTAATGGCATGTCCTCATAATAAATGCTTTAGTGGCAAGGAAAATACAATTGTTTTTTGCAAGTCAGGTTATGTATTTCCACTGTACTTCTAGAAACCAGAAAACTCAGTTATTGCTTAGTCAATTCACTGAATTTTGGGAAGGTGACAAGGAAGTAGAGGGAAGATGTCCTTCTCCTTGCTCTGCAGTCAGGAGCTCTGCCTCCCTCATTTAGGTGGCAGGGTAGTGTCAGCTCTTGTACTGCCCCTCTAGCACAGAGCCTCTCTTAGAAAACCTCAGGTTATGCCTCTTGAAGCCTCCTAGAAGCTTGTTTGGATTCCAGAGGGCTGCACAGGGTTTGGCAGTGGAGCAAACAGATCATCTGCCACCATCCCCGTCTGGAGTCAGGCAGAGGAGAGACAAATTGTGCCAGTGGGTGGGCAATGAGCTGGGGCAGCTCCCCAGCCCAACCAGCCCCAGTTCCTCACACCTGCCCAAAGTGGAGGAGACTTTTGGGGCTGTGCTTTGTCACAACTTCATCTTTCTCACAACTTTTAACACACAGAGCTTTTTGACTACTTTTTTTCCTATTGTAAACAAAATTGTTACCAAATACAGAGAGCTTAAGGGAGAGCTACACTGATTTCCAGCAGGTCAAGGTGTGAATAGATGACAGGATTTAAAAAAGGCAAATATTAATTGCATGGTAAGAGTCCATTATGTAACAGCCTGTAAATATTTGATAGTACAAAATAAACTGGTGACAATCTTCATGTATTTGAAAACATAACCTTATGGGAGGAGTGAATTTAGTTAACATGAAAATCATGATTAATAGTAATGGGCTAACATTAAGCAAGAAAAAGTATAAGATAAGTATCAGGGAAAAAGTTGGAAATTTTATTAATCATTAGATATCAGATTATGGTTTTGAATCAGCAGTGGTCTAGAAGATGCTTAATGTTAAGTGTCCCAGCTACATGGATTGTCTGTTAGGTTACGTGCAAGTCAATTAAAATTTTTGTGAACATTTTCCTATTATTTCCTATTATTTCACAAGTTTTTCTTGTGCCAAGCAGAGTGTGAGATGGACTACAATTGCAGATTCTGAGAGAACTGACAGGCTCAGCCATAAGCAGAAAAGGCACCTATGTAACATCTCTTCTACTAAGATGTAGTTCTCGCACAGGAAAAGATTTTTGATTATGTTATGAGTCAATCAGGGATATTTTGTTAGATGTTATGCAGATCCTACTGCATGCTACATTTTAGCCAATTTAATAACTTCATTGAGTTAGAAATCTTGATATAATAAGAATCCAACTTTAAATTCAGGAAGAAAAGATATGTCCAACATGTAGCTTTAAGAATATTAAATCTTTTCATATTTTTCTATGCAATATGAAAGTAATGTAGCTGAAATACTATGTAGCTTATTACTCAACTAGGCTGTTGAAATGATTTGGGGATTTTGGTGTTTTCCTCCAATTTTTGTCAACCTTATGAGATAATATTTATTCTGTTTTCTAGATACTGAGTCATTTGTGCAAAGTTTTACATCTGTTGTTGACAGCACATTTATATGTCACTAAATTTTCTTGGTGTCTGACTCATCATTGTGTTCCCCAGTGTAAACAGATTTTTTTATAATGGAGTTACAAAGGCATAAGAAAGAGGTGACATAGCATAGACAAACTCTGGCTAGTGTAAAATTTTCCTCTGTGAGCATCTGTGCACGGTGGATGAGAATATATATAAATAGAGTTAATCATTTTATAAGCTGTGTAAATAGCTATGCTTTAGGGACTAAACTCCTCTCTAATTGATACAGACATATTGTCTTACAGGCAACTGGCAGCAGTCCTTCCCTTTACAAAGACTACTTACCTGGTTATTTTCAAAGGTGGGAAACACCATCTTGGGCATGCAAACACCATAATGGCATGTTTATATACCCTGGGAAACCAAACAGTAGCACTGGAGTGGTGAAGTGAATGTAATTCTAAAAACATGCTTTTGCTTTTATATCATGCAATTTACAATCTTTTCCAGCTGGTGACACAGGGCCCCCATGCTGAGCATATTGCCTTGGACTGTGTCACAGGCAGAGTGTCTGACCATCAGTTCTGGGCCTCTTTTAGAAGTGCAGAAGTACTTAGGTGGTGCTAACATGGGGAACAGCACAAAAGGGTGGGGGCAGCCACTGAAAACAGCCAACAAACCTGGACTGGGCTGCAGGGTTAACATGCTGCCATGTTAGGGGGCTGGAAATATGGGAAAGGCCAGGAAGATGTGAGGCCATTGCTGTTCATGGCCTTTTGCAGTACATCCTCTGTGCCCCCACAGCAGCAGCATAGGGCAGCTTTAGCTGTGGAAGTGTACATGCAGTCACATGTAGAGGGACTTGTCCATGGGAAGTCAATTAGAGGGCAGCCGTGCAGATGCCTTATGCCAATGGGATCAACTTGTTAGATGCTATGAGTTGCAGTGTTTTTGTTGCTTTTACTACTTTAATATGCTTTCCTGATAAGCACTTGTTTTATACTCCTGATACATCTGTTTAGTCAAGGAATCAGTGCTGTAAGTTGTTAAAAGAAAAGGAAGTCAAAGTTTTGCCACTAGCTGGTAGACTTCACTTCTCCTATATCTTAGTTCTGAACATCTGCCAAATTAGGCAAACACTTAACTGCAGTGAGAGTCAGTTTAATCACAGTGGAATATACATTCCATTTCCATTCCAATGGAATATAATATTTGCATTTATGAGTTATAAAAAGTACAAGCAAATACCAGTATGAAAGCCTTGTGAATCACCATTTCATTAGCTTCTGCAGTTTTCAAAGTGATTCTTTGCCATTGAGTTCAGCCAAGCCAAGATTTTACTCCAAATGCAGGGTGTTTTGTACACTTAATCCAATGGAATGGACTTTTAAGTTACCCTGTACAGGTTTAAAATTATTAGGAAATACTTTGGAAATTCTGTGCCTCACCTGGTTTGGGACTAAGTAACGTGGGGGCACTGAAACATTTGTTATGATAGACTATCTTTAGTATCCTGCTTCATTGCTTGGGTTTTTTCCACTTTGTTTTTTTCTTTCATAGGACATCTGAAATATGTTAGAGAGACCCGGTTTCTCTCCCTTGCTCAAGTTTTTGCTTTGTCTTTCTTGCTTCAAGCTACATACAAAGAGTAGAGAAAGAAGATAAATTTTTTAGGAAAAAGTCATGGAAATAATAGGGCATCATGAGATTTGTTTTCTAAGAAAAGTATAGAGGTCATCCTAATTTATGAAAAAGCAGGGTGCTGTAATCCTTTTGTGCCTCCATGAGAAACAAAAATGTCGTTTTAGATACAGCCAGTCTAGCAGTTGAATTTGTATCATTTGACCAGCTTAGACTTTTCAGTGTTTCTTTCATTTCATCTGTTTGAATTATGGCAGAATTTGTCCATCAGCATTGATAGAGGTTCATTCATTTAGAATTTATGAAGAAGAGGGTTCTTTTTTCTGCTGAAAATTTTATTACTTTTTAATACTTCTTATGTCAAGAAGTATTAACAGCAAGAATATTGATATAATTCCAAGTAAATGGCTATTACTTTTCTTAATCTCAACAGTTTTTTTGCTTTAAACATAATCTCCCATCTTACATAATCTTTTCCATTCAGACATGAACAGTTTTTGCTTTTTTATTCGTCATATTTTCTGAACTTCATCTGATACATAGGGGGAAAAGTGACTTCTCCCATATATCTCTGCATATCTCTCATCAAACTACATGAGAAGATGCTCTGTGTCAGGTATTTGTGTCCAGCTCCTAAAATAGAAGTCTAAATAATAGAAAGAATGTTAGTCTAATATTTTACTCTAGCCTTTAAGTACCTCTCCATCTGCTGATAAACACATTATTGTAGCAGATATGGTGATTATTTAATGGAAATATTTTTAAATTATCACTTTTTTAGTGTTTGCAGCCAAAATACTATGGCATTGTATGTTGCTGCCCAGGAAATGTGCCCAGGTGTAAAAGCAGAACTCACTTGCTTTCACAAACTGCAAACTAAACTAAAAAAAAATCCTCCAAAGAACCACAGATGGCAATTACTGAAATGCTTTCTTCTTGTCATTTTTCTCACTTCCAGTAGACTGTGACTGTGTAATTAACAATGAAGAGGAAAAATAAATGCTTGAATTGGTTTTGATTTGTATTGTAGAGAAAAAAAAGTTATCTCTAAGAGAACCAGTTACAGCCCTATCAGAATTGGTTTAAACCATTAAAAAATAAAGAACACAGAAGATCAGGCTTCTGTATCACTGAAAGAAAATGTCAGGTCCATCCATTGTAATTGGTAGTGCAGTGAAGAATCATCAGTCAGATTGAATGGCCATCCATCGGTTGATTCATTTCTTGAAGTGAAGACCCATGCACTGCAATTTGTCATGGCTTCAAGCCTATCTCACCATAGGATAGACTAAGCAAATATGCAAGTTTTTAAAAGTAGGACAATATTTTCAGTCATTCACATTTTGGTGAGAAGCTCAAGGGGAAGTCTGTGTATTTGAGACTCAGCCTCACTGCACACATTGCACACCCGCTACTTATCTGCACATGCCATCAACAACTGCTTTTCTTTCTAAAAGAGCTGAAGTTCATGTTTCCTGTCTTCACTTCTTTCAAGGCATAAGTTGCACACCATCTGTGCACATTCCATTGAAAGGCTCTAATTTCTATCTGTCAAGCTAAAACGAAGCATCCCTTCAGAGCAGTACAGTATTGCTCATTGACACTCAGTGGGATTCATCCTGGAAGGCAGGAGAAAGTTTTGTCAGAAAAGGAGAAATTTTAGAATGTGTGCAAAGAACTCAAAAGTATCCATTGCCCATTAAGAGATAATTAACTTTCTATGAAGAGTAATTGTGGCAATTTCCTGCACCTTGTTACTTTAAATTGGCAAGACCAAACTTGCATTGATGGAACTGTTCACTTGTTCTACAGTAGGAAATGTTAGCAATTATTTCTTAATTATTGGTGTCAATATTGTGTTTTATCTAGTATGCTAAACATAGCACTTCATCTGTGGATGTGCATGTGCTGTGCTTCTGCTTTGAAGTGAAATCTTGTTCTGTTCTGTATTTTGTGTATGAAGCTGTAATTATCCCTTGCAATGTTCCAGTTAGTTTACCTGCACATAAATAGTAGGGAGGAGAAACTTAAAATGTGAATAATCTGAGATTGCTGATTTCTAGCAAATTATGCCTGTATCAAATGTGAGAAGAGAAAAAAACAGGAGCAGGAAAGTTGAATGTTATCTTCAGGTAGAGTCACATCTACTTAGAAGCCGTCTCAGGTTTCTATGAGCTGCTAGCAGACTTTTACTGTGTCTCTTTAATGATGATGGGAAATGTTTGGAGACCTGAAGATGTGACTGTTCCTGATGTGATTTAGTTCAATTTATTGAATTTTGGCTTGGATAAAATTCCTTATTGAAAAAAATGGCAATGAAATATAAATTATCAATGACTAACTGTAACTTCTTCAGAGAGCTTTATTCTATCCTCTGGGAAATAGAAGAATTAAATAAAGGATAGGATAGGATAGGATAGGATAGGATAGGATAGGATAGGATAGGATAGGATAGGATAGGATAGGACAGGATAGGATAGGATAGGATAGGATAGGATGATATGACAGGATATGATATGATTGATATGATATGATATGATATTAAAGACCTCCTTGCAAATTTCAGGATAAGTTCTTGCTAATCTTTGCGGTCAATTTCTTGTCTTAAAAATAAATTAGTAAAGCATGAAACTCAAAGCTGCACATGGATAAGGTTTGGCTGAATAAAATGCCAGGAGACTTTAGTCTTACTTGGGTTTGTGTTTAAAAGTGAGTAATTTGCCATACTTGAAAAAAAGGTTGATTTAGCTGAACTGCCATAATATAAAGCAGAGGTGGATGGAGTCTAATCTGAACAAGTGTGTCCCAAAGGAGACTATTTGTGTAATATCCTAGTTCCTCCCCCTCCTCCTGAACTGCCTGGACTTCTGTCAGTGAAGTGCCTAAGGAAAAATAAAACAGGCAAGCAAGGTAATCTAAGCTTTATCTTGGGTCTGGGAAAAGAAAGGAAACAGCAATGGGATGAAATACTAAAACAATAAAAATCAATTACCTGATTGTCCAGGTGGCCTTTGAGATGAAAGCAGCAGTATTGCACTCCTGGTTCCCCTGCACCAGTATCCACAGGAGAGACCAGGACAGCAGGAAAAGGCGAACTGGAGGACACAGAGGAAAAACACTGTCACAGGTTTCCAGCAGTCATATTGACATACATACCTGTTACCTTGCTTTCACAGAGCTTTCTGGCTCACTGCTATAGTCATGGAAAGATTACAAAGCTGAGGCATGGTGGCATGCATGGACCTGTCTTACACTTACACTCCTAAATAAAGTTGGAAAAAAAACTGGAGATAAAAGTCAGCTTTTAAACTCAGATGTATAATAGCTGTTTCTGCTACTTTCTGTGGTAATGGAAGGAATGGAAATTTTTCTTCAACGGAAGGTTGCATGGAAGGGTAACCTGCTCTTTTCGTGGACAGCTGAACTGTTCAGGTTGAACTGGCTTGTATGAATGCCTGTCACACAATCTGCAAGAGAAACTAAATTTCTCTGAAAGAACCTAAATGTGAGTTTCCCTAATGGTTACGAAAAAGAAAAAAACAACAAAAAAAAAAGGTGCCCCGTTAGATGTGAGGAAGGTAGTAAATTGACATCTGCAGATGTCAGCTTCTCCTTATCTTTCACAAGAGGACAGAAGACAGCAGAGGAAGGTGCAGAGCTGACTGCTTTGCTGTGCCTCTGCGCCTCTCTGTCTGTTCCCCATCCTTAGCGCCTTCATTTTAGGAAGGATGAAAACTCACATGTATTTCCAGGAGCAATAAAATAACTTTTAGACTGCTGGTACATTTGCTGTAGGTTTTTGGAGTTGCCAAAGACTGGTTGAGATAATGTTTCATCAGTATTTACAACCTGCTCTGAGAGCTGTTCCTGCTGCGAGCTGTTCCTGCTGGGCTGTTGTTTCTACTCTGCTCCATCTCCCTGGGTTTCTCAGCCTCTGCCTATGTTCTCCTATACACAGTTGCCCATAGCAACACCCATTTGAAAAGGCCCCTGGAGCTGTCATCTCCCCCAGAGGACAACAGTGCCAGCAGCAGCACTGGCAGAGCTCAGCTCCCTGTGCCTCCCCAGTACACAGGACTGAAGAAAACGTACCTCCAGAAAACAACAGTTTCCAGGAATGAGAGGGCAGCATATCCAACACCAAAAGCATTTGATGAATCAGTTACCTATTAGGAGCTGTTCTAGTGGAAACACCCTATCCCTCATGTTCTTCAGAGTCAGTGCTGCATCCCATTGTCCCAAACCCCTTCCACCTCCTCTCTCACACCTGCCTGCTTCTTGTGGGATTGTGCAATTAGCTGGATCAAGACTGAACTGGTTAAAAATACTCTGACAAAAGGTTCATTTTTAAACTGGAAGAGAGTAGGTTTAGATTAGGTATTAGGAAGAAATTCTCTACTGTGAGGGTGGTGAAGCACTGTAACAGGTTGCCCGGAGATTGTGGATGCCCATCCCAGGAAGTGTTCAAGGCCAGGTTGGATGAGGCTCTGAGTAACGCAGTCTGGTGAAAGGTGTCCCTGGCCATGGCAGGGGGATTGGAATGAGGTAGTCTTTAGGGTCCCTTCCAACCCAAGTCATTCTATGATTTTTAACCTCTCCTTTGGATCAATGCTCCCATTGTTAAATGCAAAGACATAATTTTAAAACTTCTGTATTCCCCATTTTACACAACCCTTTGCAGCAGTGCTCTCTTTGGAGTGAGCCAAAGCATATGGTGCTACAACTGGACTGGCACAAGAAAGCCAGTATCAGGGTCAAGTGGGCAAGAGCTGCTTCTGCTGCCATTGCCACTGAGATAAATCCTTATCAATTTTCAGTATAAATTGCGAAAGCCATGGTTTTTTATCAGTGTAGCTGGCAACTTCTGCATTTATGTGGCCATGCTGGCATAACTGCAGCAACAGGGCTCAAGCAGAACTTGATAGGTGGGATCCACTTACAGTAAAATCCACTGGAGTTCTGCACTCAAATTTGCCATCACCTAAAAGTATAAAGGATTTGGTATAAAGTGCCCAATGCTGATACAGAGCCAGTATCTCTCAAGTCTGCTCCCAGAGATTCAAATCCCAGTCTCTTTCAACATTGCTGTTGGGATGTTTGGACTCAGATCTGCACTCTACATCAGGTCATTTATCCTCACACCAAGCTCCTTCTGCATTCTCTTTCTTTTCTTCTTTCATCCTCAGCATATTCTTGTTCTTGTGAAACCACAGGTCTGTAGCTTTAGACCCATCAGATTTCGTGAATTTTATTTAACCAAATAGCAGAACTGCGACAGCAATTAACAAGGCTGGATGTGGCAAGATCTCTGATCAAGAACAGCTGAAGTTGGCATATTGTTACTCAGAATAGTGGTGCAGCTCAAAACTGGACAATGAGGCTTCAAAATCCTCGAGCCTGCCCCCCATCAATGGTAATAATGCCTTCATTTTCTTATTTGGTGTGCATTGCCCTTAATTTATCTTAATAGGAGGGATTATTACTGTTTTTACAGTTATTGCTGTTCTCATGACCAAATTACAAATTAGAAGTGTGTTTGGTAGATCTCTAATAAACATGGTGAAATAGAAGAAATAGCTTCTCAAACTGAATGTGAATTCCTATTGGTCATGTAAAGCATGAGTTTTAGAGACACTTTGAAAATACACACCAGGTGTGTAAATCTTGGAAGAGAAGCCTATGGAAACAGTAGTGGGATCCTAGATTTTCCATAGTCAATGCAGTGAGTAGAAAAGCTTACTCATGAGATACCTTCCTACTCAAAGCAGTGAAGCCATGCATTAAGATTTTAAATTAATATGACTTTCAATAAGCTCACCTGCTCAATGAAGATCTAACCAAACAGGATAATCTACAGGTTGCACCCATACCAGGATTTGGTAGGGAGGTAAAGGTATTGCTAGGCCTTCTGCACTGCCAAATACTGCATGGGGTATGTCGTAATGGCTCACAGATGGTCAAGCAACTGGACCAGTTCCTGAGGTACTGCTTCAATCCAGGTGTCAGGGTTTTTGTAAGTTATGTCTTCAGTAGAAGGTCTGCTAAGACATCTTCAGCTTTAAACATTATGTTGTCAGTTGAGAGTCTTGTAAATGAATGTTGAAAAGGTCCTGGTATTGAATACTGCAGATTAGAGGATAGAAGGAGGAGAGCATGAATTGGCTATAACGTGCACATGAAACAGCTGCCATTGCTAGCCAGAGACTTCAAGTATATTCAGATCTTCTGTCTAATGACACCTTGTCATCAGTTTTATATGGACAATAACTGATTTTACACAAAAAACTTTTTTGGGGTGGCAAGGCATCTTAAATATCCTCATCTGTCAGTGCACATTCATGGGAGATGGATGGGGTTTAATTTTGCTGTTCACTCAACAAAACATCTTCATTCTTCTTTCCCTGAACTATGCATGTTATAACAGAATAGTCATTAAATGTTCAAACAAGGATGGATTTTATGTTTGATTTTGCACTAGATACTCTAAAATACTTTTTAATCATGGACAGCATTGGATGCTTTATTTCTTAACCAGAAGGATTTATCATTTCATAGAATCACTGAATGGTTTGGGTTGGAAATTATCTTAAAGATCACCTAGTTCCAATCCCCCTGCCATGGGCAGGGACAGTTTTCACCAGACCAGGTTTCTCAAAGCCCCATCCAGCCTGGGCCTGAATACTTCCAGGAATGGGGAGTCCACAACTTCTCTGGGCAACCTGTCCAATGTCTCACCACCCTTACAGTAAAGCATTTCTTCCTAATATCTAATATAAACCTGCTGTCTTTCAGTTTGAGGCCTTTCCTTCATGTCCTCTCTCTATATTCCCTTTTGAAAAGTTCCTTCCCAGCTTTCTTGTAAGCCCCCTTTAGGCACTGGGAGGTGCTGTAAAGTCTCCCCAGAATCTTCTCCAGGCTGAACCACCCCAACTCTCTCAACCTTTCTTCACAGAAGAGGTGCTCCAGCCCTGTGATCATCTTAATGGCTCTCCTCTGGGCTCATTCCATCAGGTCCATGTCTTTCTTGTGTGGGGACCACAGAGCTGGATACAGCAGTCCAGGTGGGATCTCACAAGAGCAGAGAGGCAAAAGCACCTCCTTCAACCTGCTGGTCATGCATCTTTTGATGCCTCCCGGGATCTGGTTGCCTTCCTAGACTGCAGGCACACATTGCTGGGTCATGTCGAGCTTTTCATCCACAAGCACCACCAGGTCTTTCTCCCCACTGTTCATCTCAATCCATTCTCTACCCAGGCTGTATCTGTGCTTGGGTTATCCCCCTGACCTGTGTGCAGGACATTGCACTGGGCCTTGTTGAACTTCATGAAGTTTGCACTCATCCACCTCTCAAGTGGTCATTTGAATTACTTAAAGCTTGTCATTCCCGTTCTTCTGTTAGGAGAACTATTAGCAATGCATTTTGAAAAAGGTAAATCATAAGGCCATAAACATGTCAAGATTATATAAAAACACATTTTAGCAAGCCCAGACACACATCTGGTAAAGAATGTTATTGTCGTATTTGTAAGCAAAACATCAGTCTTGGGACTGAAAAACAGCTGGTGGCTGGTTTTAATTTTTTGCTAGTTTTTCTTTAATCATTTTTTACAAAACACTCATTGTGACACTTTAAAAGCAAAATTTTATTCAAACTCTAAAATCACATCTTTAAATATATATAAAAACATATCTATACACATATATATACACACACTTATAAATACACTGAGCAAAAAGTACTTTAGCCAATTTTCATTTTAAAGGAGGCCAGAAAGGGAGGGACAGTGGTGGATTTTGTCAAATCCAGTATGTGTGATGCAGATTTTCATGTGTTCCCAAAGATCCTGGAAGGCAGCAACACAGCACACAGCAAAATATGGCATCACCACATCAATCATAGTTTTCATTAAAGTATCAGCACCTGAGGAGCTCTAATAGCCTTGATGAAACCAAGTACTTTAGAATAATTACTAGCCAACTTTTTGGTCCTTTTGTTATTTCACAAAATACTTTTGTACTGGACCAGTCATTTTGGTCATTAAACAATCTAATGTTAATATATGCTTAAGTCGTATTATACACCTGACAAGAGTCTGGTTATGTTTTTGTTTTTAGGATTTTTTCCTATATTTTGCACTTGTGGGAGTTTGGCAGCCATGGTCTGCCTATGCTGCTGAAACAGGGCTACTTTTTCTCTGTCTACGTCATTCTTCATCTTATGTGTTGAGAGTTTTTTGAAAACTCCACATAAAAGCATGATCTTTTTCTCCTCATTTAAAACTCCTTTGAAGAATGTGGCTTATTTCTCTACTTGTTAGAAAAGTTGCTGTAACTTTGAAAGCATTAATTTTTTTCCACTCCTGGCTGGGTGATTTTTTCTGTGTAGTTCAAAAACCTTTCTATCACAAGTCTGATAGACTTCATCTCTTCAAGTACTTCACTAACAGGCTTTTTATTTTAGACGAGAATCCTTTGTGGCACAGGGTTTCGTACCTATTTTTCAGCATGTACATTATACGCTGTATCAAAGCACGATTGCCTTTTCATGTATGGCAAACTGTTTTGGACTTAGCTTCCAGGAAGCCATTATAGAGAGACAAAAGATGGCACAGAGTCCTTTTAGTGCAGAAAGGACTTGATAAATGGCCTCAAAACTTTCAGATTTCTTTTCACACAGTTAGTCACTGGACACTTAGAATCCTAAGAAATCCTATTACTTAATTATGTGCTTCTTTTCCAAAGCAAAATGTGCTGTTCAGCTGGGGAAGAAGTACTGTGAACTATGAGATTGGAAGCCTTTAAACCTATTACTAGTACAGGTGGCATCTTCAAAACTTCTAGAAAGAGACAGGACTTTGTCATTTTTTCAAGGGTTTTAAAATTTACAAGTAGATTGTATTTGAAGTAAATTGGGCATTTTTTCCTCTGGAAGAATACTCAATGAATTAAGCAGGCAATACTGCTATGTTTTTGGATAAACATATTTAGTAAGAGCTTTCTCAGCTTCACTGTTTTCATAACCAGAGTGTGAAAAACATGTTTAATTAAATTTAGTTATTTAACTGATCAGCATTAACAGTATGAAGTAAACCACACCACGTGTGAAAAGGGTATTTACAAAGCTGAGTGTTGTACATAAGCTGACAACCACTGAACCTTCCTGCTTCCGGGTTTAACAGCTTCCCAAAGATTGGGAAAAGCTATCTTCCAAAATAATCTGAAATCTCTGGGATGATTCTTGTGATAACTTTCTCTTTGTGCATTTTAAAATGTGTTTCCTTCTGTAAACACTAATGTTTGAAAAGACAGGACTTTCTGAAGTCCTTGTTCCTTAGCATGAAGATCAGGACATGGCCTTCAGGCATCAAGAAAATTAACTGCTTGCTACGTTGCACTCCAGGGTGCATGTGACCTCTTCAAAGTTCAGCCAGGCATTCCACCCAAAAAGTTTTTACCCTTATATTTTTCAGCCTTATCATTTCCATTCAGGGATTGTCTCCACAGAAGAGCTCACTTTCCCTGGAGGCTCCCAAATATTTTGTTGGAAATAGCTGCAGATACCTCTGGGCTGAGAGGAAAGCTCCTCTAGAATGGCTCACACTTCCAACAGCAGTGCAATGATTGCTCACCAAAAAAAAAAAAAAAAAAGCTGTTAATTCAGTTAACCCACTTGCACAGAAAAATTTCATAAAGCAGAGAGAAAGAAAAAATATTTATTGAAATAAATCATTTAAATAAAGATCCTTAAATAAAGATGTCAAAAGCTATTATGGGCCATGTAACCTTTAATCAAAAGTGTTTCAGAAACAGTTTCACAATTTTACTTTTGAAAGGGTTCATTGCAGTTTTATCTTTGCATATATGAACATTTCTGTTTCCAGACATCATTAAAGTGTGATTTTTATTTCCACAAATCTATAAATATCTGACTGGAAAGCCAGAGATCCCTGTTATCCTCTAGATGAATTCCCATCTGACTGGGCACCCACCAACCAAGGGAGGCCCTGCTGAGCGAGGGGGCTGGACTGACCAGTCTCCAGAGGTCCCTTCCAACCTTAGCCACTGTCTGATTTTGGGATGCCCATAGTACATCACTTGTTCAGTTATATCAGAAAAGGCCTAGCTCTGTAGCTTCTGACTACTCCTTAACATCTTGCCCTAATCTCATTCAGTTCTCCCGCCTCTGCATGCCTGTCTTGTCCTTGTTTAACTGTTTGCGTGGGTAACGCAAATGCTGAGACTTTGAATGTGCCTGATGCACAGAGAGCAGGACTGATCATCACCCAGATAGGTGAGAAGAGATTCAGCCCTTGAAATAGGTATTGTGTTGTGGGTGTTTTCACATTTGCAATGGCACAACACTTTGACAGCAAGCCAAAGTTACTGTGGAGGATTTGGAGTAGCAGAGTGTTGAACCTCCCTGTCGTATCTTACAAATGGGTCCTGTTTTACATAAATGTTTGGACCTGTCAAAATCATGTGAGTAGACTTGATCACTGAATTTATGCTTGTCTTACAGACATTTGCCACTAGAGCTGTCACTAAAAGAGCATCTCTGGCCTCACAAGAAGGGACCTACACATTAGATTTAGGGCATCCATAAGCCAGGGACTTTGCAAGTCCTTTTACATTTTGAAAAAGCCAGAAATTTCAAAAACAAAGATAGACACCTTGCTGTTGTGTGGATAGAAGCCAGCACAAGGTTTCAGCCATGACTTACTCTTTTCCTTGAGCCAAAATTCACTGTGCTTTCTACTGTTGTCACATCTCTTTGATTTCTTTTTCTTCATTATGGTATCTTCAATTTATCTTGACATTTTTGCACCTGGTGCCAAAAAAGCTTTATTGGTAGGTGGTACAGTCTTTGTTCAGATTGAGCAACCTGGTCTAGCAGAAGGTGTCCCTGCCCATAACAGGGGGATTGGATGCGATGATCTTAGAAGGACCCTTACAACCCAAACTATTCTGTAATTCTATGATTGCTTGACAAATTAATATTTTTTCCCCAAGTGTCCATCCATCAGTGCCCCCCACCCCAGAATAAATGTTCACTTTCAAAATGTAAAAAAAAAGAGAAATAGCCTTTGGCCCCTTCATAACTCCTGGCTTTTGAGACACAGATTAACAGATCAGAAATTCAGAGTTACTAAAACCAAAGTTGAAGTCTATCATCATATGTTCATCTCAACCACTCTCAGATATGTCATTTCTCCATCACCAGTTGTCCAGTGATGAGTATTCACTGAAATATGACAATGTTGTCTGTCATCATCTGCCAGTTTTTGAAATTTTAATTACAATAATAATACCTGCTTCTTCTTTTATATAGAATATTTCAAAATCCTTATTACACACAATAGCAATAGCTTTTTCTATATGGTGTGACTTTGTGGGCTTTGCTTCATATTTGTAGTCCCTGCAGCACCTGCTTGAGTACTATGATTTTTTTTTCTTTAATCTTAGCTTTTTGGGGCTTTCTATCAGTCTCCAAGAAACTAAAGCAGTATCTGTACTGTCTTTTATGCTATGGTCTTTTGATCTGTCCTTTAGTTTGATGTATCCAAGCATCAGGCCAACCTAATTTTCTGGGTGAGGTTTTTGTTTCCTGGGAAGTAGCGATGCTGAGGCCCTTGGCACGTGGTGGTCCTGGTAGCAGTGGGCTACCAAACTTCCTCTCTGACATCCATATCAGGCTTGAAATTGGTTAGGAAAATGTAATCACACACAAACACACCTGCACATATACTGTTTCTTCAACTTACCAAAAATAAGTTCTTATCTGTGTCCAGCTTCCTTACAGTATTTAATACTGCAGATTTTTTTCTTCACTTTTTTTGAGTTTAATACTCACAGCTCAGATATTTTCACTTTAGTTGAATCACAAGTGACATTGTTGCTTAAAATTGTTGGTATATAAAGCCAGGGAGGAGCTTTAATTTTACAAAATCCCCTCCACTGAGATGCCCCTAACAGGATGTCCCCAAGCTCAGGTTACCAAGAGGATTCAGGCACCACCCTGAGGGGGCCAAAAAGCCTGCCTTATTTCCCATAGTTTTACCCCTAAATAAGAAGACATGCTAAAGCTTTATTCCAGAGAAAAGCTGCATATGCCAGCAATAAAATAACAATAAGCAATTTTAAACTAACCTTTGAAAATTCTTGAAATACAGGCAGCTTTGTATGATTTTAAATGGCAGATTTTAGAGTAGATGAACTTATGCCTTAATAAGTACACAGTATTATGTTCCTATTCTATGATAGTTGGGGTTATTATATTTACACAGACTGAACAACTGCAAACAAACCCTTGAAACAGTATTAATTAGATTCATGATTCAGATAAATTATTATCCTGCCAAGATGATTATGGTTTGAAGTTACTGCTATTTTTTAGTACGGTAGAGTGTTCAACAGAAAAGAAATGTTTATACTCAACAAAAAAAAATTCTATATATGTCTATGTATCTGACTCAGATGTAATTTTGTATATTTTTCAGTTTTGCATATATATATATATGTATATACGAATCTTGTCCACAGAACCACCACTTGTCAGTATTACTGTACCCATACCAAGGCAGAAGCTGTTAAGCACATTTGAGCACAGGATTTCAGGTTGTCTTGGAGCCAGGCACATGGAGGCACAAGTGCCTTTTCATACAACATACTAAAAAGAAAATGTGATTGAATACTAAATACAAAAATTGTATTTAATATTCAGTGTATATTATTTAATTAGATAAACGTTTATATGTTTTAAGGCTAAATAAAAACCTTTAAATGACTGTTCAACAAGTTACGAAGTTTGAAAACAGTAATAAGGTATTTCAAAACAACTTTGTTCTATCCCTATAGTAACACAACAGTTGTACAGATGTACAAATCTTTCTAGGGGTGATGGAAAGGCACTAAGCCTAGCACCTCCGGCATCAAAAACTACATAAAAATTATAAACAGAAACCTGAAGATAGGCATAAAACATTTATACATTTAATTTATGATCACACAGCAGCTGTAATAAGGCTGTGTACATTTCTTATAGAAGACCTGGTGTGAACTTTAAATAAAATATAACCTTAATTATATAAAACAGAATGGCAAGGTTTTAATAAATTGTCTTATATGAAAATCTTGCAATAATGAAAATTACAGTCATGTATTCTTGAAGGACTACACAGACATGATAACAGAGGTGTCAACAGACCCCTCAAGATGTCTATTAAAACTGACTTTTTGATGACATTGTTCATTTAAAGTTGTCCCTTTAGCATTCCTTATACTTATGTCTTTTAGTTTCATTAATATTGGAAGCTTTTCTTAAGGTAGTTTTTTGTTCCAGGCAGAACATGCATTTCCATATGTGAAATGAGAGGACAGTAACAGGCATACCAACTCTCTAGACAGGGTTTAACAATGACCTTCTGTGAGCTGAACTTTGCTGTGTTAAATAGAGACAGTACCTCACACACCAACACAAAGCCAGTTTTTCTTATGCCTTCCTGAACAAATCAGTGAAAGCCCAAGGTTTTGCTATTTCCAACCCTGAAGCCTCATTCCCACACTTGGTGTGGCACTAACCTACATCTGTGTCACAGCATTGAGTTTACAGAAGCCTTTTCTCAGAGGGCAAGAAATCTTATGCCCGATCTCTTACACAAGTCTTCTGTCCCAGCGATGGCACTGACCAAGCACAGCATCCATGCAGTCCTCAGATCATTACTTCCAACCAGCCCTTCAGCCTCACTGAAACAGTGTCAAGAGTGCTGTCTGTCAGGTGTGATGAGTCTCCAAACAAGTTTCAGAAGGAAAAAGATCCCATATATTTGTTGTTTCATCAAGACATCCTACCCCATTAGTTCCAGCATCCGTGTTTGTCCTTTTGGAATGGACTGAACCCTGCCAGGAGGTCTGCAGAAGGTTACATCCCTCTCATCCTGCCTGCACATGACATAGCAGGTGCACACTGGCACAGATGGAAGCAGCAACAGCAGCACTCAGGGCAGGTCCCAGGTCACCAAGCAGCTGAGCACTCATCATAGCAGTCTGCAGTTATGACTCAGCTCAAAGAGCCCTGGAGACCTTTCCAGGTTTTACAGCTCTGGAGTGTTGGATATGCTGGACAGGAGGTGCAGAGGTTGTCAGGCAGACAAATCCAGAAACAGAAGAACATAGAGCAAAAGGAATGCTGTTATAGCCATGTATCCCTGCCTCCCTGGGCAGGTCGAGCCTTTCCCCACCTCTAAGCCATCTGCACAAGAAAGCAGCTTTGGCAATTAAATAAATGATACCACACGCCAGGCTGTCTTGATAAAATATTCTTTTACCAAATAACTGTTGCATTAAAGGGAAGTTTCATGGCTAGCTCATTCTCCCTTCCTCATAAGAGACAAGATCAAGACGTTGAAATTAGGAATGATATGTTGAAATGCATGGATGTATATCTCACCAGCCAGCTGCACAGCTCAGATGCTGATCCTCCACTGGTGGGAAATCAGAGGTGTCTGCGTGCATGTGTGTGTGCTTTTCTGCAAAGACTTAGAAAAATCAGTGACACTAAAGATATTTTTTCATATCAGAAATTGGTCCTAAGTGCAGGTCTGTTGCTGTCAGGGAGCTGTGACAGCACCATGCCTGCTTCCATCGATGTGTCCTCTCATACAGTGGAGGTCTTCACAGAAATGAGTCTTTTGCTTCTCTTTCTGGAAAGAAGGACTTAATGTCCTCCTTCCTTTCTGGAACAGGACACTTTTACAAGCTTGCTGACATAGCCATGTCGTGCGGGCAGCGATGTGACAAGATTTGAGGGTCCTTTAGCTGTTCCTACAAGAGTCTCTACAGGTGAGAATTACTCCAGCAGAAGTAGTTTTGTTAGGAGTACCTATCCTGCTCAGAGAGCACCAGAGGAGGTTATCATGGCAGAAATGAATTTTGCCAAAATATTGGTGTCTGCACACTGTTGGAACAGTGCAAAGTATAGGACATTTTCTCAATGAAGTCTTTGAAGTACAACTTCTGTTAGAGTTGGTTTTTTCTGTCTCTTTTAGAAGCACAAAACATCCTTATGTAGATAGCTCAGTACAAAATGTGTCTGCAAAAAGGAGGGTCAGCATCTTTGCAGGTATCTAAGACTTCCTGTATTTCTCTTTATTAATTACTATTTTCTTGATTTTTTTTCACTCCAGTTGAAAGTCTTTGTCCTGTTTAGTTTGGTTCACCTACCATGAACCTCAATTATTATCTATGTCTATTTCACTGGAAATTCATCATTTCCCCAGTGAGTGTCTAAACTGAACTGACAGAGGAAAAGAAATAAATATAAAATACATTAGGAATACAGACACGACATCACAAAGAGCTCTCATTGTAGGCTAAACTGGAACACTGTTTTGTGTTGGTATTTATATTCCTAGCATCACAATGACTCATTGTTGCTGCAGTGTTGCCCCCTCTTTCTACCAACTTCCTCTTTGTGGGAAGGGCAGGAGCAGTGAACTGCACACATTCAGAAAGGAAATGAGACCTCTCAGAAAAGAGGTATTTTTCAGAACAAGAGAAAGACCCAATTGCATGATCTAAAATTAACTGTGAAATCTATATGTCTGTCCCAGTCTCCCTACACACACTATATGGGGCACCCCAGGCTTCATTCATGAGGGATTAGAACGGATGAACTATTTCTCATGCTTTTTCATGGCACCAGGTGCACCAGGAAATGAAAACTGAAGTTTTAATTAGTGTAACCTGTGAATGTCAGGGCATCCAGAATTAAAACAGAAAATGCCAAACCATGTGTTACCAGGGAGAGGGAGATGAGTGTGGGTAATGACCCATGAGAAACACTTACAGCAGTTGGAAGCACTGGAGCAGTTTGCAACAGAAAAGATGAAATTGCCTAATATTGGCCTGGAATAGGCCTGTTTCCTCTTGTTAGATTTCAATATAATCTTTTTACTGTTAGATTGAGTTTAATATTTGCTTGATGTTATTCACTGTTTGCTGTCAGAGGATTCTGCTTTACAAGAACTTCCTGTTGGACCTTAGTCCTTCTTATCAAACTGCCTATTGATAAGAATTACAGCTGCTCACTTTTCTCCATTTATACCAGTACTTCAAGAAATAATGAAGCATGATTATATTATATTGTCAATGTGATTTCCTTTTTTAGTTGCTTTATTTTATATAAGTGTATACTTTTGGAATATCCACAAAATATAACCTGAACACACAGGTGAATTTTAGAGTGCTTTGCAGTACCAGACTTCATAATAGAAATTTTGCTGCCAAAACAAAATCCAAATATTTGTTTCCCATAGGAGGTGTGCAGTGTTTAGAAAAATTTTGCTGACTCTACTTGGAGTTTAAATTTCTTCCAACTTCTAGAGAAGTAGATCTGCTACAGAGAAATTCAGAATTAATATGAATATTCACAAAAACAAACAAACAAACAAACAAACAAACAAACAAACCAACCAGATTTCTTGCTTAAGCAATAGGTGAAAAAAACCAACCAAAATATTTGGAGGAAAACTGAAATATAAGGCATATACTTCCTCAGTTCATCTGAATATTAAGAAAAATCACACTAATTTATAGAAGCCAATAGATCATGGGACACAGGCAAACCTGTATTACACTGATTTCAAAATAGTATCCTGAAAATTTTGCTAAGAATGCTGCCTTCATTGCTGGGCTTGTAAAGTTAGGATTTGTCACACATTTCTATCAATGGTGATAATACAATGCCATATCTGCAGATGTGTCTAACAAATTGATTGAAACACTTTTTAGTACCTTAAAAACCTTCTATTTTCCCAAGCCAGAATGATCCGATTTCATCTTGATTAACGACAATCTCAATTGCTACTTGAGACAGTGCTTTCAAGAAATGTCACACAACTTGTAAAACAAAATTCACTAAACTTAATCAGCATTCTCTCATACCATAAAATCACCAGCATTTTTCCCTGTAGTTGTGTCCTTTTCTTTTTTCTTCATCACAAGAAGCAATTTTGTATTTTCAAATAGTCTCCAAGTGTCAACCACTGCTTTTGTTTCCTCTTTTATATGATTTTATCATTTCATTCTGTATTTGCTTCCCAATTTGCAATGTAACTTCTTGCTCTTTCACTGTTTTGCTCTATGGGCCACATTGGTGCTCTAATTGCTCACTAAGTCATTTATTCATAGTCCACCATGGTTCCCTGGAATGCCTATTGAGTGCCTTTGTAAAACCTTTGCTGGTGGGTCACAGAACAAACCCAGCAACAAAATCCAGTCAGCTAAAGAAACAACCTGAGGAGTTCAGGCTCTGGCCATGATGCCAGTGCCAGGGTCCTGAGGGTATCTGTGGGGAGCAGCCCAAAGGCATGAAACTGCCCTGGGAGTGTGAGCCTTAACTGCATTTCTCTTTCCAGGGCATTTGCTTTATGCTGTAGGAGATGCCTGCCAGTCCCTAAATGCTGCTCACCCTGTGCCAGGGGCTCCCCACCTTTCCATCTCTGCCCAGCCTACAGCTGCTTCCCTTCTTCAAGGAACAGGGCGGGGCAGGGACAGGGCAACCCCTCCCTTCCCTTCCCCCAGCTTCTTTGGGCAGATCTCACCAGCTGCAGAGAGATTCCTCTTGTCCATTGGTTTTTTTGTGTCTGTCCACAGGGTGGAGGTCATGACTTGCATATAAGCCAGCCTGCACCAAAAATAAGCCTTAAAACTAGAATTTTAGAGGGATCAAGTCATGGAACAGAAAGGGAGGGTGGAAAGCAAGAGGAAATATTTGTGTGCCAAAGGCAACACCAAGAAAAAGTTCTTGTAGTGAAGAATGTTTTGTCTGTGGTTTGTCACTTGTCATGTTTTTTTCCACGCCACAGAGCTCTAGTCCAGATCTCTCTAGCAGAGAAATTTAATGAGGAGGCTGGAGTCTCCTGTAGGACCACTTGATGTTTGATTGTGGATGCAGGCAAAAGTGCAGTGACCCTGGAGAGCCCACGCTTGGAGCTGTTGTGAGTGGTGCTCGGGCTGGAGGGGTGAGGGTGAGGCTGACACTTCACAGTGTGAGGCAGGATCAGTGTTAGAGAGGGATCTGTGCTGGCAGCAGGTTGTCAGTGAAGGGAAGAGGGGTGCAGTTTGGTGCTGCTGGAAACATGGTCTTTTCACATTGCTCTTATCTTGTCTTTGAAGTACAAGTGTATCATATTGACTATATTCTCCTTTATTTCTCAGAGCCTAATGTCTTGATTTCGTAGTTGGCATCTCAAAGTCATAAAGAGAAAGAAAAAAACCCAGTGTCTCCTGTGATTTTTCTGTCCTGTCAACGAAAATGTTTTTGCTTCATTGGTCAGTTATGTCATCCTTTAATAACCCTGATAAAACATCAGCAAAGATTCGTCATGAGTGTTACTCCAATTTGCTCAATGATGTTCTGGACATCTTTTTATTCTTTAGTAATATCTTATTAAAACAAGATTGTCTTATCAACAGCTTTAATTAAAACAAAATTACTATTTTCAGGCTTTAGGATGGGAAATATTTGAGAGTAGACCTCTGGCCTGAGAAATCCCGTGACAGGGAATGAGACCACAGGACACTTTTGTTGAGATCACATGCAGACTTGAGCTGTGGAGTGGGACACAGAGAAACAGAAAAACTTCAGCAATGCTGATTTAAAAAGGGGTTGATAATGAATGACAGACAGCCAAGTCAGATGCAGGGCATCTTTAACTTCTGCTGAGACACTCATGAGGGGCTGATGATCCTGTCAGGGGCTATGTCATCTGGTGTGTGCTTCCAGCCTGGGCTTCCACAGCCAGGCTACAGTGGGTGCTGAGTGCTGGGTGATATGCCACCTGCACTAACACCAGAAATCAAGTGAGCCTCAGAGAAATTTCACTTTGTGTTCCAAAGATTTGGTGCAGATGGATCTCTAAAAAGCAAGAGCCATCCCTGGGACAGAGCCATGGTGCAGAAAAGCATCAGACAGAAGAAATACCCTGCAACAACCCCAAAGCCTGGATGCGATCCAAAGCAGAAACCTAGCCAGAGAAAGAGTGAACCTAGCAATCAGACCAAAATTCAGTCTTCCTCTAAACTCTCTTTTCCTGTCCCTGTGTTTTGTTCTGCTTTTTGTTTAATTCTGATTCTGGAGAAAATGTTGGCATGTGTTCCTTCCCCTTACAGCTCAGACGTAGTCAAGCACAAGTGGGTAACATCTGGGGAGAATGTATTTTTTTTCTCAAAGCTGAGCTGTACCACAAGGATTTGCTACCAGTTCATTGGTCTTGCACATGATGAAAAGTCCTAACATGGTACCAACAGGTTTATTTTTTTCAACTGTTGTTTTTTGTCTTCCAGGATTTGGTATGACCACCCCAGCCACCGTTGGAGGCAAAATTTTTCTGATATTTTACGGCCTTATAGGATGTGCAGGGACCATTTTGTTCTTTAACCTGTTCCTGGAGCGCTTGATCACTGTCATAGCTTATGTCATGAAGTCCTGCCACGAAAGACAGCTGAGGAGGAAAGGGGTTCTCCCTCACAACAGCCGGCGGGGCTCGGGGACCTCTGAGGTGGACAGCCTGGCGGGCTGGAAGCCCTCTGTGTACTATGTTATGCTGATTTTATGTGTAGCATCCCTCATCATTTCCTGCTGTGCCTCTGCAATGTACACACCAATCGAAGGGTGGAGTTACTTTGACTCACTTTACTTCTGCTTTGTGGCCTTCAGCACCATTGGTTTTGGTGATCTGGTCAGTAGCCAGAACATCAGGTATGAGAGCCAAGGCCTTTACCGCTTTGGCAACTTTGTCTTCATACTCATGGGGGTGTGCTGCATCTATTCCTTATTTAACGTGATCTCTATTGTCATCAAGCAGTCCATAAACTGGATATTAAAGAAGTTGGCCTGCAAGTGCTGCCACAGATGCCAAAGAAGATTATTTCGTTCCCGGAGGAATGTGGTAATGCCAGGAAATGTGCGCAGCCGGAGAAACATCTCCATCGAGACTGACGGTGTCAACGAGAGTGACACGGACGGACGCCGTCTGTCAGGAGAGATGATCTCCATGAAAGACTTCCTGGCCTCCAATAAAGTCTCATTGGCCATCATGCAGAAACAGCTGTCAGAAACTGCTAATGGGTATCCAAGGCAAATGAGCTCTAATCTGAAGCAAAATGGATTCTCTGGTGGGGTTGGAGCCCTGGCAATTATGAATAACAGACTGGCAGAGACAAGTGTGGATAGGTAAAATAGTAGTAACAGTGAAACAGTGTGAACCATTTCAACAGGTATTCCTGAATCAAGTGAAATAGCTAGGGAGAGAGCGCTGCCAGAGGGTGGGATGGTGTGAAGAGCATACCTCCCGATGGAAGACCTCTTGACATTTTGGGGGTCTGTCACTTAATGTTTTTGCATTGTACCAGTCCCGGCCTTCCTTCTTCTCCATCATTCTGCTCCTCAAGCAGGTTACTGCAGGAAGATTTTAATTTAGCCTTCAGATAAAATTTCCATGTCCTGTTCTTCTCCATTATATGACACACAGATTTCAGGATAAGAAATCTGTGGGATGGGAAGAAACCAAGTGTGTCTATTGAACACATTCTTAATTCAGAGATTGTTTGGAGCTTTCTGTCATACTCATCATGTCTGTTTCCTGGAAGTGACTTATCTGAGATCAAAAGGTGAATCAGCCTTTGTGATATTGCAGATCTAATTTAATGGAAAATAATATGAAAGTTGGTAGGTATATTCTGGAGCTATTGTAATGTGATTGGGGAGAGAATTTTGCTTTTAGAATTTATTTAGTCTTTCCTATAAGAGGATACTGTCAAAAGTGATAGAATAAAAATTTATCCTACTTTTGTTTTCTTTTCTTCATTTGCAAAACATGATTCTTTTCTAAGGATACTTTTTCTTCTAGAATTGAATCACTGTGGCCTTTTCTTTCAAAAATGTCATATTAAATTGAAAATTGACATACTGATGAGTGATATGAGTTATTCCACAACAGGAATCAAAGACTTTCCAAATTTCTGTTCATATTTGTCTAATTGTGACTGAAGCATCAGCATTGTGTAATGCAACTAGTAACTGAGTTTACACAACAGGCTTTGGTATGCAATTAGATTGCCATGCCAGCATGCCAGAGTGTTATTATAAATGACTGTAATCACAGAATCACTTCGGCAGTGTCCTTTTTCTCTTTTGTGTAACTGTCATTCTTCATCAGTTTCTCCAGCTTTCAGTGATAATAATGACAGGGTCTTGATTAGGGAAATAGAAAGTGTTTTAATTCCTTGTTTTTCTCAATGAAATGCTCTGAGTGTTCATTATGACTAGAAAGGAAGTTTCAATGAGAAGAATAACAGCAAGATGATCATGAAAACAGGAAAAGAAGTGGTCTTTAATGACAGTGAAATCATCCTTTGTATTAGGTAGCTGGAGAAATAAGGGATTAAATTAACATAAAATCTAGCAAGAATTTAAGGAAGACTGGGCTGAATTCCTGATTCTCCTTTAAACATGCAACACAGTAAAGCTATATATGAGAGTGTAAATAAGCAGAATTGGTCACAAAGGACCCCATCCCCTGGAAAGAATAGTGTAGGCATCAGGACTAAATGTTTTCTCACAGCTGGAAAACCTTTCAGAATACTGCAAGATTAGGAAATTTAGAACATAATTATGTTGTTCTCTCATACAGAACAATGCAGATAGCCTCTTCAGTTTAATTTGTATTAGGAATTAGTATCATAGTCTTTTTCTTCTTTCTGGCCTAAAGTTCTTTTACTTAGGTTTCTAATATTGTATAATAACATTTTTATACTCATTTTATCAATATTTGAATCTGAAAACAAAAGCTTGGAATCCTTTCATATAATAAGCTAACCTCTGATATTCAACAAATATACTTAACTAGTGAAAAAATTGCAAGCTCTTTTAACATTATTAGGGGTAAAAATCCTGATTTCAAGTCAATTCCTGCTGTTCTTAGTTACAAGGAAAGCTTCAATCTGAAGTCATCAGTCCAAATTCTATCTGTCAACTCACCTGTGCAGCAATGGAATAGTCTTAACAGTATCCCTTCATATTTGCATCCATATAAAATCTGAATCAGCTTCCAAACCCTAACTTCTGTGAGCAAAGCAGTTTTATTTGTTTTTTGGGCGGGTTATTTATTAGCAAAAATGCCACTGAGTTATTTCAGATGCAATTATAATACCCAGGATCCATTACACTGTTATACTTTTTTTCTGGTTTTTTTTTTTATCCCAAGGCCTTCTTTGTCTCAATCTCACTGAATAAAAATACTTGGCTATAAAACCAGAGAAGTACTGCTCTGAAGCCTTCTTTCCAAATTCATTCAGAAACACCTCTGTTCACTGCCTGTAACCTTAAGATCTCATTGTTACCAATGTTTTCCTCTGCCAACTAGCAGAAACAGTATAGGACTTAACCCATTGCTCCAGCAAACATTAAGAGGTTTGATGGACATAAGACAGTTTTATTGCTCTGTTCCATTCTTTCTGGTTACCAGCCTTAGTTTCTCATCACCACAGAGGAATGTTTGTCAGCTATTTTCAATAGGTCTGAAAACATCTGTGGTTATGAAAGCAAGGGACTAATAAATAGTCTTTATCAAAGAGACTTGATAAGGCTGTGAGGGATCCTTGGTGTACACTAACTCTGTTTTCAGTGATCAGCTCTGACCTTCTGCTCATTCAGGCACTGCCTTCCTCCTGACCCAAGCCTGCCAGGTGCAAGATCTCTCCACTGGTTTTGTGGTTGGATTTCATGTCCACTGAAGATAACGAGGGAGTAGCTGCACTAATCATCTCTATTCAGATGTCAATTGCCAGAGATGAAGGACCACCATATTCTGTCCCTGTGCCATGTTGTACCATGATGTCATCCTGTCCCTAAGAGACCTCTGACTTTGTCATTGAGTTCTCCTTACGGCAGCCACGCTCAGCATTGAATGAGGTAACTTTGCCAAGGAGACTGTTGAATTCTTAGAGACTATCTGCGGATAAATAAGGCTTTTAAGATCAGAGAGAGAAAATTCTGAGTACAGTCCCATGGTACTACTACAGCTGTTTTTCTAAAGGCGTTGAAGAGAGAAATCCCCAAAAGCTCTGTTCATAATGTAGTATCAAGATATTAAATTTGCAAAACAAGTTGAGATACAAATGTACACATACCAAAGAAAGAGCAGAATTTAACACAGGAGTGACAAATGCCCATCCTGTGTGAAAAGTTAATTGCAATAAAAATACAGACAACATCACATTTCTTGCATTACTTTTTGAAGTTGCAATGAGGAATTATAGTCAGGGATCTATTTTCAAAGCTGTGTGAATTTTAATGCTGTATTGCTTAACACTACAATCTCAGTCAACAAGACAGAAACCTGTTTTCAAAAGTACTGAGTTTCTCTACTGTCTGCCATGAATTTTCATGGTGGCTATTGAGATATGGGAGTGATGTTTTTAAGGCAAAAATGCTTGGGGGAAAACATTGGATGCATTGAGATTCTGAATCTGCACTTTAATAGTTTAGGAGTACCACTAAAATCAGTGGGTTAAACTGCAGGTTGCAGCCTGCCAGGCTGAAACTGAAAGTCCTTCATGGAGTAATCTGCTGAAGTTTAACCTTATGCCACAACTTAATAATAACATTATTGAACAGTATAATTATTTTACATTGAAAGGAAATACCTAGTGCTAACCAAAATACAATCAAATAAAAGTAGAGGTAGCTCTTCAGGTTTTCTTGCTAGTTTAGGTTTTGTAAAATGTGTGCATCAGGACTTTGCTGCTAGGTAGGTGTGCAAGCAGTTATATTCATTTAACTCCGTGAAGGGCATGGGCCTCTTTTTTCAAGGATATGAATGGACTCTTCAAAGGCATTTAATTCCTGCTGAAAGTCAATTAACTTCCCACCATGCAACGACTTTCGGTAGAAGTCAGGTACCTGATTCTCTTAGGCAATTTCAGAACCCCAGCCATGTATTAGGTTTTGAATCTAAGATGACCTGACAGTGTCCCTGAAAAGTTCAAACAGTTGGAGCAAATCTTCAGTGCTGCAGCACTCTAATAGCTGAATTAATTTATCTAAAAGCATTTTATAGTGAAAGCTTTGCATCAACCAAATAACACAAACAATGTTTACATTTTGTTTGATTTAATCTTAGGTTCTGTCAGTTGTAATTATATTTGACACTTTTAAAAATTGAAGAACAAAGAGAAGGTTGGCATAGGCATAAAAAAACCAGCTCCATTTGTCTGACTGAATTGATAAAGAGGAAGAGGTCAAGTTGGGAAAAGAGCTTCTTGATTAACATTATATTTGAATAAAGTTTCTCTGGAGGTGGAGGGTATTAAGTTGTTTGGATGACTCCTCTCCAACAGCTGTGGAACTGTTTGTGTGACCCCCCTGATGTCCCCATGCTGGGAACAGAAGCTCAGTGAGCTTTAGCTTAGAGAAGGGTCAGCATTTCCAAGCAATACAGTTGGGATCTTCTGGTTTTTAATTTAGGCTGTTAACACTGGGCTAACACAGCACTTTCTTAGATTCTTCAAGAAGTAGTAAAGTTATTTTATCTAATTTCATGTACAAGCTTCAGAGAATCACCAAGTGTTTTCTTTCCCCTGGGCAGAAAATACTGCCAAATACACAAATATAATGTGTCTATTTGAGAATGTTCACAGTAGATTTTTGCTTAATCCAGGAAATAAGAATACAATCCCTTCCCTGCTCCTTATTTTCCAAACATCTATTGACAACAATATCTACACAATACTCTGCTTATTGCTTAAAAGATCACTTTTCACTAGGAAAATTAAAGCCATTGCTCATCAAGGTGGACCAACACAGTCTTATTTTTATTAGATTTAAGAGAAACTGTGAACACAAAGAATGACATTACATGTCCAAGTAGTCAGAAGCTTTTTGATACAGTCTGTGTTTATAGAGCTGTTTTATGTCAAACCAGACAAACCCCACATCACTGCAGAATTTAAGACCATAAGTAAATCTAAAAACAACTTTGTGGAATACATACACTATGTTATATTTTGTTTTTCTACAGTTTCACTCCAGTATGTGCCTTCAGTTGTCATTATTTGAAATTATTTGTGAAAATAGAATAAATATAAATTCACAAAGATTTTGAGAGGCACAATAATGAGGTACATTTTAAATGAAATATTATTTTCCACAAGTTGCCTATCTTTCTATAAAGGGGAAGTTTGATGAAAAGCAGAATCAACTCTTTCCAAGCAAGGATGCAATTTCTGGACTCAAATGGATTTCCTATCAGGTACATGCAGAATCTCCCAGAGGGGCAAGATGGCCTAGTTTTCACAAATGTTACCTTTCAAAATGCTTTTCAAAGCTATTCTCCCTTTTAAAGCCATGGATCACTGTGGTTTTTGTTTGTCTTATCTGAGAACACTTAACCTTGCTTTTTGATACCCTTAGAAGAAAAAGATGCACATGAGGAAAAATGAAAATGACCTTACATAACCTTCACATGTATTGCTTGGAGCTGCAGAAAGCCTCCTCTTTATCCTAACTCAAGTTTACCTTAGAGTCATTTCTCCAGCTCACCAAAGAGTTTTGGTCTTATTAGTGAGTAGTCACAGCTCAAATTAAAGAACTTTGAAGCTGTATTTGTTCATCTGTTTAAATGAGGCGATGAGCTGATGGTCAGAGCAGTGGGTGCTGTTCTAAGTTTATTAGCATTCAAAAGGTTGGAATCATCATTGTTCTCATCTCTGCAATGGTCAGGGAGACACTGAGTAGTGTTCAGAAGAGTCCTTAGTGCTGCAGTAGCAGTAATTGCTGGCCATTAACCGCTGGGTGTCCTGTGGTCTGGTGCCCAGGGCCAGAACTAAACAGAGAGAATGCTGTCCAGAACCACCAGTTCAGAGATTCACAGAATAATTTGCTGTGGAAGATGTCTCTGGCTGCCATCCTGTCACCTTTTTCCACAGCACACCTAGCTAGTTCTTGCCCATCTCAGTGAATATATCTGTAATTTGCTGGGTGATGCTTCTTCAACATTCTGTTCACAGTGTACTGACAGTGGCCCTCTTGCATGAAGTAATGAACAACATCCCCACCAAGAGAAAGTGACAGACCTCCCTCTGAACTATTGCATTTGGGCAAATACTTAGCACTAAGTTAAACACATTTCTTTGTAAAGAGCATCCAGACAGCTGCTTTTCTCAGTCTTACATAGCAGATGGGTAGTTTGATCCCTAGGTATCATTATTGTTGGCAGTCTTATTTGAGATGGCAGAGACTGAAAAGGTCAGTCTGTCTGTCCTAGGCTCCTAGGCAGGGATATTACTCTTTCGGCAAGCAGCCCATGGCACTTTGGCTCTACACATTGGATTTGGCTGGATTCTTGCTCAGGAATGGATTCTGCTCTACTGAAATCAGTGGAGACTTTGCTTCTGGATTTTTTGTCTGGTATTTTGCACAAGAATTAATTTCACTTTACAAAATAATCCAAAGATATGTGACTAGCCTTCTGCTTTGCTTTTACCACCAACTGTGCAAATACTAATTCTACTCATGCAGTGTTGTGCTGTGTTCTGCAATAAGTTATTGCCCAGGAACCCTTTTTCGGTCTACAAAATAATAATCTACTTGTAAAGAAAACCCATTTAAAATTGAAAGTACCCAGATTATTATCTCTAAGAATTATTTAGTAGTCATTCATTTCCTCAGCTAAAAAAACTCTAACAAATAACACATTTTCCATGAACATTCCTGCAGTTTTGCAAGGGTAGATTTTGCTCTATGCTGATTGCTTGTGTCAGCTTGTTCTGAAGTGTAGAATAAGGACTTTACAATTAGAAAATTGTAAAGCAGGTATGTTTTATTTCCAGCTGGGACACGCAGGGATATTTCCTCCAAGCCATGCATGCTCTGGTAACTTTTTCTCAGTTATTTATCTTCTGAAGTATTACATATGCATTAAATTTCACAATATGCCTATACATATTCATTACCTAGCCCCACCTAGCCTCACTTCTTATTAAAATTAGCTAGAAGATCTTTCTGTGGCTGCGCAGTCCCCTCTGGTGGTCGTGGTCTTCTGATGAAGTAAATAGTCTTCCTCTTCTTGACCCCTCCTTCTGGGCAGGCGCAGTAAATATTTGGCTAGTTTTCAGGTCAGTTTGTCCTAGCCAAACCACGAGCCTGGTTCTTCCTAGCTCCCAATCCACAAAGTTCTGCTTTATCAATTTTTGACAGATACCTAGAAGCCACTTTGCTGAGTTTCAACATTAAACATCTTCTCTATATGACTTGTACCCAGTAACTACCTAACAACCAAGCTTAATAGCTAATCTTCTATGTGTTCTCAGTACAAGCTGTAATATCTCCAGCTGGGGAGTGGGGTCCGTAGCTCTGGACCCCCAAGGAGAGCTGAGCCACCCCAGAAAGGTATCTCCCCTGAAACACCCCCTAGGGGGTCGAAGGCGCTCCTCTCAGCTGGTGGGTAGCGAGCTCAGCAGGAGGCAAGTATTCAGCTCTTAGTGATTCAGCTTGTGATTTCAGCTTTGCCTCCTGTGAAGCTTCGCTTTCCCCTGTAGCCGGCTTCGGGTGTAGAGAGAGTGAGGGCCTCCTCTCAGCGAATTCCGCAGAAGCAGCTTTATTGTGGAGACTTCAGCAAAGGAAGCCGAGGGGACAGGAACCCTGCTGTCAGGGGCTATTTCAGGGGGTTTTATAGGGAGCTAGGTGGGAGGGGGGAAGGGTACAAAACCAATTGGTTACAACAGATCTACATAAGGTCCCGAGGGTGCTTGTGGGTCTTCCTGGGCACTCGCCGTGAGTTGAGGGTTGCTTTGTTATCTCAGTGTCTGGGTGGGGTTGTGCAATTTCTTCTTAACTCCTCAGCAAGGGCTGCCTCCAAGGCAAGGTCACTGGGACTCCGCCCACCTCCACAAAGCTGTTTCTCTACTTCTACAAAATCACCAAAAGCTCCTTCTAAAATCCTGTATTTTCATATCCATAAATGTCCCCCATATCAGTTCCTTCCCTCAGCTTTGTGCTCTCAATCCACACCCGCAGGACCCTTCTCCCTCTTTTTTTTCCTTTCCATTATATTTTTTTCTTAGTTCATCTCATTCTTCTGTTAGCCAAATATACTATGGTACATATACCACACAAAGCAAGTCAGGAGGAAAAGCAAGCGAAGCACAGAGAGTTCTGAATGCCCCATCAGCTGAGAAGGTGTCAAAGAGAGCTTACACCTCCTCAGATTGCAGCATAGATGCAAAGGGTAAACAACAAGTGTTGTGATATTTTAGCGTCTCTAAAAAAAAGATCCCTTTAATCTGCCAAGCTTTTAACTTCTTTATTCAAGGTTCTGTCCCTGCCTTTCGCTCTTTTGCCTTCTTTGGATGCCTAAGGTTTTAAAGCCCAGTGCATGAACAACTGAAACCAGAAATGTTTCACTCTTTTTGCAGAAGATTTGGTCTTTGTTTGGCACCATGTAATAGGTCTGTGCAATAGCAAGAATTAGAATCCACAAACCACAGCCCATGATGATAAGAAAATTGAGAACTTTGTCATGCTTCTAATGAGTTTCCAGTGTTAGAGATTTCACAGTTGTCCCAGCAACCTATTGCAAACCTATTGCAGAGCATCCTAATTTTAAACATTTTCCCAGACGCTTAATTTAACTCTCCCTTGCTACAGCTGAGGCGCATTGTTTGCACTTGAGCCCTGCTGAATATAAAGAACAGCATATTCCCTTCATTTTTGAAAGCAAAGTATTTTTTACAATATCTCGTCTCAGTCTTTGCTATCTCAGGCTAGAAATATCCCCTTCCTTATGTGACATTTCCCACCATTGCTCTACCATGCTCCAGATTGTGCTTCATCTCTTGGTCACTTTTCCTTTGAAGTACAGTGCTCAAAATGAGATACAGTGACAGAGAGAATATCTTGTTAATAGAGCATGGAGCAGCATGATTATTTTCCTCACCTACCTATCCTGTTCCTGTTAATGGATCAGTACTTGCTATTTAAAAACATTGTTGATTCATCTTCAGTTTTTCATGTGATATCAATGTCAAATTCTTTTTTTTCAAAACTGTTACCTAAACTATAGTGCCTCCAGTTATGCAGGTGATTATTCCAATGTACCATCTTTCATGGATTGTTATTGAATTGCTTCTGTTTTTTTCAGATCTCTTTCCCATATCCATATTGGTTTGAATCCTAGTCCTTCAGTGTTCTTGCCACCCTGACTGCCTGGAATCATCTTCAGACCTAAAACTGTATACTGTATTCCATTATCCAAGTTAGTAATAAAAACACGGACCCAATGTTTTTGCAAAACCCAGTCAATACTTTCTTCCTATTTGAAACAAAACTATTGGTCTGTACTACTGTTGTCTGAACACTGTTTCCCAATCAATTTTACACTCATTTCGTGTTCATTTCATCAAGTGTAAATGACAGTAAGCTGCAATTGCAATATTCTTATTCCAGGCTATCAGATATGAGCTAAAAAAGATTTAGGTTTCAGATCCCAAGGGAATTTGCACAGCTGATTAGTTGATGGAAAAGTGGTTAAATTTTAAAATTAAACAAAAGTAAATCTTGTTTTGCCAAGTCTCCAACATAAAACTCCTCTCTGTCCTTTGACAGTTGCATATTATAAAATAGTTGTGTTCCCAGAGCTACAGAAATAGATAAAACTAATAGAAAGATCACCTGGAAGAATTCAGTCTAAAGAATACAAAAGTACTTTAGCAATACATGGAAGGACTTGGGTTGACTTTTACACATTGTCTTGGTTTGAAAGACAGATATCTGCCAATGAAGGCGGAAACCTCCTTTGGAACGGAAAAAATATGACCCCCTCCTCTCCGAATTATTGCAATCTTGAAATTAAGGGGCTTTCAGGCAAAGATATGGGGAAAAGAGTAACCGTTCTTTACTAGTATGTATATGTACATAACAAGGCAAACAAACAACAACTATGGCAGCAACAACAAACCAAACCAGAAACCCATAACAGCCTTCTCTCGGCCACAGGCGCTTTCCCTTTTGGTGCAGTTCTGGTCACAGCCAGCAGGGGCGCTGCTGGCTCCCAGCCAGGCATGGCCGGTGCTATGATTCCCCCACGCCTGCAGGGGGCGCTGTGGCGCGAGCTTGGCCCCCCTCACGCGGCCATGGCGGGTGGGCTGGGTGGCTGAATGGGCTGCAGCAGGAACCTCAGAGTGGCAGCTGGGACGAGCAGATCCCAGAGTAGCAAAGGAAATGTATCAGAGACTCCACAGATGTAGCAGGAGCTGCGGGGTGTCCCAGCAGGCAGGGTATGTGGGTTAGAATGCAGCGAAAAAGCCTGAGACAGCAGCAGAAAGGAGCGGGGCTCGGCAGCGGGGCTCCTCCATAGGATCTGCTGCACACAACTGGGGAGGCGCGTCCTCTGGGAAGGAGGAGAGGGTTGGGGTCCTGGGTTTTTCCCCTAAGGCACCTGAATAGATGGTGAGGGTCCCTTCCAGTCAGAATGGGTGTTAGTAAGGTCTCATTTCAACAGCTGCTCTAATGAGCAAAGGCTCACCCACGGTAGGAGAAGCAATGGGATGACAAAAGCTCCATAGTGGCAGTGAATCCTCTGGGCAGCAACCACAGACTGTCTGTGCCTCCTGTGATGCCAAAAGCGAGAGAGGGAAAGCAGCCGAGCCCATCCTGTCACCACCCGGCCGAAATCTCCAGGTATCTTTGCCACCCTACCTAAGAGAAAACCCCCCAGGTAAGAAAGTAACCAGCTGCACCTTCCCCCTCCTCTTCCTCCCAGTCACACCTTTTGTTCTCTTAAGTATTGGTAGTTATTGTTTCTTAGCAACAGATGGGACAAAATTCCATGAGAGAGAAACAAAAGAAAAAATCCTAACCCCCAACACACCTGTAAAACACAGCATGTATTTCCGTTCTACTGATTAAAATCCATTTTTTAAAAAGTCAAACATCAGCATGGAATACTTTTCCATAAATGTTATTTTAATTTAATTTTATACATCAAATCCTATTTGAAGTAGAATTACACTAGACATATTTAACCTTTCTGGCTACAAGTACTGAATCATAAAATAACTATTTTTGTGTGTGTGACAAAAAGGTTTTTCAAGAACATTCTTCCCTTGATGTGTCAAGCTGCTGATAATCTTTTTTTCAAACACTGATCTCCTTAAGCAGGAATAGAGCCGTGTGACCAGCAGATGATAGAAACATCCATACTTCAATTCCCAAACAAACCTTGTGGATTTATAATGAATGTGCTGAATGTGAGGGAGTTCATTATTCATTAATTTAAGGCATCTTGGCTTATGGTCCAAGCAAATGCTCTTCTGACAGAAAAAAAAAAAGGTGTTAAATGTACTTTGTGTTCCCATCAGGTACCCACCATAAGCAAATCCTTCTTGCAGGAAAGCTGGCTTGAGCTAAGGCTTGCTGGGGGGAAGTTATGCTGCTCCCTCTTTGAACCCTGGAGAGTTACATATTAAATATACAAAATCAGCTTTGTATGAAATAGGTCAGTACAGTAAATTCATCTCTCTCTCAATTTTGATAAACTTTGAATGGGCTCATGAGAGAAGTTGTATCAGAACTGTTTGGCAAGAGCAATAACTGCAGTAAGCAATTTCCAGCACAGAGCTAAATCAGGCCTCTGGAGGTAAACACAGTTTAATAATAATAATAACAACACACAACAGAGACTGTGTAGAACAGGACCACAGAAAGGAAAGTGATGACATTTGACTAAACATACTCCTCATCTTCTTACTGCCATTAGGAAGTGACGCTGGACATTGAAGACTGGATGCACATTGGGATTTTAGAAAGGAAGCACTGGTCTCCTTTCTGACGGCATGCTAAAGCGGAAATTTTTAGGCCTGGATTTTAAGAAATGTGTAAGCAAATGCATGGTAATCCTATTGTGGTAAACTGCAGCAGGAGAATGCATGATAATCAAAGTGTTTGAGTTATTACAGGAACAGAGTATTCTTTCAAAGGGAAGAAAAAGACTTGAATATTTTAAACAGACTAGGTTCCTCTCAAATAAAATTTCCAAAATATCTAGATAATTTAGATGTCTAGAGCTTGAAAATAGAGGTATTTTCAGCCAAGTTCCATTGGTTGCCTTAAAACAGCAGCTGTTTCCAACACCAGCCCACTTTGACAGTGCCCTTACACCACAGCTCCACAGACAGTGTGGAATGTGCCCATGCAACCCCAAATGCCCCCTTCGAAAGGAAAGCAGCCACATCTTCCTTCTCTGCACAGAGAGCTGGGGCCCTTTCACGCCTGGAGGCTTCCAAGGGATGCCCAGCCCATCCCATGAGGGCTGCAAGGGTTTTCCCCACCCTTGTTTTCATGATTATCCAGGCTTGATTTTCCCAAGGAGCAGGCTTTCCAGCCAGGCAGCCACCTCTCCTGTGGGCTTCCCTCGCTTCCCTGGCACCACACCCCAAAGTACCCACCTGGCCACCCACCATGGTAACAGAAAAGGCTTGGGCCATCTGCCAACTCTCTGACAGAGATTTCACTGTCTCACCAGCAATTTGGGTGCTGAGACGCCTGCACGTTCCTGGGGCACATTCTCCATCCCCTTTCTTCCTATTCACAACGACAGCCTAATCAAATACCTCACTGGATATCCAATATCCAACATTCAGATAGATTTAGCATCTTTCTGTAGCGAAGCAAACCTCTATGATATCCTGTTTTCCCCGTTTTTAATGTCTGACTCGTGCAGTACCCAGTACCCCCTGGCCAGCACACTCTCAGCTGCTGGTGGCTGGCCAGGCTGCTAACAAGCCAGGTGACAGCTGGTCCTGCCCTTTCCTCAGGCACACTTCTCTTCTAGGCACTTGTCTTCAGAAAATTTGTGGAAATTTAGTATCTTTCCGATTTCTGCTCCTGTATCTAGTGTGTTTGGAAACAACCAAGAAGTTCAAATGCTTTCAAAGTTGCATTCTGAGCTCATGTCCACTAAAAAGTTTAAGCAGGGCACTGTAACCATGACACACCTCTGACACCAAATAGGTATTGTGAAGGGAAAGGAGTCTGATCTGACTCAGTCCAGCTGCCAGGACAAATAGTCTAAAAAGTAATTAGAATCAGAGTATTTCAAGTGAGAATATCAGAATATTTCAGGGTCGGTAGAAAACCTGAACAAAGAAAAGTATTTCACATTCATTGAACAAGAGAAAACACTGAGACACTGCAGAAACAGTGGTATTAGCAAATCTAATACCCCAAACCACTCGAGTATATTCTTTTTTAAAGGGAAAACATTAAATTACATGAGATGAATGATATTTATAGAGGCAAGTAAAGCTATGGCCTGTATCTCCAAAGGCAGCTGAAGGATAACATCTGCACAAGGTGCAAAGGAGCTGAAAAAGAAATAACAAGTTGTACTGTATAAAGAAGATGTGCTGTGTAGATCATACATATGTCCTCATCTGGTTGTTACTGTAATAGTTTGACAAAAGTCAGTTACAAAGGTAAAAAAAAATAAAGTCCAAGGAAAAGCAATTAAAAAAACATTCAAATTTAAGATCCCTAAATGCGTCCAAGGCACATACATAGGAAAATAAGAAGTCAGGACTACTTCCAGATCTGAAACAGGAAAATAAGTGTGAGTCTTGCTTTTACTGTGACTGGAAAGAGAAGGAAAAGCAAGGGGCAGAGGGTACAACTGAGAAAAGCCAGTCCTTCAGCATGAGCTGCACTGGTGCCCAGGAGGGCAGCTGCTTGCCCCTGTGCAGGTACAACAGAAGTAACGTTCACATGTCTCGCTCAGGTCCCAGGGTGTCCAGCAGAATGACCAAATTACTTTGTGTAGAATGAAAGAAACAGAACAGATAAATATTGAAACCTGTTTGTCTTCACTGAAAGCATTAAAAACTATTGAATGAGGTAAAAAAACTACAAATAAAGGCAAATAAAAGGAAAAATGCACTTTTAAGACTGTGTTTAGTTAGAACCGCACAATAACCATGTAAAAATGCAGTAGAATTTTTTAAATTAATGTCTACAGAAGCAATAAGTGTGATATCTGATATAAAATAGTGCTGCTGACTTTCATTCTTCCAGGCAGATAACGTTAAACAAAAATTGCTTTCTCCTGACAAACATAATTTTTAATAAGAAGTGCATGTGAAGGTTTTCTCTTCAGCATTTGACATTAAGGATTCATAACCAAAGCCTCTGCAGTTATCCCAAACACTTTTCCCATGTTACTAAAGTGCTCAGGTACACAAGCTCAAATACACCAGCAAAGTAAATTTACTTTAGCAATATATCTGTGCTAAAAGCAGTATGGATCCCAAAACAGAATACTTGTTGAAAAAGCAAAATATATGTCCATATATTGTAACCATAGCATACATTTAAAGGTTTTCTACTCTTTGATGACTGCTCAGAAAAGTAACTGATTTGTTGCAATCAGATGCAAACTACCACTTCTGTTTCCAGCTTTACTAAATGTTGTGAGCTGTTTAAGGGTGAAGCAAACAGACTTCTGAGGTGTGGGTAAACTTGCAAATTTACACTGAAGAATTATTTGGCCTTTGCCACTGGGGGGTCTAAATATTAGGCCAGCTTTTTCCCATTAAATGAGTGTCCTGCTCTCCTCAAAGCTTTCTGGAGTGCCCACATTTCTGATTCTTGCAGAAATTAGAATAGTAGTAGGAGAACAAGGAGAAGAATATTTATATTAAAAAGACCTGTGAGGAAATGAGTACCAGTATGACTAATATATGCAGCTGTAGGAACATTTTAGATTGAATTTACATGTTGTATTCCATCATCTTACTCTGATTTAATGGCTATTTGTTCTATGCAGAGACTGGGAATTGGTACACAGGCTTAGCATCAGAGATTAAGCTAATGTTTCACAAAGATAGGCAACTGTGATAACATACCACTCAAAACTCACATTTTTTGAGATTCAGATATTTCAAAGTGATTTTTCCAATATTTCATGAATTACCTATTCCTTTGATAGCATTTTCTCATTGAGAAATATTATCAAGCAGCTTTTAGAAAGATTGGTGCAGCATACTGAAAACTACAAATGTAAAATCTGACCCTATAAAAGCAGTATCATCACCAGATTTGTCTTCCACAAACAGAGAAGCTATGAGAGTATTAATAACATGCAATCCCTTTATTTTCTTGCCCAGAAATGGTTTGTGAGTTATTAAAAAATTAAGATACTGATATTTTTCTATTCAATAAAAGGCAGTGATGTTATCATGTGTGTGGATTAAATCTTTTTTCAGGTAATACTGACCAAAATGACTGCCAGCTTAACACTACAATCCTGCAGACTCTAGGAAACACATTGGGGTTTCTTCCAAACACCTTTTTGGAGTGTGTAAGGAGCTTGTTTGAGCACTCCCATGGTCTCAGCAAATGGCTGATTGAGACATTGGTCCCTTCTGATGTGAGGCATCGCACCCACGCGTAGGCTCCATGTGTGCTGTCTGCCCAAAGGCAGATGCTTCTGTTCACTGAAACTCTGTCACTATAATTAAGATTATTTTTATGTCTCCAGTTCTATTTTTTCCAAAGCTATTCTTGTGTCTGAGTTCGTGCTCCTGACAAACACTCTCAGCGGTGAGTGAGGGGAGAACTCATGTTCCACATGGGCAGTAAATGATGTTTTTCTTGGAGCATAACCTGGGGGTTATGTTTTACAGATTCTTTGTAACTGGGTTTACTCTCCTCCTGTTTTGCTTAGTGTAAGATAAATCCTGCAGGAAAATGCTGGCATTGGCTTTGTGTAAACGGACAACAGGCATTTAGATTGCAATTCCTGTTGGAAGCAAATGGTCAGACCTAGTCTTTGTTCTTCTAAAGAGCAGTCTACTACACCCCAGATTGGTGTCTCAGTTGCAGGGTCATGATCTGCTTTCTTTAGGTTATATCTTATAAAAATTATAGTATCAAACATTTCTTCAGTTAGTGGCAAAAAAAAAAAAAATCAAATTATTTGAAAGGAAAACGAAGCAAACTGGTGGGGGAAAGGTCTGCTAAGGATGCTTCCATGTACTTTTTTTGGGTTTTTTAACCAAAAGAGTTTGTTCTAGAGCCTAAAATTCTATGTGATGTGTTTTAGTAAGTAGCTGGGGTGGTGAAGGACTCTGCTGTGTTAGGTGAAAAAAAAAAAAAAAAAAAAAAAAGCACCATTTTAATCCTGACTGTAGCACACTGTCTGTGGTATGATGGATTAATAATATAGCAGGCCTGGTGGGTACTTACCAAGCTGAAACAGGACAAACACATGTAAATGTCAGTGTGAATCTTCTTGTTCTTTGCTCGTTGACTGTCAGTACCCTTGAACTTAATATTATTTTCATTTTACTCTCCCTGTTCCTCATTTCCAGTGCAATCAATACCAACCACCAGCTGCTCTGCTAGGAATGTGTTGTGCTTTACCTTGAGCATCAGGCTCGTTTGATGTTAGAAGCTGGCTTGTAGCTGCCTGATACTGCCCTTCATTTATATCAGTGCCAAGGTGTCTTGGGTTATAGAACCTAAACTGTGTATTCTATTTTCATCTGCTGAAAGCAGTTGAGAAATTGTTCTTTATCTCTTGTTTACTCTGAAAGGAGGGGGGCGGGTGCCTTTTGATAATGGCCCAACTGTTAAAACCAGGTAGGGCATTGTTTCTTATCTCTCTTCACGATGGGCCATTAAGACTCCCCAGGCTGTTTTCTTCCTCAAGCTGTTCCCTTTCCCAAAATAGTACACCCACATTCCATCATCCTATTGTGAGATGCTCCACCCAGTGGGGGGAGCCAACCATTCCTACCTGGATAAAACGGGGACTCCGGAAGAGGAACCTTCCTCTTGCTTCACCCGATTACCGGAGGAAGACTGGACCCTTCTCACCATCACCGGACCCCTTCTCACCACCTCTGGACCCTTTTGGCTGCAGGATCATCTCTGCTTCAACAGAACCACGCCTGCCACTCCAAGAAGACTTATTTTGGACTGCTTCCAACACCCTGACCAACAGGGCATCAGGTTGTAGCTGACACTGTCAGGGCTTTCCAAAATTGTTGTTTGTTTGTTTGCTGGTTTGGTGGGGTGGCTCTGTTTTCTTTCTACCACATTTGTATTATTGATATCCCTAGTAAAGAACTGTTATTCCTATTCCCAAATCTTTGCCTGAGAGCCCTTAATTGCAAAATCATAATTTGGCGGGGGGTGAGGGGCTTACATTTCTCCATTCTAAGGGAAACCCCAGTTTCCCTGGCAGATACCTGTCTTTCCAAACCAAGACACAAGGAGACTAGAGGAGCTTCTGGGAAGCTACAGGCTTTGAACATTCATGCTCTGTCCTTTTACTCCTTTTGATATGTTCAGACCCCAAGTTTAGTATCCAGCCTTCCAGATGCTGGGTCTTCAACCCAACCAGTTAACTGAACAGTCAGGATTGAAAGCCTGTCCAAACAATTGGGTCTGCAAGCAAGGCCGGTGCACTGACACGAGAATGGAAGAGAATAGAAGAGGCTATGCTGTGGATTTTGTACTCTTCATTTGTTTGCATTCTAACCTATATTCCTTTAGTCAGCAACCTATTTTGCTGGTTTGTTTGGGGTTTTTTTTTTCAGTTTGTGAGTTCCAAAAATCTTAGTCCTCAGATGTAATAATCACAAGTTCTGCCATTTTTTTCAATTCAAAGTGTTACTTCTGACGTTTATTGGGTGACTGATTTCAGTTAGTGCTTATTAGTAAAGGCCTCATGAAGTAGTGAGGCAAGTTTTGGATGTTTTTTTGTTCAGCTTATATGTTTCTAGTTGGTATGGTTACTCTAATCATGCCTGAAAGGTTTATTCCTACTCCAAGGGGTAGTCAGGTAGAATAAACTAACTTTTGATTAGATAATTTTTATACCAGCATTGAGAGCATCTGAGGGGAGAATTGTTCTTTGTGTCAAGTTTCACACACTCCCTGCTGAAGTTGTCCTTTTTTACTTTTTAGACTCCCCCAGTTTACTTCCTGATTACTTCCTGTTACTTCTGATTGTCTCAGAGGTTTTCATTGCATGTCCGTGACACTGATAATTCAAAACCACTTGTTGCTGATGAAAATAAATGCAAGTAGTCTCATTTACTTCTCTTGACCATTATTTTTGATCTGAATGGAGCTGTGCTCAGAGGAAGTCTACATATGTAGATTGATAGAAATCCAAGGACATTCATGGGAATTAGCTACTTAATACGCTGGCAGTTTCCTCTGCCTTTATGACGCTCCCTCTTCCTCCTGCATATAGCAGATGTGGCACCCTTATGAATTAGTTATCTAATATCCAGGAGCATAATGAGTTTCCATATATTCCTGTACTTCAGTCTTCTGCTTCCAAATGAAAATGTTTGATTGAAAAGGAGGTGATTGAAGGTTCCATTTCTCACTGATTATTACACCAGGGTTCTTGTAGCCTGTTTAAATGGAATTTGTGATGGGACGGACGTATGACCTCAAAAAGAATAAGGAAACATGTTTTTCTCCTTTCCATTCTTTACTTGCTGAAAATACAGAATACTTCATTCTGTCTCCTCTGGGAACAGCTACAAGAAAAAGTTATTTAGAGTTATGGGATTTTACCTCAAGTCTTTTGCCTTAGACAAAAGTTTAGCACTTTTCTTTGGAGCTGCCAGTTAATGTCTATGCCATTTTAGAGTGAACATCTTTGCAAGTCTATATGCACACAGTTCAAAAATATGTATATTTTTGTTTGCTGTCCAGAAGAAAGTGACTGTAAGAAGAACAACACTGAGGAGATCTGGATGTGTGGGCAAGAAAGTTCAGGAATGACTGCAGCAGCAAAAGCACCAGAATAAAGACCTGGCAGTCTGAGTTTTATTGTGAGCCAAGAGCCAAAACACAAAATGCCCAGGGACTCTGCCCATGCAATTGCCCTATGGACAGGCAGTCTGATAATGTGTTTATGGGTTGTGTTTTCATTGCTATTGTTGTCCAGACTTCAACTAGCAGTGAATTTATTTCAAAGTGGTAGTCATACCAACAGTAAAAACGATTTCTATATGTTAAAATTCCTTGAATTTATGCAACTGGATTTTCTAATATTCCTGCAGAAAATAGTCCCATTTAGCTTATTTGAATTAACTCCTCCAAGGTTTTGCCTTTATTTTGCAAATGTTTCCCTTATCTATGTGCCTCTCCTGGGATGGTAGCCAAATCTTAAGGGAATAATACTAAATAGATTAAACAGCAGCACTACGTAAGTTTTCTCATATTCTACAAAATGAGGCTGAACCAAAATCTCCAGTATAAGCTCACAGACCAGACTGTGCAAGAGGAATAATTGAGATATGTCTCAGAGACATATTCAACTAAACTGCATTTGAAAATTTCATGATTATATGTCTTGCATGTATGTGTGTACTTTATATTAGCTCTAACCAAATTTTAATATGTTCACTGTGGATAATGTTTTTTCACTCATCCACTGATTTTACTGCTATGTATCTCTCTTCTCAACCTTTAAAATTCTTTACCTCTTAATGATTTGGTAGCACACAAGTTTGATGGTAAAAGTACTTAAAATTACTTTATAATTTCAAGTCCTGAAGATAGGAGTAACAGAAGTATCTGTAGTAGGAAAAGTGATGACCATGTCACTTACCTGTAAGCTTTTAAAACAATCCATGTGCACCCATTTTGTGCTCATCACCAAGGATGTCACAGTCATCTGGGACTTACCTTTCACTTGAGCAATAGGAATTAACTTTGCTCCAGCTCTAGCAATATAGCACAATGTTGAGCAATTCCACTTGCAGCAAAAATATAAAAGCAAGCTCAAATACAGTTTCCAATATCAAAAGAAGATTAAAAGAATGACATCTGGCCATTAAATCTGTAATCAGACACTTTTTGTACACAATTATCCCTTACACAGCACTACTTTAACTACACATTTTTTAAAAAATAGCTTTGATCTGTAATAGTTCTAATATTCTGAGAATATGTCACAAAGCTGCAAGGTTATTGGTAGATATTCTGCTTCTTGCAAGAATGTTTAGACTAGCACCTGCTTTAAAAAGTGCCAGAGTACAGGTGGTTCTCTGGTGTTTTTTAATAAAGATATTTATCTTTTGTTTGCCACTAGGTGTTATCTTGATGAATGAATGAATCTCAGAATTCTGAGAATACTGGCTCTTTACCACTTTACCTCACTCCTCTCAGAGAGTGAGGAATCGAATTTAACCATGGGCAGTAATGAGTTACATCCAAGCTTGGATAAAGTGTGTAAAGTGTTTTGCATTTGCGTCATGATGGTGTTTCTCTGGAGTGACCTGTGGTTCTATTTGGTGGGGAATCATTCAAGCCAACAAAATGATCCATCTGAGGGAAATTAAATCGAACTCCACTTCTAGCAGACACACTGAATATGGTCTGTAAGTAGGAACGCTAGACAAGGTTGTGGGTGTAGGGTTGTGGAGAGAGAATAGGAAAATGCTTCTAAGACATGAAAATTAAAGGCAAGGATCAGAACTCGAAACAGCCAAGTGGCTCTGTGCTAATCATTGTACTAGTGCAAATATTGTGGCAAAGACAGGGACTGGTTAATATCTCTAGGTCTTTTCAGGCCACCTCTTCTGAACAGGAAACAAGGAAAAGTCAAAGCTATATTGAAGCCAATGAGCTGTAGAAATTATTTTTCTCCCCAGCAGCCTGAACTGTCTTTGCTTATCAAAGTAAGACCCTGCAATTTCTGTTCACCAATTATAGCAGCTACATCTCTTCCTGAAAAGACTCAGAATTCTCATCAATCTCAAGTGGTTCAACTGAATGTTTTCGTGGGGAAAATTATCTGAATCTAGAGAAAAATACACAAGCCTTCAGAGAGCACCTTGGCTCTGATAAATACAAAATGGAACTCATAAGGGGAGGGTGGTCATTTCATCTCTTACTAAATCACTCATTTGTGTTCTCTGCTCTTCAGATAAACACTTCAGAAGGAAAGTACTGCTTCTCCCTTATGGATGTTCCATTAAGTAACTGGATCTTCAAATACGTGTTCATATAGAGGCAGCTGAGCTATGGTGGTGAGTGCTAGACTGTCTATGGTTAACCCAGGCAACTTGGAACTACAAGTTTCAAGGTCTCATTTGCTGATCAATAATATTTCTTGTGTGATGTCAGCTGGACACACATTTTTCTGTTAACTGTGGTGAAAAAGGAGCAGCTGACTGCTTCAGTTCTGGTTTGTTCCAATTGATTGGTGCGCCATCTCCTCTCCTTTAACTGTTCTATACTTGAAATGCCAACATTTCAAACCTTCCCTGGCCTTGCCAACTACAGACCATACCTGCAGCAGCCCTTTAGTCCAGTTGTATTCTCAACATGTTCCCAGTCCCTTCTATATCCCTTCCCTGTATGAACTAGGAGGTTTCTAAGCCAGACTTAAATGTCATGTTCCCACCTTTAATTTGTGTTGTGCTGGCAATGTTTGTCATTCATAACCTTCAGCCCCACCAGCTTCATAGTCCACTAGAGCACTTCTGCTGCTGTGTTTGTGCTCTGCCCCACATACCTCCTTCTGGGTGGGAATCCTCTTCCTGATCCTGCCTCTGCTCAGAGCCTGGTGTCACAGTGATCTAGGGCTTGATACTTACTTTTCCCCTTAATTCTATTTTTAGATAATTCAAGCTTAACAGAACAATACATTGACAAAAACCAACCAACCAAACAAAACAACAACAGGAAAAACCCAAACCATTTTAATTGTCTTAGATATAAAAATCAGATGTTGACCAAATGGTCACAAGTAAGTAATAAAAAACACCAAATTTCTTACTGCTAGCCTTGATAGTGGCTTATAGTTCCTATGGTTGCAATACATGGTTCTTGAAAGAAGTCAAACTTCACATTGCACCTGTAGCCCAAGTGCTTAAACTGATTTCTTCCTTTTCCCGGGGAGTATATTGCTGATAACCCATTTTTCATATACAGACACTTTTTTCCCCGTGAACGAGATATGAAAATCTGGTATTTCACCTGCTAGGTTGCCTAAGAGGCCCAAGATGTTCCAATGTGCCTGTTCAAATATTCTATACAAATTTTTAATACAGCTGCAATAAAAGAAAGGGAGAAAAATGTTGACCCTAGAGTAACCTTCCTTCTGGAAATCAGGTGATGCTCCAACAGAGGGGACATCTCAGGCCTCTGATCTTCCAGACCCACCACTTCTTTGTAAATTGTTCTTCACCTAGTTATTGAAAGTTGAAAAGAAAGCTGATTTACATTTTGTCTTTGCTTCGTCTTTTCTTTCATTCACTGCTGGATGTGATGGAATCATGCAGTTCACTGGTTCTGAGGTCTGCTATCAGTTCTGTGATGGTCACTGTAGCTACCCCCTTCCCACTCAGCCAAGTAAGACTGAATGACAATTTCAGTGTAAACATTGTGGCATGCCCTAGATGCAAGAGTTAATATTAAAGTTTTCTGGCAGGCTTGTGCAGTTAGTGCTGGTGCCTGTCATAGCTGTGCTTCTGTTGTTACTCAATTAAGCTGTATAAAGGCATCCTGGGCATGATGATCCCATCCAACTCCAACAGATGCATGTCTGGCTTAAAAATCTGTTGTCATGTCAGTCTCTTTCTTAAAATAATGCCTTTCTGTATTTTAAAGAACGTCAAGACTTGCATAGGAAAATTTTATCACAATTTTCTTCTGCTCAACTTCAAATCCAGTTACCAATGCCTTTGGTGGTGGAAATTCTTTGGATGTAGTGATAGTTTTTTATTCCCTGAAGTGTAGTTAAACTATTTCTATTATAACTTTAATGCATTTGAAGTAAAGAGGTGGTAGGGAGCATCTTGAAACAAAAACTTAAAAACCATAATTTCTTCAACTCCTTGTCTCATTTCATATGGTCACCCCCCCAAAAAAAAATCCAGAATAAACAACTAGGACTTTATTTTATGTTTATGGGGAAAGAAGAATACAATACTGGGATACAGATGAATGATGTATCATATCTGTGTCTGGCAGTAACCAGGTGCAAGGTGCCTTAGAGAAGAGTGACTGAATTCTATGAATCAGTAATTAGGAAATAATTTGCTTATCTGGGAGCCATCTCTTTAATGTCTTTCCCTTAGAAAGAAGCTTATTTCCAGGAACAGTACAGTGTATATTGCTTAGAATATTGTCCCATCTAATATCAAATTGTCATGTTCAGATGAATATTACTGTTTTATTTTGTTCTGTGTAAACCTTGTATCAGAGTTTCATAGGTTGAGTGAAACATTTTAAACATCTACACAGCGTACATAGAGAAAAACAGTGCAGAATAAGGCCTGTGCTCCTAAAACTGGGATGTTTCAAACATTTCTAATAAATGTTTTTCTTTTACACCTGTGTAAACACTTATATCCCTTTCAGCTAAACTCTTCCCCATGTTGGTAACAAAGATGACATATGGTTACTACTGAATAATTGATAGCAGCAGTAGTAAAAAGAACAAAGATATTTCATTGTCTTCTTCTAAGGCATCCTTCATATAAAAAAACTACCAAAGTTTTATGAACTCTGACTAAATTATTAATAATTTCATTTTAAGGTGTCTGACAGTACTGTGTTTTTCAGTTATTGCTTTCTGACTTCTCATGGTATACTAGATGCACACCCTTCATGGAAAGGACAGATTTATTGCTTTGAACCAGTCTTTTCTGCATGTTCCCATTCTGTCCCAGCTTAAGCCTAAAATTAATAGCATGGTGGGCATGAAACCATTAGATTCATGTGCACATCAATCAGCAATATACTGATTGATGTAACCTTGCAAGTGGCTAAGAAAAGCTACTACTTGATTTGATGTTTATACACTTCCCACTGGTCAGGTTTCCTGATGACAAATGCCACCACAGTATCTGAGAAGAGAAAAAAGGATCGTCCTTTATGACTGGGAACAGTGCCTACAGTGCACTGATGAGCAGCCCAGGGTGCTCTCTGGGCATGCACTCTGAGGATAATGGGACTTGACCCTGCAAAATTTTCAGCCTGAAAGTTTTTTTAAAAAATTTCATTAGAAAGCTGTATGGCACAGCCATACCTTAAGTAACAGTAGGACATTGTTCCACATACAGGAAAAGGGTGCAGGTGACCCATTTAGAAGGATGTGAAGGTGTTTATTGCTCTTGGACCAACCTGTATGTAACCTGCTACAGAACCTCTTTCATCCTCTTTGGTGTTACTCTGGAGCAATAAAAACCAAAATAGGTAGCTTTTGAGCACTGTCAAGAAGTACAGAAATGCATGCACACATAGACACTGTGTGGGTAATTTAGGGGCTGAAAGGCTGGCACTGTAGTGTGAGACACTCCAAGGTACCACAGCTTTGGCTGTTGTGTCAGGCACAGACAGTGGCAACACTGGTGTGCTGGGTCAGTCTGCCATCAGTACTCGGTTTCAAGGAAGTTTTCTCAGCTTTGGCTCTTGGTCTAAAACATTCTTCATAAAAACATTTGCAGTTCAGCATTATTTGTTCTGTGCTATAAAGTCTCCTTATATTTCTACTCCAACAAGACATGCTGTTCCAGATTTTGTTCATGGGTAATGAAATTGGTAGATGACTAATGTAAAGTCAAACTAGAAGAATTTAAGCTCCTGTGGCAGTCCTTGGGAAAGACATACAGTGATATGTTTCCCCTGAGCCCCAGCAACTGTATAGTCATTGCTTATCACTTCAGCTTTCCAGTTTTAACATGAGGCAAGGGGGAGTTTTTGGCACTTGTTCATGAAAATTTAGTTCCATGTTTGCAGTATGTCATAGTTTACTGTAGGCAAAATCATAAGTGAGGAGCGTTCATGAGCATCACCAGTGTTGCAGGCTGTTACTCTGGACTTCTACTCCTTTGTTTTATACTATGGGTTCCCAAACTGTCTTTGCTGTGTGCCAGTCACAATCAGGGGCTCTGCAGTGTAGGGCAAGCTCTGGGAGGAGTGCTACAGATGTCACAGAATATTTGTGATGAGTGCATGGCAGAAGCAGCCACGACCTGAGGGCAGAAGCACTGAGAGGGGTCAGGCTGTGTCTCCTTAACCCCAGGTTCTCTGGAAAGAGCATCATGAGGCTTTCTGTCTTGCAGAGAGTAAAGGTAGCAGTTGCTCAAACAGAACAGACCTGCATTTCAGAAATAATTCTAAGACCACTATTTTATACTTTTCTTTCAATACAAGAAAATGTGTGTATCAGGTGTCAGGAGTGATTACAACAATTAGATGAATGATGAGGTCAGGTCAATGATTGCAAAGCCTCACAAGTAGTTTCCTGATAAAATGGAAAAAGATTAACCTAGCTTTTCTCCCCGTTGCTTTAAAAATGGCTAATATTTTATGTAACTGGATTCCCTAAAGTTAGGGATTTAGAACCTACTCAAATATCTTTAAATTAGAGGAGATTATATAACAGTACCCTACTATGGTTTTGGATTGCAAGTTTATACTGCACAAGGACTGTGCATGTAACATTTGGTTAGTGAACACCTCCAAGACATGGAGAGGCCACCTCCAGCTCTGACAGGTAAGGCAGACCTGGTTTCAGGAAACATCCTTGCTCATTCTGCTGCATCCAGCCCCTGCTCACAAACACTGTGTCCCACCAGCAGGCAACCCATGGACAAGGTAGGGCAAGAGCTACTTTGATCAGGGCCACAGGAGTGAATTGCAGCCTGAATCTCCTGGCTCAGGGAACACTGCCCTGTCTGCTCTGCCACTGCCAGACACCTTCCAGCTGCCTTGGGCACATTGTGTGACTCAGGATAGAGACAGGAAAGACTTTCAGAGAGCCCTTGGGCAACCTTTCTCCAGCTGCAGATGGTGCTTACAATGATTTCCTTTTGAGCCTACTAACTGAACTCTTCACCCTGTTAGATGTAAATAAACAGGATGGATGCTTTTTACACTAGGAAGTATTGGGATTTCAGTTGAGAAGCTGTTAATTTAAGAAAGGCAAGTAGGCAGATCCAGAAGCAGCAAATCATTTTACTTGTTTGTTGTTTATCCAATAAAATTATTTTTCCCTGTGGTAACTTTAATATCTTTGAGCTAAGACATAGGAAAAAAAAATTACACTGCTACCCTAGGGATAGCTGGTGAAAGAACCAAATGTAAGAAAGAGCACACCCTTCCCCTGCAGTGCAGTTATACCAGCCCTTCCTAGGAGGGGGCCAGAAGCTGCATGCCTGGATGTAACTGTGATTTAATTGGATTTTGAATAAAACACTATCAAAAGTTATAGAACAGAAAGAATTCATTTTTCCCTCCACAGCTGAGGGTGTTAAGAAACTAGTTTATTCAAAATCAGGATTTCTGCTCTCTTTCATTATTCTACACAAATTTAATATTACTGATGCTTCAATTAGTAATGTAAACAGTTTTAAAGCGTCTTCTTCCTATGTATTTTAAATACAGTTATGAAAAAAAGGTGCAAGAAAGAAGCCAGAGTTCTTGACAAACAAGTGTTTTGGCACTAAGCAGGCAATCGAGGGCCAAATAATGTAAAATATTGATGCAGGTATTTATACAGTTCAGCAGATTTGTACATCAGTAGCCATTTGAGCTATGAAATTTATGTTACTCATAAGACCCATATCCTGAACTTCAGGCACCCTATTGTTTTTTTTTTCTACTATGACATTGACTCTTGGGCATGAAATGGTGTGTGAAGAGAGGACAACCTCTTGTCTGAGCTCAGAGACAGTTGGGGAGACACGGATGCAAATACCAGTTTGCAAATTTCTCTCATACAGCCCCAACACATTTGTCAGCCTTGTTTTAAAAGTTTGATTTGGGTGGAAGTAGTTCTGGAGATTAGGAAGGGTCTCCCAAGGAATCTGGACAGGCTGGATGGATTGTCCAAAACCAATTGTATGAGGTTCAACAAGCCAAGTGTCATGTTCTACCCCTGGGTCACAACAACCCCACACAGCACTACAGGCTGGGGGAGAGCGGCTGGAAAGCTGCCTGGTGGAAAAGAACCTGGGGATGCTGGTTGACAGCAACTGGACATGAGCCAGCAGTGCCCAGGTGGCCAAGAAGGTCAATGGCATTCTGGCCTGTGTCAGCAATAGTGTGGCCACCAGGATCAGGACAGTGATTGTTTCCTGGTACTTGGCACTGGTGAGGTCTCATGTTCAGTCCTGTTTCCAGTTCTGGACCTGTCAATTCAAGAAGGTGCTGGATTGAGTCCAGAGAAGGGTAGCAGAGCTGGTGAAGGTTCTAGAGGGCATGTCCTATAACATCTCCCTGAAAGGAGGGTGTAGCCAGGTGAGGGTCAATCTCTTTTGCCAGGCAACTGGTGACAGGGCAAGAGGACACAATCTTAAGCTGTGCCAGGAAAGGTTTGGGTTGCACATTAGGAGGATATTGGAATGGGCTGCCCGGGGACATGGTGAAGTCACTGTTCCTGCAAGTATTTAAGAAAAGGCTGGATATGGCCAGTACTCAGTACCACTCAGTACCACATCTAGTTGACATGCTGGTGTTCAGTCGTGGGTTGTACTTGATGATATCAGAGGTCTTTTCCAACCTAATTGATTCTGTGATTTTGTGGATCAGGAAGCCATGCAGGAGCAGCCTCAAGCTGACATCATGGCCCCATGTAGGGCTGCAGCTTTGGTATAGCCATCACAGCAGCTGATGAGAACAGGAATCAACAGAAACACTTGGGAATGCCTCAAGAGTGTCTGACAGTGTAGGTGCTGATGTTCCTGTATGCTCTACAGCTAGTGTTAAGTACAGTCTCATAGGATGTAGAAAAGCTTCATGGAGACTGCCATAAGTGTTGCCCAAAAAGGATGGCACTACCTTTTCCCAGGCCTGTGACACTGCATTGCTCTTAGCTTGTTGGATGAAGGTTCTGCCAGCAGTGTGGGTCAGACAGTTCTGAAGATGCTGCATGCCATGCAGCCCTTGGCTGTTGTCCACATGCCACACCTGTTTAATATGTCCTGAAGCCCTGGGTACTAACAGGACATTCATTCTGAGAATCTAAAGTTTTTATATAGTTGTCTAAAATTGACGTTAATTGCTGTGTGAAGCTAACATTAATGGCTAATTGCTAACATTAAAACTTTGTGAAGCTTCTCTGAAGTCCCTAATTTGGCTTTGCAGTTCCTTGTAGTGGTTCTGAGGCTTTCTAAGGACAAGTTTTAAAAATACCCTAATTTTGGAAAATCTCAGTTGTTCATTGTATCTGACAATGTTTGTAACTACTAAAACAACTTCATTGCTCATACATAATGTGTCATAAGTCTTGTCTGCTGTTCACACATTTTACAGCCTAGTGAAATGTTTCTGCCTCTCAACAGGGCTGTTTAGAGGATAATAACTGTCATCAGGATAATTAGAAAACCACCCCAGGATCTCCCACAACCTACTTGCTAACTTAGGACCTCTGAGACTCTAACAAATGCACCATGAATGCTCCTCTGGCAGCTCCCAGACATACTGCTTTATTACAAGAACTCTCATATTAGTCTAGATTCCTAACCTTGATACCATGGATGAAGAAAATGGCACACAGCCACTACTCTGTTCTCAGTGATGCCAAGGGTTATCAGTGGACCTAGAGAGACTACACAGCCTTCCTGACATTACCAATAAACAGGGACAGGCCCTCTCACATCAGGGATCAGCTAGTTTAGACTTTATCTCTGTATCACGTGAAATGACTGAGACTGGCTAAGACACTTGTGCTATCAATGCAGAGGACTAAACCTCCCAATATCAGCAGCTGGAAATTATCAACTGAAAGACAAATCATCCCCTGTAAAATCTGGTCCAGTCTCTCAGGATTTGGGGCTTGTCAGTCTGCTGATTTTTAAACTGGTGATGAGGTTCTCAGATGCCTTGGCAATGGGCAACCTGCCATATAAGCAACTGAAGCAGCTAAATATATGGTGAGTCAAAGAGTCTCAATAAAAATGAAACATAATGGCTTAAATCAAATTTAACATCCAAATGCTTCCTGCAAACTGGTGCAATTGAAGCATGACATAGAAGCAGGAATGACTTTGTCGGATATGGGATATATCAGGTTCTGAAGCAATGCAGACTGGATTGCAGGAAGCTAATTAGGTGATGCAGGTAAAAGCTATGTGTGCTTGGGAAGAAGCAAGTCTTCCCCTTCTCAGAAAAGCCTCCATGATCCCTTGTTACTACAGGCAATTTGTTCTATGGCAATTTGAAAAAGAGGAAGTCTTGTCCTCAGACGAATACACCAAAATGCCCTACACTGGTGACAGCTGCCTCGGTAAGGCACAGCAAAAGCTGTATTTGCTTTACCTCTTACTCTCTTTCCTCTGCCCTGAGAGGTGAAAGGGTGATGGCAGCAGCAGCATTATGGCCTCTTCTGCTGTGGTCTTTGTGTTGAGACACAAGCAGGGTGACCTGCACCAAAGGGCTCAGTGCAGGGATGGGGAAATCCATCACTCTTACCAGCACTGCCAGTTCCTCAGAGAACCCTTGGTGTGCCAAAGGCTCTGCATCACGAGCAAGTGCCACAGTCCTTTTTGGCTCTTAGTTGAGGAAGACTTCTCCTAAAACATACCATGAGAACAAAAATGAGTTTGATGGTCCAAAAAAGTACAGGAACTGCTGTGTTGTGTGAGATGGGGAATGGAGCTGGCCTGTGACATAGGGCAGGTTTGGTAAAGTGCAGTGATGGAGACAGCAGGAGCTGGTTGCACAGGCTGGATGGTGTAGCACTGGTGGAGGATGTGAGAGTACCAGCTCCTCATGTGGGTTCCCTCGAGAGGCCACAGTGCAGCAGCTGTATCCTGTTACTTGATGCCAAGAGAGCCAAGTGTGCTTGGGCTTGTGAGAAATGGGATGACAAGGCTTGCTGGTGGCACATATGGTGGGGGAAGGAAGACTTTGAGAGACCTCATTATATGCAGGTAGCTTTGATCAGGGTGATGGGGTTGAGACTCTATCCACTGTTTAAATACAGAATAATTACAGAATGTTCCCAGGGGTGTAATGGCTGTTGCATTGATCCAAACCACTGGGCCTGTCTGGGCAATTATTTCCTGCAATAACAATAATACTGGATGTTCTTCAGGCAGAGATGTTCAATTTTTTTTTAACGAATACATAATACAGTCACCAGAATCCTCTTAGACTCCTCTTTAGAATCCTCTTCTTAGGGTCTCTGTTTGGGCATATTTGTGACTAAGACAGCTTGACAAGATCACTCAGACTGAACAAGAGCATGCTGCCAGAAGAAGGGAGGACTCTTATCCACTCCAAGCACTGAGGAAAAGAATCTATAAAAGAATCTATTCACTTAGAGCAGCAGGAGTCTCAGCAGGACCTCACCAGAAGACCCTGTGGGAGCCAGAGCCATGGTGAAGGAAGGGAAGGTGCAAACCCCCACCTTCCAGCACACCTGCCCACACAAACACACCAATGCGCCTTAGGCTTGGGAAATTGGTAGAGTAGGCTCCAAAGCTGAGCTGGGAAATCTGTGGCTTGGAGCACAACTCTGCTGCTTTGCTACGTGTGATTAGTACTTCATGCATTATGAATATGGATATATGAAGCCTGGACTTTGCTTGGATAATGCTTGCTCTGAACAGGGATTTGGAAAGGTAACTTCTCTGTAATTCACTTTCCCCCCCTCTGTTACAGTTTGCAGTAGCTTGCTTTTGTAGGATCCATTGAGGTGTACAAAAGGAAAGCACCAATGATAAACAGCATTAATGCACTGCAGTTGTGCATTAAGGGCTTTTGATCTGTATTTATGGACTTGAAAGCAATTACAAATTTTCTTCCCAAATTATTATAATTGTTGAGAGAGTATATTAACCTCTACTCCGTTCCAGTGTGTTCTTGTGCTTTTGCCTGACAATTTGAAGACTTTGAGATTCTTAAGACTAATAAATAGACCCAAAGAGAGTAGGAGATGCAGCCTCTTCTGGAAGAAACCCTGTCATAAAGACTGCATGACTCAACAGCAGAGTCCATTTCACTCAGGAATCAATGTGCTTAGTTGTTGAAGCATGGGATGCACAAACTCTTCTCATAGCAGCTGTTACTTTAATGTTGACAGTTTGGGAAGTCCCAGGACAAAACCAAAGGCCCTCCAGAAGGGGCTATTTTGATCTGCAGGACCTTCACCTCACTGATGTGTTGACTGTAACCAAACAGAAGTCAGAGCACTTTGCTCTCAACCAGTTAATCCCAAATACATCTGACTGCATTGGCAGTGGCATTGTGCCAGGGCTCCTCTCTTTTTGATGTGGATGCTTTGATTCATCCAACCAGGGGAGTTTAGTCAGACCAATGAAGTCAAGACCTACAAAAAGCTCAGAGTGGAGCCCGAATGATAAGACTTTTTATTCCCTAAATTTGCAGCTGTTATATGATTTTTGTTGAAAGCTTTAAAAAACGAGAATCTCAGCAAGCTGTGGGAGCGTATGGTGTCCTTGCAGGATCTGGCCCAGGATAAAGTATGTAAAGCACAAGTGCACCCCATGAGAGAAACAAGCTCCCAGACAAAGCACACTGTGATCCTTGGAGGTGACAGAATTTCACAAGGAAGGTCAAGCTGAGATCCCAAGGGATACAATCTCTTACTGACCTAGGTCATTAATACAAATTAAATGTTTAAATAGGTCTTCATGCCAGTTAATGTTATGCTTTTATACCCATGATAACTCACCATTAATTAATAAACAAGGTGGGGGGGAAGTGCTATTTTCTGTCTTGATAGAGCATTTACCCATGATCTGAAGAACTGGAGTCATCAAATACAAGTTGATCAGTATAATGCTGTACTCATACTGCATCTCCTGCCAAGGTTGAGTGAGGAGTTCCCTGGGAAAAAAAAAGAAAAAAAGATAGGGCTCTGTATTAATGACAGAAATAAAACCCCAAGACCACAAAAAAACCAAACCAAACCAAACCAAACAAACCACAACCCCCCCACCAAAACAAACAAAAAACCCCAAACCAACAACACACCCCGCCAAAACCAACCAACAAACAACAAAACAAAACCAACCAACCAAATCAAAACCCAAAACAACAACAAGAAAAACCAAAACAGAAAAAAAAGAAAAAAGAAAAAACTTTTCATCCTCCCAGAAGAAAAATTTATCCTGTCCTCTTTGATCCAAAGGGAAGTGTTGCAGGGCTGGGTAGGACATCTGGTAGTCCATTCCCAGGTTTGTTCCCATGACATGAGCATCACAGTTACTCCTTCACAGCTAATCCAGTGCAGAGCAGGCAGCTTACCAGGGAATATGCTGGGGCATGTGGCTTTCCACCCAAGTTGCCCAGCCTGCAAGGCTGTTTAACCTCTGCTGTTAAATAACTAGCCCCCCAGTTCTTGGTTGAACTGAGATCAAAATGACATTTAAATTCAAAATTCTTCATTTTCCAGTTGGCTATTGAAGTGATTGAGCCTCAAGTGATAGATGCAACACACTGATGAGAACCTGATCTATAATCAGACCTTCAGAGAATTCTGTACTGTAAAACTAATTGAACAGTTTCCCACCTTGGGGAGAAGTGGAGAAACTGAAGATTGGAAAGTAATTGGGTTAATTTAATAGTCATATAAAACCAAAGACTCCTTAAGTAATAAGGCACTGAACAGAGACCCATAATAATAGCAAAAGAGAGGGGGGAAAACTGACTAGCAGTTACATTGTCATCTCTTGTTCCAAAATTTGCATGAATGGTACAATGAAAACATGCACTGAGGAAAGAATGATTGCAGTGGGCCATGTTACAAAGCCAGATGGCAAATACATTATTTCCTTCAGAAATTGTCCTATTATGTGTTTTGATTCCAGATGTCCAAGTCTGGGAGTTAATACCTATTCTGCATTTAGCTTGGGATGTTTCCTGCCCTTTACTGACAACACTACTTATCTGCCCAAGTACATAGTTCTAAAACAAGGCCACAATTGGATATGAATGGAACCTTGATCTAGGGAGGCATATCCATAATCTGCACATCATAAACACTAGAATTTTGTATAACTTGTATGAGAGGGTGTTCGTACCATCTCCTCAATGAGTACAGATTTTTTTTAGCTTTTGGGATTAGGCAGAAAAAGAGATGTCTGACATCCAAGGCAAAGCAGTGTTAATAGCATGTGTTCAAAGTGCTACATTCTGCCCCATTCAGAGGAAGGGTAGCTGAGAGGTCCTACTCCTCCCAGGCCCACTCTACCCCCAGCCCAATCATGGTATGCTCCAGGAACACCTGCAGGGAAAACAGCTGCAGCAGCTAAACACCCCACAGAGTAAGCCAAGTGCTCAGCCAAAATGCAGCTCCTTATGCAGACTCTCTCTGAGGACATAATGATGAAGCTTCCCCAGGCACCTCCAGTGCTGGGCAGCAACTGTGTTAAGCATCTCAGACTTTCTGCTATGGTCTTTTGTGGCAATTTGGGCACATGAATCCTTTGTGGATCTAACTGCTGCTCATGCTAGCAAGTCTGACCCCATGAAGAAAGGTTGAGACAAAAATTGGGACCAGGGAGTCAGTGTTGGCTTGATACCCTTTAGTGGGTTAGCCATTACTCCACTGTGAGATGCTGTGTGGCCAGAGAATACAAGCAACGATTTATTAACTGATCCATTTAAAAAATTCTGAGATTTTAGGAGAGAAGCTGGGAGTTCTGCTGGAAGTTTAACCACTTTACCAAGCCTTTGTCATGATGATAAAAGTTCTGTAGTGGCACAACATTGGAAGCAAAGAGAAATCACAAAGCAGAGGATATGGAACCAGAGACACTTGTGCCTGTTAGCCAGGAAGCCAGACATTCTGCCTTTACACAGCTTTCCCAGGGAATTTATGTAAATATCAATCCCATGTTTTGCAATGCACGAAATAACCACAGCTGTGTGATTAGGCTCACAGCATCTATAGCCTTTATTCTCATTCCCATGGGGCTGCTACAATGTAAAATGCATGTCTCTCTCCTTCTGCTGTAGGAGTATTTTGTTTTTGCAGAAGTCACACATTTAGCTCCATTAAACATAATGGCATCAGATTGACATGAATGCTCTTTTTAGCTCTCTCTGTGAGTGTTTTTGCCTTGGAGCAGGGAAATCCTCTCTCTAAAAGCCTCCATTCTCCACACTGTGCCAATGGATAACAGCATCAAGTACCAATGGCAATGTTGCTGCACGCTGGGGAAGTGGTTGTGCCCTGCTGATACCAGTTTTGGTGTTGTCCACAGCTCCTCAGCTGTGCACCAGTATGTGAAATTTCCTTCAGTATTTAAAAAGGTTATCTATAAACTGGGTAAAATTATACACATAAAAATGGTCTTTTGGGATCAGTCACCTTTTCTTCAAGTTGGTTTTTCCTGTAAAAACAAAACAATCAAAATCAACACCATGGCGTGTTGTGAGAATTATTAGATGTTGCAGAGCAGCTGGGGACCTGGAGTGCAGGATGTTCACAGCATGGCTGTCACAGTTTTGTGAGGGAGTGCAGTCCTTGCTAGATGTTTCAAATCCAAATGCTTTCCCCAGATGAGCAGTGGTGGCACATACACCTGAGAGGATTCACCTGTGCTAACTTCTCAGAGTGATTTCTAGAGGTATGAAAAAGATGTAAGGCTGTTCAGTCTGCTCCACACTAAACCACTCACACCTCCCAAGGATAGGCAGATGAACTGACATCTTCTCCTTCAAAATCCTGGGAGCTTCTCTCCTGTGGCAGGCTCCTTCCTTCATGCCTCACTCCACACTGAAGGCTTGGAGGTTGCTGCTCCAAGTTATGCAATGAGTTATTCCTTCTGCCTGTATCTCTAGCTCCAAGTACCTTGAGGACAGTAGCAGCAGCTGCTTCAAATTTAGAGGTCAACAAAACATGAAAGCCCTTATATTACCACACTTGTTCTTTCTATCCTAATGAAGACAACCAGCTGCTGCAGGGAGATTGATGACTGCCCTGACCCCAGCTATGGCAAAAAGTGTATTCACTGGGAAGCTCAGGCTGATCTTTGCAGGACTAATGTATAAAGCAGGAAGGCAGCTGAAAGGTTGGGAATGTCAGCACTGCCCTTGTTGTACTTCATCATTGCCTTCCAGTTTCCTCTGGGTGAGTGTTTCTACAGGCACTCCTGTTCCTGGCAATGTCTCTGCCCTCTGCACACAGAGCACATCCTCCTAGCACAGCCCCTGCTGAAAGATCAGCCTCCACTGCCTGGGGAACAGATACCCCAGAGGTTTGCTTGCAGTGCTGGGGAACATGGGGGCTGATAGTCTTCTGGATATCATTTGGTCCTTCTACAGACCACTTCCCTCTTGACAGACTTCAGATTCTCTCCATGCTGTGGCCTAGACACACTTCATGAATGCCAGGTGAATCATTAGGAATTCTATGTTGTTAACTGGAACAAAAGGCTTCAGAGCATCTTTGACATTCATTTTAATTTGCCTTTTTTGTAAAAGAATCACTGTAGTTTCCATTTATATTTTAAGCAAATTTAGAGCAGAGTGTAGCATGTGGCCACATGCTTGGAGCTTAGGCTTGGTAAAATATTCTAAATTGGCAGGACACTAATTAGCAACACAGCCCTGTTCTCTCATTTGCCAACATGGTTTCTGACTTCGTTTGAGAAACCAAATCAAGTGTAAGTAAACAATCTGGAATTTGCACTCAGAAATGCTTGGTTAAAATTCTGTTTGTCAGCTTGGAAACAAAGGCACAAAGATGGCAGCACAGTAACAAACTCATCCAATTTACAGGCATACAAAATTCATTGAAATTCCCTGTTGCCAAGTGACAAAAGGAAGAATCTGTAGAGGAAAACCTGAATTGAAGGAGAGAGAAGCTGTCATCAGTTTCTAGATCAGATTGGCATGTTCACTCATTAAAGGCCCATTGCTGCTGGGGCTGTGGTGACTCTCTCACATCTCCTGTGCTTTTTTTGCTGTGGCATGTTAGAGTCTTGTGGACTTCTGGTAGTGGGCACAAAAGAGGTTATATTTATCACAGGAAATGGGAAAATATTTCCAGGCCAGAGCTATAGCACAGAGGGGATGCTTTGGAGCATTCTATTGTGTAGCTGCCTGAGGTCATAGGGAGTGGGCTTCATAACCCAAACAGCCCCTTCCAGCACTTTGAAGTTGTTGAAATATGTTATGCACTGGTTAGCTCTTTCACTCTGATGCCCAAGATAAAGTTTTGCTTGACTCTAGAACTAAAACTCTTGGGGACAGAGGCAGCTGAACCCTGGCCATGCCTGACTCAGGACAGATGGGTGCTGGAGCTGCCAACCCAGGAGACAGGAGCACAGCCCTGCTTTGAGCAGACTCTGGTGAGTTAAGGGAGCACATTTCACTTAGCAGTGCCAGCAAGGGAAAGGATTAGATGGTAAAGGGGGGTCACCAGTGTTTGCTTGCACCTGCACTCCCAGCTGCAGAGAAGTGTGTAGGCAATCCAGGCAAGTAAATTAATGAGCTTTGCTTAACAAACTGCCCCAAGAGAATTGCTGAAGCAATGTACTTAGATATATAGCAGTAAACATATAAAAATTTAGACTAGCTCTTTATAAGGATAAAATAGCAAGGGATTTGTAGCAAAGAGGAAATATGACTTGTAACTGGATAGGAAATGAATAGCTGAGCTAATGGCAGAATTCAGACAATGAACTGAAATGTTCTTTCAGGAGGATTTTTCTATTAAGGCTAATTATAACAATAGCTGCTCAATGACATAACCATCAAGCAGCACGAAATGCTTCTGGTCCCATGCACTTAAGCTTAACTGAAAGAACTGCAGACCTCTAACAGAACTCCAATTTTGTGAGAAAAGTGAGAAAACTTCTGGTATTTGTATTATTGCTGCTTCTGGACTTCCATCAGAGCTCTTAGCTCTGGCCACTGCCTATACTGCAGGCAGACTCTTACAGTCAGCCCTGATGAAAACTTACTTTTACACAGTTGAATTAGCCTGATGACCAAGCCCAGTTCTGGTCCTGAGTGTTGCATTCTTGCTTGGAGAGGTGGAGGCTAATTTTCAATTAGCTGTGTAGGCAAAGGACTTGAGAACTTCTTTGCTACACCAGTGGTAAAATGAAGGTGACCAAAAAGGCACAAAAGAGCTCACATTCTCTCAAGAGGTATTGTGTTTTTCACATGCTCATAGTGAGTTGCTGTAATAATCAGTTGCTACAAGCTACAAGAGAAGAAATTCTCATCTCTTCTTTTTCTTAGCAGTGCCCCCATTCAAAATTAAATCAATATGTCAAGTGGTCCAACAGTATCTATGTCTATCATTGAATAGCATGTGCTACTGTGTATGATTTCATTCCTCCTTATTACTTTTCTGTTCTGGAGAGCTGGGAGGGCCAGGGTGACAGTGTGTGATTTGCCCTCTGGGCTGCTCACTACAAGTTTCCAGGCAGCTGCTGAGTCTGGATAGTTTCAGCACCTGGTTGTTCCTCTGAAACTGCTTTGGGAAGTGAGTTGTTTATTCCTAGTTCATCTGGGGCTGATGCTCCTACCTCATAACATTTTGCAGCTGGGATGCTTGGCCACCACCTGAGCTGAGGGTAAAGGAATAAGAGAGATAGGGTCATGAAAACTGAACTTCTGTCTGTTTGGAATTATATCCTCAGGTCACACAAGCAGGGATGAAATCCAGGCTCTCTTTGCTTGCATAGAAATCTTCAGTCACTGGGTTGTCAATGGGTATGCTGAGCTTCATATGATGCATAGAGAATGGAAAGAAGAAGGAAAAAAGATCTCCTGGTCCTTTCGGTGTGATGCTGTCCTTCAGCTGCCAGCAGTGAATGCAGGAGCTCTCCAGTAGCCCTGACTCACTGGGAAGCCTGGCTAGGCTGGCTCTGTGGGACATGGAGCATTGTGAGAATATCTCAGCCCAGAACCAAACTGCATCTCTTTTACCAAGGGAGGAATCAAATTGTTTACAAACTCAGGACATTAAAGCAAGTAAATGGTTAAGGGTTCTCACAGCAATTTTTGCCTCCTCCAAGGAGTTTGAGAGCACAGAAACATTACATTCCTGCTGGTTTTATGTTAATTGGATACATGTCAGACCTCTGCCTGCCCAACACTTCATTTTATTTGGAGTGCATGTAAACAGTGACTTTCCAGTGCTCCTACCACAAGTTAGTGATTAAAATTAAATGATGTTCCCATTTTTTTCTGTTCATTTTTATAGATCTCCTCCAGACTCTTACTTTACTCTTACAGAAATATCTTCTCTGGCTATAGGTGTCAGCAAATCAGCTGAAATCCCTTTGTACTTCAGCCAACAGCCAGGCAACATAGCCCGTAGACAACTCTGCTCCCCTGCCCCTCCTTTCATTGAGTCACCTATTGTTGCTCTTTATCTAACCAACAAGCTCTTACTGTTTCATCACTGCCTTGCAAGGTCTGTGCTCCTGGAGTGATCATCAGTATTCATGGGATTTATCAACACCATGGTTTTATTGATGCATTGAGCATATTGAACACTTTCTGTGGAATTCCCAGCCCCTGTGTCACTGTCATCTGGGAGAATCTCAGCTGTTATAAAAGAAAGTACTCTGTGATGGTCACAAAGAAAAACTGGAACACAAGGTCCTGGTGCACTCTGTAAAGTCATAAAGCTGTGGGCAAAGGAACCATTAAAATGTTTTCTAAAAATCATGGAAAATACTTCAGTTCTCATTGCAGTGTTTACATCATGGCTTTGGGATTTGGGGTTGGAAGTGCTGTGAATGTTACACACAAACCCTGCAGTGAGCAATTGTTAGCATGGGGTTGGATTCTCTGCAGCTCCCACAGAAAAATTACCATGAGGAGGCAGTAGAAAAGTCTGAGAAAAGCTTCTTACAATGGATTTAGCCTCCTTGGGGGGTAGAGTGGACTCTGCAAACTGGCAGGAACAGAAGGTACCCAGTGCTATGAACATGCAGACTCAAGAGAATGGTGCTGGCTGCCTGCCTGGGGGCTGCACTGCCTTCAGCCAAAACCTTTGCCTGCTTGGTGCAGAAATCAGTGACTTCTGACTCTGCAATTCAAACCTGGCTTCTGCCATGAACAGCCTGGGAACAGCCCATGCACCAACCTCCCGCAGCTTGTCCAGAACCTGCACTGCTTCAGATCCACGAGACACCTCACCTAGCAGTGATCCAGCTTTGCTGCCTTCCCTGGCATGTCTGGGTTGCTCATCAAACCAGGCATCCATTACAAACACAGCCAGTGGTCTATAGAACAAACTGATGGGAACATCAGACATTAACCTATTCAGAGGAAGACAGTGGAACAAACTGCTATTTCAGGCTGCCTGGTGGCCTTTTCATTGGACAACCTTAATAAAAAATGCTTATGTTGCTCAGGAAATCTGGTTAGTCTCCATGAAAGAACCTCTCAATTGTTAATCTCATTTCTGCCAGAGACTAAAATTTGGCTGCTGTGATCACTGTCAGCCTGTTGATCTAATATTCGTAATCATATCCGTAATTACACAGCCAAACACTTTTTAACGGGCAGTAGGACCTCTGAAACATGCATCTGGTTGGGCTAGCAAATCCACCCACTCTAGAGATTCCTGCTTCTAGTTTGTCTTGCTTATGATATTGAACAGTTTGAAAACTCTCACTGGAGTCCACACAAGCCATGATTGATATTGTTCCTCTTCACTGTACAAAAGCATCATTTGTGTATGATTTGTTTTGATTCCATTTATCCTGTTGGAATACAGCCAATAACCCAGTCATGAGGTGAAAGACAGATCAGCTGCTCCAAATATCTTGGGGAGACCCACACTGAAGTTAGTTAATAAGAAGAGAGACAGTCTTCTTACAAGGCAATGAATCGGATTCCTTTTTAATTTCCTTAGATTTTATAGATAGCATTTTGATTTCCTTATATCTTACAGACAGCATGTTCATAGATTGAAATCTAGCATAAGTGAAAATACCATGACTATACACAGATTTTTCTGTCTAAAGAACAGACATTTAATACTAAGACTTCTACATACCTATCATAATCACTCACAGCACCATGCCTGCTTCTCATCTGCCTGGCTGTGGTTCGTACTAGTACAGGGGAGTACTATAGAGATAAAGGCCATAAATTTAGATTCTCAAATGACTGATTGTCAAATTTGGCATCAGAATTCCACCAAAATCCTCTGGAATCGCATGATTGTGAATTCCTTCTTGCCACCTCTTGGAAATCATGACCTTCACTTGGCTGTGGGAAATGCCTAGAAAAAGTCAGAACCTCCAAAACAAGATTCACAGCGTTGGGCTATGTTTAAGACATGTTGTGTACCACCTGCTATAGAAGAATCATGGTATCTTTAAAGAATAGACCAGGACCAAAATAAATGGAGTTTTCACTTTCCTTGATCACAGCTGATTCCTGAGACTTATCAGCTTTCTGGGATCACACCACTGCTGTCTAGGTTTCAGAGGAGTGATTTTCTTGTAAAATCACTTTGTAGATGATATGGTTTGCATTTGCCCAAGCCCTGGCATGGGGATTTCACCTTTGTTGGGTGTGATGGTTTAATCACGTTCTATATTTCATTTGACTGGAAGAATATAAAGCAAACCAGGCCCATCTTTAAATTACAAAGATAGTTTATTAATACACACAAAAACAACAAGAAAAGGGAAAAAAAACAACAACAACAAATGAAACTTCTAAAACATCTTTCTTTCTCTTTCTAAGTTTTTTACCTTTCTTCACTCAACATAAAAAGACATGACTTGCAACTTCAGCCAGTTTTACTATTTTAAAAATAACCTTTTATCAGTTCTTTTAGGAAAGGAGTCTCTCTGGGTTCTATATAGACATCCCATGCTCTACATCTGCGAGGATTTCAAAGGAACTCCTGCAAACTGCGAAATCCTACCCATTAGCAGTTCTCTCAACACTGCACATAGGCCATATTTGCTTATTGGGGTACTGTTTAAGGATGCCTCCTCTAGTATGACACAAAGATTCTCTTCTTCTATTTCTAAAATCATCTCAAGACCCAAAAACAAATCTCCTCTTTCTTTAGGAGCAAAAAGCTTCATATCACTTTTAACTAGAACCTTACATCCCCCCAAAAGCATTTATATGTTACAGGAAAAAAACTAGTTCAGTCTCTATAGTTTTACCAGAAATGTCCAGCCAAAATTAGGCCACTCCTTGTCCTTTTGCCTTAAAGTCCTTTTCACTCTTCCTTTACCGACTGTAGCTCCATGCTGTGTCTTTCTATTCGCTATATTTGTTCTTCTTCTGGAGAAAGATGATGTTTAAGAAAGTCCATCTGCTCACAACAAAAGGTTAAACTTTTCGGGCTGCCGGGCTGCCCACGTGGCTCTGCGGCGGGAAACTGAGTCGTTTAAAAGCCATGCGCTGGTTTCTTCGGCTTGAAGAAGAAGAGCAAGGGCGAAGGGGCACTCCGTCCGAGCTCTCTCTCTCTCCATGCTGTCCGCCTCTCCGCGAGACAGCGGCTCCTAAAGCTCCGACCCGGCCTGCCCCGGCTCCGGCAGCATTGGGGCCCGGCCCGGCCCGCCCGGCCCGCCGCAGCCGCCCCGGGGTGGGGGGGCACCGAGGCCGGCCCGGCCCCGGCGGCTCTCTGTCCCCAGCCTGCCACACCAGGAAGACAAAGAGACCGCTCCTCCCCCCACCCAGCCTTTTTAAGCATTTCGCCGAAAGTCGCAGCTTGTCTTTTACTGGATAAATTACTTGTCAATCACAAAAACTGACCCCGATTGGAACAAAATCAGGCTTTTCCTAGCCTATGACAGTTGGGATACTCACTTTCAAAGCCTTGGTTGTTTCTCCAGAGGAATAGTGCTTATGTTAAGCAAAAAAGGCAAATAGTGTCTCGTTATCAAGAAAATGTAAAAAGAGAAAAAAACCCCAATTTTTTTGTCACTCATATTAGAGAAGGAAACTATTTAATATCTTTGCACAGTCCTCCCCCCAGAGCAGAGCAGAGCAGAGCAGAGGGGAGGTGGACTAAGAGTGGAAGTCAAAATAATGGGAGAAGGCTCTTGACTACCTTCCAGGGAAACAGTGAGAGTTCCCATTGAATTGCAATAACACAAACTTGGAAATGTTTCCAATTTAGCATGTAGTAACTACGCTTCAGTCTGAATAGCCAGAAGCCTGGACTGGTTGGTAAAATACCCTGAAGTCCCTGCAAACACTCTGAAACTTCAAAGCTTAAGCTGAAGACAGAAGATGAAGTATAAAAATGTTGACAGTGTTGCTAAGGAACCAATAGCAAATTTGGTAGGTTCCTCTTGATTGCTTTCTGTAACCTTTCAATAACCCTGCCCCATCGAGACTGCAGAGCTGCTGCAGGGCCAGGGCCAGCTCCACCCAGCTGGCCAGTGGTGAGATAGGAGGATGGAGGGAGAGTGCCTTGAGGGTGCTTACCAGCTTTGTGCAAATAAAATAACACTACCCCTTGAATGCTCCATCTTTGACAGTCTTGTGCACTTTTGGCATCACATAAAAACCTGAAGTGATGTTTTGAGTCAGAGCTGAGGGACCCCATGAGGAGAGATTTGCATGTTCAGAGGGCACTTCCTAAGAAAACTCCACAGTCGTTATGTAAAGAGCTGAACTCTGTTTTCTGGGAGTTTACAAAGCCACAGGCAATACAGTTGCCCAGAATAACAATGCAGGACCAACAAATGGTTTCCAAGAGCCACCTAAATGCAGAAAAGGGGGGAGAACTCTGACTGTATAATGTAAAATGCAGTGTTCTCACCTGTTGGGTGCAGAACTGAATTTTCTTTACTGCAACAGTGCTATAGTCAGTCTCAATTAAATGTGCTCAAGAGACCCATTTTCAAGTGTTATTCATACTGTATGACCGAATCTTCATTTACAAAAGGAGCATCCTGAGATAAAAAGATCACAAAATGAGTAATTCCTTTTAACAAAAAAAAATTCCCAAGAAAGCAGGTTTCAACAGAAGGAAATGATGTGCCACATACTACTAGGAAGCAGACAGTCTAAACACTTCACACTATAACCATTGAATCATAGAATGTTTTGGGTTAGAAGTGATCTTAAAATCATCTAATTTCAACCCCTCTGCTGTGGGCAGGGATGCCATTCACTACATTAGGTTGCTCAGGGCCTCCTGCAACCTGGCCTTGAACAGAATATTAAGTATATTATCCTGATGGATGTAACATTTGAGTAACATAAAGGAAACTGATATAGAGAGCTGTATTTACAGCAGGGAATACAGAGAATTTAATCAACTATAAACATATATCTGAAAACCTTTGCCAGGGCTGGCTTTATGTAAGACTGGGAGGGAAAGAAATCTGTATCAGGGAGGGACAAAGTTTTTTTGACAGATATGTTTGTAGAGGATAAAATACAGCTTCAGAGCCACAGAACCTGCATGGCTCCTATGCTTTTCCAGACAAGACTAGCATCTCCAAATACTCTGGAATTCATCACCCTGCCAATTATTAGAAAAGCCCATATGAAGCAATATCCAAAGCAAACAGGGATTCCTGCATTTCTCATTTGTCACTCCACATGCCAGTACCACATGCATTGGAATAAATTCAGGGGTTTCTCCAGATGTTTTGGATAGACAAGATTTCTGCATAACCTCTACAGTACATGCTGATACTTCCATGAAGGGACTGTGGTCCTTATCTTTCAATAAGAGTATATTTTCTGTGAAAGTGCAAAGGAGAACTAAAAAAACCTGCTCCTCAGCAGCTAAAGAAATCATCTGTAGAAAGTGCTTCTTGAGGATGACTGACTTGACTAACTCAACAGATTTAATTTGCATTATTAACAATAAACATAATTACATAGATATATCAACAATACTTCCAGATAGTGCTGGAATTACAGGCTGATTGAACAGACTATGCATCATGAAATCAAAGCCACAATTACTCAACAGAGAATGTGAATATGGTGAGACACTTGTGCAGTATTAGGTTACAGTGCTGCAGGAAACAACAGAGGAGCCATTACATTACAGTCAACAGATTAATCCAGAGCCAGTACTTCAGGCAGGAACAATTAAACCCAACATATGTCCAGTTCCAGGGGCAAGGTGGTGAAGCTAATGGCTCCTAGGTTACCAGGGAGCTTGTTTTTATGATGTCTCAGACAATTCCTTCCCATTCCCCTGCACTGATGATAGTTCTCTCCCTTCTTTCCAGTTTCTACTGCCTTTAATACTCCAGTGCATTCAGCCCACTTATGCTTTTCATTGTTAGATTCAGCCTTTCTTTCCATCCACCTCAGTGAGCTTTGGGACTGTCCCTAATACTTTCTGACTTCAAGACTCTCCTCCAAACTCCTGTCTTTAATGAAGGCTTTTCTGTGTACTTGTGTGGATGTGCTCTGCCCTCTGGCCTCCCTCTGCCCTGCACTGTGAGGAGAACCTGGAGCAGGCATAATGACTTTGCTGCAAAGCAGGAACACTTGCAGCATTAGATGAGGAATTATAACAACTCTGCCCTTTCATGACAGAAAACATACGAATCATTAGCAGTTAATAAAACAATGGAACACTCAGATTTGGCAAACATTTATTACTGTCTAGGAATTTCAGACTCGCAGCCTAAGTAGTAGTCAGTAAAATGTTTAGAAAGCATTTGTGTCTTGAGAAGTACTGCTTTCTCTGGAATGAAAGGAAAAACCTGTTTCATGTTTTTCTCTTTACGTAAAAATTATTTCACTATCTCATCATCATTTGATTGAGTCCTGCAAAGTGAATGCAACTAATTTATGTGAATGTTGATGTAATTACTGAAGAAATGTTCAGTTTGTTAAAACCATCCTCAGCTATCAGTGTATCAATGGGTTGACTCTGAGGAGCACTGGATGATGGTATCTTTTCAACATCAGCAACCATTAATCAGCCAGGTGAAGAACTCTGTATTCCATTTAGATGATATCTCCATATTTGATCACTTCTCTTTTTCTCTTTGCTTCAAATGTAGTAAGTTTCTCATCACATAGTTTTTTGTTCCAGCTTTCCTAAAGCTACCAAAAACTCTACAGAATTTGGACCAGCTAATATGCTAGGCTTCACAAAAAATTAATTTCTTATTATATTTTCCTGCCACACAACAAGAAGTCACCATAGCAACATCATTCTGTGCTCACTGCTGAAGTACCACAGGATCTTCTCTTACCAAAATATGAGAACCAATAAGCCACACTACCTCGTATTTTGCTAACCTCCGCACAATGAGAAAGGTATTTTCTTCTTACACCCACTTTCCATTGGGTTTAGGATTCCACTTTGCCCTTGTTCTGCTCTCACTCCTTGGAATCCTTTGGGCCAAACTTTGCCATCACTTATGGGAATGTATTTGCCATTAGGTGAATGAGGTGTCTCTGATAACTTCCCACACTAAGGGAGAACAGCTTTCACTTCAGCTGTTGGATGGTAAGACTGAGACAGTCTCCTTCAGCTACCAGCCCTGCCCTCAAGACTATGAGGCCTAACTTAGGGGAACTGTATGCTGCTCTGAGACTTCCAAATGGGATAGTATAAAGACATAAGATATTATAAACATAATTTTAATAAAACTACTTGTTCTGCAGTATTCTGAAAATGTGTATGAAACAATATTCAAGATGTCAGAATTTGCTACAGCGTGGAAAGATTCCCAAGAATTTTATTACCAAAATTTTTGAGAGCATCCATGTAATTCAGATGTTTTGAATTCTGCTTGTCTGGTTCTAAGTAATTCCTGCTCCAAGAAGTCTGCTTTTCACTGGTAATCAGACCACAACAGCAACACATATCAGTGGGAGTTGATATCAGGTGAGTCAGTAGCTGGAAACTCAGGTGAGCTATCCAAATGAACAGACACTGCAAAAAACTTAAACATATTAGTTGTGGCACTAATCAACACCTACCATGGCCAGGAGCTAAACAGGATAGGACAGATACTTTACAACGTGCCAGCACACCTCAACTCCCAGAACAGAAAGGTGAGCTAAAAATTATGCCATTCTGTTTATGCTGCAGTAAAGCACAGTGGGATTAATACACCTCTGAGAGTGAACACTTGCTGTACTGCTCAGCTGTCTCCTTAATAATTATTTAGCTAAGAAACAAACATATATTTCCATTTCCTTATGATTCTTGCAATTCAGCAGTTGATCATTTTTCCTTATTTCCTGATCTCTGTCTCTCAAATACACACATTTTAGTGCAATACCTTCCCTCAACTGTAACAGTGTGCCAGAATGAACTATGCCCTTCGCAGACCAAAATTGTTCTTTTCTACTCCATTCAACATGGCATCATTTGCCCTTCAAATAAATCTTTAATATATTAAATTTGGTCCTTTTGGCTACAGAACCAAAACCAGATTTGCTCAACTTTATTTAAGGTAGTTGTTAATCTGGAAAATGGACAAACATGTCACTTCCTCCCAAAGCTAATTAGGGATATCTGGTTGGACATTTTGACATTGTTCTTTGCAAAATGTTTGGTTTTGTTGGGTTTTTTGTTTGTTTGTTTGTTTGTTTGTTTGTTTTTTGGGGGTTTTTTTGGTTTTTTTTTTCCAAAAGTAAAAACTATGGCAAGGATTTGTTACAGTTAATTTCTTTATTCAAAGAAAGCTTGAGAAAAAGCTTCAACATTGTCAACTCATTCTACTTGCTTTTTAAACTAAAACCAGTTTCATTAATGTCTTACTCTTTATAAATTTTAGCTAATATAGAATCATAGAATCATTAGGGTTGGAAAATACCTCTGATATCCTTGAGTCCAACTGATAACCCAACACTGCCACCTTCACCACTAAACCACTTATTTACTTTAACAGTGATAAATAAATATGTTAAAATGACAAAAAAAAAAAGAAAAAAGAAAAAAAAAAGCTAGTACCTGTAGCTCTTGAAGAAGAGCCAGCAGATAACAAGGAATAGGTTTATACAGTGCAGCATGGAAGTTACTCTGGCTGACAACACTGACCTTGTCCACCCCATGCATAAGCTCCATGTTTAGAGAATTGTCCCTCCTACTTCCATCTGCCCAGCCCTGCAGCTTTCCAGGGGCCAGTACATGTTCACCTGATGGCACAGTGTCATCCAACTTATATGGCCAGGAAAATACCTGCAGCCCTTCTACTGTTTTTATACAATCTCTTTAGGTGGTTTGTGATGCTTAACAGTCTCCCAAGTTACCCTTCATAGCCTTCCCTCTCATTGGAGAGTTAAGATTCATGTGTCCAGTAAGATATTGCCTTTACATGTGGATGAAAAACCCTTAATTCCGTTTTCACAGAGAATGTTACAGTGTACTTCAAGTTTAAATAACAAACCTCTTAAACTAGTTATTGTTAAAATTTAGTGCATCAGCTACTTTCAAAGAATGGTCTCAGTAAGCTTTCATGTATGACCTTGTTCTAAACAATACTGTAGTAATCAAAGCTTCAAAGCAAGTCTGTAGCTAACACAGTCCAGACAATTAATTTTTAGTATACCTAAATGTTGCTTTAATGTGGTTGCTGCCAAGAAATAAAGTTTTACAACAGTAAACTATGCATAAATGTGTTTGGGAATATAATAAATGCCATTACAATAAATAATGTAAATGGAGGACGGCATATCCAAGAACATGAGTTCATCCAGATTTTTTCTAGCCATGCAGAAAATGCTGTTTTCAAATTGTTTAGGAAGTAAGAGTGTAAGGACTCCTCCTCTGTTTTAGCATCTCCTTTCCAATGCACAGTAGAATCTGTCCACTTTGGCAATTGCTTCAATTTGAGTAGCTGAAAAGTCTGATTGGAGTCTTTGGTACCACCAATGGTGGGAACATGTATTGCTGTTTTAGAGTGATAAACTCATGGCTACAGCCCTTACCTGCTCTGCTACAGCTGCTTGGTACTAATCCATAGCCATGAAGCTGCACTAAAGATGAACATCCTTCTGGGCTCTCCAGTGACATGAGAAATTTTAAAGGTGCCTTCATTTCCTGTTCCCTCTCTTCCCTTGGGTAGCAGCCTGGCCATCACAGGGAAACAAAGGCAGGGCAAGAGCTCTTTGCACCTTGGGGACACAGCAGAGTCACTGCAGAGGTGGCTGAAGCTGCTCTCATCCACACGGGGAGCAAGGCATGGAACATCAGGAAGGCATAAGGACCACAGCCCTTTACAGCTGAGAAGCACAACACAGTGTCAGGGAAGACCAGAGAACTTCCGACTGATGATTCGAGTCATGAAACATCAGGCGAATCTTTTCTAAGGGAATGTCATCTTTGTGAGTACTCAGTAATTCCCATCAAAGGGGTTTTAGCTAAGAGCCATTGATGTATTTAGGGCTGAAGCTTGTTGGCTTCCACTCCTTTTTGAAAATGAACTGGCTCAAATGTACAGTACAGACTTCAGGAAAAACAGTGGAGGTGAAGGTGACATTCCTATTTTTAGAACCATATTTGAGTCTTGGTGATGGGAAAAGGAGGAAGCAGCACCTTAATTTCAAAAAGTCATGTCCATAGTTCCATGGATGGACAGTGTAAAGTAACAGACTCTTCCAGAATGTGAGAAGCCTTATTCTGAGTTTGGGAGAGAGTCTTTGCTGAGTTGTTTCTGTGAGGAGCCCAAGGATTAGTATTCTGCTAATACATATCCTTCACATTGTTACTTGCCAATTAGTAGGTGGTAGGAATGCCTCCCACTTCTAAACTGTTTGAATAACTTGTAAGCAGCAGAGAAGTTCAGTGGTTCATTTGGTACTTTGACACATGCACACTTAAAAAATAAATACCAATGGTCCTTAAACCCTTGCATTTTTATTCATTTATTGAAGGTGTTGTAAGTTCAAGGCCCATTTATGAAAAGAGGGAGTCTAAATTGCAGCTTTTGAAAATGCAACCCATTATATATAATAGCTGCAATAGCAAGATTAATATTTTTCCAATCTGTAGATTTATTTCATTTTATGCAAACATAAAAAGTTCTAGGCAGCTAGACATATACTAAGAAAGACAAATTAACATCAACAACATAAGCAATCCTTGTAATTTCCTGTATGTGCAAAGGGAAAATAAACCTCTTTGCTCTTTGCTAATCCCAAACCCAATATTCCCCCAGCCCTCAGCTGCCCTCTTCCTCCTCAAAGTCCTGGGAACAGAGCTGGGAGCTTTACAATATGCCTAAAAGATCAGCAGTAAGCTTACTGCAGAATAAAGAACAGGGGTAGAAAACACTAACTAAAAACAAAGCACAAAACCCCCCACCCTCACTGAACAAGTCCTGGTATTTTTTGATATGAAGAGTTTTTTGATGCCCCTGAGGCTTATGTTCATCTTTAACAAACAAAGACTGTGTGTTCCTTCCTGTTACCCCTGCTTACTCATTTGGGGTCTTTTCCTAGTAAACATAACCCTAGAAATCAGAGGCACTTGGATAATTTTTATTGTTTATACAATATTTATTGTTTAAAGTTCCTAATTTGACATTATCTGTACTCTGCAACTGTGATGGTTTCATCACATTCTATATTTCATTTGACTGGGAGAATATAAAAACGAAACAGGCTCATCTTTAAATTACAAAGATAGTTTATTTACACACACTGAAAGGATGAAAATAGGAAGGAAAAAAAAAAAACAAATGGAACTTTCAAAACATCTTTCCCTCCCTCTCCAAGTTTTCACTTTTCTACACTCAACATAAAAAGACATAACCTGCAACTTTAACCAGTTTACTATTTTAAGATAATTTTTCATTAATTCTTCAGGAAAGGAGTCTCTCTGTTTCAATAGAGACTTTGTCTACAAGGACTTCAAAGAACTCAATCCTACCCACTTACAGTATTCTCAATACTGAACACGTGGGCCCTGTACTCAAATACACTGCAACATTAGGGTGTCGCCTTTTAAAGGTGTCTCATCCAAGGCAAAGGGTTTTTCTTCATTAAATCAATTTTACTCAGTCCATCACACAACACCTTTGCTCAAAAATTTACACATAAAACAATCACTTCCCCAAATTACACATCTTTTTATAGTTTAAAAGAACAACCCAGTTCAGTCTTTATGTTCCAGAGAAGTCCAGCTAGAATTTTCAGCCACTCCTCCTTCTCTATCTTAAAATCTTTTTTACTCTCTTTCCACTGACTTTAGCTCCATGCTGTGTCTCCTTATGGTCTAATCACTGTATCTGTCCTTCGTTCAGAGAAAAGGCGGTGCTCAGAAGAAATCCATTTGCTAGCAGAGAAAGAGTTAAACTTGTCAGGCTTGTCGGGCTGCTTACGTGATCTTGTTGCAGCGGGAACTAAAAAAGTCTGAAGGCCGCGCTGTTCTTTTCGGAGGGGCGGGGGGGAGAAGCATTCTGCAGGTGCCAGGGCTTCTCCTCCCCTTCCCCGCTGCTGCTGCTGTTCCCGGGGGCCACGCCTGGGGGGGGGGAGACGGTGGAACACTCCTCGGTCCCTGCCGGTGACAGAAGCGGCTGCCGCCGGGGCTTCTCTTCCCCTCCCCCGCTGCTGCTGTTCCCGGGGGGGGGAGGCACAGCTGAGCTGCGCTCTCAGGGGGCCCAGGCCGGGCCTGGCCAGGGGCAGCGGGGCCTGGGCCGAGCCCGGCCAGGCTCTGTGCTGCTCGATGTTACCTGTGATCCAGCCGGAAGAAAAGAGAGAGCTTCTCTCTACACTCTCGGCTTATATGAGTATTACCCAAAAGTCGTAACCTACTTTTGAATGGTCAAACTATCTGCCAATTAAATAAAAATAATTTTTGATTAGACCATTCTTAACCCATGACAGCAACCAAACCAAAATTCTGGATGTGTAAAGTTAAGGCAAGCAGCCAGGTTACAGAACCACATTTCAATTTCACTTCCAGTTTGGAAGCACTATTTACCCCAAGAATTGAAAGCCATTAACCAGATCACCCCAAACACAGCGTTTCACTCCTGTGGTGCATGTTTTCTGTCACAGCTGTTTCATAGTATGTCTTTAAGTGAATGAGCTGGGAGACAATCTTGACAACAACCTTTTACAGTTGCTCCCATATATAATTTCCTAATGTTTATTAATACTACAAAACCAGATAGGCTGTCACAGATTTGTCTTGTCAGCTAACAAATGGAAAGTTCAGCTTTTACATTCATCCTACATGCCTACCATTTAGGTCAGTTTATGCCATAATCCTCACATTTAAAATGTCTGCAAAGCTACATAGCACTAAAACCAGGCTTTCCAAAAGAAAAAGGTGATAAGAATTCTCAATCATAATCAGAACTACCAATTACAGATATAATTTGAAATAAATATGGGTATATCTAAGTCTAAAGGGAGCTTAAATGGAGGGAAAATTGTGTAAGGGAAAGAATATTCTAGAATCTTTACACTGTAAGGTTAAAAGAAATACAGATGCAATCCTGTAAGACTGTAAACTCCAAAAAGTGAATGTTATTAAAGCAAAGAATACCTGTTATATTTAATTTCATTTCAATGTCCTTAAATTTACAGAATAGCTGATACTATAACAAAAAGGCAGCTAATTCATAAAATAATAAAAACAATAGAAAAGTCAAATCCACAGTGCACAACAGTAACCCTTGTGAGCAAATGGAACAAAACCAAAGTAAATGATCAAAACCTCACACCTTTCTACACAGCTCAGCCAGTTACATTAATAATTAATAAAGTTCCTTACTCTGACAGGAATTCTAGAGGAAGTGTGAAAGAAAAAAAATCCAACATCAAAGCAAAGCAAAACAATCCCACATCCTACTGTCTGCTGTAAACTGAAGCCTCTTTTCACAGATGCTCTGATCTCTACACTGAAGCCAGTGATGGATGTGGGTATAATCTATGTGCTGGTTAACTGGGTGAGAGCAGGCTGCAGTATTTTTAGACTACAAACCCTCATCTTGACTGTAACCTTTGTGCTGACAGTGGTGCTCTTTCAGCCCAAAGCAGAGAAGTATCTGAAGATCCCCCAGGAGGAGGCAGGAGCTTTGGTTCCGGCAGGCAGACACAGCAGCTGCTGTGGGCCCGCACAGGGACGGGAGCTCTGGTGCAGAGAACCGCTGTAACCCAGGCGGGACCCGGGAGCGGCTGTGGTTCGGGATCGGGCACCTGCGGGAGTTCTGGCTGAGCTTTACCAGGGAATGTCAAAAGCAGACACTACAAGTTTACATTGCATTTCCCAGGAATATCACAGACCAGAACAACTCAGTGTAGGTATAAAAGTTATGTTTTTGTGGAGGGACGAATTTCCTGAAAACTCGACCCATGTTCTTAAAGCGGTGCCACGAGAAAAACAATTCTTAGAGCACACACAAAAATGTTTTTATATTGACTAGCTGATGCGAGAGATGGAAGGGAGGATCAGAACTAGGAGAAAACCCCTGTGACTTCAAATACAGGGCACGAAGATGTCCCACTCCTCCTCTCCGCTCCAGTCGTGCGCCCCTCACCTGCACGCACACGCGGAGTCACCGGCGGCGCCCTCACGCGCACGGACCGCGGGCACGCGGCGCTCTCACACACACACACCGCGGGCACGCGGCGCCCTCACGCGCACGGACCGCGGGCACGCGCGGCGCTCTCACACACACACACCGCGGGCACGCGGCGCTCTCACACGCGCATGGACCGCGGGCACGCGGCGCTCTCACACACACACACCGCGGGCACGCGGCGCCCTCACGCGCACGGACCGCGGGCACGCGGCGCCCTCACGCGCACGGACCGCGGGCACGCGGCGCCTCCCGCCGGCCGCTGCCGGCACCACACCCGCGCCGCTGCGGGGAGCCGCGCTCGGCCCCGCCCGCTGGTTTGTCCCTCGCCGCTGCCCGTAGTGAGGCGGCCGGGCCCGTGTTGCGGGCGGCTCCGGGCGGACGCGGCGCGATGGTGAGAGCGGCCCCGGCCCCGGCCCCGCCCCCGCCGGCACCGAGCGCGGCCTCGGGGGGCACAGCGCGGCTCTGCCTGCGGCGCCGAACCGGGCACCGCGCCCCTTCGGGCTCTGCCGCCAGCGCCCGGCGTTTTGCGGAGTCACCGCCGGCGCCTCCAAGGCCGCGGCCCGGGCAGGCGGGGAGGGCGGGCGGTGGGGCCGGGCGGGATACTTGTTTTTATTTTTGGACAATAAGCTGGAGTATCTTGGCGTTTTCTTTAGACAGGAGAAACCCAATTAGGGGATTTCTGTTGGTGGAATTGCCCGTAGGCTTCTCGATTCATGGAACTGGACGTATATTTAGGTTTTTGTCGTTTGTTTTTTTTTACTTTTTGTCTAGGGTCAAAGTCAGAGTGGTGGACATGGTCCTGGTGGTAGCAAGAAGGATGACAAGGTAAGTGAAACCCAAATAAATACTTCCAGAATGAGCTACCAGTGTGCTGCTACAGAGCCTGGCTGGCTTTTAAAATTCACTTTTTAAAAATAATTCTTGTATTTGGAACTGCATAAAATGATGCTCTTGCTGCCTGATGAATGTTTTTTCTGGTGTACATTGGAGAAAACAGGTGTTCATAAATAAAAAAGGGAACTTAGTTTTCTTTGTGGTTTACTTCAGGCTTGAGCCTTGCATGTCCTATATGCACTGAAAACTGGCAGAAGTTTCAGTGTTTTCCAAAAAGAAGCTCTTCTTCAGTCTGTGCACTTAGCCCCTGTGTGTATTGTTTCATTGTTATTATCCTGATTTTTTCTCTTGTGGCATTCCTTTCGTGAATAAGGATAAGAAAAAGAAATATGAACCTCCAGTTCCAACCAGAGTGGGGAAAAGAAAAAAGAAGACCAAGGGGCCAGATGCTGCCAGCAAACTCCCCCTGGGTAAGCATTCTGCCTCCCCTGCAGAGCTGTGGCCTGTCTGCTCCTCAGGAAGTACAGAGCTCCTCTCTCCTGGAGATCTGCCTCTGTGCAGGTCACTGACACTGTGTAATTTTGTAATTTTGTGTAATTTTGTTTCTAACTAACATGAAGAAGCCCCCCACAGAATGAGATTATTGTTTTGCAAGATGCAGCCCGTGAGTTCTGGGTAAGAGAGAGAGGAATTAAACTGAGGAAAGATGCAGGGGAAACATTGAATCTGGTTTTTGCCTGGAGTTACAGTGGGACAAGTGAGGTGGAAGTTACAGTCAGGAAAATAAAGCAGGATTTCTAGTAATGAATTAGTGATTAGTTGGTACCATGCTGACCTTGCCCTAAAATACTGTGGTTCTGCTTTGGTTACAGTGACTCCTCACACACAGTGCAGACTCAAGTTGTTGAAACTGGAGAGAATTAAAGATTACCTCTTAATGGAGGAAGAGTTTATCAGAAATCAAGAACAGATGAAACCTTTGGAAGAAAAACAAGAGGTGAGGCTTGAGTGAACTGTTACTTCTAATGTTACAGTAAATGCTCATAGTTAATGTGCACTACTTCCTACCAAAGCAGGGGAAATAAAGTGCCATGGTGTGCAAGCTGATACAAACATCAGGTTTATCACAGTTCCTCATTAATTGGCTGAATTGTTTTAGACCAAGCACGGATCACTACAGATGAAGCCATGGGAGTTGTTTGTTTCTTAATGCTCTGTCAAAGTGCAGCTCTCAGATATCCATCGACTGAGAAGGAAGATTCTAGTTATTCACATCCACATAAATGGTGTCCTAGGGTAGGACTAAATTATTAGTGGATTTTGTTACTGATCTCTGTCTTTTTGGGGCAGTAGAACAATAGGAAGGATTGGTTTTGCTGTGTTCTGTCTGAATTGTTGAGCCAGTGTTGTATAAGAATGCTTTTGCCTGTGTTGTTCAGTTGTTTCTTGGATTCTTGTTGACAACAGGAGGAAAGGTCCAAGGTGGATGATCTGAGAGGAACACCAATGTCTGTGGGTACCTTGGAGGAGATCATTGATGACAACCACGCTATTGTGTCCACATCAGTGGGCTCAGAGCACTATGTCAGTATTCTGTCTTTTGTGGACAAGGACCTGCTAGAGCCAGGCTGCTCTGTTTTGCTAAATCATAAGGTGAGTTGTTTTTGAGAGAGAATGCTGTTTATTTCACACACCTAAATAAGTGGGCATAGGGATTAGATTTCAACTTGTATTAAAAAATGCTGTTGCCTTCTTTGACAATTCTTAATTCTTGAATTAGGTTCATGCTGTGATAGGAGTCCTGATGGATGACACAGACCCTTTGGTGACTGTGATGAAAGTAGAAAAAGCTCCTCAAGAAACGTATGCTGACATTGGTGGCCTTGACAACCAAATTCAGGAAATCAAGGTATTCAGTTGGACTCATTTACAGTTAAGCCAGCAATGTAATTGTTGTGCCAGGAGCTGAGAAGGGAAACAGCAGGGCTGGCTGCTGTTCCTGTAGTGGTGTCCTTTACCCTTCTGTAGTGCATTTCTACATTAGATTTCACTAGGCAGACTTGTGGACCTCACTCTTCTAAGCAGGTCACCAGAGGCTGCATGCACAGGAACCTTTCACAGTTGCTCAGGAACCTACAGAGCCCAGAGCTCATAAAATCTCTGTAATAGCTTTTTACTTTGCAACATGTAAAGTTTTAATTGTTGCAAGATGAGAGTTGAATTGTAAAAACAGCAGAGGTCATTTTGAGCATCTGATGCCCTCCAGTTCAAGGATTTAGTGGCTCAGGGTCATTGCTTGTTTTGTTTTTGCATTTGTTTGTTGTTTGGTTGGGGTGTGTTGGGTTGGTTGGTTTTTTCCCTACCAGCAGAACTCTGCCTGAACCTTGCTAAAATTTAACCCTTTTGTTCTGGGTAGGGGTCTAAAACCATAAATGCTCTTAAAATCTATGGTATCTGGTAACTGTTTATAGAAGGCACCCTTTCATAAAGGGTTCCCTGGCCCCAAGGTCATCCATGGGTGTTGGGGGTTCAGGAACTCCAGGGTTCTAAATTTGAGATGATGCATTGAGGATGGAGAAGGGGAGTGTTCACTGCTGCTGTACCACATGTCAAGTGGAAACAAGAGGAAGACCTGTGCAGGTAGAGTAGTTGTCTGCCTTAGAATTGGAGGCAACAGAGAGCCCTGCTGTTGCTGTTCAGTGTCTGTCTTGAAATCAGTTAAGTTCCTTCTGCCTTCACTGCTTTCATTAGTGCTGTTCTGAAGATCCCTGCAGATCTTTGTTGGAGACCTCTCAGTCTTATAAAAACATGTTTGTGTTTCTTGTGCTTCAGGAGTCTGTGGAGCTTCCTCTCACCCACCCTGAATATTATGAAGAGATGGGTATAAAGCCACCCAAAGGAGTCATTCTGTATGGCCCACCTGGCACAGGTATTTTGCTGTAACAAATCAGTAACACCTGTGCTGAGATAACACAAGTAAAATAATTCTCACTTGGTTAGTATTTAAAGCGTTGCCAAGTCTGTCACAAATTCCATACAACTGTTTTGTTAGGGCACTTTTTTCTGTCTCTTTCCCTTCTCTGCAAACTAATTACAATATTTCTTTCCAACTAAAAATAGGCAAAACTTTACTTGCCAAAGCAGTGGCAAACCAGACGTCAGCAACCTTCCTGCGAGTGGTTGGCTCGGAGCTGATCCAGAAGTACCTGGGCGACGGGCCGAAGCTGGTGCGCGAGCTGTTCCGCGTGGCCGAGGAGCACGCCCCCTCCATCGTCTTCATCGATGAGATCGATGCCATTGGCACCAAGAGGTACAGTGCTGAGTCCACTGCACACACAGGGATGGCCAGGGGCAACAGGAAGTTACAGAAACGCTGCTTCTGCAGCTACACTGAGACTCAGGTTCTTTGCTCTGCTACCATTTGCATCCACTGTTCTGATGTAAGCATTTGTACCGAGTAACACTTCAGATATCTTCTGTGGGAACACAATATATCACAGCCTTTTCATACTAAATAGACGTGACCAGAGAGAACCTCTGTTCTCTTGCTACATGGCAGCATCTCTGGGAGAGTGTCAAAACCAGAAAGAGACACTGTGTATATGGGATCCTCTAGCTGCAAGTCAATATACAGTAATTGCTTTAGTGAGCCAATGGTAAAGCAGAATATTTAATATAGAATATATCTATTTGTTGTTTGCCTCTCGAGTAGGTGGCTAAATACTTCTGCTCTGAGAGTATTTGACAGAAGGTTACACAGTTTATGTCATGGAGAAGCACTGCTTTGGCCACAGTAAACTGTTGTTCAGCCCATATCCAAACTGTATTACTTAAAAAATTCTGTAGGTTTGTTGGAACTGTCCAATGCAAATAGTCTTTAAAGTGGTCAGTGTTTTTTAAATAAATAAAAAGGTGCTCATACATGTTTACCACATGGCCACCAGCCCAAAGTGCCACTAGAATTTTTAAACCTCTGTCTCATCCCAAAGTGCCAGCTGCTGCCTTATGTACGGATGTATGTGCTTTTAAGAATTAGGTTTTTTCCTCTTGTTAGGTGAGAAGATATTTCCAAATATATAACAAACGTGGAAAAAAACCAGATTTCCTTCACATGATGGCTGTTACATTCCCCAACTACAAGCATAGTTCAGTGTCCCTTTACTTACCTAGATGTTACAACATGATTCTGAAAACCTATATTTTGTTTGTATGGATGAACATTATTGTTTTTATTTAAATTTCTTATGGATGTTTACTGACAAAATATCCCTCTCCTCCTTTTGTTTATACCTTTGTGGCAGTTGCTTAGTGCTTTTTCTGACTATGCTTTTTCTTTCTTAAAGGTATGACTCAAACTCAGGGGGAGAGAGAGATCCAGCGCACAATGTTGGAGCTGCTGAACCAGCTGGATGGGTTTGACTCTCGGGGGGATGTGAAAGTTATCATGGCTACAAACAGAATAGAAACACTGGACCCAGCTTTAATTAGACCAGGTAAGGGACTTCCCTGCTGTGTGTGCTTAAGCCACTGTTCTTGTGAAAGGGCTTGTCATAACTTGACAAACACAGGCTGGTAAAAAGACTGAAAGTTTGTTCTTATTCACCATCTCATCTATGCTGGTGCATCTGTTGAAATCAGAACCCATTCACAAGCTTCTAAATAGGAGAAAAATCTTTGGAAGAGAAGAGATGTCTTAATTCCTTTACATATATATAAACAGTTTGAATATTTTTCCTTTCTATTAAGATGGCACAGCCATTTAAAGTAATTGTTAAGCAAGCTGTGTGCAGCAGCAGCACACCTGCAGCAGCTGGGGAAGGCAGGGCAGCACCACCTGTGTTTTGGGGGTGAGAGACAGCCTGGATCCTGGTGCAAGGAAAGCAGGCTGCTCCTTACTGACCTGGCACACTCCTGCCATTTGGGAGATGAGTGAGGGAGTTGAGCAGGCACAGGTAGTATTCTTAAATGGTCACTAAAAATGTATCCAAGCATAGCATGTCTGTGGTGCCTGTTCAATTGGAAGGTAGAAAACAACACAGAGATCAAAGGAATAAGCTGAAATACCTCCATGGTATGAAGTTGCTGAGGTATGTGTTTTGTCTGGTTTTGTCATCACTTAGCTTTAGACCCTTCAGCTCAAACCCAGTGCTGTTAGGGTAGAGGAGAGAATACTGTGCCAGAATTGAAAGAGAGTCTGACCTTGCTTTCTACTCCAAGACCTGCTTCATTGTGGCAGGAAGAATCATGGAACTGTTCAGGTTGGAAAAAACCTTTCAGGTCATTGAGTCCAACCATTAAGCTTACATGGCCAAGTCCACCACTCAGCCACATCCCCAAGTGCCACTTCTGCACCTCTTTTGAGCACTTCCAGGGATGTGACTTCACCAGGTTCCTGTTCCAATACTTGACAACCCTTTCCATGAAGAAATCTTTCCTGATATCCAATCTAAATCTCCCCATGTGAACTTTAGGCCATTTTCTCTTGACCTGTTACCTGGGTGAAGAGACCAGGCTACAACCTCCTTTCAGGCAGTTGTAGAGGGGGATAAGGTCATCCCTGAGCCTCCTTTTCTCCAGACTGAACACCCCCCAGATGTTCCTTCACATGTTTCCTCATAGGATTTGTGCTCCAGACCCTTC